>OW386285.2:150391928-151669720 GCA_936432065.2 Rutpela maculata | reverse complement strand
ATAAAGCCACAACGAGTCTTGCAGCTAAAAAGTATTAAATTCATAATGAAATTTAGGCCTCACTGTTGTAACAGGAATCAGATCTGTTTCAATTTCTTTCCAGCCCCAATCTTTGAGACTTAATTGATTTCCGATCAACTTCCATATCTGATAATAAGCACGAATTATATGATATTTTTCAGCATCTTTGATGGATGGAAAACTTGCAAGTTCAAAATTTCCATGAAGATTTTGACGTGCCGTAATGGTGTATGTATAAAATCTCAACTCATCAATAGTTTTAAAATTTTTTTAGTATTACCACAATAAAGTCTCATTGTGCAATTTTCTCCAACTGTAATTAATTTATCTGCATCCTCATCAGGTCTGTTAAATATTTTAATATGCTCAATCAAATTCTCATTCCCTTGGACAAGTTTCATAGCAGCGTTTTCACCTTTTTTATAAAAAGAAGTTGTATCACAACCGGATATGGCATGTAGAAATAGTAAAACTTCCTTTATTGGGCCTAGCAAACATTGGACATTCGAAATATTTGTGAATCGATATAGTTTAGATGCTGAACCTGGTTTTATTATATGAAGGTTTTTATTGCAATGGTGTACCAAACTACCAAAAGGACCATCAAATCAGTATCATCACTTAATATAATGACATGTTTATTAATTTCTGCCAGTGTTATAGCAGTAGATACAATTACTGTATCAGCATCATCTGGGGCCTCTATAACGGAGATTCCAGATTTTCTTAAAATCATTGTTAGGGCTTCAATAAATTTTTTCTTATTTTTCCTATTCGAGAGGAGATCAGCTTGATTAATTGAAGACATTGTCTCATCAGTCACAGCAATTTCGATGTTACATTTTGCTTTGTGCCACTATGCCACGAGTATAATTTTACCTTAGGTATTGCAATACCGGTTAACCGGTTATGAGGACAAAAAACCATGACGATAATTACCGGTTTTTTAAATTTTTTACCGGTTATTTTGGTAAATTCTGAACTTACGATATGTCACGTATTCAACGTTTCTATTTATGCCAGTGACTAGTATTCACTAAATACAGAGTGACTGTCCCAACACTGAGCACTAACAATAAACAAATAATATTATAAAAAGTAAAATCTAAACACCAAGCCCCAAGAAATACAAGAGAGACATTGACAATATCTTGCGACAGGAAATTGAATATTTCACAGCCGCAAATATCCGTCGAATACATTTAAAAGTATGTTATGACCAATTTTTATTAACTTATCGACCCACCAATATCGATTGAGGAAGGGCATCTTCAGCTGGTGGTAATCTATGCACAAATATCAGATGACTAACAGATATAGCTTTGAAAAGCTAACTCCTTTTAACCGGCTATTTTTAAAAAATATTGTATTTTTAGATTAGGTATTCAGTCAAGTTTAAGTTGATATTTTTGTTATTTACAAAATAATTATTTATTTAAATTTATTTCATTTATATTTTTTCCTTTTGATAAAAAACCTTTTGTTATATCAAATATAGGTATTTAAAAATGTTTTTTGTTATATTTAGATAATTTTGTACATGGAAAAAGACAATTGCCATTTTCGCCACCCTAATCATTAATTCTAAAAATTACCGGTAACTACCGGTTAACCGGTTATTTACATTTTTATTTACCGAGTTACCGGTTATTGCAATCCCTATTTTTCCTACATGTTTTATGTACAGAAATTTGTCCAACACCCTTAAAATGTTTCAACTTATCATCACTTCTCGTTTTGCTTGCATTAATTAGTGTCACAAATCCTTCTCTCGTCTTTTAAAAGCATAACGTTGCATAAAATACGCGTATTAGCTTCCATATTGTCTTAAAAATATTTACCAGGAACAACAACAAATACATTTTACAAACGATCACTTATTATATCTTATTAACACACTATTTATATTAGGTACACATTGGCGCAACTAGAGAATTTTTCTGGGGGTGGCCAGGCCCCTTGTGTTTGAAACGAAAAGTTCAGTGGCGGCTTGTGCATAAGATACTTAGATGTCCTGTAGATATATATGTGTACACGGGGCGGCTAGTCATAGCGCCGCACGCAAAAACGCCGCAGGCGAAAATTTTTTGTTATTTCAAGGTCATTTAATGACCTTAACCTTGACAAAAGAAGTCATCGTGCTCTGGTAACGCTGTCCAAAAGGCGAGCCGGCCGCCTTTGGTGCATGGTAACATTTTGAAATTAATGTTACATTGAACTTTCGATGCTCAGAGCCACCACCCTGGAATTAAAACAATTTAAACATAATTATTAATAATTATGGTCAGAATTTTTGGTAGTTCTGCAGCTCTGCAGCACTTATGAAGAAACCGCCTCTGAATTACCATTATACCTAGATGGGAAATCCTATTTTAGATATTTCATCGACACGGCCATACGCATTATGCATAAAACTACTTTTCACTTCCAGTCAAATTATAAAATGAAAAAACTATACAAATATGTAAATATTATTGGTTTCGAAGGGATTTGTCCGAATAATTTAGTGATACATTAGTCCATAAATTTAAATTTTTTTTGCTAATTTTTATTCTTTCCTCTTGGGTGGGCCGTGGCTAGTTGTGTCAAATTGGTATAGAAGTCGGGGATGGATTATGAATTCCGAATAATTTAGTGATACATTAGTCCATAAATTTAATTTTTTTTTGCTAATTTTTATTCTTTCCTCTTGGGTGGGCCGTGGCTAGTTTGGGTGCCCTAGTTGCGCCAATGGGTATAATACTAATAAATACTCATTATTTAGCAAACAACTGCAGACCACAAACACAAGCAACAACAAGTAGTAATCCAAGATTTGTAGAGTATAAGGTTCCCTAATATTCATAGTCCTGTCAATGAATAGTTTCTAGAGGGAAATGCGAGGTTCTCAATTTTTGACTTGAGGGCTGTGTTTGGACCATTTAGGAGGTAAACATACCAAAAGTCCCCGAACATAGGAGGTGCGGGGGGTGCAGGGTAAGCATTTCCCTCTAGACCCCCTTATTAAACGTTCACTGACAGGGCTATCAGTTTTTAGGCGAGACGTGAGTGCGGCGATGAAAAGTCAGCGTTAGAAGAACGCGCAGTAGCGGCACAGTTATCTCTCTCTAGAAGGACAGTCCGTACTGGCCCGAAATATGGTCAGAACTGTCAGAAGCATACTATGATCTGTAGTGTTATATTCTACAACTTATGCTGATTACCACCATGCAAAACAGTGACTCAAAATGCAAGGATAATTACTACCCAACCTTAAGCGGGTGTCACTGCGAGCCCGTTCCAGTTACGAGTTCCCTGCTTAATTAACGTTACACAAATTCAGAGGTGTAACTATGGCAGGGCAAACCGAGGCAGTGCCCCGGGGTCCCCAGTCGGCGACTGTTTTTTTTTTCGGATTTCTCCTTTCCGCTCATCAAAATTTTTTTCGGATTTCTGCCCTTTGCTCATTAAAAAATTTTTTTTCGGATTTCTCCCTCCCGCTCATTAAAAAATGTTGGGATCAAAAAAAGCGGGCCCCATGACGTCTAGTTACGCCACTGCGCAAATTCTTACAATATTTTGAATATGGCCCTGCATCTGGTAAAAAAACTAACTCAAACATATTTAAACTAATTATTTCTTAAATCTGTAGTCAATTTAATTGTGTTGTTTCGTTTATTATTAAAAAGGAGTATAACACACTATGGGTCATTATATATATATATATATATATATATATATATATATATATATATATATATATATATATATATATATATATATATATTTTAATTTTAAATAAATTTTCTATCTTGTACAATGACCAAAAATCTGACCTTACGAAAAAACCTCTAAAAACTATATAATCCAAGATGGCGACTAAATTTTACACGTGTTCCGGCACCTCCATCTTCGGGGACTTTTAATATGGTAACAATACGGTTCCCTGGAACACATTGCTGTCGAGAACTGCTTTATGTAAATTTGTCCGAATTAAAACCTTAATTTCTCTATATTATGAAACGTATTGCAAATATAACAAAAAGTGTAGCAAAAAGTTCTGAAATAAATCCAAGTCACGGAAGGCATATGTTTAAACAAGAGAATTTCCAAAATTATGTTTATTTGTCGTTTCTTTAAAATATATCTGTTTGTACGAATATAAAAAAAAATAATATAAAAAAAGAGATTGTTCATTATGAAATTGCAAAGAAAACTGGGTTTGTCTCAATATTTTTGGCTAATTTGTTAAATTGCAAAACATAGAGGCCATTAAGATTGATCGTTTTTAAACAATAACAAATAACTTGAAAAATTAAATATTTTCTTGTAAAATCCTGGATTATCATTTAGTTTCATTTTTTATTAGTTTTATTGAAAGAAAAACAATCTTCTCATAATTTTGGAATGTACGACATGCTGACAACTTACAAGACAGACACACATACGGACAGACAGCAGTGTGAATTTGGTTAAAACGGAGCCAGCGAAAGTAGCCAAAAAAACTTAGCTAATGTACCTAAATTGATCAATATATTTTTGTATTTATTTTTCAAAAAATATTATTGAAATTTATAACAATCATACAGATTGTTATAAATTTATATCATAAAAATATCACAATAAAATATATATTTTTAAACTCCACATTCCGCAATAAACAACTATCGTTTGATGAGTATTATTTAAAACGACGAACATTTTGTAGACGCTCTATAAATACCGTGTCAAATGGCGTTAATTGCTTTATTACCTACGTCGTCCTCAGTTATTATTGTAACAAAATTAAAGTTTACACTTTAAATATTGAAAACCACTAATTGAATTCGATGAAATAAAATAATAGACATTGTCCTGAGATTTATTATTTTAACCGTGACGTGGAAAAAGTTGTTGAAATAGACTAAACGAGAAGCGCCGCCAGTTAGATATGCAGACAGTAAAAGGTCGCGTCTATTTCTCGCGCACTAATTTTAGTAGCAACACTGACGATGCACGGCGCCGCGACGATCCCCTGCGAACTTAGCCAACTTCCGGTCGTTATCTTATTCTAACTACTTCTTTCATCTCCTTCTGCTCTGCTTACAAGAAGGCATTTTCTTTATAGTGCACTTAAAATAAATATAATAATAAATACATTTCCAATTAATCTGAAACATAAAATGCACATCCGCCCATATCGAATTAGATAGTGTCTTCGGCGGGGGGAAAACGTAGGGGGGAACTGTTTGGAGTTGGATGGTGAGAGCGCCGGGGTGAGCCTCCGCAATTCTGCGCTCCCGACGTCACGACGCATCTGGCTGTGCATTTCTCGAGGCGGCGTGTCGCTGTGGCCCGAAGACGATGCCGTTTCATGCCCCCTCCCGAAGCTTACACCTTTCGGCATCTGCATTTCTCCAGCTTGGCCCTGGCCTGTGCTTCCTTGTGCACTGTGGCGAGAGAGAGCTGGCCTCGCCGTGTGGGTCAGGCTTCCATGCCTCCCAGATCGCCCGACGCGTGCTTCTGGTTCCCTGTCCTGGACGTCATGTCCGGAATTTGTTGTGTTCGACGTGTGTTGCCTCCTGAGTGGGCTCGTCACCACAGTAGTTTGAGGGCTTGGGGTTAAGTCACGGAAAAAGAAACGAAGGGCTGGATCTTCCTGTAGATTCTGCCAATCTCTTCTTAGGTGAATTGGGGCTGTGTCCGTGCTGCTGCTCGCGCGCGACATGATGGAACGCGGCCCGCACTTGGAAACTGAAGCCGAGAAGGATTCGAAAGTACCACGAAAATTGTCTCTGATGAAATTCGAAAGTACGTCGAAGATTGTCTTTGTGGTTGCGAGGAAAATTAATTCTCTCGCAGCCCGCGGATTTGACGTTGTGAGACTAGTTCTGATGTGTAGGAGTGCTTGTACTCATAAACAACGAAGCGTAGTTGAAATGAAATTGTTGGTGTGAAAATGTCCGAGGCAGCGCTGAATGTTTGGCCCCCAACGGAATCATGAGTTGAGCGTTCGAAGCGGCGCTGAATTTCTGGCCCCCAACGGAATCGTAATTGTGAACGTCCGAGGCGGTGCTGAATTTCTGGCCCCCAACGGAAACGCGTTTTGAGGTGACCCGAAAAAATTTATTTTCTTTAATAATAGTTTCGGCGCCGTGTGCACCCGGGGGATGCTTTCTGCGTTCGTCAGAACGGAAAAATCACTTCACAAAAGTTTACATTTTTTCAAGATACAAAAGTTACAGACTTATTGGTGAATTGTTAGTGGTGCATTTGGGAAAGACGGCTTGTGCTACTTGTTACGCGAGTTAACTTCAACGAGGCACCTGACGGCCTGGTGAATGCAAGTTAATGAGTAGCCGGCGCGGCACAAGCGATCCCCCTTTGCTGCAGGGCTGGAACTCGGCAACTTGGCTGTAAGAAATGTACAAGAATAATGTCACTACTGCTCAGCTGGATGGCTTCTCCGTAGCTTACTGTCTATGCACTGGCTCTACGTTACTAGAGGACTCCCTAGAAGAGGGCTAGCAAAGTGAGAAAGTCTTTGTCCTTATCTGAACCTCAGCAGAGAGTTCGATTTGGCAAAATGTCACTAAGTGCAGGCAGGCAGATGGCCCTGACCTAGATCAATGTTTTTTTAGGTTGAACCTCCTCGGAGAGTTCAATGCACTAATGTCTGATCAGCTGGGGCTGCAGGCTGACGGCCCCGCTACCCAGGTTAAAGTTTATGGTGGTTCTTTACCTTTAAAGTCCGGTGTAGAAGCACTTTAGTTTAAATCACTGTGGGAAATAAATGAGACGTTGCGAGGCCTTATGCTCGTTTAGAATTTTATTTATTTCAGCTTGTCCTCCTCGGAGCTGAGGGGGTTTGAGCCCAGCTCTGGTAGGATAGGAAAGAGATAGGATTCACTCATTCATTAAGACACTCGAATTCGATAATACCTTATATTAATTAAATTTCACCTACTGGTAAGGTAGCCAAACTCCTAACTTCGCGTCTCGCGTAATTTAGAAAAATAACTATTACTCAGTACTTGTCATTCGCAATTTCGGTGCCTAGCTGTAGAAGCTGTGTAACGAAGAGTTCATCAGTATGCAATGATTTAAAAAATGTTGTTGAAAAAGTTGTTGGAAAAGTTGTTGGACCAGCTGGGGTTACTTCTGAGAGCTCCCTCGGTAGTCGAATTGAATATGGGCCCGCTGGGGTTACCGCTGTGGGCTCCCTCGGTGGCAGAAGAAAAGATGATCGAGCCTCGAAGTGACGTGGAGAGTGCACTGCGAATGACTGATAGCGTCACCAGTGTCACAAATATATTTATACTATGCCGGGGAGAAATGCAGCAATTTGATTGGCTGGCTTATTTTCAGCCGGACTATAACACCACCCTGCCGGGAAGGCAAAATTTCGGGAGTGTTGAAAATAAAAGAGAGAAAATTGGAAAGAAAATTGCAAGAAATCTGACCGGCGAAATTTAAAATTTGACCGGGCTGATGAGGTTTGAGAAGTTCGAAACGTTCTTGATTAAATTGATCGTACTAGTTTCGATTGGAAAAACGGGAGAGAAATTTGATAAAAATCAGCCTGAGCTAATTTGAAATGAAGTTGAAAAGATTTGAAAATTTTCTTGACAAGTGGGTCGTACTAATTTTCAAAATGACTGGTGAATTTTGGCTACCTTGTATACAAAACTACCTTAAAATCTAAGTTAAAATATTTGACCTATCTGGGCGCAGCTAAATATTTATCAGTACAAAACATGTAGTAATTATATTGCAATATAATTTTAGTACATAAGGCACTTTACTTAAATAATTTAGTGGCACAGAAAGTAAATAATTTCGGAATTACAATGTTAAAAACGCGTGTCGATGTCTTCGTCCGTGTTGTGTTCGAAGTGGTCACAAGTTGCCCTTCGGAGGCAAGGCATCTCCAACCTGAACCTCGACGGGATTGTTGGCCCTTTCGTAGAATCATGGGGCAGGGTTTGGCCCATCCCATGACAGGACTGTTGAACGTCGACTTGGCAGATCACTGGCCCAAGTCGGACTCGTACACACGGAGGGGTAAAATGTACAAGTTTGCATACTTGCACAGAAGTTAACAGAAGTGTTGAGATGGCTGAAGCTCGCAGCAGGGTTTCCTACTGGGAACTCGGGAGATAAGATTGAAATTTGAATGAAATGACAGAAGTTTACTGGCGGATTTTAATCGAAAATAACGTAAAATGGCCAGTAAATAAGGTAAGTATTGAAGGTAAGTATTACAATACTGAAATAATGATGAGTAATAAATTTCACCTTATACAGGGCGAAATTGGAAAATAAATGGCGGATGCGCCGGTAGTTTCGAAAAATTAATAAAATTGCAGGAACAATGCTTCCTGGGGTTTAGAATAAATTTGGGTGGTGTAGCAGCAATGCCTGTTGCACCAGAATAAAATAAAAGTGGTTATGTAGGTTAGGATAGTATATAATGACGATTAACGTAGGTTAGAATAAGATAATTCCCTGTACAGGGACAGAACAAGGAAAACGAAATGAAAATGGCGAATGCGCCGGTAATGAAAATAATAATTGGCTAAAAGCCCTGGAGCAATGCCTCCGGATAAATATATGGGGTTATTATGGCCACAACCCTACGATAGGGCAGGCGTCATCTAGGATCGAGACTTCGGGGTCATCTTCTTGATAATCCTCAAGGGTGACCGGGTGGAAGCTATAGTTAACAGGGACTGCTAGATTGGTTAGCTCTGGGTTTCCCTGGTCACCGGCTTCATCTTCTTCTCGCTGTCGGCTCCTCTCCTGGGCCTCTTGGATCCTTCGGATTAATTGCCGTTCGGGCGTCCCTAAGATCCTTTCTCGGTCTCGTTGACATTGTCGAAGTAGCGCCTCTTTACTAGGTCGAAATACTAAGATAGGCACTCTACTCGTACTAGGGTCCTGAGGGGGTGACCTTGATTGTAACCGCCTTGCAGCTTCTACTGCTCTTCTTGGGCTACCGATCATCGGGGCTGCACTTGTACTAGGCTGTGCTATGTCTCTCTGTGCTTCCTGCACCGGGGTCCTCGGTCTGGCACTTGGGCCGGCTCGCTCAGGTCCTGGCCTGGCAGGTCCTACTTCCGGAGGTTCATCCGGATCACTATCGCTATCCGTCTCATCATCGTTCGGCGCTGGTGGCGGGAATGGCGCCGGTCTGAGGTCATTTACATGAACAGGATGCTGTGCTCCATTCCTGTCCACTTCGTAAACGTTGTCACCTAGTACTCGTAATATCATAAATGGCCCTTCCCATGGGGGGCTGAATGCTGTTGCGGTGCCTGGGAATTGTCTAACCATCACCAATTCTCCTACTTCGAAATGAATCGGCGCTTCTCGATGCTCCGGGAACATATCTCTTTGGTAAACAATCTGCCTTTCCTGGGCTCGTCTCACCCGTGCTTCTCGTTGTTGAGCATTGTTTTCCACTTCCTGTTGATTAACCGGGTGATTCCATTCCCCTGGTTTAACCAGCGGTGCTCCGAGTAACAACTGACTGGGTGACATGCCTGTGGCTGCATTAATTCGGGTATGAAGTTTGAGCATAATGTCTGACAAACTCTCATCCCATCGGTTTTCGGTTTTATTGAGCATTTCAACTCGGAGGGCCTTCTTAATCTCTTGGCTCCTCCGTTCCACTGGATTGGCCTGTTGATGGTAAATGGGAGACGTATAGGCGTGGATATCATGTCTACGAGTATACCTTTCCCATGCCAAGGACGTAAATTGCGTCGCATTGTCTGTGATTATTCGCTGTGGATATCCCCATCGATTGAACACTTCGGTGAGGAATTGCAACATGACCGTTACTCCACTGGTAGGGGACGCTTTCAGTTCTACCCAGTTTGAAAAGGTGTCTGTCAGCACGAAGAGGTATCGGTTGCCTGTTCTGGTTTCAGGGTAAGGTCCCATGGCGTCAAAGCTAACCACTTGCCATGGTTTGGTGGGTGGCCTGGGCCGTAGGGGTGCTTTAGCCTGCAGAGCACCTCCTCGTTTTGTGGCGGCGCATATCACGCAGTGTCGAACGTGCGTGCGTATTTGTTTGACCATTGCCGGCCAGTAGTATAAGCGGCGGACTGCTGCGACAGTCTCATCCCGCCCTGGATGTCCAGCGGCGTCGTGATAATGGTGAATCACCCTCTGCCAAAATTGTAGAGGTACGACTAATCCTTGTCTTCCATCTCGAATGTACCAGATTAAACCGTCTTCTACTCGAAAGTCCTGGCGTAATGTTCGTTGCCATGGAGCTAATCCTTCTTCCGGCTGCTGTATCAATTCTTGCCATCTGGCTCGAGTGGCTTGATACTCTTCGCTATCTGCCTGTGCCTGGCGTATCTGATCTAATAATGACGCTGGCTCGTCATTTTCATCCAACAAAGCCAACGTAAAAGTTGCTGGTTGTACAAAAGCGGCTGGGACTCGTCCTCGATGTTCCCAGGCCTCTGCGGATGTCATTCCTTCAGCGGGTAAATTTATCTCGGGCGGTATTAATCTATCATCAACATTCTCTCCATCTTCAGGCACGTGTCCTTCAGGGTGTCGTGATAGAAAATCCGGGAGTTGATTTTGCCTCCCAGGGCAGTGCTGGACGGTAAAGTTGAATTCTTGCAACTGTAGTGCCCATCTTGTGAGCTTGGCTCTTTCGTCCTTGAACTTGTCCAACCAAGTCAAAGCGCGACTGTCAGTAATCAAGGTGAACGGTCTGTCTCCCAGAACGGCTCTGTATCTCTTACATGCCCATATTACGGCTAATGTTTCTTGTTCATTACAATGATATTTGCGCTCAGCGGCAGTAAATTTTGCGCTGGCGCACGAAATAATCCTTCTCTGTCCAGATGGCTCTTGTTGCCAGAGGACAACACCCATGCCTTGCATGCTAGCATCGGTTTGTAAGAAAAACGGTAAGCTCGGGTCTGGCCGGCTTAGCGTCAAAGGTTTAGATAAAGCTTCCTTTAAATTCTGGAAGGCTTCCTCAGCCTCTGGGGTCCATCGAAAGTGTTTCTTCCCCACTAGGTCTGTCAAAGGAGCAGATAATGCGGCAAATCCTGGTACATATTCTCGTAACCAGTTTGCCGTTCCCAAGAAACTCTGCAATTCTTTCATGGTTCGTGGCGTGGCAAATTCTCTGATTTGTATCACATGTTTTTCCTGCGGCTTATTGTGCAAAGCCGTTACTCGGTGTCCCAAGTAGTCTAATGCTTCCATCCCGAAACGACACTTTTCCAGGGAGCAGCGAAGTCCATGGTTTCGTAATCTCTCCAATACCAACCTTAAATGGTGAACGTGTTCTTCGTGCGACGCCGAATAGACGATGATATCATCGAGATACACTTTTGCGAATTTATCCAAGTATCCTGCTAAGACTTCTGTCATAAGCTTCTGGAACGTCGATGGGGCGCTCTTTAGCCCGAAAGGCATTACCAAAAACTCATAGGTCGCTCCATCAGGAGTGCTGAAAGCTGTATAAGGTATGCTGGATTCTTCCATGGCTACCTGCCAGTATCCACTGCGCAGATCCAATGACGAAAAAACTTTGGCTGGTCCTAATTCTTGAAGAGTTTCCCGGATGGGCGGCAGCTGTGCCACTTCATCTTCGGTCTGACTATTGAGTTGTCTGTAGTCTACGCAGAATCGGTTCTTTCCGTCCTTTTTCTTGACTATCACAATGGGCGAACTAAACGCCGAATGGCTTCGTCTTATGACTCCCGCAGCTAACATCTTCTCAACTTCCTCTTGGATAATGGTTTTATGCTCTAAGGAATAACGATTTCGACGGATGCGGAACGTACGGTTGTCTTTCAACTGTATTCGGTGGGTTACCAACCGAGTCGTCGGTTGGCGTAATTGTTCTTGGAATCTGTCTGCAAAATCATTCAAGATTGCTTCATATCGCACTTGGTGTTCTTCCTCTACATTTTCTGAGGTTAGTTGTACTGGTTCGGCTTCCTCGTCGGGAGCGTTCGTGCCTGCCCAGTAAGCTGAATGTCGGAGCCTGGTTCCAAAGTATATCGAGTTATTCTGATAGTCCAGGGTGACCTGTTCAGTAATCATCCACCCGTTCCCAAGGATAATGTATTCTACCATGTCCTGCATTACGTAGGCTTCCAGCCTAGTAGGTTGTCCATTGATAAAAATCGTTTGTCCGACTGGTCCTTGTACGAGCACTGTCGATCCATTCGCCAATTGAACTTCCTGCACCTCCGCAGCGGTTACATTTCCCTTGATGAGTTTTTTGTTGATGAACGATTCCGCGGCTCCGGTATCCAGTAACGCCCAGTACATGTTTCCTTCATACTCGACCTGCACTCTCGGCAGAGGTCTCATATTACGGCGCCTTTCGACGGCTTGTACTAACGTATTCATTCCCATAACTGATGCTTCCGATCGGCTGGTTAACGCAAGCGCAGCTCGATTCGAATTCTGGTTTGAAGTTTGTCTTGTATTTTGTGGAATACCTGCAGGTAATTTGCGAGTTTCCTTTAAATCGGTTTCGATTTCAGAGGCGACTTTGGCGAGGTGGTCCATGCTTTCGATGTAAACCCCTCGGAGTGCTGTCCTAATCTCGGGTAATAATAGTTCTATTACTATATCAATTAACTCGGCGTCGTCCGCAATTGAGTTCAGCCGGTTATGTAAAGCGACCTTCTGGGAAATAAACAACTCAACAGGCTCTGTGGATTGCTTCCTCCCATAAAGTTGTGCACGTAGTTTCGATTTAATTGTCCTATTATTAAACCGTTCTACTAAACGTCGTTGAAAACTTTCATAGTCTAAATGTACCAATCTGTACATTTCTTGCCAGACTTTGGCGTCTCCACGGAGCTGCGCCACGACGGTAGGCGTCCAGTCCGCATAATGTAGCTGTGTTCGCTCAAAATGGTTTTCGACTTCTTTTAAGAAGTAGTAAGGATCCTCGTAGTCTGAACCACTGTAGGTGATGAGAAGTTTTCTGTTTTTGTTGTGTACAGTTTCACGTATGGTTTCACTAAAAGTTTGTAATGCGTTTTGGAACATATTGGCATAATAGGCCTGTTCTTCTGTTGGGCGCCACGGGGTTTCATGTTGAAGTCCCAGAAAGTCATCTTGGTTGCTTGTCGTTCCTTGGGCTCCATGCCTCTGAGGAGTGTCATGCCGTTGTGAGTTGAGGTTTGCCTCGAAACCATATCTTTCGTTGTAGATAGGTTCCTGTGGTGCGTATTGAACATCCCTGTAAGTGACTGTTCTTCTTTCGACCTGAATATATGCATCGTCAGGTGCATATACATTCCTTCTTTCTGATTCCCTCCTGGGGGGGTATTGTGCCGGTTGGGTCGCTTGGTTCGAATGCCCCTTGAGTTGGGCGACATGTCTTCGGCGGGGGGAAAACGTAGGGGGGAACTGTTTGGAGTTGGATGGTGAGAGCGCCGGGGTGAGCCTCCGCAATTCTGCGCTCCCGACGTCACGACGCATCTGGCTGTGCATTTCTCGAGGCGGCGTGTCGCTGTGGCCCGAAGACGATGCCGTTTCATGCCCCCTCCCGAAGCTTACACCTTTCGGCATCTGCATTTCTCCAGCTTGGCCCTGGCCTGTGCTTCCTTGTGCACTGTGGCGAGAGAGAGCTGGCCTCGCCGTGTGGGTCAGGCTTCCATGCCTCCCAGATCGCCCGACGCGTGCTTCTGGTTCCCTGTCCTGGACGTCATGTCCGGAATTTGTTGTGTTCGACGTGTGTTGCCTCCTGAGTGGGCTCGTCACCACAGTAGTTTGAGGGCTTGGGGTTAAGTCACGGAAAAAGAAACGAAGGGCTGGATCTTCCTGTAGATTCTGCCAATCTCTTCTTAGGTGAATTGGGGCTGTGTCCGTGCTGCTGCTCGCGCGCGACATGATGGAACGCGGCCCGCACTTGGAAACTGAAGCCGAGAAGGATTCGAAAGTACCACGAAAATTGTCTCTGATGAAATTCGAAAGTACGTCGAAGATTGTCTTTGTGGTTGCGAGGAAAATTAATTCTCTCGCAGCCCGCGGATTTGACGTTGTGAGACTAGTTCTGATGTGTAGGAGTGCTTGTACTCATAAACAACGAAGCGTAGTTGAAATGAAATTGTTGGTGTGAAAATGTCCGAGGCAGCGCTGAATGTTTGGCCCCCAACGGAATCATGAGTTGAGCGTTCGAAGCGGCGCTGAATTTCTGGCCCCCAACGGAATCGTAATTGTGAACGTCCGAGGCGGTGCTGAATTTCTGGCCCCCAACGGAAACGCGTTTTGAGGTGACCCGAAAAAATTTATTTTCTTTAATAATAGTTTCGGCGCCGTGTGCACCCGGGGGATGCTTTCTGCGTTCGTCAGAACGGAAAAATCACTTCACAAAAGTTTACATTTTTTCAAGATACAAAAGTTACAGACTTATTGGTGAATTGTTAGTGGTGCATTTGGGAAAGACGGCTTGTGCTACTTGTTACGCGAGTTAACTTCAACGAGGCACCTGACGGCCTGGTGAATGCAAGTTAATGAGTAGCCGGCGCGGCACAAGCGATCCCCCTTTGCTGCAGGGCTGGAACTCGGCAACTTGGCTGTAAGAAATGTACAAGAATAATGTCACTACTGCTCAGCTGGATGGCTTCTCCGTAGCTTACTGTCTATGCACTGGCTCTACGTTACTAGAGGACTCCCTAGAAGAGGGCTAGCAAAGTGAGAAAGTCTTTGTCCTTATCTGAACCTCAGCAGAGAGTTCGATTTGGCAAAATGTCACTAAGTGCAGGCAGGCAGATGGCCCTGACCTAGATCAATGTTTTTTTAGGTTGAACCTCCTCGGAGAGTTCAATGCACTAATGTCTGATCAGCTGGGGCTGCAGGCTGACGGCCCCGCTACCCAGGTTAAAGTTTATGGTGGTTCTTTACCTTTAAAGTCCGGTGTAGAAGCACTTTAGTTTAAATCACTGTGGGAAATAAATGAGACGTTGCGAGGCCTTATGCTCGTTTAGAATTTTATTTATTTCAGCTTGTCCTCCTCGGAGCTGAGGGGGTTTGAGCCCAGCTCTGGTAGGATAGGAAAGAGATAGGATTCACTCATTCATTAAGACACTCGAATTCGATAATACCTTATATTAATTAAATTTCACCTACTGGTAAGGTAGCCAAACTCCTAACTTCGCGTCTCGCGTAATTTAGAAAAATAACTATTACTCAGTACTTGTCATTCGCAATTTCGGTGCCTAGCTGTAGAAGCTGTGTAACGAAGAGTTCATCAGTATGCAATGATTTAAAAAATGTTGTTGAAAAAGTTGTTGGAAAAGTTGTTGGACCAGCTGGGGTTACTTCTGAGAGCTCCCTCGGTAGTCGAATTGAATATGGGCCCGCTGGGGTTACCGCTGTGGGCTCCCTCGGTGGCAGAAGAAAAGATGATCGAGCCTCGAAGTGACGTGGAGAGTGCACTGCGAATGACTGATAGCGTCACCAGTGTCACAAATATATTTATACTATGCCGGGGAGAAATGCAGCAATTTGATTGGCTGGCTTATTTTCAGCCGGACTATAACAATAGTTCAGTTTGAGCTATTTGTTGTCAATATCTTAATTATTGGCTTCTTCACGAAATGAATGAATGAAGAATTAATATGTTAAATATTGAATAGAAAACACACACTGGAATACATTGGAATTGAAAGAAAATAAGGAACTTGTGACTAAAAAGCGAGAAAAATCATTTCAATTATGAAAGATAGTGCAGTTGAATTGATTTTTTTCGGCGACAACATTCCACCTGAAATTTTATTGTTGATTCTTATGTATTATGACCTCCTGATTGCAAAAAAAATATTTGTGCCCAAATATTCCGTGTACGTCAAAAGTTATATGCTCTTTTTGACGCGCTTTCACGGATTTTCAACTTATCTGCTTAATATATCTCGTAGTATAGTCCACCCGTCAGGTCATATAAAAAGGCCTTGCCAGGAATTAAGTCGGGAAGTTTTAAAATTTGGCAGGGTAGTAGATTTAGGTATCTACAACTAAAATCCACATTTTGCACAAAGCAATATCTGCCGCCGGCGTAGCCATATTGCCAAGATAGCCGCCAAAAACAGTTTTTTTGAAATATCTCCTTTCCTTCCGTTTTAGAGTTAAAAGACTTATTACAAAAATGAAAGAGGAGCAAATTTCCTACAAATTACCTTATATATATATATATATATATATATATATATATATATATATATATATATATATATATATATATATATATATATATATATATATAATGAAGGATAGTCACGTCCGACTAGTTAAAGAACAATCTAAATTTATATATATGTATATAAATAATGAAGGATAGTCACGTCCGACTAGTTAAAGAACAATCTGTGTCCGAAGCCCTACTAAATTTAGATTGTTCTATATATATATATATATATATATATATATATATATATATATATATATATATATATATATATATATATATATATATATATATATATATATATATATATATATATATATATATATATATATATATATATATATATATATATATATATATATATATATATATATATATATATATATATATATATATATATGTGTGTGTGTTCTTTTGTAAAATTAATAGTTTAGACACAACAGTTGATTAAAGGTAAACATATTCATTTTACTTTCCCTAACGGTATGCTTAAAATGAGTTTTAAATGAACATGGGGTTATTGAATTCAATTTGGATTATTTGCAAGCCCTTTCATCTGAAATTCTACCTACTTCTTACCTGCGCCGCGTCTACCTGTGATTAAAGCAAACCTCCGCCGGCCGGGTGCCGTCGTTTTTAAACGTGTATAGTCTCTGCTTTTATCGCTTTTCAGTATTGACTTGACCATAGTGCAAGTATAATAACGTTTCGTATCTGTTATTTGTGTTATCATTGCTCTGGGACATATTATTTTACACACTGGAATTTACAGAACAACGCCTAGCCATGGAAAACATTCTTTGCAATTTGAACAGATCTACGATCTTCTCAACGGATCACCAAGATTTGTTTAAAACGATTACTAAAAAATTTGAAGAAGGACTAGCAAAACTGGAAAGCAATGGACCTACTGCTAAACTGTAGGTGCAATATTTTCGCATGGTCACTTTGGTGAAGCAATTTATAGAAGCAGAAAGAATGGGCAATTGGTAGCTTCACCTAGAAACTGCCCAAAATATGCTGCTTTATTTCCACGTAAGCGACCATCATAATTATGCAAAATCGTGTCATTTATATTTGCAAGATATTATGTCCTTTAAAGACAAAATGACTCCTGATCAGTACAATAAATTTACAACAGACGGCTTTTTCACAATTAGGCGCACCAATAAGTTTTGGTCTCTTGGTAAGATATGACCATTGAATAAACGCTAATGAGGACGATGAAAGCTATTGGAAGGCTTACTTATGGACAAGGAATCACGGAAATGCGTTAATAATGTGGACATCGGGAATGGTGTATTTGCACAACGTATGCGACGTTTCTTTTGCATCTACAGGACAACATATGGATATGAGAAGTTCACGTATTGTTCACGTATTGTTCGAGACAATGATGATGTGCAAAAGCTGTTGGCTTGGTTTACGCAACACCCTCATTTCCCAGACGTAAACGAAATAATGTCTATTTCCTCAGAAATTATCGGAGATGAAAAAAACGCCTTTAGACGAAACTAAACGAACATTTTCAACTTCAATCGACTGCTGTTGACTTTATAGAAAACATATATATGACATATTTTGTAGAAAATTTCCTACTCTTTAATTTTGGTTGTAGGTATTTTGACTGTAGGCCATCTTGCCAATATGGCGGCTCGAGCGGCAGTGCTTGCTTTGTGCAAAATGTGAATCTTAGTATTAGGCACCTGTCTCTAGAATTATACCAATATCAAAACTTCTCGAGTTAATTCCAACTAAAGCTACCTGACGGATGGACTACTTAGAATCGGATGGGAATTTTATAAATATTGGCATCTTGGAAAAAAAATAGAAAACACCAAGAGTAGCCGAAAAAATTGAAATTGAATATATTTTCTATAAGAAAGAGTAATTTCACCAAAGCCGGTAAAAGTAAAACTCATTTATGGTCAAATATAATGCACCAATCCCGGACACCGTATGTCAACTAAAACGGTCAAAGATGGCGGACGAAATAGAATTTGTAATTCTTCGTCAATTATTATCAATGAGGCATTGTACGTTACTTTTTTTTAGATTGTAAGTACGTTATTTTATGTACTTTTAGGAGATAAAGTTCATTTTTTTAATTGTCAAAAAAATGCGTGTTTTTTATTTTCAAAAATGAATTTTCTTTGACCCTCCTTCTTTTCACCCAATTTGAAATATACTACATTAGTTTAATTACCGTTTTATACCATAATTTCAAAAAAATTAAATAAAATCAATTCGACTGTACTAAGAAGGCTTGTTACTAAAGTATGTAGTTTTTTCAAAGAAAATGAATTGAATTACATGCCGTTTTGAGGGCTTGTAGCCGAAGCCGAGTTGTGGCGCAGTATGCATGCACATTTCTGACCTTTGTAGCCCCGGTGGGAATGCCACCATCTTGAAAAAATGGTTGAATTTCTTTTTTTAAGTATCTTACTGTCCAAGTTATGAACAAAATGCGGACAATTTTGTAGAGTTTGAAATTCTTTATAATTTTGATTGTTTAATTTTCTTTGCGTATTATTAATATTTTACGATTTATAGATAGCTCCAGAAAGGTAAAAATGAATGGGTTGAATAATGGTAGTCTCCCTTTCCGCGTCTTTGGTAAGTCTTACGTTAAAAATAGGTATTATCAATTTGTAAAGCATGAAAAAAATGTATAAACGTCATACACAATTTTTTCAATCATATCAATATTTATTTGTACTTTAACAGCGCAAATATGTCCAGGTAAGCGCGGAACTTTAAATATGTTTTTCGTGCTTTTACGTCGTCGGGCTGAAAAACTCTTTTCCACACCACCACATAGGTAGAGTTCAAGGTGCGTTATTTTACGTGATGTCCCCAAGAGCAATCTGTCTTGATTGTAACATATTGACTCTTTTTTTAAATATCTTATTATATTTTATATTTTTGGATGGTCTTGGTTGAATGTCTCCATTTCTTCCTCGACACAATCCTTAGATGCCATTTCTTGATTTTGAATATGCCCAGTCTGCTTTACACGTATCTTCCATCAGTCTCTTCTTCATCGCTATGGTGGAATACTTCATGCCTGCTTTGCGACAACCACAAACTGCTCCACATTTTACTCTGCACTTGCAAGATATTAATTTGAGAAGTGCTTATGTTCTTTGTGAAATCAATAGTTTAGACACAATAGTCGATTAAAGGTAAACATATTCATTTTACTTTCCCTAACGATATGCTTAAATTATTTATGAGTTTTAACTGAAATTCTACCTACTTCTTACCTGTGCCGCGTCTACTTGTGATTAAAGCAAACCTCCGCCGGTCGGGCGTCGTCGTTTTTATAACGTGTATAGTCTCTGCTTTTATCGCCTTTCAGTATTGCCTTGACCATAGTGAAGTATAACAACGTTTCGTGTCTGTTATTTTTGTTATCATTGCTCTGGGACATATTATTTTGCAGACTGTGGAATTTACAGAAGAACAACGCCTGGCCATGGAAAACATTCTTTGTAATTTGAACAGATCTGCGATCTTCTCAACGGATCACCAAGGTTTGTTTAAAACGTTTACTAAAAAATTTGCAGAAGGACTAGCAAAACTGGAAAGTAATGGACCTACTGCTAAACTGTAGGTGCAATATTTTCGCATGGTAACTTTGGTGAAGCAGTTTATAGAAGCAGAAAGAATGGGTAATTGGTAGCTTCACCTAGAAACTGCCCAGAAAATGCTGCTTTATTTCCACGCAAGCGACCATCATAATTATCCAAAATCGTGTCATTTATATTTGCAAGATATGATGTCCTTAAAAGACAAAATGACTCCTGATGAGTACAATAGATTTACAACAGACGGCTTTTTCACAATCAGGCGCACCGATAAGTTTTGATCTGTTGGTCAGATATGACCATTGAATAAACGCTAATGAGGACGATGAAAGCTATTGGAGGGCTTACTCATGAACGAGGAAGCACGGATAACGCGTTAATAATGTGGACATCGGGAATGGTGTATTTACACAACTTATGCGATGAGACTGAAAAATTTTGCAACGTTTCTTTTGCATCTACAGGACAACATGTGGATATGAGAAGTTCACGTATTGTTCGAGACAATGATGATGTGCAAAAGCTGTTGGCTTGGCTTACGCGACACCCTCATTTCCAAGACGTAAACGAAATAATGTCTATTTCCTCAGAAGTTATCGGAGATGAAAAAAACGCCTTTAGACCAAACTAAACGAACATTTTCAACTTCACTCGACTGCTGTACCTAAACTGTTGACTTTATAGAAAACATATATATGACATATTTTGTAGAGAATTTCCTACTCTTTAATTTTGGTTATGGGTATTTTGACTGTAGGCCATTTTGCCAATATGGCGGCTCGAGCGGCAGTGCTTGCTTTGTGCAAAATGTGAATCTTAGTATTAGACACCTGTCTCTACAATTATACCAAATATCAAAACTTCCCGAGTTAATTCCACCTAAATTACCTGACGGATGGACTACTAGTATCGGATGGGAATTTTATAAATACTGGCATCTTGGACAAAAATAGAAAACGCCAAGTATAGCCGAAAAAATTAAGATTGAATATCTTTTCTATAAGAAGGAGTAATTTCACCAAGGTTGGCAAAAATAAAACTCATTTATAGTAAAATATAATGCACCAATCCCGGACACCGTATGTCAAATAAAACGGTCAAAGATGGCGGACGAAATAAAATTTGTAATTCTTCGTCAATTATTATCAAGGAGGCATTGTACGTCACTTTTTTTTCGATTGTAAGTACGTTATTTTATGTACTTTTAGGGGATAGAGTTCATTTTTTTTAATCGTCAAAAAAAGTGCGTTTTTTTATTTTCAAAAATGAATTTTCTTTGACCCTCCTTTTTTTCACCCAATTTGAAATATACTACATTAGTTTCATTACCGTTTTATACCATAATTTCAAAAAAATTAAATAAAATCAATTCGAATGTACTAAGAAGGTATGTTATTAAAGTATGTAGGAGTTTTTTCAAAGAAAATGAATTGAATTACATGGCGTTTTGAGAGCTTGTAGCCGAAGCCAAGTTGAGGCCCAGTATGCATGCAAACTTCTGACCTTTGTTGTTTCGGTGGGAATGCCACCATCTTGAAAAAATGGTTGAATTTCTTTTTTTTTTAAGTGTCTTACTGTCCAAGTTATGAAAAAAATACGGAAAATTTTGTAGAGTTTGAAATTCTCTATAATTTTGATCGTTTAATTTTCTTAGTGTATTTTACGATTTATAGCTCGAGAAAGGTAAAAATGGGTTGAATAATGGTACTCTCCTTTTCCGCGTCTTTGGTTATGTTAAAACCGCTGCCCAAGGAATCACTACTTCCACATCCAGATTCTCTATCCAAGTCACTCACAACGAAAAAAGTTTGCATGTGAAAATAATTGTTATGGAACTTTAATACTATAATATTTGAAATCCTCTTCCCCAAAAACCCATAAAACGATACCCCACATCGGTAGTGGAGTGGGGGTGGTGATAGTGGGGGTGGATGAAGTAAAAAAATATTTTGAGGTTTCTGGTTCTTGTACATACACTAAATCACAATTTTTTTTCATCCCCTTTAATAAGGGGGTGGGGGTGGTAATGGGGGTGGCTAATGCCAAAATTTTTTTTGAGACCCTAGCTTCTCTTGTATATACTAAATACCAATTTTATCGACTCTTACCTGTTTGATTTACCCATTTACCCCAAATTTACCCCAATTTACCCCCAACCCTTCGTCGGAACAACATGAAAATATAATCTAGTTCCAGATCTCGTTAAAGTACATGCGTGTACCAAATTTCAAGTCAATATCTTAAACGGTTCCAGAGTAAACGTGCGCACAAAAAAAAGTTACAGACAGACCGACAGACAGAAATTTTTTTTTCGCTCAAACTTATAATCTCGACGTTTCATGACATTTTAAGCCTATTTGAACAATAAAAATTTTTAAAAATTTTTTTGTCGTTACTATACTTCCACTGCACGTGGAAGTAAAAATAGGTATTATCAATTTGTATAGCATGAAAAAAAATGTATAAACATCATACACAATTTTGTCAATCAATATCAGTATTTATTTGCACTTTAACAGCGCAAAGGTGGTCAGGTAAGTGCGGAATTTTAAAAATGTTTTTCGTGCTTTTACGTCGGGCTGAAAAACTCTTTTTCACACCACCACATAGGTAGAGTGAAATTAATTAGAGACGATAACATCCGCACAAATCGATATCGCTAGCGCGTGCCGATTGGCTGGTTCGTGTTCGGTATTTATTATATATTTATAGTGAATATTTAACCGTTTTTATGAATAAAACAGATGAAATGAAATTTATTTCAATTGCGACTGTCCAATAATATTAATAAACGAAAATAGTAAACTTGGTAGTTTTTCTAGAGTTCAAGGCGCGTTATTTTACGTGTTGTCCCCAAGAGCGACCTGTCCTGATTGTAACATATTGACTCTTTTTTTAATATGTTATTATAATTTATATTTTTTGGATGGTCCTGGTTGATTGTCTCCATTTCTTCCTCGACACAATCCTCCTAGATGGCATTTCTTAATTTTGAATACGCCCAGTATCCGCTTTACATGTATCTTCCATCATCCCAGTGTCTTCTTCATCGCTTTCGTTTTCCTGAAGCACGTTGGAGACTTATGGTACATTCTCGAAAGTTTCTCTGTTAGTTTTGGCATATGATGAAACACTTCATGCCTGCTTTGCGACAGCTACAAACTGCTCCATATATTGCTCTACACTTGCAAGATATTACTTTGAGAAGTACTGGTGGTGTGGGATCGGCTGTGTCCACGGTCAGTTTGCGCCATGAGCCAGGCCCATTTCTCAGAATATTTGTCAAATCCGAGCCATGTCTGCACCTGATGATATGTTCTAAAAGTATGTTGTCGCACTGCTTTTTCTGTTGGTGGTAATGTCGAAAGTTTGAATTTGTTTTTATAATTGATTTTGTGAAGCGCTTGAGGCGTAATAGCAGATTATGCAATAAGCACAAAATGAGGCTCATTTTGCAGGAGTGTGAAAGTTCGCCTTCACCTCGTGCTGTAATTGATACGAGTACAAAATTGCCATTTTGTGCGAGTTGCATACTATACTTTTTTACGACAGCCTACTACTCACGTTTAATATTCTAATAAACATAAAAATGTTCACAAAGATACTGATGGCATATTCAAATATCCCGTCGCTCTAGTTGTCACAATAGCCACAGTGAACCGCCCTCCCAACACATAATGGTTCATAATGAAACGGTTGCTAAGTAAGTTGCTAGGCAACAAATGCAGTATGTGTCAGGTCCGCTATGCAATATGATATTCTGTGCAAAATGTAGCTGTTTATGATTGAATTTACGATCGTTTAATGGACATATTTCGATGTCGTAGAAAAAGAATTTATTGATTTTCCAGTTTTGTTGCCTTTGTACAAAGCAGTGAAAAAACGTTTCCCTGCCATCGCAAGATCATTTGGATCTATACTTTTAAGTTGAAACAATTTCAGCTTTTCTTGCAACTCTTAATGCTTCTGAAGGATGTTAATGAATTTCGTCTTTCTCATGTTAAATAAAGCTTAACATGCAAAATTACGACACTTAAGTGTGAACAAGACAACTATAGATCAGTCCAAAGTTCAATTATCACTTACCTGACGACCCTTGCAGCGCTGTACAAGTTTAAATATCAATCTCACCGAAATAATTTTGGATGACATTTGTCCCATCTTTTTTGATGCTTCACAAATTGATAATGCCTATTTTTAACATAAGACTTACCAAAGACGCCAAAAAGGAGAAACACATTATTCAATCCATTCATTTTTAACTTTCTCGAGCATAAATCGTGAAATATTAATCTTTCAGAAAAAAGTAAAAGAATCAAAGTTATAAAGAATTTCAAGCTAATTTTTTTTATAATTTTGACAGGAAGCGAGAAATAAAGAAAAAGAAACTCAATCATTTTTTTCATACATCATGCACACTCGAGATAGGCTCCCTTACAACCCTCAAAACGGCAAGGAATTACAGTCATTTTCATTACCACTGATTATTTCAGGACATACAGACTCGCCTATGTGCATGACTGTTCCCCTTTATCAAGATTGGTAGAGTATAAGGTGGCCTCGTAACTCACGATCCCCACCAAAAAATGTCATTTGCCAATGAGCAGCTGGTGTGAAATCACACCAGATGCAGAGCCTGATTTAAAATAATGTAAGAATTTGCGTAATGTTGATAATTAAGCAAAGAACTCGTAACTGGAACGAGCTCGCAATAACCCGCCTGAGGTAGGGAGTAATTACCTCGTATTTTGAGTCATCGTTTCCATACCCTAGTAGCACAACATATTGGGTCGATATAGGTACAATATGTTACTTATATTGCATACTGAGCCAATATATGTCAGATTTAGCCAATATTGTACCAATATGCTTATCAGCTGTATTTTCAATATATTAATCCAATATATATCCAATGTTTTACAAACATTGGCAAACCAGATTCATATTAACAATATTTAACCAACATTGGCGCAATATGTAGAAAGTAATATTAATTTCCAAATACTGGGCATATATGTTTTATTATTTTTGTTTACTTATCTATTGACAAATTAGCATCAATATAATGAGTCTTCAACCTTAAAATATATATATACGCTATAATGTTGCTATGACTGCTTGGTTTAGAGGCAAGCAAATTTGACTCTTACCCAGAGGTCCCGGGTTCGATTCCAGGCCGTGGCACTGGGTTTTTTTCTGAAGAAGAAATGAATCCCAGAATACTCGGATATTAGATGTGCATCCCTCGTCTCCAAACGTGTAGCTCTATCCGCACAAGGCTATTCCGGAGCCTTCAGGGATAAAGGGAGTCGTATTACCTGTGGTATGTTGTAAGTTAAATACCCTCTCAATTGTTTTTAATCAGCTGATTGCTCAAGGTTGAGTAGCCTGTATAACTATTATACAAAATGCAATTCGTCTTGTATTGTTAGTTGCTATAAAAACAATTAATGTATATTTTAATACATGATGTACATTTCTAATTTTAAATTTACCACCCATATCAAATTCAGAAACAGTAACACATTCGAGTTTCGGCCATGTTGCCGTATGCCGGTCGGTTGTTGGTGTTTTCTAACTTCGTCAATTTCTTTAATGAAATACAGTGTGCAGCTTGCGAGAACTACAATAATTTAATAGGTAAGTGTGCATGTTCACATTCCAATAATAATCAATAGTAAACATAGTTTAGTTTTTAGTAATTTTTCATATTCCTACAAAGGCGTATTTGTCTTCTTTCTGCCAAGTTTAATTCAGAAATCGTGGCCCAGTGGGTGTATAATATCCAGGACATTTTTGCAAATCATGCATATTTAGGCACTATGATATTTACTACCAATTACCTGTATCTTACATTTGTCTAAATACCTATGCGTAATTATTTTATAAATACAAATTGTATATTGGGCCAATATTTTCCCAAGGTTAGCAAATCTGATTCATATTAACATTATTTGACCAATATTGGCGCAATATGTAGAAAGTAATATTAGACACTAAGACAGTATGATATGTTTAACTTATTCGTATAGTTTTTTAATATTTCAGCATTTTTTCTCAAAAAGATCAAAGGTCCTAGGTGCGATGTAAACAGCATCAAGTGTGGGAATAAAAAGATCAACTCACAACATTTTTAAAATATGACTTTCACCACAGGCGAAGAACTAATGGGTGTAAATCAGCAATTAGCAGAAACATATGAAAATACGAGGAGAATAGTATGCGTATTTATTGTTGCATACATATTATTAAAATACAGGGAACATGCTATATTTAAATTCAATATTTAAGGGGAGAGGACACCCACCAAAAAGCTATGAATGCCCAACTAATGAAAAGGAAGTACGTAGCTATGTTCTATTCAGGAGAAGTAAACAAAAGAAGAAATCAGTGTCAACGCTCAAATTCTTTGACGTAGTGTCTAGTAAGTAAAACATTAAACTAGTGGGTTTGCTGTAGTCAACTGATTTTCACTATTTTAGAGGCCGATTCAAAGAAGTCACAGATGGGCAAATAAATCGAGCAATATTAGTATACTTAGCTGGATCATCAGATAAAGATGGGGAAGTAAATCTCGCGAATCCACAAGAACTCATGGTCCCTCAAGAAATGAAACATGAATGGGTATACAATAATAATTACACTTATTTTTTTATTGTTTTGTTTAAGTTTAGAACAAACGTTTTGTTTTCCTTTATATTCTATGCAATTATCACAATTAAATTTTTATTCGTTAGCGTTTTTGTTCATTTCATATAAATATATTCTTTTTAAAATTTTCAGATTTTGATAACGAGATCCATTCAATTTCCAATTGATGTAGGCACCTCTGTGCCATAATGTGTCCAAATTTCTGACATGGGAACTCGTGCAGTAGGAATTCCCATGTCAGGAATTCAGACACATTGTGTAGCTATATGACGCCTATGTTGATATCCAATATAGCACCTGTATGTTAGTATCCAATATAGCGCCTATATGTTAGTATCCAATATAGTGCCTATATATTAATATCCAATATGACACCCATATTAGTATCTAATATGGAACCAATGTTGCTATCCAATATGATGCCAATCTTGATATCTAATATTATGCCAATATTTGATTTCGATATTGGGCATTTATTGTCAAAATCTGTCGCTCAGTATATTGGCCCAATATGTTGATGCCTATATTGGCCCAATCAACTTGTGCTACAGGGGTAGTGGTAATCAGGATAAGTTGTAGAATATAACACTACAGGTCATAGTATACTTCTGGCTATATTTCGGACCAGTACGGACCGTCCTTCTAGAAAGAGATAACTGCACCGCTACTGCGCGTTCGAAGAACAAGGATAGTCTGACTATTCATCCCCGCACTCACTTCTCACCTAAAAGCTGAATACGAGAGAACATTAGACTCTACAAATCTTGCCCCTTTAGTGCATAAGAGCAAAGAGGATTAAATAGAGTGAAAGGTCACAATGTATTTCTTGATACAAGAATTTCAGCGCTTGCTGCGCGTTGGATGTGTAACTAAATTCCCCGCTATTGAGCTACGTATTTCTTTGTGAATATTTCATATTGAAAGCGTGAAGTTAATATAATTTTCTCGAGCTTCTCATTTCGAGTTAATAGTTTAATTTTAGTGGTTAGTGTTTTGTATTTTTTTGTGTAGTATTAATGAGCTATTGTTGATTTACTGTGTTAGGAACAAATAAGACAGTAAATTTTAATTATAAAAAGTTATCTAGTCGAATTTCTTCTGGACCTTAAGGTAAGTGCAACAATATTATATTGTAAGTCACATATTTCTAACTTAATCCAGTCAACGAAGTTCAAAAAAGGCCGATTAGGGGAAATAATTCATGTACTGGACAATTTTTGTACAGTTGTCGGGGGGGGGGGGGGGGTCGTCCTGAACAACACACTAATCATACTAAAAGTCCTTACCGTTGGGTGTGGGGGGTAGTTTAAAGGTCCCCTTTTCAGGTCTTTCTTGAATAACTCGAAAACTACGACCTCTAGCGAAAAAGTATTCGTATGCAAAATTAAACTAGATAAAATTTTCTACAAATAAGTCCCTATTAATTTTTTATGTCGGATCAATACTTTACGAGATATAGAGGGAGGAAAAATCGCAAATTTTTAAAAATTATGCTTTAATGGTTTAAAATGTTTGATGTTAAGTGAAGGCCGATTATGGCAAATAATTCGTGTAGTGGCCAATTTTTGTACAGTTGTCGGGGGGTGACTTGAACAACGACTAAAAGTCCTGACCGGCGGATGGTGTGCGGGGTAAGGGGGTAGTTTAAAGGTCCCCTTTTCGCGTCTTTCTTTCTTTCCTGCTTCACCACGTAAAAAGGAATGAGAAGATGTTTTTAGCGATATACCAAGCGACTGCAGATGAGCGAGCCTTAAATAAACACCGATACGCTGCGTTCCTAAAATTATCCACCAAGCCAAAACCTGATCTAGCCACAACACTCTTTCAGAGTTTTTTTTGCAGATGTATTAACTTTTTTTTACAAAATTTCTTGTTACTTACAGCGGTTCGCTTACTTACTTACAGATACAGCAATGGCTCAACAACGCCTTACCCCCGAATCAGTGGGGATGAAGCCGAGGGGAAAATGGATCGCTAAGCCCGGTTACCACCAAAGAACTAGTACCTTCTGAAGCAATCTTGAACTCCATATTTTGCTGACGTTCTACTGGCTGTGGGGGACGCTGTGGTTGCCGAAAAGCCGGCATTCCATGCTCCATGGTGTGCTGCACTTGCCATGGTACGTGTACGAATGGTGCACCATTAGACGACAATTTGGACGACAACGACGATGGAAATGATTTTGCTGACTTTAAAATGTTTAGATTTAAGATAATGCTCGCTTATTATTAATAATATAGTTTTTCTGTTAGTTTTAAATTCATTTAGTATTAAAATTTCATTTACGTCATTAAAACTCGATTTTTTTTTAATTAGCGATTTTTCCACCCTCTATATCTGGTAAAGTAATGATTCTACATGAAAAATGAATAGGAATTTATTTGTAGAAAAACCTATTCTAGTTTAATTTTGTATAAGGATACTTTTTCGCTAGAGGTCGTAGTTTTCGAGTTATTCACGAAAGACGTGAAAAGGGGACCTTTAAACTACCCCCACTACTTCATCCACCCCCACTTCCACTACCGATGTGGCATATCGTTTTATGTATTTTTGGGGTAGACGAAGTCAAATATTATAGTATTAAAGTTCCATAAAAAAAATTCTCATTGTGAGACTTTGCTAGAAAACCTGGATGTGGAAGTAGTGATTCCTTGGGCAGCAATTTTTTTAATGGCATTGAAAGTATAAAAAGTTTTATTTTTAATATAGCAATTTTGCCGTGTCTTTCTGATTGTTCGCAAACACAAAGTTGATAAAAATTCTATGCATGTATGCACAACAGATCAAGAGGATGAAGAATTTAATTTAAGATCACGATTTTAGAAAAGTTAAACTGTTCTCAATATCCGTTTCTTATAATTTGATATTATGATTATCATTTAATGATTCGTTTATTAAGATGGCTTATTATGGCATAATAAATAAGTTCCTGGATCTACGCTCTTTCACTGTCGCGATATTTGAACCACACTATTACGATATTTGGTTGTATTGTCTTTCGTCGTATTGTTCAGGCGATGAAAATTCCACACTTGTTTGTTCTATGCTCAAATGACTGTGAACATTTTTATTATAATACATTGATATACGAACTGAGACAAATTTGCATTTGCTTCATACCTAATAATAATATTTTTCTACTCAAGAACAAAGGGCAAATAAAAAGATAGTCTATATGTATGCCAATGCAAATAGAAACTTAAAAAAATAGACGCCGTCTTTTTTCTTTGACTCGTTCTGATTTGAATATTATTAAAACTTCGTGAAGAAATATTATTAACACTTGTTCTAAAAAATAATTAGGAAATTAAATGCACTTTTTATTCCTAGAATGTAATCAATAAATAATTTAGTGCTGTAACAATTTAATGATTAGTTACCATCTACTCCTGTTAACAAGATTACGAAGTATTAAACAAATTACAAAAGTAATTACTTTTCTTTAGTGCATTCAAGGTCTGCTCAGGCTAGAATTATCAGTAAAATAACTTTTATATTCACATAAAAAGGAACATGAGAACACCATCTAAAATTACAAGATTTACCACTGGTGGAAAAGGTCTCTTAGTGCATAGGAAGCATACGCTAAGAGACTTTTTCCATCTAATTTTCTACCTAATATGCAATTACTACGATACGATGTGATACTGATAAGTAATTAACTGAGGTTTCCGCATATTACTTAAGAAATATTTTCTTTAAAGTTACTGTCAAGTGAAGAAATGTTTGATAAAACTATGTCGTAAAAGTATATCTGTTATAGCTGTCCTCCTACGAGTCAATGCATTTCAAACAGAAATCGATTGAAATTTCGAAATCTTTTATTTTTGGCCGTATAAATAAATATTTTACGCTAAAATTAGGCAGGAAGGTTTAGTTAGCTCAATAAAGGGCATAATTTTACAAACTGTCAATAATTTTTTTTAGCAGAAAATCTTAATATGAAAATTGTTTAAATTTTACAAGCAGCAATGGACCGATTTAATCCATAACTTCTCATAGCACTTGTTATTATACCTACAGTAAATTAAAACCATGTTGCAGCAAAACAATTTCATTCGATATTTATTTTGACTCCAATATTAATATTGTATCAAAAATTTAGGTATGTAACAATGTCTGCGTAAACATTTAAATCTCGTATAAAGGAAGCACGTAAAATCCTGGAAATCCCGCATATAGACTGAAGAAACTACCTTTGAGTACTAAGTAGAAAGAGTCCGGCAGTCAGGTCTCTGACTTGTGACTTCATGGAGAAACATTAAAAAGCCTCACCCTGCGATAGCACGTGTGCATTTTGCATGATTTCATGTAAATGCTGTTGTTAAATCGTACGTTCTCAATAAAAAGCCGATAATGGGATCATCCGTCATTCACAGAAAGCAATGGTTAAACATCAAAATATTATCATGTGTAATAGCACGAATGTTTTGAATTTTATCGGTAACATTTTTTCAAGAGTAATATAAAGAGTTGACACTTTATTAACTAACTAAATCCCGGCGTCTTCAGCAGGATCAATTTAACCTTTGATAATAAACTGTTAATTTACACGAATTATATTACTCTTGGCAACTTAGCTCAACAAAAAGTTTACAGATAAAATTTTAAAGAACAAGTGACATTTGGGGAGAATACTTTAGAATAAATTAATTAAATACTTAAAACATATCTTTAATATTAAGTTTTGCTGTTCATTCACTCCAGACCAGACGCTTTCTTGACAATCTTTGATGTCAACTGATCTATTTTTCAATTTAATCATATATGTCAAATAAAGATGTATTACTAAACCGACTCATCTAGTAAAAACAATGTAGATATAAATATTCAACAAAGGTAGCTGTAGAAATTGAAAACCCCCGGAAATTGTCATATTTTAAATGTAATGACAACCAAGAAACAAATGGCACGTTGAAACCATTGATATTGTAATGTACAGACTGACTCAAAGCCACCGAGGAGTCTTTACTGCAAAGAGTTTTCGTACATATTTCGACCAATCACATGACGATTAGATATTGAGAGAGATAGAGCTCTACTACATCGACCAATTTCAAGTCCATAGTATCCATGGTCCCGCTTTCAGAAATATAAATGGAGTATGGTTCTGGTAGCGCCATCTAGTAGCGCTATTAAAATCATATTTTAGGCAGAATATGCACTCCAATGAAAGATGCAGAACAGAGTTATTATTATATTATTAAAGTATTTATTGCTACATAACATAACAATTATTCTTAATTTACGAAGTTTAAAATTACATTATGAGTGTTTATTTAAGCAAAGAGTATTATCCAAGAATAAGTTTTACGAATTATATTGTACAGTGTATAGTTTTGATTTTCCGAATATTTTTAATATATTATTAACCCAAGAGTTTTAGTCAATATATCATTATTACCCGGAATAAATTATTGTGCAGCTGAAAATTTGCAGGATAGTAGTTTTGTTCTTTGTTTTTACGGAGCAACAATGGCCTAAGTTGCAGAAATTTTAGAGCTGGCTGTGAAGTGCAGCAGAAAGGTTGTTATTGGTCCGATTAGGGTCGAAATGATCATAAAAGCTTGGAAGAAGCATATCCGTTCCTATTTCAGATGTTCTTTGCATATTTTGTTCATAATTTTCCGTTCAAGTGCTGACAAAATTTCAAAAATTGGAAAAATTCCGAAATGGCGCCATTACGAATAAATGAAGAGAAAACGTACCCGAATAAACATTTCTCTTCATAATTTGGGCTTTTCACTGGTATATCTACCATCTCTGTAGTGTCACCCGTTACGAAGCGGCGACACTCGGACAGTTAACTGCGTTCATTGCTGCGTCGATCACGTCTAGTTTAAACAATCAAGCAGGCGCACGGCGAGCTATGCCTTCTCAGTTCAGAAGGCATACACGGTTCTCGGAGTGTGTGCATCTGACCATTGGTGCGGGAAAATCGAGTGATCGTGGTTAAACCATGGTGGACACAGGCGTCAGCTCTGTACAGAATGGTGAAGCAGAAGGCGTGGAAGCTCCTGAAGAAAAGACCTGAGCTACAGGAATCCTTTGCGGTCTTCTCACATCCTGCATCTGGCAAGAGGGCTGTGGCCGCCGTTGAGGAAAGGTTTATCGTAGCACTTTATGGAGGCAGCAGGAGAGCTTTGACCAGCTACGAGTAGTCCGATACAACCAGAGCGTGGCGAAGCACTCGGTGACAGCCTCCTTTGATTTGGCAAGCCTCTCGTCAACAAGTGCCACGTATGAACAACATTCGTCCCGCTCATACTTCCAGATGAGCGCGTTAGGGAGAATAGTGTGAGGATTTAATCTTTCGAAAACTTTGCAGCACTCAACTAATGTGCGTGTGCTTTTTTGCAGGTACAGCAATGGCTAGACGTCAACCTCAACCCGGAGGACTGGGGGTGGAAATCAGGACTCAGAGCCTGGTTCCAGGTCCTACCACAAGGCAGTTAGTTCCTGATAGCCTGGTATGGTTAATTTCCTGTGCCTGCAAGGCGGACTGCGGTGACCGGTGCGAGTGCAGGAACTCTGGTCTAAACTGCAGCATCATGTGCAGAAGCTGTAGAGGATCCAGCCGCACAGACAGCCAATCACAGGATATGGTTGATGATCCGGACGACCCTACTTCCCAGTATATCAATAATGTCAATTGTCTTGCCGTATAAAGTCATTTTCTGAGTCTGACAAGTTAAATTTCGTTCAATAAATTTTATAAAACATCAATAATATATAAACGGGAATTCGCAACGAGTCTCATCAGCGCAGCTAAGGCAGTTTCACCTGGCACATGACGGGCTCGGCCCTTGAGTGGCGTAGCTCCGTAACGGGTGACGCTACAGAGAAGGTAAATATACTAATGGAAAGCCCAAAGTATGAAGAGAAATGTTTATTTGGGTACGTCGAAATGGGGAGTAGCTTGTAGCTGTCGCAAAGCATCAGGTATGAAGTGTTCCTTGATATTCTAACGTTATGGTAGAGAAACTTACGAAAATGTGCCAGACATCCCCAACGTGCTTGAGGAAAACGAAATCGATGACGAAGGCACTGCTATGATGGAAGAAACATGTAAAAATGACACATATTGAAAATGAAGAAATTACTTCGAAGAAGAAATCAACGAGATTCAACCAGGACCATAAAAAAACACAGAATACAATAGAATATCAAAAATAGAGTTAATATGTTACAATGAGAGCAGACCGTATTAGGCCTCTTGAGAACACTACGAAAAAGAAACGCGCTTTGTATTCTACAACAATGGTGGTGTGGAGCAGGGAATAATTTTCAGCACGACTCGTGACGCAACGTAACACCACGAGAATCTTATAACTTATATTATATATTGAGTATAGATATTAAAAAAATTGTGCACATTTGAACATTTTTCTTCTTCCTCTACAAATTTATAACTAAGACTTACCAAAAACGCCAAAAAGGAGAAACACATTATTCGACCCGTTCTTTTTTACCTCTCTCGTGCTATAAATCGTAAAATATTTTTTTTCATAACTTTGAAGCAAGATACTTAAAAAAAAAAAGAAACCTAGCAATTTTTTCAAGATGGTGGTGTTTCCACCGGGACGTCAGAGGTTAGCAATTTGTATAAATACTCGGAATACACCCCTCTACAAGCTCTCAAAACGGCATGGAGTTAAATTTATTTTCATTATCACTAATTATTTGAGGAAATACATACTGGACTATTAGTGTTAGCTGAAAGAAAAACTATTGTTTTTGACACAAATTGATCAGTAAATATAAAAATTATATTTTAAGAAAGAAATATACGTCTGAAATATTGTAACTATTGATAAGTTTCTAGAAAACCAAAAATACTGCATTGGATATGATGAATGATTCAAGATGGAGATGCTTAAAATGACAAAATGACAAATACAGCAATTGTGCCTAAAAAATAACAGCTCTCAAAGAACTGTTATATAGAAAATTCGATAATCTGGCGAAGAGTATAATGTTTCTCCATCTAATTTTAACAATCGTTCCTAGTGTTGACTCTCCACCTTCTTCTTAAGTGGCTGTTTCCAAGTCCATAGGCCGAATGTGCACACAATAATTTAGTAATAATAGTTTATCCTTGTGTGACAGATGACATTAAATCATTAGAGGACCTGAAGTTGGTACGTAAATTTCGTAGTTTGCATTTAAAAATGTGTAATATTAAAATTCATACCACGTTCTTGGATTGGATTAATCAGATAATACAAATTCTTCAGGTAGGTATCTACATTGTACAATGTACATACTAGTCTAACGGATTCACTGTCGGATTTTAATTCGTGTATCACAGATCCTTGAATCGTGTGTATTCACATTTTAACAGTATAAAACAATACTATTTTGTAATTGCTGAATACTTGTCTTCTGACAAAACAATTAAATCACAATGCACACAGATAATTTAATATACAAAATAATATAAAAAATTCGTCGTACATTCCACGTTGGCCTAATGCTCCTAAAATAACGGACTTATAATCGGGAATTAAAACAAAGATATCGAATGCATCAAAAAATTAAAGAAGCATTTGTTAAGTATAACTGTACTCCTCAAAATTTTCATGAAATTGCTACGATATTTAGGTGTAATTCAATAAACATTCAAGTAACGTGCTACAAGTATTTTCATTAACAATTGTGAATATAATATGCCCCACTTTTCGTGGAGCTGCCCTCATACCTCGCTCACCTGATATCCGAATATTTCGAAACTTTGGTGGTGAATGTATCCTCTAAAGTGAGTCTCTAGACGTAACCACGAAAACCATGAAAGCAAAAATTATTGCAAGTATCAATTTAATTATATAATTCTTTGCTAATCTCAGCCGGAGTGATTTCAACACATGCCTGTCTAATTCTGATCAGTAATTTTTCTTAGCTAGGTAGCCTGCTCTTATACGCTATTTTTTTCAAACGACCCCACAAATAGAAATCAAGTGGTGTCAGGTTCGGACACCTAGGGGGAAACTCTTGCACTTGACTTCTTAGACCCACCATATACCTGAAGAATTGTCTTGTAGCCAACCCCTTACAATGTTATGAGAGGGGGCACCATCAAGTTGATAATACAAGTCTCTTCTGACATCTTGTCGCAGATTGTTGAGAAAAGGCTGAATTTCATTATGTAACAAATTTGAATACGCTTACCCATTCAATCTCGGAATGAAAAAAGGCCCAATAATCTGGTCATTCCATAGTTGCCTCATCAGTAAATATGACGTTTTTCAGAAAATGTATACGTTTAAAAAACTCACCTGGGACCCAAAAACAGAAATCCAATCTTCTGTCCGTATCACCATCTTCTAGGGTATGTAAACATTTTGGCAATGCTCTTTTTTATATTTTTTCCAGCAGCGCCAAAAGTTTTTACTAATATTTGGAGTTAATTCTACTTGCTTTATGCTATGTCTTGGATCTTCTCTAAAATATTGTCGATTTTGTAAACTGAAATTCTTTGGTCTTAACTTAATACATTTTCTGCATTGCTAAACTGTGATTGATTTGCTATCGATTTACGACGAATGGGAGGCCGATGTTCAGGATGCCGTAAATTAAATTCAACAGCAGCTTGTCGAAATGATCTGGCATTTTCTCCTGATGAACGAATCAACTCCACTTTTTCTGGCATTGTTAAACGCCGAACCCCATTTATTACACAAAACTTTTACATTTCACTTATTATCTCACATTAAACTAGCATTCACATGAATTTTTAACTGACTAACTTACTTTCGTTCAACAATAAATCGATACTCGCAATAACTTTTGTTTTCATGTCTTACTTAGGTGAAGATTATTTGTTAGAAAAATGGTAGGTACGTACGAATTAAAATTTTTGCCCTATTATATAAATAATTGTTTTGTCGTAAAATCAATTCAAACTAGTACAATACTAGTACAATACATTAATCTGAACTAAACATGATTTTTTTTTTCATTTGAGAATCTGTTGTACAGATAAAAAATATTCACCCCTTCAAGAAGTGAAAAATCGAAATTTCGTCTTACTTGTGTCTAATAGATGCCAATAAAGAGTATTTCTGCCAAATTTCACGCTTCTAGGTCTAATCGTTTCCGAGAGCTTAAAAACCTTCCCCTCCCCGTTCACCCTTTCTTTTTGAAAACCGTCGAATACGTGTCTTCTTATTTCCTAAGAAGAGTCCATCGCTCGAATAATCACGTTTCTGACTTGCGCGATTTCAAAAATGGGTGTGCTTTAGACCATCCACCACCCCCGATTTCACCCCTTCAAAAAGTGAAAATCGAAATTGCGTCTTACACGTATCTAATAGATTTCAACAAAACATATTCCTGCCAAATTTCATGCATCTAGATCCAACCGTTTCTGAAAAACCCTAAAATTTCAACCTCCTTTTTCACCCTCTTGGGGATCCAGTTTCGAAAAATCCCTTCTTAGTACTTGCATACGTCATTCGAGGAACCTCTATGCAAAATTTGAGGTTTCTAGAACCAGCGGTTTGAGCTGTGCGTTGATAGATCAGTCACTCAGTGAGTCAGTGAATCAGTGAGTCAGGGTATTCTTTTATTTATACATAATATAGGTATAGATTAATCATAGATTTCTCATTTAGTTTGTTGTCGACTTTTAAAATTGGTATAGAAATTCACGTTATTATCGCATATTAATATAGATAATTTTTTACAATAGTGGAAAACAGAGCTATTAGGCCAGTCATTTAAAACATCGTAGGTCGCAAAAAATTGCACTATTCTGATTTTTTGGGATATTGTTAGGATAGATACCAGTAGTGTACAACCAAGTTTGCAGCTTCGAAAGACCTGTGCTAACTGCGTGGTGCTCGAAGAACCTTGAAATTGACTTGACTTTTTTCATTTTTGGGCTGATAACTTCGAAAAGGTGCATCCTACGGAAAAAGTCACAGTGCACACTTTTAAAGTAGACAAAACTTGCTACAATTTGAATGCAACTGCAGCTCTGTAGGTCCAATAGGTCCCGAGATACACCATTTGAAAAATTAAGGAAGTCAGATTTTTCAAGAAATGGAGCTCCCAATGTAAATTGTTATTAATATTGCATAGTTACCTATATTATAAAAATGACATTATATTTATAAATTTGATTTATTTATTGTATCACAGCTACATATTTATATGAGTTGTAGTTGTGAAATAACCTAGGCCTCATCTTTTGGGTAGTTACCTACCACCTGCCGCTGAAAACCAGTTTTTAAAAACAGAGGCAGGGGTGGAACAGGTTGTGAGCAGGTCTCTTCAACATCATTCATTCGAGGAGAGCTCCCATTCCCTCCTGGAATATAGTTGTTCCTTCACGCCTTCACTGATTGCGACACCACCTCTGCCCTTTTCTGGCAAGGGAAAACAAAGATCTGGCTGCTGGTTTCCGGGTCTTCTTCCGCGTAGACTTGGTTGAGTGCTTGACGTTTCGACCATCTTGTCGTGAAACGTCAAGCACTCAACCAAGTCTACGCGGAAGAAGACCCGGAAACCAGCAGCCAGATCACCAGCTCCGCGAAAGCCTTAGCACCAAGAGAAAACAAAGATGTTGGGCGTCCTTTCAAAACAGCCAGACCTTCTTGACGCGGCTACCACTTTTCGGAACCATGACGCCACTCATGAGGAGATAGCCTCTGCTGGCAGCAAATGTCTCGTGGCGATCTATGGTGGGCGAAAAGATGACTCTCTCCACGCCCTGCGTTACAGGATATTTGTCCGATCTGCTGCCAACACCAAAATCCACCTCGCTCGTCTGCCCCTAACCGAAGAGGCTGCTGCCCAACTTTCCTACAGAACCTACCACCAGATGCAGAAGTGGTTGGTAGTAGAGAAAGAGTCCACCAACTGGGGGTGGACAAGTAGCCAGCATGAGCTGACACCGGTGACCTCCACCAAGGAACCAGCACCGCTAACCCTGCTGAGACTCCTGTAATGCAGCTGCAAGAAAGGGTGCGGAGGAGGAAGCTGCTCCTGCCAGAGAGCAGGGCTGAAATGCTGTGTCCTCTGCAAAGTTTGTCAGGGGAAGACCTGCCTGAATACTCCTCCCTTAGCCATATATGAGTCGGATGAAGAAGACAACGTCAACGACAAGAAGACGTACATTGTGTTGTCTATTTATATCGCAGGAGTCAGCTGAGGTCCCGCCATCACTTCACGTTCAAAATTTCACGTCCCGGGTCCCCCAAACTATCAAAATAATTTTTATACAATTTTGATAAAATTTTGATAAATTTATACCTTATTATTAATTGTACTTAACTTCATTTTGCATGATATAATCCATTTTCTACTGAGTTATGTCTTTCTTATCCTTTACAAAAGTCCTGCAATTCGTCATGCTCCATTTCGTGAAAAATCCGATTTCCTTAATTTTTCGTTCTTTCCAGATAACAAGGGAACTATTGGCCCTACAGGGTTTCACCTATTCTTAAATTAAAGCAAAATAACTGCTCTACAGCTTCATTTTCCATGACTTTCCTCGTAAGATGAGTGTTTTATCCGATATCCTGCTCGGAAGACGGCTAAAAATACAATGGCCAATTTTTGAAGCAGTGTATCTCGGGACCTATTGGATCTACGGAACTACTTTAAAAGTGTACAAGATGACTTTTTCCGTAGGATGCACCTTTCAGAAAGTATAAGACAAAAACTGAAAAAACTTCGAAAATTTCAAGGTTTTCGAGCACCACGCAGTTACCACAAGTCTTTCGAAACTGCAAACTTGGTTTTACACTATTGGTATCTATCCTAACAACTTCCCAAAAAATCAGAACAGTGCAATTTTTTGCGACCTAACTCGATTTTTGTGTCTACGGTGACTGGCCTATATTGGGACATTGATATATCTGAATAATTTAAAGATGTTGCATAAAATTGTTTGAGTTGAAAAGAATCTGTTCCAAGTAAACACCATTATGAAACAGGAAATACATGAATCACAAGAATATTCAGCAGAAATATTTACAAGCTGTTTGTTTTTCTCGCACAATTATCAAGTTTCTAATAATTAATTTTAATATTACATCGATATTAAATTATTTAATACTCCTCACCAGTATCAGCCGTGACTCAGAACTTATGGCAGTATATTATTAAACGTGCCATAAAATATTTCATTTTTTTTATTCCGATAGCGAAAATTGATATTTATTACCATAGCCAAGATTAGGTTGTATCACAAATATGACTAAGAACATTCTATTTAAATAGTATTAATAAATCTTCGAAAATTACTCGGAAAATTAGATCTTTTTACTGCAGTCCCGGACAGGACTGGCGGGCAACCGGGCACTGCTTGGGTCTTTTACAAGCCAAAAACGTACTCTTCGCCTGTTCACTGAACTTTTTATATAATTGTTACACACTCTATAGGATACTCTTCGCAGTTTTTTGTAAATAATGTTAGTCTTAGACATTTTTAATTTTATAGTACGAACTTAGTTGGTAAAAGACTCAGTGTAAAATAAAGTAAAAATGAAAAGAACCATACCAAACCCCATTTGGGTTTCGAACCCGGGACCCTAGGATTCCGAGTCAAAAGCGTAAGAACTGCACCAACACCTTAGACGTAAAAAATGTAAATTTTTATATTATAAGAGACGAGCTCAAATCATATTTTCACGGTTGTATATTACATTATGAAATGTATATTTGTAAAATATATAAATATTTAGATATTAAAATGAAATATCATTCCACCAGATTTCTATTCAATTACAAAAACATAAAAATCAAAAAAATTTTTTTTCAAATTTAAATCATTAAAACCTCTTAGCGTCCCATGTTCCTAAACTGGAACAGTGAAAACTAACCCTTAAAATAAATTAACTAAAATTTTCATCATAGGCCACTGTTCCTAAGTTGGAACAACGAATAATGTGCACAAAAGTAACTTCTCGCGCCATCTGTGTACTACAGTTGGAGGTAAACACAGAATTGCATCATTCGTGTTTATTTACATGTGGAGTGTGTATGTGGAAGATTATTTCCAAATTTTGGCTCAATATTAGAGAATAACAAAAATACAGGTATGTTATTCAGTTATATAAGAATACTTTGAAATTAAATTTGATACAATTTTTTTCATAATGGGTTCATAAATCAAAAAAATCCCAATGTTCCAGATGCGGAACACTGGTCATTTGGTTACAATTTTTGTGGTTCCTAATGTGGAACAACGGACAATAATCACTGTACAATGTAACTTTAGCAACACTTTTTTTTCAGTAAAATATGGCGTGCTTACCATCCGATAGTGAAGATGAAAATCTAAGCGACTCTGATAATGACTATTACCAACCAGATCAACTTCCAGAGACACTAGTGATAGTGATAGCGAAAATTTTTCCGAATCTGACGACGAGCCGCTAAGTAATATATCTGCTAATGGAAAGCAAGAATACAAATGGAATAAAGTAAAGGAGGGTGAAAATAATTTGCATCTGCCACAGTTTACATTACAAGACTTAGAAGATGAGCCGGAGATAGGAAAACCGATACACTATTTTCAAATGTTTTTTTCAAATGAGCTCTTAATAAAATACCTTATAACAGAATAGAGCAATTTATATGCTTGTCAGCAAGATGTGAATAAGCCTCTAAATCTGACAGTCAGAATTAGAAGTTTTCATTGGAACTATTATATATATGTCCATTTTTGGTTTACCACGACATCGCCTTTACTGGAGTACCACCTGTAGAATACCACAGGTTGCTAACTCTATGTCTAGGAAAAGATGGGAACAAATAAAGAAGAAACTCCATTTCAATAACAATGAGAACCTCCCAAAAGACCGAAATGATATAAATAGAGATAAATTGTTCAAACTAAGACCGTTGCTAGATAATTTGCAACACAAATTTGCAAACCAAACAAAAACTCAAATGTTGTGTATAGATGAGCAAATAGTGCCCTACAAAGGAATGTCCTCACTAAAACAATACAACCCAAAAAAACCGAATAAATGGGGTTACAAAATTTTTGTGTTATGTGACAATAATGGCCTTATACATAACTTTGAAGTTTATACTGGAAAGATACTGCCAGCACCGGGAAAAAATGATATAGGAGCTAGTGGAAACATAGTTCTCCGTCTAGCAACCATTATTCCGCACCATCAAAATTATTTGCTATTTTTCGACAATTGGTTTACTTCCGTGAAACTTCTCACCAGTCTTTATGAAGATGGGATTTACTGTTTGGGCACCGTAAGAAAAGACGGACTTCATGGTCTAGTATTTTCCAGTGACAAAGATATGAAGAAGAGGGGCAGAGGTGTATATGAGGAGTACAAAGCCACTGTTGATGAAGTACAAATATTTGCGTTGAAATGGTTTGACAACAAAAGTGTTTGTTTAGCAAGCACCTTCTGCGGCTCACAGCCACATGATATCGTTCAACGTTTCGATCGAAAAACCAAAACCAAAATCGACATTCAGCGTCCAAATATCGTAAAACAGTATAATAAGTTTATGGGCGGCGTAAATTTATTGGATGGACTTATATCATATTATAGAATAAGATTGAGAAGTCGAAAATGGTACTTAAAAATATTTTTTCATTTTATTGATATGGCTATAGTTACAGCCTGGATAAGATACAAGGCCGACATGCAGAAAGCAGGATTAGATAAAAAAGATATTTTAGATTCTCTCGGTTTTCGTGCTGAGATAGCAGAAGGCCTCTGTCTTTTAAGAAAGGGAGAAAACATATGAAAAAGGAGGAGACCAACTTCGAGTATTGGAAGAGACTTCGAAGAAAAAAAGAGGAAAAGTCAAACAAAGCCCATACCCCAAGTTGACGTGCGCAGAGATCAGATAGCTCACTTTCCATGCGAAAAACAAGAAAGACAAAGGTGTAAAAAGCCCAACTGTGGACTCAAAACTTACTTTTATTATGTGAAATGTAACATTTACTTATGTATCAGTAAGAAAAGAAATTGTTTTGTCGATTTCCATTCATAACTTTATGGGCCTTTGTTCCATAATAGGAACATTAAATTTTTTTTGTATAATGAAAAAATAAATTGTTTTGAGTTTAAGAATTTGTTATTGTCATAATTTTAATCACATATTTCTCAAAATTTATTTTTTTACTCAGACTTTTCGAAATATGGCCCTTAAGAGGTTAATAACATTTTTATTTACCTATCGATTTTGTTCAAAAACAATATTCTTCCTCTAGCTAACACTAACTTACTGTCCAAATTTCAGTACAATCGGATTTTTCTTTCTTGAGTTATCGTGCTTAAAAGAAACGTGACGGACGGACGGACATTTTGAAAGCTGTACAGAATTCGTTCAGTAACACAATGATATGAAAATTTTTTGTCTGCGAGCGATATTTACCGTTTTAGAAATGTGCCGATCAAATGCAATATACTCTTCGTTTTCGTATTTGCGAAGAGTATAATAAACGATGGGCTGGGGCCGTGGTCAAAGAAGTTGCAGAAGATGGCAGATTTGTTTCCACTCCGGGCTTGTGAATAATTCACATATTTTTAATTTTAAGTGGTGTGGCAGAAATTTGCGTGTTTTTGTACACAGGTGACCAAAGTTCGAATCTGGATCACCAAGTGGATGGGTGAATATTCTGGCGTAGGTTACGTGTGGTCACGGTATAGACGGAGAGCTCGGCACGAAATTTCGATATGACTCGGGTTATGAAAAAATTCCGTCACAATACCTCGTACACTAAGGGAGGACCCTGGTTTGGGAATTTGCTGACTGCTCGAGCGGGGAGGGGCGCGCAATATTAAAAAAATGGCGCACAAAAACAGTTTCTTTGAAATATCTCGCTTCGGGTGCTTCATACGGCAAAAAATCTTCTAATGAAAATAAAAGAGCATTAAATTTTCTGCAAAATATGTCCTATATATTTTTTCGTTAAACTGAATAGTTTCGGTGCATCACCCGATTGAATCAATCATTCTTAACAAAATCATGATTTTTTGTAATTTCTCAATTTAATGCGACTTTTATGAAGGAGTATTTTTGTGTTGAGACAAAATTTGTTTTCATACCTGAAAATACTCAAATATAGTTGATTTTACTTGTCTGCTACGCATAGCTCTATGTTATATACTCATTTCCACACCACCTTGAGGTAAGGAATATGGAGGGTTTTTTTACGTGGTTGTCCCCTATAGGCCTAATTCACGACTAGCCTGTTTCTTGAGGAGTTTTAGGTGCTTAATGTTGAAGGTCCAGGTTCGTTGTAGTATTCAACAATACTTTCTTCGGAAATTGCTTCCGTTGCGCTGTCCTCTGATTCTGCGTATTGATTGTTATCCATGTTTGCGACAAATATTTCGACTGGAGAGTCGACTTTCTCGTTGTCATGAAGCTCGTCCACTGTTGCTGGTGCATTGTCGCAGCTTTGCCCCTTACAAAATTTGCAAATTACAGAACATTTTAACCGAGCCTTTCTGCAACCACGTGCTGCACTGCACCCTTTCTTGCATTTACAGGAAAGAAATTTAAGTAGCTTTTCAGAAGCAGGATCTTTCAGCATTGATACTGATGTAAGCCCAGCTTTGCTCGGTTTCCAGCCCGATTCTTCAACATTTTTACAAGCCCCCTGCCACTACTGGACTTGATAATATGTCTTGAATGAACGCTGCCCTGCCGCTGCAGCTGTAGGTGGTAGAGACGCGATGTTAAACTTGCTCTTTGTGAGCGATAAGCGATAAGCGTCCAGAGAGATATTATCTCCATGTTTGGCTCCATATAGTGCCAGAATAAAGCGTGCTCCGGCATCAGCGATAGCGTCCGGTTTAGCATTACTATCTTGAAAAAGTGGAATGCTGTCCTCTAAATTCTGATGCTTTTGTAGGCTGCTCAGGAACTTTAATTTGCCCAGATTAATAAGTGTAAAAGTTGTGTCACACCCGCTAAAAGCGTGAAGAAATAGAATATTATCAGTGATGATTTTACCGCTCGACAAACTATGGGAAGAATACATGTGGTTGTAGATAGGCAGGGTTAAAATGTTCTGTAATTTGCAAATTTTGTAACGGACAAAGCTGCGACAATGACCAGTAACAGTCGACGAGCTTCATGACGACGAGGAAATCGACTCTCCAGTCGAAACATTTTTCGCAAGCATGGAGAACAATCAATAAGTAGGTAGAATCAGTGAACAGAGCAACGGAAGCAATTTCCGAAGAAAGTATTGTTGAATACTACACCGAACCTGGACCTTCGACATCAAGCACCTAAAACGCCTCAAGAAGCAGGCTAGTCGTAGATTAGGCCTATAGAGGACAACCACGTAAAAAAAACGCGCCATATACTCTACCTCAAGGTGGTGTGGAAACGAGTATTGAACATTGAGCTTATGCGTAGCAAACAATATTTGAGAATTTTCAGGTACGAAAACAAATTTTGTCTCAACAGAAAAATACTCCTTCATAAAAGTCGCACTAAATTGAGAAATTACAAAAAAAATCATAATTTTGTCAAGAATGCTTGACTTCGATCGGCTGCTGCACCGAAACTATTCAGTTTAACGAAAAAATGTATAGGACATATTTTGTAGAAAATTTAATGCTCCTTAATTTTGATAAGAATATTTTTTGCCGTATGAGGCACCCGAAGCGAGATATTTCAAAGAAACTGTTATTTTGTGCCATTTTTTTCAATATGGCGGCGCCCCTCCCCGCTCGAGCTGTCAGCCAATTCCCAAATCAGAGTCCTCCCTTAGTGTACGACGCATTGTGATGGAAATTTTTCATAACCTGAGTCATATCGAAATTTCGTCCCCAGCTCTTAGACTAATAGAGATCAGTACAAGGCCGGTCAGGCTTGTGGAGAGCCGGTACGGACCAGTGATAAAATGAAATTGGTGAGCTCCCTTGGCATGCCATGCGCAATCATATTGTTCTACAAAATCATTGTGTTTAGTTGGCATTACGTCTCTCGTGTCGCTACTGTCACTCTTCAACCATACGACGGCTGCGCAAATCTGCATCTTGCCCGACTGTCAGTTGTCACGCCATTATTGTTTACATATCTGTGCTTTGTGTGCTGGACATTAAGTTAATAAATATTAAACCGTTAGTGCAGGAATCCGTTTGCCTATATGTAAATAACGTGAGTTTCCAATGAAATTTATTTTAATTACTTCCACGTCCAGTGGAAGTATAGTAACGACAAAAAAATTTAAAAATTTTTATTGTTCAAATAGGCTTAGAATGTCACGAAACGTCGAGATTTTAATTTTGAGCGAAAAAAAAAATTCTGTCTGTCGGTCTCTCTGTTGGTCTGTCTGTCGGTCTGTCTGTAACTTTTTTGTGCGCACGTTTACTCCGGAACCGTTTGAGATATTGACTTGAAATTTGGTATACATATGTACTTTAACGAGATCTAGAACCAGATTATATTTTTATCTTGTTCCGTCGAAGGGTTGGGGGGTAAATTGGGGTAAATTTGGGGAAAATAGGACAATCAAGCAGGTAAGAGTCCATAAAATTGGTATTTATTATATACAAGAAAAGCTGAGGTCTCAAAAAAAATTTTGGCATTAGCCACTCCCATTACCACCCCCACCCCATTATTAAAGGGGATGAAAAAAAATTGTGATTTAGGGTGTGTACAAGAACCAGAAATCTCAAAATATTTTTTTACTTCATCCACCCCCACTACCACCCCCTATCACCACCCCCACCCCGCTACCGATGTGGGGTATCGTTTTATGGGTTTTTGGGGTAGAAGATTTCAAATATTATATTATTAAAGTTCCATAAACAATTATTTCCACATACAAAATTTTTTCGTTGTGACTTAGATAAAAAATCTGGATGTGGAAGTAGTGATTCTTTGGGGAGCGGTTTTTTACGTGTTGTGTTGCTACTTCTAAAAATTCTTACAAGGACATGAAAATGCATATTATTGATTTGTATAGAACGTCATTCCGAAGAAATGGCCAAGAAAACGACTGTTCGGTTTTGATTAATTTTAAAGATTGTAATGGGTTTTAAGTGTTGTGTTGCTACTTCTAAAAATTCTAATAAAGATGTGAAAATTATTATATTATTTAATTGTATTGTAGGTATTTTGATACATTAGTTACTTTAACATTTTACTTAGTTCAACATCTTAATTAATTAATTTGTAATAATTTTACTTATGTTCACTTACTTTTCAAATGTATTTTTAAATGCTATTGTATTTATTGTAATGATTTTCCGTTAAATTAATAAATGATCAAATTGTAGTTTCAAAATGGCTTATTTAATTTTAAGGCCACCATTAGACTATAAAAGTTCTTTGGCAAGACCTTTTATAAAAGATATTTTGAGTATGAGTATGAGTAATTTCATAATTTATAAAATATGGTAGATTACATTGTCACATCTCCCATAAAAGATCTTTGTCAAAGACTTTTATAATCTAATGATGGCTTAAGCAATTTGTTTAAAAATATAAATTCCCGCTTGTACCAATCCCGCCTGTATTAAAAAGGCGGGCATACAGCGCTATCTGCGACGTAAGGTTTGTAGTTTGAAAAGTACTGAGAGTTGCCTATACTATACATAAATTTTCTTGGGTCAAAACGAAAGTACTAATTTTCAATACATATAATATTTAATTTGAAATATTGTTATTTTTTATAATGTAATAAGTACAAAATAATGATATAACTTATACAAAACCTATCCTACTGTCAAAGTTTTCAATCACGCTGTCAAAATTTATCCGCTAAGCCAAATCACATTCCTTTGTCAACGTCCCCATACCAAATAATCTACTTTGCGTTATAACTGATTTAAGTTCAATTTTTATACGCGCCAGTCTACTAAAAGATCTTTCGGTTTGAGCTAGCGTTACTAGCATCATATACTAAACGCATAATAAAAAAATAAAATAATGTATTTTTTTCTTCAAGCGTATTAAAATGTTTAAATTGTGCTACCAAAAACAGGATTAGAAGTAGGACATTTTTTTACTAGTAACATAATGTTAGTACCGAAAGCCACCACAGCGGCCGGTGGCGCGCTATCTACAAACCATCTGTCATATTATTTCATATCATTAGTCCGTGGTCCGCGATTGCATTCCAATTATATGTTGTTGTTGTATAAAACGTAAAAGATGGGTGAAGAATTAGTGTACACCACCAGAATTAGTAAGAATTGCTAATGCGGCTGTAGAGAATTTAATTCCTGAGAAATCTCGCAAAATGTATGAATTTGCATACGAGCGACTAATAAAATGGACTCAAGAGCAAAATTATTCCGAAAACGTTATGTTGGCGTATTTCTCGAATTTGTCCGAAAAACATAAATTGAAAAGTTCAACTCTCTGGGCACAGTATTCAATGCTTAAAGTTGAATTAAACCTAAAAAATAATATAAATATTGCAAAATATACGAAACTCAGTGCTTTTTTAAAACGTCAAGGGGAAGGTTACAACCCGAAAAAATCCAAAGTGTTAACAAAACAAGAGTTCGACGACTTTTTGCAAAATGCACCCAATGACACTTATTTAGCTACAAAGGTAAGAAATTTAGCATCCTTTTCTTAATAAACAAATAGGTAATTGTCGATCGATTGTAGGTTTTGTTGATATTCGAAGTCACAGGCGCCTGTCGCTGTGATGAACTATTAAAATTGAATGTAGAAGATGTCGAGGATTGTGGAATATTAATTTTAGTAAAAATTATAAATACAAAAACTAAAAAGCCACGGTCGTTTACTATTGTCGGTGACTTTTACTTGAATTTGTGCCGCCAGTATACTAAACTTCGCCCGAAAAGTTTCCAGCCCTCCCGATTTTTTATCAAGTATCAAAAAGCAAAATGTCACAAAGTAGTAATGGGTATACATAAAATTTCAAATACGGCAAGAGAAGTTGCTCTGTATTTAAATTTGTCAAATACATCCGAATATACAGGTCACTGTCTACGACGAACGTCAGCAACAATTCTTGTAGACAATGGTGGAGATATTTCTTGTTTAAAAAGGCATGGGGGATGGAAGTCAAGTTCCGTAGCTGAGGGTTATATAGAGGAATCCATAACTAATAAAAAGCAGACAGCCAAAAGAATTCTAGCACCGGTCGATTATAATAAGCCTAGTACTTCTAAAGACACAAATTGGAGCACCCCTAATGAACTTGTTCTAAATGAAGAATACACTGTAACAAACAACTCGGAACAAACTAATAAAATTATGAATATAGACAACGAAACATGTACCAGTAGTTTAAACGTACAAAACTGCACTTTAAATAATTGTACATTTATAATAAATAAATAAATAAATGTTTGCATTTTAATACGCTTGAAGAAAAAATAGTATATATTACACGGAGTAGAACGCCTTTTTTTGTGTTTCGCCCAGTTTGCGGCTTCGGCTTCGCCTCAGCCGCAAATCCTGGGCTCAACACAAAAAAAGAGTGCGTTCTACTCCTAGTAATATAATATACTATTATTTATAATTCATAGATTTATCAGTACAAGAATATATTTAACAATGATGATGCCGGGAACTTTCGGGGCCGGGACCCGAGGCTGCAGCCCCGCCTATCCCCTGAACCGGAATCTCTTATGCTGTGTTACGTCCTATTGCATCGTTAGTAACAAGAGATACGAGGGGAACATTTCTCGGCCCATAGCAACCCATTTCGGCGGCTTGGATACGCCACTGAGTGTTATTGAGTGTAAATAGAATTGCCTATTGTCAACGTTCGCTGAACTTGGAAAATAGGAAGTACGATCGTAGCGCTAGCGGTTAGAGCTGTCATTTGGTTTTTGTTTGATTGTTGCTCAAGCGGGAAGAAAACAAGCCGGCGAGGGCTGGCGTTTTATAATTTTGTGATTATTAATATCGTGGAAACACGGATTAAACGTAACCCTCAGTCGTAGGGGCTTCTGGTTAGTTGTTTTATTGGAAATTGTGTTGTGATATTTTGTCGAAGCCCCGATGAAGCCAGATTTCCTGGGATTCGAGCCGGCACGGTCTTCCATCTTGGTTTGCTAAAGGAACCGGTTAAACCGTAAGTTGTGCCTTGATGTCTTTACCTCTTTAACGAGGATTGAGTTCTATTGTTTTTTTCTGGGAGCACCCTTGGAACTTCATTTTTTGTGACACCCCGAAAACTTATTTTTGGTGCCTGCACCCTAGAAGTTGGTTGTTTTGGACGCCCTGGATGTTTGGGATTTATTATTGATGTCTTGAGGACTTTCTTTTTGGAGCCCTTGGTAGCTTACCCCTAGCTGAGTTGTGAGTGGACAGGGTAGGTGACCCTCCGAGTCCTTGGTACTTTCCCCCTAGGACTTCAGGAGCCTTCTTTCGACACACCTTCGAGAGCCTATGTTTTGTGAGTCACAGCAGTCTGGGAACAACACCTGGTGACAGAGCTGGAGCATCTTTGCCCCCGTGTCGACGACCCTTAATCGTTCGATCCACTTCAGTGGTCTAGCTAGAGTATCGGAACCCACGAAGTGTTACTGTAAGCTCAAACCAAGAAAGCACCTGAGTGTAGGTAGCTTTGTATTTGTTCATCTTTGTCCTCTCGTCGGAAGTTGGAGCGTACTGTGACACCACCGACCTACCCTTCTGTGTGTGCGCTTTTATTATTGTTTGTCAGCCTTAAATTTTACATTATTATTTTAGGGCTTATGTGATGGGAATAACCCGCAGTGATATAGTTATTTGAGCCGTTTATATTTAGATTTGTGTATGTAAATATTTTGTACGTAGATTATTTATTCATAAGTATTGCCCTTAGGGCATCTGTCTCATTAGATTAAGTCACATCGATATAAGGCTTACCGCCTAGTTATATTGCCCCTTTGGCATTTGTTTCTTGGTTTATTAGAGTAAATTACATTAGTACGAATTTTTGGATAGCCCCATTGCTCCTGTTAATACTCGTTGAATTTTGATAGGAATTTTGAATAGTCCTGGTATTCTGGGAATTTTTAAATATTTTTGTAAATTGTATTAGTAGTGTAATTTTCAGTGGGGTTTTTGTACAACGAGCGAAAGGCCTTTTACACGTTACCCCCCATAACATATAGGTTAGGAATCCCCATATCGTTTCGTTCAGCAGCCCTTCTGGCTCTTTAATGAAATGTGCCTCTCTAGGTACCATTGATTAATTTTTATAAAACTAGGTGTTTGTCAATGTGTTGTTGATCATTAAATATACATTTTGTTAAAATATGCCGTAGTTTGTTTTCAGTGACCGCCACAGCTGGATAACCACGTGCCCACCCCATCTTAACTGAGCTAAGCCAGGTATACAAATTTTTGCCGCCTCTCGAAGGGTAATCAAAACGTGCCAATTTAGTTTGTTTAGTCAATTATTATTATTAGTAGTCCTTTTTCCCCTTATCTGACGTTGGCACGTTAAGACCGTCCCTTTTTAGACGCGACAGTTGTCGACTCCCGATGTCGGTAATTGGCCTTGGTAGCAGAAAAAACCGAACGAACAAGCGAAAAGGCCGACGCTGAAAATAAATAACAAAAAGATCTTGATTGTTCAGGAAATTTATACGTAATATTATAAATTAACGACTGTTGCACCTATCAAAGAACGAGAGTAGGCTTGCCACAGTTGATAATTTAAAACTAGAATAAACATTATGGTCTAGAACCAACCTATGTGGGTTTCGAACCCGGGACCTTTGGATTTTGAGTCAAAAACATAACAACTACATCATCGTTTGTCATGGAAAAGAAATGTAAATATCTACGTTATAAGCGACGAGTTAAAGTCATATTTCCACATATATTATGCAATGTATATTAGTAAAATGCATAAATAAATATTAAAAGGAAATATCATTTCAATTACAAAAACTCAAAAATCAAAAAAAATATTTTCTTTAAAGTTAAATAATTAATAATTTTTTTATTTACTGATCGGATTTGTTAAAAAATAAAAGGGTTCTTCTCCAACTAATACTGACGTACTGCCCAAATTTCAATACGGTCGGACTTTTTTCTTAAGTTATTGTGCTTGCAAGAAACATGACGGACGGCGGGATGGACATTTTGAAAGTTGTTCAGAATTCGTTCGCTAACAAAATGAAAAATTTTCTCTACGAGCGATGTTCATGACTTTATAAATGTGCCGATGAAATGCAATATACTTTTCGTTTTCATATTTGTATAAATAAGAGACATCTGTATCGCGCTCATTTTAAAGGGGAGTAATTCAAAAAAATATGCCACAGGCCAAAATTTGGTATTTTTCAAGGTCAAATATTCTAAAATGAAAAGTTAATAATACGAGTTGCAAAAACACATCTTCCAAAGGAGGTTCCGCTGAACAGGTTTTTCTTTTTTTGATGTAACTAAAAAATTATTTGTTCAAAGTATTAATAAGTTGGAAGTTGAAATTGAAGTAATTTTGTGTGTGATGTCTAGTGTATTATTTATTATCATCATGAAATAAATATATTGTTCTGATTTGTACGAGTTCAATATTTAACTTCTGATTTTTTAAACTTTCCTATATTAAATTTTTTACAGTTTCTATCAGGTAGAAAATCTACATTTGGAAAATTTTGTTAGAGGGCAATAACTGCCCCTTCTTATCCCTGCCTACGGGTACATATAGATACCTGATAGGTAGATTTGTTCAGAAAAAGAGATGGCACGCAATGCAGAAATTCAATGTGAAATCAATTTGTACGAAAATTTAGACGTCCACAAGGAGAATTTCTGGAATAAAGCAATAGCACAAAGAAGATGGGCAGCTACTGGAAGCGTCTGGAACCGCTCCAACAAATATTTGTAGAAAATTCGTTAATTTATTTATTAACTGGTCACTACCACTAGGATATACGATGCAGTCCAACATTCTGCGCATGCTAAAAGTTATGCCCACCTTTATAACTGGAAAATTGGGGTTGGATGATGGTAAATGGCGTTTTGAAGCCAATTGAAGCGTTGTAAGCACCTGCTCCGGATATTTTATTAAATAGCATTTTTTCAATTGCTCCAAAAGCTGTGGATCAAAGTGTGGTTGCAGGAAAATTGGGTACATTGCTCTATTGTTGTTAATAGTTGCCAAGAGCAATGTTGTCAAAATTCTATACCTGATATGGAGGGGCAGCACAACATGTCAAAAGACGTATATAATACTAATTTCTCAAAAGAAGCCATGGAGATTGCCGAAATTAACTCACAAACGTAGAATAATGACATCAATACAGTTTCGGAAGACATCGACGGATAATTTTTTTTATCAGGCATTGTCTTGTAAAGTATTTTTACAAAAGAATATATTAATTTTATTATTGTAAATTATATAAGCTACAATTTTGATAACAAATGGTTTTGCCATAAAGTTAATAGTTTTCGAAATATTTGCAAAAAAATATTTTTTTAAAATTTGACCTCTTGTAACATTTAATGCTCCACTGGTATCTATAAGGACCTTTGATATTTTATTTAAAATGTTGAAAACACGCTTTATTCAAAAATTCAACCGGTTGCAAATTTGTATTCAAACAAAATCTAATTTGAGTGGACTATAATGCTTCCTCATGAAATTACCTGCAATATTTTGCCTTTAATTTGTCATATGACGTATATGATTTAAATTGACCTATTTTTTCTAGATATATTTTAAATAAATACTCCACTAAATTAATTACACTCAATCAAGAACTAGTCGTTACATATAATTGCAATAAGTAATTGGGACATTACAAAGTATAATTATTCGTCTAGTCAACCACTAAACTACATTTGAGGTGTCATACAACAGTGCACTTGTAAAGGTAAATGGCCCACAGGATAGTAACAACTATCATCAGGCATCTAAAGGAGAACAGACTGTATAAGCAGCACCGACAAGGATTCACATGATAGGGCAATGGCTGGAAGATGATCTGCGGTTGAACAGAAAGTGCAGTCTCTGCACTGGATATCTGTGTGACTAACACGCGCACATGCGAATTCTTTCACGTTTTATTGTTATTATCAGATTGTGTCTAGAAAATATGAATATATTTTGTTTAAATTCGTGAATCACATTTATTTCTGTTAAGTTGGTGCATAGTTAAAACTAAATATGGTAGTATTATTACAAGCTAAGTATTGTAATAAAGGTTGTTGTTTTCTCAATTGTGAATACCTATATAGTAATGCTATAAATATTAATCATAATTGATAAAAAAAAGGAAGAAAGTGATTTTAACATAAATACATCAAATACAGTAGACAAGCCCCAAATCCAAAGCCAAGGATGTCCGGAAGGGAGCCCCACATTTGAAAAATCACAAACATAATCCACACTAACTGACATTGTCAGTGCCGGGGGCTGAAGCTCGAACTCAGTAAACGATGGTCAGAACACCAGAATATTCGCCACAAAATACGCTTTAGCCGGATAAACGTAAACAATATTATCTCCGCAAATACCGGTAAGTTTTGTAAATGTTTATGTTTTCTTTTAATAAATTAACGAAAGGCGGAATTTTTTTTGCGTACCTTTATTCCTTATCAATTCGGAAACGTGTGTTGATAATAGTATTCTTGTCTTTTGGAGTTTTTAATCATTTGATTTAGTAATACTGGTAGTCATAAATATAACCTCGTAATTTCTTGTTGCTCGGTCTATAAATCAGGTATATAGGAATAATTTTATCAGATTTTGTCATCACGGAAACAATAGAAGCAACATTTTTTCCGAAATAATGGTTTGGATTCCGGGATAACTTTAATTTCCCTTTAACGTTTTTCGTGAACGATTTGGCATCTTACTTCAGAATGTCTTGGAAGAGCAAAAATTTATTAATTTAAAGAAAAAAGTAAAACGAGATTGTGAGTACGTGAAAACGGAAACTACTAATGGAAGAAAGAAACTAGAGAGAAAGTTGGCAGGAAGTTAGTCTGAAATACGAAAAATGCAATTAGCAACTCAATAAGTCACCCTCAAATAGTGATGACGAATTGCAAGAAAATAGATCAGAATAGATAAATCACCAAGTAAATAAACAAGCAGCAATTCATAATAAGATTGAAAACCCTCAATTCTCCGAGAACGTGCCTAATGAAACTCAAAACGTCGGATCTCTCAAACTGTAAAGATGTGTTATACATTTGAAACTCCTGGAATATCTCAAACTCAGAACTCGTCCAAAAATTAAGCAGGTTGGGAAAAGGTTAAACGTGATAGAGCTATAGAACAATGTGTTACAGGAAGCTAAAAGAATTTGGGAGCGAAGTTGCTGACTTAAAGAGGGAGAAAGAACCTGAGTTTAGTTACAACCGAATCGTTCAGCTGAACTATCAGTGTGCAGATGCATTTTGGTGTCTGATCATTGTAAAATATATCTCCAATATCAATTTAGATAATTATTAAAATGAAAATACCATTCAAATGTGATTTCATCGTCAAATAATCTTCTCTCTACAGTAATATTAAAAGCTCCCTCCGAATCCTGGCACAAATATAAGTTATTCATTGGTTTATTTGGAGCTTATAAGTCGTCAATATGATCCCTCCTCTATTCCTCTTCCAACGATAAAAATGCAATTAATTGATTGGGGTCCATCCTCTGGTTAGGTCAGAATGCAAACGCAGAAGACAACGGACGAGAAGAAATTAGACGAACTAGAATTTCTAGCAAATATAGGACCGAAATCGTTGTCCTCGAAGGTCGACAGACGGTCAGGTCTCCGCGACCGATTGTTCGAGGAAACCAAGCCTTTATGGTATGAACATAATTAACCAGGCTCTTATGTCGACCATATAAATACAAATACACTAAAGCTAAGTTGGGCGGTACCGCGAATGTAATTTGACAATTTCTCCTACATCCCTGAACCGATTCAAAAAATTTTTTGATAGGCATTTAGAGACAACTTTATAGAATGGTACTTAGGCTATCCAAAACTAAAGAAAGAAAAAATAAGGATAAATTGTCGAATTTCGAAATCATTTCTTTAAGCAAGGCACCGCCACCCTTAACAGCCGGAATATCGCCTAAATTTGACATTAATATTTTGTTTTTTAAATAAAGGAACAACGAACAAACTGAAATACCTAGGAACATATCTGACAAACCAACTGAAAAGGAGAGAATAAAAACAACATAAAGAGTTACAAGGGTAATTATACCGTTCATCGAGAAAAACAAACTATCATGTGGCCTGACCAAACGGCTGTACTTACCATCATACGGCTAACGATGATATATGGAGTTAAAAACAATAAAAGCCAACAGAAGAAGTTTGAGAAGAACTGAAAGAGACATCATCCAACTACTCACAAAAACAACAGGACGAAAACAGCGACATAAAACATCAACACTACTAGAAGGGAAAACAATCACAAAAATGATAGAAATGTACGCAATGAAGTACTGGGGACATGTCCAAAGAAGGGATCCAACACATCTACTGATGAAAGCACAATACTGAACAGAAGCAAACTAAAAATAGGAAGACCATGTTACACGTGGAAAACAATCGAGAGGATCATGAACAAACTGGGAACGGACCAAACATATGGGAACCAAAATCGAGGAGAAAAAACGAATTCCACAAAGAAATCACAGCGATATATACTCTACCAGAATAAGGAACGGAGAAATCAGAAGAAGAAGAAGAAGAAGAAGAAGAAGAAGAAGAAGAAGAAGAAGACTTGTAGAAGCAGAAATACAAAAAGAGGAGCACAAACAGCAGAGACACAAAAAAGAGAAGCATAAACCTTAAGTATCACGTACACAATGCGGCAACGCATTTCACAAACACCTACACTGCCCATCCCTCAATCCTGTGCCATGCATCATGTAGCTCTCGCTGCTGTCAATAAGCATCACCCAAATCCAATCCAGCATCGGAAACCGAGGAATCAGAAAACTCAGAAAAAGAAGATTCGAAGAAGCAGAAACGCAAAAAGAGAAGCATAAACACTCCATATGACAACACAACGCGGCAACATATCTCACAAAAAGACCCAGAAGAGGCAGAAGTCCAGAACCAAAAATACAAAAAAGGGAGCTTAAACGCTCCCTCACGACACAATGCGGTAACGCATCTCACAAATACCTACACCTTCCTTTACCATGCGCCATGTGGCTCTCGCTGCTGGCAACAAGCATGACCCTAATCTAATCCAGCGTGGGCGTAGCAGGCCTAGCTGTATACCTGGGAGTGGCAGCAATGCCTACCGCACGCAGGTAAATCAAATCAATCAAAAGTCAAATCTATTCTAAAATAAGTATCAGTAAATGCGTTCACTAACTTTGAAACTAATAGCATGTTACGTCCAATTTTCAAATTATTAATAGTCTACTACACATTGTATTCAATTTTATTGCAGAAATCATATACAGCCAATTTTAGGCAGGTTTCTAACAATTTTTTTAATGTGAGTAAATATAAATTTCCCTAATTTTCTAACTATTAGAAATCTTTTGTGGTTACATTTATATTTATAAATGTTTTTAAAAATTATGAGCTGTAAGGTAATAAATGAATTTTGATTGACTTGACTTTCAGTTTTCAAGAAATGTCCCGTTATAAGAATTTTACCACCAACTTTTCGGATTATAATTTCTAGAATTTTTGAGAATATCCTCCCAAATTTTTCCGAGTTCAAAGAATTTTCGAAAGAAAAATCTAAATGCATTTCATGTTTATTTCGTAAGATTATTCTTTCGTTTTTTTTCTGTAAGGAATCTAAAGATTTATAGGTATTTTTGGCATGTTAAAATACTTGTATTTGTTTTTTTTATATTACAATTTTTCTAAAATATAAAAATTTTTCTGACTTTTTTTTAGTAATAAAATGGCCTTCGATTATGGGGCGCTAATATGAGATCTCGCACCACCCTGAAAACAATTTCACAAATTAGTTAAAATACCACTGAAAATAAAATTCATTTAAAAATTTCATAAAAGTTGCTCACGTGTCTCATAGTTTAGCTGTTATTTAATTGTAAAAAGTTTCTAGTATATCCGCTTAAATAGCAGTATATTTGATATTTCCGCCGGCGGTTCCGGTTAGTAAATTGTGACATCTAATAAGTAAAATTTATCGTATTTAAAACACAATTTACATCTAGCGGTTTTCAAGTAGAATGTTAATAATGCGGACTGACCTCTTCATTCTTTAACCGCATGTAATTTTAAAAATTTTGCGTGCAGTTTAAGATAATTTACATGCCATCATTTTATATTATACAGAGTTGAGTAACGTGATGATATTGCATCAACTTTAATATAAAATTGACCAAAACAAGAAGTTTGAGCGCTCTAGTTTACGTTACACCAGAAATATTTTTTTTTAGACTCCAAAATGTTTCAAAAATTAAAAAGAAACACGAGGGGCAATGCAAATATTTTTTATTGTAGAGCAAATAGAAAAATTACTGAACGGTTTCGAAATAATAAATTCTTTAAATAAAATATGTCACCCGAACATAAAGGATCATGGGTTCTAGTGGATTATTCTGAAATATGTATGTACAATAGTCAGTTAACTTCATTTTTTGATTGATTGATTTACTAGCGCGCGGTAGGCATTGCTGCCACTCCCAGGTATACAGCGGGGCCTGTTGGGTTGGACTAAGGTCATGCTTGTTGCCAGAAGCGAGAGCCACATGGCGCATGGTAAAGGAATGTGGGATGGGAGGTGTATGTGAGATGCGTTACCGCATTGGGTCGCGAGTTTAAGCTCCATTTTTTGTGTTTTTGCTTCTGGACTTCTGCCTCTTCTGAGTCTTCTTGTGAAATATGTTGCCGCGTTGTGTCGTAATATGGAGTCTATGCTCCTCTTTTTGTGTTTGTGCTTCTTCGAATTTTCTTTTTTTTTTTTGAGTCTCCTGATTCCTCGGTTTCCGATTGTGGTAGAGTATATATCGTTGCGATTTCTTTGTGATGTTCATTTTTTGATCCTCTCAGTTGTTGTTCTCCGCTGTAGCATGGTCTCTCTGTCTTTAGTTTGTTGATGTTCGGTGCTAGCGTTTTCTTCAGCAGATATGTCGGGTACTTTCCTTGTGTATGTCATCAGTACTTCATTGCGTACAGTTCTATCCTCTTTTTAATTGTCTTTTCTCCTAATAGTGCTGATGTTTTATGTCGCTATTTTCGTCTTGTTGTTTTTTCGCAAAAACAACAACACTATTAGGAGAAAAGACAGGACGATGCCCCTTTCTGCTCTTTTCAAAAACTTCTTCTGTTGGCATTTGTTGTTGTCATCATTGGCTGTTTGACGGCTATATACATACATTTGGTAAGGTCCCATGATAGTTTATTTTTCTCAGTGAACGGTACGATTGCCCTTGTGACTCTTTATGCCGTTTTGATTCTCTCCTTAACGTTTCTCTCCATTCCATATCAATTTCTAGGTACTTCAGTTTGTTTGCTGTTATTAGGGAGTATTATTAATCTATTTTGTGTTCCTCTCCGCTGGTCCAACTCTCTTTTGTTGACGGGTCTCGCCCCATTATTAGGCTTTTCTTGAAGTTTATTTTCAGTGCAGATGTGTCCTGCGACGATTTTTTAACTGTTTGAACTTGTTATTCTTTTTCCTCCTGTCGGGCTCATAGGTGACCTGTCCCTTTTAACGTTTTTCTTGTCGAAATTTTTATTTTTGATTACCCGTTGATATCCAGTCTATACTTCTCCTGTCAGTTGTTTTTCGATTTCTTCGTAATATTTCTTCTAGGAGTCTTCGTGCTGTAGCAGAGAGCTATTTCAGGTACTCTGTGGTGTTTTGTATTCTTTACTCTTCTTTTATTTCCAATTTTCCGCATAGGATTTTGAGGTCTGAATTGACTTCTGCTGTCCTTTTTGCTTCTTTTCCTTATCTCTCTATCTACTAGGGCATGGTCTATTTGTAAGTTTGAGCTTCCATTTCTTCAAGTGCCAAGACAGGTTTGTCTTTTGCTCCACGTGTTTGTCATTGTTAAGTCAGACGTGTGCTTGATTTTTCAGCGCGTTTCCATTTTCATAAACCATGTGTGGAGTAGAGTTTTTCCAATGATGCTTTTATCTTCCTTCATCTGGTCATCTTTTCCTATATATGCGTTGAAGTCTCCTAATATTATAATGGGCGTTTTTCTTTTTTCGTTTGAGAGAAAATTATATCCCGTGGATTTCCATTATCCGTTTATGCGATGTAAAAAATTCAGTTTTGGCATGGTATACTAGTAAAGTAATAGTATGCCACTGACCAGTTCGGGCTCAGTTCAGGTTCAGTATTTACAGCCAGCCAGTAAATAAAGTAAAGTAAAAATTAAAAATTATTAGGAAATTATTGACCTGTAAGAAAATGCGTTTATTTAATACAAGGTAAAAATATAGGCACTTATCTAATCCCTTGGTTCTTGCTCGAGTTTCTGCAGGTATACGATGTTGAACCCACTTGAGTGTCGAGGGTTGGATTCCACTATTTTATGGATAAACGGGTTCACTTACTGATAGCTGAGCATTTCTATTAAATAACTCTGTATTAGTAATTTTCAGTTTCAGCTTTGTTCTTTTGTTATAGCACACCGATTTACGCCGCAATTTTTTGAGCTACAATTTACTCAAGGTTTATCAAATTTAAAGGAGTTTTACCAGGGTATTTCGCATTTTGTATGAGAACGTTCCCCTTCTAAAACCGACTTGAGAATCACGTACAATAGTCAGGTAACTTGTATACATTTTTTTAAATATCATTAGTGTTTATTTATATGGAAAAATAGGCTATCCCAATATTCAGGCCTTAAATCGCAAAATTTAATTTGCAAAAAATAACTAAGGTTGTAATTTGCTAGCTATTGATTTCAAACCAGCAATAGTCGTAGGAGTGGCTGTGACGCCATACTGTGTGTCGAGCGGGGAACAGCAAATGAATATCGAATACGTTCTCTGACCATGTTTGCGGCTGTGGCGTATTATGTTAGTGCACTGTTTGAAGTCACAGTCCCGCCATTGACTGTGACATGCAACAAGGATAATTTAAATTATGCAAACTTTAATAGCTTATATTGAATATAATGGAAAAAGGTTTTTTGAACTACGGGTTTTTTAATGATATTAGCTTACGTCTGTAAGTATTATTTTAAAAATTTCATGTTTATGCAAGTTCCCCATTGATTACACATGCCCACAAAAAAAGTCTTGTAGTTGAAAGGTGGGGTACCATACCGTATGTTTTTTGGTGTGCTGAAAACTAGTCCGGAGTCAGACTTGATTCATCACCCGAGGATTTCGACCTAACATCAAAATACTTCTAAAAGATGACCGAAAATACGTTTGTAAATAAATTTAAAATTTAAGCGTGCATACTACTGTATCTATATAAATTTTGGGGCGCTGTTATCGACTTCATGATCAAATTTCACCCACCATGTCAGCATTTTGACATAACCTAAAAAAAAAAAACTATAACTTATCAGCAGATAAATTCGCGAAAACGGCAATTTTCTTGAAAATAAATTTAAAATTTTGAACTACGCCCTCTCTCCTCGCAAAATTGTTCAAGGGCGAGGGTGCAAATAAAATTTTTTCACTTTTCTGAGGTATTTAGAACATTTTAAGTTGAAAAACTTAACAACTTTAAATAACGTAGCCTAAGGCATCTAGGCCCAAACCTAACAACTTTAAACCTAACATAGTTTAAGGCATCTAAGAGATGTGTTTAAGCAAGTTCTGGCAATGTTTACTGATGAGACCATTCACTAGGGCAGGCTAAAACACTATTTATTTTAGAAAACTGTCTCCAAAGAACGAGCGATGCTTGGCCATCGGAGTGCTTTTAGAGGAAATACTAGAAATGGAGGGGGGGAGAGTCAAGTACTTCATAGTTCCTCTTATGCATGTGCACACCTCTCAGCACAACTAAACAAAACCATTTATAGCTCAGTGTGTAAGTTTTATATGTGTTAAATTCATTCCTTATTTTCTTTTCTGCCCTCTCCTCGTTTCTGTTTGTTTCTATTTGTTGTTCTAAATTATTCACCCCAATTATGATCTTATTATTATTATTATTATTATTATTACAAACACAAACAGATCCGAACACCAGCAGTACTCAGGCCTATCGGCCCATTGTACATTCACGACTTTTAGGATCCCTTAGAAAAGACTAGTGCTGTCCATCAAAGAAAGCAGTCCTTTCCAGAGCAGATCCCGTAGTTCTTCCAGCTGTAGAAACTATCTTCCGAAATACCTATACTTTGATCCTCCTATTGGTGAACAATGGCATAGAATATGAGTGATGATCTCATTCTCCACTTCACACATCCGACAAGTAGGATCATCTTTCAACTGCATTGTATGCAGTGTCCTGTTATTAGGCCTACTATCCATCTCAATCGTTCTCTATCGAGCCTGAGCAGGCACCTTACGGTAGAATCAGCCAAAGGCCCTTTTATATGGAGCCTCGACTGCCTCATTCCGGGGGCCTGAGCCCAATAGTTGTTAAACTGTGCCATAGTCTAGTCTTGCAGCTCTGATTGAATCGAGGTTCTTGGCAGACTGATTCCGAGCCAGGAAAAGAAAATTTTGCTCCTTCACCTGCCAAACGGTCGCTTCTTCGCTGTCCTCAACGCCACTGTGTCCGGGCACCCATATCAGTTTAACTGAGTTGTGTTCGCACAGTTCTGTTAGAATATTTAGAAAGTTCAGCACCTTGTATATTGCAAGCTGCCTGAGTGTCGCTGCATGTATAAATGGGTATATTGACAAAACTCTTCTGAGGTTTTCGCTCGCACACAGCAAAATGGCATCTATATCACCCTGAAATACGGCAGGATACTTACCAAGTGGCGCCGATATACGAGCCCTTGGCTTGCATCCGTGTACAGTATCGGTTCCCTTCTGAGTCTTCGATCCGTCTGTGTACCATTCAAGACTTCCTGGACTAAGAAGATTCATTTTATCGCGTTTCCAGTCGTCTCGACCAGCGAACACGAATGTGTAAGGACTAGTGAACTCATAGACAGAAAGACACCGGTCGTCTTCTAACTGAGCAACGACCTGGTCCCCTACAGGTAGAGCTGCTTTCCTAGCTTCCAGTTCCACTTCGACATTCAAAGGAGTGAGTCCAAATATGTTGGGGCCCTTGCCTCATATTACTGGCAGTTTAGCAAACTTGCCTCTTGTTCTTCGCTACTGCTTGCTGTAAAATCAGGTGGACTCCTAATCGTGGTTCGTGTGTGGACTGTATGGTTATTAATAATACTGCTTTGCTCAAAATACTGTATTGAAGTCTTAAAAATCATTGCAGCCGTTGGAGTGGTCCAGATTGCCAAGCTAGCCTTCGAACTTGACATAGGCAAGCCCTAATTTTGAAGCACTCCACACAAGTGCCGTATATGTTATGAGAAGTTTAACCATGATGGTGTACATCGAGTAGTCTTTGGATTCATTCCCACTTACGACCGAAAATACGCCTGCAAATTATAATCTTTATTTTATCTCAACATTTTAAACCATAAATTAAGCGACTTGACATACGCTCCGCTCAATAATCACCATTTCCTGCATTGAGTTTATTGGTTTGGCTCTTTTGCCATGTCAGCGAAATTTAAAGCAGTCCGCTTTACCTCCCCTTGATATTAAGTTTCATTGTCCATTCTCAGGAATTCTATTGAGAATACTTTTTTAACTTACCCTCTGGCGAAAGGAGTCTTGGTTGAATGTTTAGTATTTTTTTTTAATTGACCAGACCACGCTCCGTCCTGTCCTTCAATTGCGACGGCACTTGACGCCGTGGATGTTCGACAGGATCCGGACACGGGTGTTTGGAATACATTGTATTTATATAATACGAATAGAGCTATGAGAGAGATAATTTCAAATATTATATTATTAACTTTCCATAAACAATTATTTCCACAAACAAAATGTTTTCTTTGTGAGCAAATTGGGTAGAAAATCTGGATGTGGAAGTAGTGATTCCTTGGGCAACGGTTTTTACTCATGTTGTGGTAATTTACTCAATAAATTTGTCCTTCTCAAATTGAGTTTGTTTTCAAAGAATACTCGAAATCTTTTACGGCAGTTTTCTCGAGAACGGTTGGAATGATCAAGTTCTATCAAGTGCACCTTTTTTTACGTAGAAATGACTGCATGTGATTTTCTAGTCAAAAGTACCAGAACGTTTCATAAAAAGAAAGAGAAAAAAATATTAATCATTAGGTATAGCTCATGAGGCGCCCTCCATGGGCTAGCGTGAAGTGATACATAAAGTATTGTTTCTTAGCTTAAAAAATGTTTCCTTACCAAATGGGGAGAAGGTCGGTGAAGAGGAAGTTGAGATATTGCAAAAAAAAGAAATAAAAACTACAATTTTTACACCCTGTACCTTTTTCCACATCAGCAATTTACCAAAGCATGTTTGGTTATATCCTCATATTTTGATCCAAAGAATCTACCTTTGAACTATGGCCTATTATTAATAGTCTACCCTGTATATTAGCAATTCATTACTTTATTTACTACACTGACAGATAACTTGTTATTAAGTTAAAAGTTAATTTCTTACAATGTACATTAGCGTTATTATAACGCAAACCTTTTTTCAGCTTCGTTGCCAGCAAGTATTTTTAATGTGACCGTAAAGTGTGTAATAGTTAATGGCAGTGAAATTATATCTAATTATGTAACTACATAAGAAAAACATGATGCTGGCCTTCGGAGTCGAACCACCAACCTATTGATTATATCAGCCCCAATCCAGCAAAACTCTATTCGTATTATATAAATACAAAAACCCATAAAATGATACCCCATATCGGTAGTGGGGTGGGGGTTTTGATAGGGGGCCGTAGTGGGGGTGGATGAAGTAAAAAAATGTTTTGAGGTTTCTGGTTCTTGCACACACACTAAATCACAATTTTTTTTCATTCCCTTTAATAAGGTGGGGGTGGTAATGGGAGGTGGCTAATGCCAAAGTTTTTTTTGAGACCTTAGCTTCTCTTGTATATACTAAATACCAATTTTATGGACTCTTACCTGCTTGATTTACCTATTTACCACAAATTTACCCAAATTTACCCCAATTTACCTCCCCAACCTTTCGACGGAACAAGATGAAAATATAAACTAATTCCAGATCTCATTAAAGTACATATGTGTACCAAATTTCAAGTCAATATCTTAAAGGGTTCCAGAGTAAACATGCGCACAAAAAAAGTTACAGACAGACAGAATTTTTTTTTTGGCTCAAACTTAAAATCTCGACGTTTTATGACATTCTAAGCCTATTTGAATAATAAAAATTAAAAAAACTTTGTCGTTGGCACTTAACCAATGTTGGTACTTAACCAATGATTGGCACCAATTTAATTTATCATCATTTTATTTATAGATGGCCACAAAACTCATCTATCGTATGAATTAAGCAAGCTGTATACAGACCTGCAGATAATCTGTAGAGCTTTGTATCCTAACACTACCCGCATTATGCAACCTGCAGATGTTGCATGCTTTAAACCATTAAAAAAATTGTGGAAGAGTGGTGTTCTTGATTGGAGACGTAAAAATCCCTATTGTAAATTAGGAAAAGAACACTGCACCAATTTTAGAGATTGCTGTTTCTTTAATTAAGCCAAAAGCAGCAGCTAATGGTTTTAAAGTTTGTGGCCTATATCCATGGAACCAAAAAGCCATTGACTATAGTAAATGCTTGGGTAAAAATTGCACAATTATTGATGCTGATGCTGATGCTGCAATTAATACAGAACATATTGAAAATAGAAACATTTTAACTTTTCAACAATTTAGTCAAATTGTGGGTGTTCATAAAATGGAACAGCTTAAAACTGGGAATATCTCTCATTGCACAGAAGATGAAATTTGGGAATATTTTGCATGTTTACACTTAATTTACTCTAAATTAGTTTCTAACAAGATTCCAATACTGGATAAAGAAGAGTCGATTGAAGTAGAAGATATTGTAGACTTTGATGTAAGTCACACATTACCTCCCGATAGCATAATTTTCACAGAAGAAGAGTTGGAAAGCATGCCAATAATTTTTTCTCCACCAACAACAGAAGTTAAGTTACTTACCCAACGCAATAAAATAATCATCCACGAGAATAAGCTATTAGGAAAAAGTTTTCTAGATACTAGCGACCAATTAAATAGAGTAACTCTTGAAGTCCAGCAGGAAACCATATGTCAAATCACACTACAGAAGATCAAGAAGATATTAGGGTTCCAGAAGAAGCAGAAGATGAGAAATTGACGAAAGATAGAGTAGCAATTGATGTGCAGGCAGAGATAGTAAAAGATAGAAAAAATAATATAGAAGAGCCAGAAGGCGGCAAGTTATCAGAAGAAATATTAGAAAAGAAGTCAGGAGAAGTAGCACCAGTCATTGCGGATTATTTAATTCACCCCAAAACACCACAAAGAATAAACAAAAGGCAATCAGAGAGAGTACCTTTCTGCATTACCTCGACTGTATATAAAAAAATCATAGAAGAAAAGGAAAAAGCGAAAGAAGAAAAGAAAAGGAAAAAAGAAGAAAATAAAAGGAAGCGATTGCTAGAATCATTGGAACCCAAAAACATACCTAAAAAAAAGAAATCGTCCATACAACCAAAACCTTTAAAAACTTTGGAAAACGTGAAAATCCCTATATTACAAAACAATTCAAACCGATATTTAGATATTGCAAAATCAGGTTTAAAGAAGACTGAAACTACATCTACTACTACATCTCAGAAGCAACATCACGTGAAAAACCTATTTGAAAATAATAAAAACAGAAATTTATTTCATGATGGAGAAAACAACCCAGCTAGTTCATTACCAAAAAATAATTTTCTGGTTAATAGCGGTTTATGTTTTACATGCGCTAAGAATATATATATGACAAATATCGGGATAAAATGTCAGAAATCTTCAAGGACGTACCACTTTAAATGCTTACAAAAATTTGATCTGTACAAGGAACATTTTATGTGTAGCACATGTTCTCTAAAATTTAGCAACCTACTTGTGTCCGACCTTTAGTTGTGAAAAAAACTGGACTGAGAGGCTTATTCATACCTACCTATTTTATGAAATGTACCTACCTATTTTAATTTTCCATACCTAAGTAGTTCTTTTTATTTTATAAAATTTATGAATTAACGTATATGTAGAATGCATGTTTATAGTTTTAAACGATGAGTAATGTTCTGCTATATTCATAAATCTAAATAAACCATTTTAACCATTTTCAGTTAATTCTTTATACCTATTTTAAGTACCTATACAGTATACCTACAATTAACTACCTATTAACTATTTGGATTTAGAATGCCAATAATTAGAATATTTTGCAGTGCCAATTATTGGGTGAAAGGTGCCAATCATTGGAAAATTTCGTATTTAGCAAAATTTCTAGATTTAGATAAATATAGGATAATTCTGTGTTTATTTTTATAGTTGAATCTAATTAAACATTGTTTTTGGTAGGGTCTGACATTAACATATTAGTAGTTCTTTATTACACTTTCGAATTATAGGTATTCAATTGACGTAATCCTCTTAAGATGCCAATCATTGGGCGGTTTACTCTAGTCCAATCATTTGGCAGTTTTTACCTGGAAAGTTTTAGGGAAGTTCTGATTTTTGGCTCTTTTATATTTTTTGGTGTGCTGATTACGAATTTCCACTTTGCCACCTAGAAAAATTTCGGGAAATGTCAAATAAAGCAAAGAAACAAAAAATAGCTTCTTTTTCTTTTTTTGAAAACATTTTTTAAAGTTCTCATTTTTGGTTTCTGTATGTTTTTCGGGGTGTTGATTACGAATTTGTACTTTGCCAATTCGACAATTTCCGGAAAATATAAAAAAATCTCAAAGAAATCCAAAAAGTTCCTTTTTTGATTTTTTCCTTATAACGTGAAAACTTATGTACTTTTCGAAGAAAAATTAGTACCTGCAAATACAAAATACAGAGAGAAAGCAGAGAACATTATTATTAATAATTTTCTTAAATGTGTAGGAATATAATATACAAGAGAAATATGTACTATGTAATAATTAAACAGATTATTAGAATCGTCTTGGCCCTTTATCGCAGAAGATCCGGGCTGTCCGAAGTCCTTGTTCTCTTCATCCCAAGAATTTCGTTTTCCTAGAAAAGACGTAAACAAATGTAATGCTGGGTCAACCTGACTGTAACAAAGCTAAGGTATAAAACCATGGCAATTGGAATATTAAAGAAGTTATGTATAGTTGTGTTTGTAAATTAAATGTATCAATAAAAATACCTTCTGACTGTTTCGCCTGAAAAAGAAGAAAATATGTAGAACAGTTTTGTTAATTCAATGTAATTCTATCAAGGTGTGACTAAGGTATAAATCAATCGGAAGTAGGATATTGAAGTTGCGTAAAAGTAGTATTCAAAATACCTTTGGATTATTCTGCTTCAAGTTTCTGATCTCATCGTCGTCCATATCAGCTTTCTCCAAGTTGTCGCGGTTTCCTTCACAGTTTAAACAAATTTGCCAATAATATAGACCTGCCTTTCTACAGCCACAATTCCCTCGGCAGCCTTTCTTACATTTGCATGAAATGTGATTTAATCTAGCTTCTGGAGCATTTTCCACCCACATTCCTCGGGATTTTTTTCATACACTTGAGATGATACCGTCCATCAGCTGTATTAAGTTAGGAACTGGCCAAACACGTCGTAGTATGGCTCGTCCATATTCATCATTACGGTTTTCAGCGAGTTGTATAACGTTTTCTCTAACTTTTAACTGCCTAACTGCTTAACACTATACACAGGATTTCGCTTAGAAGCAGGAAGCCTTTTTTGTTTCTGTATAAACTCTGATGTTATCAGCATTTCACACAAAAAACAGTGATCTTTGAAGCCAAGACCAGGTACAGACGAGCGTAATTGAAGCGTTTGACCACTCTGTTGTGCTCTCTTCACATGGGCAGCAATTATTTTTTTTATTGACGTACTATTTTCTGCATTTTTCGGGAACTTCAATTGATCTTTTTCCATTCAAATGGACTCCTTTACCACCCTTCCTTTGCTTACTTGCTTCACTAAATGTATTTAACCGCTTTTGTTTAACTACAGTCACTTTACTTCCATATTCTAATACACTATCACAAATAAAACACAGGCGGAGTAAAATGTGGGGGTGAAAGGAGGTCAAATTGTAGGAAATTTTGCCTATTAATTTTCTTCATAGTACTTTTATCAAAAAGATGCATTTTTTATTTTTTTTTGCTTTTTTTGATATTTCCCGAAATTTTTGAGGTGGCAAAGTGGAAATTCGTAATCAGCACCCCAAAAAATATAAAAGAACCAAAAATCAGAACTTCTCCAAAACTCTCCAGGTAGAACCGATCTCGACCACTAAATAAATGATTAGACTATTACTATACTTCCACTGGATGCGGAAGTAAAACTAAAGAGTGACAACTACGCAAACTTACTGACTTTCTTATGAAGTATTTGATGCAACTTAGAGTCGTTGTGATATTGCAAAAAAAAAATTATAATTTTGACACCCTTTTTCCACAGCAACAATTTGCTAAAGCATGTTCGGTTATATCCTCATATTTTTTGTTCAAAGAATCTACCCTTGAACTATGGCCTATTATTAATGGTTCATCCTGTATATCTTTATCTTTTATTACCGAGGATTATTATCGAGGAATTGTCAGCTATAATATCCCTAGGACATTGATAATGTACGAGATAATTTTATGACAATCGAAAACACGTCTCCAATTGGTAATAGCCCGACGCCGAAAGTGGAGGCCTATTACCAAGCAACGTGCTTGAGATTGTCATAAATTATGAGGCATTTGTCAATGTCAGAGAAAAAATAAAATCAAAAAGTCGCAACACAACAAAACAATTATTTATCTATTATAGATTGAGAATTGGCATTGCCAAAACGTGACATATTCAAATTTATTTGGCAGTTATTATGAAGTTGTCAAATTTAAATAATTTTATTGTCATAGTGATTGAAAATTTCCTTGGATTGTGTTATCAGCTACAATATCCCAAGGACGTTGATAATACGAAATAATTTTATCACAGTTTCCGAAAGCACTTGCTTGGTAATATCCCGACGCCGTAGGCGGAGGGATATTACCTAAAAGCAACGTGCTTGAGGAAGTTGTGATAAAATTATGAGCTATTTATCAACGTTCGAGGGGTGTTCGCATAGAAACTTTTTTGCAATTTATTTTATTTATTTGTTCAAAACTATTTATTAAAAACACAATTATTAAAAGAGCAATTTGTAAAATTAAATGTAGATTATGTATTATGTATTATTTGGTGTGTTTTCCTCTATTATTATACTTTTCGCAAATACGATAACGAAGAGTATATTGTATTTGATCGGCACATTTCTAAAATCGTAAATATCGCTCGCAGACAAAAAATTTTCATATTATTGTGTTAGTGAATGAATTCTGAACAACTTTCAAAATGTCCGTCTGTCCGTCCGTCACGTTTCTTGTAAGCACGATAACTCAAGAAAGAAAAATCGAATTGTATTGAAATTTGGACAGTAAGTTAGTGTTAGCTAGAGGAAGAACCCTATTGAATAAAATTGATCGGTAAATAAAAATGTTATTAATGATTTTAATTTGAAAAAAAAATTTTTTGATTTTTATGTTTTTGTAATTGAATAGAAATATGGTGGAATGATATTTCATTTTAATATCTAAATATTTATATATTTTATAAATATACATTTCATAATGTAATATACAACCGTGAAAATATGATTTTAGCTCGTGACTTATAATGTAAAAATTTACATTTTTTTACGTGTAAGGTGGTGGTGTAGTTCTTACACTTTTAACTGAAATTGACTCGGAATCTAAGTTCGAAACCCAAATGGGGTTTGGTATGCTTTTTTTTATTTTTACTTTATTTTACACTGAGTCTTTTACCAACTAAGTTCGTACTATAAAATTAAAAATGTCTAAAACTAACATTATTTACAAAAAAACTGAGAAGAGTATCCTATAGAATGTGTAACAATTATATAAAAAGTTCAGTGAACAGGCGAAGAGTACGTTTTTAGCTTGTTATATTCATTAAATCATTATTTGCAATTCCAAATCGACATTGTCAAAAAATAAATTTTAAATTATTGAACTGTCAAACTGGATGACATAAGTGAAAAGATCCCTAAGGGCTATAATATCCCAAGGACGTTGATAATACGAAATAATTTTATCACAGTTTCCGAAAGCATGTTGCTTGATAATATCCGGACGCCGAGTAGGAGGAGGGATATTAGCTAAAAGCAACGTGCTTGAGGAAGTTGTGATAAAATTATGAGCTATTTATCAACGTTCGAGGGGTATTCGCATAGAAAATTTTTTGCAATTTATTTTATTTATTTGTTCAAAACTATTTATTAAAAACACAATTATCAAAAGAGAAATTTTTAAAATTAAATGTAGATTATGTATTATGTATTACTTGGTGCGTTTTGCTCTATTATTATATTCATTAAATCATTATTTGCAATTCCAAATCGACATTGTCAAAAAATAAATTTTAAATTATTGAACTGTCAAACTGGATGACATAAGTGAAAAGATCCCTAAGGGCACGGTCAGTAAACTGTACGGTTGCATCATCCCGCAGCTTTTAGACGAAAATGACGTAGCCTCTAGACCCAGCCAGGGCCGGCACTAGACATTTTGCTACTCATTAATAAACACTGATATAGACGAATAGTATACACTGGGACGACAGCAAACTAGTTTATTACACCGGACAGTGACAGTGCGACGTGCGACAAACAATATAAAAATAAACACACTGTCGGTGTGGTATGCCAGACAAATTGAAAACACGACACGTGGCAACTAGTGCCGGCTCTGGATCTACCTAGATTTTGACCTTGATCTGAATAATTAAACAAATGAAGCGTGCAAAAGAGACAGATATCCTATTCCCATGCAAAAGATAGAGACAAAGATATGGTGGCTACATGACGTAGCCACCATATCGGCGCTAGACCCAAGTTCCCCCCCCCGCGCGCTCCTTCGTCTAGAAGCTACTGGATGAGGTAACCGTTATAGTTTAATGACGGTGCCTTAAGGGATCTTATCAGTGTAATTCTGTTGTGATTGGTTGTTTCAGCACACGTGATTAGAAATGGACAATTATAATAGGATTGGTATTTGAGCTATAATATCCCAAGCTATAATATCCCAAGTACGTTGATAATACGAAATAATTTTATCACAGTTTCCGAAAGCACTTGCTTGGTAATATCCTGACGCCGTACGCGGAGGAAGATTACCTAAAAGCAACGTGCTTGAGGAAGTTGTGATAAAATTATGAGCTATTTATCAACGTTCGAGGGGTATTCGCATAGAAAATTTTTTGCAATTTATTTTATTTATTTGTTCAAAGCTATTTATTAAAAACATAATTATTAAAAAAGCAATTTGTAAAATTAAATGGAGATTATGTATTATTTGGTGTGTTTCCTCTATTATTATATTCATTAAATCGTTATTTGCAGTTCCAAATCGACATTGTCAAAAAATAAATTTTAAATTATTGAACTGTCATTACTGTCAAACTGGATGACATAAGTGAAAAGATCCCTTAGGGATCTTTTCAGTGTAATTTTGTTCTTATTGGCTGTTTCAGCACACGTGATTAGAAATGGGCGAATGTAATAAGATTGCTATTTGAGGTAAAAATTTTTAGTGTAATGTTCTTCTGATTGGTTGTTTCCGCACACTTGATTAGAAATGGGCGAATTTAATAGGATTTCTATAATAAAGTCAATGTTGAAAATGGGTAAGTCGAGGGGTAAGTATTGAATATTAAAAAAACCGATCAGATTTTCACTCTCCTACTGAAAGGAAGTAATATACCTAATCGTGAAAAAATCATATTTCGAGATTTCTTCGGATTTTCGCGTTTCACCTCGTTTAATCTCTTTGCTAAGTTTCAAAACTTTTTCAGTTATTATAGTTAACATTGAAATTTGTTCCTAGTTGACTGGGGTATAACTAAAACAGGGAATTTTAGCAAACATTTAGTAGGGAAGTTCCTACTGCTTCTAAAAGATGCCCATTTTTTATAAGTGGTCTTCTTTGTTTTTGTATTTGTTAAATATATTTTATAAATATAACACATTATTGTTAGTTACTGTCTCCCAACATTACCTCTCTTGTACTCTAGACGAAAAGGGTACTATTTTATAAAACTCACTAGTAAATCATTGTAAAATATGTCAAGGGTGTCATGACGTTTCCACCCTCACCTAATTTGCCATACTGTCATCGTCTTTCACAATTTTCGTCTTTAGATTCATAATGGCACATGTCCACCAGCAAGACAAACAAACACATATTTTTTTTAAAATCAAACATCCTGAAACTAAGGCCTTTCGGCGAGAGTTCATTCGTATTTTAGGACTTGACCTCTTCAACATAGGAACATTTAACACCACCCTGTATTGGACTGGATTTTTATCACACCGTCTATATGCATAACTGAACTGAAAAGTACCGTTAATTAATTATTACTACAAGGTACTATGATCTCATATTGAATAAAACGTAAATAATACTAATTATAAAAATTTTGGTTAGTCAAGTTAAAACTGTTTAGTAGTTAACGAATATCGGTAGGTTTTTGATAGCAGCCTTCGTTAAGTGCAATTTATATCAAATATATCGCTTCGGTATTCCGGTTCCGGCGTGGCGGCGTGACGTATATCCGTAGAATTTCCGGGTACCAATGTCGTGTTCATTCATGCCGAATACAATGGTATATTTGCAAGCTATTTCCTTTGGTACAGATAACAGTAGCAGTAGTACAGGCTCGGCCTGGCCATATAGAGTACCGGAAGAATTTCTGGTGGGCCAGACTCCCGGTGGGCCGGCCTAATGACCATTCCCTCATAAAAAAAATAATAATACCTCTACTATATTCCTGAAGGGGGTTGGAACCTTTGGTGTGAAGACGACTCTGAAGTAGTTTCTACAAACACTAAAATACTTGAATACTATCATTTCGCCATTGTTTTAATCGTCTCCAGATGATGCCAACATGATTGGTGAAACGTGCGCCAAGTGATAGTATTCAAGTGTTTTGGTGTTTGTGGAAACTACTTTAGAGCCACATGTATTATATTACTATTTGATCGAAAATTTACTATTTTGTTGTGGTAAATTTTACAATTTGCTGTAATAACCGAGGAACATACTGATAATTGTAATTATACCATACAATGCCAAAATAAAACAAGAGAAAGGTATAGGTCCCATCACAGAATATCATGTTATTGATGCTCTAGTTCAAATAAAAAATATGAAATCATCAGAAACTGATGAACTGTCCTTGGTCACAATTTCAAAACTATAAGATTTAATTATACAACCATTGCTCTATTTATTAAACAAGTCTTTACACCAAGGCAGTTTTCGGGATGTATTCAAAATCTCTTTAGTTTTACCCAGTGGCGCAGTCAGAAAATTCATCTGGGGGGGCAATAGAACCGGCCTCTCCAGAGGATGAGGAAATTTATTTTTTAGAAAATGGTTGAAAACGGATGTGTGTGTAGATTTCTCTGTTAGATAATATTGGCATTAATTGCAAAATATTTATTTCAAGGGATAATTTAGATACTGCTTTGTACTGCTTCTTTATTTCTTGGCTCATGGAAGACGGCTTGGGGGGGGCATGGCTCCCCCCTTGTTGCGCCCATGGTTTTACCTGAATATTTAAGCAGGGCGACTTAAACAAAACCGCTGCCCAAGGAATCACTACTTCCACATCCGGATTTTCTATCCAAGTCACACAACGAAAAATTTTGTATCTGAAAATAATTGATTATGGAACTTTAATAATATAATATTTGAAATACTCTACCCCAAAAACCCATAAAACAATACCCCACATCGGTAGTGGGGTGGGAGTGATGACAGGGGGTGGGAGTGATGACAGGGGGTGGGAGTGAGGGTGGATAAAGTAAAACAATATTTTGAAGTTTCTAGTTCTTGTACACACACTAAATCACATTTTTTTTCATCCCCTTTAATAATGAGGTGGGGGTGGTAATGGGGGTGGCTAATGCCAAAATTTTTTTGAGACCTTAGCTTCTCTTGTCTATACTAAATATCAATTTTATGAACTCTTACCTGCTTGATTTACCTATTTACTCCAAATTTACCCCAATTTACCCCCCAACCCTTCGACGGAACAAGATGAAAATATAATCTGGTTCTAGATCTCGTTAAAGTACATACGTGTACTAAATTTCAAGTCAATATCTCAAACGGTTTTAGAGTAAACGTGCGCACAAAAAAAGTTACAGACCGACAGACAGACAGACAGACAGACAGACAGACAGACCGATAGACAGAAATTTTTTTTCGCTCAAACTTGAAATCTCGACGTTTCATGACATTCTAAGCCTATTTGAACAATACAAATTTTAAAATTTTTTTTTGTCGTTACTATACTTCCACTGGATGTGGAAGTAATATTCATAGCTATAGGCAGATTTCTATTCTTAACGCTCTATCTAAACTATTTGAGAAAGTTGTCTGCAATTGCCTTACTATACATTTGGAGAATAATACACTATTGAGTACTTTTCAGCATGGTTTTAGAAAAAACAAATCAGTGGAGTCAGCTAAGTTAATCCCATTTACTTAGAATTAGATAAGGGTAGATATATTGCCTCAGTCATTAATAGTCATGGTGTCACGTCAGCTGCGCACGATGTTAAACTTGGTGTTCCACAAGGATCTGTACCAGGCCCATTACTGTTATTATTATTTATCAACGACCTTCCGAATCCTATCACCGGGAGCCTAGTTACAATGTTCGCAGATGATACGACTATAACCTTCTCAGCAGAAACGCCGCAACAGCTAGAATATTCGATTCAAAATGCTATCTGTGAGTTTTTAAACACTTGATATAAACAACACAAGACAGTCTAGTATTAAACTAAAACTAAGTGTACACATTTTTTTGTAAGAAGGGGCTTGCCTAGTCCAAACCAGTGTCATGCAATTTTCAGATTCAGTAATGTTTCGAGGTACTTACATTGATGACAGACAGATTTACCTAGAATATTCACGTGGTTGGCGTTTGTAATAAATTAAATAACGTTTAGCCCTAGTAAAACATACAAAAATTTGCAAACTGATTAATTTTTTTTTAATGAGTTCGTGAAAGTGTATAGAATAATATCCTGAAAAGTTTATATTTCATGCAGAACATAAAAAAAGTGAAAAAAAAAATTTTTTTATCCATTTTTCAATATTTTGAAATTAAGTCAGGGTAGGAAAAAATAAAAAATACAGGTGGATAGACCACGTGTTTCTGAACAAAAAATATCCTAATAAAATTTATGGCTAAAGCCACGGCATTCCTGGAAAAAAATAGTGAAGTAACTTTGTCACTCTGCGCGGCCAACGTACGGTTAAATCCATACTACGGAACATCTAAAAATTCTTAGCTGTTCTATCAAGTAAAATAAATCTTTTTTCTCTTTCTGATTACACGTTTTAAACATTTTTCTTAGTGAAGAGGAGGATAAATAGTGAGTATGGAGGGAAAATATATAATTGTCAATGCATACACAGACACCACACGTAGCCGCTGAATCGCTCGCATGAATTTTTGCGTGCCTTTACTGTATTGTATTTATTACAGGTACATCTATCCACATTTCAACTATATCCAATGGATTCCTTATACATTTGTTAATGTATTGGAAAAGTTCCACAATTTATATTCAAAACAATAAAAGATATTTTCATAGTGAAAAGGATAAGATCGTGAAAATCGCAATTTCTTATCATGATCTGATTGATCATATTTTCGAAAAAATGCATACAAGTAAACGATTTTGTGTTTGAACATTCGAAAAATATACATTTTTTTTCCAAAATAGTGATATTTTGTTTTTCCAATGGGTCAATTTCTCGACAAGTTACAGCCTCCAATATATATATTTATCAAAAAAAAAAATTATCAAGCAAGGAAATTAAAATGATTTGAGATGTACTTTTTTTTTAATCCTCGTTACTACAACTTAATAAACCATAATAATCATGAAGTGTACATACTTTTCAACAGTTCTCAATGAAGAAAGAATTTTTTTGAAGGGCTTTTATTTTTTTCTATATTGTTTATTGCGACGATTGAGTTCGGTCGTGATAATATATACAAGTATATTTTACCTATCCATCCTTTGCTTGTATTGTTTAAAACAAAAAAGCATCAGAAACCTATAATTTCCAACTTTTAAATGAACCAACATTCATATAGATTGAAAAAATTCTGATTTAGTGACATGTAATTCAGTGCGTCGATGTCACAGTCATGCGTATTCAAGTGCGTGCACGCGTGGATCTCACTATGAGTTATAACGTTACACTTGACTATTTCTTTCCGAGAAAACCGTGGCTTTAACGATAATTTTATTAGGGCATTTTATGTTCATAAATACGTGATTTATCCATCTGTATTTTTTATTTTTTTCTAGCTTGATTTGATTTCAAAATTTTGAAAAAATGGGTGAAACATACAGGGTGGTCCATTTAGAAAAGACTATTGGGGCCATTTCCGGTGAAACCGGAAGTGATGAATATAGCGGATAGGTCTCAAAAAGTTGGAAATCTTACCTAATTTCACCATGCAAAATTTCATCCCGATATCTTTAAAAACAAGGAAGTTACAGGGGTGGCCTACTATTCGTTTACACCCGGTACCTATATCATTTGTTATATTTATTTGCATACTTTTAAAATGTAATCTTATATTATGTATGTGTCCTTCGTTTATATTTGTTTATATTTTGTTTATGTTTTTTAATTTGTTGATGTACCCATTTATTAATTTTAAATTTACAATTCCCAAATTTTGCGAATTTGTGAATTGTAAATTTATGAATTTGAAAATAAAGTCAATTTATTATTATTAATATTTATTGACATTTTATTATTATGAAATAAAGCTAAATGTCTCTCGCGCACTAGATTTGAAAATTCCTATAAATATTTACTGGTCGAACTGACCGATGCCGTACCGTCCACTTCACGAAGCCGCGCCGTTAAAATACCAAACAATTCTTACACACTTACCTTCGAATTTTTAAAGTAACTTCACCATTATCAAATTATCTGCAAACGAGAGCATTAGATTTTTTATAGGCCTATGATATGATTTGTTCGACGTAAAATAAATTACAAGAATAGCCGTAATTTTCGTTCAGTTCAAGCGCAAGTAGTAGGGTCGTTCGGTTAATGGACGAATAATTAGACGAATTTGTACATGGCGACTTAGAAGTACAAGCTTGTTTACGTAGTAAAATAAGTCGTAAAAGAAAGGATGCCTGAAATATAGGCACATGACGAAGTTGTATCAGATGTTACGAATGCATATGAAATAAATGCTCAAAACACTATTTTAGACACTGTCCAGGAAAGTCTGAATAGTCAGTTTAGTAACGACCATTTGTCTCTTTCAGACCCAAAAAAATTTTTTGGAAATAAATTTCTAAAAACTTAAAGCACCATTGTTGGAAGAATTAAGCAAATCACTCCTAAAATTTAATGGAAATACCATATATGAAAGCCTATGCGAAGAATTAGTCAATTTTTTCTATAATACTTTCTATTGTAGATGTCTACGAACTGAAGAAAATATCTCTTGTCGATGAAATCACTGAGCATATTGAAGAAACTGATAATGATATGAATGATGAATATGAACAAATACGTGATAAAAATTTAGTTCATACATGCAAATCGTGCAAAAATTATATAGTTACATTTTTTTACACCGATACAATCTGTACGCGTATGCCATAACTTACAAATGTCTTCATCTAACGTATCAGTAACCTCTTACTATTTCCTTTGCAAAAGTCTCATGTGAAATTTTTCGACTTTGAAATTCATAGAGAACTTACAGGCATGTATGCTAATGTTCCTGCGAATTGATGCACTTAAACAATAAGCTATTGAAATTTCGAAATTGTTTTTTATTTTTAGCCGTTTAAATAAATATTTTGCGCTAAAATTTGGCAGGAAGATTCAGTTCAATAAAGGGCACGGTTTCACCGACTATCATTGGAATTGATGCTTTATTACAGTATATTTCTTAAATTATCCAAGAAAGGCGATTTTCAGTGGTTTGCGTTTTTTTACAAATAAACAAATTATTAAAATGTTTTTCATAGGTCTAGTTTTATCCAAAATTTTATTGCGAACAATTTGTTAAGTATTTTTATTTTTGCAATAAGATTACTAAGACCGGAGATAATAAGGGAAAAAGCAGAAAACTTCAATGTTGAAACATAGATTGTTTACATGTTACAAGAAGTAATATATCGATTTAGTACAAAACTTCTCATTACACCTGTTGTCACAGTTAAATCAAATTAAAACTATAAATTTGCTACAACAAAGTAATTCCATTCGAAATCTATTTTGACTCCACTATATTCTAAATCCTCAAAAGACGTATAAGGCGGGGGTTGTTCGATTCGTTTTTGCCGATGAACATATTCTTACTTTATTAACCAATCAAAAGGTACATTTTAAAATAAATCGACCAATAGGATTTTTTTTAAGTGAGAAAAACGCCTATCGATCAGTGGGAAAAATCGAGAAAAATGTATGTTACTTTTTTCGTAGTAGCCATGTGTCAAACTAAAAAAAGTCATTGAAATTATTAAAATCTGACATTTCGCGTTTTCATCTTGATTTCTGTACAAATATAATAGCATTGTTTATAATAATTGTGTATTTCATATAGAAGATACAATGAATATGTTGATGACAAAAAACATTAGAAATAAATTTTATTTCTTATTATATTCTAAACTTTAAATAAAGTTTTATTGTTCTAATAATTACTTTAGATAATATTTTTGAATCAGATATTAATCTTCACACACGAGGTTGATTTTCTACTCGGGTAAATTTTTTTGAGTGATTCAAACCTGTTTTCCATGAAAATTTTGCTCGAATTAAAGGACATAGGAAATCGGGAAATCAGGATTTCGTGTCGCGATTTTTCCATGCCCTTAATTCTCGAATAATTTTCATGAGAAAACAGGTTTTTATCAAAAAAAAATTACCCGGTAAATAATCGACCTCTTGTATATTAATACCCGATTAATATACTCGTGCTTTATTAACAATCAAAAAGTATATTTTCAAAAAAATCGACCAATAGGATTTTTTTAAAGTGAGGAAAATGAGAAAAATGTATGTTACTTTTTTCGTAGTAGCCTTGTGTCAAACTAAAAAAGTCATTGAAATTATTAAAATCTGACATTTCGCGTTTTCATATTGATTTTTATACACAAAATGGACGAGAAAAAGCGATTTGGTGATGATTCACAAGAAAATATTAACGAAGCTATCAATGAAAGTGTCCCAGTTAATACGAGAAACACTAAAAATTCTATATGGAAACAATTTAAAGCTTCTTGCAAAGAGAAGCATTATTCCCACGAAAAAGATACGACCGATGAACTTGCAAATATTTTGACTGGCTGCGGTTATAACATGATAAAAATCATTAGAAAAAGTTTCTATTTTTTATTATAAATTGTTATTTTTTAAACTTTAAATAAACAGTTTTTTTGTTCTAATAATGATTTCAGATAATATTTTTTGATCATATATTAATCTTCTGTAATACACACGAGGTTGATTTTCTACTCGGGTAAATTTTTTTGAGTAACTCAAACCTGTTTTCCATGAAAAATTTGGGCTAATTAATGGATATAGGAAAAATTGCTCCACTTCGTGTCGCGAATTTTCCATACTCTTAATTTTCAAAAAATTTTCATAGGAAAACAGGTTTTTGTCCAAAAAAAATTGACCCGGTAAAAATCGACCTCCTATGTATTGAGGATAGGATGAGAGGGAAATATGCGTTTATTTTCGATTTATTATAAATATTTCAAAAACCAAACATAGTACTGTTTTAGATACTTGCTACTGTTCTAACGAATACAACTATGTATTTTTTTTTATTATAAATTTCTGTTGTACTTGAGTATCGTAGTTTCATAATGAAAATAGTTCCTAATTTCATTATTAAAGTATGGCATTTGATTATATATACAAAATTTATGATAAAAACATTTATGATTTTTTAAATATTTATAATAAATGGAAAATAAACGCATATTTCCCTCTCACTCTGCAAAATCCTATTTTATTTACCCGATAACTTTTTGTGTCCCAGGCCAACTCTGGCAGTAAATAAACAAAACCTTTCGATTGCTCTCATTTCATTCATGTTTAATAAACCTGATGACATTGATTGTTGCATGAATGAAGTAAATTCCATACTTACAACATTATGCAATGAATATTTATTTTTAGATTAAAAATAATTTATTAGAGGTATGCAGAAAAGGGAGAGCGTAAACAAAGTTATATTATTATATTGTTTATACATTTTTATTGCTGCACCTTTACATTCAAATAAGTGAATCATACATACCTTTCAGGGACGTAATCTGAAGTTATTCCCTTTAAATATATACTGTCATAGTTATTTTTTTATAACAGACACCTACACATTACATAATAACATAAGCATAAAATATCTTCACATATATGATGAATGAATCACATCAAGTTTATTATTTAATTTTAAATTGCAAATTTATTATTTAATTATGATTATACATAACAAAAAATACTGTGTTAAATATAAACTAATCACAATTAAATAGATATCACTTATTGAAATAGCTGTAATTTCTTTAAGTTTTGAGATACCCTCGTAAATATTTTTTTTTATTAATCGTTCAGGTACTTTCACGTACTTGTCAACTAAGAAGTACTCCGATTCCGGAAATAATAAACCCTTTCTAGACGAGCTATAGAGTTGGAATTTGGCATACTTACTGATTAAACCACCAGAACAACAAGAAAAATTCTAAGGTGGGATCTAGGTACTAGGTGGAAAGTATAACTTCAGTCGAACTTTTTTCTATATATCGGGCGACAAAATTGCACATATGATTATTTGAAGTATACAATTAATAAAAAAATAGGTCGAAGAGGGTGGGGAGTTTTCTAAGACTAACATAACGGTTTACACGCCTCTGGCGATCACTGGGTATGCATGCATAGTTTATATAAAACACGACAGTTTACATACCTCCGGCAATCGCCCTGTGTGGCCCAATTTCAATAGGAAGAAATATTAGATAATAGCATGGTTAAATTATAATGCTAGTACATAATATGTTGAAATTTGAAATAGGAATTTCAAGTCAAATAGAAGCTACTGTGTTTGACAGCAATCACAGTCGCAACATCCGACTAATGTTATTAACAACATCTTAAAAACATCTTAATACTATCTTAAAATTAATGGATATATCACTTAATCTACGTAAGAGAACCATCGCCCCATTACTATTTTATGCAATTTCGCAAATAATTTGAAATTTTAATATACGATTTTATTTCTTATCATGCTAAGACCTCAGTTAATAGTAGAGCAACAAGGATTCATGCAAGGGAGGTCCACTGTATCGAACCTTGAGTGCAAAACACAGCATATTGCTGAAGCTTTAGATCAGAAAGGCCAGGTTGATGTCATCTACACTGACTTTTCTAAAGCATTTGATAGATTGGACCACGGTATATTATTAAACAAATTGCAAAACTTTGGGTTCAGTGCTGTGGGTTCTCTCTTATTCATTTGTTTATTTCTTATTTAACTTGTCGGACTCAGTTTGTTCAATATCATGGCTTCCAATCTGTATTATTTAAACAAACGTCAGGAGTTCCGCAAGGTTCCATACTTGGCCCTCTATTTTTTGTACTCTTCATTAATGATATTATTGACAACCTTGACGTATGCTATTTACTTTATGCTGACGATCTCAAGTTATATATTTGCATTAAATCCGAAGACGACTGCTTAAGGCTCCAGAATAGTCTAGATTCGCTTAACACTTGGTGTGTTAATAACCAACTCCCTTTAAACGCTGCCAAATGTAACGTGATGTCCTGACTCTATTATTTTTAATTATAATTTGGATAATTGCGTTTTAGATAGATCTGAGTTCGTGAAGGACTTAGGAGTTGTCTTCGACTCAAAACTTACTTTCTCCAGACATATTGACGAATACGTTGCTGTAGCTTATAGATCTCTAAGTTTTATTTTGCGTAATAATAGGGACTTTAAAAGTTTGTCTACTCTTCGTCTATTATTTATGACATTTGTTAGATCCAAATTGGAATACGCCTCCATTGTTGAAAAAATATAAAGACGTTTCTTCAAATCGGCAACATTTATCCTGGAAGGTAACTATCCAATTAGGAGTACACCTCAGGAGTTATTTTTGAACAAATTTGATATGTGTTGTCTACTTAGAAGACTATAATTTTCTTAAATAAAATTATTAACAATGAAATCAACTGTCCCTCTATTACCTTACTTATTAAATATCGAGTTCCTAGATTGTCCGCTAGAACAAGTGACATACCTATCACCCCTACACCTCGAACTAACATCTTAAGCTCATCTCTGTTGCATCAAATCTGTTTAAACCACAAGAACATAAAGCAAAGGTTGGATATTTTCAACTTCAATATTTCTGACATAAAACGAACTTACGCAAGTGTTTAACAATTATTTCTCCCTTCTTATCTTGCTTGTTTCGCTATGTATATTATGTGAAAACGTTGTATTGTGTATATTTTTATGTTGTATGAATTGTCATTTACACAATTAATTGTCCTATATTTTATATTGTTGTTCTGATAACCTATTTTTCACTTTGGTGTTTTGATAACAACTTCATTCGTTATTTTGTTATTAATCTTGTAATCGTGCTGTTATTTATCTTGTAACTAGGTTTTACCCGTTGTATAAATTACTGAAATAAATAAATAAATAAGTAAGACAGAATTAGAACCTGAGAAACCTGCTGTATGTTGCAGTTTCGATATCTTGTATATCTTCGTTATTTTGTGTACTTCTCCAAAAACTTTTGTAATATTTGCTCAAAAAAATAATAATGAAACATTGTTTATATAGATAATGATCACCCTGTGTGATGGATATGCCCCAATTTCAAGAGGCAGTATCCTATCATATCATTTTGCATTACGTTACTTTGGAATAATACCTGTTTTAGAATAAAAGCACTAATATACACTACAACAATACACTACAATTATAAGTGCTTATGATCATTGTCCCTATCTCTTGTGGTGTGGATACAACAGCATGGACAAAAATAATAGGAAAACTCTTTTATTTTAGTGTAAATCTATCTCTATTTGAATATGTCTGATCTTCGTGTATTTCATGATATTTCTCTTACTCCAATTTTGCTCATCTTGTTATTTCTTCGAATCTCAAATTTGCAGTTACCTACCGGTATTACCAAGAGCTCCTTCCTCATGCTCACCAACCTTAGCTAATTGAAAAAGTAAATAGGTACTTTTAGAATGATCCGATGTTGAATTTGCTACTGGGTTAGTAATAGACTAGTAGCTGGTGACAGAAAATCAGAACTGATAGCCTACCGTCTGCAAATAATTTAGTCAGTATTATCTGTACAATAAAGCTTAATTTTTGGTACTTTCAAGGTTTGCCCGCATGCACGGGATGTAGGAAACGATTTCCGGTTTGCATAAAAAAAACAATGTTTTCAACTAATACACTACCGTCTGCAAAGTTCACAATTCGAAATTAAAGAAATAAAAATATGTCGGAAGCGCTTTTGCAGACAGTTTTGTCATGCACCAAACCTTATACAGGGTACTCCAAAATGTATCAAATTTTAGTAAAAAAAAAATGATGATTTACCGTCTGCAAATAGTACAAAATGATGATTCTGGTTCATGAAGACGAGTAGGGGAAAGGTTCAGACGTTTACGATATGCACGTCACCATATCGTGCGCATCTCAACTTGTTATTTTTTTTTACAACTTTGAACAATTGTTTACCGTCTGGAGCTAAAAAGAAAACATGATTTAAAAATAGAGCTTCGATAAAGAATTATTTGCAGATAGATTAAATGTGTACAAAGCACTTGCTGCTTAACGTATTTGTGTAAAAAAATGGGGGTCACTTTTATCAATTATTTACTGTTTGCAACTTGGTAAAAAGAAAGATTATTGATTCAAATATGCAATTATTTAGTTTGCAGACAATGCGCACATGCACGAGAGTCGCAATAAAGTGTCAAAAATATTGAGCAACGCATATTTGCCTAAGCATCAAGCTTAAAAGTTGAGGAGTATGGCTGGTGCAAATCGTAGGACTGTTTGATAGAGATGAAATGCCACAAACCGTCAAAGAAATGTTTGTAGCTGATAAAGACAACGGTACGAAAATACCGTAGTTTTCTTGTTAATTCCAATGAATTTTAAATGCTGATTCATTTTTAAAATTACAGTCGCAATTACCAGTAACAGTGTGGTCGAATAATGCTCACCGACAACAATGCTGATAATGATTCAGATGAAGAAAACTTGTTTTTAGAACATATCAGTGACAGCGAGGAAGATATGTATCATTTCACTGAGGATTATCGGAAAACGTTCCAGGAGTCAGTGGTTGAGAATGATGATGTTGAAGAAGAAACAGACGGCGAACAAAATTTTTTATTAATAATAATTATTATTATGATAATATGTATAAGATTTTTGTTACAACTTTAATAAAATAATATTTTTTCAATTGAATTTAACTACGACGCGAATTATCGATCAACTTTATCGAATACCAGCACTAATTCAGGTCCGTGTGCATCTGCATGTTGCCTGCCCATCCGAAAAAAATATACTTAGTTAGCTTACACAATTTTGTGTTGCAGAAGGTAAAGAGTTGTTTTTGGTGCACATCGCACACGAAGAGATATCAAACGGAATTCGCCGAGTTTTGGCTCTATTGTGGCTCTCGTGCATGTGGGCATTATCTGCAAATTGAATAATTGCGTATTTAACCCAGTAACCTTCCTTTGTACCAAGTTGCAGACGGTATAGATAGTTGTTTTTGGTACATATCTGTGGTTTTAGTGCATGTGCGCATTGTCTGCAAATTAAATAATTGCGTAATCGAATCAATTTGTACCAAGGTGCAGACAGTTAATAATCGGTAAAGGTTACCCCCATTTTCTTACAAGTTTATAGAATTCAATGAACAACCGTGTATATTGGATTCGTCTGAAAACATTGTTTACAATAGTTTTGAAACCTAAATTTTCTAATAAAACTATAATTAAACGATAAACAATTGTTTAAAGTTATAATAAAAAATAACAAGTTGACATGCGCACAATATGGTGATATGCATATCGTAAACGTCTGCACCTTTCCCCTACTCGTCTTCATGAACCAGAATCATCATTTTGTATTGTTTGCAGACGGTAAATTATCATTTTTTTTTTTTTTTTTAATAAAATTTGATACATTTTGGAGTACCCTGTATAAGGTTTGGTGCATGACAGAACTGTCTGCAAAAGCGCTTCCGACATATTTTTATTTCTTTAATTTCGAATTATGAACTTTGCAGACGGTAGTGTATCAGTTGAAAACATTGTTTTTTTTTATGCAAACCGGAAATCGTTTCCTGCATCCCGTGCATGCGGGCAAACCTTGAAAGTACCAAAAATTGAGCTTTATTGTATACATAATACTGACTAAATTACTTGCAGACGGTAGGCTATCAGTTTTGATTTTCTGTCACCATCTACTAGTCTATAAGGTCACCCGACATTTATCCGATTGAGTATATGTATATGTGGGATGTGACGGACGGATATATATGTTTTTACATGTATCAGAGGAAATCATTAAAGAATCAACAATCGGCAACTTCCGAGCGTAATAGTGTTTATTATAAATTTGTTCCTACCTACAAAACAGAATAATCATCATTGTGATTGACTCACTGTTGATTAAAATAATTCTTATTTTAAAATAGTTGATATTTTCTAACAGAGATACCAAAAAGTATTTTTAAATAAATAATAAATTTTCAATCCACATATGCAAACGATTGGTTATAAAAAGTAGTATACGGTTCAACGCTTCCTCCTTTTATATATTTTTAAATGGAATTCAAATGTTTGAAATGCTTTAGTGTCGACTTAGTTCATTATCTGTAACTAGGTCAGAATTGTTTGTTTTGTCTGCCTCTCACTGTTAGAATACCACGCCTATGTGAAATCTTCGGAAAACTATAAACTAAAATATCATTTTTAGTATTCTAGAGATCTAATTTGTTGTCCTAAAATCATTATTTGTGAAATAATACTATAAAAATTTTACCACAAAAAATATGCTCGAAAAAAGGTGATAGTTCACATGCTGAGAAAGGCATCCGCTTATTGTGAATATATACAGCGGTAGACGAAAGTATTGAAACAAGATATTTTTCCCCGTTATGTCGACTTTAGGTGTATTAGATATGTATTTCACTTCCACGTCTAGCGGAAGTATAGTAACGACAAAAAAATTTTTGAAAATTTTTATTGTTCAGATAAGCTTAGAATGTCATGAAACGTCGAGATTTTAAATTTGAAAAAAAATGTCTGTCTGTCCGTCTGTCGGTGTGTAACTTTTTTTGTGCGCATTTTTACTCTGGAACCGTTTAATATATTGACTTGAAATTTGGTACACGTATGTACTTTAACGGGATCTGGAACTAGATTATATTTTTATCTTATTCAGCAGGGAAGAGTCCATAAAATTGGTATTTGTGTATACAAGAGAAGCTAAGGTTTCAAAAAAATTTTTGGCATTAGCATTCCTAAATAAAGCAGACTAAACTGCCCATATTTTACTTACATAATTTAGGAGAAGATGATTTCTTCTGTGTCTGAGGTGGGGCTCCTGCTTCACAATATATCGAATTAAGTGGACTACTACGAAAAGCGTCAATTACTATTCTGAGATCAAAAGAACGTGAATACTCTTTAAGATTTTCAAGCGAGACTTTCTTGCTGATTCATAAATGAGCATACATATTAGGTATATATTAGAATTTACTCAGTTAGAGTACAAGAAACAGCTTCCAAAAAAATTTTAGGCTTGCTCTTAAAAAAATCTCTAGGACATTCTTGTTAGCTCCTCGAAAGATTAGTACCTTTTGGTTTACTTGTGATTTCTGAAAAACTAATTATGGCATACGATAATTTTTTTTTCATTTGCCTCTCTGCGATTAATATAATAATAATAACCGAACTCAGCAATAATCCCCTCCAAATATAATTTTCCTATTCTAGTCTAAGTGCTATTGATTTTTTTTGCAGTTTTTTTAGTCACTTTGTGTACTGATTGCACTTTCACTTTCTGTACTGATTGTAAATCTAGATAAATGAGCCAAAATCAGCGATGGCACTTACATCCGCCCTACGGAGTCTGATGATCCTCCATCGAAGTCTTCCATAAATATGCATGGAGTTAACTCAGGCAAGTTGATAGTTTGTATAATTCGTCTTCTTATTCACAACGCCTTGGCAGACATGTAGATTGTAGATTGCAGATTGTTTAAGAGGTTGCTTGGCCCTGAGCTGGCCTTTCTTCACCTATGTCTTCAGGCGTTAATTCCTAGGTACTTTAGCCTAATAAGAATTAGTACCTTGCATTCACAAAGTATATGTTCCGCAGTCTCAGTTGCAGATTCACAGTATCTGCATTTGTCATCTTCTGTCATGCCCATGTTCTTGACATGGTATCTCAAGGGGCAATGGCCAGTTAGAAGGCCTGTGATCAGTCTTGGGTTGGACGGACTTTTCGAGTTCGAGAAGCCTTGTGCATTCTTTGTCGAATAGGTTACCCATATAGCATTTATTATTCCACGAATGTACATTTTGCATTCCCAATGTTCTAATTGCATTATGTACTTGCCATGTATGTTCCCTCAACATTCCCATATAAATAATATTTTCACATATACAATATGATTATTCATTCGATATAAATGGAATATACAGAAAAGTTTATGTTCACAGTCGCATATACTGTGTACACCTATCAGGGAACGTTCTTCGTATATGTGTTCATGTACATCGTATAAACATTCGTCAATGATTTTATCTGTATAATACAGGTATATTTTTTGTAGAAATATTTGCATCGCCCGAGCGCCGTGCCGACAGTAATATCATCAAAAATTCAGCACTTTTAACGCGAACGCTGATTGGTTCGATTTTTGAACTAATAAAAATAAACCTGCATCACAACTGATGAGACAGCAATGCTAGTTTTATAGTACCTATCTACCTACCTACAAAAATAATTATGATGTTTCTCTATCTATATAGAGTTGGTTTAAGTACGTTTATAATCATCCCCTGTGCGGTGTATGACGTTTTATAAATTTTAAATCGTTCGTCAATATTGTATATATGAAATATGTTTTAAATTTTGAATCCAGACTTTAAATTTACGATCGAATATTAAATAATAATGAATAAGAAATATTAAATAATAATGAATGAAATATTAAATAATAATGAATAATCCTTTTTTAATTTATGTACTGTGTTCAATTAATTAGTAACTATCTCGGTAACTATCCTTTGTATATATTAAGTATACTAAACATACCACCTATATTAGTTATAATAATTACGATGTTTGTAGGTACCGATTTTTGGAAAAAAAACTGAGGTGGTCTTTGTAATGGTCTCGGTCCACGAAAAGGAAGCTTGGTGGTCACCATTAAAACGGAAACAATTTGACTGGTTATTGAAAAACAGGAGAAAACCCCCCCAGAAACGTAGACACTTTACGGGTGTTTAAATCTTATTTTCAAGAAGGTAGGTTCGATCTATTTCAATATTAAGGAGCTTTTGTTTATTTAAATCACAACCACTGGATTTGATTACGAGTTGTGATAGGTATTTATTTGTAGTAATTTGCTTTATACCTATTTCAGAGGATTATAGAAGAGCTGCAATTAATTGAAAAGGGCAGAGATCACATCTGATGTACAGAGTGAACAAAAACAAATCAAAGGACTATGTACAAAAAGCACGTTATTCCTCACGTCAGATGAACATAATGATATCGAAGAACATATTGGAAGTCGTCGACTTCCCAAGAAATTTTGTCCTTACTAGAAGTTGAAAGAAGATATGTTGTTCTTTTAATAACTCTGGTAGGCATTTAAAATCAAGTACCTAAAATTTCGAATGTTCACTTGAACGAATTTCAAGGTTAGCGTGCGTGAGAGAGTGAAAGTGTGTTCCTATCAAAGAGTTCTATAAATAGAGGATACAGGCTGCATAAGCGTAATGTATGAGCAGTGGACAGCGCGCAAACGATGTGAGCATTCTCATCCTTCTCACACAGTTCGTTCTCTCGTTGTCGCACAGTACATGAGGGGCTGTGTTGCTTTGTAAAACAGAGTGGAGAGCAAAAAAGAGGGTACGAAGTGTGCGACAAGGACAAGGATGCTCGCGCCGTCCAGCAAATCAACGACTTGTTTCCTCTAGTCAGAACTCTTTGGTTCATATGTGCAAACACATTAGAATAACAACATTAAACAAATCCTCGTCATAATATGATACTCTCAACTATGACAGCGGGTACCGATATTCCTGATCTTTGACCTTTCTTATCTCAAAAACTGGCGATTTTCAGATATTGTGCCCATGAAAACTTTTGATCAGGATATTATGAAGTACAACATACTTTTTCAGCCTATTTGACTTTACCTTCTTTTCCATTTATTTTGTGCCTGCCGTGTCCTTTATGATAATATCAATTTGTTTAATTTATGTTTGATTAGTTTTATTTTTTCTGTAAGATCTTCGTAAGATGTTTTTATATTTTTCAACTTTATCATGGCCAGTTTTTAAAGAGAAATAAGTACCTATTCAAATATAATACAATGTATTTTCTTTTGAAGTTGGACTAGCACGTGTATCTCCTCCTCTAGACAGGAAGGAAATACCTTCTCCTAAAAATTGGAAAAGCCAAAAGAAAGTATTCAGCCAGTAGGATCAGTCACAGATGATGTGTTGAGAATGAAAAATGGACTTTCGCAATTACAAGTAACACCATCGGCATCACCTGGACACTAGTTTTGAAAATGTAAGCCCTCCAATTTTTACTATTTTTTACTTACTGACAAAAAATTCGTTATAGTAAAATATGACAGTTCACAAGTTGCAAAGACAATTTTTTTGTTAAAAAAAATCTCAATTGAAATTTTTGTCACAATTGTTTTTTATTATTGCAATTCATTTTTTTAACAAAAAATAAAAATATATTTAAAGTAACAACTGTTTTATTTATACATCTTCCTAAATAAAATCATGTTTTGTTCTTGGCAATTTAAAACACGATTTGAAATAGATAAAACTTTAAGGTAATGTAATATGATCATTAGATTTTTTCATAAATAACACGTTAAATATGATTTTTAAGCTGAAGTTTTAGAGTGATAAATGTTTGATCCATTTTAAAATGGTTTTTAACAGATCTTATTAACGTAAAACTATTTTTTTACATATATTCTTGGACCTTTGTAAAGTATTGTTATAGCAAATAGTTTTATTTAAGTTTATTTAGCATTTGTGTGTTCCATTCAATAAAATTTGATGAATAAAACATTTGACTTTAGTTGAAAACTAATGGTAAAAACAAATTTTCTGTGCATATATTCCACATTTACTTACATAATATTCTTCACAAGGAATGTGAAATGTGGAAAATTAGAATAAGTACCTAATAATTGACTGTAACAATTAAACTTTAAAATTGGATATTGTATTTATTATATGCAAGTACTTCACTCATATCATGTATTCTCTTGAGTTTAATTATTATAATAATTTATTATTTGCTGTAATCATAGATGAGTCGCTGTGTCATACTGAACATATTCAGAATGAAGCAGCGACTCATCAATGATTACAATAAGTAATAAATTATTATAATAATTAAACTCTGAAGAAAATACATGGCATGAGTGAAGTACTTATAGCTGCCACTGATACATAATGTTCATTCCTACAATATACATGCATCATAGATTTATGATCCATGTGTAACATACCAGGCACCTACGGTTTAATTCCTACGAAGGTAGTACTCATATACTATATACTATACAGTTGGAAAAATTAATTTAGAACTAAAATACTGAAAGTAAAACTATACCGATATTATACTAGTAAATAGCACTGGCTAATTAAAAAAAGAGTTGTCTAATTTATTATGACTCAATTAACAAACGATGAGCTGTTTACAAAGTTGTCAGAAGCAATAAAAACTCAAGGGATTTTAATAAAGGAAGAAATCATAGCTGAAATTAAGACTGAAAACAAAAAAATATTAGATAGGCTAGATGAACAATCTGATAAAATATCGACATTAGAAAGTAAATACAATCAGCTGGAATTATGGTGTTTGAATATAGAGCGAAATTACAGGAAAAATAACTGCATCATTTTTGGCCTAACTGTACCTCAGGGCGTTGATATTATTCATTTCGTTGTTAATAAGCTAAACCAATTACTGGAATCCGAACTTTGTGAAAGTGATATAAACAACTTATATCAGATTAATAAGAGTACCATACCGCCGATCAAAATTGAATTCATCTCCTACCTTAAAAAACAAGCCTTATTCAAAAATACCTCTAAACTAAAAAACACAAACATCTTTATAGCGCACGATCTTTGCCCCGAAGATCGTAATGATAGAAAAATCTTAACAAATCATCTCAAAGATGCCAGATCTAGAAATCTCCTTGCCAAAATTAAAGGAAAAAAATTAATCGTTGGAGAAGATGTCTATACGATTGAGCAGTTAAAAGAAATGAACAGGACTGACCAAGAGAAAAAGGAAAGAAATCCTACAGATAATAAAATATTACATACCTTACGAAATAGTGCCCCGTCTACGCCATGTGAAACTCAAAACCGCAATATATTTGATGAAGTATTCGAAAACGCAGATGATCTCTCTAACAACATAATTACTCATTCAGGCGAAAAATTACCAAAAAAGAGAAAAGTTTCCGAGAGAATTGCCACGTTACATGGACAAAAGAAAAGTGAGACTTGCAAACCAGAAACAAATAACTTATTCTCTGCAAAAGAAAAAACCATCCCAAAATAGTAAATCATAGATTTTTACTTACATAGATTTATATAATTTATTAAATTTTAATTAGTTTTTGTATCCTAAATTGAATTAAATTAAATATTTTACTAAATTAAACAGGATATTGAATGTTGCACTCTTGTAACTACTGGTATATTATATCCTATATATTTGTTATTTTTTGCTGCTAAGTATTTGTAGGAATATTGTATAAAATGGATAACTATATTCGCGATTTTAAATATAATACAATTAAAACAGAAAAAACTGAAACAGTCAAGGAGGCTAATGTTATATTAAAAATAAATTCAAATCTTCCAAATTTTAAGATTTTGCATTGCAATATACGAAGCATCCAAAAAAACCTGGATGAACTAAAAATACAGTTAAGTCAAATGGATCAATCTTTTGAGTGCATTATATTAACAGAAACACATAAAATTACTAACCTAGGTCTACATCAAATAAATGGCTATAAAATTCTGTACAATAATGGCTCTCTAAATTTAAACGATGGCTTGGTTGTGTATATAAAAGAACAATTAAAATACAATTTTGATATCATAATGTTCCATGATATATCACTAATTGAACTTCAATTAACATTTAACAACAAAAAAATATATATTCTAGCACTATATAGATCGCCATCCTTGGATCCCACTCAATTTAACATAGATTTATATAATCATTTACAACATAATACAAAACACTTTGACTATGGATTGATAATCGGAGATGTAAATATAGATATAATGAAAAACACGGAATATGCCAGTCAATACCTAGACATATTATCTGAGTTTGGATTTTCTTCTACAATAAATGAATATACTCGAGTACAGCAAAATTCTAAATCATGTATTGACCACATATTTTTAAAAACTAATCACGACATCGAATTAGTATTACCATTAGTAATTCAGACTGATATTACCGATCATTACATGACAGCACTACAAATAATAATTGAAAATAAACGAATAAATGAAATTAAACCAAAAATAAAGTTTCAAAAGTTTATTAACTACAGAAAATTAAATGGTCAATTAATTTCTCTAAACTGGAATGAAGCATATGCACAAAATTGCGCTGAAATGGCACTGGTTACATTTCTTAAAATACTAAATGATCATATCGCTTCCTGCACAAACTTTAAAAAAATTAAACACAAATTGATAAGAAGAAAAGAATGGATAAATGATAGTCTAGTAAGGTCAGTTAACAAAAAACAGGAATTATATTTAAAAATGAAGCATAATCCACTGGATAATGAAATAAAAGTACAATATAATAATTACAAAAAATATTTAGAAAAACTTATAATTAAAACAAAAAAAGATTATTACATACAAAAAATTGAAAATAATAAACATGATAAAATGTATTTATGGAAAACTGTGAATTCAATAAAAGAAAATAGTAATACTAACAAAATATGTTCTATAAAAGATTCTGAAAATCAAAATCTACTTTTAACATCGAAATTGGATATAGCTAACGAATTTAACAACACCTTTGTAAATACTGGAATACAACTAGCAAATAATATAATTCGTGATGCTCAATATGTTCCTAAAAAAAAAATTTTACTGAACTCGTTTTATCTATTACACACGGATACATTAGAAGTGCAAAATACCATAAAAAGTTTAAAGAATAAAAAATCCGCAGGCATAGACAACATTACCGTTAAGACAATAAAAGAAATAGCAAATTGCATACTAGAACCTTTAACTTACATTTTTAATTTAATTCTCTCTACAGGTCATATTCCAACCAGCTTTAAAACTTCTGTTATAAAACCTATTTATAAGAAAGGAGACAGACTACTAAGTCAAAATTATAGACCTATATCTATAATAACAAATTTCGCTAAAGTATTTGAAAAAATTTTGAAGATCCGTTTGGACAGTTATGTTAAAAAATACCAAATTCTAGCTAAAAATCAATATGGATTCCAAAAAAATGTATCCACTCAAGATGCTATTTGCCACTTAACAAATAAAGTATACACCACTATCGATAAGTCGTTACCATCACTAGCAATTTTCTTGGACCTAGCAAAAGCCTTCGATACGGTCAATTTTGCTCTACTAATGGAATCACTTGAAGGCATAGGTATAAGAGGAAGGGAACTAAAACTTTTAAATAGTTATGTATTTGATAGAAAGCAGTGTGTAGAGATAGAAGGAACAAGAAGCCATTTTATAACGCCAGAATATGGAGTACCCCAAGGCACAGTTTTGGGACCTCTGCTGTTTATCATATACATAAACGATTTATTCATACAAAGCACCCTGGGTGAAATAATAACGTTTGCTGACGACACGGTAGTTTACTATGAAGACAAATCATGGAATGAGCTAAAAGAAAAAGTAGAATCTGATTTTACAACGCTAAAGAAATGGTTCAATAGCAAGATACTCACATTAAATCTGCAAAAAACCTTCTTCCTACCTTTTGCTTCATACAAATCTGGCTTACCTAATTACAATAGTTTATTAATCCCCAATATAAACACCACTACTGAAATAATTAGGACTAATAAAATAAAATACCTTGGCATATTCATCGATCAACATCTAAAATGGGATGCTCATATAGAGTATTTGGTAAAAAAACTAAGATGCATCATACCCTGTATGAAATATTTTCACGGTATTGTGCCTCAAACCAGCTTAGTCACAATATACCATGCAATCGTCGAATCACATTTATTTTATGGTATACTTGGCTGGGGTGGGGTTAATAAAACCATTATGAACAATTTAGAGGTTTCTCAAAAAAGGATTTTAAAAATAATGTTTAACAAAAATATGAATTACTCAACTAACGAGTTATTTGCAGAGAGCCATTTATTTGATGCCAGACAGTTATTCTATTATGCAATTTGCCTATATCAATATAAAAATAAAGATACACTTTCACTTATACCTCACGGGTATCATACTAGAAAAAATCGTGAGCAGTTTACTGTTCAATTCATGAAAAAATCATTAGGACAACGAAACTATGCGTATTTAGCTCCTAAAATTTACTCTATCCTACCAGATGACTTAAAAAATGCAAAATCTTTACCTCTTTTCAAAAAGCGATGTAAAAAATATATAATCGAATTATCAAGATCAGAAATCCACAAACAAATTGATCTAAAGAACAATTAATATGTCCGGGATTGTGTACAGGTGTTTGTATATATATTATATTTAATATTCAAAATAAAATAGATTTTTCTCACACTGTAGTGAGTTGTTACTAGATACTAGATACTATTTAATTACTTATTTTTATTATCTGTTAGTACAGGCTTTTAATATTTTAATATTTTTTAGTATGTTTAGATTATGTTTATTTATATTCCCATTCACAATTTTGTACTCTTCACTAGGGTACTCTTTTTCCCACGCTCAAATATTCTTTCGAGATATTTTGTGGTGAATTATGTTTATATTATGTCTATTTTTCTTGTACCTTTCTGTACTTTTTCATAAATAAACATTATTATTATTATTATACCGTGAACAGGCAGTGTACATTGTGAATGTAGGATGGACCTTCCTCCTGTATACCTCATGTATCTATCAGTATATCAATATACGTTTCTGGTTCATCTAAAGTTCCGTTTTGGTCTATGGGTATGTTGTAGGAATCTTACTCGTATATCGAGAGGCGGTCATCTGTACGTCTCTGACATTCAGATTATCTACATGGAATACAAAATGAATATACATTCTTAGTTCCATGGTACATAAAGTACGTTCCGAGCACATGCTCTGAATGTAAAAATGCTATCTGGGTATAAACCTTTTCGCTTGTCTTTGGCCTGGAGTATTCCTCCAGTAGGATTTCTTTTGTTCCTTTTACCATTTTTGAACCTCATCCGTTGTCCGAAAAATGGGGCGCTCCTTTTCTTGCGTGGCAGACATGTGATCCATGTACTATTAGAATTGGCCTCCTTTTTCTGTATTTCACGTCTAACAACATCGCTACATCTGTCGCTACATTTTGTGAGATAGCTATTTAAGTTATAAAAAATAAAAAAACAGTACATTTTTAATTATTAGTTTGGAAAAAGCCTTTGCTAATGCAAACATAGACTGGAAATTGCATTGACCTGCAGTTTTTGGTTGCATCAAGGCTTTCTCCGTGTTAATCAATTGCAGACTGGTATTTTATTTTTTTCATATAACTTAAATAATTATTGAATACAGTGTTTCGGTGCCTCTAAAGTAAAGAACCGCTGCTTAAGGATTCACTACTTCCACATTTTCCAGATTTTCTATCCAAATCCCCCACTACCACATTACTATGGGTGGTAGTGGGACTGGCTGATGAGAAAATTTTTTTTGAGACCGTTGGCTCTTGTACAGACACTAAGTCACAAATTTATTTTTACCTCCTTTAATAATGGGATGGGTAATGGGTAATGGGGGTGATTGATGCCAAAAAAATGTTGAGACCTTGGCTTCTCGTACATACACTAAATCCCAATTTTATGGACTCTTGCTAGTTTTACCTATGTACTCTCATTTACTCCGCAAGCCTTTAACGGAATAACATCAAAGTACAAATTAGTTCTAGATCTCAGTATAATACATAAGTGTACCAAATGTGAATGTCAATATCATAAACCATTCCAAGGCAATCGTGCTCACAAAAGCTTACAGACAGACAGGCCGACAGACGGACATAATTTTTTTTTCAAATTTAAAATCTCTACGTTTCCTATTTGAACAAAAAAAAATTTTTTTCTCTACAGTTTCTACACTGGAAGTAAAATACTATTGTTATAGTAACTCAGTAACCGTAATAGCTCGTTTGAAATGTTCTAAACCAAACATAGAGATTATTTGCATTTATGTAGCACAGTGGTCTGTCTAGTCAGCCACAAAATCTGCATCAAAATGGACGAGTACAATCTCTTTACTTCCCAAGTAAACTATTTTAAAAACCGCTGCTCAAAGAATCACTACTTCCACATCCAAGTTTCTTACAACAAAATACTATATTTGTACTTCACTATGTGGAAATAATTGTTTATGGAACTTTAATAGTATAATATTTGAAGTCATGTACCCCAAAAATCCATAAAATTATATGCCACATCGGTAATAGAGGTGGGGTGGTGGTGGGGGTGAATGAAGTGAAAAAAATTCTTGATGACTTTGGCTCTTGTACACTGACTAAATCACACTATTTTTTCACCACCTTTAATAATGGAGTGGGGGTGATAATATAGATGGCTAACGCCATTTTTTTCTTGAGACCTTATTTCCTCTTAAATTTACTAAATACCAATTTCATGGACTCTTACTTGCTTGATTTACCTACTTACCCCCATTTACCCCAATTTACCCTTCAACTCTGCAACGGAATAAGATCAAAATATAATTTAGTACCAGATCTCGTTAAGAAACATACGTGTGCCATATTTTAAGTGAATATCTTAAACGGTTCCAGGGTAATCGTGAGCACCAAAATGATACAAGACTAACAAACAGACCGACGCAACAGACAAATTTATTTTGCTCAGACTTAAAATATTGACGTTTCCTGATATTCTAAGCCTATTTAAACAATGAAAATTTCCAAAAAAATTTTTTACGTTAATATACTTCAACTGAATGTCGAACTAATACGCAGAAAATGGCATGACAAAGATATAAAAAATCGTTGTGTGCCGTAAACTATACGATAGAAGTAGAGCCTCTACTTCAAGTATTTTCTTCGAGGAAACCTACTACGCATCTATACTACTCAAGGTAACCCACTGTGCATCCAATTTACTCGAGGAAAGCCACTGCGCATTCATACTTCTTGAAGTAACCCACTGCGCATCCATTTACTCGAAGAAATCCACTGCGCATCCATATCACTTGAGGTAACCTACTGCGCATCTATAGCACTCGAGAAAAGTCACTGCGCATCCATACTACTCGTGGTAACCTACTGTCCATACTACTTATAGTAACCCACTGCGCATCCATAATACTTGAGGTAACCTACTGCGATCTATAATACTCGAGGAAAGCCACTGCGCATCCATAATACACGGGGAAACCTACTGCGCGTCCATAGTAGTCGAGGAAAGCCACTGCGCATCCATAGTACTCGAGGTAACTTTAACAACATAATATTTGAAATCGTCTACCTCAAGAACTTATAAAACGATATGCCACATCGGTAGTGGGGGTGAGGGGTGGTGATAGGGGGGGTGGTAGTGGGGGAGGATGAAGTAAAAAAATATTTTGAGGTTTCTGGTTCTTGTACATACACTAAATCACAATTTTTTTTCATCCTCTTTAATAAGGGGGTGGCTAATGCCAAAAATTTTTTTGAGACCTTAGCCTCTCTTGTGTATACTAAATACCAATTTTATGGACTCTTACCTGCTTGATTTACCTATTTACCCCAAATTTACCTCAATTTACCCCCCAACCCTTTGACGGAACAAGATGAAAATATAATCTAGTTCCAGATCTCGTTAAAGTACATATGTGTACCAAATTTCAAGTCAATATCTTAAACGGTTCCAGAGTAAACGTGCGCACAAAAAAAAGTTACAGACACAGACAGAAAATTGTTTTCGCTCAAACTTAAAATCTCGACGTTTCATGACATTTTAAGCCTATTTGAACAATAAAAATTTTTAAAAATTTTTTTGTCGTTACTATACTTCCACTGGATGTGGAAGTAAAATTATATAGTAATTCTATTTCGCTTATCCCACTTCCTGGCAACAAAACTCAAATATGGATAAAAATTATTTTAAACTATTCAATAATGGTGTGTGACATTTGAATTTGAATTTACCAAATATACCAAAATATACAAAATATTTCATTATTACAACGTCTTTAATAAGCTCAAAGTAATTAGATTTTTAATTTTTAATTTCAAAAACTTCATTTATTCTGCGATACAACTATTCGAAAAAAATATTCTTAAAAACATGAACTATGTTACTATACACCCATTTATACGACAAACCTTAATGCATTTACAATACACGTTTATGAAATTCGCCTCCGTTATCATTATAAATTTTTTCGTTAATTTTGTTTGAAAAAAATGGGACCAAACATCGTGCACCTTACGCCTATTGCCACACACACCGATTTTGGACGGCCGGTAAAAAGTCGGCCATCCACATTCCTTTAGTGGCGTAAAGAAGCTCATGGATCCTTTCACACTGGCCGACGACCGGCACAGAGCATACCCGGCGCCGGTTGCTGCCGGCTATTGCCACTGCAGGTATCCGGTGCCGGGCCGTTCTAAGAAGATGGTGGCGCACGAGGCCTTGTGGGCGCTTTCACACAAACCGTTTTTTGTCGGTCGTCCAGCACCCCAGCGGACGTGCTTCGAGGTGTTTGTTCGTATACTGTTCACTGTATACTGTAGCGCATCAAATGAAGCAATGGACATGCGAAAATAATTGAAGAATTTCTGTCCATCATTTCTCAGATCTTCAAACGTGTAGAATAATCGCTGTCTTCTTTCATTGATAGGATGAACCCAATGAAGGCGAACACGACTTCTTCTTTTTTTACGACGATAGTACAACCACACTGCTACAATTTTCGCTCGATCCATTACAGCCCAATGGTGTCAACAAGAGAACTGATGAGCACCATCGGAAAATAACGGTCTGTGTGAAAAGTTTCATGTTCCGGTAAAATATCGGCCGACTTTTTACCGGCCGTCCAAAATCGGTGTGTGTGCAGTAGGCGTAGTTATTACGATCTATAGAGCAAAAAGAAGGGGAGTATCCGTAAATAATTCCTACAAGGAATTTTTTGTTTGCATAATATAGGAGGGATTACCACAATCATTAATTAATGTTTTCCACAAAAATATCGTGTCCGCTAAAACCATCACGTTGGAAAAATTACAATCAAAATAGGTTTTTCTCAATTATCTCCTTTACTGCTAGTTCTACCCTAAAATAAGTATTGTAGAAAATGAAGAAAGCTACAACTCTTACTCGAATTATTTTTCTCTATTGTTAATATTATACGATTTACAGCCGTCAGAATGGCAATAATTTGTGCTTCGGTACAAATTTTTGCGATTATCTCTCTCCTCGTTGCTCCTATGTAGTAATTAGTTATTATTAATATTGTAGATTATGAAATTTCCCAAAACTTTTGTTTAAACAATTTTCTTCTTGTTTTAAAATTGTTTTAAAATTACAGCTCCTCGAAATTTAAGAAATTATGAATCTTTCGAAACTTTCTTGTAAACAATTGATGATGCAAGAAAATGGTTTAAACAAAAATTTCGGGAAATTTTATAATCTACAATATTGATAATAGCTAATTACTACGTAGGAGCAATGCAGACAAAAATAATTGCAATAATCTACATAGTGTAGTGACTTGCGTCTCGAAAATGCCTCGATACTTCCACTTTTGAGTAATAGCAAATCCTTTTAACCATGAATAGAACTAGTCAGAATCAGTAGATCTTCGAACAGACCTACCTCGAGAAATCATTCCTTCTCCCTCTGCCCCCCCCCCCCAAAGGGGATACCTGTATCTGCCTATATATATTTTCTTTTCTCAAAAACGGTATGAGCTAGAGGAATGATCTTAGCGCCATTCGATAGAGTATAAAATTTTGCATAACTAAGACCTTTATTTTGCTTTTTGCTATTTTCTTTTTTTTTAAGGCCCCACAGCAAAGAAAAGGGGGAGGAGCCTTCCAAAAACGACACATGATTGGCTATATCTCTAAAACGGCCCAATAAATCAAAATTGTACAAGGTATAAAAAATAAAGACCATTATTTTTTCTATCGACTGGTATATTATTTGTATATGTTATTTGTTTAAATAAAGCCGTCAGTGGCGTACAAAGAGAAAGCTGCATATGTGCATTATGAATTTATTTGAAATAATTTATTATTATTATATTACAACCCGCAAAAGACATTGAAATTTGCTTGTACTTATCAAGTAGTTATTCAAAAAAAAGTTGAGGTTGCGCGTTCTCGGTTGAAATCAACACGATAACAAAAGAACGTGGAAATATAACTGACCGTAGCCGCCTAGACAAACATTACTACTTCTCTATATCCCTTATTTTAATCTTGCATTGACTTGTTTATGAAAGGATGTGAATCGACACGATTAATGTTTCCAACTGAATTAATAAATTATTTATGGTTCTAAAAAGTTAATAATTCTTAATTCATGTAAAAAAGTAAACGTATTAAAAACTAAAAGTTCCTATTACTGTTCTGTGAAAGTAAAATTTCTCGTTATCGATTTAAGGTACAACTTATTTGGTAAGTAAAAAATCATCAACATCCCATTTCAAAACAGAAAAAAACCACTGCCCAAGGAATCACTACTTCCACATCCAGATTCTCTATTCAAGTCACTCACAACGAAAAAACTTTATATGTGAAAAAAATTGTTTATGGAACTTTAATAATATAATATTTGAAATCCTCTACCCCAAAAACCCATAAAACGATACCCCACATCGGCAGTGGGGTGGGGGTGGTGATAGGGGGGTGGTAGTGGGCGGTGGATGAAGTTAAAAAATATTTTGAGGTTTCTGGTTCCTGTACATGCACTAAATCACTTTTTTTTTCATCCCCTTTAATAAGGTGGTGGGGGTGGTAATGGGGGTGGCTAATGCCAAAAATTTTTTTGAGACCTCAGCTTCTCCTGTATATACTAAATACCAATTTCATGGACTCTTACCTGCTTGATTTACCCATTTACTCCAAATTTACCCCCCAACCCTTCGACGGAACAAGATGAAAATATAATCTAGTTCTAGATCTCGTTAAAGTACATATGTGTACCAAATTTCAAGTCAATATCTCAAACGGTTCCAGAGTAAACGTGCGCACAAAAAAAAAAGTTACAGACAGACAGACCGACAGACAGAAATTTTTTTTTCGTTCAAACTTAAAATCTCGACGTTTCATGACATTTTAAGCCTATTTGGACAATAAAAATTTTTAAATATTTTTTTGTCGTTACTACGTGGACGTGGAAGTAATTAAACAAAAAGTAACATCTAAGCAAAATGAGCTCAAGTCAGATGTTAATTTATTCAGCCGGCTTTATATAGTAACTCAAAATCGGGATGGAGACTTGGAAAATTTCTTTAATTCTCTAGCTCAACTTGGGGAAATGTATCATTAAATTAAGTCTGATTTATTACGTTGCCTTGATAAGTATTTTACTACTTTAGATAAACCAACTGATGTTGATGCTGTTCTATTAGACGGAGCTGCTCTTGTGCATATTCTGTAACAAAGCCTGTTCAAATTTTTGTGATTACATTTCAAACGTTGTTAAACCATACTTATTTAATATTCTAAAATAAGTTACCAAGGTAGATATTGTTCGGGATGCTTATTTAGAGAATAGTTTAAAAGAACAACCTAGGGAAAAAGAGGCAAAGGAAATCGAAAATTAGTTAGACTAGATAGAGCAATTCCAAAAAATTGGTACGATTTCTTGCGAGTTGCAGCAAACAAACAAGAATTTTTTAACCTAATTTCCACCTACTTTGGCAGCATCCCATTACCTGAAAATAAAGTTCTTGTATGTACTAATGATGAGAATGTTCTGTATAATCCGCCTCTCGATATTATAAATACAGCCCTATTATGCAATCACGAGGAAGCGGATACGCGCATTTTCGTGCATGCACACAATTGCTATGAAAACAATTTAAACAAAATATTAATAAAGACTGGATACTAATGTTGTGGTACTAGTACTCTTTTATCAATATCAAAATGAAAATTAGGGCATATGGATAGAATTTGGCACTGCAAAAAATCTAAAATATATCTTGTAAAGATATATCCAATAAACTTCAAGAAAAATGTCTTGCTCTCCCCTTTTTCCATTCATTTACAGGTTGTGACACCGCTTCTTTTTTTGAAAAAGGAAAAAAGAAATGTTGGGAAGCTTGGGATTCTTTTCCGGATATCATAGATTTGGTTACAGATCCAAAGCAGCGAAATAATGATCAATTAAGAATGCTGTCAAAATTTGTCATAATAATCTATGATAAGTATTCCGACACAGATGGTATCGATCTATGTCGAATGCAATTATTTTCACAAAAAAATCCAATGAATGCCTTGTCAATTCATATCAATAGATGTATTTATCAAGCAGGATTTGTTTAGGATAAGCTCAGCCAATCGATCATAGAACTCCCATGTCCATCCAAATGGGGATGGACTATGGATAATGATAAATGGATGCTCTTCTGGACTACTCCATAAAATGAGAACATTTAATCAAATGTATTGTTAAAATGTAAGTGCAAAATTTGTGGGTGTAAGTGCAAATGTTTTTTAAAAAAATTAAAATGTACAAAGTTATGTTCATGTGTAAAATGTTGCAGGTAAGTTATTTAATTTAACATTTACTTTAATTAAGTAGGTACTATAATTATTAAGTTATTTTATTTTCTGTTAAATGTTTTTTGTTAATTTTACCATTATTATACTCTTCGCAAAAACGAAGAGTATATTGTATTTGATCGGCACATTTCTAAATCAGTAAATATTGCTCGTAGAGAAATTTTTTTTATATCGTTATGTTAGTGAACGAATTCTGAACAACTTTCAAAATGTCAGTCTGGCCGTCTGTCCGTCCGTCACGTTTCTTGTAAGCACGATAACTCAAGAAAGAAAAATCCGATTGTATTGAAATTTGGAGAGTAACTTGGTGTTAGCTAGAGGAAGAACCCTATTTTTTTTTAACAAAATAGATTGGTAAATAAAAAAGTTATTAGTAATTTAAAATTTAAAAAAATATTTTTCACATTTCTTTATGGTTTGTAATAAATAGAAACCTGGCGAAATGTTATTTCCTATCACTATTTTTTTTTAATACATTTTACTAATGTGTGTTTCCTAATAATCACGATAAATTTTCTAATGGTATATATTACACTCATTAACAATTTTAGTAATAAGAAATGGTGGTGTAGCGGCAAGAGTTTCGTCTCGCAATCCAAGGGTCCTCACATCGTGATTTTTTTTTTCATATATTTTTTTTTTCACAACAAAGTTGGTATCACAAAATTTAGAATGTCCAAAAACTAACATTATTTACAAGAAAAATGCGAAGAGTATCCTATAGAATGTGTAACAATTATATAAAAAGCTCAGTAAATCGGCGAAGAGTATAATGCTTCCACTAGTTTATATATTTTTTTGTTAATGTGTTATAGAATAAAAAATAGTGAAAATATTGGGCTTTCAATATAATACTATTAAAAATAAGTTATATTGCAATTATATATATGCATTGTTTTGTCGATACACGCCACTGGTGACTTTATTTAAATAAATAATATTTTTAAATTATATACCAATTAACAGAAACGGTAATAATGCAGTTTTTTTATTTTGTGCCTAATTTATTGGGTCGTTTGCGTGACAGCCAAAAACTTGTTATAGCTAGAATGCCCTCACCATATTTTTTTGCTAAGGTGTTTTGTATAAACAAAAATAGTAGAACAAATAATGTGAAATAATTTTGAAACGGCACAATCAATATTTTCGCAATTTGTAACAACAATAATAATAAATTATTTTAAATACATTCATTTTCCACATGTGCAGCTTTTTCTTTGTACGCCACTGACGGCTTTATTTAAACAAATAACACATACATATAATATACCAATCGATAGAAGAAATAATGGTCTTTATTTTTTATACCTTGTAGAATTTTGATTTATTGGTCCGCTTTAGAGATATAGCCAAACGTGTGTTGTTATTGGAAGGATCCTCCCCCCCTTTTTTTTTGCTGTGGGGCCTTAAAAAAAAGAAAATAGCAAAAAGCAAAAGAAGGGTCTTATGGAAAATTTTATACTCTATCGAATGGCGCCAAGATCTCTTGCTCTTACCGTTTTTGAGAAAAAAAAATATATATATATATATATATATATATATATATATAGGCAGATACAGGTAGCTCCTTTGAGGGGGGGCAGGGGGAACAGGCATGATTTCTCGAGGTGGATCTGTTCAAAAATCTACTTATTTTGACTAGTTCTATTCATGGTTACAAGGATTTGCTATTACTCAAAAGTGGAAGCATACATTTTCACATTTTTGGGTGAGTGTAAATCGTAAAGTATTGGCAATAAGAAAATTTTTTGTGGAGATAGACCAGTGAACACTCGAAAGATTCGAATAAAATTCATTGTTTTAGAGAAATAACACTATTACAAGTCAGTTTTATTGATTATAAAAAATTAATAACAAGTATGAATAATATCGAAACAACGGAGCAGGCATTTTTCCGAAATTCAATCTTCGAGCTGCTGTAATTTTTTAAATATTTACCATGGGAGAAAATTGTTTAAATAAAAGATTTGGGAAATTTTATGGTCTAAAATATCGATAATAACTAATTACTACGTAGGGGCAGAAATAATTGAAAAAATCCGCAGCGAAGCACACATTTTCACCATTCTGAGGCTGTAAATTGTAAACTATTAACAATAGAGAAAAATAGTTTGAACAAATCTAGCTTTATCATCTTCTACAATATTGATAACACCCAATTTTAGGGTAAAAATAACAGGAAAGAAGATACTTGAGAAAACCTATTTTGACCGTCATTTTTCTAACATGGCGGTCGTAGGGAACACGACATTTTTTGGAAAACTTGAATTAATGATTGGGGAAACCCCCTCTGTAGTATAAAAAAGAAAATCTCTTGTAGGAATTATTCGTGGGTCAAATGACACATTGACTGTACTAAGTAGTAACATTGTAAATCTGAACATCTCAATTTAAAATAATTATTTATTCATGAATTCTAGATTAGCAGTCCCAAAATAACTTAGGTAGCTTTTATTTGTTTTTGAATTAAGGATTTTATTTTTAATTTTAATGGTAATTTACCGATGCATGATCTAAATTTAGTGTTGCACATCCGATGGCTCTTGCATGAAACTATTCTAATTATATAATACAGTGTAATTATAATAGCCACAGAATATAAAACGTAATACACACGTATTGAAAAAATCTACGACCTTGATGTGCAGTCACGCAGCTTTCAATATTCGCAGTCAATGCTTGCATTGCACAATTTGCGCTTTTGTAGAAAAATTGAAACCTCCATTCATTTATAATTTAATATATAAACTTCCTTTGGTGTTAGAATATTAATATATTTTATCCCATTCGTGTAATTGCCACTGAAAGTGTGTTTGTAGCAATGATTTATTAGTAAATTAGTTTAGTAATTATTTTGAAAGTGTGTCTTTAAAGAGATAACTGGTCATAAGACTAATTTACTCATTTTTAATAAATAATAATTCAGGAAGCAAAAATTTCTCGTATGTAATGTCACTAGTGCTTAAAATTTTATAGCTATATTTTTTTCGAAAGCATTGCTGCCTGGTAATATAAAGAGTGTAAATTGACAGTTTATTATTTAATCAAATACCGAGCGTTTTGGCGCGAGGGATTTTATTTTTCGTAATAAACTGCTAATTCACACGACTGATATTACCTTTGGCAACTTAGCTTGAGAAGAAAATTGTAGATAAAATTTAATGTTACGAGTGGAAGAATATTGCACGAATAAATTAATTACATGCACAAAACATATATCTAATGTTAAATTTTGCCATTAATTGCCTCCAGACGTTTTCTTTCAAATTTTAGTGTTTTCGGACCTTTTTCTCAATTTCCTCACTTACGTCATATAAAAAATGTTTCCAAAGCGACTGATCTCGTAAAAATTAATAGTTTCAAAAACTAAAAAAAAACACGCTTTTATAAATACTGCCATAAAAAGCAAAAAATAACCATCGAACCTGTTCTCTCTGTCTACCCCGCAAGGGCCTTAGTGTAAGCCGTGTTTAAAATAAAATATATGTGGGTATAAAAGCACGGGGTGTTTTTCAAACGTTATTTCGAACAGGTTTGATAATTAAAACGCTGAAGACATCATTAGATTAAATGAAAAGCGCCCCACGCTTTTATACCCAAATATTGTACTTAATTACAAACACGGCTTACACTAAGGCCGTTACGGGATAGACAGAGAGAGCAGGTTCGATGATTATTTTTTGCTTTTTAGTGCAGTATTTATAAAAGTGTGTTTTTTTAGTTTTTAAACTATTAATTTGTTTTTTTACTTTTTAGTCTTATATTTAAGGAGAGAATTTTGGCACTCTCAACATTTATATAAAGAATTCGACAAAATATTTATAATCTGCGACTCCGAAAATCCCCAGACATGATTTTTATACAAGTCAGACCATAAATTACAAAAATTATCCGCCATTTTGACACCACCATTTTGAATTGTTAAATTTGGATCGAATAATTATAATCTGCAACCTCGATAACCCACAGATACTGATTTTTAAGTATTGATCACATATTTGTTTTCTACTTATATCAAGGGGGAGCTACAAAAAAACCCTTACAGAGTACAACAAAGAATTGAGAAGGTCTAAAAGAAGATCATGGAGAAGCTTCTGCGAAGGGATAGATGAATTAGCCCCAGCAGTCCGTCTACAAAAAATCCTTGCAAAAGACCACTCAAACGGAATAGAGCTACTTAAAAAGCCTGACGGTAACTACGCAGAGTGAGCAGGAAAATATAAGAGTACTTTTGGGTACTCACTTTCCTGACTCCCGCGATATTGAAGGTGAATTAGCACAAACCTATTTGGAAGATAAGTTTGTGCACATCGCCCCACCAGAGAAGGAAAATGGCTATAAGATATTCACCTCCAACAGAATTAAGTGGGCGGTGTCGAGCTTTAAGCCCTTCAAATCACCTGGCAGGGATGGCATCTTCCCTGCCCTACTTCAACACGGCATTGAGGAACTTATCCCCTGCTTGAGAAGCATATTTAAAGCAAGCTATCCTCTTGTGTATATAACGTAAGCGTGGAGGGAAGTTAAGGTGGCGTAATTCCAAAGTTATTCCAAAGATAGGCAGACGCCCATCAGAGGAACCAAAATCATATCGCCCCATTAGCTTAACCTCTTTTCTCCTGAAAACAATGGAGAAAATACTAGACGAACATATCAGAAGCGAAACCCTCTCACAGGCCCCGCTTCATCCAAAACAATTTGCCTACCAATCTGGCAAATCGACAGTAAATTCTCTACATGGCTTGGTCAAAGGCATTGAAAAGACATTTGCTGCAAAGGAAGTGGCTATGTGTGCATTCATGGATATAGAGGGTGCACTTGATAACACCTCATATGGGTCCATACAAAGAGCCGCACAGTGGGACCGAATTCATTTCTAGTAGGACAAAAGTGCAAAAAACAATTGACGCAAAACAAAATAAAACTTGTCTTAACGTGCTCGTTGGAGGTAGCTAGGTTTACTGTATACACGACGCGTCGCTGGCAATTAGATTCAGAGTTTAAGGTACAGTGTAAGTTATTTGCGTACAAAATTCTCGTAATAAGTGGCACCTCTGAACGTTTGATATTATCAACATAGCGTAGTTGACTATCGGTTAGTGGGTTGTTTTTTTTTAACAGTAAGGTAAGTGTATGTAGCCTACATTCACATTTCCCAAATTGGGATTGTCTATTGAATAATAAAGTATAATCAATTGTCGACTGAAAAATTTAGTCCTAGTTATGTTAAATAGGACCGCAAAAAAAGGGAGGCGAGAGGATATTTCTCTATTTTATTTTTTTTTTCTGCACAGTGGTTACTTATGATTGCTTAATAGCTGATGTGCCAAGTTGCGCCATAACTAATGTTTTTAAGCATGAAATTTGACACATACCCGCCCATGTGCTCTATCGATTAAAATAATTATTTTTTTCGTTTCACTCGCCCTAACACAGACAAATTGCGATGCGCAGTGAGTTTCCCCGAGTACTAAGGATTCGCAGTGGGTTTCCTCGAGTACTATGAATGCACAGTGGATTTCCCCGAGCACTATGGATGCGCAGTGGGTTTCCTCGGGTACTATGGATGCGCAGTGGGTTTCCTCGAGTACTACGTATGCGCAGTGGGTTTCCTCGAGTACTATGTTTGCGCAGTGGATTTCCTACGGCACTATGGATGTGCAGTGGTTTTTTTCGAATACTATGGATGCGCAGTGGATTTCCTCGAATACAATAGATGTGCAGTGGGTTAGTATCTCAATGTTCTTAATTCCACGCAGACGAAGTTCCACGCGGACGAAGTCGCGGGCATCAGCTAGTTTTGTAATATAAATATATTACACTTAATAAATTAAATTATTTATAAAATCTGTTTTTATTTCCTAATACCTATCCTGACATGATGATCATGAGTGAGACAGGTGAGACATCTTGAACAGCTGTAACAGGTGTAAAAGGTCCGCGGACATGTTACACCTGTTCGAGCTGTTCAAGATGTATACTCTTAATATATACACTAGCTGATGCCCGCCACTTTGTCCGCGTGGAACTTCGACCGCGTGGTATTAAGAACGTTGAGATACAACCCACTGCACATCCATTGCATTTAAGGAAACCCACTTCCCATCCATTGCACAAGAGGAAACCCACTGTGTATCCATTGTACTCGAAAAAACCCACAGCGCATCCATCGTGCCCAAGGAAATCCACTGCGCATCCATTTTGCTCGGGGAAACCCACTGCGTATTAAAAGTACTCGAGGAAACCCACTGCGCATCCATAGTACTCGAGGAAACCCACTGCGCATCTTTGGTACTCGGGGAAACTCACTGCGCATCGAAATTTGTCTATTTTTGTGTTAGAGCGAGTTGAACGAAAAAAATAATTATTTTAATCGACAATAGAACACATGGGCGGGTAATGGTCAAATTTCATGCTTAAAAACATCCCTGTACCTGTCCACCGTCGAATAAGTGCCTCCTTATTTCCTTAGAAGAGCCCATCACTGGAATATCACGTTTTAGACCATCTACCAACCCCAGTCTTACCCCTTCAAAAAGTGAAAATCGAAATTTCGTCCCACTTGTGTCTAATAGATTCCAGTAAAGATTATTTCTGCCAAATTTCACGCTTCTACGTCTAACCGTTTCCGAAAAGTTTACCCTTTCGGGGGGTCTCTTTTTGAAAATCGTCGAATAAGTGTCTTCTTATTTCCTCAGAAGAGTTCATCGCTCGAATAATAACTTTTCTGACTTACGCGATTTGAAAAATACGGGTGCGCTTTAAACCATCTACTACCCTCCGTTTTCACCCCCAAAAGTGAAAATCGAAATTTCGTCTTACACTTATTTAAGAGATTTCAACAAAAAATATTTCTGCCAAATTTCACGCATTTAGATCTAACAGTTTCCGAAAGAGCCTAAAATTTCAACTCCATTTTTTACCCCTTAGAGGTCGAATTTCGAAAAATCCCTTCTTAGTGGATGCCTATGCCATTCGAGGAACCTCTACGCAAAATTTTAAGTTTCTGGACTCAGCGGTTTGAGCTGTGCGTTGATAGATGAGTCAGTCAGTCCAGGGTATTCTTAATAATAAAAGTGACATTACTCAGTTTGGTTTTATTTATTTTTGAGTCATTTTTCTACACTCAGTATGTGACATTATTTAATGTACTTGGCTCTACAGTCAATCACAACAAAAATTTTATTTATTTCAATAATATGTACTCACTAGAGGTTATCATTACGTAAAAACTAATTTTTACCAGATAAAAATTGAATTGGTCCCACTGTGAGCCGCAATGCAATCCTCAACTATTAAACAGATAAAATCCATGTTAAGAAGTCTAATAATTACTACGGATATGGGGGGGGGGTCCGCCACGGTGATTGCGGCCAAGGGCTGTTCACAAGGTGGAGTTCTGTTGCCTCTGCTGTGGCCAATGGTGGTGGATGACCTCCTCCATAAGCTGAGTAATTCTGGCTTCAACGTTCAAGGCTATGCCGATGACCTTGTTATCACTGTAAGAGGCAGACATGAGATTATGATTTCAAATCTCGTGCAAATAGCCTTAAACATAATATCCAAATGGTACTCGCTGAAGGGCCTCAGCGTCAATCCGTGCAAAACAGTTATTGTTCCATTTATCAAAAGGAGAAAACTAAGTTTAAGAGCTCCTATGCTAAATGAAACAGTGCTGAATTTTTCCAGTGAAGCTAAATATCTAAGAATAATCCTGAATCAAAGACTTACCTAGAACTCACACCTAGAAAGAACACTCACCAAAGCCACTGCGGCTATGTGGACGTGCCGCAGGCTGTTTGGTAAGACTTGAGGTCTAAAACCGAAGATGATCTACTGGTCCTACCTATCGGTTGTGCCACCACACATCATGTTTGTGGTGGCCAAAAACTGAAGAAAACTAACACAAAGAAAGTTGCAGAAGTTGCAACGCCTTGCCTGCTTAGAGCAATGTGCTCCTGTCCCACAGCAGCTATGGAGGCAATGCTAGACCCGCTTCCTCTACATCTGTACGTAAGGAATGAGGCAGCACTTAGTGCCCTAAGGCTTCAGCAAGTACACTCTTTCAAACCAGGAGACCTGGTTGGTCACCTAAGGATTCTAGAAACAATTAAACTGGAATCCGTGACCAAACCCACTGATTCTATGCCAATTAAGCGGGACTTTGACTGCCCGTTTGGTGTGCTAATCGACAGCCGCCAGACGAGCAAAGTCGAAGTCCTGCAGTTGGAGAAGGTACACAGATAGATCGAAGATGGCTGAAGGGGTTGGCGAGGGCATAGCGGGGCCTAACTGCAGGCTATCCAGAGCCCTAGGCAAGACCCCAACCGTCTTCCAAGCAGAAATCTATGCTATAGACCTGTGTGCCGAGGAATGCATAAATAAAGCCATTCGAAGGGCAAAGATCTATATACTCTCAGACAGCCAGGCAGCGCTAAAGCTCTCACGTCCTACACCTTTGAGTCTAAAATTACCTGGGAGTGCAGACAATCCCTGAAGCAACTGGCAAAAAAACAACAAGGTTACCTTGATGTGGGTGCCAGGGCATGAGGGAATAGAAGAAAATGAATTAGCTGACGCCCTTGCAAGAAAAGGTGCTGAAGCCCCATTCTTTGGGCCTGAACCGTTTTGTGGCTTATCTAAGGGACACACAATGGAAGAGGTCCTAAAATGGGAAAAGGAACAGAAATAGTCCTACTGGAGGAATACTCCGAGCCAAAGAAAAGCGAAAAAGCTCATCACTTATTCGTCAAAGAATGCCACAACTCGAAAAGTCCGACTTAAAGCTGATGACAGGCCTTTTAACAGGCCATTGCCCCTTAAGATATCATCTTAAGAACATGGGCAAGGCAGACAACGATATGTGCAGACACTGCGATTCTGCAATAGAAACTGCGGAACATATTCTTTGCGAATGCAAGATGCTAGTCCACACTAGGCTAAAGTACCTAGAAAAGGTGGGACTAACGCCTGAAGACATAAGGAAATTAGCCCCCAGGAAAATCACAAGCTTTATAAAACCTTGGAAGTCCTGGGTAACAACTAATTGTAGGGTAAATCACAAAAGATCTTTTCAGGTCGAAGTGAAGTAGGGCTGAAAGAGCCGAGCCTTGAACAATCTACAATCTACAAGGGGGTTGTAAAGAAAATGATAATCTGCCATCTTGGGGCGGCGGCCATTTTGAATATATTATAATATTGTATTATCATCAGAGCTACACACAATTGACAAGTTTCACCATGATACAAACATTAGAAGTGGGTGAAATTGAGTTCCTTAGACTTTTTACATACATACATAGATAGATAGTTACAGGTCGATCTAATAAAAGTGTGTTAAAAAACAAAGTAGATATCTATATATTTAAAACACAAGCCATTTTCTTTTCCGACTTTGACAGCGGCTCCCACTGGACCGATTTTAATGATTCTTTTTTAAAAATAAAATTCTTTATCCACAGATGCGTCATCACTAATTTTTATTTTCTTAAATTGTTATTTTCATACATAAAAGCGAAATGGAAGTTGAAATAAATAAATGAACCTCAGCGCCCGAACTATAACATACCGATGGCCCCCACTACATCAAACTGCGCATGTAGACCGAAGAGATTCGAGTAAATCAGTCAGAGATCTCATCCTAGAACAACATGTTATTCCCATTTTAGGTGACTGCAATTATTTTTGTGTTAATTTGTTTACTTTTTAACATTATGAAGGTGTTTTGTTGTTTGTGACCTATACACAGACCATTAATAATTTAACTGAATATGAAAATTTTTAATCGTTATATGGTGCATATGTTGGTCGTGTTGAATTGCATTGAATTGTATTAGTCAATTATTTTCTAATTATTTATTTATGGTGTATGGAGACGATAACAACGACGAAAGTTTTGATTAGAGTTCAGAAATGTAATTTTCTTAAAATAAACTATACTTTTCTGTTATTACAAAATTTTGTTCTGGAATTGTAAATAAATGTCAAATACAAATAGAGGAAGAAACGATAATTTCTTGTATTTTGGTTGATATTACAAACATTTTTAAGCGTATCTTTTTTGCAGCCCTTTCAATGCTCTGTAAAAATGTTCAAGTATTCCGTAATTTTACAAGGTGATTAAAAAATTACAGCCATTCAAATATTAATTATTATGAAAAAAAATGAGAAACAAAAGATATTTGGTTGTTATTAAGTTTACATAGAGTACTTATAGAGATACAATTTCCATCAAAATTTGAAAATGTTATCTTCTATGTAAAGGAAGTTATTGTGAATTTTTTTCTGTCTCTCTTTAAGAGGAATGCTAATTTGGACTAAGGTAAGTTGGGTTATATGGGCCCAATATGAACGCAGGAATCATAGGTTCCCGTTCGTGGAACCCTGTATGGTGTGTTTATGTTTATGTTATGTTTGTATTACTAAATAATATATAATGTGATACTACAATTTACAAGTTACGTTGACTTTGGGCAATAAGCTTGAGAAAAATTTATAAGTACAATTCAATAGCACAAGTGGTCTTTGCTGAAAATATTTCACGAAATAAAACACGACGTACTATGCCAATGGGTGCAATGCGAATTAGTGCGACAAATCTGTTGATGCCTCGATAGAGAAAATTACATCGATTATTTCACTCATTAACGCTATAGCCAATGAGAGCCCGTTTTTTCAAAACATTGCACCAATCAAACGTCATTATTAGTGGTAATTCAAGCTAGATCGGCTTTTGACAGGACCAACATGCAAAATTTATCGCTCTAATTTTTTAGGTCGCTGCAGCGGCAAATATGCGAAAATTTTTTGACGTTTTTTGTCGAGCTTTTAAGTTTTATCTATAAATATCTTCTCTAGCTTATTACTAAGTAATTGTTAACGTACTTACCTTGTAAATTGTAATATTGTATTATGTAGTAGCAAACAAAAACACACCTCAATTCCAAAGCGAATCTTGTCTGAAATATATAGGCTGTAACTTTTGCCTACCTGTAGTCTGTCAGTCTATCTCCTATCTGTCAGTTTTCCTAGTGTTCAATCAGGTAACAATTACACACAAAGATTGTACTTAATATAGCTCATAATACAAGAACAAGTCAAGCACAGCTTTCAATAGCTCAATAACGTAGTTACAAAGGTAAGCAAATCATTTATTATAAATGTCAAGTACACATTCGCTCTGGAACAAACTAAAAATGTATAGTACTTACATATGGTAATCTATCAAAAAGTAACTCGTTGAATCAAAGCTGTGCATCAAACATTATAATTTGTTGTATTTAAAATTATCTTTGCTTAACAAAGCAAACCTCAACATAATTCATAAATTTCGTAAGTTAAAAGTAAGGATTAAATACGTAAATATGAGTCGATGAACATTTATTTATTATGGAATATAACTTGTAGCGCTAGATGGCACTCTCTATGTCAATCTCGGAACCATGGGTGTATATTTTATTTGGGCGAGACATCGGTACTAAAGTAGTGCTCTCTCTATCGTTCCTCGTCGTATTGCACCTCAGAAACGCCTGAAAGGTGTTAAGCCAGTCTATATATTATAATATCTAAGGTTTCAACTCGTTTTATTTACTAGTTGCCATGGAAACGTCACTAGATTATTTTAAAATATAGCGAATCTCCGTTGTTTCTACTACGTTTGTTTCAGATTTGCTGTTTTGACAATATGAGTCGGTTTGGAAATATTTCTGTATATCAAATTAGTGATGAAATTGAAAATAAAGGTCAGTAAACTCCAAAAAGTGACAAGAAAACGTCTGAAGGCAGTTAATGAGAAAACATAATATTGAAGATGTACTTAATGAATTATTTATTCGTGAAATATTCTCCTCAAATACCACTCGTGCTTTAAATTTTATCTAAAAATTTTTTCTCAAGCTAAGTCGCCCCTAGTTAATATAACTCGTGCAGATTGGCAGTTTATTATCAGATAATAAACTGCCAATTTGCACTCTTTATATTACCAGGCAACACGCTTTCGAAAAAATTTTCGATAAAATTTTAAGCACTAGTGATATTACATACGATAATTTTGTTTGTTGATACTATCAAAAAAAGCCGTTCGTGTTAATTTACCACTAATAATGACGTTTGATTGGTGCAATGTTGTCAAAAAAACGGGCTTTCATTGGCCATCATATTAATTACTGAAATAATCGATAGAAATTATCTTCAATAAATTATCTTTTTCTCTACTACTTACGGTTCTGGAGAAAGACAAATGTCGAACAGCTTTGTTTTTGTTTTTTTTTTAGGAAAGACTATTATCACGCTTTTAATTTAAGATTAATAAAGTGATGAATAAATTATTTTGATAAAACTTTTAAGATAATCCACTGAATTTACAATTATCTTTATTAATTCATCGAATTAATGAACTGCTTTTAACAGTTCAAACTGATGTGGCGACAACACGCAACTTTTAAACATTTCCCAGTTAAATATAATGAAGAAACTTTAATAACAGATGCACATATAATTTACAATTCTTTTTAATTATATTTTAATTATGGCAGTTTAGTCCAGCCACATTAAACACTTGTGTCTCCAATTAGTCTCGACAGGTTGCAACTATAATGAATGTCAGGTTTGGTGCACAATAATTAAGAAAAATTAATCTATCGGATCTTTCATTAGAAATAAATTAAATTAAAATTAATTAAATTAAATTAAATAATTACATTTTTGTGAATTGGAGCAAAAACTTTAAAATAAATACCCAAAATCTCAATTTAACAGGAGAATCAAAAATACGTTTTTTTTTGAGTTCAGCAAAAGGTAACGCCACAGTTATAATGGATTAAAGTATATACGACATACAAACCACGACGCTGATTAATGAAGGACCTTAGTCAAAATTAAACAAGGATACAACAAAATCAATTCAGGGCAAAATTTATAGAACTCTATCTATTCAAGTACAAAAATGAATGTAATAACTTCGAACGAAGGAAGCTTACACCGCATCATAGCAAGCCACGTCATTTTTATGGCTTGCCAAAAATACATAAACAAATTATTCATTTATTGTATGTTCCATTAATTCGTCTCGTCATAATTTGGCAAAGTTCGTACCTAGAGATTTTTGGGAAAATGGAAGAAATTTCACGTTTTCCTAGAAAATGCATGTAAATCTTAAAAAAATAATTTTTCCCAGAAACGTTTACTTCGAAGGGCCGAGATTAATGGAGCGTCTAGGTAATACATGATATTAAGGTGCTCCGCACACGGAGCTACCCATTAGAAACTATAACTGCTTTGTGACGGAAATATAAATTCGCTAACTAGTTAGTAACCGGGCTCCGCACACGAAGCTACTGTCTCTGCCACGAAATTCACATTCAATTGCTCGTTTATCTTGAAATCATCCAAAAGACACTTGTAATAGTATATTACGTAATGAGTGTTGTAAGAAGCATATTACGCACGAATGGAAAAGTTACGCACTCATGGAAATACGCACTCGCCGGTACGCGGCCTCTTGCGTATTTCCATGAGTGCGTAATTGCTTTACAACTCGAATTATGTACTATACTTTACCTACGATCATATTTATTTATTTATTTAGTAAAATCTGGATTTAGCTTACTTGTCAACAGTAGTGATCGTAGGAAAACATACAAAAAACTCTGTAATTACTTCCCGAAACTCGGAAACTGGACTCAGAAGTGACTGCACGTAGGGTTTGTTAAAACTGATCACAAACCGATTACCAACTAGTTACTAACTAGCAGCGCCGTGTGCGGCACTCGATAGAATGTCATAGAAAGTGACTATCGAGTGATTGGTTACTAACTGCAGTCACCAATCAGTTTCTTTCGAGTAGCCCCGTGTGCGGACGGCCTAAGAGATCGTATTTGAGATCAATTTCAGTGAATTACCAATTAATTACAGTTGGTTTTAACAAGTTTAATTCTATTTAAATTCGTTAGAGTAATTTTTTGGCCTAGGAGCTAAGGAAGGAGTAACCAACTTTTTAAATAAAAAATGTGCGATTTTTGCCATACGTCGACACACATTTCAGTAAATATCTCCGAAACGAAAAAAAAATCAAAATTTTGGTGCAACCAAAAGATTTGTAATGAAAGAAACTCGCCTCACGAAATTTTTGATTTTGGACTAGCTCTTACCGTTTCAGAGATATCGGCGTAAAGCAGTAAAAAAGCATGCATTTCAAAACCGAAAATAGCGCAAAAACATGCAATCTTGAAACGTTCATATTTTTCAAATTACACCAGCCATATGATGTCACAACGCAAAGAGGAAGTGTTCTAATTCATCTGCATCGTAAATTGCACGGGGCAAATGGAAAATTCGGCTCGGCACGAACGAATTAAAAGTGGCATTTTTCGACATTTAGCGAAAACGGCAAAATGCAAAGACATATCGAAAGAAGATGGAGTCTGTATTTCATGGCTGCCATATAAATTTACTGCCTGAACTATACTGCGCATGTGTAACAATTGACGCCACGTCACTGCTTTTAGCGGGAAATACCATTTTCAAATTATAAATTGAATTTAAAATTACTTAACGCCCATAAAAAAAAATCGCTATTACATATACTTAGTTATTACTAGTCTTAGAATGCCAATTTAATGTAAATAGAAATTATGAAATAACCAGATTGTTCCGAAGATGTTTGCACAACCTGTTTACCAATGTTAAAAAAAGAACTTAACAAACTTAACATTGTTTAAAATAAAACTATCAACTATACCAACAGTTCTTTGAGAAAGGAAACAAAAACGGTTCCCGAAACGTCAGCAAAATACATTACTTTATGTTTTTGTTTTTATTCATTATTTGCCTAATTATTCCTTTGACTTAACAGTCAAGACGTAGATGTGATTTTCAAGTAAAACACTGGATAATTGTATTATTCCGTAGATTCCACGGATACATGTACTGTCGGGCGCAAAAAAAAGGGACAAGTCTTATAACGTATTTTTGGTAAAATTTAGTTGTGTACATCTAACTTTAATTTTTAAGACATTGTCAGTTATTTGTCAAAATTCATTACAAGTGTGCAAATAGAGACAGATTTACATTAGAAAAAAATAGTTGTCCTATTTTTTTTGCTCACGACAGTACCAGAGGAACCCAACAAAAAAAAAACAAAAAATAAGAAAATGCCACAACCAACATCTAGCATTTTTCTAGTTTTCACTCTGACCGACGATGTAGAACTAATTTGAATTTGTGGTCATATTTTTTAAATTTCAATATAATCTCGGTGAATAAAATTGTAATTTGGAATTATTAATAACAGCAAAATTCGGATTTCCCATTGCCTATTCTAACCCAAGTAAAATCTGAATGAATTATATACAGTGTGTCCCACTTCGTACTAAGCCACCCCTATAACTTGGCTATTTGTATTTGGATTTGTATATATTTTTTATAGCACATAATACCCATAATGAACTACCTTTGAACCTAGAACTGTTACTCAATCTTTATTTCAAAGCAAACTGTGATGTTTTTAAAATGGGAATTTTGCAAAAGTAACATTAGCGACTGAGATAGAGGAAAAATGTATTTGGAAAAATCGTTCAGAAAAATTAAGTAAGTTCAAATATAAATTTGCTCTAAACTAACCCAAACCTTGAATTTTTCTGACTTGCAATATTTTTCAAAAAAAAAATCAATATTTTTAAATGAAAATTCATATTTGAACTTACTTAATTTTTCTGAACGACTTTTCTAAATGCATTTTTCCTCTATCTCAATCGCTAATGTTACTTTTGCAAAATTCCCATTTTAAAAACCTCACAGTTGGCTTTGAAATAGAGTAACAGTTCTGCCTTTCAAAGGTAGTTCATTATGGGTATTATGTGCTATAAAAAATATATACAAATCCAAATACAAATAGCCAAGTTATAAGGGTGGCTTAGTACGAAGTGGGACATACTGTAGGTCCACATTGAACAATTTTTCAGAGCATCCTCGAGATGGCTGAAATTGTAAATGCAGGGAGATTCAGTTACTTCATCAATTTCCCCTACAATATTATATTAATTGTGAGTTAAATGAATTACTCATTAGACGAATTAACTTATAGCTTTGCTCACCGTTACAATGCTTGCCAACGGTTTAATTACAAAATGATATATAATTGATCAATTAGAAGTTAAAGTTGTTGTAATTGTGTTCTATGGTTCTCGGTGAAATAATTACTTGTGAGGAAATTCTCCTTGGAGAGTTTTTAAACTAAAATATTATCTTCCCATTTAAAGAGAACAATAAAGCTGAATCTGTCATATTTCTTACCTTCACTTGTATTTGATTGTACGGCGTCTAGCATATAAACTGTTAGTATAGTAAACTGCAGATTTAACAGGCACTCAAAAAATGTCGGCATTTTTGACTTTGTGATGCGGCGGGTCAAAGGCGGTGACATTTTCTGAGAGGCTGTTAAATCTGCGGTCAACCAAATTAACCGTCTTTTTGTGAAACTGCAGATGACGAAATAAATTTGATACCGAGTCTAGTCTAGTCTAGTCAATATTGTAAAAAAAGAACAAATGGACTCCTTCGTCGATCAACGCATATCGCTTGAAGTAGGTAAAATTTTCGTAGATTTATTTTTCCTTTTCCTGTTACTCCATAATTAGCCCCATTGGATAGGGGAAAAACGTACTCCGGGCCCAAAACTTACTCCGGGCTCCTAACTAATTACGTTAAAGTAGAAAATATCGGTTGTCGTTTATCTTCTTCTAAATTATCGATTTTACTGAAACAAGCATTAGATAAAGGACATTTTTCAAAAACTAGGAAAAAAGACCTGTAAAGGTAGTTACATAAAACTTCCCTCTTTTATTTATTAATTATTATTTCTATTGGATAACGACCCTGTACATTTTCTTTAACTAAAAGATACATCAGGTGTGTTCCAAATTAAAATCAATTACTTTTCAAATTCATTCAGACTGTTGTCACTTGTCACTGATAAGAACTTTATTTTATTCTTTCGACCATTGAACATTATAGTCTAGGTGCCCGCGTACATAAATGCAATTTATACATATCCTCGTATAACTTCTTGTATGGCATAATTATGCCCAGTCTATCACTTTTTTCCTCTGCGAAAATTTTCGTAAACGCGGCGGCGTTCCTCCTCGGCATAAAAAAGACGATTTCCACACGCCGCACAGTGGGAAAAATATGCCCTTTTTTGGACAAAAATCTGCCGACAGCACAGATTTCAATCAAATTAAATTAAAAAAATGGCAAATACTCTTAAGATATTGTACTTTAGAGTAGTGCTGCGGCAAAGTGGCTTTGGATGAACCTAACCTAAAAATCGCAGATATTACTTCCACATCCAGTGGAAGTATAAAAACGACAAAAAATTTAAAAAAAATTTCATTATTCAAATAGACTTAGAATGTCATGAAACGTCGAGATTTTAGGTTTGAGCAAAAAAAATGTCTGTCGGTCTGTCTGTAACTTTTTTGTGCGCACGATTACTCTGGAACCGTTTAAGATATCAACTTGAAATTTGGTACACATATGTATTTTAACGAGATCTGGAACTAGGTTATATTTTCATCTTATTCCGTTGAATGGTTGTGGGGTAAATTGGGGTAAATAGGTAAATCAAGCAGGTAAGAGTCCATAAAATTGGTATTTAGTATATACAAGAGAAGCTAATGTATCAAAAAAAATTTAGCATTAGCCACCCTCAATACTACCCCCACCCCATTATAAAAGGGGGTGAAAAAAATTATTTCATCGTAGATGACCATTCGAAAGCTTATTTTAAAGAGGAAGATTAAATGATGTATTTATTAGAAATAAATTGGAAATTGGATAATGTTAGGGTTAAAACTTAATGAAGTAAAAAAAAAATTGAGGCCTTTCAAATCACATTTTTTTTTTCACCCCCTTTTATAATGGGGTGGGGGTAGTAATGGAGGTGGCTAATGCCACAATCCTTTTATCTATACTAAATACCAATTATATGGATTTTTACCTGCTTGATTTACCTATTTACCCACATTTACCACAATTTATCCCCCAACCCTGCAACAGAATAATATGAAAATATAATCTAGTTCCAGATCTCGTTAAAATACTTATGTGTACCAAATTTCAAGTCGATATCTTAAACGGTTCCAGAATATTTAGTATATATAGGAGAAGCCAATGTCTCAAAAAAATGTTTGGCATTAGCCACCTCCATTACTACCCCCACTCCATTATAAAAGGGGGTGAAAAAAAAATGTGATTTAGTATGTGTACAAGAACCAAAGGCCTCAATTTTTTTTTCTTCATTCAGTTTTAACCCTAACATTATCCAATTTCCGAAGTAATTTTTCGCGCTGAATCCGAATCTGGCCTCAGAATTGGTCCATCATATCAGGATTTTGAAATATTTTAGGTTACTTAAAAAATGACTTGTTTGGCAAATTTTGAGATTATGCACAGGATTCAAAAAAATTTTCAATTTATTTCTAATAAATACATCATTTAATCTTCCTCTTTAAAATAAGCTTCCGAATGGTCATCTACGATGAAATAATTTTTTTCACCCCCTTTTATAATAGGGTGGGGGTAGTATTGGGGGTGGCTAATGCTAATTTTTTTTTGAGACATTAGCTTCTTTTCTATATACTAAATACCAATTTTACGGACTCTTACCTGCTTGATTTACCTATTTACCCCAAATTATCCCACAACCATTCAACGGAATAAGATGAAAATATAACCCAGTTCCAGATCTCGTTAAAATACATATGTGTATCAAATTTCAAGTCGATATCTTAAACGGTTCCAGAGTAATCGTGCGCACAAAAAAGTTACAGACAGACCGACAGACATTTTTTTTGCTTAAACCTAAAATCTCGATGTTTCATGACATTCTAAGCCTATTTGAACAATAACAATTTTTTAAAAAATTTTGTCGTTTTTATACTTCCACTGGATGTGGAAGTAATATCAGCGATTTTTAGGTTAGCTTAATCCAAAGCCACTTTGCCGCAGTACTACTCTAAAGTACAATGTCTTAAGAGTCTTTGCCATTTTTTTAATTTAACTTGATTGAAGTCTCTGCTGTCGGCAGATTTTTGTCCAAAAAAGGGCATATTTTTCCCACTGTCCGCCGACTGGAAAATCGGCAAATATATTTTGTCCGACAATTCGAAAATTTGTATTCTACATATTTTTATTAAGCAATCTTGAAAAATCAGCTGGTTATCAATAAATGTTTTAAAGTTGTGTTATGTTATGTTTAGGGTGGTAGACACCCTTAACGTTCCAAAATTGTTGTCGGACGGTTTGTAGAAATATATAGAATATATATGTAGAATTCAATTCTCAAATTGTCCGACAAAATATATTTGCCGATTTTCCAGTCCGACGCGTGGAAATCGTCTTTTTCATGCCGAGGAGGAACGCCGCGTTTACGAAAATTTTCGCAGAGGAAAAAAGTGATAGACTAGGCGCAATTATGTCGTACAAGAAGTTCTACGAGGATATGTATAAATTGCATTTATGTACGCGGGCACCTAGACTAGTAACTTTATCTATCAATAGTTAATAATTTTAAACGCTTTCTGGAAAACAAACAGATGCATCAATAGAGAATGTTAATATAGAGGGGCTATCGTCGGTTTTATGTATATAACACACCTTTGACCAATCAGGAACTAGCTATTTTCATAAACAACGGGCGAGTCCATTATTTCCAAGGGAGAGTCTATGTTTTCATATTTTACATCTTAAACGTCAAAGTTTTACTGTAAACTAACTTTATTTTTTCAGCTTCAAACGAGAGAACGTAGATAACGTAGAGTATTCTGTTTGCATGTAATGGGTATTATATTATGTTATTTAACAATCTTATTGACACAGAGCTGACACATAATAATTTAAAAACATAAACCCGACCGGTGGTACCTCTGGCGGCCGCTACGAAACTAAAAGTCCTTATCATTCCCTTTTATATGGTAATATCGACTTTAAAACGTTTTTTTTGTACACGCCGCACGCAAAGCCAAAGATGCCGACATTTTTTGAGTGCCTGTTAAATCTGCAGTTTACTGTGCGTGCCATGCCGTTCCGAACGTTAATTGCAACATTTCTAGCTCAAATGCAAAAAAATGGTATATACATTTTTTCTATAAAAATTTTTTCTCTTTCTATTTGCTCTCTTAGTAAACTTTTCAAATTATCATTTTTACCAGTTATGAGAATATCCTCTCAAATTTTCAGCACATTCGAGAATTTCCGAAAGAATCTAAATGCATTAGAAGAATAATACAACATTTCTATATGATACTAATTCAAACTACATAGTTCTTTCGCGAAATCTGACGTCATAACAAGAATGACGTATTTCATGTGAGGGAACTAGTTTAAATTATTATCACGATAGCGTGTGAACAGACACGGCAAAATAATAAATAATTGTAACTTTACTGAATTAACTAAAGGTTTACGAGTTCCCTGAATATATAGGGAGGCCCATTAATGCGAGCAAGTCCAATATCTGGCTTATTAAAAGAAATATGAAAAATATTTTAAATAAAACTATACTTTGTTGCCTATTTGCAAAATGCTGAAAATACACAGAGTGTTCGTTTAAAGCTGGACATCTTGAAGGTCGAATTTTCTAAATGACAAACACTTCACCGTTGATTTCAGCATAATACATCCTGTACTTTTTTTTCAATATGCTGCGGCAATGCAAAAAATATAAAAATTGACTGAAAAACAGCGCATCACAAATGTCGTCAAAAAAACTGTGTTAATAGCAAAGAAAAGGGTTAGCTGAAATGTCTGTGAGGAGCGAAAGTTCATATGTATATACAAGGAATTTTATACAGGGGTAACAACGTGTCAATATTCAAACGTCTGTTTTCTTCAAATGGAACACCCAGTGTTGTACATTCCCTCAAATTAGTTATCAGCCTAAAATTGATAGTTTTTGAGGTATTTCAAGGTGTTTGAGATATTTCCAATTTAACTGACATCTTAAAATAATTTGTTTTTTTTTTTCAGAAGTAAGCCTTTATCATTATAGAGCGGGAGCTAGGTGGCTTTTTCGGCAGCTCATAGTTTTATGAACTTTGAGATATTTTTATGGTTTAATGGATGATAACGATTCATAAAATCGACTTCTGGCGGGGCACCTCCTGTCAGGAGCGTCACGAACACTGTTTAAAAATCAGTGAAATCATGTCATGGTTACAAGGCTCATTTTTTTTGTATGTACACATTTTATGTTTAGAATGAATAAAATAAGATGGCCAGAAAGTGTGGGCCGTCAGGAGGCGCAGCCAGAAAGGTAATAATGATACAATACATCTGAGGCACGGTACGGAGTCAAGTTAGCCGAAAGTGTTAAATTCCTGTATATTTAAGAGCCTATGGTACTTTTGTTGACACTAAGAACTTTACGGGGAGGCTATTCTATTGTTCAAGGAGCTTATATTTATGTTTTAAAAAGGAGCCAGAACTTGTAAGGTTGAGTTTAGAGTTCTGAGATGAAATATGCGAAAAAAAATCCAATTTTCTTAAAAAATTCTAAACATATTCTTTCTGGCTAGCCTTACTGACGGGAGTTTCTTTCTGGGAATTTTTTTCGGTGTTCAAAACATTTAAATAAACATGCTTAACCTTAAAAAAGTTTGTAACGATCATGTTATATAACTCCGTTTTTTTACCTCTTTGACCTTTCTGGTTGCGCCCCTGATGGCCCACACTTTCTGGCGATCTTATTTTATTCATTCTAAACATAAAAAGTGTACACACAAAAAAAATTGGCTTTGTAACGATGATATAATTTCACTGATTTTTATAACTTGAACCATGGCCAACTCGACGGGCTGACATATGCCAGAAGTCTATTTTGTCGTTATTTAAGTTCGATAGAATTAATCAGCGCATAGAAAATGCTTGTAACTATGAGTGTCCGAAAAAGCCACGTAGCTCCCGCACCATTAGTAATTGTAGCTTTTAAAACTGAAAATCCAAACCGAAAGTAAATGATTTAAAAATATAATTTTTATAAAATTTTAAAGTTGGAAAATAATTTAAAGAATTAAAATATTTAAAAATAAAAACAACGGCAACTATCAAAAAATATATGAAACGATTACTTATAATAAATGTTCAAAATGACTACCGGTTACTTCTAAACAATAATGTAGTCTGTCAAGCAAAAGTAATAGCAGCCTATGGAATATCAGATGTGTTTCCATCAGCCGATGAAGTAGATTTTCCCCTTTCGTCGCGTTGGTCCTTTTGCTTGACAGACGATTTTCAAAAGCTTGACTGATGTGACTTGACATATTGATGTTAATGTTTTGGAATACTTCTCTAATTAGAACTTTCATATCCTCCATTTTTGTCATGTCCGATGAGTGAGGCGGCCGCTTCGATGGTCTTCTCTACCTATCAATAGTTAAATATTTTAATTGTTTAAATTATTCTCCACCTTTAAAATTGTGATAAAAAATATAATGTTTTTTTTTCGTTTTAAAAGCTGCAATAACTAAATGACAGTCCATAGCAGAGCATAATTCCATAATTACTTGTAATTTAAAAATAATTACAATTACAAATTACTTTTTTAAAAAAGGAACTAATTGCAATTACAAAGTACATGTCTTTATAAAAGGAATTTTACTCATTTAATTACATTTACATGCAGGGCCGTGGAGAGAAAATACGGGCCCAGGCGGAATTTTTTTTTGAAAATTGATGAGCGGGGGGAGAAATCCGAAAAAATTTTCCGGGCCCTACCAAACAAGCCCAGGCCCCTCAAAAAATTTTTTGATAAGAGGGAGGGAGAAATTTGATAACAAATTTTTTACCGAAAAATTTTCCGGGCCCCACCAAACATGCCAAAGCCCTTCAAAAAATTTTTTGATGAGCGGGGGCCAGAAATTCAAAAAAAAATTTTGCCGAAAAAATCTTCCAGGCCCCCCCAAACAAGGCCGGGCCCCTCAAAACAACCCCGGGCCCGGGGCCCGTACCACCCCCCTCTCGTCGGGCCTGATTACATGAAAAATGGATTTAGCAATTAGTTTTCTAATTACTTTTATGATAAAATAAATTATAGTGATCAAACGGACAAAAAGGTAAGTTAAAAATTTTAATTAAAAGTGTTGTGTAATACTGCGTTTTAATATTTATTAGAATCGTTATTAGAACGTTTTTTCTTCAAATGAAATAGAAACAAATAGGATCATCGAGACGGAAATTTACGCAATTCTGTAAGTCTGTTCTTGTTTGTTAAACCACATACGCATGGTCTTAAAGTAATTGCAATTGGAAAAAGTAATTGTAATTGGAAAAAGTAATTGTACTTATAGAAGTAATTTGTAATTAGATAGTTCAAATAATATAATTACAAATTACAATTCCTATAACAATTTTCCTGCAATTACAATTCCAAATTACTTTAATAAAAAAAAGTACTTAAATCCAATTACAATTACATGAAAAAAAAGGGGGAATTGTAATTGCTAATTACTTTTTCACCAGGAATTATTCAGCTCTGGTTCATAGCTTACTTATGAAAAAACGCAATTATTTTTAAGTCATCAATTAAATTAAAAATATCTCAAAAACTATTAGTTTCAGGGACTAATTTATCATAATAACTAATTTCAAGAAATAAAATGGTTGTACAAAATGATGGAACCATATACTGAAGTTTTAGATGTTTGAGGATTGGCAAGTTGATGCCCGTGAATAAAATCCTCTCTAGGAAATTACAGTTTAAAAAACAATAAAACACGCTTTTGTGAGTAGCGCACTAAAAAGTTAAAAATAATTATTGGTTAATTAAATTTAAAAACGTGGGGCGCACTTTTATTTTTAACTTTTTAATGCGCTACTCATAAAAGGGATTTTTTTAGTTTTTTAAACTATAATTTATTTTCTCTCCGTGTCGCGGAAAATTTGAGTTTATGGCGGAGTCGCCGGTGATACGCCCATAAAGAGTTCCCATCACTACATCCCATCTCCCTCATTATACAAGGTCAATGGTACTATATTATTGGATTGTCACCAGAATTGCATAAGTTTGCAAAGTTTCAAATCGATACGGCAATTAGAAGTGGGTGAAGAGTGAACTGTAAGATTTGTTTACAATGTTAGAGGTCTTTCGCTTCTCTGAGACATTTCAGCTAGTCTTTGTCTTTGCACTTACCAAATATTTTCCTTTAACTGTCATTAACACAGTTTTTTTGACGACATTTGTGACTTTCGTAAAAAAAAACACCATATTTTTTACACGTAGCAGTAACATGGTAAAAATTTGAGACCGATTCGTTAGCTAAAGACAGGTTAATAAAAAAAATAAATGTTTGAATCCACATTTTTGGCTCTATCTTCTATCTCCACCAACCAAAATAATTTAAATTTTTACTCTATTGAGGGATAAGTCCTTGAACACTTCGGTTAAAATGACATTGCTTTTCACCTCAAAAAAAAAGTATGCGGCCTGACCACTGCACTAGTTGTACCAGCTGGTGACGTCAGGGCGGTGACGGGATTAAGAAGATTTCTGTGGGGCAGCGTATTTTTTATATGGTATCATGGACTACCCATATAAAAAATAATTAAAAATGTCTCATAGCACCCTGGTCACGTTTCTAGAACATTTGCATCTGCAATAAATTTTTATTATTCTGTCGTTACCAAATAGAGTTGGTCACATCATCGATGTCTACAGTATGAGCAATTAGTGTAGACAGAAGACCTATTAGCGGGCAAATTTACAAACTTCGCAAATTCCTTAATTTGTTTTGGTTGTTATTTATTTATTAATATATTTATTTACATTTAATAAATAGCCCTACTGGTTTTAACGACCTAAGACCGATAAATCTTTTACAAGTCCTAAGGTAAAATATAGGGGACGTTTTCACACAATTGACTAATTTGGGGAATAACATCATCTATTTCCAAAAACTCAAAGCCTTCCATGGTATTAATCATGCATGTTTATTGGATTTTTATAGAATTTTAAGTCAGGAATAAAGTGAACGGGATATTGAAAAATCTAAAGAGAAATCTGGAAGGAAAAAAGCAATATTTCGATTTCAAATAAAATGGAATTCGGCATAATTTTTCTATGACAATGAAATCTCTACTTTAAATAAAATTCTATAATCATTGAATGATGATGAAGATATACCCAGAATGAGCCAAACGACACGACGCTTAGAAAAATTTTATTTGATTTGAACTTTGAATTTGCAAAAGTAAAAGGGAACAGTGTCTATATGAGAGGGACGATATTATTTGTTGGTGAGGAAATTATATTTGGGCAATTAGAAAAGAAAATGTTATTATTCAAACGAGATGTGATTGAGCGAAGGACATACTGTAACATGAATTTGGTAAAATAAAAATGTACAAAGTGTTCGTCAAGCGTCAGGAATGTCTTGCAAAAATTCTAACAAAGATAGAAGCCGGATCTGCCGTTATAAATTATGGATAACCAAACCGTCACAGCCGGCTAATGGAAAAATTATCAACCAGCGCATAGCGAAAAGAGCAAATTCAAGCCTAGCTTGATTAACATTTTGCTCGAACACGTCACAATTCACGTGAATGTGGCGCAACTGAGATTAAGTAGACAGGTCAATATCGTCTATTGTTTAAATAGGTGCTTGCAGTCGGCAATTCCCAACTTTCATTCCTTCGTAATATTCTCATTAAACATAAACATTTAAAGTAAAATTGAGAATCACCTAATCTATATGTAGTTTTTTCAAATGTGAGACACTGATTGTGATACTTTGTACATCTTTCGATACTTTGTACATCTTCGTATTCTTATATGCCTTATAAAAAACCTTAATGCTTTAAATTTATAATAAAACATTGTTTATATAAAACAATACAGTTTGCATGCCCCTGACGATGACATGTGTGACGCATATGGTGCAATTTCAAAAGGGAATATTGCACCATGATATTTTACTTATGTTTCAAATTTGAAATAAAAGTTTTGATACCCACAGAAGTTAATGTCTTTAATAAGTATTCGCAATAGACAACACCCTACTGTAACTTTCATTCGATTGTTAAAAATATCTTAACATCGTAAGGTAAAATTGATATATAATCTAAGCCACTAAGCATTCTATTCGATATTTGAGTTCCGGCTGTTATGTTACGTTTCTGTACAAACATTTTGTTTCCAAGATGATAATCAAAAATTTGTGCCCAGTCATAATACACCTATTTGATTCAATCCACTAGGTATAATAATAATTATTATACCGATGCTGTTCGTTTTTACTTTTTATATATAAGCAATATACAATAATATATCAAAATACCCAGCGGGACGACACTGTATTGCGCCCGATGGTACTGAAGGTCTCCTTGAGAAGGTCTGCAGACGGTCCAACCAACCAACCGACCTTCTCGGTGCATTTGGAAGATTGCCATGTCAACTCGTAAAACTGAGCTCGTATGCTGGCGCCAATATTGTCGGTACGCTTTGACGACCGCTGGAATCCCAGCAGACCAGCTCACTTTTAGTGTTGTCATGGCAATTTTCAAAGTGTACCGAGAAATATGGTTGGTTGGGGGGTTTGATCGTCCACTTTACCACTTCTAAGACATCAAAGCGATAACTTCGTACACTCTTCACATTTTTATGATTGTGGGGTTCAAGAGAGTAAGAAAGTAGCAAAACCGTAATAATTTTAAATATGAGTCTGTGGCAGAACGTAGTAATCGATGGCGCCCCCACACGTACATTTATTTGCTATTTCCTTTGATTAAAATACCGCTAATTTTTTGCTCTACTGTCCACTCTTATTGCTCAGACTATAAGCGTCTTTTCGGGAGTAATCCTCTCGTCTATGATTATGCGACACGTGCTGTAATCAATATAAAGGCGAATTAACTTGACCAGCAATTGACCTGGTGACTAATTTCTGTTGAGCGGTTAACGTCGACTATTTCACCTAGAAACTTTTAATACTGATGCTGCATTTTATGTCCAAAGTATTATTTATATAATATTTAGTATTAAATTAATTAATTTAACCGTTTAATTACAAAATTATACAAAAAGACACATATTTCCGCCAGCTGTGTACATAAAGTCCGAAATTGTAATCGTTTATATAATTACTAAATTATTCAAATAAACTGCTACTATAAAACTTTTAAATTTTTAGTGACCATTAAGTAATAGGAGTAACCTCTACAGGGTGTTTCACGAGGAAACGGACCTGCTGCAATGGCAGATAGAGGGCACTGAGGGTAGTAAGGATCATCCATAGAAAAAGCTAGTTGGGCCCTCGTTGCTGAAATACAGGGTGTTTTATGTATATATTCAAGATGGCAGTAATTATAATTAGTTAATACATTAATTTAGTGATTTAAAATGTGACTTTGGACAAGCATTTAAGAAAATATAAATTTTATCTACTTTTCGATCGAATGGAAACATTCCCCTCTTGTCCTGAAGGTCCGAAGGAGGTTATAATGATTATAGGCAGGCAATTTGTATTCGCGTTTCAGGTATTGACAAAATGTGCTTTTATATACAGTATCGGAAAGTTTTGCTTTTGGGATTGCATAGTTTCAACGGCTTAACCGACCGTCTACAATAAAGGCGTCTACCAGTACCCTAGCAGAGGCAAAGTGTGACACGCCCCTTAATGTACGTTATTGCTTGCTCGCTTTCGCTTACTCTTATTGTCGTACCAAATCGAACACTTTCCGATACTGTATGTAATATACCAATATATCCAAATAACAAAAGGGCATCTTAAACACATAGGGCCATCAATTTACTATTGCAGCACGGGAGCTATAATGATTAGACACTACTTTGCATCAGCTTCTTTGGTATTGGCAAAAGAGAGCTTTTATATATTTAACGTACCAACGATGGTGAAATCATTCGAAGTATGTAATAATAAAAGGGCGTACTGAACACATAGGACCATCAACTTACCTTTACCGAACAGATGATATAATGTTAAACAGTACTTTGTATTCACTTTTCAGATTATTGCCAACACTTTATCAGTCAAAAATTTAATGGCCCATTGCTTTGCCATCCATTATAGCGTGTTTGCTGGGAAGTTGTCAAATTACTCATTTAGAATAGATGTGTTTTCTTTCAAAGTAATCGTTGTAAATTTGGTAGATACTGTATTCATTATGTATACATTTTTAACTAAAGGAATTAAAGAACCTACATACTGCACCGTGTATATACAGGGTGTTCCTTAATGCGGTGCTAATATTCCGCAACGGATTAAATTTTTTGGCTGTTGAATTTTTTTTTAAATCGTTATTCGTTAATATCTCAGAAAGTATTTTAGATATTATTTTCAATGTTGGTACGTGTTAATAGGTTCTAAAAATCACATATTTTAGTTAGAAAAGTTATTTTATCGCTCCACCATTGGCGTCCTGCAAACATGTTCTTTGATATTTCTTGCCAAAAAAAGTGGTACGCCACTGACATTTTTCCATGTGGATATATTTTCTGATTATCCTGGCCAATTCTACATGAAAACGATCTCTGGCGTATTTCTCGTCAGACGCCCACAGTTCTCTAAAACAATTAAATTCAAATTGCTTCATTTAGCACTATTGACTGAACACATAAATATAGTTATCCTCGAATAAATGACGTTTTAACAAGCATCATTTTCAAAACAATATTTGTTGACATAAAGTAAGTTGCTGGTATTCAAACCATCTATTATTTCTTCGATTTTTAGTGTTTGATTGAATTTATTTTATTGCTTCGCTATTTTTATTCGAATCTCAGAAAATATGGTGAATGCATTACGTATATGGTGTAATGCAACAAAAGCCAGAAGTATCTATCAGGAAAGATATTCTAATCGTGCATTGACAGATAGCCGATTCTTTTCGACTATTCGCCGCCGTCTTTGTGAAACTGGTAGTTTCCAAAAAGGTACTTCGGAAGGTAGATCTCGAACTGTCAGAACACCCGAAATTGAGGAAGCGATGCCGCAGGAAATCGACCAACATCCTGAAATAAGTACGAGGAAAATTGCTAGAGCTCTGAATATTTGTTGATTTTTTCTTGTATCCCTACCATATTCGAGTACAGGCATTACTTCCCAGGGGTTTTCCACAGCGTGTGAAGTTATATCAGTGGTGCCTTCAGAATGTTACATTAATAGTCCACAGTACATCTCCCTTTTTTTTAACGACTAGTAACAGGCTGAATTTTCGTGAGTAGCTTCGTTTTGACGAGACGCCCAACTTTTCTCTCTGCGAAAATTCTCGATAGTGGTAGCTAATAGCAAAAATTTTTTTTTCTATTTCACACGAATTAGACAATTCGAAAACCTGTCAAATTATGTTGTTGTGGACAAATACGGGGCTTATTATAATTAACTCGCGCAAACGTAATCAAGGCAATCGAAAAACAAACACTTTAACAGACGTTTAATGAATGAAAAATATATTGCCAAAATAATTTGACAGGTTGTCGAATTGTCTAATTCGTGTGAAAGAGAAAAAACAATTTTTGCTTAGCTACCACTACCGAGAATTTTCGCAGAGAGAAAAGTTGGGCGTCTCGTCAAAACGAAGCTACTCACGAAAATTCAGCCTGTTACTAATCATTAAAAAAAAGGGCGATGTACTGTGGACTATAAAGCCGCAGTTTGAGTCACAAATTATGTTCACAGACGAAGCAAATTTTTCTAGGAATGCTGTCCAAAATTTTCATAATTATCATGTGTGGGCGGACGAAAACCCCCATGCCATAACTGAAACCCATTTCCAAGAGCAATTTTCAGTTAATGTATGTGTAGGAATTATTGGTAATAATCTTATAAGCCCTTTTTTCTGCCAAGACGCCTTAATGGACAATCTTACCTGCATTTTCTCTAAGAAGAATTACCTGTGAAGAACCCTAATGTTCTTTTCAGTGTAATAATTGTTTGCGATCATTTACATGTGGTTTATCCTAATCGTTGGATAGGTCGCGGAGGAACTCAGCAATAGCCAGCAAGATCCCCCGATTTCAATAGTTTGGATTTCTTTTTGAAAACCTGGTGTATAAAACTCCCATTAACATTTTAGAGGATATTTGCCTCGTGTGAAACAACACGGAATACGTCGGGAATATTTGAACGAGTGCGCAGTTCGATGCGAAGACGGGCGGAAGCATGCCTATTAAGTGAAGGTAGCCATTTCCAACAATTTTTGTAAGTCAAAATTTATCATTATCAATTTTTTTTTTTTTTTATGGCATTAGGAGTTATCCATGCAGCCAGGCACAAGTTGTTATATATAAAATATCATTATCAATGTTAATAAAAATTAGTTTCAATTTGAATTTAATTGTCTTAATCAAGAACGGGTACGTCTGACGAGAAAAACGCAAGAGACCGTTTTCATGTAGAACTGACCAGGCTAATCAGAAAAAATATCCAGGACGTTAATATAAATGCATTAAAAAAATGTCAGTGGCGTACCACTTTTTTGCTTTGGTAAAAAATATTATAGAACATGTTTGCAAGGACGCCTTTGGGGGAGCGATAAAATAACTTTTCTAACTAAAATAAGTGGTTTTATATCCTATGAACACATACCAAATTGAAAATAATATCTAAAGTACTTTCTGAGATATTAAAAAATAACGATTAAAAAAAAATTCAACAAACATTTTAAGCAGTTGCAAATCAGATTCTGTAGGTCCATTCCTGATATTTTTTAATTCAGATGATATCTACCGGGACATCAGGAAAATGAAACAATTGCATGATTTAAAATTCTCTATTACGTAAGTAAACTTACAATTATGTCTACTATCACAGCAGTAGTTGCTATAAAAATTGGCTTTACAAGATATATTACTTAAATTACAACAATGCTGATAAATAGTAAGTACTATTACAAATTAAATGATATGGAATAATTATGATAAGTGAAGACGGACTATTTAAGTACAACTACTTAACTGTAAGTTAATATTTGAACAAAAAATAGATAGATCTACAAATGAGCTTTCATGAAATTTAGTGAAGGAGTTAAAATACGAAATATTTACAAAGAATTAGCTTATGTACAAAAATATATACGGCCTATGAAAAGGAAGCATTAAGTACATTGGAAAATATTAAATTAATTATTCTATATTAAGTTCACTTTGGTGTAGACATATAAATCAAAATATATGTTGTACTTAAATTAGCATTGTGTGACAGTATAACATGAAAACTCAGTAGAAACATGAACAAAATTTTCATTGTTTAAAATTACACAAATGTAAATTTAATCAATAAAGTCGGGAGATAATATTAGCTAAAAATGAAATAACAATAATACGTTTAATTGAATCAAATTTGTAAAATAATATCGATGGAAACAATTGGTTGTACTAAGTCAGTTACTTCGGACTATCCAAGACCTACGTCCAATGTCATCATAACTAGAAATCCTAAGATAGCTCCCCATGTGGCGAGTCTTCCATTATCACTGAAAAAAAAATCCACAATTAATTAATCAATAAAAATCTACTTAAGATATGGTCCAGATGTTAGGACTTGCAATTGATAAATAGGGAAAACAGTCGTAAGGTAGAAAAAAGGTGGTGAACATGTTTTCTGGAGGACTCAGGTCTCACTAACCTATAAATGTTCATCCCCTTATGGGATATTAGAAATTATATTTTAAAATAGGCTATATTTAACTTTTCATTTAATAAAGAAGTGTTCAATCGTCTCTCAACCACTTCCAGGACAGAGGAAACGGGTACATTTTCGGAACTAAGACATAAACTCGTGGTATACACGATGTTTCAGTTAAAAATCTCAGAACCATTATCTCGACAAATAATAAGGACATTTGAACATTGTGAATGGCGTACGATTGGTACCAAGAAAGACTTTAATAACTGTAGTCAGAATTTTTCCTTCGCAGTGCACAGAATTAAATGTTAAATTATTTTTCGATGGGATCTTAAAATAGGCAATATTTGATTAAAACATGATTCATATGGTTAAAGGATAAATTATAAGTAATTTTAATTATATAGAGAATTTTTTAAAAAATCAGTCGCCTTGGAGCTACGTGACTTTTTTCACACTTTCTAAGGGGGTGAATTGGGAGGTACATTTTTTCTCCTAAACTCTTTCGTCTACAACGTTGAAGTTTGACAGGAATGCTCGCTGCGTGACCTAAGCATCCACTAACAAGAAATTTTTTCGAAATTCAACTCCAAGAGAGGTTAAGGTTTGAAAAATTGATCTTTTAAACCCTTAAATCAATCAATTTAGCATCAAGTATCAATCTTTACTTTTGACAATAACAAAGGACCCCGCATATGGCCGAGCGTAGAGGCGTTTTGACAGTGCATGTATTTCAAAACATGCATTCCGACCACATTATCCTGGAGGCAGAGAGACCACCAGGAGACCACCAGGGGCAGTTCTCGAACGGGTTTTTTCGTCTAGTTTTTCCCGAGCCAACAATTAAAATTTATTTAGTGTACGTGTGCTACGCTAATTTATAGTGTAATTTTTAGTTATTAAACCCAACTGTTCATTTTAAGTCTTTTACTTCGTAATATCAACAATCAAAATTACGAAGTGCGCTCGCCTACGATTTTAGTGTTCTTAGTGTAGTGTTTATTTTTAAGTTACCTTTAGGTCCATGTGGACACATCAAAAATTTTAATCTAGTTTTTAAGTCAGCCCGTGGCAGACAGGAGCTTCTAGCACCCCCCCTCGAATTTATTTCCAAGCCGAATCGGACCTACCCCACCCAGCCTCACACCCACCTCGGCGATGTTCGCCGTGGTTGTCTGGCTGGCTCCGGGCTAGGATCCGGTGAGGCACATATATTGTGCTTGAACTTAAAATAAAATATTATTGTTGTTGTTTTGTTGTTGTTGTTGTTCGTCTCGCAATCCAAGGGTCCCGGGTTCGATCCCTCACATCGTGATTTTTCTTTTCATATATTTTTTTTTCACAACAAAGTTGTTATCACAAAATTTAGAATGTCCAAAAATTAACATTATTTACAAGCAAAATGCGTGTAACAATTATATAAAAAGCTCAGTAAATCGGCGAAGAGTATAATGCTTCCACTAGTTTATTTATTTATTTGGTACACTATTCAACAGGTGAAACCCAATTACAGAATAGGAAAATACAAAATAATTCAATACTTATCTAGACTATGAACAATAGGATATATAAATATTATTTATATATTTGAATTAAACTAATAAACTAAACTAAATTAAACTAATACAATGCATTTGTTATATATAAAACAAAGTGAATGTAAGATGTACACTCTAAATTGAGTCTAATAGTTCGGAAGTCAACAAGAAAGAACAAAAATATATTTAAACTAGAGACAATTTTTGTATGTTTATAGCACTGCAGGTGCAAATATCTAATGAAGTATCCAAATTATTATATATATTACACATTTGCTGAATACAAGAAAATTTCTTTACATTTGTTCTTGAAAATGGCAAGTAAAATAAATTGTTGTGTCTAGAAGCCGCCCTAGGATTTTGGAAATTAAGCATACTTAAAATTTCTCCACAGTCGACGTTACTATGTAAAATTCTGTATAAGAAAATTAATTGTGACCGGTGTGTACGGTTTTCTAGACTGTCTAGGGAAAATTTAGAGAGTGGTTCTTGATGTGGGTAACCAATAGCAGGATAGGTCCCATCAGTCTTAAAAGACGCATATTTCAGAAATCGACGTTGAAGCCTTTCTAAATTTTGTATGTGTACATTATAAATAGGACACCATACTATTGAAGCATACTCAAGATGTGGTCTAACAAAAGTAGTGTATAGTTGTTTTAATGTATTTACGTTAGTAAAACGTGCGGAGTTTCTAATAACAAAACCCAGTGTTCTATAACTTTTACTGACAGTAAGTTCGATGTGGTTTATAAACGTTAATTTTCTATCAAAAGTCACACCCAAGTCACAAAAAGTGTCAGGACGGGAAAGTGTGTGATTGTTCAATTTGTAATCAAAATCAATAACATTATGTTTTGTTGTAAATGTCATAGTGTTACATTTTGCTTCATTTAAAGGTAATTTATTTTTTATACACCATGTATTAATACGATCAATATTATTTTGCAATTCAAGGCAATCATATTCACACGCAACATTGCAAAATAGTTTTAGATCATCCGCATATAGAAGGAAGTTAACAGTGACATTATCTACTGTCGTTAACAAACAAATTAAAGAAAAGTGGCCCTAAATTTGAACCTTGAGGACCCCCGACGTAGCTAAGACTTCAATAGATATAACACCATGGTAGACAACATATTGTCTTCTATCAGTTAGGTAGGATTTACAAAGTGCAATGAGGTTATCCGAAAATCCAAAAAATTCAAATTTTCTAAGAGGATATCATGGTTCAGTCTATCAAATGCCTTTGAAAAGTCAGTATATATAACGTCTGTTTGTATACCCTTATCAATAGAATCAGAAATAAACTCAGTAATATTAATTAAATTCGTAACTGTTGAACGGCCTTTGAAGAATCCGCGTTGAGCTGTTGATATTTGATGCCTTACATGGTTAAAAATAAAATGGTGTAAGACAATTTCAAATGCTTTAGCAAAATTATTTATTATTACTATCGGACGGTAGTTACAAATATCGGATCTATCACCCTTCTTAAAGACTGGAATTATTTTCGATAATTTCCACTGTAGTAGAAATTTTGAGAACTTTAGTGATAAGTTAAATAATGTAGTAAGGGGGCTAGCAAAAATAGCAGCACAGTCACGTAATATGAATGCGGGGATCCCATCAGGCCTAGAAGTTAATTTAGATTTAATTTTCTTCAATGTTGTAAATACTTCGTCTTCCGTAAAATAGGCTATATTTAAATATAAGCTACTCTCAACAAAATTTTTAGCTTTATGTGTGATATTTTCAGATTCAGAATAAGATTACTGAAAAAAGTTAGCAAAAGAATTAGTAATCTGTTGAGGGTCGGATAGATATTCATTATTGTAATTCATAAAGTTTGGTAGGTCAGATGAATTACGTTTATAATCAATAAATTGCCAAAACGAGGACGGGTCATTAATTATATTTTCCTCAACATAATTACAATACATTTTGTAAGAATTATCAGAATCAATTTTCACTTTTCGCCTTAATCTTTTAAATTCGTTCTGATAAGTTACATCACCTGTTTGCTTGTATTTATTTAACGCTTTATGCTTTTTTTTTAATAGATCTAATTAACGGATAGTCAAACCAGGGTGGATATGTTCTTTTTGAAGTTTTAGATTGAGGTAAGTATTAATAAATATTGAGTTTAATTTGGACAATGTTAAGCAGTTGCCAAGGTAATAGAATTAACATTCGGTTTTTAATAAGAGGTCTAAAGTTTTGTTAATAAATAAATAGCACCAATGCCAAACGTCGTTTCATTTCATGACCTCTAGCTTGAGATATTAACGTTAAACAACCCATTGTGTCATATGATACTCTCAACTATGACATTAGAGGGTACCAATATTCCTGACCTTTAACATTTCATATCTCAAAAACTGTTCTAGCTTTAATGGTTTGGAAGCACCATTTTCAGTTCACATTTTACCCACTTGGAGTTGAATTTCGAATAAATCACTTTTTAGTGATTGTTTAGGTCACGTAATGAAAAGGATCAGGGTCCATAACGTAAGAAAAATTACTCTGAAAATTGGTGAAAAATGAAATAAGTCCAACTAAAATGCTAGCTGCTATTTTTAAATTTAGGACATACCTACTTAATGTTTCAATCAATATTTTCTTCATTCTATAAATATTTATGTCTTCTAGATTTCCAAACTTGAGTAGTTTAAGGGATTTTGTGAAAAATTGCCGATTTTTCGATATTCTCGTCATGTTTTAACTATGAGCGCAACGTTGATACACTTTTATTATATTTACATATTTTATTATCACTTAATTACACATAACATACATCAGTAACAAAGTGTATCACGATTGCGCTCTTAGTTAAAACATGACGAAAATAACGAAAAATCGGCGACTTTTCTCAAAATGCCTTAAAATACTAAAATTTGGAAATCTAAAGTTTCCTATGATTTTTATAAATTTTTGCAACAAGTAATATTGATAATGAGTCAGTCTATCAGGAGAGTATCGACGGTAGAGAGTTGGCAAAAACTCACTGGACAAAGATAATTCTCAATATCCTTGACACAAAAACCTAAGTAACAACAATAACTTTTTTGTTACTCTTGATGGTGCATCTGACAACCTTCATTTGAGTTGTTGTCGGAAATAGGTAGCTTTGTGATCCCACAAATACTCAACATAAGTGACTCAAATACTTCAACAAGATTCAATCTACTAACAACATCCATACGTATGGGAAGATTCCTGGTAAAATTGCACAGAGGCTGGGACACCGGACATTGCTTCTGTCATTGTTCGGCTATATTTTTGAGAAAAATTGATACAGACACCAGTAATTTGAAAAGACATGTAGGTTGGGAATTTCAACCTGTAGCTGAGGGATATAGCCAGAATAAATTCGTTCAGATTAAAATGGATATAGTGAAGAAAATACAACTTGGAGGAGAAGACGCCGATAATGTAGCGGGAAGATCTAATGTTCTTAATGTTTCTCCTACAGTTTCTATAGCTTCTATATTACCAGCGCTTAATTGTTCAGTCATAAATAATAATTACCGTAAAATCTTAACTTATTCATAATTTTATTTTCAAGAAAGTCCTTTAAAGTACTTCCTGGTCTAAAAATTGATGTATGATTCTCAGGACGGGTGCCTAAAAAACTATATCTTAATTTGTTCCTTATTGTTCGCCTATGTTTAACTTTATGCCAGACAAAGGCAACCCTTCTCTTGTCAATATTTATTTACAAAATACATTTAAAAAAACCGCTGCCCAAGGAATCACTACTTCCACATCCAGATTCTCTATCCAAGTTACTCATAACGAAAAAACTTTGTATGTGAAAATAATTGTTTATGGAACTTTAATTATATAATATTTGAAATCCTCTACCCCAAAAACCCATAAAACGATACCCCACATCGGTAGTGGGGGGCGGATGAAGTAAAAAAATATTTTGAGGTTTCTGGTTCCTGTACATACACTAAATCAAATTTTTTTTTCATCCCCTTTAGTAAGGAGGTGGGGGTGGTAATGGGGGTGGCTAATGCCAAAAATTTTTTTGAGACCTTAGCTTCTCTTGTATATACTAAATACCAATTTCATGGACTCTTACCTGCTTGATTTACCCATTTACCCCAAATTTACCCCAATTTACCCCCCAACCCTTCGACAGAACAAGATGAAAATATAATCTAGTTCTAGATCTCGTTAAAGTACATATGTGTACCAAATTTCAAGTCAATATCTTAAACGGTTCCAGAGTAAACGTGCGCACAAAAAAAAGTTACAGACAGACAGTCCGACAGACAGACCGACAGACAGACAGAAAATTTTTTTTCGCTCAAACTTAAAATCTCGACGTTTCATGACATTTTAAGCCTATCTGGACAATAAAAATTTTTAAAAATTTTTTTGTCGTTACTATACTTCCACTGGACGTGGAAGTAATTAAGAAAAAAAATCAAACAATTTCACCATTTCAAAAGAAACGTATCTATTGACTTGAGTGTTACCTTGTGTTTAAAAAAAAAATGAGGAGTTAAATATTTTTCCAGTGGTAATATGCGGTAATTTATTTTATTTTGTAAGGTGTTCTTCATCGATTTAATATTGTATACGTCAAATATGGCTAATACTACCTGAAGCACCCCCTGGATACATTATACATAAAATAAACATAATTTTTATTGTAATACAAGCCGAGGTATGCAGAGAGCAATGTCATTAATTCAATTAACTGAAACTGGAATTCCTGCACACGAGATACAAATATCCCCGTGGCAACAATTTCATACAAATATCCGAAGAATTTCTCTGACCTATTACTTATATTATTATGCATACAGCAAAACATTGTAAATAAATGTATTATAAAAGAGTCGCATAACTGTGAATTGCAGCTCAACAAGAAAACTGATATTCGATTTCAAGCATTATCTACCATCTTATGAAGGAATCTTTGTAAATAAACAGAAAATATGGGATAATATTTATATTTAATAATTCGTTCATGTTAGCCATCAATTTAAAAATTTTTCGTTTTGCAATAAAGCCAGCCAAAATCACAGTATATGGTAAAATTATAGAATTACATAATCTTAATTTATGTATATCTGTATTTCATCGTGGAGGGAAGTGTTAACTCTTTGAATTAAATGTGAAAACTTCTAATACGTAATAAAATGTCACCTAACCCTTCACTTTTTTCTCAAGAAACGTGTACAAACTTGTCAGTTAACCCCCGTAAAATTAGCCTCTTATTGTGAAAAATGGAAATATTTTGGTGAAACGTTGTTATTGCTGAAATGAACCACAAGTGGGCTATCATTCAACACAAAAAAGTTCGATCAAAAATATTTTGGATAGCTTCAAATTTGGAGTGAATGGAGTTGTTTTACGAATATCTCGAAAACTATTAATCTGAGCGAAAGTTATCAGCTGAGCAAATCGGAAACTTAAATTATCTTTCATTTACGACTAACATTGTCCCACTTGGATAAAAATTGATCGAGTTAGTTAAAAAACACATTTTAACCTTTTTTCAATGATTCAATTTTCACGTGCGTTTTTCGTGATTTATTTGAAAAGTAAGGATTCTAAAAAAAAAGTTAAATAAAAAGTCTAAAGCTTCTTCATTTCCCTTGTTTATCCCTCTATGAACAAAAAACGGAGAAAATATCCATGAACGTAAATTTACTTAAATATACTTAAATACTTCTTTACCTTTGGTTAGTAATGTACCATCGCACGGGAGTCCATAACACAAAAAAGGTATAATCGTGCTCATCTGAAGAACTACCTAAGCCTAATAGGTCAAGAAAATCCAACTTCCATACCTGTACAACGGGTGGGTACCCCAAGGTCGACTACTGAAAGTGTTAATACATGTCGCTGCATTTTATTATAGCATCTAATCTAAACGTTGGTTGAAGTGCTGGAGGAGAATGCGAAAATTTACAGGAAACTAGGTGCCCTAATACAATAGTTGACAAGCCGCCACATAGAGCCAAATATGTAATTTTCATAGTGTTCAGGCTGTTATTTTGTATATTACTTATTTTTACTGTAAAACAGGAGAATATGTAACTGCTGTACCGCATATATGGCTGGAAAAGATAGACATACCAACGCAAACGTGTTGGAAGTCGAGGCGTCAATGTATAAAACCAAACAGTATGGCATTTGTCTCATTTTGTTATTTGTAATAAATTAATCAAGAACATATAAATCGTCATACCTACGTACTGGATGAAAACCTTTGCCATACTCGAAAAAAGAACTTAATATGGTCGTAAGCACGAAGTCACCCAACGAAACGTAGGTGCACCAGTAATACATCATTCAGTTTGTTGCAAATTTTAAACTATAAATTATATCATATTTAATGTTAATATATAGCTGGCATACTGAAAACGTGGATGAAAAACCTTACTACATGGAAGTCTGTGAAGAAATACAATTCAACATAATCGCGACCTGACACATAGTTTTCAATGCAGTTGCATAAAAATCGTCTACATTTGGTTTGAAACCATTATAGACAAGACTATTTCTACTAGAAACGCGAGCGGATTCTAAGATCCGCAATATTCAGGCCTGTTAGCCTTCTGTATATTCGCGACTTATATCCGAGAAAGGGCCGGTGCTCTCCATGAAGGGCAGCAATCTATTCCAGGGTAGTAGTTTCTCTGGCTGTAAAAATTGTTTTTCGAGGTAATTATATCTTGACGATCCTAGTGGGGCCCAATTGTGTAGAATATGAGTGATGGTGTCATCCTCCATTCCACACATCCGACAAATAGGATCATCCGTCAACCTCATTGTAAGTAGAGCTAGTTAGAGGACAGTGTCCTGTTATTAAGTCTACCATCCATCTTATTCTTTCTCTTTTGAGCCCAAGCAATTCCTTTACAGGAGAGTCAGTTGAGGGCCCCTTTATATGGAGCTTGACTGCATCATTCCGAGAGCTTGAGCCCAATATTTGTGCAACTGTGCCTTGGTCTAGTCATCGTAGCTTCGACTGAATCAGATTCCTTAGCAAATCGAAGCCTGACCCAGAGCTAGATAAAGGAGTTTTTGCTCCTTCTCCCGTTAAACGATCTGCTCCTTCGTTGTCCTCCACACCACTGTGTCCAGGAACCTATAGAATTTCAGTGAATTGTGTTCGTGTAGAAGAACGCACTACCGGGCGTCAAAATGACGCGACACCAATTTATTTCTCAGGGGGCGCCAGTCGCGTATTACCCCGTTCTTCTACCTCCCAGGCGGGTTCGAGATAAGATGCACTTCGGTAGCCGAGTAATGGGACCAAGGCGGCACTACCACAGATCGGAAATTACGCTCTCTCTGGACCCGAATTCCCTCGTTAGGGGTTTAGGCACCTCTTAATTTCCTGAATTTTTGCATAAAAAAATCCCAACCGAAGAATTTCTCTGCGGAGGGATTAGTTTTGGTACGCGAAAATCACGTTTTGGTCCATTAATAACGGAATATATTTCTCAAAAAACGCATAAAAAAATCCCTATCAAACCTTCGTAAAGCAACCAGAAGGTCGAACGTTAATGCGAATTAACTCGACACATCCGGCTTTCTATACGAAAGTTCCAGGGATTATAGACCGTCAACAGGCCTCAAGATCAATTAAGAAATATTAGTTCAAGGAATCCGTTTATTTAACAGAATTGGTTATACAAAATTCTCAAGAAAGAATCGTGCCTTCCCCAATCAAGGTAGTGACTTTCAGACCATACAAGCGAGAGCGCTCACGCTAACGATCGATTAGGTAGAAAAGATTCATACGTACCTTCTCAGAATCAAAATGTGAGCTTTTAGAATCATTTCAGACTCTGGGTAAATGAATAATTAAGGCTGACTGAAATTAACTTAAAAAAGTTTTACTAAATGAATTTAGTTTCGCTAGAGACTACTTAGCTTTAAAGTTCTTGTATCGTGGAGATTCACGTACTCAAACACATTCAGAGGACTTATTACTGCATAAGTTGAGTGGCGTTCGATCAGTCCACGACTTACTAACCCTTATCACAGTCGATTAATAATATCGATTTGGCAGCGTCTCACCTTCGAGCGACTATTAGGCAAAATTGAATTTTTGGATTTTTATGCACAAGGCGTTTTCCTCTATAACTTTGTCATTTGAAAAGCCCCGTTATTGGCTTTTCTACCATCGCTTTGTCTGGACTACTCAACGCGCTCGACCAAATTGCGAGCCGCTGGGTCAATCCAAACTCTTTCCATGCGAGAAACCGGCCTTGTGCATGTGCATTGATTTTTATCAATTTTTGCTTATCGGCACTACGCCGGCTTTGACAAAATCTTCTATTTTGCCTTTTGGATGCAGTGCATCGTTAAAATTTTATGCTCATACTTTAGAATTGTGCTTTCAATGATCGTACCTCAAAGGTCAATGTCTTTGGTTGAGGAATAAAAAATAAAAAATAATTTAAAGTATATTTTCGTGGTACTTTTTAAACTGACTTCGTGGTACTTTTGAAAAATCCAGTTTAAGACCAATTTTAGCGTACTTTTGAAAAATCGATTTTCGAGCCAAATTTCAAGGTACTTTTGAAAAACTAATCTGCGGGTGAAATTTTAGCGTACTTTTGAAAAATCGATTTTCAAGCCAAATTTCAAGGTACTTTTGAAAAGTTAATCTGCGGGTGAAATTTTGGCGTACTTTTGAAAAATCGATTTTCAAGCCAAATTTCAAGGTACTTTTGAAAAGTTAATCTGCGGATGAAATTTTGGCGTACTTTTGAAAAATCGATCTTCAAGCCAAATTTCAACGCAGTTTTGAAAAATTAGTCTGCAAGTGAAACTTTGGCGTACTTTCGATAAATCGATTCTTGGGCCAAATTTTGACGCCCTTCCAAAAATATTATTTTTCAAAGTCCAATTTATGGTACCTTTGAAAAAGTATATTATTCATAAATCTTTGTCATTATATACTTCTACTCTGATATTCTGAACCAAAAACATTTTTCCTAAGTGAAAATTCGGTGTTTCTTCGAATTTTCGCCTGGTCATTTCCAACGCCTTATAGAACCCAAAACGGTCCTTGTGGACTGATCTGCGCCTCTGCAGACTCCCAAAAATGTCTTTAAATGAAATTTTTGCCTAAGTCGAATTTTGATTATGTCTTCAACTTAGGACGATTTTGGAGAGTTCTACAACATTCGCAGAGCTCAGATAAAAAATATTTCGACAGTTTAGAGCTCAGAGGTTACTTTGTTAGACGTAAGTGCTCTCAAAGCCGCCTGGCTATCGTATATATAAATACGCTTGCGCACAATAAAATGGCATACTTGGAAAACACTTGGATACTTTCCAAGTGATGTCAAAATTGGTTTGAATCCGTTTATACCAGCACCCATTCCATCGATGAATCTGACTAATTCCGGAACTCAGAAAATTCCTTTTATCGTATTCCCAGTTATATCTACTAGAAAACACGACTGTACCAAGACTTTTTCTATTTTTCTTTTGGTTAGTGTTTTTTAGTTTTAAATTGTTTCGTGTATTAATTTTGATCCTTCAGGCATAACTCTAGTTTTACATAATATGTTAATATTGTTCTTTTATCGTAGTACATTGTAATATATGCATTTGCATTTGAATATCATATGACCCTTAACAAAACCATTTCATCTACTCTGTATGTATAAAACTGCATTTTTGCATACAAGTAATTTGAGATAAATAATAAATAAAATGAGTCATAATGTCTTGACTCCCCTCTTAAGCGCAGAACTTATAATCCTTCTACCCCCCTACCACTCACCTCATCAGTATGGAAATCGTGTATTGTCATGTTTTACAAGGTAAATAACCAGTTATCAAGATATGATCCTGTTTGCTGTTATACATTGACACCTCGAATTCCGACACCTCTGCGTTGGTTTGTTTATTTCGTCCATCCACCCAAGTGGTATGGCAGTTATATATTCGTATGCTTCATGCAAAAACAAGTAATACATAAAAACAGTCTGAATGCTATGATATATTTTGGCACTTTAAAGATTACACGTTTGGCTCTGTGTGGCGGCCACTTCCATCCACTATAATAGTATGTACCCAGTTTTCGGAAAATATTCGCATTTTTTTTTCCAGCCCTTAAACCAACTCTCGGATTAAATACTATAATAAAATGCACCAGCATTTATTAACATTTCCAGCGATCGGTTCTAAGGTCCTTATCCACTGTACAGGTATGGCAGTTAGATTTTCTTAACCTCCGATATTTAAATACTTAGTAAGTTTGTGTGATTTTTCAGATGAACACGATTATTATTTTTGTGCTATAGTCTAACGCTCCACAAATGTAGAAAACACTAAAAACAACGAAAAAGATTTTTCATCTTGAATTGCTAGTCTCTACTGGATAATTGGTTGGAAAGACAAACTAAACGTACGTCGATTTTGTTTTTTTATCGTGGAGTTTTCCACAAGAACATTGAAGACAGGGGCTTATCTGAAAAGCTAACCTTTGGTTCTCAAATGTCAGCTGGGCTGAAGTCTGAGACCGACGGTTTCATCATAGCTTGCCAAGATGGTGTCTTTAACACACTCGTCTATCGAAATCATGTCTTGGGTATGGAGGTCGCTGATATAAACTGCAGGCCTTGCCGAAGGACACCGGAGACACTCATGCACCTATTGTCCGGCATACACTGTCTCGGCCTATATCCATAGACATGATAGAGCATTACGAGTGCTGAACTATCATCTACGGCACACATATGGGATAGATGAGACACCAGTGCTGCTCTATGTTCTGGGGGATATTGAATCCGTGGTGGGGAACGAACAGTGCCTAATTTATTGGAACTACTTTTTTCTACCCTTAGGCAAATACAGGCCAATAAACCTGATATAGTCCTCCTCGACCATCAAATCAGGACAATGTTTGGTATTGTGTTCTCCGCTCCAGCGGAAACATTGTTTTGAAAGAGGAGGAACAAAGGACTAAATCGATATTTCTCTTCGAACTCCACAGACTCTGTCCAGTAAGCTAGCGGTATTGATTATGGGATCGCTCGGTGAGGTGAGGTGAGGCATTGAAGAATTGAAGACGATACCAGCATGCCGAAACTCGGCATAAATCTTAGCCGGAAGAATGCAGAAGACCGTTATCCTTGGTTCGTTACGCCTGCTTAGAGCACACGATTCACGGACCCAGTGATCACTGACTATATGGCGCGGCGTAGGGAGTGGTCTCTGGTATTACCAGCGTACCCTTTCTGCATCGGAGACAGGGAGAAGGGCGACTGACTTCACAAAAAAAAAAAAAATAATAAACACCTTTTTTAAGGAAAAAATGCTATAGAGAGCGAATTTTTGACTCCAAAAGACTACTCTTACACTCAACTTTATAAAGCCCTTAAATTATTACTTACAATTGAAATTGACTGGCAGACCTTACGCTTAAATGTTAAAGGATTACAGGATTTTAGAGAATTAGGTAAAGAATTATACGTTTTTATGGCATTATAAGCGAACGATTTTTTAAACAAGGATGTTCTAAATCGTGGTATATTGAACATTTCATGTGACCGTATATTTACCGTGTGTTGTTGATGCCTTCTTGTAAATTACTTCCAAATTCAGTGGAAGTATAGTAACGACAAAAAATTCTAAAAACAAATTTTATTTTTCAAATAGGCTTAGAATGTCATGAAACGTCGAGATTTTAAGTTTGAGCGAAAAAAATTTCTGTCTGTCTGTCGGTCAGTCAGTAACTTTTTTTGTGCGCACGTTTACTCTGGAACCGTTTAAGATATTGACTTGAAATTTGGTACACATATGTACTTTAACGAGATCTGGAACTAGATTATATTTTCATCGTGTTCCGACGAAGGGTTGGAGGGTAAATTGGAGTAAACTTGGGATAAATACGTAAATCAAGCAGGTAAGAGTCCATATAACTGGTATTTAGTACAAGAGAAGCTAAGGTATCAAAAATTTTTTGACATTAGCCCATTGCCACCCCCACCCTATTATTAAAGGGGGTGAAGAAAAAAAATGTGATTTAGTGTATGTACAAGAACCAGAAACCTCAAAGTATTTATTTTTTTACTTCTTATGGGTTTTTGGGGTAGAGGATTTCAAATATTATATTATTAAAGTTCCATAAACAATTATTTCCACATACGAAATTTTTTCGCTGTGAGTGACTTGGATAGAAAATCTGGATGTGGAAGTAGTGATTTCTAGGGCAGCGGTTTTTTTATTTAATGTATGATAGCACACCAGAATGAATTATGGAATGGGCAAAGAATAGGAGGTGTAATTTTGTCCTATTACTTACATTTAACTAATGTAATATATTTATTCTAGCAGATATTCCCTGGTCATATTTACGGAGCCTATATTATAGTATACAACATAAATTTTATATCTTCTGTAATCTGCTTTTATCTATTTTGTCCAAACGGAGTTCATATATGAAACTACAATAGTTTAAGTGTGATGATAACACCAACGGAGTGTTTCCATTTTTGCATTTCCCAATAGCCACTCGGTTATACGTAAGACCCACTTACCGCGGAAGCAAATATAAGAAAAAAGTCTGGACTAGATCAGATATCAGCGATGACTGATGGAGTCCTTGGCATAAGTACGTAAATATAGTATACTGAAGTTCAATTTCTGATATCACTAAGAGTCATTCGGTTGAATATAATTGTAGCGCTATTTTTTATTTTAATAAACACACACGCCAATTTATAATACATGGATAAGAATTTCGACATGCTAAATATATGTAAATGTGAGAATTTAAATAATTATGAGATGTCGATAAAACCATATCTGCATATTATACGGTTACAGCTCAATGTATCATTTACTGTACTATTAACCCAAATATCTTTCATTATTGTGAATGAGAACGAAGTTCAAAGCCAGATAACGATATCAGCTGACAACAGACATATTATTATATTTTTAAGATGATAGTTTTCATTCATAAACTGACTTCCAAGTTCTTAATGGAATTACAACGTCAAAGAGATGAATGACAACAAAATAAATATTTGAATAGACACACGGTGCGTTCGCTTAATTCCACTGTAGGCTAAAATGATACCAACCCAAATAATACAGTTTGTACAAATTATTATTAGTTTGCATAGGTAGAACTGGTAGAGGGCAGTTAATATTTGAGAAAGAAATTTAATTGCTTAAGTATTTCGTTGGATACTTGGTCAAGTACCTAAAGACAAACATTATACTCTCCTAAGTCGACGTTTCGACAAACTTTCTCTTCTTTAGGACTAATGAGGTCGTACGTTTTTAATCAATACATTGAAAACCAATACCAAACCTCAAAAATTATTCTTCTGCTTATGCACAACTTCTTCATACATTTTGTGAATCATGAATTATTCTAGTTGGCCTCTATTTACTGTAGAGCACGTCTTACAGCAGCACAACCCCTGCCGCGGTTGCCTGTTAGACGCACGGCCTCACCAAAACTCTTTCCTATCAGCTCCATGGTATCAGACCAACGTTTTGAAGGACTTCTATGGCAATAAATCCATAATTTAAAAATAAAAATCAAAATTTAAAATTCAAATATGACATTTTTGATGAATAAATTTTGTTGTTATTTTAATATTGGAAATGTTAATGTTCATATATGGGGCCAGAGTTAGGAGTTTTATCCAAGGCCGCTGACGCGAAAGTGTCGAGGTCAGATTATAGTACAGTAACTAGAGGTTTTAACTTCGGAATAATGTTATATTGAATGGATTTCGTTCATTTTTGGCAGTATAATAGTAAATGCTTCACAGAACAGTTTCTATATTGTGCGGGGGCTTGGTAATTTATAGGGGGTGGATGCCACCCCCTCTCAGGGGGTGGCACTTAAAAATGGAGCTGAAATAGAATCAAATTTTAAGAAGAAAAGGTTCTATGCAATTTTTCACATAAATTGATAGTTTTTAAGTTATAACGACTTCAAAATTGCGATTTTAGCTTAATAACGATTTTCGTCAAGTATCTCGAAAAGTATTACTTTATCGAAAAAATGTTACAGACCAATTACAGATAGTACAAACTGGGAATTAATTATATTTTTTGTTTATTGATGTAGGATTAATAATTTCGGAGATATTTAAGTTTCTATTTGGTATCCAAGTGTTTCGAAATTACCTTTAAAGTTTAAAATGCATTTTTTTCTAAAGCTCTAGCTCTAAATGAGCAAAAAAATTGAGCATCTAGATAATGCTACATCTTAACGAAAAACTCTATTTGAGATCATTTTTTTAAATTACTGGCTAATTAGAGTAACAAAATGGCGACCTTTTTATATAAAAAAATATAAATACGCACATAACTTCTTTATTTCTTATGCTACAGTAACCAGTAAAAAATGATTTGAAAGCGCAATTAATTGTCTTTAATTTCATTTCTTAGCATGCGTGACGTAGGTCACAATTTCTGAGATATTTAACATTTAAACTGCATTTTTCGTCTTATAAACATTCGGACGCCATTTGTAAACTTTCTATTCTCCGAAGCTATTATATCTATGTAAATAAATAAACAAGCGAAATTCATTATCAGTGTATGAGCTTTATTTTTGGTCTCTACCCATTTTTCAATAAAACTAATATTTATTGAGATATTTGGAAAAGGAAAAAAATTACGTTTTATCGAAAATACCTTTATAGTTTAAACTGCATTTTTTTCTAAAGCAAGTGCTGTATACAAACCAAAAAATTTCAGCATCTACGTCATGCTGTATATTAATGAGAAACAGTGTTTGAAATTCATTTTTTTTAATTACTGGCTAATTACAGTATCAAAATGGCGAAGTTGTTATTAAAAAAATGTGTAGACGCACATTGCTTCGGTCATAACTTCTTTGTTTTTTATGTTACAGAAACCAATAAAAACAGTTGAAAGCTTAATTAATAACCTATTATTATACCTATTAGCATCCTTGACGTAGGTGTCACAGTTTCTGAGATATTTAACTCTCACTCTAAATAATTACCGTATGAACACTTGTATGCCACATGTAAACTAAAATATCTCCGAAATTATTAATCCTACATCAATAATCAAAAAATATAATTAATTCCCAGTTTGTACTTTGTAATTGGTCTGTAACATTTTTTCGATAAAGTAATACTTTTCGAGATACTTGACGAAAGCCGTTTGGAAATACCTTTTTTTTTTTAAGCTAAAATCGCAATTTTGAAGTCATTATAACTTAAAAACTATAAATTTATGTGAAAAATTGCATAGAACCTTTTCTTCTTAAAATATGATTCTACTTCAGCTCCAACAAATATATATTTTTTTAAGTGCCACCCCCTGAAACCACCCCCTATAAATTACCAAGCCCCCGCACAATATAGAAACTTTTCTGTGAAGCATTTACTATTATACTGCCAAAAATGAGCGAAATCCGTTCAATATGACATTTGAAGTTCTGCATATTTTTTACCTCTAGGTACTGTACTATTACGTAATACTGAGATACGCAGCGTTCGAGTGGTAACAGCTGGGTAGTCTAAGAGCCACGCATTCTAATAGTTATTTATGTTATAAGGATCATAATGACAATCATTATGGTACTAGTGGATATTTTCAGGCGAGGCGCTAGCCGAGCTTGATAACATGGTGTGTACCATAATGATTGTTTATGATCCAAATTTCATACAAAATTTTATCTTCTGGCACATATTGACACTGAAAATGATGTTTATAATTAAGTCATTTTGACACGTCAGAAGGTAAAATATTATTTTGTTTCATATATGACGTTATCATTTCCAATGTCTCCGATGGTTGCAAGGATTGCGAAATCTGTAAATTTTTTATATCCAAGCAACGTAAAAATTTAAAAATATGTAAGTGAATGCGCTACATATACCCCCCCCCCCCCTGCAAAAAGAAAAATCAACCTACAAAAGTATCAATATTAAAGCGGACTTTTTAAAGGCAGATTTGATGGGTAGATCAACAACATCATTCAACAAATATGCAGGTTTAACTGCATCAATAGTAACAGTAGAATCCTTTCCATATTTAAGGACTGTAATAATTTTGCTGATTTGTAACTAAATAGGAAAGTTCACAATCGTTAGATTGAGCGTCTTTCAGCAATGTTAAAGAAAAACAAAAATATCTATCAATTTGAATAGTAGAATATATAAGAATAATGTATTGGTAAATATTATTTCATTATTATTTGTTAATTATTCATAAATCAGTAAGAAATATGAAGTATCGTCAATAATTTCAAATTTTATTAAGTTCTGACGTCACTGTTTACAACTAAATCTAGGAATATTTGTTTTTGTTAAGATTCTTGACCCTTATAATTTGAATGTATATTAATAGGTGGATGTAAGCACGCAATTGCATTTCGGAACCGAAAATAGCGCAAAAACATGTCATCTTAAAACGTTCATATTTTTCGAAAAACACCTGCGGGGGGGCCGAACGATGTCGCGACGCAAAGAAGAAGAGTTCTAGTTGATCCCCATAGTAAATTACACAAGGAAAATCGAAAATTCGGCTCGGCACGAATGAATCAAAACTGGTATTATTTGACATTTAGCGAAAACGGCAAAACAAAATGTCAGTCACACATCAATATAGGTAACGGTGAAGTTTGCATTTCATGGTTGCCATAGAAATTTACTGCTTGAACTATACTGTGCATGCGTAACCATTGACGTCACGGCTTTTGGCGGGAATTACCATTTTCAAATTATAAATTGAATTTAAAATTATTTAACCTCCATAAAAAAATTTGCTATTACATATACTTAGTTATTACTAGTTCTAGAATCCAAATTTAATGTAAATAAAAATTATGAAATAACCTCTGTAAATTGATATTGATTGAGTTTACAGGAGAAATTGAGGTAGGTGACAAAATAGCATGTATTTAACGTAAATCGGAAATTTCACAATCGTTAGATTGAGCATCTTTCAGTAATTGTAAATTGAAATTAATTGAGTATATAGAAGAAATTGAGGTAGGTGATAAAATAGAATGTATATGGCAAAATACTATTATTTACAGCTTGATCATCATAATGAGAATGATGTTATGTCACAGAAAACTAGCAAATTATTGATACTTTAATAAGATGGCTCAATAGTGCAGGAAGTGGTATAAGCAGAGTACTCGCCTACACATGTACAAAATAAATAAAAAATATACAATCTACTGGCTATAAACTTGGAGTCGTCCAGGCTATCTGGTTGCGGTGGGGATTTAGCAATGGTACTAGAATTGTGGTGGCGAATCTAACGGGATCTAGTGTTTACAACCGTCCTGAAACCCTGCCTTCTCGTAAGATTCTTGTCTTCAGACCCACATCTCGAAAGCATCTGTTTGCCTTCCTAACGGTCTGTGTCTCAGGCGCAAAAAAAGGTGGAGAAAACGAGAATATGAGCAACTCTGATCTTTGTGCGTTTCGTAATGTTTCTGTTACGTCAAATTTTGCTCAACTGAACTGGCAGATTGCCGATCTGGCTACTTCATATTCGTAGTGGCCGGTATTGTCCACAAGGGATCTAAGATTTAGTAATTTGTTTACTACCTCACAATCACCTATCCTTACAGCGCCTGGCTATTTTCCATATGCTCGGTATACAATCATAATTTCTATATCGTTGTATTTACACTTAAACCGTACTTAGAACTGTTGTTGAAGGTTGTCCAGCAGGTGTATGAGCTCATCCTCGCTTGCTGCAACTTATGTGGTATCCTCTACAAATCTTACATTAGAAACTTTACTTCCGCATATTCCACCCTGCGAGTCCTCCAGCACGCGCCATATCACGTGTTCACTATGGATGTTAAACACAGCCCCGTCTAACTTTATATTTCCAGGAGTTATTCTTGACAATTTTCAACAAAACTACCACATGTTTGGGTGTTAACATATCCAATAATATAGTTCACAGTTTGTCCCATGCCATATTATCAAAAACCTTGCGGTATTTTAGGGAAAGAAGGTAAAACACGCACGTAATATTCTAATAGCTTGCTGTCAAAAGCCGATTTAACTGTTTCACTACTAATAATGGCACTTGATTGGTGCAATGGTCTCAAGAAATGAGCTTCGTTGGTAACCACGTTAATGAATTAATTAATCTACTTTAACTTGTATGCAAGACCTTTAAGTATGGACAATTTTGTAAAAAATGTATTAGGTTGTGGGATGCAGACTTGAAGATCCTTTGGAATAAAATTCGCTCGAAATATTAAGCTAAGTTTTTCTATTGATTTTTGTTCTTTTCTAGCTTTCCTGGACTAAGATAATAGAATCTTATCTTATCCAGTAAGTTTTATAAATAGGATATAGTAGCATAACATATTGAAATGTAATAAAGATCCTATGGTCCCTAAAATACATTTATGGTCCGTGCGGGATCCCCTATCAAACTATGCGGCTTAATAATTTGCTTTAAAAAATCGACAAATTTAAAAAACCCTAAAACACATAGTTGGACCAAAAACGGCGAACGAATTCTGTTGTGGTTTATACAGGGTGTCCGGAAGTTCCTGTCGTTAACTTTGGACGATGACAGTCTTTGCAAAAATATGAAGAAGTTCCTATAGACGTGTAGTTTAACCGATGATTGCAATTTCATTTTAAGCCGAAACTCGTTCACGACTGTGAATGGAACGCCCATAGTTAACAGACATTTTTGTATAAGTTTGTTTAAAAAAGGAAACTTTCGGTCTATTAAAAATATTCTCTTCGCTTTCTAATAAAATGAAACTGATGCCATTTGATAGAGTCTCGGCCATCCACGCCAACCCTTTAGGAATGCATTTTCTTCAAACGTTTGACCTTAATTAAGGACTAGAAAGTTGAAGCACATGCCAAACGGAAATCAAAGTTTACGTTAAATCAAAAACATTTTCAATGCATAAATAGTTCCTTTGGATCATGAAAGTGATTTCTTAATGAATGAACGATTGTTTAAACGAATCATTTAACTTATGATTATTTCTTTTCTTTCTGTTTTTTTAAATGGGATTTGTACAGAGTACATGTACAGATTATTACAGGTAGATAATTGCGCAGCGTACAATCTCTTACAATTACAGATTACAAGAACTTACATCTAGTGATATCATTTTCTTTGAATATGTCTTTACATTTAGCTTACAATCTAATCTGATTCGTCACCTCAACATTCGTGGTTTGCTTCAAAATCAATATGATCTTCGCTCTTGTGTTCGTTTTCAAGCATAGACATTGGACTTCCTACGAACCACCGTGGCGAGGCTGCAATCTTTCATTGAAGGCTCAACCACAATCTTAAGCTTTGAATAACGTACAAACTGCATTTTTTGTATTCTGTCATATTGAAGTAATGAAAATCTTGCGCAATATCTTCGGTTTTAGGAAAATCTAATACGGTGGAATTTGACTGGAATCAAAAATGTTTACGTCACAACATTTTTTAACATCATACATTAGCGAAGTAAACTCTTGAACAGCATTTACTTTCTTTTCATCATCAATGTTTTCGATATCATTAAGTAACGCGAAAACTTACTGAAAAACATAATTTTTTGAAAAATTTGAAAAGGTTTCGTTTTCCCTTTTCGACAAGAGGAAACGGTCTAATAGCAATCCGTGAAGACGTGAAAACCAGGCAACACGTGACAAATCCGGACTCAGGCATTTTTCTAAATCAGTATAATTTAGTGGAGTTGCTAAGCATAACAATCGTTCACTTTGGGATACTAACATGAAATTTGGCACAGAGGTAAAGTTTTTCTTGGCGAACAAAACGTGATATAGTGCCAAGCGAAAACATTTATTTTCGGCGGCCATCTTGAAAAAAATAAGTTGACGGACAGTTTTTTGGGATTATCTTGAAAACCGTGTAGTTATGACAAAAAAACTCCTAAGTAAAATTGAACAAAACGAAATTCACTACAAAATAACATTTATACTTTTTTGACATGGACCAAATGGTTTTCCTACAATTAGGTCAAATGAACAGCGGTACGATCGTCAAGCATTATTTAATATGATGTCGCGCAGGTCGTTTAGTACGTTACCGACAGTATTATTGTCATGAGTAATATTATACATAAGAATAATACATTAGTAACAATAATAATAATCATCGAGATCCTGATTCTTGGGGGGTGGAGTTTACCACCCTCTTTGGACCACATCTCCAGAAGCTACTTCAGCATGTCAGGAGCTGGTTTCTTGTAAATGTCGAGTTATATGTAGTAAAAAATGTACTTTACTGTGTTTATGTGATGAAGACTGCTGTGAAGCCGACAGTGACTGAAAATTTCAACTTTTAGGCATTCGTTTCTTTGAGATATAAAAAATCACTATAGTAGAAATATTTAGTTAAAATAAAGCTTACAAAAAAATGTATTTAGATACTTTTTATTAAAAATAGAATTACATTACGGTTATACTTAAATATATAATTTCCCTGCCACTGAGAAAACTAATGGAGTCACAAAAAAATTCATTACAGGATTTTTGTAGAAAATTTAGTTTACTTTAATTTGTGTAATCACAAGAATATTGATACAATTCGCCGTTTTCTGATTTTTCTGACGATTTTGAGGTTATAACGGTCGAATCAATTTTTTTTTTTTTTTGAGTGGCACTATATCCCATTTTGTTCCTCTCAAAAAACTGTCTATGTTCACCCAATTTCAGGTTAGTATCACAATCTGAACAATTCTTTAAAAAATTCGAATTAAGCATCTCCACTAATTCACGCTTTTAGCAATGCAACGTCCAGAAAATGGATTCATGAATATATTAATCTGTCTTTTTGTGATATGTAATAATAAAGAAAATGTCTCCAGACAATTAATTGAATGAAATATGAAAATGGGATTTATTATTCATCAAAATAAGAACTTTTTTATATCCGCCTTTAATGTTAGAATTTGATAAATTTTAAGCACTTTTCCTAGTATACTCCAGTCGAATTAGACATCATAAAAAATTTTGCGTACTGCGGACTTCTTTTTGTGGAAGTTGTTTAAGAGGGCATAATAAGCAAGCACAGAAAACTACACCCTGCTACACCAAGTTTCAACCCCCTATTTTTAGGGGTTGAAACTTTGAAATTTTACTTATGTGTCCATATTTGTTTCCCTATTGCCCGTAGGGCTCTTTACCAAGTTACAGTTTTTGAAGATTCGTCCCTCCTCTACATAATATATATATTACACATTTGCCGTAGGACAAACGGTTTTGGCTGTACGAGGCCGGAAAGGTCGCGCTGTCCGAATTTGGGGGTCATCTGCACAGGACAAACGGCAATTATTTCCAATCTACAATAGTACACATACTAATGCCCTTAAGGAGGGATGATGATTTGTGAAAAAACTTTCATCGAATACCGCACGGTTTTCATGATACGGGATGTTGAAATTTAAAAAAAAAAAAAAGTGAACCTACTTTTTTTCGCTCATTTTTTTTTCATGTATGTACGACCCTAATATAAGAAAATTTACGTTGGTTTCATTTTAATACATTCGTTGGTTTAGGAGCTAGACAGCAAAATATGCCAAAAGTGGCTATTTTGGTATTGTTGCATTAAAAAAACCAAAACCAGTATAATTCTGGTAAGTGTTTTTGTTTATCCTAAAAGTCCAATTCATTGCGCATAGAAAATGTGTTTTTGTATTTAAATAGGATCAACACTTATTGTGTAATAACGATTTATGTCTTGTGTTCTCCAGTCTCCTTTTTCACATTTTTTTTTTTTTGAGGCCTTATGGTTCATGGTAGGGCAGAAAGCAATGTATACCTGAACAGGGCACATATTAGGGTGTTAAAATGGATCTCTTGTTAAAATGCGATAGGACGTACCGTTTTCGAGTAAAACGCACTTTTTGCAAAAAATTATTTCAGATCACACTTTTCATCGACTGACTCACTGCTGACTACGAAAAAATAAAACTATGTGTCGCTTATTGCTTTTTCTATTTATGAGGGACATTGCTAATGAAAGAATGAAGGGACTCGGATGGAATAGGGGGTTCTCACTCCCCTATTTGAAGGTTCACGCTTGTCTCGAATCATCATTGCAACTTATTTTGTGTCTATAACAAAATCCACAGTAATTTTACCTTCCTCAAGAAACAGCTATTATATGTCCATTTCATCGGAAAATAATTTAAAAAAACAAACTCCCAAGAAAGAAAACACCAAAATGTAAAATTTATTTATCAGATCACAATTCAGAACACAATAAAAACTCAAAGCAAACATAACCAAACAAGTTCGTTTTACTCGAAAACGGTACGTCCTATCGCATTTTAAGAAGAGACCCATTTTAACACCCTATTATGTGCCCTGTCCACGTGTATAATGCTTTCTTCCCTACTATGAACCATAAGGCCGCAAAAAAAAATTGTGAAAAAGGAGACTGGAGAACACATGACATAAATCGTTATTACACAATAAGTGTTGATCCTATTTAAATACAAAAACACATTTTCTATGCGCAATGAATTGAACTTTTAGGATAAACAAAAACATTTACCAGAATTATACTGGTTTTGGTTTTTTTTAATGCAACAATACCAAAATAGCCATTTTTGGCATATTTTGCTGTCTAGCTCCTAAACCAACGATTGTATTAAAATGAAACCAACGTAAATTTTCTTATATTAGGGTCGTACATGCATGAAAGAAAAATGAGCGAAAAAAGTAGGTTCACTTTTTTTTTTAAAACGGGGGGTTTTCAAAATTTCAACATCCCGTATCATGAAAACCGCGTGGTATTCGATGAAAGTTTTTTCACAAATCGTCATCCCTCCTTAAGGGCATTAGTATGTGTACTATTGTAGATTGGAAATAATAGCCGTTTGTCCTGTACAGAAGACCCCCAAATTCGGACAGCGTGACCTTTCCGGCCTCGTACAGCCAAAACCGTTTGTCCTACAGCAAATGTGTAATATATATATTATGTAGAGGAGGGATGAATCTTCAAAAAGAGTAACTAAGTAAAGAGCCCTACGGGCAATAGGGAAACAGATATGGACACAAGTAAAATTTCAAAGTTTCAACCCCTAAAAATAGGGGACGCACATGGCGTAGCAAGGTGTAGTTTTCTGTACTTGCTTATTATGCCCTCTTTAACAACTTCCACAAAAAAAAAGTCCGCAGTACGCAAAATTCTTTATGATGTCTAATTCGACTGGACTATACTTGTAAGTTTTTTTTAATAATTAAAAAAATAAATTTGCAATTAAAATATTTAAATGACTATTTCATTCCTATAAATTTCGTCCAATCAAAATCGATCATTTTAATCAACAAATAGTTTCGCATCGACAAAATTTAACATTTAAAGTTTTGAACCAATGAAAAGACAGAATGAAGCAACCAACCTGTTTTTCAGCGGCAAATTTTCCTTTGTTTTTTGAAAACATAGTAACCGATTCAACAAGTGGGACGTCATTACAATAATTTTTGCAAACGTCAGTTCACGTCAGTTGTAAAAACTGTGCGAGCATCTGCACGTGATATCACAGCTAATCTCAAAAATATGTATTTCTTAAGATTTAACAGTATTACGCGGCTATTATTAAAATTTCTGCTTGGTTCCTGTATTTTCAACTAAAATTTAGTTCAGTGTAATGTTTATGAAGTTCTAATACTTTGTCCTAATAAAATAGAAAGAACTCTTTTTATAGGTTGGAAATCTAACCTGTAATTAGCAGTCTATTGATCAACAATATTGAAAAATTATTTACGTGAATTTTTAAATATTTGCATGAAGCCAGTACAGCTCTAAGCTAAAAATGCGTATACAAACATTAAAAATGAAAATAAACTTGAAAAACTTAAAATCTAAGGTTATGTTGGTTATATGATGCAGATGCCCTATAACGGCCCCAAATGTTCAAGATTTGATGATTTATGTATTTATTTTTTTAAATTTACTTCCTATATCTAATAAATTTGTTTTCTTTTGCCTAAATTTTTATTCATGAAATAGTCATGACGAATACCATTCGTGATATAATTTAGTCTGGCAAAATTTAATGATTATTGTACTCGAGTTTGTTGCTTTGGAAATTTCGCTCTTGACATTGACAAAAATAACTCGCCTGACGGCTCGTTATTTTTATCTGTCAATGTCAATCGCGAAATTGCCAAGCAACAAACACTCTTAATAATCACTAAATTTTGCCGACAAAATTATATCACTTATGATATTATATATGAAAATTTCCTGTGAGCGGAATTTTATTTAAAAAAGAGGAAAAATTATTTTAGAGAATCATGTTCATGAACCATGAAAATATTTTTCATTAACGTAATCCCCGATTTCATGTGGCCCGAGAACGCTACAGTCGGTCGTGCAAAAAAGTCTTTTAATTGCACTGTAGATCGCCGAAAACGTATTCCCAATGGGTTGGCGTGGGTGGTCGAGAGAGTGAGGGGTATCAATCTAACGCTCTTCGATAGCAATTGACCTCTATCGAATGGCATCAGTTTCATTTTTCTATTAAAAGGCGAAAAAAACAATTTTTTTTTAATGGGCCGGAAGTTGCCTTTTTCAAACAAACTCGTGCAAACATGTCAGCCAACCATGGGCGTGATTAGCCTCGATTTAAAATGAAATTCATGATGCTATCTTATCAACTAACGTGCCAGGGCTAACGTGCTAATGCTTCAGCGATGAGATTGGGTATGTTACTTAGTGTCAATAAGAGCTATTATTCCATGGCATTGGATAAAAAAAATTTCAACCAGGGGCTTAGAAGAAGTGGGTGTTCCCTTATAATCAAATTTTTTTTTCTTCCGTTGTTTTTTAAAATTTGGTACCGGAATATACTTACTCAAAAAATGCCTTGTTTGTACACGGCAGGACCCACCAATCGTTTTGCAGGGTCATTTTGTGACTTGATTTCAATTAATATAATTTCTTAAATTTTTTGAGATTTTTTGAGACATAAGACACTTCTTTGTGCACTTAAACTGTTTGGATTGTCAAATTATGATATTTGAGTTTAAATTAAAGTCAAAGCAGAATAAATAAAAGCCCACTATAGGGCCCTAGCTCCCTTAGGAAGCGTTTTCAAATTTTGCTTTATATTTTTGAAAAGCAATCACCACCTAAAGTTAACGACAGGTATTTCCGAATTCCTTCTATAGCAATATAGTCAATTTACAAGAATGCGGCAACCGAATAGTGTATTATTTATTAACGTCCCTAGTATTCACATGCACTGGCGAGTCCCAAAATAATCTTGCATCGATTTCTACAAATTATTACCCCAAGTAGTTTTTGAGAAAAACGCCAAATCCTCTATCCAGCATCTAAAACCTGTATATGAATCAGGTAATGACCATTTCTGCATTAATTGATTATTCTCATAATTCTAACTGACTATCCTTGTAGGTCAGGTATTCGCAGTCGGAAATGTCTGTCTCCAGCTTAACTATTTAACTAGTTTAAATTATTCCAAACAAACAATAATAGCCGCACGAGACTAGTCTCGCAGGAAACGTATCTACAGTATGTACCTTTGTGACATGGTAACAAGCAACCGATGACGAATGACCGACAGAAATTTGCTTTCCGCCATATGTACTAATTTCGTCGAAATGAATACTAACTACCATCGGAATGCCTAGGTTTTGTAAACAGGATGACCTTGCATCTTAATGTTTCGAAGTAAATTGTTATGATTGGTACATGAACACTAAAATTCGCTATGTATGCGGCATTTTCTGGAAAAGAAATATGAATCAAGGTATTTTCTGACTTAATTTCCAATTATGTTTTCAAGTACAAGGTATCTCTACACTCCACAAACGTTGTATTTATAACTACTGTGAATCAGACGCACACCCATTTTATAGAGATGATGATCAATTGAATTCATTATCAATAAATTAACATCAACACAATTCCGGACTAACATAAATTTTCCAGAGAAAGTTACTAAAATATTATTATTACTACACTCAAAGAAAATGATAGGTAAATTCAACCAAAAAGAGCATATGAAATCGCGCCTATCTAGTTTCATAGTTAAATCAATCAGTAAAGAATAGTCATACAACTTTATTTGTTTTCGTAAACAAATAGTAGTTTAATAATCATATCTTCTTGTAACAAATTAAATAGTACAATGACATTTTTTTATGTTCACTAACCATTTCCAATTTGGTCTACAATTAAATAGTACAACGACTTTGTTTTTTTTTCACCAACTAATTTTTAGGCGTTAATTTTTAGGTTGATCTACACTTTATTGTATGATGAAGTTTTTTTTGGTTAGCCAAAATCTCAGTATTGAGACATCAGACCACCCAAACCAAAGATTAGAGATCGTTTATAAGATCCATCCAAATATATCGATGATCCCTGAGAGAATTTGAACACTGCAATCATGTTATTAATTTTCTATAAATTCATAAGAGTGGATTATTGATGGATGATGGATTATTGTTAGTGATTTGTATGTGGCGTCATCTGGGAATAATTTCTGTAATAGACTACGTGGTAAGCAAGCAAATTTTATGGTAATTCTTTTAGAACTTCTAGAAGACGACAATAATATTGGTTTGTCTACCAAGTACAATAGTACAGCGAACTAATACTGGGTTAGAATTACAATTCGATAATAGTTAAAAATAAAATATACTATTATCTAGGTTAATTTGACAGAATTCAACAAAATAATAGTCAGACGAACAAAATAATAGTCTTATTCATCTATTTTTTAAGTTAATGTTTGTTTTGTTGTACGACAACTTTTTATTAATTAAAATAACAATCACCTCTTGTTTAAAAATACCATCAATATAGTTTGGTTTAACCATTTTTTTTTGTTGAATTTACCCATACTATTTCTTTGAGTGTACGTGAAAACTCCCCTTTAAGTTCTTTTATCATATGAATTCGGCTGTAACACAGCATTATTTTTACTACATAAAATATGTTTTTTAAACTGGTGCCGCATTAGTGCAAAATTACCAATGTACTTAACAAAAAACTTCGAGGAAAAGATATGTTGTGTAAATATAACAACTGATTACTAAAATATACAAACAAAAAAGAATAACATAACGATTCGATTGTTCATTCTAAGCATAAGACACTAAAAAAAAAAAAAAACTTCAAACCATCAAGTTTTTTAATCATTTCTTTGCTGATTACTGCATGGACACTTAAAAGTTGAAAATCTCGAATAAGTTTTATCACTCGTTTTATATCATTGTATTGTAAAACTAGCAATGCTTTTAGTAAGAAATACACAGCAGATATACGCGATATTTCTAAAACATTCCTGGAGCTGCTGCAAACCACTTCCTTGCTGGCATTTTGCTTCATACACGAACCGCTCGATTTTACATAAATAGACATTTATAGTAGATGTATATTTTACGTTAACCAGAAAGGCGTCTACTTAGTAGGTGATGTCACAAGGCCTATCCTCGTGCACAGGTTGGTTTTCTAGCCTCGCATCGATTGTGACTTTTCAAGTAATCAAAAATGGCTTTATTTAAAAAAATATATCTCAAATTTATCACAGATCTTTTTTTATTGAAAATATAGTTGATTTCAATCAAAATAAAAAAATTCGAACCTGCCTATTTGCCTCAACAATAATAATAAACGCTCTATGTGCCCAAAAAAGTATTTATAAATATTAATAAACCCATTTTGGATTTCTGATCTTTGGTATTCTTAATATGTCGTTGATACCCAATATTTTTTTGCTTACTTATGGTACTTGCACCAACCCATGTTTAACCTAAGCCAAAGGATATTTAAAGAACTAAAAAACTAGACATTTTAAAATAAAGTTGCTTTTTTTTTCTGAAATTTTTAAGGTCGTTGTGGCACCTCAAGATATAATCAAAAACATTTTTATTTAGATATTACCAATATGATGTGTCAACTTTACTGCATTCAATCTCTTTGATATCGGAAAACCAAATCACTCCACCATAATATAGTTTTGTACACATATTATGTTTGGAAAAAGTGTTTACATTTTTACTTTATTTTATTGTGTATATTTATTTGAAATTAATTTGACCACAAAAAAATCCTCTCCCCAACTTCCAATATTTATCGATCAATTCTATATAATTGCGAACTAGCCTACAAAAGTTCAGATCTATTATGTCTAAGAAATATTCTGAAAAATAAGTTATCATAACAAACAAATCGACAGAGAAACACTCCTTAAAAAACCGGTCAAGGGTGAGTCGGCTTGAGCGCCGAGGGCTTCGTAGTGCAGGCAATGTATAATAAAGATATGAAAGCACAGCGTCAACTAAAATTGTAAACTGTCTTAATGATAACTAAGAAATATTTCAGTAATAGTAATAATTTCAGAAATAGTGAAAATTTTGCTAATTTTGCTAATTATTATAAAATTTGAAGGGTCAAATTATTCGAAGGGTTCGATTATTTTTTCTATCTCCAAGTCAAGCGTGGAGGTAGGTACTTCAGTATTCAAAATTTTGAAATTTTGTCATCTTACTTTTGAATATTTATAAGAAATATATGAAGTTCTAAAATAACTTAAATAATAAGAACAATTGCTACAGTTTTCCTTACATCATTTTGCTGACATTTCAGTTTTTTTTCAGAATTTTTGACCCAATAATTTCGGAAATAAAGGGGGAGACATCGTTGGAATTATTTGGAAATTGGAAAATTATTGGAATCCCTACATTTAGACCTATCAAACGATACCCACTTGCCTCGATCATTTGTTTTTAAGTGGCACATTTTGACTCACAAAATATTTTTGGGGAATCGACTGGAAATTTGCGTGCCTGCGAAATTTCTTATAAAAGTTTCGGAAATAAACCGCCCTGGACAAACAGATGGATCTGAGGATCGATGCAGTTAATACGTGTCAAATTACTCCTTGTCTCATGATATTAGAAATAACAGATATGCTCAATTTGTTGCATAGTTTTGGTGCGGCTAGCGCCGGCGTATTACGTTACTGTGACGCAGTTTTGAATAGAAATGTGTCTTTACTACATTGAAGAAATCTGACTTTTTTTTTAATAATCAACACGAATATAATTAATTGCAATAAATAGTAGTATATAGTATGTTGTGCCACTTTAATTAATTTAATTCTGATTATTTCAATTTATTAACGTGGTAGCTAGTGAAGCCCATTTTTTGACATTTCACCAATCAAATGTCATTATTAGTGGTAAACTAACCTAGATCGGGTTTTGACAGTTCTATATGCAAAATTATCGCTGTAATCTCTATCGACATAATTATCGCATGTAATATGGTGCTTAAATTCTATCGATCAAATGTTTGCGAAAGCTTTGTCGCCTGGTAATATAAAGAGTGTAAATTGACAGTTTATTATCCAATTAAATCCCAAGTGCTTTAGTAGAAGGGATTTAATTTCTTCGATAATAAACTGCCAATTTACACGAGTTATATTACCTTTTGGCAACTTAGCTTGAGCAAAAATTTATGGATAAAATTTAAAAGCACGAGTGGTATTTTGGGAAAATACTTCAGGAATAAATTAATTAAATGCATAAAACATAACCTTTATTACCAATTTTTCTATAAAATAAGTAAATTTTACACCACATTCTTTAAAATACTTTTCTTGCAGCATTTTTGCTGTACACTTCCAGATCGTCTTAGCACTATCTTCTTTATAATTTTCTCCATTTAACTTTTTCATATTGTAATCGAAGTCACTTAATATAGCGGCCAATTCATTAATTGGAGTTAACGCCCTTAACTCGTGATATACGGTTTTTTGGGATTTTTTGGTGTTAATTACCAACGGGTTACTTTTTGATAGATTACCGTATGTAAGTACATTTTTAGTTTGTGTCCAGAGAGAATGTGTTTCTTTGTACATTTGTAATAAATGATTTGCTTACCTCGTAGTAGTCGGGAATCTCAGCTCCAATTTAAGGCTTATTTTTTGATGCCTAAGTACCTATCAGACATACGGCTGAAAAGTATCGTACTCGATGTAAAATTATCTGCTGAATCCGAATTCGGAGGGCGCATAAAAATCAGGGATTGCCTTCAACCCTCAATCCGCGAATTTACCCTCATTTCGGAAATTGTGAACAATTGAATTTTTAAAATACAACTTGCTTTTTCTCCCACAAAAAATAAGCTAAAAATCTATTTTTTTCAAATTGTAGCACACAGTGCATTTAATGCAACAGTGTAGTCAAAACACATCTAATACTTATAGAATTTTAGAAAAAAACATGTAGTGAACTTCTACGCAGCCGGCGCATTGAAAAATGTAGCCCGCGAGGTATTTTTTATTTTGGGAAATTGACAAAAACTAGATCGTACGAAATTACAAGAAAAGACCAAAATTATTTTCAGTGATTGATTCATACTGATATTTTGAGTGAAACGGAAGATATGATTTTTTTTAAATTTGGCCGTCGTGCGAACGAGCGCGCTACGAGTTGAAACAGACGTATGCGGGCACCTTTTTGAATTAGATTTAGTTATTTGATACTGTATTAATAGAAACAATATTCCTGTGTTTGATTTTATCGGCTTAATTTTATTTAAAAGATATAGTTATTAATATAATTGTTTAGAATTCCTTAGGTTTAATTACTTCTACATCATGGAAGAAGAGTAACAATTTAAAAAAATGGGATTTATTTAGTTCAAATAGGATTAGGAAGTCATCAAATGTTGAAATTTTAAGTTGGAACAAAATTTTAAAAACCAGTCAGTCCATCTTGTCTGTAACTTTCTTTGGGCGTACGATTACTCTGGAATAGTTCATGATTGACTTGAAATTTGGTACACCTACAGGATTAGATTATTATATATTGATATTATTCCGTTGAAGGGTGGGGGGTAAATGTGGGTAAATGGGCGAAAACTAGTAAAGCAAACAAGAGTTTATAAAATTGGGATTTAGTGTTTGTACAAGAAGCCAAGATCTCAACCATTTTTTGGCATCAGCTACCCCACTACCACCCTCATTACCACCGCCACAACATTATTAAATGGGGTAAAAAAATGTGATTTAGATTGTGTACAAAACACATTAATTTATTTTTAACTTCAGCCAACCCCACTACGGTGGGGATGGGGTGGCAATGGGAGACCTGGAAGAGTCTTGGATAGAAAATCTGGATGTGGAAGTAGTGATTTCTTAGGCAGTGGTTTGTATTTATATCAGCTAAGCGAAATACAATTAATAATTAGAAATGATTATAATTATAAGTTTTCATCAGTACATTTAGCTAACACAATAATAATGCAATACCAGTTGTCCAGATCTCTTTCAAAAACACCTCTTGTTGCAAATATTATTCTTACACTTGCAAACGACTACTTAGAAGTGACTGGCTTCGAATGTTTCTTGCACATGGTAGGTATCAGTACACCTTTTGTCAATGTCTAATCATACTGAAGAACATCTGGAAGTTTTGTACACTCAAAGAAAATGATAGGTAAATTCAACCAAAAAGAGCATATGAAATCGCGCCTATCTAGTTTCATAGTTAAATCAATCAGAAAAGAATAGTCATACAACTTTATTTGTTTTCGTAAACAAATAGTAGTTTAATAATCATATCTTCTTGTAACAAATTAAATAGTACAATGACATTTTTTTATGTTCACTAACCATTTTCAATTTGGTCTAAAATTAAATAGTACAACGACTTTGTTTTTTGTTCACCAACTTAGGTTGATCTACACTATATTGTATGATGAAGTTTTTTTTGGTTAGCCAAAATCTCAGTATTGAGACATCAGACCACCCAAACCAAAGATTACAGATCGTTTATAAGATCCATCCAAATATATCGATGATCCCTGAGAGAATTTGAACATTGCAATCATGTTATTAATTTTCTATAAATTCATAAGGGTATAAGATAATGCATGATTGATTATTGTCAGTGATTTGTATGTGGCGTCATCTGGGAATCATTTCTGTAATAGACTATGTATGACAAGCAAGCAAATTTTATGGTAATTCTTTTAGAACTTCTAGAAGACGACAATAATATTGGTTTGTCTACCAAGTACAATAATACAGCGAACTAATACTGGGCTAGAATTACAATTCGATAATAGTTAAAAATAAAATATACTATTATCTAGTTTAATTTGACAGAATTCAACAAAATAATAGTCAGACGAACAAAATAATAGTCTTATTCATCTATTTTTTAAGTTAATGTTTGTTTTGTTGTACGACAACTTTTTATTAATTAAAATAACAATCACCTCTTGTTTAAAAATACCATCAATATAGTTTGGTTTAACAAAATTAACGATATTGTTAGTTAACCATTTTTTTTTGTTGAATTTACCCATACTATTTCTTTGAGTGTAGACATGTTACCTGTTTTCTTCCAAATAAGAAGTGTATAGGCAATCTTCAGTAGGTGGTAAAACTATATATCGCTCTTGCAGTTTAAAAATAAATGTGCCCTTAGTTCTTTAAGGCTTACGTGGAAACATGAGTGACCATACAGGCATTTGAAGAATATGGAGCCAGTGTTTATAAATTCCATGACGTTGCAATCCTCCATGTCATTTAGGTATATATTTTGCCAGAGGATTAAGTGTTTCCCAATTTCCAGTTGCCGTCTCAAATTCTGTCTTTTTTCCCTCTCTAAATGCCTAGCTTGTGTTATCCCACCCATTAAGTACATAGGTAGACTTAAAAAGGGTCGCTATAAGGAGAAGACGTATGAGTGCCTGTCTTCAATTATTTTATTGCAGAAAAAATAGGAATCGAACTTTTAAAGCCACAACTTTACTTTCATTTTGCTGTACAAAAACAATGACAACAAAAAATATCTGTTACGTGCCACTATTGCTGCTGTTCCAAAACACAAAATTTTAGTATGGAGAATATAACTATATCGGCTTATTCTAATTATAGTAATTTCTAATTATTAATTGTAATGTATTTTACTAAGCTGATATAAATACATTCATATCTATAATATTCAGAGACAATTTCATTTATACAGGTTAGATGAATAAATAATAATTTACGTGTTTCTAAAGTTATGATGAAAATTAAACCCAAGGCATTTTAAACAACTATATTAATAACTACATATTTTAAACAAAAAATCCGGTAAAACTTAACACAGGAATATTGTACCTACTAATACAGGAGCAAATAACTCAATATACCGCAAATGAGTGCCCGCATCCGTCGGTTTCGATTTGTAGCGCGCTCGATCAGAGGACGGCCAAATTAAAAAAAATCATATCTTCCGTTTCACTCAAGATATTAGTACGAATTAATCACTAAAAATAATTTTGGTCTTTTCTTGTAATTTCATTCGATCTAGTTTTTGTTAATTTCTTAAAATAAAAAAAAAATCTCGCATGCTACATTTTTCAATGCGTAGAGGTTCACGTGATATTTTTTTCTAAAATTTTTATAAATATTAGGTGTGTTTTGACTACACTGTTACATTAAGTGTACTGTAGGCTACAATTAAAAAAAAGAATAGATTTTTAGCTTATGTTTTGTGGGAGAAAATGCAAATTATATTTTAAAAATTCAATTTTTCACAATTTCCGAAATAAAAATTCGCGGATTAAGGGTTGAAGACAATCCTCGATTTTTATGCGCCCTCCGGATTCGGATTCAGCAGACAATTTTACATCGAGTACGACACTTGTCAGCCGTATGTCTCACAGGTACTTAGGATTGAAAGATAAACGTCTCCAGAATCCTGACTAGTAGGCATTTCTATTTAATTTTAGATGCTGCCAGTGATAATTATTTTGTAACTACATTACTGAGCTATTGAAAGCTGTGCTTGACTTGTTCCTGTATGAGCTATATTAAGTACAATCTTGGTATGTAATTGTTACCTGGTTGAAAAGTAGGGAAATTGAAATAGTTACAGATAGGTAAGGCGGCTTAAGGGCAACCCGGGCGGCTGCCCGGGGCGCGTCAAATTGAGGGCAAACTAGGGGCGTCAAAGGGCAAAAAATGTTTCCATGAGGTGGAAAAAAATTTTTTTCGGATTTTTATGTGCCCCCTCCCCCCCATGAGGTGATAAAATTTGTCAGATTTTTAATAGCATTCCGCTGGATGAGGTGGATTTTTTTTTATTTGCCCCTCCCCCATGAGGCGATAAAAAGTTTGTACTTTAGTATGAAGTACGTCCGTGATGACCTTAGGAAAGGGCGTCAAAAAGTGCTCCCGCCCGGGTGAAAAATTTACCTTGAGCCGCCCCTGGTTATAGCCTATATATCTCAGACAGGCTTCGCTTTGGAACTGATGTATGTGGTATGTTTATGTTTATTTTTACTACTACATAATACGATATTACAATTTACAAGGTACGTTAACAATATGCAATAAGCTAGGGAAATATGTATAGATAAAATTTAAAAGCAAGAGTGAACGTATTTTCGGAAAACATTTCACGAAACAATGCATGACATATACGTCAAAAAATTATCGCAATATTTGTCGACGCGTCGATACAAAAAAATTAGAGCGATAATTTTTTCATGTTGGCACTGTCAAAAGCCGATCTAGGTTGCGTTGCCAATAATAATGACATTTGATTGGTATAATGTGAAAAAACGGGCTCTCATTGGCTATCGCGTTAATGAGTGAAATGATTCGTATTGCACTCATTGACATGTGATATATGTCATGTATTGTGTCGTGAAATATTCTCCTTAAATAACCACTCGTGCTTTTAAATTTTATCAGAAACATTTTTTCTCAATCTAAATTGTCAATGTAGTAATACAATTCGTGTAATATAATTTGTTATCAATTACTTACACTGTTAATGTTACTAGGTAACTACGCTATCAAAAAAAAAAAAAATCCGATAAAATTCTAAGCAATAGTGATATTATGTATGATTATACTGCATTTATTAAATGTTATTTTGGAATTAGGGAAAATAGACAAACGTTCAACGATATAAAATACATTAATTAAATATAGAAAAAGATTTATCAGTGAAATGATATATAAAGGCACATAAAGCAATTATGCTGAACAAGTAAAGAGACTCGGAAAGCTGTAATTTATAATTACTATAACGAAGTCATTTTTATCACATTAATAAAATGTTTTTTGTCAATAGCTACATTTTTAATCCTGTATATAATTAAATAAATCGACATATTATAAAATGTCGAATTTTTTATTATTCTAATTACGACGAAAAAAAATCTGTAATTTTTCATCTAGTCAAAATGTCGGATTTGTTAAGTTTTATTTAAGAAATTTAATACAAAAATATACTTTCCATCTATAAGATAGGGTTTTCACAGTACCACTTAATTCAATAATATGGGACTTATTAATGTGTTCTATCATACTACTGCTAACTACTGTGTTACAAAACTAACACGATTAAGTTTTGATATTGTTGAATTGGTGGGATTTCTATATATAATATTAATTCAGCTATATCCAGAAATTTTGTGTTAGATACTTGTTTAATTGCCTATCAAATAAACGGTTATTCATCATTTTCATAAATTTATCTTGATGGACAGTTTCAGAAATTTTGTTTTGTTATTATGCATCATAATATGCAAACATTATTTAAAAACAGTTGATTTGCTAAACTAAATGAATATACATCTTAACTAAAGTTTCGATATATACAGACATATACACTTTATATTTAGCAGTATTAATAAGAAGAATTAAGTAATATATAAGTAATTCATGTTTATAACACTATGGAACACTGTAAAAATGGTCAATAAATTTTTATTTGATTTGTCTACAAGAAGACTAGAACTATTTAATTGCGGATTTGTATTATACCCAATTGAAAGTAAGAAAAAATAGGCCACAAATAAATCATTATAGACAATACCATAAGAAAATAGTAAATATTTTGCTATCCTACGGTTAGTTTTATTGGAAATGATTTTAAATAATGTATCATAACAGTGCTTAAGCCAAACAGGTAACAAAGGGCATAGCCGGATAAGTAGGGTGAAACGGCCCCCGGCCCTATCTTCATTGAGAGAAGGAATATAGTTAGCAATAAGTGAAGGGAACAATTTTGCAAAATATATAAGGACCAATTTCTTGTGTCAAAACGCAGCAACCGAAAATTTTGGAAAAAATATATGTTGGACAAGTATTGAAGAGGATTCTCAGAAAAAATTGTCGGTCAATTTGGGAAAGAACTAAGGGCGAGAAGACATCGGTATACTTTTCAACTATTTTTCCCCTCGTTGTACCACATTCAACATTTTTTTGTAGCGTCTACGTCTATATAACATATTTTTTCGCAGCGTGGAACATTACGTCATAGTGAAAACAAAAATCATGTCCGTGGTCTTTCGAGACCAGTAGTCTTAAAAATGATTCGGTTCAAACGCGTATACCCCCGTTTTCGGGATCGCCGATCACGGGAAAAATATTCATAGTTTAGCTTCAACCCCTTCTCATCCCTCAAACGGGCAGAAACCATCCCACACACACACACACCAGAAAGCATGCTATAAAGGATTTGCAGGTTTTTCGGCACATCACGATAAAAATATAATTAATGAAAGGCCCCCGAGGTCGCTACCAGGTTTTTCGGCACATCACGATAAAAATATAATTAATGAAAGGCCCCCGAGGTCGCTACCACCTTCTCTTCCGTGAATTATGAAGGGATATGCACAGGAATAACGATAATGTGCCGAAAAAACCGTAAATCCTGGATAGCATTCTTTCTGCAGTTTCTGCCCATTTGAAGGATGACGAGGGGTTGGAGCTAAAAATGAATATTTTTCTCATGATCAGCTACCCCGAAAACGGGGGGATACGCATTTGAACCGAATCATTTGAAAAAAAAAATGATTTCCCACCCCTCGTCTCGGGAGGATTTAATCAACCCCCTAGGCCTTCTGTCTGGATTCCACTTACTCTATAACCCCCTTCCATTTTATTTCAAGTATAACCCGTCGATAAATCACTCCCCAGTTTATATATGAAAACATAAAGGGATCCATAAAAGGGGTGGTCTTTGGCCGTTTCAGGGAGGTGTGGCGGTCAAAAACTTCTCCCACCACTTCCATCGTGTTTAGCACCCTCGAAAACGGGAGGAAACGGTAATCTCGTCTTTGCACGAAATATTTACACTCTTTCTGCCTTCATTACATAGACTACTAGTCTCGAAAGACCACGGGCGTGATTTTTTTTCACTATGACGTAATGTTCCGACCACGCTGCGAAAAAAATATGTTATATGGAGCTGAAGTAGACGCTACAAAAAAATTTTGAATGTGGTTCAACGATTAAATATTTGAAAAGTATACCGATGTCTTCTCGCCCTTAGTTCTTTTCCAAATTGACCGACAATTTTTTCTGAGAATCCTCTCCAATACTTGTCCAACATATATTTTTTCCAAAATTTTCGGTTGCTGCGTTTTGACACAAAAAATTGGTCCTTTGGATTTCATCCCCCTCGTCACCCCGTGAAACGCTCCACCCTTTTGCGTTAATATTTTGCAAAATTATTTCCTTCACTTATTGCTAACTATATTCCTTCTCTCAATGAAGATAGGGCCGTTTCACCCTACATATCCGGCTTATGCCCTTTTCAACGTAACATCTCCTTTATGTTCGGTAATTGCCGTGGGTACGCAATAGAAATTATCCTCTACTCCTATAAAGACGCCTATGGAACAAGAAATACGCATTCCTGTGCGTGCGTACGTTTCGGTCGGTCAAGAAAAACTTCCGTCATAAATTGTAACCAGCACGTTGTTTGAGCTTCTCGTTCTTATTTTAGAGCTCGCCGACTCCAATAACAATTGGCCATCGCGTTACCACGGCCCACCCAGATACTGCACTCTCATTATTTGCAACTGTAAAGTGCGCATTCGTGTTGTTTTGTTAAATCGTAAATCAACCATCGCGAATACGGGAACGATTTTCTAAGCATTGAATTTCATGAGCTAGCCCATCGGCCAATTTAAAAATTGTTGCAATAATGAAAACATTTTGTAACGTCTCAATAAAAAAACCGTTGGATCTAACCTTAAAATAAAACACACGGCTAAGAAATTGCATTAATTGGCGGATGCGCCGGTGATCACATATACAATTACAGCGTGTCACCGGATAGATAGATAGATAATACGTTTATTTAACACATATAAGAACAAAACTAAAACTAACTAAAACATATAATTAAGACAAGAAAGAAATATGTATATTGTTGTATATAATTCATATGAGGACATCTTTTAATAGCCTTTTAAAAGTAAGTAAATTAATTCCACGCAAATCAATCCCAATCGGTTGTACTCAACCACTCTTTTGTAAAAAATTAAACGGTGCGGTGCATTGATGCATTATTAGCTTGTTTAATTACAAAATTATCAATTCCTCGAGTATTGTAAATATGCATGCACATCTCGTAATTTAGTTAAAACATTTTTTAATAATCTGGAACTATGCCTTTGTTAATTTTACTTCCACATTCAGTGGAAGTATAGTAACGACAAAAATGAAACGTCGAGATTTTAAGTTTGAGCGAAAAAAAAAATTTCTGTCTGACTGTCTGTCTGTCGGTCTGTCTGTCTGTCTGTAACTTTTTTTGTGCGCACGTTTACTGTGAAAACGTTTAAGATATTGACTTGAGATTTGGTACACATATGTATTTTAACGAGAAGTGGAACAAGATTATATTTTCTTCTTGTTCCGTCGAAGGGTTGGGGAGTAAATTGGGCTAAATTTGGTATAAATGGGCGAATCAAGCAGGTAAAAGTCCATAAAATTGGTTTAGTATATACAAAAGAAGCTAAGGTCTCAAAAAAAATTTTGGCATTAGCCACCCCCACCTCATTTTTAAAGGGGATTGAAAAAAAATGTGATTTAGTGTATGTACAAGAACCAGAAACCTCAATATATTTTTTTACTTCATCCACCCCCACTACCACCCCCCTATCACCACCCCCACCCCACTACCGATGTGGGGTATCGTTTTATGGGTTCTTGGGGTAGAGGATTTCAAATATTATATTATTAAAGTTCCATAAACAATTATTTCCACATACAAAGTTTTTTCGATGCGAGTGACTTGGATAGAGAATCTGGATGTGGAAGTAGTGATTCCTTGGGAAGTTTTGCTCGATTATATTATTTTTAAGAAAACTGCGCTGCTTGTTTCAGAAATTATACTATCGATGCTCTCTCTCTCTCTCTCTCTCTCTCTCTGTCTTACCCTCACAGCGCTTGAAAGTTATTCGAATAACGCGGGCGTACGTTGTAAACACTTTGGAGGGAGCAGATAGTCAGTATCACGAGAAAAGATCTTTTCCAGTCCAGTGTTACCAACCATGGCGGAATTCCACTATTCGTAGCGGGATTTATCTTTGAAAGCGGAGACAGACCGAAATCAGCGAAAACATAGCAGCTTTTCCTAAATTGGCGCTTTTAAGAAATAATTTTATATTTTCAGAAAACTAAACCATAAATGTTGTTTTGGTTATTTAGAGAATGTTAACAGCATAGAGCCTCTAGAACCAACGCAGGGTAATGCAGCGCATAACAACATCCGATAATAATAATATACCGCTATCCAATAGAGGTTCCTAAGCAACCTTTTCAACAAGGAGCGTTTGTTTTCACTATTAGAGAAAACATTTGATAGCGAAAGAATCGCAGTCATTATTGCTGCGGATGATGCCGATTTGTTAATTGTACAAGCTGCTGTGGAAAAACGTTATCGGACAAGATATCGACTGTTAGCTCTTCTCGTCGCTCTTTCTTCTTGCGACAAGGACATTAAATTTTCAAAACAACAGGCGAACACCAATAAAAGAATTTACAGTTCTCGCGATTTGCAGTTGTGAATATTGTGGAGAAACTGCATAGAAGCAATGCTATTTGTCCACGCCATTAGCAGTTGTGATATTACGTCGGCATTTTTTCGAAAGGAAAGGCAAAAATGATCAATTTACTTAAGAAAATAGAGGAGAGCGATTTATTCTCTTTATATTAATCTCCTCCTGCAGAGAAAATTATCGATAACTACCGATTTCCTGGAATTTAACAAAATCGTTGGTAAAGCAGAAAACAGGGACCGTAACTGAACCGAAATCGTAACCGGAAACCAAATTAACGCTCCTCTGAAAGCCGAAACCGTAACCGAAAACCGAAAATGGCGTAAGTTAGGTAACCGTAACCAAAACCGAGCCGAAATAAATTTCGTTTTCGGTCCCTGCAAGCATTAATTTAATTTTAACCGAAACCTTAACTGAAAACCGCACCGTAATTACGAATTTTTCCTAACCGTAACCGAAACCAAAAACCGAAATGAGAGATTCTGGAAAACCGAAACCGTAAGCGAAAACCGAATTGTCGCTGCTTTGAAAACTGAAACCGAAAACCAAATTAACGCTGCTTTGAAAACCGAAACCGTAACAGAAAACCGAAAACGGTGCACGTCAGTTAATCGTAACCGTAACCGAAACCGAACCGAAATAAATTTCGGTTTCGGTTCCTGGCAGAAAATACTGTGTTGCTGCTGCATGTCAGCATTCCTATCGTCGTCTTACACCAAATTGAAACATGGAAAAACCATTCATTAGATACTACAGAATAGAGATAGAAAGAAGTCGGTAACACCTTAGCACCGATTACTACAATCAGAGCACCAGCCCTAGAATATATTCTAATCCTAATTCATGCAGTTGTAAATTAGGATGTTGAGCCAGATGCGGGTGGTGAGCAAAGTGCAATCACTACCAAGGCCAGGCGTGCCTAAATGCTGAAAGTGTAGATACTGCCAAGGAGGTGATGACGTTGACGCTGACGATGTAATTTCAATACAATTTAAAAAAGCAAAAGTTTTTTCCGAATAATTCTAGAACAGTTGAATTTACTTAAAAAAAATTCAGTACAAAGTTGCAGAGAATTTAATGTTATACAAAAACATTTTGTGTGTGTGTGGGGATAACAATTCTTGCTTCAAATGATGATAAATATTACAAAAGTAAAAAAATTGGGGAAAATGAGCAAAGCTTCATGGGTACAACGGTGCAGCTTGCATAGTCGACGTTGCTTTAGTTATATCAAAAAATAAAATTTGATTTCATTTTTCCACTTTTACGAAATCCTGACGCCTAAAAATTCATTTGAGCGTAATAATATCCGACTTATCATGTAGATAACAGTATTTGTATAAAAAAAGACATATTTATAGTTGGTCGACGAAGCAATAGTTTTCGAATGATTAGTGCTGCAATTATACAGAAATCAAATTTTCAACCGACTCCGTGGTTAAATTCTTACGTTTTAGGGTATGCATGCTTTGTGACATTTTTAATGTATTACCGAGAAAGTAGAAGTATTTCCTTGAGATGAAGTTTTTACCACAAAAGTTCTGCGACCGGACCGCAAGACATTAACCCCCCCGTTTTCGAGGGCGGGGAATACGACGGTGACAATATTTTACGACTAGTGTCCAACTGCTCGAAAAAACCACCCCCATTTCCGATTTTTCGGTGCTACGCTTGCGAGAGCTTGTCGGATCGGATTTTTTTTATCAATTCGAATAAAATAAGTAAATATTGACCACAGGTGACCTACCCACCCCCAGGGGTAGAAACTACCCCCACCGACAATACCAAAATGCCACGAAAATAACGAAAATCAGCTGAAAACCGATGTACCCTCGTTTTTGAGGGCGAGGAATACGATGGTGATAATGTTTCACGACCACCCTTCACTCACTACCCCTAAACCTGAAAACTACTCCCTTTTCCGATTTTCCGGTGCTAGGCTTGCGAGGGCTTGTTGTATCGGATTTTTTATCAGTTCAAATAAAATAGGTAAATATTGACCACAGATGACCTAACCCACCGCCAGGGGTTGAAACTACCCCCACCCCCAATAACGAAGTGCCACGGAAACAACGAAAATCAGCTGAAAAGCGGTATACCCGCGTTTCCGAGGGCGAGGAATACGATGGTGATAATATTTCCCGACTTACCTTTCACCCACTACCCCTAAACCTGAGAACCAACCTCTTTTTCCGATATCCCGGTGCTAGGCTTGGGAGATCTTGTCGGGTCGGTATTTTTTTGGACAATTTGAATAAAATAGGTAAATATTGACCACAGGTTACCTAACCCACCCCCGGGGGTTGAAACTGCCCCCACTCTCAACAGCGAAATGACACGACAACAACGATAATATGCTCTTATATTTTATTAAAAACCGCTGCCCAAGGAATCGCTACTTCCACCAGATTTTCTATCCAAGTTTCTCGCAACGAAAAAAAATTTGGTACTATATTTGCACTTCACTATGTGGAAATAATTGTTTAGGGAACTTTAGTTATCTAACAACCCATAAAACGATATGTCACATCGGTAGTGGGGATTGGTGTAGAGGGTAGTGTGTGTGTGGGGGGGGGGGAGTAAAAAAATTGTTGAGGCCTTTGATTCTTGTACACACACTAAATCACAATTTTATTTTTTTCACAAGCCCTCGCAAGTTTTCAGGTTGGGTGAACAGTAGGTCGGGAAATATCATCACCATCGTATTCCTCGCCCTCGTGAACGGGGTCAGCTGATTTTAGTTGTTTCCGTGGCACTTTGTTATTGGGGGGTGGGTTAAGTCACCTGTGGTCAATATTTACCTATTTTATTCGAATTTACCAAAAAAAAAAAAAAACCGATCCGACAAGCCCTCGCAAGCCTAGTACCGGAAAATCGAAAAAGGAGGTAGTTTTCAGGTTTAGGTGAAGAGTAGAGCGGGAAATATTATCACCATCGTATTCCTCGCCCTCGAAAACGGATATACCGGTTTTCAGCTGATTTTCGTTATTTTCGTGGAATTTTGATATTAGGGTAGGGTGGGGGTAGTTTCAACCCCTGGGGGTGAGTTAGGCCATCTGTAGTCAATATTTACTTATTTTATTCAAATTGACCAAAAAAAAACCCGATCCGACAAGCTCTCGCAAGCGTAGCACCGAAAAATCGGAAATGGGGGTGGTTTTTTCGATTAAGCAGTTGGACACTAGGTCGTAAAATATTGTCACCATCGTGTTCCCGCCCTCGAAAACCGCATAGTTAATGTCTTGCCGTCCGGTCGCAGAACTTTTGGGTTTTTTGCCTTTTTCTGGTTAATCTCAAGGGACTAAAGTGTCTAGAAGAGTCTCAGCTGCTGCAGTTGATAATGTCTCAGGGAATAGTTGTTGAATTATTTATCGTGTGTGTGATTTGGCTTAGTAGTGGAATACCCTATCGCTAAACGCCGCCAGAACGCGAACCTAAATAAGACTATAAAAACATTTAAAAAAGTTATTGGATTTTTTAATGACGGGCACAAGATACCAATAGAGCACTTTGCCTATTATGTAAATGGACACTGTAGGATTATATGAGTCCAATGGGTCTGGCAGAGGATGCAACATGCAGATTCCGTCAATATGTGCTGTGACATTCCGAAGGCCTAGCCAGACTGAGGTTCCAACTACTTGGCGAAGAGAAACCAAGGGCAGATAGCTATATCAAGGAGTCCTTATCAAGGCTATGGAGTCTGATACAAAAGACAAAGCTGGATAAGGAGCTAGGTTAAAATTAGATAAGGAGTGCCAGAATAGATCCGATAGGGGTCGCGGTGGTCAAGGTCAATCAGCCAGCTCCTTTTTCAAATCTAATCTAATCTGAAGGTTTCAACTCGTAAAAAATTAATTCCGTTTCATTATCGAACTTACATGGTCTACCTGTAAAATTACAAAAGCTGTAAGGAGAGCCGGAGTAAAAATATCCATGAAATTGATTATTGAATCAATAATATGCCAGCTACTCTATTTTTAAACATAATTCAAAGTTATAAAAAGAAACTAATATGTTTGTTGAGTTTTTGTCGGAATGTTGGAAAATAATAACCTTCCTTTCCCATTGATTCTTAGCATTCACTTCGAGTGCCATTATTAGAAATACTTAGCTAAAGTTTAATATAATACCACAAATGTATGTTTATTTGAGTAGTTATTCTGAAATACCACATGAGGGTTACGCAAGATGTGCCTTTTTCACATAGTACCTTAATTTAAACATACGGGGTTGTCCATTAGTGCGACAAAGTCCAATATTAGAAGAAATAGAAAAAAAATTTTTAACGAAAATTGTAGGTATCCTTGCCGGTCACCTTCTAAAATTATTACGAAGAATACATGGTGTCACATAATTGCAGGACGAACCAAACACATATTTTTTTAAATGGAACACCCTGTATATTTTTAGATATTTGGAATCAGCTAGTTTTTTACAATCTGCCAATATAGAGTTTTGCTAGTCTATACAGGGTATTTCAAGAGATATAGACATTTTCATATCGAAATAGTCATGTATGAACGCCCTGTATCTTTTGGAAGATAAGAAGTTAGATCATTTTGTCATTATGAAGAGTTGTACTATATTGTCTAATTTAGTAGCAATAAATTATTTTCTTAATTTGACATTACTTGTAAACAGGGTGAGGCAAAACTCGGATATATGAATTTCTCATTTTTTTTTTAATGGAACACCCTATATTTTATACCAGCATTATTAAAGTTTTTACTCTTCTTTAAGTTTTATTAATAACACGAGTTACACAAAATTGTCTTTCGGAACGTGTTACATTTTTTCTAATTTTAAAAGTCTAAAAACCCTTTCAACATAAATGAAATAGGTGTATTTAAAGATCTCAAAAATTAAGGAATCTTTTTCATAGTTACCTTTGCTGCTATTATAATTTTAAAATTTTAATGTAAAAATTGACAGACGTTATTTAGCCAAGTTTTAATATTATTTGAAATCCTAATGTGACAGCATAAGGTAAATTGTGTTAATGAAAAGGTTTTTTTAGCATATTTTGAAGGAAAGGAGAAGAGAAAAGCTTCGACTTTATTGACTCAGTATTTAATTTTGTGTTGAAAAATATTGTGTATTTTTCTTTTTTTCTTTCCTAATTTTTCTTACCAGTTAGGTAAAATTTTACTTTTCAAAACTGGTTATACTTACGTCAGTTTTGAAAGTGTCATTTTATATGTCAAAATTAGAAAAAATAATTTTCAATAATACCTGCTCTAGTCAATTATCTCAAGAACGCGGGAAGATCAGAGGCTGAATTTGTGTCAATGGTAACTGTATTTATTACTCACTGATATCATAATACAAGTTATTTTGAAAATATCTCTCTGGGGCCGCTGACCCTATCTTATTCTGCTAGACCCTTTTGTGATTTTATGCATGATTAACACGAACTCATAATAAAAAGTAAAATTTCGAAATTAAGTAGTTTTTATTTCTGGGATTTCTGCGAAAAAATTCGCTTTTATAGTAAATTTTTCTTTCACATAAACATTTTTATCTTCCTGACTGTTTTATAAATTGTTTCTTTTTATTTTTCAATATTGTAAATATGTCACTGGTCACTATACGATCAGAAGATGAGATGCTACCTCAATTTTCGGATAAAATAGTGTGCCTTGATATATTGACACATTATAATATTTAATAGTAGTCCGTTGTTCGTTATAGTTACTAATAGTTGTTACTACTGTCGTCTACTACTAGTTCTGGAAAAATGCCCATCAACATACCAATTACGAATATAGCGATATCACTTGCATTTATGGTTTTTGTAATAGTAGTGACAGGGCAATTAAAAGAGAATATTTTCCATATTATCATGCGAAAAGAAAAATTGACCCAAACGATTTGTGGTCAGGTTTATGACGCCTAGGAAATCTTAATCAGTATTCTTTTAAAGTTTAAAAAAGACGTATGCATGGTGAATTTTTTCATTGGAACTCTACAATTAAAAATTCATTCATTCGATTTTGGAATTTTCTCTTTGATTATGCATGTAAATTGACAACTAATAACGTATTATACACATATAATACGAGTTGGTTCTAGCAAGTAGTTTAAAAGATATGATCTTAAGAATGTTTTGACAAAGCTCACCTGTAGTTCGATAAAAAAGGCTCAGATATTTCCTCGTGGATCGCCCTGTATAAACTGCGCATTCAGTAACTGAATTATAACAGGATTCGTAATTGTGAAATAAAACCTACGGGACCGAACAAAAAAAATACAGTGTAGTTTATCATATAGAAAATATACTCCGATATCGCATAATGGGGGTATCGTATCCCCCAATAGAGGGGATACGAGCTTGTAATAACTATGAATTGTGATCATTTAGCAAAATGTTTATATTTATAACACTTATTATTATTATATCGTGCTTAGGAAACTGTTTTTTGAGTTAAAATTGAATTATTGACAAAGATCTGTTAAAATAGCATTATAATAAATTAAGGATAGCCTAAAATTTAAGAAAAAAAATTTTAATAGATAAATAATTCGTTGAAAAGTCAAGCTTGACATGCAACGATCTTCTTAGTAAAATCCGTTAAAAATGAATGGGATCAAATTTTCGTTTATCCTGACAGGTGAGTAAATTGGCATGTAATATTAATTTACAGTCCATGGACTGCAGGTGAATATTACAGTTCTGTAAGAATGATAATTATTAAACGAATCAAAAGTTCTACTTATAACCTAACAAAAATTTGTTAATAATGATAACTTACTGTACAGGTATTGCAAAAAAAAACAATTTATTTTGTTATCTACGTAGAAATCAAAGCTGTGCCGAGCACTGACAAAAAGTGCTCGCGATTGATAAGCACTTTGAAAAAGCGCCCTAAATTCACCAGCAATAAGCACTTTTTAAAATTCTTCACATGCAACTATATTTCTAAAACTTGAAAATAGTAAGAATTTTCAAAATATATACTAGTATATACGAGTATTGCATTTAATAAGATAAAAGTTCTAAATAACCGATGTTCTAAAATTATTGACAAAAAGTTTTCAAAATTTACATACACAAAAAAATTGATGTATGTAATAATTCATGTTAGCTCCTTAACGGCTGATTTTGATAAAATTTTTTAATGATCAAAATTATTGACAATTTATACCTTCATCATATGAATCATGTGTCAAGGTTGTCATTTCTGTGCACTGCAAAGGAAAAATTCAAACTGCAGTTATTTAAGACCTTCTTTGATATCAATTTTACGCCATTTACAAATTTCAAATATGTTTATTATTTTTCGAGATAATGGCCAACTGAAACACTCTGTATAGAAGAACGCTTCTTAAAATCAGGCATTAAACGTGATTAAAAATAATCATTGATTAGTCTCCATAAGAAATGTTTACGTGTAGATAATATGACAAAGATATCATTTTTTACGTGAAATTGGTAAGCTTGTACTCGTAATGTAATAAAATATGATTATGATGTAAAAATGAATTTGATAGTCCCATCCGTTTTCGAGGAAAGAGCAAACCATCGTTAAATATTTGGGTTCACACCAAATTTAGAAAAAAAATACTAGAGACCATTTTGAAAAAGTTACGAATGAACACAATTTAATTTACAATGTTTTCCTAAGAATTATTACATGAGATCTGATGTAATTATATACATTTTTTCCTAATATCAACTTTTTTCAAAATAGTCTCTCTAATATATATTTTTTAAAACTGTGTGTGAGTTCAAACGTTTAACGGTGTTTTTATATTCATGTCCAGCATACAAATTTCATGCATAAATGATGCCTTGCTCGTGAGCCATAAAGTGTTTCGGAGCTTCTTGGACTGCCTACAAGCTCTAAAGTGCTGCTAGCCTTTTCTCGCAAGTACTTTGCGGGATTAACAAGCACTAAGAACTTTTGTGAAGTGCCCGAAGCACTGACCATTGATTTTAAAAAGTGCTTTCAAGCACAGGCAGTGCCCCGAGTACAAATGTGTATAGAGTGATTAGGAATAGCTCTGGTAGATATAATTATAAATTTTCTTCATTTCTTGTTTTCCTGTAGAATATTATCATCTGGCAAACGTTTATTTATTTATCTATCACAGTTTAGCGAAAAATTGACAACAATACGTGACGTAGAGATTATTGCCGCTTTTAAAATAAAAAAAAAATCGGTGAAGTTTTGTGCTACTTAATTTAACTTACTTTGTATTTGCTTCAGGTATTATGTCGTCAACTACAACATATATCATAGCACCTGCTGCGAAAGCTAGAGCATAAGGTAGTGCGGGTTCTGCTAGACCGACAGCGACGGCTCCAAGGACTCCGAATATAGGTTCCACCATTCCGCTGAGCTGCCCATACCTGCAACAATGTTAAAATCTGTTAAAAACCATACGACAAATGACTAAGAAATCCATGTATATACACTTCAAGATGTTATATTTTGATTCTTTAGCATCAATAGCTGTTACGGTGTTACCTGATATGTTTTAATTTTCCGTCCGATAAAGTGTTAAGAGGCGAAAATCAAATTTTATGTTTAACTTTTTCAATGCAAATTTAGCCAATGTCACACCAGCTGAAAAGATGAATTTTTCTGAGAAGGAATACAAACTTTATTTTCAACATGTCTCAGGTCTCTTCTGTGAATTTCAGTTCGCTTCTACTTCCCCATCCACGCATAGTGTGGAGTAGTATAGTAATCGTAAAAAGTTGTTTTGTTCAAATAGGCTTACAATGTCATGGAATGTCAAGATCTTAAATTTGAGCAAAAAAAAACGTCGTTTCTCGATCTGTCTGTAACTTCTTTTTTGTGCGCACGATCACGCTGGAACGATTTATGATATTGACTTGAAGTTTGGTACGTGTATGTATTATATCCAGATCTGGAACTAGATTATTAGATATTAGATCTTATTCAGTTGAAGGGTTGCGGGGTAAATGGGTAAAGCAAGCAAGGGTCCATAAAATTAGAATGTAGTGTATGGAGGAGAAGCAACAGCCATCCCCACCATCACCCTACCCCGATATTAAAGGGAATAAAAAATACAATTGCTATTTAGTGTATGTACAAGAATCAAAAGCCTCAATTTTTTTTGCATTAGCCACCCCGCTACTGCCTTCACAGCCACCCCCACTTAAACAAATAATTTGGTATTTCTGTTTTAAAAATATTTAAAATGAATCTTACTATACCTTAGTCGGGAAAGGAGGAAGGTAATAGCTCGGGAGACAGCGACAGAAAATTTCGGAATTTTACTAAGATTCTTTTTAACATTATTCAATAAGTGACAGCCTATGTCTAGGATACTGGTAAAGCTCTCCATGTATATAAGTCATTGAGCGTTAACACGTTGACTGTCCTTATTATAACATAATGGGAACCATGTGACGTCCACTGCAACTGTAATTATATTTTCCAAAGTCCACTGACCCATACATGGTTCACGCGAAGTACTATCTACAGTAAATAAAATTTATATGTAGATTTTCGCCACGTCCTGTGGGCTCTATATGGGTCACACTCATACAGACTAACATTCGCAAGACATCTTCTCTGGCCTGTACTTAGGAGTCCATATAATAATAAGTTCCTGTATTTCCAAGTTCGGGAGAAATGCGCCGCTTTAAACAATATGTAACGCGTGACCCACATACGGTTCATGGGCTGTGCAAAACTAGAGTCCGTGACCCACATAGGTGGCTCACGGGACAGTCAACGTGTTAAGACTTCCTCATCCAGATTTTCTATCCAGGTCTCTCACGACAAAAAATGTATGTATGTGAAAATAATTGGTGGTATGGAACTTTAATATGTAATATAATATTTGAAATCGCCTACCCCAAAAACCCATAAAACGATATGCCACATCAGTAGTGGAGGTGGGGGTGGATGAAGTATTAAAAATTTTGAGGCCTTTGGTTCTTGCACACACACTAAATCACAATTTTTTTTCCACCCACTTAAATAGTGGGGGAGGGTGGCAATGGGGGTGGTTAATGTCAAAAAATTTCTGAGACCTTAGCTTCTCGTATATACCTACTAATACCAATCTTGCTTGATTTACCTGTTTACCCCCATTTACCCCAATTTACCCCCAACCATTCAACAGAATAAGATCAAAATATAATATGGTTTCAGATTTCATTTAAATACATACGTGTACCAAATTTCAAGTCAATATGTTAAACGGTTCTAGAGTAATCGTGCGCACAAAAAAAGTTAATAGACTGACAGAAATTTTTTTTGCGCAAACTTAAAATCTCGAGATCTCAGAAAAAGGCAAAAATCCCAAAAGTTCTGCGACCGGATCGCAAGACATCTTCTCCTCAGTTCTCGAGGGTGAGGAATACGATGCTGATAATATTTTCTGGCCTACCCTCCGACCGAGAAAACCACCCTTTTTCCCAATTTTCCGCTGATAGACTTGCGAGGGTTTGTCGGATCGATTTGTTTTGTCAATTCGAATGAAATAAGTAAAGATTGCCTACAGGTGACCTTGCCAACCCCGAGGGTTGAAACTACCACCCGCAATAGCCAAATACCAAATCAACCACTACTTCCACATCCAAGTTTCTCACAACGAAGATAAAACAAAAAAGCAACTACGATGTCTGCAACGGATTCGGAAATTTTTCTCGATTCAAATACATTATCTGAGGCATTTACTGCCAGAGTGGCCTAAATCAGTTATTTTGAATTTGGCGCTTTTTGAGCCTATTAAAATATGTAAACCATTATTTACTTCCAATAGTGGTATATGTTCGGTAGCTACCTTCATCCTTAGATCGCAGCACCCAAGCCACTCTTGTAATACTAAAAATGTGAAAATTCAGTAGTGCAGTAGTGGCCTATAATTAGACACGAGGAGGTTACTTAGACGAATAATAATAATAAATATAAATAATAATCAAGAACAAATAATTATATTTACAAAATATTTCTTATACTAAATTTTCAATAAAAAGAACTCACTTTTCTATAAATATAGCGAAAAAATATAAACAAATGTTTTTCTTGTATATGTCATTATTATTGTTTAAACAATATAAATAATTATTATCTTCAAGATATTTATTATACTAAATTTTCAGTAAAAATAAATTAACTTTTTCATGAATATCGCGAAAAAACATAAAAGAAAATGTTTTTTCCTGTAAAAGTTGTTATTATTGTTTAAACAATATAAATTATTATCAACCCCGACTGTGAGAAACATTTTTGAACTTAAATTTTCAATAAAGACAACTCAATGTTTTAGAAATACCGCAAAAAAAAATATTTTGAACATTTCTTCCTGTAAATATTGTTATTATTGTTTAAACAATATAAATAATTATTTGCGCCACTCGGGATGTTTTCGATTTTGAATAATATTAAAAAACACACATTTAAAAATAATGATCAAAATCGGAGCTGTTGCTGAGAATTAAGAAGTGAAAACCTTCATAGACTCGACTAACTTGTTCCTTTCCACGGTTCATTTTTGCAAGTACATAAAAGTTTTGTTGATATAAAGGTCTTTATTAATGATATGATGGCCCAAGTGAACTTTTTTGCAACACTTTGAAAAAATTGGGTTGTGCTATAGTGGCCTAGCATTAAAAAAAAAAAGAAAAAGAGACAATTTTGCATAAATCTTTACGGCATAAATAAATTCAGTGTCACACACATACAAATAAAAAACATCAATTTCCAACAAACAACATTAATAATTAAAAATCAAATTTAAAAATCAAACAATTTTCTATTAATTAATATTTCTGTTATACATATTTGTTGGTTAGGCCACTCTGGCAGTAAACGCCTCATCTAATGACCTATGCAAGGTAGCTTTAAAATTAGTCAGCTTTTTATATTCGAAAAAATAACCTTCTGAAGGAAATTTTAATGACATTAGATTCCAATTCATGCTTCAGCAAAATGAGAATGTGGATATACGTAAACTTCCCCCGACAGAGGCAGCCATATGCGAGCATGCTCTTAGGGTATTATCAATGTCAAGCCTGGCCTTTTAATACGAATATAAATCCGGTAAATTGGGGATGGACTATGGAAATGGATTTTTAGAATCAAAATTCTCTTCAGAGAAACTCATTCCAGATTCAGTTTTTAACCCATTAGCTCCCACTGTACTTATTTGAGTACACCGTGAATTTTTGCCTCCCAGCGACATGTATTGAAAAATTTCTATAAACTTATGTCTTGGTAGGATTCTGCAATATGTAGGAAGCACGTTGTTTCAAGGTTTTTTTTATGGATGGGGCATTTGTAGTAAATGACAACTTAAAAGATTGACTAAACAAGTTGTGCTAAAACCTGCTTTCAAAAATTAGTTTTTATAACGTGAAAGTTAAAATATTCCATTTGAGGTGGTAAATTAGGTTTTAGGGAATATATTTTAGTTGTTTATAATATCGGGACATACCATTTTGCATTATTAAAAAAAAAAAAATGAGAAAAATGGCAGTGTACCCATTTGAGTACAATGGGAAGATATGTATAAGAAAATTCGGAATATCTTTTCAGAACTTGCTTCGACATGGATTCTGAATTTCAGCCAATCGCTTCCAAAAGTTTTTACGGCAAACGTTTCAAAACAATAGGAGAAGCAATGGAAGAAGTTTTCTCTGCAAAGCACTACCCAGAAATAGTTATTATCCCGCCTGAAGTACCCATCTGTTTGCATATCTGCAAACAGATGGGTACTTTCAACTTTCCTGAAATTCAAATAGTAATAGTAAAAAGGAGGAGCCTAAGTGGACAAAGAATTATGAAGATATTAGTATGGAGAATAAAACTATGGGCTACGAAGAAAAACTAAGGATAATGATAGAAGAATGATAATCCAGTTCAAATGTTTGAAAGATTGTTTGACGATAAGGTTATAAAACTGATCGTTGAGCAATCAAATCTTTATGCATCATAAAAAAACTACGGTTTTGCGGTGGGGGAGGCAAAAATAAAAATATTTTTAGGAACTTTATTACTTTCTGGCTACCATAAATTACCCCATGAACCCATTGTATTTCGTAGCTTTCAATATGTCTAGAAATAAATTCCAGGAAATCAGAATTGCTGGCAATACTAAACTTGATAAGTGTGATAAAATGTATAAGCTACGTCCACTGATGAACTTGCTAAATACTAATTTTCGTCAGTGGGGTTGACCTGCTCGACCAAGCAGTAAATAACTATAGAGTATCTATTCGCAGAAAGAAATGGTGGTGGTATTCATTCGCTAAACATTGGAATCGTAAATGTATGGAGACTGCACCTATTAGCTCATAATGATAAAATGAATTTACTTGGTTTTATCGGAGATGTTGGTCGCCATTACCTAAAATCTTTCTGGAAGGCGACTTTTTCGAAAAGGCGACCTGCTTCTCGTCCAAGAAGTATCGCGGAAGACAATGAGGGTCATTTTCCGAAGAAAATCGAAAAACAACTAAGGTGCCGTCAGTCACCTTCGAGCAAGATGGAATTTTCTAAAGTGTGACGTCACTTTATGTATTGAGCGTGATTGTTTCATAACATTTCATTCAAAGAATTAAATAATATTCATCTGTAATACAATTCTACAACAAATAAAAACTTTTATGACTTTTAAAATTTCACACCATTTTCTTATACATTATCCCGTTGTACTCATTTGACTACACAATTTTTTTTCAAAAACTTGCAAAATAAAAATTTTTGTAATAATTGTTCTAGTATAAGTGTGCGTATGAGTGGCCAACTAAAGCAAAAAACTCATAAGAATAAAGAAAAAATATTCGTGGGAGCTAATGGGTTAAGCAAAATAATTGTACTTTTATGAGTCGATGTGTTAAGCGATGTGGATCATTGAATGAATGAAAACGAGAATATCTTAACATATATAATCAATGAAAAAACAAAACTATCTAATATATGCTAATGACTCATCTCAATTAATTCCCTACAAACCACTGAAGGAAAAGTTCACTTCGTTTAAAGGCTACTTGAGCTCCCTGGTTGGTTGGGTCTCGTCTGTTCCAGGTTTACTTATTCTATTGGAATTGACCAAAAAAAACCCGATCCGACAAGCCCTCGCAAGCCCAGCACCGGAAAATCAGAAAAGGGGGTGGTTTCTCTGGTTTAGAGGTAGTGGGTGAATCTCGTCACCATCGTATTCTCCGTCCTCGAAAACGGGGGTATACCGCTTTCAGCTGATTTTTGTGGTATTTCGTTATTGGGGGTGGGGGTAGCTTCAACGCCCGAGCGTGGGTCACCTGTGGTACATATTTACTTATTTTATTTAAATTGACCGAAAAAAGCCCGATCCGACAAGCCCTTGCAAGCCTAGTACCAGAAAATCGGAAACAGGGGAGGTTTCTTCGGTTTAGGTGGTTGGAGGGTAGGTCGGAAAATGTTGTCACCATCGTGTTCCCCGTCCTCGAAAACGGGGAGGGGGGTAGATGTCTTCCAGTCCGGTCCGGTCGCAGAACTTTTGGGGTAAAAGCTTTACCTCAAGGGATTATTTTCCATATCGAATACGCGAATAAAACAAATATTTTCCACAGTTTCTTTTCATTTGGATTGCACCGCTTAACTACGTGCTTCTATTGCCATAGGGAAGTGCCTAAATTCAGCAGCCGAAGAAAAATCAACCAATTTATTCAACAAATAAAATCAGACAGGTTTTTAGTGGAATAGACCCACTGGGAAACTGCTTTTAAAAAACGTCCCAAGAGCTGTACCTCATAGGTGATGTGGAAACAAACTTAAATAACAAAATGCAGAAAAAACAAAAAAAGTGACAAATTACATGCACGTTACACAGGAGATTCCGCTCTATAACCTCGTTCGTCGTGAAAAATAGCGTTTCACTGTATTTCGGCCTCAACTTTGAATGTCATTTGTAGAGTTGGGTGGGAATTAGCTGAAAGGTTTTTTGTGTAGAATTTAATGATAATACTTTCTTTCCTATAGGGGCAAATCAGACAATGGAACCCCGTGACGATACAAACAAATTCATCGATATGTGAAAACGATAAGTGTGAAAATTATTATGGGCTACTGTCAACAATACGAATTGGAAGTTTTTTCCATGCGTGAATTTGTATGTATCCAAGGAAAACCCTCACGGGGTTCTTTTGTCTGACTTGCGCGAATACTCTGTTTTCGTCCGAACAGTGATTAGGAGAAAGAATAAGAAAAAAACAGCATGAAATCAGCGCTGGGGGTGATTTTTTTCGCAATAAGGGATGTTTCATCCACCGGTGATCGGATCTTTATTCCTGCCCCTATTGAGAGTTCATATCCTTTGTAAATTATTTCTCCTAAAAATGCTAATTTACCTGGATTTAGTAATTTAGATGTGCTCTTAACAGTTCTCATAGAAAATAAAGGAGATATGAATATTTTCAGCTAACAAGCGACAGATATCAGATATTTTTTTTAACTTTCCTTCTAGAAAATGTTTGGATGATTGATATTTTATATAATTGTATACAAGTTTAATTCTGGCAAGAGATTTGACGGTGTGTATATACTGTCGGCATTTGGTGCATACATTATAAGACTGGAATGCGGTCATGTTATCTGTTCAGTTGCACAACGCCTTTTCGGACTGTCCATCTGATAGTAAAAACAGCATCATAATGATGAGGATTGAAAACGATCGTAACAATTCTTGATGCTCTTAAATGATGGAAATAATTTATTGTGTAGTTTAGAAGATGCCGAGGAGAAAGCAAAATCGATAGCTCTTTATTGTTAGGAATTCAATTATGGTATACTCAAATACTCAAATATAATTTGTGGGATAGCAAACAAATGATTATGTTGCAAACACAATAGAAAGTAAGTCAATGTTGTCAGTAAATTGACAATCATTAAACAATATGGTGGATAACAATAGAAGTTTTTTAAAATTAAGTATGTAATAGTATAAATTGTATAGCAATTTAGGAACAGTTAATATTAAACGATATTCAGTATGAGAATATCTCTTAATATAGCTGGCATTATATTAATTCTTCGAAATTCTTATCTACAGAGTGTGTCTGTAAGTTCTGTATAAATTTCGCAGACGAATTATAATTAAACTAAAAATGAGAATGATTTGTAAAACAGTCATGTTTGAAAAACGTTGTTTCTGTGGGTTACGGGCTTTTTAATAATAATCCAGTCAGTAGGGACAAAAAATGGCATTTACCTTACAAAAGATGGAGTAGAAATGATTTTGATATATGTTAAGTCGAGGCCTTGATGAAAAATACAAGTTTTCGACCTTGGCGGTGGGAGGCACGAGCCGCCATCTTGACTGAAAGGTGCAAAAAGTTGTTTTCTTCAAAATAATTCGGCAACACTTGATCCTACAAGAAAAATGTTCGAGACAAAGTTGAAGACAAAATTTCTTATATTACTTGTAAATAAATACATTCTTATTCTAAGTCTAATATATAACGAGATACAGCGGTGGGAAAAAAAGTTTAGTTTAGTAAAGAAAGTTTAACGAAGTCTAAAAAAAAAATCGCCAAACTCCATTTTTGTTTGTGAATTATCTATGAACAAATTGCGTTTTTCTACATCACAATGGGGAAACTATTTAAATTTCAGCGATTTTTCCTGTTATTTTTCTTGTTATACAGGATGTCCCAGATTTAAACGGACATACTCTAGTGGAAGGTAGAGTACACTCAGCTGAGTTCAAAACACCCCTATACTTACCGTTGAATGTGAACCGTTTTTGAGATACGGGGTGTTTTATGGTTTTTGACCAGAACTTAAGTCCGCAATATTTTTGAAATTACTGCACATATTTAGATAAAATTTGGTATACATATTATACTCTTTTATCTTAATGAATAGCTTAAGTGATTTTGGAAAAATTCCAGGACCGACCTCCATTTTTTTAATACGGCTCTTAGGGTCGTTAACATCACACTGTATATTATTTTTTGGTAAATTTTAGTAAACTTTTAAAAAGCCTATGGACCCGTTTATAAGATAATGTCATAATATTTGATGGCACGTTTATGGTTATTCTTCTATAAATTTTCAAAAGTATTGAAAGACCAAATTTGACATTCTACAAATAACACAATCCAGTTGATAACATCATTACTTTATTAATTTTAGTTAAATACCCCGCAGAAGAGGTTGTTATTTGTTTTTGTTTTGACATTCAGTGTTTTTTCCGTCCAAAATAAAGCACATTCCATTTATTTCACGAATAAAAAATAAGTAATAAAACGATGCGATTAAAACAACATGTCATTGTTGTATTAAAAATCCCAAGTAGACACATGTCAAATGTGTAATTTTACAAATAAGAATCGCTGTTCGCTCTTAGTAATTTTTCAATTTAGTAATGAAGATTATGCGGATATTATTTTTGCGTATGGCTTTTGCGGCAGAAATGGGAGAGCTGCAAAAAGAGAGTATCAAAGGAGTTTTTCAAATCGCCGTGTACTAGATCATAAAACGTTTTTAAAGGTATACAAATTTAGTAGGGAATATGGACAATTTCCGTCAATGACAAAGCATGAATATGTTCCCAGAGCTTTTCCACAAGAAGAGCAAATATTACAAGTTGTGGAAAATAATCCATCTATAAGTGTTAGAAAAATAAGTAATCAGTTAGCAGTACCTAAGACAAGAGTATGGCGAACATTAAAGAAGGAAAATTTGTGTCCATTTCATGTTGAAACAGTTCAACGTCTAGAAGACGGCGACGACGTTCCCCGCTTATCATTTTGTAGGTGGATTTTGGCTCACAGAAGAACAATATCGAGAGTTCTATTCAAGGATGAAGCCCAATTCACAAGTGACGGAATTAACAACTGTAGAAATCAGCATGTTTGGGCAACCAAAAATCCACATGCAGTGATTCAGAAACATTCCCAATACAGATTTAATATTAATGTGTGGTGTGGTATTTACAATAATCATCTAATAGGGCCCCACATTTTTGAAGAAAGGCTAAATGGTGAAGTTTATTTAAACTTTCTTAGAGATATCTTGCCAGATTTATTAGAAGTCATCAATACTAGGGGTTTGTGGTTTCAGCACGATGGTGCTGGACCCCATTTCTCTGTACCGGTCCGGGATCATCTGACCCAGCATTACACCAACAGATGGATTGGTCGCGGAGGTCCGGTAAACTGGCCACCGAGGTCTCCTGATCTTACAACTCTAGATTATTTTTTATGGGGTCAGAGGTGTACAATGAAGAGTTCAATACACAAAAACAGCTTCTAGAAAAAATTATTACTGTATGTGATAACATTAGAAATAACTCGGAAGTGATTGATAGGTCAGTGAAAAACATATTAAAACGTTCTCGAAAATGTATTGACGCTGGGGGCATTCATTTTGAAAACCAGTTATAGTTTTAATTATTTGCACCGTTTTTAATTTTTTTTTGTTCAATTATTTAAAGTTCTAAATAAATTTATTTTGTCAAAATAAAATTGCAAAATTTTGTCTTTAATATTTTCAAGTTATTCTTAAGAGGTGTTTAATATTTTTTTTAAATTGTGCTTGTTAATTCAAGCCTCTTCACTAACATTATTTTTCTTTCATGAAAGAAATGGAATGTGTATTATTTTGGATGAAATTTAAACTAAAAAAAGCTTAGAAACACTGAATGTCAAAACAAAAACAAATAACAAACTCTTCTGCGGGGTATTTAGTTAAAATTAATAAAATAATGATGTTAACAACTGGATTGTGTTATTTGTAGAATGTCTTTGGTCTTTCAATACATTTGAAAATTTATTGAAGAATAACCATAAACGTGCCATCAAATATTATGACATTATTTTATAAACTGGTCCACAGGCTTTCTAAAAGTTTACTAACATTTACCAAAAAATAATATACAGTGTGATGTTAACAACCCTAAGAGCCATATTAAATGGAGGTCGGTCCTGGAATTTTTCCAAAATCACTTAAGCTATTCATTAACCTAAAGAGTATAATATGTGTACCAAATTTTATCTAAATATGTGCAGTCATTTCAAAAATATGGCGGACTAAAGTTCTGGTCAAAAACCATAAACCGTATCTCAAAAACGGTTCACATTCAACGGTATGTATAGGGGTGTTTTGAACTCAGCTGAGTGTGCTCTACCTTCCGCTAGAGTATGTCCGTTTAAATCTGGAACACCCTGTATATACATTTTCTTACGGGTACGATGAAGTAAATTTCAAGTTCTGTTCAAAAACCATAAAACACTCCGCATCTCAAAAACGGTTCACATTCAACGGTAAGTATAGGGGTGTTTTAGCTGAGTGTGCTCTACCTTCCGCTAGAGTATGTCCGTTTAAATCTGGAACACCCTGTATATACATTTTCTTACGGGCACGATGAAGAAAATTTCAAGTTTCATTCTATGTTTCTTGTAGTAAGTGTTTCCTAGAGCAGGTATAGACCGTCTCTCGTGTTTCTTTGTTTTCCTTGTAATTGTCGAACAGGACAGGACGTCTCTTTCCTCCATTTTTAGAGAGAGCAGCATAGTAGCACATACAATCGTTGTTTTTGACAGATATCCGTTAGATGATAGAAAAAATACAAAGGTTGCAGAAAGACTTCGCCGATCGAAGAAGATGACATCCGCGGATGTTCTTTTTAATGAAACAATGCCGGCTTAAGTTTTCTATGAACAATTTTTAGTCAACGAAAACAATAGTCAGCAACGAAATAAGTCCGTCTTATTTCGTTGCTGAAAACTAAATTCGAACAGGCTGCTTTTAGGGTTAAGCAAGCTGAAGAGTATGCTGATGTGTTGATTGTCAATACAGCGATTTCTTTGTGCTCAACATTTGATACTGTTTTCATCCTTCTGCTAACAGCATTAGCACCTCGCAAATCAACATCTATCTTCATAAATCTGGGAGAGGCAAAACTGCTGAAAGACTGTATTCAGAGAATTGTTAAAACATAAAGAACCTGCTGAGAACGTTCTGTTTCTCCATGCGTTTAGTGGCTGCGACGCAACATCGTCACTCTTTAGCCAAGGAAAACCAAAAGGTATCGCAGACGCTGGAGCATGCTTTGTCGTTGCTTTGTATGGTGGCAGCATAGACAAGGAAATTTTGGAAATGTGGAAATTTACCTGTTCTGTGAATTATTTGGGTACTTCTCGATGAGCTAGGAACTTGAAAGGCATGGAGTTAGGGTGTACCTTTCCGTCCCCCAAAAAATTACAAAATATGGAAAATTCAAAATAGCGGCTCTAGTATGGCTACCAATACGCAGATATATAACATACATAGAAAGCAATACCCACATTAAAATGAAGACGCTACCGAAATATCTTTTATTGTTTTGCCAATATTTACATTTAAATTCGATGAATCTGTACGATGCCAAACTTTGCACATTCTATAAAAGATAGACATATGCTCTTTCTCTTTCACCCATTTATAGAGAATTAATTCTCTACAACTTTGCTTTTACATCTTCTTCCATATCTCTTACCATTTTGACAGTGTTCTTATCTTAATGTGTGTTTTGTTATAGGTGCAACATTTTTATGTATTTTTTTAAAGATATTTGCATGATTTTAAGTCAGCTATTTTGAATTTTGCAATTATATCAAAATCGTAATCAGTGGTCTCGAAAATCCTGTCTGATTTTTTTAAAAATTTTGTCATTTACCTAAATTGTTTGGGTTATCAATTTCAATTTTTTTTTTAATAAAATACTGATTTTTTTTACTTCTTTAAAAAAATTATTGGCACACTTTTTTAACGAGTAAAGTTTTAAATTGATCATTTTTAGAGTACATTGCAAAATTTTTCATTCAAATCCTTTAAATTCAAAGTGTTTCCGTAATAACGCACCTTCTTCATCTAAATGCACTGGATTAACACATAAAAACGTCTTCCAGTTAATGTAACATATTTTGTTTCGACAAAAAAATTAAAAACGTTTCATTTTTCTACAGTATAGAATAGAATAGAATTTTATTCATGCTATACATATACATATAATGTTTGCATACGTCAGAGATAAAAAACTAACTACACGATTTAAAAACAATTATAAAAAAAACAGAGTCACGATAACACAATATAAAATAAGTACTAGTCATAAATACTAGTACCTCAAGTAGAGGGAAAAACGTAAATTATAAAATTGTTAGGAACACAAAAAAACAGTTAACGCAAAAATGCTAAAATATAGCGTTAAATATAATGATCTCATTAGACAGACGATAAATTAGACAAGGAGCCAAAATAGTCAAAGTATTCGTCATATGAATAGAAGGCATTCTGTAAAAGGATATTTTTTATTTTTAGCCTAAACGTGTGTACACTCATATCAAGATTTTGTAAATCTTTAGGTAACACATTAAACAATTTTATTGATAGATATAGGTAAGAATTTTGAGATTTACTTAGTCTATATATGGGCAATCTTAAATTTGTTTTTGTTCTAGTGTCATGGTTATGTATGTCCTCCTGCTGGGTAATTTTGTTACTTTTTAATTTTCTAATATGACACAAGCATTCATATATATAACATGACGGCAGTGTTAATATATGGAGACTTTTAAAAAGGGGTTTACAGTGGTCATCATATTTAGCTTGAGTCATTATTCTTATAACTTTTTTTTTGTAATTTAAGGATTTTGCTCGAATGACATGATGACCCCCATACTATCACTCCGTACGTCATTATGCTGTGTAAAATGGAAAAATAGACTACTCTTAAGCAATCTGCTGTAATTTTGTTGCTGAGTTGTCTTATTATACAGTGTGTCCCCGGATTGTGTTTGCGATAGGTGCAAAATACAAAAAAAAATTAGTACGGTTTTCATTTTCTGCAGTCTCGGTTTGCTTGACGTAAAATGATTTTTTACCAAATTTCAGTTAAAATGGGATATAACTCGAGGAGTTAATCTGAGAAGAAAATAAATCATTGCAGGTAAACTGGTCTTTCTGTTAATTTTACGGAAAAATTCTATTTGGATAAAATATTTGGCATTAAAAGTTAGAGCCATATGCCAACTTTCATTGCATTTGAATAAAACAAAATAAATAAAATAATAGTAATAATAATATCTCCCGAAGAAGTTAGAAGGAGTTACAAAGAATTAAAAGAAGGGTAGAATTATGTAGTAATTGAATAGATTTCTAGTTGAATTCGTTGAAATTGTTAATTGTGTTAAAAAATAAAAAGCTATTTACTTTAAGTAGTATTATTTTTTTTATTCAAATGCAATGAAAGTTGGCATATTGCTCTAGCTTTCAATGCCAAATATTTTATCCAAATAGAATTATTCTGTAAAATTAACAGAAAGACCAGTTTACCTATAATGATTTATTTTTAAAAATTTTTTTAGATTAACTTCAGAAGTTAGATCTCATTTTAACTGAAATTTGGTAAAAATCCATTTTACGTCAAGCAGACCGAGACAGCAGAAAATGAAATCCGTACTAATTTCTTTTTTTTTGCAAACACAATCCGGGGACACACTGTATAATAAATACAAGTCGACTACCGTTTTGGTAAGCTGTGAATTTGGAAATGAAAGTTTAATGAATTATCCAAATGCACACCGATGAGTTTAATAGGTTCGTTATTTATTTCTCTTTTTTCCACTGCAAAATTAAGATTTTTGTTTTACCATTATTTATGGTAAAATAATTACTCTTTGTCCAGTTTTTTATTAAATTATCAGCTTCTTCTTCCTTAGTGCATAAGTTGGAAAACAGCTCGTTGCTTAGCAAAAATGTCATGTCATCCGCATACATTACTGGAGACACTTCAGTAGCATAATTGAATGATGCATCATTAATGTATATTATAAACAGCATAGGACTCAGAACTGACCCCTGTGGCACTTCATAATCAACACTAGAAAGTTTTTATACTTTATCATTAAACTTAACACACTGTTGACGGTCCGCAAGATAAATAGATTTAAGGCTTTTCCTCTGATCCCATAATATTCCAATTTTGTATTAGAATACCATGGTTAACTGTATCAAATGCTTTAGACATGTCGTAAAATTTTGCAGTACATAGTTCACATTTCTCAAAAGCTTCTATAATGTGTCCGTACATTTCACAGATTGCGTCAATAGTGGATCTCTTCTGTCTATAGCCGAATTGGGCATCAGTTAGTAAATTGTTTTTTTCGAAGTATTCTAGCAGTCTATTTTTAAGAACGATCTCAAATATTTTTGAGGTAATAGGTATCAAAGAGATATGCTATAACTGTCGTATTATCAAAGTCACCTTTTTGTATAAAGGTGTAACTTGTGATTTTTTGAATATGTCAGGATAAATTCCGCGTTCAATACATATATTTATTAAATGTGCAATAGGCTTTGCAAGAACATCACCAGCTAATTTTAAAATTTCACTGTTAAAATTATATATATCCTTAGATATACTATTTTTTAATTGTGGTATAAACATAATAAACACGAATTCTACTTGAAATATAGAATACAAAAATGCATGCTTTTGCTTGGTTTTCTTTTGGAGAGCTTAAGAATATAGCTTCCAAAAACTCAAAAATGTACAGGGTGTGTCACTTCAAAAATCTTGATAATGACAATTTGAAAAGACGCCCTTTTGAGATTTTCAGAACGGCGAAAAAAAAAATGAAAGTAGGCGGGGAGAAGACTTGTAACCATTTAAGACAGTCTAGTAAAAATCGCACAGATCTTTATCTCAATCCCTTTAAAAGATATCAGACATTAAAATAGAGGAACATATAATGGGATATCGGGTATAGGATTTAAGTGAGAAAAGAAAATCAGCAACGACATATTCCTCTACAAAAATACCTGATGACTAGAAAACTATTATTAATTAAGATAAAATTATTAAATACGCGCCTCCACTAAGACACATAAATTTACCTTTCCTTCTACCTGCATGTTTCTATTTATTCAATAACTGCTAATACCAATGCAGAATTCCTGCTGCAGAAGAAACCCACATCGCGTACATATAAGAAATGCCTAAACATGACCAGCAATATATTGTTCTAGTCCAACTTACCGTATTTGTATGTTAGAGATGAAGTGAACGGACACAGCAACTGAAAGAGGGGCAACTAATGAGTTGGGAACGACCTTGTCAGGGTCGCAAATACCAAGCATGCTGCAAGACGTACTCAGCGGGGTATTCGTGTTGTGTTATGATTAATAATATCTAGTAATTAGGAACAGACTATAGCGTGTTCTGAATAAAAATTGGCACAAATATTTCTTGATAGTAACTGTGCAAATTACAACATTCTCAGTCTAAACTAGTCGGCTGCTTAAAGGACTACTTTGAATAAGTAAGAAATATGCATCGAGACGCTGCAGAATGCGTACAAAGGTTGAATTTTGAAAAAAATAAAATGTCTCTTTTAACCTTTGCGGACTAGTGGCTATCCTGTGGAACTGTTGTAGAACTTTCCAGAATTGACCTAAGTGGAAGCCAAAATAAAGATTCGATGTAGGCAAACATTTCATTTAAGGACATTTTCAAGAGTCTGAACACTGAACACTGAATTTTTACTTAGGAAAATATATTTTGGTCCGGAATATGAGAGTGAAAGTATATGGTGGTCATGGAAAAATGAATCACATACTTTTTAAAAAGTACGGCAAAAAAGTACTTTGAAAATATTCAAAATATTTTCAACTTTAATTCCTCCGCCGAAGACATTGACCATGGAGGTACAGTCATTATATACCGCGTTCTAAAGACTGACTATAAAATTTTAACAAGGCCATGTATCAAAAAGGCTAAACCGATGAATATGGCAAAAGCGGCGTAGCGTCTATAAGCAAAAATTGGCAAAAAATCAGTGAAAATGCACAAGGTCGGTGTCTCGCATAAAATAAGTTTGGATTCACCCAGCGACTCGTAATTTGGTCGAGTGCGTTGAGTGGTCAATACAAAGTGATGGTAGGAAAGCCAACTGCAGGGCTTTCCGAATAATAAAGATATAGAGAAAACCGCCTTGTGCACAAAGGACTTAAAAGTTCATTTTGCCTAAAAGTCGTCCGAAGGCGACTCGCTGCCATTTTTCCTACATTGAACTTGCATGGGGACAAGTACGCCGTAAGACTGGCCGAAAGTTATTAAATTCATGTATTAGTCCAACTCCGTCCCGTGAATGATAAAATCACGATCTGAAACCTTTAAGCTATTCATAAGCGAACCGAAATTTTTGAAGTAAAATATTTTTTTATTTTATTTTTAGTCAGCCATAATTACCAAAATATAAAATTTTTAAATTCTTTTTAAAAAGGCTTGCATTAAATCCTGAGGAGGTTAAATGAATCTTTTCTACCAAATCGATTGTTAGCGCACGCCCTCACTTGTATGGTTAAAAAGTAATTTGCCTTAGTTGGAGAGGCGCGATTGTTTCACACTATATCATTTTGCAGGAAATCACTTTATTATTTTATACTTATTAAATAAATAGTATTTTTTGAACTAATTGCATTTTATTGATGTAAGGACTTGTTGCCAGTCTTAATCCCTGGGGTTTTCGTTTGGAAGACCTAAACAACTAAGTTAATCGGGAGTTAATCAGGATTCCCCAAGGGTTGATACTCAGTATTTTGGTCGCCTTACGGGAGCTTGATAGGGATTTTTTTATGCGGTTTCTCCAGAAATTTTTAAGTGCAAAGACCATTATTAGTAGGCAAATACATAGATATCACGTCAAATTCCAATCCCGTCGGAGAGAAATCTTCGATAGGAATTTTTTTTATGCCAAAATAGCAGAAACCAAAAGACGTCAGACCACTTATTACTGTATAAACAGATCACAATCACGTCAAATTCCAGTCCCGTCGGAGAGAAATCTTCGATAGGGATTTTTTTATGCAAAAAACGCAACAATCCAAAGACGTAAAAATCCTTATTGTCAGTGAATAATTGAAATCTCGTCCTGAGAGAGCGTCGTTAATGATCTGAGGTAGTGCAGCCTTGAACCATTACTCGTCACTATCCTCATTATACTTACCCGATTGAAGCAACATATATGATGCCAATAAAAATATCATAAGTATAACATAAACTGTACAGCACAGTCAAATTAAACATAGTTGTTGAAGATATAATAATAATTTCTAAATAATATTGAAAAGTTTAGTATTTGTAAATAAATAGCTGTAATGTTTCTGATGTACTGAATTAAACTGTTATCCTATCCCCTCTACTATTCACCATGGTCCTAGACCAAGTGATACAAAGCACAATAGGGAAACACCAAATTTCAACGAAGACACGAAAACACTGAGAACCCTAATCGTACTAGCATATGCCAATGACCTCCTAATCGTTTCAGAAGAAGAGCAACACATACTCAACTTTCTAGAAAACATGAAACCGCATCTGGACACATCTGGCTGAAAATAAACTTCAAGAAAAGTCTAATAATGGAGCGAGACCCGTCAACAAAAGAGTCAGACCAGCAGAGAAGAATACAAAATAGGCAACTACTCCCCAAGGCAACAAACAAACTGAAATATCTAGGAACATATCTGACGAACCAACTGAAAAGGGGAGAAACTGTAAAGGAGAGAATAAAAACAGCATACAGAGTTACAAGGAAATTATACCGTTCATCGAGAAAAACAAACTATCATGAGGCCTGACCAAACGGCTGTACACAGCCATCATACTACTAACGATGACATTAAAAACGCGGCAACAACAACAAGTAACAGAAGAAGTTTGAGAAACGGTGAAAGGGACATCATCCAACTACTAACAAAAACAACAGGACGAAAACAGCGACATAAAACATCAACACTACTAGAAGGGAAGACAATTACAAAAAGTATAGGAATGTACGCAATGAAGTACTGGGGACATGTCCAAAGAAGGGACCCAACACATCTACTGAAGAAAGCGCTAACACTGAACAGCAGGAAACTAAAAATAGGGAGACAATGCTACACGTGCAGAACAACAATCGAGAGGATCGTGAACAAACTGGGAAAGGACCAAACATACAGGGAAAGAAAAGCGAAGGAAAAAAATGAATTCCACAAAGAAATATCTACCGAAATCAGAAACGGGGGAATCAGAAGACTCAGAAGAAGAAGAAAATTTGTATAAGCAGAAATACAAAAATAGGAGCATAAACACTCCACATCACCATACAATGCGGCGACGCATTTCACAAACATCTACAGATATATGCTCTACCAGAACCAGAAACGGGAATCAGAAGACCCAGAAGAAGAAGAAGAAGAAGAAGAAAAAAAAAATCTGTAGAGACAGAAACCCAAAAAAGAGGAGCATAAACATTAAATATCACGAACACAATGCAGCAACGCATTTCACAAATACCTACACTGAGCATCCCCCACTCCTGTACCATGCATCATGTGGCTCTCGCTGCTGACAACATGCATGACCCAAATCTAGCTCAGCGTGGTCGTAGCCAGCGGTATATCTTGGAAGTGGCAGCAATGCCTACCGCACGCTGATAAATCAATTAATAAAACAATCAATAATTTTGTCATAGTATAAATGGGAGACTCTTTGAGAATATTTATAGGGACAATAAAATAGGAAATTTCCCCCATTCTCGAGATTCTGAAATTAATTTTTGATAGAAGCATTGGGTAGTAAATAAAACTGTTAAATACTCAAGACTAGTAATACGAATATTAAACAATCATTCTATTCTGTAATGACTTTATGTGTTATCTTGATAATAATACATCGTTAGAATATTCCTGCTCTGGATAACAGCTAACAATCCTGAAGACTAAATATTTCATAAACGTATCTTGAATCTCTTCTATTGCTTGTAAATAAGGCAAGACGTTGGAAATAAGAAGACTCAAGTTTTTATCACACCATTGAGAAATACAACGTTTTAAGTGCATCTACATTAGAAAATTGCAATTTCTTATCATGAAGCCTAGTAATTAATTTTAATGCAGAATTTGTGGATAAATTAACATGCTGTGCACAATCCAATTTAGAGTTGAATGATATACCCAAGTCCTTAATTGCCTGGGCCCTTGACAACTCCACATCTATGGAACTTACTTTACGCGTGTACCTTACTACCTTATATATTGAGACGTTCGTTGCAATTTGTTAGACGTACACCATAATTCGATTTTGTGTATTTGCTATTATAACTGTTTGGCGGTCTTCTATGTCATTAATTTCGCAAAATATTTTGAGATCATCAGCAAATAAAAGTTTCTCACAATCTAATAAATCACACAAATTGTTTATAAATATAATAAACAAAAGTAGCCCCAGGTTTGAACCTTGACACTGATGTTGCAAGGTAAGTATTTGACTTTAAACCATTATCTTGAACATATTGTAACCGATTTTCCAAATACGACTCAAATAAATTTAATGATAAACCACTATTATTTAACTTTCCGATTAATAATTTGTGGTCCATACGAGCAAAGACTTTTGTAAAATCGGTACACACTATGCCAACGTGACCTCTTTTATCCAATGATTCGGAGACAAACTTAGGACTTAAACAAGTTTGTTACTGCAGAATGTTTCTCTATAAAACCATGTTGGTAAGTAGAAATTGAATTACTTACACAAGCATAAATTATATTGTACTGTGAAGCTTCAAATACCTTGGCAAAATTAGATAGAATTGAGATCGCTATATGCTTACAATATTACTCAAATTAATTTTGGGTAATTTTTACCAGAAGTTGTTCGGGACTATTCCTTCAATTTAAGGTATCAAGTAACAACCTGCCAAATAAAATGTAACAAATGTAACACTGGTATATTTTATTGGTTTAAGATAGGAATTATATATAAGAGAGCAAACATTTTTTTATTTTAAATCATTCGCGAATAAGAGAATCTGCAGATTAGTGTGAGTCAATGAATGAAATAAAATGTGGTGACCCCAAAATTGAAACCCAGAGGCACCAATGAGGTGCAATAACATTTGGCAAACAAACCATTATTTTGTACAAATCGTAGTTCACTCAATGTAAATATACTCTGATAGGTAGGAAAGCGGTGGTTTTTGCAGATCTGAATTAAATAAGCACATACATGTCACTGGTACTCATACGGATTTTGATAAAAATAATTCTAGGTAGGTACATTTCAAGTTAATATATCAAGCGAACCAGGGGACAACACAACTAGACAGATATTTTATGGTTACTAGGAATCTATTCATAACTGGAATAAGTCTTCAGTTAGTTTTAAAAGTTACATCATGCAAAATAAATCTTGGGATTTGAAATATGAATCAATGCCTTCACTAAGAACGTTTCTTCTCATTTTTTTGAATAAAAGGTGCATTTCTCTACAGGTAAATTCTAAGAAACACGTATTTTTAAACAGATTAAAGTATTCATCTCGCCATATTATAATCAATAAATTAAAAACGAAATCTCCTATAACAGTGTCTACATATTTTCGCATTTATAATTTAATGAATGAAATTATTACTTATGAATGGAACATTTCCACACGGAAAGAATGTAACATATTTACGTAAATAAATAATAAATAAATTTCTGCTTAACTAAGTTAATTATGATGGCAAAGTAATGGGAAATAAGTAAATGTTTCAAGTGAGTATAAATTTAGAATCGGTATCGGCGTTTTGTAACCAGGCAACTATTTAAAAACAAAGCCATTGACCTGAATTTCCAGGTCATATCAATGATGTTACTTATCATCAAGTTGATAAAGTAACACGTTTAAATACTAGTGTTGAGTAAAAGGGGATGTAAGTGTACAATACTGGTCAATAGCTGGTAAATTATGAATAAGTGCATAAAACATTAGACCAATCCTGGGACGGTTAAAATTGAATGGCAACTAGGATTTCTCTGCATTTACAGCCGGAAAGCAATTAAAAATGGCAAAACAGACCATTTTCTTTACTTTCAACCCCGGGCACAAAAAGGAGGTGTTATAAGTTTGACGCGTATATTTGTATGTCTGTCTTATCAACGGATGATTTTGATGAGGTTTTCTTTATTTGAAACAGTTGGTCGAGAAGGTGTTTAGCAAAGTTTCATCTTGGTGGACCTTCAGGAAGCTGCACATCATCAATAAAGAGTTAATTACTTTGCGAAAATTTTCGAAAATTTGGCGAATTAAGTCATTTAAATTAAAAAAGTTAGTTTTGGATTTATCTGGAAGACTAGTTTGTCGAAAAGGTCTTTAGCAAGGTTTCATCTCGGTAAACATTAAAAAGTTAATTATTCTCATTCAAAGCTCTAAAGTTTCAATCGATATCGGTGTGATGTTCTTTATAGAATAGTATATTACGAGATGATTACCGGACATGATCGAGGGTTTTTAAAAATGTTCACATTTACTTGTGCTTTAACTCGAACACAATTAGCCCAGGAGTTTTAGTCAATATATCGCTTCTACCCGGAATTAATTATTGTAAAGCTGGAAATTTGCAGGATTGTAGTTTTGGTCCAGGACAACACGTACCAAAAAGTCCCTAACCTCCCCCGTCGGCTTCCCTGTTTTTGCGGAGCAACAAGAGCCTAAGTCGCAGAAATTGCAGAGCTGGCTATAAAGCGCAGAAGAAAGGTTGTTGCTGGTCCAATTTGGGTCGAAATGACCATAAAAGCTTCGGAGAAGCATATCCGTTCGTATTTCAGAAGTTGCGTGCATATTCATAATTTTCCGTTCTAGCGCTGTCAAAATTTCAAAAATTGAAAAAATTCCGAAATGGAGCCATTGCAGATAAATGAAGACTCGGAGGGGAAAACGTACCTAACTAACATTTCTCTTCATACTTTGGGCTTCCTATTGTTACATCTAACTTTTCTGTAGCGTCACCCGTTACGGAGCCACGCCACTTCGAGTGTTGCCGCGCGGCGGCACTAGAACAGTTAAGTGCGTTCATTGTTGCATCGATCACGTAGTCGAAACAATCAAGCAGGCGCACAGCGAGCTATGCCTTCTTAGTTCAGTAGCTGTGACAGTCCTCGGAGTATGTGCATCGGTTCATTGGTGCGAGAAAATTGAGTGATCGTAATTAAGCCATGGTGGACACAAGCGTTTGCATTTTTTGTAAGTTGTCTCTTGAAGATGGAAATGTTGTGGTGGTTCAGGGTGGGCTATCATCTTTGCTTCGGGCTAGTGTGGAAAGAGGAGATACTGAAAATGAGAAGTTGTTTAAAGATCTCGTGAAGGAAAAATCATCTATCACCGTACATGTGACATGCAGGTAAATCCTACGATACTCGCTAGTTCTAGAGAAATGTTCTGAGTTGCGCAAGATGCTGGTGTCTTAGTCACATACGTGGTATTACAGTGTCATTCTTTCCTTGCAGGAAAAATTACCCCAGACTTTTCACTATAAGAAAGGACATTGCCTTGGCCAAAACTGCTCAGCCTGGAAGTGAGACGACTGAGCCGCGGCTTAGATCATCGCTCAGACCTTTCGATCTAAAAAGGGATTGCGTGTTTTGTGGAGAGGCGCGTATGAGGAAGAAGACGAAGCAGGGCAAGTACAGGAGGACAAAGTAGGAACTGTTCCGTTCAAGGATCGATCGAGCTCTGCAGAGGAATGACGAGTGGGGTGAGGTTATGCAAGCTCGTGTATCGAGTGCAGTTGATCTGGTCGCGACTGAAGCTAAACATCACCATAATTTGCTGTTTTTCTCTTCAGGTTCGTACCGGTTTTTGCGTATGTTTAATACACAAAGCACAAGCTCTAGATAAAATTCTCACAACTGAATCTTTTTCCCAATATTAGAGGTTAAGTTTTCGGAGAGGCTAGTGCTAAGGGAATGCCTGGAAAACCCGAAGACACGGTGAGGTCTGTGGCGTTCCTCAAAATGTGTTCGTACAAAGAGTATTCTGACGACTGCAGTTTTTACTAGTGAAATATTTTGTCGAACTCCTCTATATGTTTCCTTAAATATATAAGGAATAAGAAACCAGACTGCAACCAACAGCTATTCTCCGGACTAATGCCCCGCCGAGCGCTGAATTACGAATTACAAGCCTGGCCGCGTTAAGTGCAATAACTATGTACTGCCACAAAACGCTAAGTTTCGATTGTAATAGACACCAGCCGAAAGACTTATTCCCATATGGAATAAGTCTTATTCCCATATGGAATAAGTCTTTCGGCTGGTGTCTATTACAATCGAAACTTAGCGTTTTGTGGCAGTACATAGTTATTGCACTTAACGCGGCCAGGCTTGTAATTCGTAATTCAGCGCTCGGCGGGGCATTAGTCCGGAGAATAGCTGTTGGTTGCAGTCTGGTTTCTTATTCCTTATATATTTAAGGAAACATATAGAGGAGTTCGACAAAATATTTCACTAGTAAATATTCTGCCCTCTAGAAGCATATCAACTGACTGCAGTTTTCTTTGAATGAACTGATTGATATCATGAAAACTGATGAACATGAAGATGTATCAATAATGTCAATTGTCTTGCCAAATAAAGTCATTTTCTAAGTCTGACAAGTTAAATTTCATTCAATAAATCTTATAAAACACAGTATCGGAAAGCGTTTTGTTTGGTGCGGCAATAAGAGCAAGGGAGAGCGCAGCAAGCAATGATGTACATTAAGGGGCGTGTCTTCTACTAGGATACTGGTAGACGCCTTTATTGTGGGCGGTCAGTTAAGTCGTTGAAATTATGCAATCCCAAAAGTAAAACTTTCCGATACTGTATATAAAATAATACCCTGACTGACTGACTCATCTATAAACGCACAGCTCAAACCGCTGAGTCTAGAAACTTCAAACTTTGCATAGAGGTTCCTCGAATGGCGTAGGCATCCACTAAGAAGGGATTTCTCAAAATTCGCCTCCCGAGGGGGTAAAAAAAGGGGTTGAAATTTCAGGATTTTTCGGAAACTGTTAGATCTAGATGCGTGAAATTTGGCAGAAATATTTCTTGTTGAAATCTATTAGATACGTGTAAGACGAATTTTCGATTTTCACTTTTTGAAGGGGTCAAAACGGGGGTAGTAGATGGTTTAAAGCGCACCAGTATTTTTGAAGTCGCGTAAGTCAGAAACGTGATTATTCGAGCCATGAACTCTTCTGAGGAAATAAGAAGACACGTATTCGACGATTTTCAAAAAGAGAAAGGGTAGGCGGGGAAGGGGTGGTTTTTAAACTTTTCGGAAACGGTTAGACCTAGAAGCGTGAAATTTGGCAGAAATACTCTTGATCTCTCTGTTACTCACCAGTGAGACGAAATTTCGATTTTTACTTTTTGAAGGGGTAAACTGGGGTGGTAGATGGTCCAAAAAAGTTCCAATCATTGTAATACACACTTCGTTATGGAAATAAAGCATAAAAGCTCTCAAAGAAATTTTTTGTGTTTGGCCTTCCCGTTCAGCATAATTAGCGCAGTTGGTGTCTTTTATTGAAGTCAGGAGGTCTGAACATCTAGAATACTCAACCAGGAGAATTTTTCCAAGTTTCTGGGAACAAGAAAATTGGCATCTGTAGAGAATTCATAGATTGGTACAACGTAAACCACGGACCAAGACAAAAAAAAAACCTATCGAACTTTAAGGAAACTAGTAAGTCCTTTCCTTCCCTTTCCTCACTTGGTTTTTGCGATTGATTTGGAACTCCAGGAATTATTATGAGCCTGAAGCCCCTGTCTCCTTAGTTAAGAAGAAGTAATCTTTCCACGACGCTCGACGCAAGCTGGAACCCAACAAATTGGAACCCGACTTCCGTTCTAAGAGAGGAAGAGTTACACGTGTGACTCCTATGATCTACTTTCATTTTTTTATTTGTAAACCTGTTTGTCACCACGTTCGCTGCTACTTAAGATAGAAGGTATAAACCCCGGTACTAAACCAATTTTTGCAAGTCCCACTAAAAATTTTGTGCATAATAGCTTAATTAGTATAACAGATGACGGTAACAACCGTCATCAGCATTGAACGCGTTAAGCATAACAAGTAATATGTTAAAATATTTCTAACCCACATTTCAAAACAATAAAAATTCCTATGACCATAAACAAGATACCGAATTAGTATAAATACGAATCTGTTTTATGTCATATTTAGTCCTATTCCAATAATTGTAATAAACACTTCGTTAAGAAAATAAAGCAATTGTGAACTAGTACTAGTGAATAAAAGCTCTCAATGAAAATTATTGTGTTTGGCCTTCCCGTTCAGCATAATTAGTCCAGTGCAATTAGGTTTTTACCTCGGAACCCAGCTATAATGAATGGATTTGAATTATTTTCTTTTTGGATTTCTAATGCCATAAACTAAAAAAATATACAGGGTGTTTCATCTAAAAGTTCCCGGGTCATTATCTCGTAAAATAACAAAGATATTTAAAATTTGTAAATCGCGGATAATTAACACCAAAAAAAGGTCTTAAATAACTGCAGTTAGAATTGTTCCTTCGCAGTGCACAGAGATGGCGCTGCGGTGAGAAATTATTTTTCGATGGCTGGAACCTTGAAACATGATTCATACGATTAATGAATAAATTGTGAATAATTTTGACCGTGTAAAAAATTTTGTAAATACCAGCCGTTTTGGAGCTACATGAATTTTTTTTCCGTTTTTTTGTCTGTAAATTTTGAAAACTCCTGTATCTGTTTATCATTTTAGAACACCAATTACTAGAACTTAGAACTTTTATCGTATGTAATATCACTAGTGCTTAAAATTTTATCGAAAATTTTTTCGAAAGCGTGTTGCCTGGTAATATAAAGAGTGCAAATTGGCAGTTTATTATCTGATTAAATCCCGACCGCTTTAGCGGGAGGGATTTAATCTTTGATAATAAACTGCCAATTTGCACGAGTTATATTAACTAGGGGCGACTTAGCTTGAGAAAAAATTTTAAGATAAAATTTAAAGCACGAGTGGTATTTGTGGAGAATATTTCACGAATAAATAATTCATTAAGTACATCTTCAATATTATGTTTTCTCATTAACTGCCTTCAGACGTTTTCTTGTCACTTTTTGGAGTTTACTGACCTGTATTTTCAATTTCATCATTAATTTGATATACAGAAATATTTCCAAACCGACTCATATTGTCAAAACAGCAAATCTGAAACAAACGTAGTAGAAACAACGGAGATTCGCTATATTTTAAAATAATCTAGTGACATTTCCATGGCAACTAGTAAATAAAACGAGTTGAAACCTTAGATATTATAATATATAGACTGTCTTAACACCTTTCAGGCGTTTCTGAGGTGCAATACGACGAGGAACGATAAAGAGAGCACTACTTTAGTACCGATGTCTCGCCCAAATAAAATATACACCCATGGTTCCGAGATTGACATAGAGAGCGCCATCTAGCGCTACAAGTTATATTCCATAATAAATAAATGTTCATCGACTCATATTTACGTATTTAATCCTTACTTTTAACTTACGAAGTTTATGAATTATGTTGAGGTTTGCTTTGTTAAGCAAAGAGAATTTTGAATACAACAAATTATAATGTTTGATGCACAGCTTTGATTCAACGAGTTACTTTTTGGTAGATTACCATATGTAAGTATTATACATTTTTAGTTTGTTCCAGAGCGAATGTGTACTTGACATTTATAATAAATGATTTGCTTACCTTTGTAACTACGTTATTGAGCTATTGAAAGCTGTGCTTGACTTGTTCCTGTATTATGAGCTATATTAAGTACAATCTTTGTGTGTAATTGTTACCTGATTGAACACTAGGAAAACTGACATAGTTACAGATAGGCAAAAGTTACAGCCTATATATTTCAGACAAGATTCGCTTTGGAATTGAGGTGTGTTTTTGTTTGCTACTACATAATACAATATTACAATTTACAAGGTAAGTACGTTAACAATTACTTAGTAATAAGCTAGAGAAGATATTTATAGATAAAACTTAAAAGCTCGACAAAAAACGTCAAAAAATGTTCGCATATTTGCCGCTGCAGCGACCTAAAAAATTAGAGCGATAAATTTTGCATGTTGGTCCTGTTAAAAGCCGATCTAGCTTGAATTACCACTAATAATGACGTTTGATTGGTGCAATGTTTTGAAAAAACGGGCTCTCATTGGCTATAGCGTTAATGAGTGAAATAATCTTATTAAATTCCTATATTAATTACATATTTTGATAATTTTTATAATTTTCAGAATTTTTCAAATGCAACTAATTTTTAAAATTTGAAATTAGTAAACATTTCCAAAATATGTAATAATATAAGGAGTATTGCATTTAATAAGATAAAAGCTTTAAATAACCGATGTTCTAAAAAAAATTATTAACTAAAAAGTTACAGGAGCTTTAAAAATTTACATAAACAAAAAATGTGCACTGCGAAGGAACAATTCTAACTGTAGTTATTTAAGACCTTTTTTGGTGTTAATTATCTGCGATTTACAAATTTTAAATATTTTCATTATTTTACGAGACCGGGGGACTTTTAGATGAAACATCCTGTATATAAAATTTTTAGAAATCTCAACGAAAAATACAATTATCGGAATTTTTAAGCATTTCTTTTAAGAAAATAATGATTGTTACAGTTTTCGAGGTTGTTTACAAAGACTGTAAAAAATGAAACTTTTTAAAATTAATTTTAAGATGGCAGAAGCTCCAAAAAGCGAAATAAATGAAAGAAACGTTAAATAATACAAACACATCAATTTTTTATAGAAAATAACTTATTAGAAATATCTTTAACATATTAACTGTTATGCTTAACAAATAGGTTCACAAATAAAAAAATGAAAGTAGGTCATAGGTCTAAGTCTGGACGATAAAAGTGTATAGTTATCCTGTCTTCTTACAATATCTGGAGCCACTAATCAACATTTGTATTGTGTCTACTATCCATTCCAAGTATGGCTAGGTAACGAACTGGACCCTGAAGACAGGACTAGTTTCTGTAATAGCACTAAGGGTTGTAATTATAATTGTGGCTGTAAAATAGTTGGATTATTTCGTTCAACGGTATGTTGGTATGTGGTAATCGAAAAGGCCAGTCTTGCTCCAATGTTTCATCGAATACAACCGTTGATGAGGCTTATACTATTGTTACATATATCCACCCCTTGGGGATAGGCAGCACAAAATACATGTTATGCCATCTATGAGACAGTAGAAACAGCAGAAACATTCTGGAACATTAGAGAAAAGAGACTTCTAGATAACGCCGCGCCGTTTCTAGAATAATTCAGGAAGCAATCGCTAGGGGTATATAAGGCCGCATTCTCGGCGAGTTTTTAGAGTTTAGAAATTTGGATTTGACAAGTGAGGTTAAGACTCCAAAGTGGAAACAAAGCGATAAACATTGTTATTTTTAGTCAGTAAAGTTCATTTAGGTTAATAATAGTATTGTGAAGTATCCAGTAAATTATTTAATAAAGTGTGTTAGTGGTTATCTCTTGTTATAATTTTTGGAACCCACGGAATTTGCAAGGGTGGTTTCCTAGGGGTGAAAACACGTTACAAATTGGTGTCAGAAAGCGGAATTTTATGACAAGAGGAGCTCTGAAGTTGTGCTGAAGTGTTCGAGAAGTATTCTCGAGGGTTAGAGCTAACACAGAGGACTAATTTACTGGACATTGTTCGAGGGTTATTTTTTTTGAACAGGAAAATAGTGTTAAGTGCATTTTTTTAGACATTGTAGAACATTTTATTAGGACAGTAGTGTGATAATTAAATCCTTTAAACTGAGAAGTGATAGAGACACTATACTAGAACTTTTCTATTTGGACATTAGTGGAGATTATTAAATTCTCTGAACTGGATAGTGACAAAAGACTCTGGATAAGACTTTTTCATGCTGTGTTGGGACCTATTTGCAGAATTTACGAAGATGGTGGCGCAGCAACGGCAGAAAGACAAGGAAGAACAAGAAAAGCGACACCAAGAAGAAAAAGAGGATGAAGAGGAGGTCAAGAAGGAAAAGAAGAGCAAGAAAGAAGATGTCAAGAGGAAGAAAGAAGACGTCAAGAATAAAGGGGCGAATTAAAGAAAATGATGGAAAATCTGGAAGTAAGACGCCAAGAAGAAAAAGAAGAACATGAAAAAGAGAAAGAGGAGCAAGAAAGACAACGTCAAGAGGAAAAAGACGAACTCAGAAAAATAATGGAAGACTTGGAAGAAAGACGCCAGGAGGAATTAAGGAAAATCCTGAGCGATAAAATAAAAATACAACAGGACGCTATAATTTCCGCCAATGAAGAATTAAAGAGTGAAGTCAAAGGAGAGATAAATGAAGTTAAAGAGAAAGTAAACAAGTTCGAAGAAGAAGTCAAAGGAGAAACAGACCGGCTTAAACGACAGTTGAGAGATAGAGGAAGCCAGCAGGTGGTATCATCAGATCCTCGACTAAAACCTCCCTCGTTTGATGGCCAAAGCTCATGGACAACGTACAAAAGACAATTCGAGGCAGCGGCATCTGCAAATAACTGGGATAATGAGGAAAAGGCCATGGCATTAGTTCTAGCGCTAAGGGGCCAAGCTTCGGAGTTACTCCAGACCATCCCAGTTGAGGAACAAAGGGACTTCAAAGTCTTGGAAGCTGCATTAGACTTGAGATATGGCGACCAACACCTTGCTCAAGTATACCAGGCTCAGCTAAAATCACGGACACAAAAAGCTGGGGAAAGTTTACAAGAATTCGAAGCTGCGATAGAAAGACTGGCACACCTGGCGTATCCGAGTGCACCTAAAGAATTTCAGGAACAATTAACCATGGGGGCCTTTTTAGACGGCATAAGGGACGAAGAGGTCAGGCGAGTTTTGAGGCTGACGAGACACCAAAGTAGTAGCGAAGCTTTGGTGCGTGCACTGGAAGTAGAAGCCACCAAGGGGGCTGTGCTGGCTAGGGAATGCGATGCCCCCAGAGAAATAAAGATTTCCCAGCTCCAAAGAATTCCAAGTAGTCTGTTGTTGCAAGGATATGTGAATGGAAGAAAATCCGTGTTTACGATTGACACCGGTGCTACGTCATCAATAGTGCGGCCAGGGTTTATATCAGGCTTGCAGATTGACAAGAAGCAAAATGGAGTAATCATTCAGACAGCCACGGGGGACAGGGCTGCGGTCCATGGAAAGGTCAAATTGGAACTGCAGGTTGGACGGTTCAATTACAAGGTCATTGTGGCTGACATTACGGATGATTTCATTTTGGGTCTGGACATTATGGGAGAGCAGGGATTTATTGTTGACGTAGGGGAGAGAGTCTTAAAAATTGGAAATGAGGAATTTATTCTGGCAACCGCAGACGACCAATTCCATAAAGCGAGGTTGTTAACAACACAGACAATCAAGATTCCTGCTCATTCAGAACAAATGATTGATGCTGCTTTAGAAGGAAATCCTGGAGAGTACCGTGTTGGCCTGGCTGAAAATGACGAATCGATCAAGTCCCTACCGAATATTATTGTGGCGAGAACTTTAACCCGGACTAAAGGCAAAATCCCAATAATAGTCGTTAATTTAAATTCCCACTCGGTGACTATTAAGGAAGGCAGATCGATTGGCTCCTATGAACCGGTCACATGGGTAGCAAGGTGCGAGAAACAAACAGAGGGAAGTTCATCTACGAAAATAGACCAGGAAATTTTGACCTTGCTGAGTAGCCAGTTGGAGCATTTATCTGAGGATGAACGAAGGGAGGCAATCAAGTTCCTGGAAAAGGAAAGTTCAGTATTTGCCAAGAATACAGACATAGTCCAGCATCGGATAAATACTGGTGACTCACCCGCTATTTGACAACCACCTAGGAGGCTTCCATTAGCAAAACAAGAAGATGCCTCGGCAATGATAGACAAGATGCTACAAAATGGAGTCATTGAGGAGTCAACGAGTCCCTGGTCATCGCCAGTAGTTTTGGTTGCTAAGAAGGACGGAACATTAAGATTTTGTGTCGATTATCGAAAATTAAACGATGTCACCAAGAAAGACAGTTACCCATTACCACGAATTGACGACACGTTAAGCACGTTGGCAGGCTCACAATGGTTTTCTACGTTAGACCTTGGGAGTGGATACTGGCAAGTGGGGCTTCATCCTGATGATAAGGAAAAGCCAGCGTTTTCAGCAGGCAGTGGACACCGGAGTGTGAAACGGCATGGAAAAAATTGAAGGCAGCTCTATGCACTGGTCCTGTGCTGGCGTACCCACAACGGGAAGGACTTTTTATTTTAGACTCGGATGCGAGCAATTCTTCGGTCGGTTGTGTGCTGTCTCAAATCCAGAATGGGCAGGAAAGAGTGATCGAGTACTTCAGCAAGGTGCTGTCCAAACCGGAAAGAAATTATTGTGTAACCCGGAAAGAGTTACGCAGATGCTTTATCTAGAAGACCGTGCAAGGACGATTGTAAGCACTGCCTCCACGTTGAGAAATTACAGGGTACAGGGGCAGTCAACACTATTAAAGTAGAGGTTCCAGATGATTGGACAACTGAAGCCCTGAGACAAGAACAACTGAATGACACAGAGATTGGGGCTATATTGAGAGCAAAGGAGAAAGGAATTCGACCAGCATGGAAGGATGTTTCGGACAAGGCAGTTGGATTGAAGGCTTTGTGGGCCCAATGGGATTCACTTAAAGTCATGAACGGGCTGCTAAAGAGAGCATGGGAAAGCCGGGATGGCACGGAAGTTGTTATGCGTCTAGTGATTCCCAGGTGTCGAGTACCGAAAGTATTTCAGGAGGTGCATAATGGAGCATCCGGTGGACACTTCGGTGTTAATAAGACTCTGAATAAAGTACTAGAACGATTTTATTGGGTAAATAGTCGTCAGGATGTGGAAGCTTGGTGTCGCAATTGCAAAATTTGTGCAGCCAGTAAGGGCGGTCGGAGCCCCTTTCGAGAGGATTGCGATCGATATAGCCGGCCCATTCCCAGTAATCAAGGACGGTAACAAGTACATACTGGTTGCCATAGACTATTTTTGTAAGTGGGCAGAGGCCTATGCGATTCCAAACAAAGAAGCAGTCACTGTCGCCAAAGTCTTGGTAGATAATTTGATATGTCGATTTGGTGTACCCCTGGAGCTGCATTCAGATCAAGGGAGGAACTTTGAGTCAAGGATGTTTCAGCAAATCTGCAAGTTATTAGGGATACACAAAACACGGACAACAGCCCTTCACCCGCAATCAGATGGAATGGTGGAACGACATAACAAGACCATGAAAGAACATCTCTCTAAAGTGGTTCATAAGAATCAACGTTATTGGGATCTTCACATACCGTTCTTCCTCATGGCATACAGAGCTGCTATCCACGAGTCTACGCCCGTGTAGTATTTGGACATGAGATCAGACTGCCGTGTGATTTAATTTTCGGAACACCAGGTGGAGAACAGCTTCCTGTGAACAGCTATGTGGATGAAATGAGTGAACGGCTAAGAAATGTTCATGAGCTGGTTAGAGACCAAATCACCATAGCTAGTGACCGAATGAAGGCTCGATACGACCGTAAGGGTAGTTCACAGGGGTTCAAGGCAGGAGATCTGGTTTGGCTGTACAACCCACAGCGAAAGAGAGGGAAGTCACCAAAACTTCAACTGCCTTGGGATGGACGGACCGTATACTGTTATTACCCGAATTAATGATGTCGTCTATCGGATTCAACGAAGCAAAAAGTCCAAGATGAAGATCGTACACTTGGATAGATTGGCGAAGTATGTGAAACAGGCTGAATTGCCTGACCGGGACGTTCGGGCTTAAGGAGGGGGCAGTGTTGCAAATATCCACCCCTTGGGGATAGGCAGCACAAAATATATGTTATGCCATCTGTGAGACAGTAGAAACAGCAGAAACATTCTGGAACATTAGAGAAAAGAGACTTCTAGATAACGCCGCGCCGTTTCTAGAATAATTCAGGAAGCAATCGCTAGGGGTATATAAGGCCCCATTCTCGGCGAGTTTTTAGAGTTTAGAAGTTTGGATTTGACAAGTGAGGTTAAGACTCCAAAGTGGAAACAAAGTGATAAACATTGTTATTTTTAGTCAGTAAAGTCCATTTAAGTTAATAATAGTATTGTGAAGTATCCAGTAATTTATTTAATTAAGCATGTTAGTGGTTATCTCTTGTTATAATTTTTGAAACCCACGGAATTTGCAAGGGTGGTTTCTTGGGGGTGGAAACACGTTACACTATCAATGAAGATATATCTGATCCATCTTGTTTATTAGAGCTAGCTACAAAAACCAGCAACAAGAGGAAGAAGAAGATGGAAGAAGAAGAAGAGAAAGAAGAAGAACATATAACTGTTGAAGAAGAATTTGAAGATTATTAATCATAACACATTTTTTTAGAAAATCAAAAATAATCACTTCCAGTTTGATAATTAACAAGTACCATTTTTTTATCGATAGAAATCTGTCTTTATTTGATCAAAACAAATCGTGGATTATGCCTAAAGGGGAAACGATGTAAAAATGCTCTAAGTACTCTACATCGAAGGTGGTGTGGAAAAGAGTGCATATTATGCAAAATACGAATTTTAGAAATTTTGAAACCGCGATATCACACGAAAAATTATTTATTTGCAGGAAGAAAAGTATACGTAATCTTTTTTGTAGAGAATCGCATAATCTACAAACTTTCTAATAACTATTTTTACGATAACACTTGCCGTTTAAGAGATATATGCGAAAAAACGATTCTTTTACCTTTGACCTTGAATAAAATTTTTAGCACGAGTGGAATCGATACGCAATTTTGATATTTCATTTGTAATGTTTTTAAGGTCTGTACCAATTTTTAGCTCTATGAAAATTTTTCCGAGATTTGGACTTTTTTATATAAATTTTTACTAGATTACTAACTATGTAAAGTTGACTACACACTTATTATGTGTGTAAAAACTGTCGGCATCTTTGATCTTTACGATTAACACAGACATGTTTGTCTTTATCCTTAATTATAAAATGAAATTTGCCTCCAAACATCTTGCAATATACAGGGTGTACGCATCGATTTGAACCCCATATATATTATGCGAAATTTATTAATTTGGGAGAAGCCAGAATGACGAAATTTGTGGCCAATAAGACAAAAAATCTTGATAAAAATTGCTTAGTTGAAAAACATGAGCATCAATAGTAATGTGAGATATACGGGGCACCCGAAAAGTTACTAAATGTTAAAAAAACTCATGAGAAAAGTACCCTTACATTTTCATTTTATATCCAAAAGATAGAAAGAGAAATTACAAAGTTGTCATTTGAGACGACCTGCATTTCAAAATTGTTACGAACAGTCAAAAATACAAAAAAGTTCATATTTGAAGAGTCATTGATTGTAACAAAATTATTAGACCTTATATTTTCGATTCTATCTTAAATATAATATTTATTTAGCGATAAAATAATTGTTATTATAAACGAGTTCTCTTTCTTTCTTTCTATCTTTTGGTTATAAAAGTTTGAACATAATAAAACGAATGAATGTGAGCTAATTTCTTACAATTTTGTTAAAACTGAATAATAAAGGGAATATTTTCACGACTTGATACGCTGTGAGATCTAATATAAGCCCCATGCTTAATTTTTCTTGGAATATTAACATTATTCAAATGTAACCTAATGTGTAACCAAGATTACACAGATCGACAACAAAAGGTCTTGTCCTATGGTACAGTAACTAAAAGTTTTAACTTTGGAATAATGTCATACGAATTAGATTTCGTTCATTTTTTGGCAACTTAATAGTAAATGCATAAAGTAAATAAAGTTTCCATATTCTCAAGGGGTTTGCTAATTTATATGGGGTGGCCCTAAAAAAAAAAAAAACCAAAACAAAAACATTGGAGCTGAAAGATAATCAAATTTTGAGAAGAAAATGTTCTATGTAACTTTTCATATACATTGATAGCCTTTAAGTTATAATGACTTGAAAATTGGGATTTTAGCTTGAAATAGGAGGTATTTAAAGATGATTTTCATCAAATAATTTGAAAAGTATCACATTGAGCGAAACCATGCCAGAGACAAATAAGAAAGTTACTAAACTGAGGATGAATATTTCGGTTTTTTTCTAATTTCTGTAGAATTAATGGTTTCAGAGATCTGGAAGTATAAAGATAGCGTCCGACCGTTTATTAGACGAAGTATTTAGTTTAAATGTTAAATATATCAGAGACCATGGTACCTAGGTCAAAAATACTAATCGCCAAAATGAAATATTAATTAGGCTTTCGAATGATTTTTTGAAGTTATGACAAAAATAATGTGCTTTTTCACAATTTTTAAATAAAGTCGTCGCCACTTTGTTACTGTAAGTAGTCAGTAATCAGAGCTGGGCAAAGTATTACTTCAAGTATCAAGTACTTGAAGTAGTTTTATGTGCAAAGTATATGGTGAAACTACTTCAAGTAAAGTACTTGAAGTAGTTTAAATGAGTACTTTGCCCAGCTCTGTCAGTAATTAAACAAATATATTCTCGTATAACATATGGTATGACCTAGATGCTCAAATTTTTTCGTTCGTCTACAACACTTGCTTCAGAAACAAAATTCACTTTAAACTATATAGCAATTTTCGAGAAAACGTAAAATGGTTCTTTGCAAATATCTCAATAAATATTAGCTTTAGTGATAAAATGATAGACATCAAAAATACATCTTATAAACCGAGAATGAAATTGTTTTATTTTGATATATATTAATAGTTTCGGAGATATTTAAGTTTAAATATGGCATTCGAACGTTTATAGGAAAATGTATTTAGTTTAAATGTTATATGACACATGCATCAAAAGTTCTGAGAACAGAATTAAAGATAATTTATCAGTCTACCAAGTAATTTTTTGTTTGTTTCTGTATCATATTGAAAAAATCACTATAGTCACAATTATGGGTTTTAAGAAAAAAATATGCGAATACTAGTTACGAGACATCTAATTAATGTTTCTGAATCATTTTCACTCCCTAAAAGTATACACGGTTGCCAAAAATGATTTATCAATTTAGAACTTCTTGAATTGAATTTTCTATTTTTTTTCAAGCTATCGAACTATCGAATTTCGACGCACTATTGCCCCACCCTAATTATTTGACAAGGTTTTTGAAATAGGCTGTCAATCGACAAGGTTTAGAAACTTGTTCATATACAAATACCTGCAAATATCTGTTTGAAACCGTTACTACACAGTATCAGATCTGACAATAGGATTTGAATTCAATACTTCACTTACCATAAACTTCGCCACATAGAAAATCCAGCAGCTTGTAGTGGCAAACTGACGGCTAATCCTTCAGGAAAATTTTGAATACCAATCCCAATGGCTAGATTCCTGTAAAAAAAGTTATTGATTAGAAATTATTTCTTGAAAGAGACATTCGAGTATAGGTAGAAAAAATTTTCTAATTTTCAACAAGATGAAAGGATCTATAATAATATATTATTTTGGCATTTACAGCGAAAGCCAAAACAATTCTACAGGATCTAGTGACTTTAAAAATGCGCAAGAATTTTGAAAAAATTTTTCGTAAACTGCTTTTTCAAAGTTTTTTAAGGGCCGTTAGAGGAGTGCTTCTCTAGATGCTGTTTCCCATATTTCGTATGGGTCCCATGTAGACCGGGAGCCAGGTGAAAATTTGGTCAATTATTTCTTCTCGAACGATAATTAGTGAGACCCATCAGGAAATTGTCTCATAATGCCTGCGGTTCCGTGGGTGGGATGAGCGGCGGTAGCCTCCCAAGCAGGGAGAAAAAAAATATTTTTAGTCATTTCCACCTGACTAAAAATTTGTCAAACTATAGCTAATCCAATATCTTGAAGAAAAAAAGTCAGCTGACTATAACATGGTGTATTATACGTCAGCTGGTTGCTTGAACATGAAAAAAAAAATTATACATTCAATGATTTCCTCTCAACTAAAAATGTACCTGATGATACCTTATATGCTACTGTGAATGAATATAAATGTCAGCTGGCTGTACCTCGGTGGAAAGATCGTCAGCTGATACCTTGAAAGTTGTAACGCAGAAGTTAGGCGGGAGCATCTATCGCCTATCTAAATACATCAGCTGATGTGTTTTTCCTCGACTTACTGCTACTTGATATTTTTTATTAATTACAGAAGTATATTAACAATCAGGTTACAAATTTTTATCCGGGAGGAAATTACGTATCCTAAATTATTCGGCATTACGCTCCGATATGAGTGTTTCGATTAAATCAATATTCTGTATAGATACTTTAAAACTAAGTATATAATTGAATAACTGAAGAAATATTTAGATAAGTAAATTAATCAATTTATAGTTTATTGTAACTTAGCTGTTCGATAAATAACATTCATTTTAAAGAAGTGATTAAAAATAATAATGTAATTTAATCATTTTCGTTCTCGCTTTGGCTTGTGTCACTCTCATCTCTCTCTGTTTCACTGAGCTATGTAACATGCTCTTAAAAATTGCTGATATAGCTCCGATTTGCATGGTGGTAGAGAAGAGCCGTCAATACCCTTTTTGAGCAACTTGAACATATCATCATTTTCCAAGAATTTGTATGTTTTTTGAAACGAGGCTACTCTTGCCTCATTAATGTTTTTCAACCGATTAAAGCCATACATACGACAAACAAACTCTCGTATGTTGCCAAAAAAGTTTTCTCTATTTTCCGATGGCTTTGACATTTGTATGAAACAGTTGGTGAAGTCTTTAGATTTAGTCATTATTGAAAACGGCCTCTTTTTGCCTTTTCTAAAAAAGGCCGGGTTGGAATCACTGAAATTTGTCTCCTCTTAAAAAAAGGTTGAAAAAGTCTCATTTCGACGTAAAGACCAAGGAAATGATTTTAAGTCTGTATAAGCATGAGATTCAAGAAAATCCTATATTACTCAAAGATGAAACTGTAAACAAAGTGGCAAATATGACAGGAGTGTGTGGCCGCAGTGTTTACAAAATTGTCAGAGAGCATACCACTAATTATAAATTTTCGGTGCCAAAAACCAACCAAAACCGTAAAAAAATGGTTGATATGGTGGATGACTTCGATCGATATGCAATCAGGAGAAAAGTTCATCAATATTTTTTTAGAAACGAACTCCCTACTTAATTATGCTCCCGCCTAACTTCTGCGTTACAACTTTCAAGGTATCAGCTGACGATCTTTCCACCGAGGTACAGCCAGCTGACATTTACATTCATTCACAGTAGCATATAAGCTATCATCAGGTAAATTTTTAGTTGAGAGGATATTATTGAATGTACCTATAAATATTTTTTTTCATGTTCAAGCGACCAGCTGACGTATAATACACCATGTTATAGTCAGCTGACTTTTTTTTCTTCAAGATATTGGATTAGCTATAGTTTGACAAATTTTTAGTCAGCAGGAAATGACTAAAAATTTTTTTTTCTCCGTGCGTGGGAGGCTACCGCCGCTCATCCCACCCACGGAACCGCAGCTGACGTTCACGAGGCTTTATAATACAACTCTCTGATGTATTTCACTAATTACCGCTTGAGAGGGACTTGGTCATGAAAATCTGTCGCTGGCTCTTGGACAATGCGCCACAGACGGGAAAAAAAATTATTGAAATTTCCAGCTCCGCCATTGTCTGTTTCTGGGACTCCATTGGGCAACCTCTATGTTTTTCGACGTGCGGAATACGAATCAGGTGACCGTTTAGCTCCATCACCCACCAATTTCTTGTAAATCCCGAAAATAACCTGAATTATGAATTTTTTTTTTAGCTTATTTTCGCGACTTACAAAAAAATGGTGGATGATGGAGCAATTCTGACTCCGGATTCGAATTCAGCGCGCGCGTTAAAACACATAAAGATAAGTTGGTCTAATCAGAAAAAGAAACCTCTGTCTTTATTCTGTGTGCCTATGTAATTGTAAAAAAATACAGATGTTTGTTTCATAACATGCTGAACTCAACATATGAAGCATATAAAAGAATAGGAAGATTTACAAGATATCGAAGTTGTAATTTGGAGTATATAACGAACTTTACGTAAGTTAGATGGTGTTTCATTTTAAAATTTTATGAAGGTACTTTTAATAACACTTGACAGTTGCCGACTGCGAATATCTATAAACACGTGCACACACGTACAAGTATGGAAGCGGGCTAGACACGCGTTTTAAAAAATTTACTGACATAGATGGAATCCATTAACAAGAACTCAATTGACCCTCTATAATTGCTTTGACTCGCCACGCATATTCAAAAACTGCTGCCCAAGGAATCACTACTTCCACATCCAGATTTTTTATCTAAGTCACTCACAACGAAAAAATTTTATATGTAGAAATAATTGTTTATGAAACTTTAATAATATAATATTTGAAATCCTCTACCCCAAAAACCCATAAAACGATACCCCACATCGGTAGCGGGGTGGGGGTGGTGATAGGGGGTGGTAGTGGGGGTGGATGAAGTAAAAAAACATTTTTAAGTTTCTGGTTCTTGTACACACCCTAAATCACAATTTTTTTCATCCCCTATAATAATGGGGTGGGGGTGGTAACGGGGGTGGCTAATGCCAAAAATTTTTTTGAGACCTTAGCTTCTCTTGTATATAATAAATACCAATTTTATGGACTCTTACCTGCTTTATTTACCTATTTTCCCCAAATTTACCCCAATTTACCCCCCAACCCTTCGACGGAACAAGATGAAAATATAATCTAGTTCTAGATCTCGTTAAAGTACATATGTGTACCAAATTTCAAGTCAATATCTCAAACGGTTCCAGAGTAAACGTGCGCACAAAAAAGTTATAGACAGACCGACAGACAGAAATTTTTTTTTCGCTCAAACTTAAAATCTCGACGTTTCGTGACATTCTAAGTCTATTTGAACAATAAAAATTTTTAAAAATTTTTTTGTCGTTACTTTACTTCCACTGGACGTGGAAGTAAAATATATCTGCTTATAGATCATTCCAACTAGCTTATGTGTTTGATTAAAACGTCTAACCAACGATATCAAAGTTTTATCAACGTAAAGTTCTTTCGGTACGAAATGTCGAGAAAATGTGTGATAAATACGAAACGAAAATGTACACGGGACACTGGAGGTGACAGGTAGACTAATAAATTGCCCTGTTAAAATTTCAGAAGTACTGTAAATGGCACGTCTTTTAAATCATAACTTGAACGTTTACTAGAGTGCATTATTTTATTTTCTATTATACCCTTCGCAAATACGAAAACAAAGCGAATATTGCCTTTGATAGGTACATTTCTAAAATTGTAAATGTCGTTGGTGAAGAAAAAAATTTCATATCATTATGTTATCTGAACAACCTTCAAAATGTCCGCCTATCCGTCTGTCCGGCACGTTTCTTGTTAGCATTATAACTTATGAACGAAAAGTCCAATTGTATTGAAATTTTGTCAGTAAGTTAGTGCTAGCAAGAAGAATCCTATTGTTTTTTATTAAAATCGATCAGTAAATAAAAGTTACTAATTATTTAAATCTTAAAAAAATGTCTTTTTAATTTTTATGTTTTGTAATTGAATAGAAATCTTGTGAAATGTTATTTCCAATCATTATTTATTTATATATTTTACTAATACCTTTTCTAATATTATAATATCAAACCAAGTTTTTTCTATGACTACTTTGGAAAGTGGTAACTACGCTTGAAAATTATTGATTTTACCTATCATGTGACCAGTGTCATAACTAGAAACCATTGGGCCCGTGTGCAGATTGTCATTTGGGTCCCCCTCATGAAATAATAAAAAAAACGCCTCAACGCAAGAATTAAATATTGATTTTTAAAAAATTGATGGAAACATTAAAAATAATATATTCGTGAAACAATTCACATCACAAAAACGTAATTCTTTATAATAATAATTATAATATTAATATTAGATTAAATATTTACTTTCCTGGCTTTGGTTTCGGCGAAATGACGGCGGATGACTGTCGATATCTATACTTCGGGCCGTTTCATTTTCAATGGATAATTTGACAAATTTTCTTATAATAAAGAGTTCCTTAAGTAGTTTTTAATTAATTTCAATTTCGAAAATGACCTCTCGGCTGAAGCTACTGATACCGGAATCGTTAATATAAAATCAAAGCGGTGCATACGACCTAGTTGGACACAATCTTTTTAGGGTATGCTTCTTAGTTTCGAAAATTGTAATAACAATGGACCACCGGTTAATGCTCTTCCCAAAAAAAAACGTAAACGTTCTCAAGAAAATCGTAAAAATTTCTTATTTGTTCATCTGATTTGACATTGAAATGGGTTTCGATGATTCCAAATTATGATGGGAATATGCGAAATTAAGCGATTGAATTTGGGCTCCCGGGCTCTTTAGGCTCGTGTGCCCCGCACACCCTCGACTGCGTGTGACAAATCCTTAACGCACGCTAACAGCGTGTGAAAATTAAGTTTTCACACGCTCCTTATGCTTGAATCATAAGAGTGCATTGAAAACAATTGAAGTTGTTTCGCGATCTTCGCTTTAGAAACACCAAATTATAGATCAGTTAATATTAATGTCAAGTTAATTCTGAAATTTATTTATTTACATATTAGTACAGGTAAAAATAGCCTCAAAAAGCACATCAACAATGAAAAAATTAGTCCCTTCATGGAACTTTGGGAGAAATTTAAAGAATCTGAAGAGGGTGGAAAAGTGTTTTTCGGGTGGGGGAAAGGAGGGAAATTATCAAAACCAAAAACAATAAAAATAGGCAAGTGGGGTGTCATTCTCTAGGTTTTCTTGACTGCTGAATATTATAAAAACAAAATCAGGTTGATAAAACCAACCTGTGTATAAGAAAATGACCTTTTAATTGGTATACAACTTGAAAAAATCCTTTAAAAAATTTAAAAGTATAACAAAAAATTTAGAAAAAAATTGACATACATGGATCAATGAATGAAGACAAAATATTGTAATTGTTGATCGTTGTCATCATCAGCAAGTTCACATCCTTCTTCATCAAAGTTTTCTAAGTTAATTGCTGAGTAGTCGTCGGGAAAAGTTTTTGAGTCTGTACAGGTTACTCCTTTACACATTTTACAAAGTGATGAACATTTCACACCATCTTTTGCACATGTGCACAACATTGTGGAACAATTTCCCTTGCAAGGAAGGATATTAGTTTCATGATTGATTCTGAGCTGGATCAAGTGTCGTTTGATTTGGCCTCAAATCTCCGTGATGCCCTTCCCAACCCCAATATTGTGGATTTAACTTATTACCGCGCCTGGTTTGGAGTTGGTAATATGTGCAGAAGGAGTGCTGCGCATCACTTGCCTCAGTACGTGATAGCGATTCCACTTTTGATAACGTTTTGTTCAATGATTTCTGAAACATTATGAACCGAAGCTCATTGAGAGAGTGGCTCCCACCTTTTGATCCTTACAAATACAGAAAGATTGCTTCTATAGCTTTCTGAACTTCATCGTGAGTAGCATTCATGTTATTGAATGTTGCTATGCGTTCTATTTCTATTTCCAACAGCTTTAGTACTTGTTTTTTTCCTTTTCCATAGATTACACTATCACAACCACTGAATGCATGGGCTAGAAATGTCATTTTTAACAACCGCTGTAATGAAGCAGAGGAAAAAACTTTTTGCTTGGTTCCATCGATTTTAGTTTCAACATATATACATTCTAATTCTCAGGGACCAGAGCAGCCATAAGAACCATAATGTCTGTATCTTGAGCAGAGCAGCAATGGCAGTTGAATCTTTTCAGACAGCCGTATGTCGAAAAATAAGCGTTTTAGCCAAAGATGTCACGAGGTCATTTTTAAAGTTTATCTGTTTTTTAAATTTTTTAAACGTAGTATTGTTACGGGTAAACTTGACCATTACAACCAAATTTGTCAAATTTTAACTAATTAAATAAAACTTTATACTGCGCTATACTCATATATGGACGACGCTAAATACATTATTAAAAAAAAATTAAATTGTCTAGTTTTATAAGACGATGACATTTGTTTACCATTAAATGAAACTTATAACTATGTATTGATTTACAGCTAGTGAGCTCAGGATATCTATCACTTGAATCATAATCACTCAAATCCCGCATACGCGGCCCTGAAACGGCCTTATAAATCATCATATTACTTAATAAAATTACGTCGGACATTTTACTAGCCAAGAGGAAACAATAAATTATTGAACTCTATTAATAGTAAATAGCTAATTTTAGAAATTAATTTATTGTATTGCACGTATTATTAAACGTCTGAACTATTTTTTTTTTCATTTGCTACCTTTTTGACTCTCGATTTAAAATATTTTTTTGGTCATTCAAATACGAATTGTTAATATTTCTCCTCTAACGTTTTTGTGAATTACACCATATTCGGAGGTACCACGATGTGATACATGTCATGTATGTTAGTTAAAGGCAGATTTAAAGAAATATATATTACACTTATTAAATTATGTTTATAATTGTACTAATTATTTTGAACGAGAATTTTGTATCTTATTATACTCTTCGCAAAAACGAAGAGTATATTGCATTTGATCGGCACATTTCCAAAAGAGGAAATATCGCTCGTAGAGAAAAAAAACTTCATATTATTGTGTTAGTGAACAACTTTCAAAATGTCCGTCTGTCCGTCCGTCACGTTTCCTGTAAGCACGATAACTTAAGAAAGAAACGACCGATTATATTGAAATTTGGAAAGTAAGTTAGTGTTAGCTAGAGGACGAACCCCATTATTTTTGAAGAAAATCGTTCAGTATATAAGAAAGTTATCATTTAATTTAAAAAAAAATATTTTTTAATTTTTATCGCTTGTACTTAAATAGAAATCTTGCGAAATGTTACCTCTATAATTTATGTTTTTTTGTTTATGCATTCTACTTATACACTTTTAACAATGGAAACCTCACTTAATAACGACATAAAGGAGTTGGTCAAAGTATCTAAAAACCATTGTCTCTTGATTAACCCTGGTAAGTCATCTGTTATTACCTTTGGACGCGATAAAGACAGACAGAGGGCTATAGGCAGTATATCACTATAAGTAGATGGACATAACTTGCAATATGTGGACAAAGTTAAGTGTCTGGGTTTAACTATAGATATCAATTTAAGATTTGTCAGTCATATAAACTCTATTATTCAAAAAGCTTACGGTTTACTAAAAAAATTATATGCTGACACTATCTTAATCAGAGAATCAAAATAATGCTTTGCGACACTATAATTCTATCACATTTTAAATATGTCGATATTGTCTATGGCCCGTGTCTTGATTTAATCACTGCCAGCAGAATACAAAAAGTTCAAAACTCCTGCATCAGACTCATATTTGGACTGCGTCGTTGGGATCATGTATCCAGCTATATTAAAAATATTAAATAGTTAAAAATGTATCATCGACGAGAGCTTCAAATTGTCTGCTTTACCCATAAATTGTTAATAAAACAAACCCCGACCGAAATATTTAGTAGCCAAACTGACTCCTAGACATCAGATTCATCCTAGAAATTTAAGATACTTAAACCAGCTGACCATAACACAACATCACTCTCGTTTTTACGATCGTTCCTTCTCTTATCATGCAGTAACCATGTACAATAGTCCTTCCTAGCTGTACGTACACCCCCCCACCGATACTTGGGGACAATATTTTTCATAAAGATTAAAGCCTAAGGAACAATTTAAGACATGTCCCCAAAAAAAAAAACTGGCTGTACTTTCAAAATGGCGGCCATATGTTAAAAAAAAACTATTGCCAATGTTGTTTTTGTCATTTAACACAAAAACTAAAAAAGATGGCCAAAAACTTTTTTCATTAAACACAATGTGCATAAAATTTTCTACACTTTTGTTTCTATACAATATTTTGATAGCAGTTACCATTTTCCAGATAAATGAGTCCAAATTTAAGAAAACATGGAAATTCATATATCGGTAAATATTATTAGAGGAAGTAACTGTGACAATTATTGCAAGGCGTACAATATAACTTTATATTATTAACATAACAAAGAATAACATAAACTGAAAAAAATTAATAATAATAATATTGTAATTTGCAGACATTTATCTCGAAAACGGTAACAATGATATCTGGAAAATGGTAACTCCTATCCAAATATTGTATAGGAACAAAATTATAGAAAATTTTATGCACTTTGTTTTTTGTGCAGAAAGTTTTTCTCCATCTTTTTTAGTTTTCGTGTTAAATAAATAATTATCATTACCATTATTGGTTTGTCACATATCAAAATATAAATTCTGATTTACTACCTATGGAACATGGAGTGCCACAAGGTTCCGTCTTGGGACCGATACTATTCTTAATTTATATCAATGATTTGGCAGACATAACTTCATCACAATTCGTCCTATTTGCAGATGATACCACCATAATTCACTCACATCAAAATATTGATACTTTACGTACAAATGTGAGGGAGACATTGTCAGATGCTCAGGAATGGTTTAAAACTGAGACCATGGTTTTTAGTCTAAGAAATGTAACTGGAGAAAACCACACAAACAGCATTAAGTTTCTCGGGGTACACCTAGATAAGAAATTGTCGTGGGAACAACATGTACACTTTGTCTGTAATCAAATTTCAATTAACATTTACCTATTACGAAACCTTGTAAATGAAGTTTCTCAAGAAACATTGATTACTGCTTATCATGGTCTTATTCATTCTCAATTATCATATGCTACCTAATTTGCGGACATTCTACTCATAACGCCAATGTTTTCAGCTTACAAAGAAAAGCAGTACGGATTTTGTGCGGCCTAAAATACAGACGACTGTAGACAAGTTTTCAAAAATTCAAAAATATTAACGTTGCCTAGCGTGTACATTTTGCATTGTTTATTGTACATTAAGGTGCACAAATCAAACTATACTTCTCATAACGAAGTGCACAGGTATTCCACGAGAAACAATAATAACCTATATTCTAACTTTTTAAGACTTTTTAAATCTCGTAACGGAACAAATTATTATGCCATACTGTTCTTTAATCATTTGCCTTCAGAAATCAAAGAACTTGAGTACAATTTATTTAAGAGTACTGTAAAAGCTTTTTTAATAACCAATGCTTTTTACAACTTTGAGGAGTATTTTTCTTCAAATTTTAATACTATGTGTGAATGATCACTTTTATATATATATATATATATATATATATATATATATATATATATATATATATATATATATATATATATATATATATATATATATATATATATATATATATATATATATATATATATATATATATATATATATATAGAGATATGCATGGTCATATACAGGCCCGTTTCATACACTGAGCGGTTGTAGTGCAGCCCGAATTGACGTTGTGCAGCCCGGGGTCGGGCTCATCAACGTACCCCTTTGTATATCATCACTAAATGGCCACAAATCACGTTAGCTTCCTTCCTACAAAATTTTGGGGTGGGCTTCAAAAAGTCATATTTTCATGTTCCGAGATACACTTTTAGTTCAGCACTACTGAGTCAGGCGGCGCTGTTCCTGTATATCCAAGACTCTTATACAGCTGATATCTATCGCACGTTATATAGCCCGATATTTGGCATCGTTGCAATGACTCGATAACGTTCGATTATTATTTCCTCTTAAATACTTTCTTCATAAAGTCACAATCGATGAATGAAAGCTCTTTATTTGAATCAATTTTTTAACCTCACAAGTATTTTATCATATTCGAACAATTTTTCTAAATTCAAAAATTCATATGCCTACTAAGAATTATAAAATACAGGGTACAGTGTTATGAAAGAAGAATAGTTGTTAGCATCTTAAACATCTTAAAATGTCTTTTGAAGTGTAATACAGAAATTCAAATAAATGTCCCTAAATTAGGATTGTGTTTTTTTGCATTCAGTATTCAATAAAACTATACTTAATTATTATAATTTTGGTACTAAAATTTTCTTGAAGAAATATCGGTCATTAAACAATAATTATTATTATGCAGAATGATGTTTTACATATTATAAGGATATATAGGCATTGTCCATAATCACTATAAGCTGGTACTACTTCCACATCAACATAGTGGAGTGAACGTATAATAAAGGTAAAAAAAATGTTTTTTTAAACAGGCTTAGAATGCCACGAAAGGTCGATATTTTAAGTTTGAGCAAAAAAAAATTGTCCGTAATTTTTTTTTGTGCGCACGATTACTCTGGAACCGTTTATGATGACCTTTGTATTATAACGAGATCTGGAAATAGATTATGTTGTGATCTTATTCCGTTGAAGTTTGGGATGGGGGGATAAATAGGCAAAGCAAGCAAGTGAGAGTTTATAAAATTGGGATTTAGTGTATGTACGAGAAGCCAAGTACCTACTCAAAAATTTTTTGACATCAGCCACTTCCACTATCACCCCCATTACCATCCCTACCCCATTATTAAAGGACGAAAAAAAATAAAATTATGATTTTGTGTGTGTATAAGTACCAAAGGCCTAAATTTTTTTTGCATCAGCTATACCCCCCACTACCATCCCCCTATCGATATGTCATATTGTTTTATGGGCTTTTGTGGTAGACGATTGCAAATATTATATTATTAAAGTTCTATGATCAGTTATTTCCACATAATGGACTGCAAATACAGTATCAACCTTTTTTTTTCTTTGTAAGAGACTTGGATGTTGAAATAGTGATTCTTTAGGCAGCGGTTTTTTAAGTCAGGTTCCCTTTACTGTATGGTGCACCTAACCGCATGACGTGATCTGTCTTGGTTCCCTGTCAAGCCTACATGGTCTCTAAAAAAACACAATTTTGATGGGCTAACTTAAATCGTTTTATTCTATTTGGACGTGCAAAAGAGAACAACGTCATAACTGAGGAATACTTATTACTTACACATCCACGTAGTGGAGTTGAAGTATAGTAATCGTAAAAAAAATGTTTTTGCTCTAATTATTGAAGGTGATTATGGAAGGGAATAAAAAGGTAAAATTGTGATTTAGTGTGTATAAAGGAACAAAAGGCCTGAATACTTTTTTGGCACTCGCCACCACCTCTACCACATTATTAAAGGGAATAAAAAAATAAAATTGTGATTTATGTGTACAAGAGCCTCTAAATTTTTTGCCAACAGCTTCCCCCTCTACTACCTCCACTACCATGTTGCACATCGTTTTATGGGTTTTTGGGATAGACCATTTCAAATATTATATTATCAAAGTTCTATGAACAATTATTTTTACACAGTGGATTGCAAATATAGTATCGACATTTTTTTGCTGTAAAAGGCTTGGGCAGGAAAATCTAGATGTGGAAGTAGTGATTTTTTAGGCAGCGGTTTTTTTTATTAATGAACACATATATTTTTATGATGGTTATTTGAATTTATATTTATAGTCGGTCTCCCTGCATGGTGCATCTGACGTCATGCACCTATCTTGATTTCATTGGATTCGGAATGACGTCTAGAAAAATGTGCAAAAGTTTCAAACCGCACATAAACAATTGCAAAAGTTATAAACTAATGAAAATTGAAAAAATAACGAGTTCCGTTTTTTGCAAATAACTCGAAAACTATTAAAAATTTTAAAGAAGGATAGATTCTTAAAGAGGAAGAAATTCCCAATAAAAAAGTCCCGACTCCCGAAACTCTACATCTATTATTAACGAGATTATTAATAATTTTAATTTAATGTTGAAAATAGAGCTCCGCGCAGCGAACACTAAGGCGTTACGATGCTCTGAAACCGTCCGGAACAAGTAAAAATATTTTTTGTTATTAGATATTAATTTTGAAATTCATAAAATTTATGTTATTATTTAAACACTTAAAGGAACAATACCTCGTTGGAAAAAATTTTTTTTTATTAATTTTAATTACTCTTACTGTTTTTATATTCAAAAATACTATAAGATTACATAAACTTAAAATTTTTATTGCTATTTGTTTAAACAAATTTTATAAACAAATAGATAAATTACGTATTTTTGAAAAATATTTTTCTGCCATTTTATTTTTTTTAGATAGAAAAAAATAACAAAAACAACCGTATACATAAACATGAAAATTCTTTTGTGAATAATAATTTAAAAATCGAGAAAATACTCGTATCAAGTATGTATTAATTTTAATTACTCTTACTGTTTTTATATTCAAAAATACTATAAGATTACATAAACTTAAAATTTTTATTGCTATCTGTTTAAACAAATTTTATAAACAAATAGATAAATTACGTATTTTTGAAAAATATTTTTCTGCCATTTTATTTGTTATAGAATATTAGATTTAAAAAAATTCTTAAAAACTTAAAAATTGTTTTTAATTGTTCATAATCACTTTTGTCTTTTTTCATTATTTAAACATGTTTTTAAGAAAAAAATTTATTCCTAAATTTATTATTTGCAATTATCCAAAAGGTGGAAAAAAGATTTTTTTTTGTTGTGAATTTATTTGTTTATTTAATAAACAATTTGTTATTAACAACCGCCGAATGTGTTTATATTTTTTTTAGATAGAAAAAAATAAAAAAACAACCGCATACATAAACATGAAAATTCTTTTGTGAACAATAATTTAAAAATCGAGAAAATACTCGTATCAAGTATGCCGTGGAAATTGACAAAAACTAGATTCAAAACATTGATTTTGTCTGCATAACCAAAGCGTTCTGTCCGAAATGTCCATTTTATTTAACACATGTTAGAATCAAAACATAGCCTACTGCTATTCTTGTTTTATTACATGTAGGCAAACAATATACCTACATATTTAGATAAAAAAGTATATTTTAATCACAGTTAGAAAACACTAACGAAAATATTATTGGGAAAAGAGCAGAGCGTTTGCCCTAAACAACTTTATGACAGCATCAAAAAAGATGATTAAGGAATTCTTTCTGCCGCGATTTTATTATTTTAGTTTGTTTTTGGTTTTGGTGTGGTAACAAGTGCAATAAGAAGTCCTGAACTAAATCTAAGCATTGAAAAAAAATAGACAAAAACTTTCTGATAATTTTATTGCTATTTGTTTAAACAAATTTTATAAATAAATAAATAAATTACGTACTTTTGAAAAATATTTTTCTGCCATTTTATTTGTTATAGAATATTAGATTTAAAAAAATTCTTAAAAATTGTTTTTAATTGTTTATAATCACTTTTGTCTTTTTTCATTATTTAAACATGTTATTAAGAAAAAATTTTATTCCTAAATTTATTATTTGCAATTATCCAAAAGGTGGAAAAAAGAATTTTTTTTGTTGTGAATTTATTTGTTTATTTAACAAACAATTTGTTATTAACAATCGCCGAATGTGTTTATATTTTTTTTAGATAGAAAAAAATAACAAAAACAACCGTATACATAAACATGAAAATTCTTTTGTGAATAATAATTTAAAAATCGAGAAAATACTCGTATCAAGTATGCCGTGGAAATTGACAAAAACTAGATTCAAAACATTAATTTTGTCTGCATAACCAAAGCGTTCTGTCCGAAATGTCCACTTTATTTAACACATGTTAGAACCAAAACATAGCCTACTGCTATTCTTGTTTTATTACATGTAGGCAAATAATATACCTACATATTTAGATAAAAAAGGTATATTTTAATCACAGTTAGAAAACACTAACGAAAATATTAGTGGGAAAAGAGCAGAGCGTTTGCCCTAAACAACTTTATGACAGCATCAGAAAAGGTGATTAAGGAATTCTTTCTGCCGCGATTTTATTATTTTAGTTTGTTTTTGGTTTTGGTGTGGTAACAAGTGCAATAAGAAGTCCTGAACTAAATCTAAGCATTGAATAAAAATAGACAAAGAACTTTCTGATAATTTTATTGCTATTTGTTTAAACAAATTTTATAAACAAATAGATAAATTACGTATTTTTGAAAAATATTTTTCTGCCATTTTATTTGTTATAGAATATTAGATTTAAAAAAATTCTTAAAAATTGTTTTTAATTGTTTATAATCACTTTTGTCTTTTTTCATTATTTAAACATGTTATTAAGAAAAAATTTTATTCCTAAATTTATTATTTGCAATTATCCAAAAGGTGGAAAAAAGAATTTTTTTTTGTTGTGAATTTATTTGTTTATTTAATAAACAATTTGTTATTAACAATCGCCGAATGTGTCTATATTTTTTTTAGATAGAAAAAAATAACAAAAACAACCGTATACATAAACATGAAAATTCTTTTGTGAATAATAATTTAAAAATCGAGAAAATACTCGTATCAAGTATGCCGTGGAAATTGACAAAAACGAGATTCAAAACATTAATTTTGTCTGCATAACCAAAGCGTTCTGTCCGAAATGTCCATTTTATTTAACACATGTTAGAATCAAAACATAGCCTACTACTATTCTTGTTTTATTACATGTAGGCAAATAATGTACCTACATATTTAGATAAAAGAGGTATATTTTAATCACAGTTAGAAAACACTAACGAAAATATTAGTGGGAAAAGAGCAGAGCGTTTGCCCTAAACAACTTTATGACAGCATCAAAAAAGGTGATTAAGGAATTCTTTCTGCCGCGATTTTATTATTTTAGTTTGTTTTTGGTTTTGGTGTGGTAACAAGTGCAATAAGAAGTCCTGAACTAAATCTAAGCATTGAATAAAAATAGACAAAAAACTTTCTGATAATTTGTTAACTAGCAAGAAAATAAAAACCATTAAAAATTACTGTCTCTGTATAATTTAAAAAATATAGTGGTATAATGCATAAATCTGTAACGAAAGTGAGTGAAACTATATCTTTTATTGCTCTATTTTTCGAGTTGTTTATAAAATATTGAAGTTAAAAATATCACGTGTCTATTCAAAAAATAAAGAAAAAAATTTGTACCATCTACAAATAATTCTTTTCGTGAAGTATACGTCATTACCTCTAGGACTGCAGTTTTCGCCATGTATTTTTACGGAATTGAAAATTATTTTTTCTGTACTAAAGCATTTCTTATAAACAATGACTTCATTTTATTTTAAATTTCCAACTGCTCAGTTAATTTGTTGTAATGTATTCTAATGTTTTGATTATTTAATTTTAACAAATTCTAAAATAATTTTTTATACTTCATTTATACATTTTATTTTCGTCATAGTAATTTAGGACTAATAATTTTTTAGTTAGATTTATGGCTAAATACTGTAATATAACTCTATCTTGTTTTAAACAGGCGTTGTGTAGCTTTTGTATACCATTGGTAACAGTTCTTTTGGCATTTGAGACGCTTTAATTGTTTTATTGCTCTGTGCAAGAAAGCAACTGTCACCAGGCCCGTCGGGCAGAGCGCGAAAAGCCTTCTCTTTCTTGACCTACCCAATACTGAAGTATAACCAGATGGGACCTTCACTACTTATTAAAGCATGTTATTTTACATAGGAAATCAAAATTGACGACGCTCTCCATTGGTCGAGACCGAAGATATAAGAAAAAAACTAAAAAAAAAAGAAATTTAGAAATTTAATATTTAATCAAATATAACTTTAGAACTAAAACAGATAAAAATAAAATTTTTGTTTGGATTTGACAAGTAAACATTGCTGTTTAATTTGAAGTATAATTTATTGCAATAATTAAAAAATTAACATAAAAAAATAGCAAAATTCAAAAAGATACACAAATCAGCAACATTTTTCTAATTCTTAACTCGCCATAACTCGCTTATATAACGAGATATTCAATTTTTTCTTTCACCAAAAACTGACAAATTTAATAGGCTTCATTTTGTCTCGATTAATGCTGGATCTAATTTCTTAACTAAAAGTGCTACAGCCCTTGAAACACAACGAAGCACAGTACGGCGACGAAGATGCGAGGCTTCCTTTCCCGCCCCCGCTACTTTCTCGCCCCATCAAGAAACGTATCGGCTGCTGGCCTCATTGTCTGGATAAATATTAATAAGTATATACTATTTTACTTACATGTAGGCTATTACAGTTTATGTATATTGTAGATTCATTTTTATCAATGGAGAAAAACTACATGTTTGTTTTACGAAACTGCTGAAAGCAGTGAAAATCTAATGGTAAAAAACCAACTGTTACTGGCATCAGGTCTATTATTAATTGTGCAAATGAAAGAAAATATGCAATTTCATTAAAATTTTTATAAAACAAAGTGGTGGCACTTATTTGCACACCCTTCGATACCGATTTCATTATTCTTGTCTGACATCTTTTTGTAATAAATAACATTAGCAAAGATAATACGTATTGTCTCTGATATTAGTAACGCGATAAAACAATTCAAGTGAGCCTTCATGTGGTTATAATAAAGAAAAAAAATCAGTTTAAAATAAAATGGCATTGTCTGATTTGTGGAAAATCCAGAAAAATTAAGAATAAATTAAGAAAATCTTTAAGTACCAGTTTGTACAGGAACGGGTGCGGAAACTAGAAAAAAATATATATTAAAGCTGCAGTGTCGCATTGTGATACAGAAATACAAGGCAAGTTACACATTTATTCAGATTTATTTGGGCTAATGGAAATTATCATAAAATTTATTATGCAAAATATACACACTAAAAAAAATTTGTTTAGAGCAAACAAAAATTTTGTTGCGTATATACAAAGCAAGTTCTGGGTGATGTTAATAAATTTTTGTTGCTCCAAACAAAATTGTTTGAGGCAACAAAAATTTATTAACATCAACCAAAAAATTGCTTTGTATATACGCAACAAAATTTTTGTTTGCTCTACAAATTTTTTTTAGCGTGTATTAGCAAAAAAAATTAAATGTGTACAAACTAAACAACTGAAAGAAAAAAATGAATTTAAAGTAGCTTTAAATATTTTATTTAAGGAGGTTTATCTTGCTGTTTTGCAAAAAAGAATTCTTAACTCTAATATTTCTAAAAACACGCCTTAATGATATATTTGAAGAAATGACGGAAGAAAAATTAGATTATTATAGCAGTGGAAATATAAGAAAGAGATTAGAAAAGCATTTAAGCAAACAAAGTGTTTTGTGAACACAAAGAAAATACAACAACAGTTCAGTCAAGGGATAATAAAGCTAAAAGGATTTTTGTTGTTAGTCACAAGTGAATCAGGCGAAGAAAACTTGGTTTCTTCAGAATGAATTGACAATTCCTGATAAAGCTGCCGGTATCTTAAGAGAAGCTATAGCTGGATGTTTTAAAACTATAAAAAAACACGACTACTAATCTGAATGAACATAAATGTAAACTAGAAGTTTCAGATTTGTTATAAACATTTATGTCGTGGATACTAAATATACAAATTTGATTTAAACGTTATATCTATAGTAATGGAATTTATATTAATACTTATGGAAAAAAAACAATCAGCTTAGGTCATTTTTTTAATCCTTTACAGATCACTACATGTGTTTCGTGCCGTCAGAAGAAAAAGAACTTAATGATATGCTTTATTCTTTTGGCTATGGTTATTCCTACGATGAAATACGTACATTTTTAACGTCTTTAGCTAGTCACGTATTAGTAAAAACTGGTGACATTTTTATACCACCTGGAGTTCCTCCAGTAAGTTCTGAAGAAAACAATTACATTTATTGCAGCGATAATTTTGATCAAAACGAAGACAGGCTAGATGGTAAAAATCCCACTAGGAATAGTATTATTTAAAAAAAAAGAACAGCCTATTTACACAAGCATATTTAGATCGTATATCCAATTTTAACCGATTTTAACCCTTCCAGTTTACATGAAAACAAAAATATAGTTATGTACAAAAATCCAACTAATCGTTCAGAGCCTCTACGAGTTAGTGAAAGCATGGCAAATAATTGTTTTGATTATGTGGTTACCTCTGACATTTTATGGAAAATATTAAAATATACGAAGCAAAGTAAAAACTTTACTAGCTGGCATGATTTTACTTCCACATCCATGGAAGTATAGTAACGACAAAAAAATTTTAAAAAATTTTTATTGTTCAAATAGGCATAGAATGTCATGAAACGTCGAGATTTCAAGTTTGAGTGAAAAAAAATTTCTGTCTGTCTGTCGGTCTGTAACTTTTTTTGTGCGCACGTTTACTCTGGAACCGTTTGAGATATCGACTTGAAATTTGGTACACATATGTACTTTAACAAGATCTAGAACTAAATTATATTTTCATCTTGTTCCGTCGAAGGGGATAAATTAGTAGTAAATAGGTAAATCAAGCAGATAAGAGTTCATAAAATTGATATTTAGTATATACAAGAGAAGCTAAGGTCTCAAAAAAAATTTTGGCATTAGCCACCCCCATTACCACACCCACCCCATTATTAAAGGGGATGAAAAAAAATGTGATTTAGTGTGTGTACGAGAACCAGAAACCTCAAAATACACCCACCCCCTGTCACTACCCCCACCCCCCCCCCCACTACCGATGTGGGGTATCTTTTTATGGATTTTTGGGGTAGAGGATTTAAAATATTATATTATTAAAGTTCCATAAACAATTATTTCCAGATACAACATTTTTTCGTTGTGTGACTTGGATAGAAAATCCGGATATGGAAGTAGTGATTCCTTGGGCAGCGGTTTTTACAATGTAATATCTGAAAATCAGTTATATCTGTTTGATACCTACCTTTATTAATGCACCACCCGCGTAGTACGACACCATATATAGCAGATTATTACAACTAATATATTATTCAATTTGATTTGTTAATTTTATCATCTTACAATAAAGGAAGATAATTCTAAAGCTTCTGTTACGGCCGCTGATTGTAGCCTTGCGCGATTTATGGTGAACGCGGGATGTACCGGGAACGAGTGGGGAAGCCTCGCGACCTCGTCACCGTAGCGCGCTTCGTTGTGTTTAAAAGGCTGTGCCGCTTTTATTTACAGAGCTTGACCCAGCATTAATTGAGACAAAATGAAGTCTATGAAATTTGGCAGTTTTTGGTGAATAAAACATTCGAATAGCTCAATACATAAGCGAGTTACAATGAGTTAGACCTTTCAAAAAAATTGACAATTTGTGTACCATCTAAATCAACGTCATTTTTTTAATGTTAAAGTTATTATTTTTGTAATAAATTATACATCAAATTAAAGAGAATCGTTTGTACTATAAAACTAAAAAAAAATATATAATTTTATCTTTTTTCGTTTGAAAGTTATTCGTGGTTGAATTTGAATTTTGTTATTTTCATTTTTTTTTTGTTTTTTTCTTGTAACTTCAGTCTCGACCAATGGAGAGTGTCGTCAAAAGTGATTTCCTATGTAAAAAAACCTGCTGAATAAAATGAAATAGGTTTTATTTGGTTATACCTCGGTATTGGGTTAGTGAACGATAGAGCCAGTCATCCGACGTACTAAGATTTAAGTTGAATGTAGGTAGAAGAATGTAAGAAAAAAAAAGGTGCACAAAAGAGTTTACACACAAAAGGAAGAGGTCAACCTAAACTAGCTTCCCCATATACATTAGGAAAACGTATTATGACTGTACGCAGTATTACATTATATTGGGAAAACTATTAAACAAAATTTTTATATAATTATAAACAATTATATAAAATAAAATATAAATATTATATTACCTTTAATAACGATAATTTAACTATCAAATGTACCGTTTTTTATTATAACAATTATACGAGAGAATTTTATGCTCTACCGAAAAGTTACGTATATTGTTTTGCCCTATCTTGCTTAATTTTCAAACGAAAAAGCATATTTTGTGGCAATTATTGTTAGTAACTTTTGAACCCGAAAAGAAAGAAAAGAAAAGAATATCACACAAATTCTTTTTTAAGAGATGACCTGCGAAGACTAATTAATATCGGGCACAAGTATTTTATATGCTTGCACTAATAGTACAGTAACTAGAGGTTTTAACTTCGGAATAATGTCATATTGAACGGATTTAGTTCATTTTTGGAGGTATAATAGTAAATGCTTGACAGAAAAGTTTCTATATTGTGCGGGGCCTTGCTAATTTATAGAGGGTGAATGCCACCCCCTCTCAGGGGGTGGCACTTAAAAAATATATACATATATATTTATTGGAGCTGAAATATAATCAAACTTTAAGAAGAAAAGGTTCTATGCAAATTTTCACATAAATTGATAGTTTTTATGTTATAATGACTTCAAAATTGCGATTTTAGCTTAAAAAAAAAAGGTATTTCCAAACGGCTTTCGTCAAGTATCTCGAAAAGTATTACTTTATCGAAAAAATGTTACAGACCAATTACAGAAAGTACAAACTGGGAAATAATTTTATTTTTTGTTTATTGATGTAGGATTAATAATTTCGGAGATAAGTTTATATTTGGTATCCAAGCGTTTCGAAATAACATTTAAAGTTTAAAATGCATTTTTTTCTAAAGCAAGTGCTTTGAATGAGCAAAAAAATTTGAATATCTAGGTAATGCTACATCCTAACGAAAAACTGTATTTGAGATAATTTCTTTAAATTACTGGCTAATTAGAGTAACAAAATGGCGACCTTTTTATATAAAAAAATATAAATACGCTCATTTTTACATCATAACTTCTTTACTTCTTATGCTACAGGAACCAGTAAAAAATAATCTGAAAGCGCAATTAATTGTCTTTAATTTCATTTCTTAGTATGCGTGACGTAGGTGTCTCAATGTCTGAGATATTTAACATTTAAACTGCATATTACGACTTATAAACGTTCGGACGCCATTTGTAAACTTTCATATCTCCGAAACTATTAAATCTATGTAAATAAATAAACAAGCTAAATTCATTATTAGTTTATGAGCTTTATTTTTGGTCTCTACCCATTTTTCAATAAAACTAATATTTATTGAGATACCTATTTGGAAAAGGAAAACAAAATATCTTTTTATCGAAAATACCTTTATAGTTTAAACTGTATTTTTTTTCTAGCAAGTGCTGTATACAAACCAAATTTGACATCTACGTCATGCTATATATTAATGAGAAACAGTGTTTGAAATTATTTTTTTTAATTACTGGCTAATTACAGTAACAAAATGGCGACGTTGTTTAAAAAAAATGTGTAGACGCACATTGCTTCGGTCATAACTTCTTTGTTTTTTATGCTATAGAAACAAATAAAAAACAGTTGAAAGCTTAATTAATAACCAATTATTCTACTTACTAGCATCCTTGACGTATGTGTCACAGTTTCTGAGATATTTAACTCTCACTCTAAATAATTATCTTATGAACACTTGGACGCCAAATGTAAACTTAAATATCTCCGAAATTATTAATCCTACATCAATAAACAAAAAATATAATTAATTCCCAGTTTGTACTTTATGTAATTGGTCTGTAACATTTTTTCGATAAAGTAATACTTTTCGAGATACCTGACGAAAGCCGTTTGGAAACCTTTTTTTTTTAAGCTAAAATCGCAATTTTGAAGTTGTTATAACTTAAAAACAATAAATTTGTGTGAAAAATTGCATAGAACCTTTCTTCTTAAAATTTGATTCTACTTCAGCTTCAATAAATATATATATTTTTTAAGTGCCACCCCCTGAGAGGGGGTGGCATCAACCCCCTATAAATTAGCAAGCCCCCGCACAATATAGAAACTTTTTTGTGAAGCTTATACTTCCAAAATGAATGAAATCCATTCAATATGACATTATTCCGAAGTTTTGTATATTTTTATCTCTAGGTACTGTACTATAATAATTATTATTATTTTTATTAGTGCATATATATTAGCATATAACATATAATCAATAAAAGAAAATATTAAATTTTTGCTTGCCATGCTTAAAAGGGAACTTTGTGCTTTATAGTACGTCGGGTACATGGCTATATAAGCCAAAAATCTGCACTTCTTGATTGGGATGTGCCACTTTCTGTGGTCATAGTTGATGCCAAAAGACAACTTTCCAGATAGGGAGCCACTTTAAAATCCGTGCAACACCAAAATGGCGACCATTAAAGATGGCTGCCATTAGCCACAATGAATGTTTTTTTATCTCAGCTCCTAATGTTCGATTTCTATTTTCTTTTTTTTTTTTGTTTGAAAGCTCTTGTAAAGAAGACACTTTTTTGTCCCTATACGTTTATCTGTACACTTTAAGGGTTCTGCGCAATTTAAAAAAATATATATTTTTAATTTTTAAAGATATTTCTTTGCACAGTGGGACAAACTGAATCTGAAATCTTATTTCATATAATGCAACTTTCAATTGATGTGATGATAAAAACTTATAAATACTTCAAAGAGAACTTCATGCTTTGTTGTTATTTGATGGCAATCATTTTTTGCTCATATTTGACCCATATACTCGGAAACACAAAGGTCACTTGCTGTCTCAAAATAAGTACATTTTCAAACGAAAAATTGCATCAAGGGATTCTTTTACTATTATACCTGATGTTACTGTACTATTAAAACAATTCGTTTTATATATCTGTGTTAGGTAAATAAACGTAATTTAATTTCTACCCCTTTGCATATTTTTATTTTACTGTTAATAAGGCAATACTTTAAAAGTGGAAAACAAAAAATGAGGACAAATTCAAAATATTTAAATACTTATAGGCCTACCACGGAGTAATTACATTATCAGTTATTAATAATTAATGTCTACTTGCATAAAAAAAATAACCTAATATTTTATTAGGTTCTTCTAATATATCTTCAAATTCGTAACAATGAATAATAAAAAACGTAACTGTTATATTATTTTGGCGTTCAAAGAATGAATATATTTCCTTTAATAGCTGGCCCTCCATTAGCGTCTCTACTGTAAACAGTAATGGTAGTAGTGGCGCAGTATAGCAAGTACTCCTATTATATTGTGCTTCGTGATGATGCATGCATCAAAGAAATATATATTATAAAAATATAACCTACTGAGGCCCGATTACATTGGCAACATCGCTGGGACGGAGAACGAACGCTAGCTATATCCTTATATACAGCGGGCTTTGAAAGGATCAGTAAATATATCCGGGCTCTGAAATATGCCATGTTTATATAATTGAAAGAAAAATAATAATTAGCTACCCCTAGTGGCTTCCTATTAGAAAAGATTCATAACAATCGCCATATTTAATAAATTTGTTAATTTATACACTCGGGAAATGCCGGGCTTATGAACAACCTGTCGATATATCGGGCTACACAATATACCGTCTATACCTATATATATATATATATATATATATATATATATATATATATATATATATATATATATATATATATATATATATATATATATATATATTATATATATATATATATATATATATATATACGCGTAAAACTACGAAGTGGCACCGAAAATTAAATTGACGTTCCAGCACCCAATATTTTCCATGTTTTATGTGAACAAGTGGCTCCCTATATATTCTTGATATGTATATGCGTTTTGGCACCGTATATATTGCGAAGGCCTTTTTCTATAGATATACACTATATTGTTAATATATTTAGGATTGCAAGCGCGCTCTGTAAAAACAAACAATTGTTTTGCTTGTCTTTTTAAAACGCATCACAATACGTGCTATATAATGTAGCGTAACTGTAGATATAGAGATGAGAAATAAATTTCAAAGAGTGAGCTAAATAATTGTTATTGATGTCAACTCATATGATATTGTGTTTACTTCAAATTTAGGTCTAAAAAAAATTATTTGCAAAAAAAACAAGTAGATGCAGAGGTTGATAAAAAAAACAAACGAATTATGTATTATTCAGTGGTGATGAATCAATCATTTATGAAAACATTTTATGAGTATATCAATTTTAGTGACTGTAAAATGCACTGTGTATTTGTGTATATGACATAGCAAATGCCATAAAAGGCTTGAAACATCCTGTAACTTTTGTGTTTTTAAAAATAAAATTTTTAAATTATGTTACATTCAGTCAGGTCCAATCGATTTTCTGATACTACATTTTTAGTGAACTCCACTATATGTTTTAACATTTTAACATATTTAAAAATTAAATTAAATAGCTAAAAAATCAGAATGTGAAAAATTCGTAACACTGTACATTATAGTAATTATAATCGTAAAAAAATCATCCTCCGAGAATTTCTGGATATCCGCGTTTATGTAGATTAGGACAATTAGAGCCATTTAATTCCACCAGTTTGTTTGCCTGTCGGTTTGGTGTCAGTCTGTTGGCGCTAAATCTAAAAAACTATTTGATGGAGAAGAACAATATTTAGTCGTTTGTTGATGCTACTGCCAACGAAGAATATATTTCCAGTAAATAATAAACATGGTGGACACCTAAAAAAATAATGAAGAAAAAATGTGACGAATGACAGTAATATTTTTCATGTAGTTAATACAACTGTCAAGGAAGAAAAATATGAAAAATATACAGGGTGGTAACTCTACAAAAATTTACGGAGGGCAATAATATTTCGCACGTCAAAGAAAAATATGCAAAAAATATAATATTTCACATGCAGTTAGCACAACTACCAAAAAAGAGAAATATGAAAATATAGAAGATGGTCGCCCTAAAAAAAAAATAATTAAAAAAATTATGTCGGAGAACAATAATATTTCGCATGTAGTTAGTTAACAGATCAATGAGAAAAATGAAAATGAAAACGAAAAAGTGGTGGTGACCCTAAAAAATTATGAAAGAAAAATGTGGCGCAAATATTTCGCATGTTAACATAAATGTCAAAGTAGAAAAGTATGAAAAATATACAGGATGGTTACTCTAAAAAATAATTAGGACACTACAAAGGAAATAATATTAGGACTGTGGTTGACACGATTATCGAGGATGAAAACGGATATACTTTTAGTGAAAAAGATACAGACTGGTTACTTTGAAAATAAGACGAAACGACAGAGGGAAAGGATATTTGAAATGTAGTTGTCACTATTGTCAAGAAAAAAATCTAATATAGTTTTTATAAAAGTATAAATAATATGCAGTGTGGTTATCCAACAGAAAAAATAATTTGTAAATAAAGATTTCCAAACAGAAAAGGAAGGTTTGTGTAAATACCTTTACAAATTTATTTTTATAATTTAATAGGAAATCCATGAAGTAAACGTTTCTATATTGTGCAGGGACTTGCCATTTTATAAAATTTTGGAGGCCACTCATTTTCATGGTGTTGCACAAAAAATATAACTATTGTAACTGAAAGAGAATCGAATTTAAAAAAAAAAGAATCTGTACAATTTTTCATATAAATTGAATTGAAGTCATAACGACTTGAAAATTGCGATTTTAACTTGAGAAAACAGATATCATAAAACGATTGTCGCCGAGTAACTCGAAAAGTATTACATTTTGCGAGCAAATGCTCTTAGTCCAGTCAACAGAGCGCTAAAATGTCCAAAATTTCTAATTTGAGTGCTAATGAATAGATTTTAATAAAACCGTGTGCAATGTGTTTGCAATGACGCTAATAAAAAAGTTTAAAAAAAAGATTAGAGTGGGAAATGATCGGACAGGTTAGAAAATATCCCTTTAATAACGAGTTCCGTAACTTGTAAAATTAGGTCAAAAATGAAAAAAAAATTTTATGAAACCTATATAGTTATACCATTTTATTTACCTTTTTTGGCCCAAAATAAGATGTTTCTGCTCTTGTGAATTTTTTCGAAAAATGCATCTTTTTCGAGATATAGCCACTCGAAAATTCCTAAAAGTGGGGGAAGGGAAATGCAAAACTTGAAAAAAAAATCTGAAAAATTCAGGTGAATACAAGACTTTTTTAAAGTGCGTTTTCACTGAGTTTTTTCCGGAAAAATATGAAAAACTACCGTTCTCTTGGAAATTGTAGCTCTTCAAAAATATGTAATTTAATAATTTTAGAAGGATGCATTGAGGTTTTCTAAACATTTTTTGTCTCTTGGTTTTTTTTTGTAACTTGTTAATTTTCCGAGTTACAGGCAGTTTTTCACGATAAATAATGTACTACATTTTTTACGCGAAAAGTCGAAAAATGATTTATGTGATTTATATACTTACATTATCATAAATAAAAAAATATGAAACCTATATAGTTATACCATTTTTAAAGTTAAATATAATTTTTAAATTGAAAATGAGAAAAAAATGTAGTACATTGTTTATCGTGAAACTTGTAACGCGGAAAATTAGCAAGTTGCAAAAAAATTCCAAGAGACAAAAAATGTTTAGAAGGCTTCAATGCATACGTCTGAATTCTCTCAAATTTTTAAATTACATATTTTTAAAGCGCCACAACTGCAAAGAAGGGGGTAGTTTTTCATGTTTTTCCGTAAAAACTCGCTGAAAACGCACTTTAGAGAAAAGTTGCAAATAAAAAAATCCTGTATTTCGATGATACATTCACCTGAATTTTTTCAGATCTTTTTTTAAATTTTTACATTTCCCTTCCCCCACTTTTTTGGAATTTTAGAGTGGCCATATCTCGAAAAATATGCATTTTTCAAAAAAGTTCGCAACAGTAAAAACATCTTATTTTGGGCCAAAAAAAGTAAATATGTTTAGTAATATTATTTTTTTCTTCATTTTTGACCTAATTCTACAAGTTACGGAACTCGTGATAAAAAGTTTCGTGTTTTCATGTTTTCTACCCGTTTCGATCATTTTCTACTCAAATTTTTTTTTCAATTTTTTTGTTAACGTCATTATAAACACAATGCACAAGATTTCATCAAAATCCATTCATTAGCACTCAAATTAGAGGTTGAAACCCTCGTTGACTGGACTATTCAGAGACCAACAAAAGTGCCTATAAACTGAGGATGAATTTGGCTTTTACTTCCACATCCACGTAGTGAAGTAAGTACAGTAACGGAAAAAGAAAATTGATTTTGTTTTTGTTTTTGTTTTAATGGGTTTAGAATGTTATAAAACATTGCGATTTTAAGTTTGAGTAAAAAACAAATTTGTCTAAAGGTCTGTCTGTATTTTTACCTTCACATCCACGTAGTAGAGTGGAAGTAGTAATGGTAAAAAAATACATTTTTTTTTGCTCAAATAGGCTTAAAATGTTCGAGATTTTAAGTTTGAGCAAAACAAAGATTCTGTCTGTCTTTCTGTCGGTCTGTCTGGAACCGTTTATGATATTGATTTGAAATTTGGTACAACTGTGTATTATAACGAGATCTAGAACTAGATTTATATTTTTATTCCGTTGAAGGGATAAGTGGGAGTAAATGTGTGTAAATAAGTAAAGCAAACAAGTTCATAAAATTGTGATAGTGTATGTATGAGACGCCAAGATCTCAACATTTTTTGATATTTATCCACCACCGACCGCGACGTGGCATATCGTTTTATGGGTTTTTGGAGTAGATGATTTCAAATATTATATTTTGAAAGTTATATAAACAATTACTTCTACATAGTGGAGTGCAAATATAGTTCAGAATCTGTTTTCGATGTAAGAGACTTGGATAGGAAATCTGGATGTGGAAGTAGTGACTCCTTAGGCAGTGGTTTAGTGATATAGATCTTGTACAACGAACGCTGATTTTTTAATTAAGCAAAAAGTAATAGCATATGCGATCGATGCAAGAAATGCGTGTTTTACCAGAAAATTAATTTTGCATTATAGATAAGGTTTTTTATATACGATGTACGCAATTAATTAATTGATTGATATCGGATTCGTCTTTAACAATTTTGTTTGTACAAATTACATATTTGTATGCCAGATAAGAGAAGTGCATAGATACATTTTGTAGTTTTATACACAAATATCAAAATTAAAAATATCTTCAATTATTCTAGTTTCTCTTAAACAAACAATAATGGGTCGATTGTACTTTTAAAACAACCAAATTTCATCGAAGTGAGCTGGCTATATACCTGTCACAATTTAAGTACGATATATTAGCTTCTACGCAATTTAACAATAAAACATTCCTCTATTTCGGTTGATATTTTGGCGCGCGTTCTGCCACATGTTACAATATCCGGTCTTAGTTTTTACAATAGTCCCTTTTACTTGTTGTATGGTCGGTTGTTTAGGAAACTATTTGTAAGTGGTTACGCGAGAACGGACCTACCTGAAGGGCTAAAAATAGATTTTTTGCTTTCTTGATTTTTAAATGCATTGGACATTTCTATACAAATTAATCCAAGCACAACATAAGTATGTATTTCTAAATTTTTTACTGTATTCCTTTTTCTAGAAGCTCACAAATATATTACTCGCACTAATTTGTTCACATTCGTATTTACGCGAACGTGTATTTATTGTTAATTAAGGTATAGAATTAATGTACTACTTTTGACATGGTGCACTTTTGGTAGGTAATTATTTTTTATAATTCCGATGGGAAATTCAATTTTCTTTGCAGTCTTTTTTTTCAAATTTAAGATCGGCTGAGAAAAAATAGAATTACAACCATGTCTCAATAGACCGAAGGCAATGGAAAAGATATTTAAGCTACAAAATTTTAACTATGCTATGGAGCATTCATAGAACAATGCATAAAAAATTTTGAACTGCAATACCACTGCGTTTTCTTTTCTTTAATGTACCAATTTTAATCTTTTATGATTAATCTCATTGGCACCACGTAAAAGTAATTTGAAGTCCATAATATCGAGCAAAATATTAATCAAATAAGTATTCGTAGTCAACTACCGATTGCAACTTCTACACATCTTTATAGTATCATTGGGCTATTATTGCTTGAAAAGTCACAATTTTTAACTGATATCAGAATTTTATAAATGAATATGTGTAAAACAAATTCATTAATATATCATTCATTATTAATATAACCCCAAAACTTAGTGCAAAGGATGTTTGAAAGGTTATAACTTTCATGTCTGTTGGTGTGGTTATTTGAGAAATATCCGATGGGATTTCAAAACATTTATGATCTTAAGGAAGTGATATATTATACTTCAGATATTGGAATACCTCATACAATATTTTGAAATTACAATTTTTGTCCTAATTTATTCCTTTAAACCTTTATATCTTTAAATTAAATCTTCTAAACTGAGATTTGGCAGCAGTGTTTGTCAAAGTATTTTTTAAATATTTTAGACTATGAAACCACCTAATAAAGATGATGTATATTAAATGGAAGTAGGTTTAAGATTAAAGATAATGAAAACAAATATATGCTTATTATATTACAGATATTTAATATTAAAAATATTGGAAGTTGGATGAGTTGGTATAACACTTTTAAAAAACTTTCTAACATGAAATACGAACAAAATTATCGAACCACCGAAAATTTGCCTTAAGTTTGAAGCTGTTTTTTTTTTCTAAACCTCTTGTTTGATTTTAATATATTTTTTTTGTTTTGTACGTTCACTTCTCTGAAATATAACATAACAAGATTTTTCAAAGATAAATAAATCATTGTTCAGAAAAAATTTTGCTTATCTTTAAAAGCAAGTTAATATAGTCAGCAGTCTAGAAATATGTTGCAGGTCTTTAAAAACATGAAAAATGTAAAAGTAAGTCAAAAGATAACTAAACTATGCTTATATTTCACTTTCGAGCAATACCTACGTTATTAGAAAATGTAATTTCAGATGTTAAAAAAGTCTATCAAATTATATATATATTTTTTTGAATAAAAGTTTTATTTCTTTTTAATTAAATTTGATTTTTATCTATATTATTTTCTAATTTTTGTTTAATCTAGGAATTAAAAATTAACTTCAGCAAGATATCTTTTTATAAAAAACGTTTAAAAAAATAAATGAAATTAGTATCAGTATTAGGCTTACTTAAATATTTTAAATAATTTTTCCTAGTAACGTTTTGTTCTAAAATGAAAAATAAGAGACACATCGCACAATGGGACGAAACCATATTATGCCACCCAAATCACTCTACAGGTCGTCAAGTTAAAGTTATCAGAAACTTTATTTTTAATGTTCTTTTTGAAATTCTCTATCAATCTGTCGAGCTGGATTTTTTATTTGTAGCTATTATTTTTATAATGTTTATCTAAAATTTCATTTGTACTAGAAGATATCGTTTTTTCCGATTAAAATCAGTCTACAGGTCATAAATATATAAAGATTGGCAAAATTTTAGGTTTAAATCTTTGCTTTACAAATACATAATCGATCTGCCAACTAGATTTTTTATTTCCTTTTTTTTTTCTTGACAGTTGCCAAAATCGCTGTCAAGTTTAAAAATTTACAAGTGTTTCTTTCGTAATTTTGAAAATAATGTGAGTTTTCTTAAAAACAGATATATAAAGTGTTTTACAATGTTCTAGTTCCATAATTGATATTAACATAAAGTTTTCACTTTTGGCAGCTGCCAAAATGTCTGTCAACTTAATGAATATGCCGTTTAATGACACAGGTCTAAAAAAAAAAAAAAAAAAAAAAAAAGTCTTGTCCTAAGGTTCTGATCTAACTTCCCTGAAATATTTTGAGACGCTGAAGCTCATAATGGACAAAAAAATGTTTTCAGTCAGTTCCCTCTACCACCCCAATTATTCCCTAGAAAGGGCAAGATAAGCTCCTCACCTAACTAGTATTTGGACGCGCTGAAACCAATTTTGCACCAAAAAAAAAAAAAAAATTAGGGGATAAACGTGTTATAGGGAAACTGACCTGACGGAAAAAAAAATGAGTGTCCAAAATTGGCTTCAACTCGTCAAAATATTTCAGAAGAAGTTGAATAAGAACCTTTCTTTTGTCCTTTTTGTCCTTTTTATCGGATGAACGGGATGGTACAGGAAAACTGACACGATAAAAAAAAATTGTCTAAAATTTCACTTCAGCGCGTCAAAATACTTCAGAAAAGTTGAATAAGAACCTTAGAACAAGACCTTTTTTTTGTAGACTGTGTTATTAAATGGCATTTTTATTAAGTTCAGAGAAATTTTGACAGTCGCCAAAAGTGAAAACTTTATTTTAATATCAATTGTGGAACTAGAAAGTTTTTAAATACTGTATATGTCTTCTTCTATGAAAACTCTCATTATTTTCAAAAATAATGAGACGCAATTGTACATTTTTAAATTTGACAGCGATTTTTATCAGCTGTCAACAATAAAAGAAGGAAATGAAAAATCTGCTTTGGCAGATCGATTATATATTTGTAAAGATTTAAAATTAAAATTGTGCGAATCTTTATATATTTGAAAAAAAACGATATTTTTTAGTAAAAATTCAATTTTAGGTCAAAATTGTTAGAAATTATAGCTAAAAATAAAAAGTCAGGCTCGACAAATTGATAGGATCTTCAAAACGAACGTTAAAAGAAAAGTTTCTTTAACTTGATGACCAGTAGAGAGATTTGGGTGGCACAATAGTCCCACTGCGCACTGGTGCGCGGCGAGTGCTTCCACGAATGAACGCAAGAAGAGGAAAAATTTCTTTATTTTAAAATTAAGTCCTTATAAGAAATTTTACTCTCTAAAAGCAATAAAACGATAAAAAATCACAAAATATGTAACAGATGCTTAAAAAAAAAAACGGAAATAGTAAAAAGTAGCTCAGAAGAAAAGTATCCCTATATTCTTCATTTTGCAGCAAAATGTTATTAGGTTAAATGACTTGAAATATTACTCGATATACTTACAACATTATATTGTTTTTTTTAATGTAATTTTTTCATATAAAAACGTCAATTTCAGCCGAAATACATTTTTTATTTTAAGTAAAAACCCGAAAATAAAATTATCAATTTAAAAATTTTATTTGATTAAAAACCGACATATTTTTAAAAATTACATTTTTTTAAAATTCATTGAAATTTAGCATCGAGGTTTGTTTTAACCATTCAAACAACTGTTTGCAATAAGTTTTGCTTTAAAGTGAAAAATCTCTTGACATAATTTTACATTTCCCATGTGTTTAAGCACCTGATATATATTTGTAGACTTTTGATTATATTAGCTCGCTTTTAAAGAGAAGCAAAATTTCGTAGTAGAATTACCTATTTTCGATTAATAAATAAGTATTTCCTCTTGTTGCGTCAATACGTGGACACACGTATAGGTATATTTTAGTGCTGAAATAATAAATCAGAATAATTATTAAAAAAATTTATTTAAAAAATTTCAGGTGGAATGTTGTCTCCGAAAAATATCAATTCAACTGCACTATCAGAATTAGTTCAATAACAATTTTTCTATTTTTAGTGTTAATCATAGAAGGCCGCGACTTGGTTAAAATTGTTAAAAACTGGTCTGAAGGCACATGTAAAATATTATCTCTGAACATACTAAGATTAATCACGATTTATTTTTCATTAAGACCAACGATATTAGCTTTTCAACGAAAATTTTTTTTAAAATGAAACCCCAATGGGACAATCTACTATATAATTAGACCTTTCAATTTCGAAAGAAATGATGTGCATAATGTCTTATTTTTCTTTGAAATAAATTTGTAATTAAAAGAGAAAATAAAAGAATATATTTTTTTGAAAATAAACACAGGCAATAACTGAGAGTTGGATCATATGTTGTTTGGCTAGTAAGACCAGGTTGTCCCGTTTAAAAATGTAATTTGCATATAAACTGCATTGTCATTTACTAGCACTCACCAGATTCTTAAAATGCAATTAAATAAATAAGTACACCTTTCATGAGAAAAATTGCAGCAAGGAATTTTTTTTTGGCTTTTAAAACTAATTTTCCTGAACTAAAAGTGTTTTTTGATTAATATCAAACAATAAAATAACATTTTATGCTTGCATAAACTGAATTGTCTTGACCATTAATTTCCATGTCAATTGTTATCTCAATTTTTACTGTGTATACCACAAAAACCATAAAAATGTTTTATTACTTTGCAATTCATAAATAACAGAAACACCTATTTGGCTTAGAAGGGCAGGATACCTTGCCTCCCTGTAACATTAATTCTAAGCTCTAAATTGCATCAGCCGGCGATTATTGCCACCGAACTACAGGTGCGTACGCCAGTTATCAAACAAAACCTTTGCATCATTGTATTGCACTTTACTTCCTTTATCCTAAATATGTTGATCATTTCTCCCAGATAAATAGGTACAAAAATAGGGCTACTTCTTAACCAGGATAGAATAACATCATTTACTATTATAACTATCATAAAAACGTGGCACTCGACAATATTCTCGTACCTATGTCTCCTAATAATCGCTTTCCTAATACTTGTACCCACAAATTAACCAAAAAAATTCCCTTCCCTGCACGCACCATTTTGTAGATAGATGTTTACATTATTTCTCACTTTAAACCATACTTTATAATATAACTCCATGAATTGAAAATTGACAAAACATTGATGCACCGACTCATTTGAACCGTAACTAATTTAACTATTTATTACAGGGCTCTTGTCCCTTTTATAGACTAGAGAATGGGATAACTTTGAAAACAACCTATTTAGCTGCATTAACAAATTTAAGAGCTAAAGGTCCATATGGGCAGGTAGGTATGTATATTTTTCTGAAAAGGTGTAAATAAAATCGAGTAGAATGATATCGTAATAATTTAACCTTTTGTTATAATTAAAGTAATTGTACAAACTCAACCATATATATTAAAGTTAAGATTCAGGGTTACCGTATGTAATAGTAATAGTACAGTAAATAGAGGTTTTAATTTCGAAATAATGTCATATGACTTAGATTTCGTTCCTTTTTGGCAACTTAGTGGTAAATGCATCAAGTGAGAGTTTCAATATTAAGAGGGGACTTGCTAATTTATCGGGGGGGTGGATGCCATGCCAATTTCAGAGAAGAAAATGCTCTATGCAACTTTTCATATAAATCGATAGCCTTTAAGTTTTAACAACTTGAAAATTGGGATTTTAGCTTGGAAAATAAGGTATTTAAAAATGGTTTTCGTCAAATAACTCGAAAAGTATCACATTGAGAGAAAACATGCTAGGAACAAATAGGAAAGCTACTAAAATGAAGATGAATTTTGTTTTTTTATAATTTTTTAGAATAAAGATGGCATCCGAACGTTTATAAGACGAAGAATTTAGTTTAAACGTTAAATATCTCAGAAACTATGGCATCTATGTCAAAAATAGTAAGCGTCAAAATGAAAGACTATTAATTAGGCTTCCAAATGATTAACGCTACAGCATAAGAAATAAAGAAGTTATGACCAATACAATATGCTTCTTCAAATTTGTTTATAAACTCGTCACGTAATTTTGTTAATGTAAGCAGTCAATAATTAAAAAAATATATTCGTCAATATATAGTATGACCTAGATGCTCATTTTTTTCGTCCGTCTAGACCACTTGCTTCAGAAAAAAATTGCACTTTAAACTATATAGGGATTTTCGATATTTCAATATTAAATTTAGTGAAAAAATTGTCCATTTAAAACACTTTCTTTAGAAAAAAGATTTTTTCTTCATATTGGGACGAAATAATTAATTTTAACACTAGTTTTCTTCGCCACTTGCAGCCTTCAACACGCAATGAGGAAATAAACTGGAGTGTCAGTCGAGGAAGCGTATATACGTATTCTGAACACGACACGATTTCACAGTATACATCTTTTAAAAATATTTTTTACGAGGAAATCACATTAACAAAAATGTAAAAATCCAAACATATGACCCGAGATAATAAACTTCGAAAGATTTCTTTATAGTAGGGCCTCACCCAAAGGAAATGGCAATAAAATAAAATGCAACAAAGATGTTTAAAAATAATACACTGTACTTTAATTTGACAGTTATATTGCTCCTCATGTTGCTCGATTTCGATGGGGTTTTAGGCATTTTAAAAAATACAACATTATTGTTTGTTTAAGTGCCTTAAAACTGTATATGGCGAAAGGTGAAATTCCTCAAGTTTTACGAAATTCCAAAAATTTATTACGGTCATATCTCGGTAGTAGCTACCCATTTCTTAAAATTTTCATTCTATGGCCCTAAACCTTTCATTAAAAAAATTACAAAACACTAATTATCTCTCCTCTTCGTTATTTCTAAAGCTAAAAGAGTAAGGAAAATACATTTTAGAATGAATTTCAAAATCGTTAGTTTCTATCATATTAATTAGTAGACAAATTACCACTATAATCATTATAGAATGGAAAAAATTACGATATTAGGGAAACCTTATTTACAATGAAAAATAATTTATCTTGGATAATTCAATGAGTCCGGAGCTGAAAGGTGAATGATTCGAGAGATATGGTCACTTTTATATATGCATTTATTGGAACGGACAAAGGAAGTATTTCTTCCACATCCGGTGTAAAAATTTTTATTGTTCAAATAGGCTTAAAATGCCATGAAACGTCGAGATTTTAAGTTCGAACGAAAAAAAAATTCTGTCTGTCTGTCAGACTGTGTAACTTTTTTTGTGCGCACGTTTACTCTGGAACCGTTTGAGATATTGACTTGAAATTTGGTACACATATGTACTTTAACGAGATCTGGAACTAGATTATATTTTCATCTTGTTCCGTCAAGCAGGTAAAAGTCCATAAAAATAGGAATTTAATATATACAAGAGAAGCTGTCTCAAAAAATTTAGCCACCCCCATTACCACCCCCACCCGAGCCCCCACCCCATTATTAAAGGGGATGCAAAAAAATTGTGATTTAGTGTATGTACAAGAACCAGAAACCTCAAAATATTTTTTACTTCATCCATCTCCACTACCACCCCCCCCCCCCATCACCACCCCCACCCCACTGCCGATGTGAGGTATCGTTTTATGGGTTTTTGGGGTAGAGGATTCAAATATTATATTATTAAAGTTCCATAAGCAATTACTTCCACATACAAAGTTTTTTCGTTGTGAGTGACTTTGATAGAGAATTTGGATGTGGAAGTAGTGATTCCTTGGGCAGCGGTTTTGGATCTAGTACGAAATGCTTTTTCCGGTTTTAATAAAAAGTTCACGTTTTAATACCTTACAAATTTTTTCAGCCTATTTTCAAATTCATGTCAAATGATCGGTAAAGCTAATAAAGGACGAAAAGTAAGTACACTGTACAACACGTATTGCAATGTGTGCAACAAGGCAGAATAATACATTCAAATTGTAAAAAAGAAAGAATGAAATAAATATTTAACAATTATTGAGAATAAATAGCATATTATATTAAAATTATATTTTATTTACTTTTAAACTCCTGATGATAAGGGTAGATATTTTAATTTTATATGCACAGTTTATGGCTAGAAGAAACTTTGTTGTTTTAGATCAATTGCCGTGTATATTATTGTACATTTTAAATCCATATGAAACTCTACCAAAAGAACAAGGGTTTCGATGCTCTATATGAGAAATATAATTGGTAAACAAACTTATCATAAATAGTAAAATATGTATAATATACGCGATACTCCATATAAAATAGGATATTTGATGGCAAAAAACAATTTTACAAACAGTTTTTTGAGTTTAAGATTGGGTGAGTAAAAAATATCGGTTAATCGGTTATTTACATTTTCATTTACCGATTTACCGGTTATAAAAATTTCCGGTAAATTGGAAACTTTAGCATTTTGCAACTTCATTATTTTCTCAAAGTTTTCTGCAAAAAGATAGTTGTTCGGAAATTCAGATAATAGAAAGAAAATGTAGACTTCTATTTAAAACAATGTTTTAAACTGACTTATTTTCAACAATCCTTTAAAATTTAATTTTGTGTTTCAATGTTTAAAATTGGCATACCTATTCATTTAAGAAAAATGCAATGATGTCATTTTCAAAATTACTTAGGCACTTTTCATTTAGAAAATATTTTTTATGTGCTGTTCTACTAAAACTCCCAGTTGAATTTTATTGCTTGAATATTTTTCTATGGCTTTCTTTTTGCTGAAAGGAAAATGGCTTTCCACTTAAAAAAATAGAAAAGTTGCAACTTTCGACTTTACTCTAGAACCTCGTGAATCATTTCTTATTTCATCACCAATTCGATTTATACATCCTCTAGATTTTGAGGTGTATTGACATAGACTTTTATGGACATGACTACAAATAATCCCATAAAATATGATTAAAAAATGTAAGGTCTGGGAACCTGGAGGGCCACTCAATTGGCCCTCGTCTGCCATTCCACTAAAAAGGAAAGCACTTATTTAAAAAAAAAATCACGAACGCAACACGCAAAATGTGGCGGTGTATCGTTTTTCTCATAAACTGAATATTCCATGGCAAGTTAGGTTCATTCTTCTTCGAAGAAACCCTTACAAGAGAATAGTATTTATATTGTAGCAACTTTCTCTTTCAACAAACATTTTATATCATTTTCAAACATTTCCTCAACAAACATAATCCTGATCTACATAACAAGTAATAATCTTTTTCGTATGTAAAAAAGAAATATTAGTTGTCATTTTTAAGAAATATTGTTGATATTGGAAATATTCAAAATATTCAGATGCTGTTTTCACCATCCATTTTCTTTTCTTTTCTAATTTTTAAGAAAATACCTATCTTTTCTTTTCAACTTTCAGTTATGTTGGAAATAGATACGCCCATTTTCAGGTATAGGAAAATTTAGTTTTTTAAAATGGGATATTTGTTAGTAAACAATATCATTACACTATTGAAAGGTTTTACGTGTTTTAAGTATTTTTTACATTCTAATATTTCGAGAAATTGTCGAATTACGTTCACCGCACCACCTTATGCAGGTAAAAATACTTTTTATCAGCGAAACTGAGTGTTAGCCGGCTGACCGAGAATAGAGCACATACCCATCGGGTGTGCAATTGAGAAAAATAGTTCTCTCCTGTAGGCCTAATCCACGGAGTTTGAAAATTAAAAGGGAAGTTTAACAATATTCCGAATCAGTCCGTTGACATTTTCTGGAGGGTCCAGGCGACTGTACCTGGGTGAAGTTGGATGTTCTTCGACTAGCGGTCATATTCCTCTTCCGTTGCATGCTCATTAATTGAGCAGTCCGGTCGGTTAAATACTGACAAAAAGTCGTCGTCGGGATTATCTTCGAGGACATTCTCTTTATCGGGCACGTTGGCACAGCTTTCCTCGCAGCAGTGCTTGCAAGTCAATGTGAACATCAGACCTGCCTTCCGGCAACCACAATTTTTATCGCATTTGGCACGGCAAAAGTAGAAAATGGTTTTGAGAAGTTCATTTGGGGCCGGATGCTTCAAGGTCATCACTGGTTCAAGCCCATTACCAAATCTGTTGGGCCTGGGTATATGCTGCGCCAGTTTTGTAACTGTAGGTACGTTCAAAGTTGAAAAAAATAAAATTCCACACATTGAAAAAAAATAGATAGCCTAGTCCAAAAAGCAAGCGAGATATAAGCAAATGAAACATTCACCAAAAAAATCAAGATGGTGGCCGAACCCCAACCTCCATGACCCTGATTTTTTTTTAGTATAAGCATCTTCAATATAACCTAAATACCCTCCAAATTTTGTTGACGGGGAAAACATGCCTATTTTACCTTAGTAACTCGAACCTGATTTACTTGCCTATCAGTCATATCTTCAAGACAAATATAAATTTTGTAAAACGAAGGATAATACTAAGATAATACTAAATATTAATACTAAAACATCAAGTTTTTGCTATAATGAACGACATATATAGAGGAGTGGGAACATAAAAAATGTGAAGATTTGTCAATTAGGATTCAAAGAGCGACCTCAAAAATATGTATATGTATAGGTGTTTTTACATAATAATCAATTGTCTGTTGTGGTGTGTTTGAAAGTCACATAGCATGTGGCGATTTGAAAGGTCTCATTCTTCGACTATATAGGGTGTCCGGAAATACCGATTCTATTTACCCGACACTTTAAAAATTTTACCTCTGTAGTCCGGACAAAGACAAATAAGTTTTTTTATGCTAATATTATAACCTATTTCCTGATAAAGTAAATTATATACCAACGTAAACAGTGCCTCGTCTACACTTAAAGGAAAGAAAGGAGTTGTAGTGGCCTCAACGGAAGAAGAACTGATTAATGAAGCTGTAGGAAATGCAAAGGAAGAGAACAAGGAATCTAGTGATATGGATGATGAAATTATTATGTCTAAAGTAAAACATTCTGATGCCGTAAAGGCATTTTCTTTATGTATTCATTGGGCTGAAGAAAACTATTTTCCAACGCAAGATGTACTGCTCTTAAAAAAACTATAAGAAAGCATGAAAATAGATGTATGTACATATGTAAATGTACGTAACTATCAGCTATTAAGTTTTTATTAAATGTACTTATGTAATATGTGTGTACATATTTCAATTTGAATAAAATCTTTTTAATTCCTGTTAAACATTTTCAGTTGTTTTTACTATTCAAGCTTATTTTTAGTTGCTATGACAACTAAAAAAAAATGGTATATATATATATATAAAAATAATCCACCTCCACTAGTCCGGATACCGGATACCTCGCTAATCCGGCAGTTGCACCTGTACCTAGAAATTTTGGGTCGATCCCTATTATAAGATAAAAATATAAATAGCAAAATAATGTACGTGGAAGAAAGCTATATATAAACATTAATACCAGGCATGTTAAGAGTTCCGCCGATGACTGAAAGTAGCTAAAGGGAAAAGTGGCAAGAGAGTAGGTTAAATCTGTTTCTATTCCGCATATTATTTGTCCATTTATCTTCTCTTCTACCTTACATTGGCATCGACTCAATATTTTAAAATGCCACTACTGTATGTCGCCTCATGCTTCCTTATGGAGCTACGGCCCTTTGAAGATGGTGCCCGAAAACTGGTATTCTGCCATTTTCAATTTTTTTCAATTAAATAGCGTTAATGAAAATTAATTAACACTGAGATTATTGTGACTTTACTTGACTTAATTGTTATTTGAAAATTTGAAGCAAGCCTACTACGAGATGTTTTATTCAGATCGTGTTTCGAGGTGTCGTTTCAAAGTCATTAAAACGATTTGTCTCACAAATGGTTCGTCTTACGATTAAAATAAAAGAAAGCCTTTTTGTATATTTTTAATCACTGCCGTAGCTCAATTAGGAAGCATGTGCGAACATTGCGGCATTTTTTACATATTTTTGCATATAGAATCCGCACCAATATTTTCGGACATCCTGTATAGAATATGATTATAGCTATAGATTTTTAATTGTATTAAAAATTGCTAAACAATAGTAAATAAATCAGCCAATATTGGACATAAATTTAGGGAAGTCATCACATATTTCTTACCTGCTCAGGAATTTTGCCTAAGTAGGCAATTAGCAGAGTTATATATAATATGATAAATTAAAAGGTTTGTAAATTTCAAATCGAAAAATAATGTAAACTACGGCTACTTTATGGCCACAGGTATTAAGAAAGCGAATATTAGGAGGGCATTATCGCATATACCGTAAATGTAATGTACTTTGATTTTTTTTATAATTTTTAATATTCTGTGTAATGTCTTATACACTCACGGACAAATTTATCGCATCATTCAAAATTTGTCATGGTTTGAAGTTAATTTATGTCTAAATAATTTTAATTATAGTTGTTTTGCTTAAAAGTTGCAACCGAACTTTGTAACAAAAAAGTTGTAACTTTTTTATACTCTATCTCCTGACCTGGATATCAATTGTTTAGCACGATGCGCGACGGCGACGTCTAGTTGTAATTTCTGTATGTAATTAAATGTTTCCTTAATTATTTTTAATTTAAAATAGTTATCCGAAAAATGTATTGGATTTTGTGCCATTATTAGAGATCTATTAGTTTCATCTATTGTGATTCAAAATTCACTAGGCGTAGAGAACCTAAGGTGCCGGAAAGTCATTTTAAATTTCAGACAACGAGCGCAAATGCATGGTGCCACTAAGTACGGTTAGACATCAATGGTTGGCGCGCCCTCTGCAGTATATACGGTTCAACCAAAATCGAGTTTTTATAGAAAAATTGACCAAGTGGCTCCATCGTGAAATTTTGCGGGAAGGATATTATGATATTTAAACGCTTAAATACGCGATAAAACGTTCTGGCACCTCGATCTGGTGCCAGAACGTATATATAGGTGCCACTCCGTCCATATATATCTGAATTTGGTGCCTGAACGTACAGTTTTAAATATATATATATATATATATATATATATATATACCGGCACGGTAGCTCAATCGGTTAAGGCGTATTGAGTGGCGAATACGCTGATCGACTCGCTACCGCGCTCTGGGTTCGACCCCCAGCCCCGGTATTGACAACACCGGGGGGTGTGGATGTATGTCTGCGTTTTTCCGAATGTGTAACCCCCTTCCGGACAGCCTTGGCTTTGAATTTGGGGGTTGTCTACTATCTGTGGTGTGTTTATGTTATATATATATATATATATATATATATATATATATATATATATATATATATATATATATATATATTTGTATATAGTATCTGTTTCCTGTTTTTAATTTTATATACAAACACTATTGCGTTATGTAATTTGTCCGTCTTTTTTTTATACTTAAATATGTTTTATATTTCTGTTTTGTTTTTTTGACTTGTGTAAATACTTTTGTATATTAACACCAATAAAAATTATTATTATTATTATTTTTTTTTCGGTTTCCTGCTGCTGGACAGGGTTTCCGTGGCCTCCGACACCACACGGTAGCCGCGCCGGCTAATTCATTACATACACTCTCCACGACCTGTGGAGTTAGTGACTGTAAATACCTGAATCATGTGCCCTAAGCAGACGAAGGGACCCCAAGATAACCGCCTTCTGCATTTGACCCGCCAACCATTCTACCGAATTCTGACAGGCCGGTATGATCTTTAATTCTGAGAGCAGCGAAGGCTTCATCCCTCCGAGTACGCCGATTATTAGGACGACCATCTTGACCGAGTAGTCCGGGTACAGCACTTGGAGCTCATACAGGAGATCACGATATTTGGTCCGTCTTTCCCCCTCCTTCAAAGCGATGTTTGTCTCAGCAGATGCTGAGAATTCGATTACAAACATCACTTTGTTCTGATGGTCGAGGAGGACTATGTCAGGCTTGTTGGCTTGAATTAGCCTGACGGTCGGGAACAAGTAGTTCCAATAAATTCGACACCTCTTGTTCTCGACAACGGACTCAATATCTCCGGGGATGTAAGGCAGCACTGGTGTTTGGTCTACCCCGTACGAGTGCCGTAGATGGTAGTATAGCACTCGCAAAGCCGCGTTATGGCGGTGGATGTAGGCCGAAAGCGCGTATATCGGGCATGCTGAAAGCAAATGCATCAGCGATTCCGGCGCCTGACGGCAGGTCCTGCAGTTGATATCAGGGACCTCTACACCCATTACGCGGCTTCGGTAGACCAATGTGTTTATTACACCATCCTGACAGGCCACAATGAATCCCTCGGTCTCCGACTTAAGCCCAGCTGACCTTAAAAAGGCGAATGTCAGCCTAGTCGATAAACCCAGTGTTTCTATGTTCTTATAGTACACACCGTGCATGGGTTTATCGACATGCTGCCTAGTGATGGGAATAATCGAGATACAATAATCGAATTAGTCGAATATTAAAATGTCTCGAAATAATCGATTATAGCTCTGAAAATTAGTATATATTAATATTAGTAGTGCTGAAAAAAAATAGTTGTATACAATTGTTCGATGGCGACTGAGTCGATTATTCTCTCGGTTTCGAAGTTGGAATGCTTGATCAACGAACACGACAAAATATAAAACATCAGGTTAATTATTAGTTTTGACATTACAAGTACAGTAGAAGCAAATAAGTACTTCTTTAATAAATAGATACATATTTAATTTTGTGTGTAATTATTTAGCAGAAGTATACTAAAAAATAATTGCTGTTACCCATTTATAAAGTAAATAAAACACTAAAGATTAATATTAAAAACTTTACACAAATAAATGCAGCCAACGACATAACAGAAATAGCAATAAAACTATAATTATCCACAAATCTATAATTCTCCATAATAATAATAAAATGAAAAACCAAATTTTTTTATAGTAGTAGAGTGCGAGATGCAAATGAACCTCGAATCGGTCATTCGGTTAGATTTAGAAGGCTACTACTAAAATTAGTACTACTAATATTAGTCGATTATTAAAACATCTCGATTAAAAATAATCGAATATTGAAATATCTCGATTATTCCCATCACTAATGCTGCCTGAACAGATTCTCCTGTTCGGCAGCTTTTATTTGGGCTTTCAGACGATTTGGCTGAAGCTCGGTGACTGAATGTGGATCAGCACCGCGCCGGCCACCTCGTCTGACGTCGAATACGAGACCAAGTTCATCTGCGGCTCTCTTTGCTGCCTTGAACAATCCCTGCCATTTCATGATCTCTCACTAATAGCAGGAGCGGATATTATTATTATTATTATATATTTTATAATAATGTATCTAATGCGTTGAAATATGATTCTCGAAAGATATATATTACAGATATTCAATTTTCGTAGTAATGTGTGATGGTGCAGTGGCTAAAGTTTTGTCTTAATTTGGTTTTAAGTCTGCTTGTGGCAGACAGGAGCTTCTAGCCCCCCCCCCTCTCGAATTTATTTCCAAGCCGAACCGGACGCACCCCGCCCAGCCTCACACCCTCCTCGGCGATGTTCGCCGTGTTTGTCTGACTGGCTCCGGGCTAGGATCCGGTGAGGCACATATATTGTACTTAAACTTTGTATAAAATATTATTGTTGTTGTTTGTCTTGCAATCCAAACATCCTGTGTTCGAATCCCAGACAGGTTGGATGTTTTTTTTCAATTTTTTTTCATATATTTTTTTTACAACAAAGTTGGTATCGTAAAACTTAGGACGTTCAAAAACTAAGATTATTTACAAGAAAACTGCTATAGAATGTGTAACAATTATATAAAAAGCTCAGTAAATTGGCGAAAAGTACCTGCGTTTTTAGCTTGTTACATAATATGAGAAGTGTTTAGCTTAAGTAATTAAATGCGACTGAATGTTTTGATTGTAATATAACCAAAAATCAGCGTCATTTGTTCCTTTTTAATTATTATATACAGGGCGACTTTTTCCCAGTGTGAAAAAATAGGTTATGATTAAAGTAAAAATCCTGTATAAATATAAGGAACGTATGCAGTCGGGGGGTCTTATTTATTTACGAAAAAAAAATCGAATTTACCTTGCATATTTACTGATAGCTTTTTTCAAAAACCATAGAATTCTTCCTCCAGCTAACAATAATCTCCTCTCCCAATTTCAATACAATCGATCTTTTATGTCTTGGAGTTATTGTGCTTATAAGAACCGTGACAGGCGGGACAGATAGACGGACATATTGAGAGTTGTTCAAAATCCGATAGCTAATACGACGATATAAAGATTTTGTCTCTACGAGCGGTTATAGAAATGTGCCAATCAATTACTGCATTCTCTTTGTTTTTGTATTTGCGAAGACAATAATAACGACGAACTACTCCATTTTGAAAAGAAAAGCAAACAACTGGACATATTAGAACAATTAGAAATTATGAAGGCCATAAAAATATCAAAAAACAGCGTTAAATTGTAATAATATTGAAATGTTTAAAATATAATTTTACAACAGTGTTATAGTACCAGATTTAATAGTAAATACATAATGAAAAAAAAAAAAAAAGAATACAATTTACAACTGCCTAAAAAATCCGAAACGCGCATAGAGTCCAGTTGTTTACGTTACTAGTCCAGAAAGTAATACTTTACCAGTAAAAAATTTTCCGAACATGTGTCTGCCAAATTTAATGACTCAAACAAAAATACAAAGGAAATCGAAAATGTTTTATAAAGATTAGAGCACGTTAAACTTTGACGTTTAATTAGGTTAAATAAAAACACGCACGTTTGTTCTAATTTAACCGTTGTTAGTTAACGTGTTGAACATGTGATTTGATTTAAAAGTGTAAATGTTGTTGCTGAAAATTATGTTCTTTTCGACGGGTTCGACTGCTTTTTTAATGTTCTTTTCGTCGAGTGTAGCTGCATCAGAACTGCACAAACTACCCTTCCTTTTTTTTTTCAGGTGTGGTTAGTGCAGAAGTACAGATGACAGAAATAGCTCAGAATATTCGAATACTCGGACCTATATTTGTAATTGATTTAATTTTATGAGGTTATGTTAACGAACCTTATCTGCAAAGAGAGAAAAATGAAATCGCAGAAATAGATGGTATATATTATTCCATAAGCACATTAACGTATATCTAAATCTTTATATTACGATGCACGCATATATTTTACTTGGTAGCTGGAAATGGTCTTGAGAATTTAGTTATTCCAACGAAAATGTGTTACATAAATGGGGAAGATATTGTTTATAATCCATTATTTGTGGCATATTCATGATTTTTTGTTTGCTGGGTATTTTGCCACTGTAAAAATATTTTAAAATTTTGATGAAATACACCTCTGCGCCAAAGGGATCAGAGAGGCTGGTTTTTAATACTTCTATTATAAAATGTCTCACATCTAAAAATATATAAACTTAAATAAAAATGTTAAATGATAATGACAAAAATTAAATCGAAGGCAGTTAACGTTTCGGGAAATATTTATTTTTCCGTTATCAAAACTTTTAATCAACATAAACAACAAACTGTCATGTTTGACATGATTAAAATCTAGTTATCCTGAAATAAATGACGTTTTGACAAACATCATTTTCGTGAGGTGAGGTACGGTCAGGGTACGGTACTAGTTTCAGTGACTGAACCATCCATCGGCTGGACACAGAAATTATATAGTTATTCACAATAACATTTTGTTTCCATCAAATATATTCATTTTTCCTATATGACTAGTGCAATTGCCTAAAGCAGGTTTTTTTTTTATATATAGATTTTTCCTGCATATTGAAAAATGTAACCTAATTTTCCATTAACAATGTCACAACTCAATTTTCTTTTACCCGTTTTTAGTCTTTCGACATAAATAAAAAAAATTTAAGGCAATCGGCATCAGTTCTTGGATGATTGCTTTTATATCGGACTACCGATGTCAAAATGTTTATAGCGTAATCCTCATGCCACAACACCGGCCACTACGTCCGTTTCACGCGATTGTAACGCCGTAGTTATGTAATTGTAAACAAGCATAAAAATGAGATACCTTTAAAATATGAAATTTGACATGTAAGAAAGTGAACACCTTAATAAATGCTTTAAAATGCGAAAAAAAAATGACTGGACCTCGATTGGCGAAGTTAAGCACGGCCGGGCGAGTCCGTCACTTGGACTGGTGACCGTATGTCATCTCGCCGTCCTGGTTAAGTGGTAGAGTAGCATTAGCTAAACTTCGCCAGGACGTTAATATAAACAAGCATTAAAAAAAAACAATTTGTTGACATATAGTTGTTGGTGTTTAAAACCATCTCATCGTATTATTTCTTCTATTTTTAGTGTTTCATTGAATTTATTTTAATTTTTCGCTGTTTTTATTCGAATATCTCAGTAAATATGGTCAATTATATAAATGCGGAAATGGCGACAAACCATTATGTACGCGAGACCATTCTCGCAGATGGTAATGCAACAAAAGCCAGAAGTATGTATCAAGAAAGATATCCTACGAGCCTTGCCAGACAGCCGATTCTTTTCGACTGCTCATCGCCGTCTTGTGAAACTGGCAGTTTCCAAAAAGATATTTTGGAAGGTAGGTAGGTAATATTTGTCACCAAATTGTTTGGCGAATTTTGGTTGATTTTTTGTTGTATCGTGTGAAACAATACGGAATATACCGGGAATATTCGAACGAGTGCGCAATTTGTTGCGAAGACGGGTGGAAGCATGCCTTTTTTTCGACATGTCACGAGCTTTTGACTGTCTTGAATTTGATTTTATTGAGAAAAAATTATATGCTATAGGCTGTCATGGACAATCTCTTATCTTAAGTATAGGAAAATATCAGTTAGAATCGGAAACATTTTTTCTGATAAATATGAAACCCATCTTGGTGTTCCGCAGGGATCTGTGCTGGGTCCTCTTATATTTTTATTATTAATTAATGATTTACCAATATATATTTCTGCAAATTGTGTTATAATGTATGCAGACGATGTCACTTTAGGAATTGATGCAGAAAATCCAGCGGATCTCCAAGATAAATTTAATATTATTTCCAATCAATTTACTAAATATTGTTGGAAAAACGGTTTAATTGTCAATGCAGATAAAACAGTCGCCACGAATTTTTACAATAGGAAAAAAAGTGATGATCATTTCGACATAAAAGTCAATAATGTGACGATAGAAATATCGTGTTCTAATAAGTTTTTAGGTACTTATATTGATGCTGACTTAAGTTATACATGTCACATTGATCATGTCTGTAAAAAAATTAATAGTATTTACTATGCTATACTACATCTAAAAAATTCTGTCGGCACAAAAAGTCTGATTAATATTTACCACGCACTTGTTAACTCGGTGCTTTCATATAATGTTATCCTGTGGGGAAATATCACTGTTGGCAATTGTAATAGAATATTTGTTACCCAAAAAAGAATTATCAGGCTTATTTTCTCATTAAAACCAACAGATTCGTGCCAACCAGTTTTCCGGGAACACAAAATACTAACTTTTCCATCCCTTTATATTTATAATTGTATTTTATATGTAAAAAAAATATCGATACGTTTCAAGCTAATGCCGCTCATCATAATTATAGCACGAGACATGGTTCTCTCCTCGAGTTACCCAGACCTCGTTCTTGTTTATTTGAAAAGACCCCATCATATGCTGGAAGAAAATTCTATAATAATTTGCCTGAAGATATAAAGTTAACAATCCCCCTGCACCACTTCAAAAAGAAACTAAAATCATTTTTGATTAATAAATCTTATTATACTGTGACTGATTACCTGGATGATGTGTGATCAGCAGATTTTTAGATAATTCCGTTTTACTAATATATTTACATGTTGATATAGTTCTGTGTAAAATTTTGTTTAGTATGTAAAATTGTCATTCGCATATTAATATTTTAAATAATGGATGTTTTTAAAAATTACTAATTTAATACCTATTTAACTGTGCATTAATGTAATGTATTTCTTTGACCTGTCCAATATCATGTATATTGATCGAACGGACCAATAAATTATTATTGTTACTATTGTTGTTGTATTAAGTGAAGGTGGTCATTTCCAACAATTGTTATAAAACAAAATTTATCATTATCAATATTAATAATAATTAGTTTCAATTTGAATTTAATTGTTTTAATCAAGAACTGTACGTCTGACGAGAAAAACGCAAGAGACCGTTCTCATGTAGAATTGACCAGGCTAATTAGCAAAAATATCTACATAGAAAAATGTCAGTGGAGTACCACTTTTTTGATAAAAAATATCAGAAGACATGTTTGCAGGGACCCCACTCCCACTGGTGGAGCGATAAAATAACTTTTCTAACTAAAATATGTGGTTTTATATCCTATTACCACATACCAAAATAGAAAATAATATCTAGTACTTTCTGAGATATTAAAAAAAACGACTTCAAAAAAAATTCAACACACTGTAGCAGAAAATTTAAGCCATTGCGGACATATGTTCATATGCACTTTTCTTCATAAAATGACCTAAGGAATCACACCCACAAATATAGCAAGTCATTAAGTAGCACTCCATAGAGTGTACTAAAAATTTTTGTTTGGTATAGTGACATTAATTAAATTAAATGATAAAAATGATTAGGTTATAATATATCAATTTGACTGAATCAAGTAATTACAAATTTAACGATGATTAAGGAAAACGTTCTTAATTAATTAAATAAAACTATTTGCCTTTAATAATAGCACCGATCGCGCCTTGTCCCTAACTTAACTATAGTACTCCCTATCGCATCGTGCCAATAACAATTATTATGTGCCATAATTAAAATGGCTCAGTAACCCACATAACCTTCCCCAAACTAATTAAATGGATACTAGTCTATGATAGACCAGGAGGTAGTGACAGATTTTGGGTTGTGACTTTACTCAGTATGCCTTGCAGAGGGCATCATGAGGTGTATATTCTCATAACAAAAATGAATAAATCGGAGTGTCATCCCGGGTTCTTCATATGGAAAAATGAGTTTTCATTTGCTCGCAAACTATGCGTATTGGTCAGAATTTAACCAGACTGCCATGTGTTTTAAAATTAAGTTCAAGATAGAAAATTTCTCGAAAAATCATCGTCATACCGTTAGCGTGGGCCAAGTTCACGTAACCATACAGCCCTTTGGACTCACGCTAAAGGTATGCCAATGGATTTTCGAGGAATTTTTTATTTTGAACGTCATTTTAAAACACATGGCAGACTGATTAAATTCTAAACAATACGCATAGTTTGCGAACAAAGGAAAATTCATTTTTCCATATGAAGAACCAAGGATGACACTCCGATTTATTCATTTTCGTCATGAGAACATACACCTCATGATGCCCTCTGAAAGGCATACTGAGTAAAATCACAACCAAAAATCTGTCACTATCTCCCGGTCTATGAGTGCATGACTAACTCAGTACACTAAAATTCTAGCAAAGCCCTGACTATCGTAGGACGACATTTGCGTGGGGACCCGTTCAATGAGGAAGAACGCTTCCCGAGGAAGTCACTTTTAACCACTACATCCTCCATAAACAGCCACTATTTTACGAGGTATGTTAATCTAATATCGACCAATTTCCCAAAATTTAGTAACTGCTTTTAATCGGATTTTGTGCGAGAGATAAATCGTATAAAACAAAAATATTTAATACAGTGCAATTATCTTTGCAATATCAAGGAAACAATTATAGTACAGTCAATCTATTATGTGACCCGTGAATAATTCCTAAAAGGAATTTGTTTGTTTTATTAATGCAGGGGAGTTAGCCACAATCATTAGTTGATGTTTTCCACAAAAATATGATTGTCGCTAAGATCGCCATGTTGAAAAAATGACAAAATAGGCTCTTCTCAATTATCTCCTTTCCTGTTAGTTCTACTCTAATATTATGGAAAGTAAAGAGAGCTACAAGTTTTGTTTAAACTATTTTAGGATTTAAGTTGTCAGAATGGTGAAAATTTGTGCTTCGCTGCAAATTTTTGCAATTATCTCTGTTCCCGTTGCTCCTACGTAACTTATTATTAATATTGTAGACTTTAAAATTTCCGAAAACTTATATTTAAACAATTTTCTTCCATGGTCAATCGTTAAAAAATTGAAGTAGTTGGAAGATTGAAAAAGTCCCTTGAATTTCGGAAAAATGTCGACTCCGTTGTTCCCGCGTTATTAATCCTCATTATTAATTTTGCATTATCAATAAAATTGAAAATTTATGCTTTACTGCAGATTTCTGCAATTATCTTTGCCCCCATTGCACTTACGTAATAATTGGTTATTATCAATATTTCCTAAATGTTTTGGTTGAACAATTTTCACCCACTATCAACTGTGTACAAATTACAGCAGCTCGAAAATTTTATTATTTTTCAAAATTCGTGCTGCCGTAATTCTAAAAACAGTGTACCGTGGAAGAAAATTGTTAAACAAAAGTTTTATGAATTTTTTATAATTTACAATATCGATAACAACTAATTACTACATATAGTGCAAGAAAAATAAGCCTAAAAGTATGCGAACCTTTAAAAAATTAGTACAAGCAAGAAATTTGGTGGAGATGTTGCAGTTATCATTATATTGAATATAATAAAAGTCCTCTAAAATCTAAACTGTGCTACGCCATATTGAAAAATGGCGGACCATTTTCAGATTTTTGTATATAAATCCTTTACCGTTGCAGACAGGAAAAAAGTTTCAAATAAAAAATGTAGGCAATAATAAAACAAACAATTTTTGATATTAACATTTTTTCTCTAAATCGAACGATTTTTGAATTATGAGCTGTCCTCTAAACACTTTGCATTGTATACTATAGACGGCGAATCCGGATTCAGCAGATTAAAATACATAAGGATACACCGCCGGACAGGCCACTTTGTTTTTGTTTTGGAGGTGTTTCTTGGAGTTGGGGAGAAAAACGAGCCAATCTGACAATTCTGACTTCGGATTCGGTTTTAGCGGGTCCAAATACATACGAATACACTGGTCTGGTCCACCGGACAGTTTCAATGGTTAAGCACCACTAAACAATGCGTTTAGTGGTGTAGTGTTTTTATTTTTTTTAATTATGGCGCACCGCTTCAAAAAATTTGAAAAAATCTACAATAAACTACTCGTTACAATGTATTTATGGTAAAAGTTTTGTGTATGCGAATCATTATTTTCATGAAAAAATAAATATTCTAATTTTTAAATATTTTTTTAATTCGAAGGAGGCACCAAAATCAGCTGATTTTTCTTTCTAAAATGCATTTAAATTACATGTACATCGTCTATTTTTTTTTATAATAGTTAACGCACAACTTGCAGGCATTAAAATGAAAACGAAATGTCATGTTTATTAGGGTACAGGGGTTACCCGTGGCGACGGGGGGTTAAAACTCGAGGAAAATATTTCTTTTCCTATTGTCGATCTACTGACACCGAATGAGGCCCAAACGCTTCTGGGGCCATTTTACCATGCTTATTCTGCACTGCACTTTAGTTTAAATTAAATCCTTTTTGCTATAAACTCAGAAGTTGGGGAGATATTTAGTAAAAGTCGAAAATTTACAGTTACAGTACAAAGAATACAAAGATAGCGTCGTATTTCAAGATGGCAGACACTGAAATCGGGCACTTCCCTCTGAGTTGATAGTACTGAGGGTATATAAAAAAAATTCGATTCTACCTAGTATTTACTCTAAGCCACCACACTATTAGTGCAAGAAAATATCCGTCGTTTTTAATTTTCAAACTTAAACATCAGACTCATTCTTAGAGAATCTTGAAGTCTCCTTGTATTAAATTTCATTTAGATCTGCTACAACTTTACAATTATGGCAGGCATATTAGATTCGCAATTTAAAATTTTTAACTTTGACATCGGATTATGCATCAGTTATTTTCGAAAATACTATCAATTTCTACGCAATTCCGTGAAAATTTGAATTTTGCTTAGTTTTTGAGAGTCCAGCCTACTGTGCACTAGTTGCAGTTTGATGGAAAAACTGCAAAGAACTATCTTCGAGCAATAATACATTATACTTTGCAAAAAATATTGTCATTAGAAAATCGTTTTTCACAATTACTAGCGCATTTGTCAATTTTGCAATTAACAAAAACGTGTCCAATTTTTGCTCACCTTACACTAGACGTGTAGCTTGATGAACTATAGGACTACCGCCATACTGTAATAACAGAAACCAAAATATATTCTTTCTTTTTGTGTAGGTTTTTAATAAAGGCGCGTTTTTAATTTTTTTTATGATCATTTTATTAATTGTCTATACTTCATACTTCTTGGGTTAATAGAAGAATCAAATAATCGACCTATCAACACTCACACATAGTTAAAAATACTACTAACGTTATTTCCTGTGGCCGCCATTTACTTTAGAATTGCAGCAACAATGTAATATTATAGAGTTTCCTCAACAAGGTGTTACTTTACTGTTCTTCTGCGAACCATAGCCATTATTTGACATAGTTGCATAAACGAATATGCCACACTGCGTGCCATGTTGGCGTTGTAAATATGAGTTTGGTAATGTCTCTAGTCCGTGAATAGTGTGTGAAAATATGCAACAGGATGTTGGCGCAGGCCTTTTGCATGAGGGTATTGTTCTCTCCGGCTGTGACATAACGCTACACCTGGAGAACCATTGCTTACTACATTTTGCTTATTTGTTTTCATTCTATTCCGGAATCTCCATCGCCGTGCATAATTTATGTACTATAACTAATTTGTGCATGTACACTACGCCAAGCACAATGCATTAAACGCTCTAGGACTGCTAGCGCTTAGTCTAGACTTAAGGAATAATTCATTGACTTAAGCTTATTGACTAATTACCATTTCGTGAAACAGCAAAAGTAATGTTTTCGATATCGGATTTATCCATTCTTCCAGTAGCCCAGTAGATGAAGGTATTTACAATTTGCAAACACAATATATTTTTTTAAGTTCATGAAAGTGTATAGAATAATATCCTGAAAAGTTTACATTTCGCTCGGATGCAGAACATAAAAAAAGTAAATTTTTTTTTCATCCATTTTTTTCAAAATTTTGAAATTAAGTCAAGCTAGAAAAAAAATAAAAAAATACAGATGGACAGATCACGTATTTATGAACAAAAAATGTCCTAACAAAATTTATCGCTAAAGTCACGGTTTTCCCGGAAAAAAAAGTCACGTGTAATGGTATAACTCGGGGCGAGATACATGCGTGCGCGCGCTTGAATACGCATGACTGTGACACCAACGCATTGAATTACATGTTACTAAATCAGAATTTGTTCAATCTACATGAGCGTTGGTTCTTTTCAAAGATGGAAATTGTAGTTTTCTGATGCTTTTTTGTTTTAAACAATACAAGCAAAGGATGGATGGGAAAAATATACTTATATACAGCGTGATCTACCAAGAAATGCGGAAAATAAAATGGTGTACTAGTCTTCAATGTGGGAAAGCCCCTGCAAAATTTTAGAGGATTCTGAGGTAATTTAGTATTTTAAATTATTAGTAAATTTGCGAAGATACACTACTGATGTTGAGTGAGTCCTGACCTACTCCTGAATAGGTCGACGAACTTACTTGTGAAAGAACGTATCCGAGTTGTTTACAATTCCTTAATTGGCATAAAAAGTGAGGCCGGCCGGCGAGCGGCAGGGAGCCAACATTGTCGGTACGCTTTGAAGATAATTGGAATTCCAGCGGACCAGTTCACTTTTACGAATGAGTTCAAAGCATGCCGACAAGGCTGGCTCTCTGCTGCTGCATCGTGTGTAGACCCCCAACAAGTCATTGACCGGTTTAACTAAATATCTCATATATCTGCTTGTCGTTTCAGCATGGGGTCAATGTCTTCGATTTATTTCGCTATTTTTGTAGTGTGATTTGATTAAAACCAAAAAGTCACTTCTATCTTACCCAGCTTTGCTGTCAGTAATGCCAATCCCAAGTCTGATAAAGTGATATGGTTGTACCGCATTACTTTAGATGAGTTAAAGTCATTGGCGGCGCATTTCTACAAAAAAATAAGGTAATTGTTTTGGTCATTTCTTTTTAATATTTCATTTTTTTTACCTCCTTTCGGTGGGGACAACCTACTGTTCAATTTTCCGCATGTCATGGTAGATCATGTTGTATATTATCACGCCCGAACTCAATCGTCGCAATAAAAAATATAGAAAAAAATAAAAGTCCTTCAAAAAAATTCTTTCTTCATTGAGAACTGTTAAAAAGTATGTACACTTCATGATTATCATTGTTTATTAAGTTGTAGTAACGTGGATTCAAAGAAAGGTACATCTCAAATCATTTTAATTTCATTGCTTGATGATTTTCTTGATAAATACATATATATTCCATGCTGTAACTTGCCGAGAAATTGACCCGTTGGAAAAAATAAAATATCACTATTTCGGAAAAAATGTATACTTTTCGAAAGTTCAACGCTTACTTGTATGCATTTTTCGAAAATGTAATTAATCAGATCATGATAAGAAATTGCGATTTTCACGATCTTATCCTTATAACTATGAAAATATATCTTTGATTGTTTTGAATATAAATTCTGGAACTTTTTCAATACATTAGTAATTATATTTCCCGCCTTTATACTATATGATCATGTTGGTAGTACCTCCATTTTACTTCTTGAGTGCAGCACAATTGAAAGCGATAAATATTTTTCGTTTATCACGGTAACTCTGTATAACGTCGGTAACCCTGCACCGGATATCCTATTATCTCCATTACTCGTTTTGTGCTTGAGTGTAAACAACGTGTTTTTTGAAATGTCAAAGTGATTAACTGAAAATGGACAAAAAAGTTAAAGAGCATCGTTCTCCGACCCGGTTGAAGAAGCTGAAGAAATTAGAGAGGAAATTGGAGCATTATAAGAAGCGTGAGCGACATTCGACACCGACATCTAGAAATCGGTCAAGATCACGAGATTCCGCAAGGGCTTCAAGTTTTCGGTCGTATCGTTCATACTCGCGCTCTCGATTACACCGATCTAATTCAGTCTCTTCGAGGGAGGTCCACCAGGCCAAACACGATCTCCAGATCATTGCCTTTAGAAAATGAAGCCCGGCTCGATATTCCAGGTAAAGCAAATTAACCTAGCCCAGCAGGCGCTAGAGTTTATTACTGATGCTAATTATGTCAAGATCTAAACACACAACTCGTTACCTAGCAAGGAACGAAGGGAGGTCCGCCAGGTCGAAAACGATCTCCAGAGCATCGTCTTTAGAAAATGAAGCCCGGCTCGATATTCCAGGTAAAGCAAATTAACCTAGCCCAGCAGGCGCTAGAGTTTATTACTGATGCTAATTATGTCAAGATCTACACACATGACTCGTTACCTAGCAAGGAACGAATAATTACTCTGTTAAACCATAGTTACCGCCGACTGTTAAAAGTGACAACCTAGCCCAGCAGGTGCTAGTGTATAACAGGGTTTCGTTGACAGGTCGTTATTTTATATGAAATAATGGTTAATGGATTGCCTACCCAGCAGGATATAAACTTAAACGTAAGTATTATTTTAGGCGTTCCACTACCAGAGGTGCTTTAGAGAGTCAGATTCTAACAGTGTTGGAAAAATCGACGGAGGGCCCGCTACCCTTACGGAATACATCCATCTTGGCAGATAAATGGACAGAAAAAGTGTCCGATCCCCATAAATCTTAGCAACACCAAAATTAAACCCTGAAATTAAAAATGTATTATCAGAGCCTGTTCATCAACGAGATACATGATTGGTGGAAATTAAAACATCGGTGGGTGCTAGCTTAGCAGCTCTGGGGAATGTAATAACATTTTTTGTCAGAGGAATTGAACCCCGAAAATTTAGCCACCATAGAGAACCTGAGCAACACGGATTGCCTGTTACGTGATGTGCATCACATTCAGTCAACTTCAAGGCGAGCGTTGATTGGTGTGAATCTAAATTTAGAAAAAGCCTGCAAGAGATTTTAACTAATACACCAATCGACTCCTGGTTATATGGTGAGGATCTAGAAATAAGGATTTCAAGATTCAGAACTTTGCAACGGTCTTCTGCTGATCTAAAGCCTAAACCCAAAGTGTTGACAGAACCAAAACCCGAAGCCAATCGGCTACAAGGGCAGGACCAACACCAACAGTCGACATTAGTAAGCATACATGTAGGAAGATTAAGCTTTTTTCAGTCAAAATGGCAACAAATCACAAATGACCCTATTATAAATCAATGGCTGTTAGGATACAAAGTTCCTTTTGCTAGAACAATAGTTCAATTAACCTCACCAAGGTAAAAATAATGGTTTCAAAAAGAGTTTGTAGAAGTTGACAAATGTATTAATAAGTTTCTAAAACTTGATGCTATCCCTAAATGTAGATTAGTTAATGACCAGTTAATTACTATCATTTTCATTGTAGACAAGCCCGATGGTAAGAAACGGTTAATATTAAATTTAAAATTTGAAACAAGTTCATTGATACTGAACATTTTAAAATGGAAAACTTTAAAAATACGACTACGGTCGTTTCTCTTAGTTGCTATATGGCATCTATAGATTTGAAAGTTGCGTATCTGCTTATTCCTATTCAAAGGACTCTAGAAAATATTTAAGTTTTTTCCTTTATTTCTGCTTTATATAAATTTAACGCGCTGCTATTTGGGTTATCAACGTCTTTACGGAAGTTATTAAGCCAGTGGTAGCCCATATGAGATCATTAGGTTTGCTATCGGTTGTCTATCTGGACTATTTTTCTTGCTCGGTAACTCTTATGAGGAGTGTGAAAAGAACTAGGCTTCGTTATTAACTTCGAGAAAAGTAATTTATTAACCTCACAAAGCTGTAGATTCTTAGATTTTGTGATAGACTCCAAAAAGATAAGAGTGGAACTACCACAGAGCAAACGGGAAATTCTTTCTAAATTTGTTCAAGAAATGAATAAGAAATCAAAATGTAAAATCCGAAAATTCGCAACACTGCTCGACTCCTTAGTTGCTATTTGCCCTGCAGTTGAATATGGTTGGGTTTATACTAAACTCTTGGAAAGAGAGAAATTCTTGGCATTAACAGATAATCACAATGACTTTAATGCAAGTACGGTACTTAAACCTCACTTAAAACCACATTTTCATTGGTGGATCCGAAACATTCAAAATGGTAATTGTTTAATATTAAAAAAGAAAACTCATAATTTTTATTAGAGATATTTTCTGACTCATCTAGTAGGGGATGGGAGATTTTTTGTAATAATGAAAATTCTCAGGGAATTTGATCTTCAGATGAAGCTGCCCATCATATTAATTAAGATCTAGAATAACTTGCGTTCATCGGATCGAAATGTTTCGCAAATAATGTAAGAGAGCGTCAATTATTATTTTGAATAGACAATACGATGGCAATTTCTTATATAAATAGAGCGGGTGGTGTTCAGCAACCAAAATTAGCGACTCTTGCTGGAAAAATTTGGCAATGGTGCGAAGTTCGCCGAATATGGTTTTTTGCATCATTTGATTCATCTAAAACTAATGTTGAGGCCGATTTTGCGTCACGATCGTTAAAACTAGAAACCGAATACCAGTTAAATCACTCTTTTTTCAAGAAAATATCTCATTTGTTTGGAATTTCAAAAATCGATTTATTTGCCCCAAGAATAAACAAGAAATGCATTAAATACTGCGCCTGGCAGGAAGACCCTGACGCAGCAGCAGTCGATGCGTTTACTCTCTCGTGGACAAATTTATCCTTTTACGCCTTTCCATCCTTTGCAATTATTTTGAGAATATTAAAAAGGAAAAAGAAAAAATAAGGAAGATAGGGCCGAGGGTATTTTGGTTCTACCCTTTTGACCAACACAACCCTGGTATCTAGTCTTTCTTGAATTATACAAGCAGAAAATAGTTTTTAAGCCAAACCATAACTTACTTATTTCTGTTGACAGGAACCTGTACCCTCAATGGAGGAACCTTTTCCTTATAGGTGCAAAGCATTTAAACAGCAGGAAATGCCAAGCGAAGCCATAGATGTTGCACTAAAATCCCTCGCACCTTCATTGATCAAACAGTATGACTCTTGCCTTAAGGTCTGGTGGAACTTTTGTACACTGCATCATAAATATCCTTATGAAAAATCCATCGAAAATGCACTTGTGTTTATCTTATTGTCTTGGTATAGGAGTGTCTTACCAATCACTTAATTCTTTACGATCTGCGTTGTCCTTAATCATGGGACCGGAGGTCGATTCTAATCCAATGATTAAGCGATTTCTTAAGGTAGCTGTAAAAGCCTGACTGGACTGAGGCGGCTCGGCGAGAGAAAGACAGAGGCTGATAACCGTGCCTGGGGGCCCCTATCAACAGACTCGAAGTCTAAGAAGACCATGTTTGGATGGGGAGCCCTGAGGCACACAAAAAGGAGTACTACAATAGACTTATAGGTCGCAGTGGGGGAAGGCCAATCGCCCGCTCCTTCAGAGTAATCTAAGGTAGCATATAGAGCAAATCCTTCAAGGCCAAGGTATAAATTTACGTGGGATCCCGCTGCAGGTATATATAGGTGCAATATATCGAATCTATGAGTCCAAACGAGGGGATAACTATTGGTAAGGAAGTTACTTACCTTACAACGGCACATCGCGTTCAAACGTTCTCCCTTATAAAAAAAAAAATGTCTTATAACGTATTTTCGCTAAAATCTAGTTGCGAACATCTAACTTTAATTTTTTGTGACATTGTCAGTTATGTGTCAAAATTCATTGCAAGTGTTCAAATAGAGACAGATTTACATTAAAAAAAAAAAAAATAGTTGTCCTATTTTTTTCTGCTCAGGACAGTACCACCGAAATACAGATTTTAATACCAGATACAATAAAAACTTCTAATCCAAACAAATTTCAACCTAGCCTAAGACTTCCGTTCTATGATGAAAATGTTAATATCTGTGACGGTAGAACATTACTTCATTATTTAAGACGAACAGAGAATATTGAATTATTGATAGTTTATTTATAATTTACAATAAGCCCCATCGACAAGCTTCAAGTCAAACACTTAGCCAATGGATAAAAGAAATATTTAACAAAAGTGGGATAGGTAGATACGAAAGAGTATAAAGCACACTCTATCAGACATGGTAGCACGTCAGCAGCTAATATAGCAGGAGTCAACTTAGATGAAATTAGACGAACTGTTGGATGGACAGAAAAGTCCTTAGTATTTGCAAAATTTTATAATCGTATGTTAATTAATAGAGACTGTTTTACTGAAACAGTATTAAAAAAAAAAATAGAATAATTGTATTTTGTAATACAGGTGGACAACATCTCTAAATTGAAAAATTCTTTAAACATCTACCAACATGATCATGTAGTATAAAGGCGGGAAACATAATTAATGATTAAACGAACTTACCTTAAGTGAAGTTCGATCATAATTATATGACCGCCTTTATACTACATGATCAGTCCCTTCCCGATAATAATTCTCCCACCCTACACAATTTAGAGATTCTAAGCTTTAAATATAATGGAGATAATAGGATATCCGGTGCAGGGTTACCGACGTTATGCAGGGTTACCGCTATCGGTGATAAGCGAAAAATATTTATCGCTTTCAATTGTGCTGCACTCAAGTAGTAAAATGGAGGTACTACCAACATGATCATGTAGTATAAAGGCGATCATATAATTATGATCAAACTTCACTTAAGGTAAGTTCGTTTAATCATTAAATATATAAGGAATCCATTGGATATAACTGAAATGTGGATAGGTGTACAATACAGTAAAGGCACGTAAAAATTCATGCGAGCGATTCAGCGTGTGGTCTGTGTATGCGTTCATAATTATATATTTCCCTCCAGACTCACTATTTATCCTCCTATTCAGTAAGAAAAATGTGTAATTAGAAAGAGAAAAAGCTTTATTTTACGCTTTAGAACTGCTAAGAATTTTTAGAGGTTCCGTAGTAAGCATTTAACCGTGCACTTGGTCGCGCAGAAGGACAAAGTTACTTCACTATTTTTTTCCAGGAATACCGTGGCTTTAGCGATAAATTTTATTAGAACAGTTTTTGTTTAGTTACACGCGGTCTATCCACCTGTATTTTTTTTTCTACAGTGACTTAATTTAAATATTTTGAAAAAATGGATGAAAAAACATTTTTTTTCGCTTTTTTTTATGTTCTGCATCCGAGCGGAATGTAAACTTTTCAGGATATTATTCTATACACTTTCACGAACTCATTAAAAAAAATTATTCAGTTTGCAAGTTTTTGTGGGTTTCATTATAAAATGTTCTCTGTCGTCTGGGCTACATGGCATCTTGTAATATTTTCTATCAGGAACCCAATTCTTAAAATTGTCCGAATTGATTCTCTTGAGAAATTGACGTCATTTTCCCAGGATTTTGTGTTACTTAAGTACAATTGTATTCTTGAAAAAATTAGTAAGAAATATTTCCCTTGATATTAATAAAACAGATTCTTAATGGTTTTTAACAGGGGATTCGAAAATTCTCTTATAAATTTTACTTTTAGGTTATGCGTACAGTTTGTGAGGTTAATTGTGGTTGGCCGAATAGACATATTTTAGTTAATAATAAGTGATATTTGTTTTGTTTTGTAGAGTGCATATTGTTACAGCTATAAGAGTTTCAGCTATGTTTCATGTATAAGTAACAGAAAACTAAGTTAGTTGGTTAGCTCGGCAATCATCCCAGAGATGGCACGCGGTGTCGGCGTCTAGAAAAACATCCAGAAGCTGCTGCTCTTAGCCTTCTAGAAAATTAGAAAATGTTTAAGAACATTCCAGAGCCCGCATCTTTAGGTATATAAGGGAATGGAGAAGCCCAATGCGAACAGTTCAGTTCAGATAGAGAGCGAGAACAGATCAAGAAGTTTATTGAATTATGGTACTCAGTATTATATTAGTGAAGTAATTATTTATTGTAATTAGTACGTAACAAATTAGTGTTTAGTGTATGGTGGTGTAATAATTTCCGAATCCACAGTACATGATGTACGGGGTGTAAACAATATCATTTATCATTTATCACTTATTGACAGATAATTTTCACCTTCAAGCCATCATTTTACAAAATTTGGAAGATGCTGAGGCTATCATGTGACAAAAAGGCAGCATTTTATTAGGATTCGAAATCCGTTTGATTTGAGTCAGAAGCTTAAACATTTTAGACTCGCTAAAGACACAGCGAGGTATTTAATAGATATACCCTCAACAGATTTTTTAAGACATGTTGTATTTGCAACGCTACTAAGGTGCTGGTAGCATAACTTTTTTCGGCAACTGGTAACAACCAGCTCATTGCTCTTCAGTTAGCTAAGCTACAGTAAACAGGTACTTTATACCTTTTAACCAAATGTAAATTTAGTACTAATTATCAATATGAAAGGAGTATATAGAAAGAAAATACAGTGCACATCATATATGAATACACAAAGGGTTAAGAATTTATTGGAGTATTTTAAAGGATTATCGACTTTGTGCGACTTAGTCTTAAAGCGACAAGGGGCGTGGCTTACGCAATCCTTTAGAGGCATTCATGCATTATGAGGATTTTATATATAAATACTTACAAAGAATTTTAACGTGAAAACCAGAACATAAACATCAACAAAATAATGTTATCACTAATCACTACAAAGATTATTAAAAATCCAATATTTTCATTGGCTGTTGCAAATACTAGGACAGACTATATGTCACGCGCCCCACTGCCGTTTTCATCGGAAGTTGATTCCCAAGAAGTTCAAGAATGACAATTCTCTTGACGTGTTGATCCGCGTGAGAATTTCGGCAACAGAAATTTTTTCCAAGAAAATTAATTTCTACAATTTCAAGAATTGGGCATCAGGTGTAAGATACTTCTCGAGTTATTTCTTAAAACCAATTTGAACCCTCTTCAGAAAATTTGAAGGCAGGAGTTTCTCAATTCGACTAGTATGTATATTTCTTTATAGAATGATTACTTTGGTGTAGCTTAAATGATTTCTATCAGATCTGTTGCAAATTGTAAGGTATGGTGCCGCGGTAGTTTCATTGTAGTTTCTTCTTTTTCGCAGATAAATGTATAATTTTGTGGATAAATTCATATCACGTGTTTTACAATTTCCAAAAAAAAAAAAGAAAGAAAAGAACTATGAAATATTTTATCAAGGGAAACAAACGCTGTTTCTTTTTCCAAGTTAAAAACACTATGTCGAGTATTTAAGCAGCATGGCCATGTTACAACATGCTTCATATTCAAGCCACATCTACTCTCGTTATTTTTTGTTATTTTTTTAATCATTCCAATATCCGTCTTCCCGTAGGAGATACAAATCTTCAAATAATTCGCTGACAATTTTTTAGTACTTTTTACTTATGATAATAAATATTGGAAACTACACTCAAAATATGATTAACAGAAAATTAACAAAAAGAATAAAAAGCACAGTAACGTGTATATCCCCCACGAGCACGAATTACGGCCTCTATAGGCCTTAGCATTTTGTTGATAAATTATCGAATATACGATCCTGTTCAATTTGTTCAGATTTTTAGTTAATGGGGCAGAAATACGGTATCACATCCTTCTACCCAGCATATCACAGACATGTTCAATGGAATTCATGTCTGGGCTGTGTGTTCACCAAATCGTATTAGTACTTCTGTCCAATTCAAAAATATGTTAACAATTCTTGCAACATGTGGATCAATGTTGTCATGCTATTGTTCTTGCCGCGTCAGTTGCTGAAAGAACCATAATTTGGTTCTGATTACTACAAACAATTCACTTCAAACACTATTGATGAATTAATCTGGGAGATGCAACAAAGACAGAACTTCCACATCCACCAGAATAAATCTGCCAAACAAACAATACTGTAAAATTGTCAGTGTTTTATTTGACAATTTGTATTTCCTATGAGAAGACAAATATTGGAATAATTTAAAATAGAGAATCTTGAGAACAAATGTGGCCTGAATATAAACCAACATGGTTCAGGCACAAATGTATTTTGAATACAACTCGGAAATCTCTCAAATTTAATAATTTTCGGCATTTTGTAAATATGCACAGGCAATAGTAAAGTGTGGAATACTATTCCCGATACTGAACTATCAACGGTTGTTATATCTGGGAGAACATTTTTACAAGAGTGGTTGAAATAAAATATTTCTGACAGGTTAATTATCAGCTGTATCTCTTCATAATAATATTTCGTCCAAAAGCTTATTAGATGGGCCAAAAATTTTGGCACCAATTTGGGTACGCAGCCAGTTTTATTTGACTAATGATAAAAACCTAAGGCATTAAGGCTTATAACTTCAATTATTTTTGGTTTCAATAGATATTTCTTTATTTTCATCCGATCGGATTTTACGCCACTTAACGATAATCTACATGTCTCACAGGTAAGGCTTTACAGAAATTGCTTGGCTTTTCTACCTGACTTCTTTTCATGTAAGACTGACATCTGTATAGTTTCAAACCCAATAGTGTTCCATCTTTTACAGTTGCGTTTATACAAGTGTAACATCGGACTTACTGAACAGAAGCTGCGATGTCCTTGTCGAAAGAGAAAAACTATCACATAAATTATTCCAAAACAATTAATTTTGTTGAAAAAAAAAATGTTTCTAAATAATATGTAAAATTAAAATAAATTATTTGCAATTATTATTTTTTATATAAAAATAGAAAGAGATTACTTATATAAAATGTAACCACATTGCACGTATTTTATTATCAAATTGTACAACTAATGCACCTAGACTTCTTAGAATCCAATGCTAATATTAAATTTCTTGTAAAAACAAAGTAGTAAACATTCTTTACTGTGCATGACAGTACAAGTCACAGTGTGAGCAAACAAATATTTTATAGATTTGCAAAAAATTATCAGGGATATAGATTTTCTGTTTAGTTTGGACATAACAATTAATTAGAACATTAATGTTAATACTGTCGCTAAAATCAAATTTAAGTACTTTTTAAAATATGCGATTTTAATTTTGTTATAATTTGTATCCATCTCATTGGTTTAATTAACTGAATTTCTAGGCCAAACCAAGATTTTTTCTCGGTTTCTGAATTTTTGCGCAAAATTAAAAAAAAATTGTCTTAAACTTAAATCTACTTGGGACTCTCAAAACTCCTGTGAACTGATGTTCACGAGATTTGCCATTAGACCACGCGGTACTTAAATATTGGTTCCACAAACGTATCAAAGCTCGGGAGCTGTGAAAGAAAGGCCCACAGGAATTCCTTCACAGCGAATTGCCTGTTATATAGACAGGTTCAGGTATATACGGTGAAAACTTAGGAGAAAGTTTTTCGCTAAAGAAATATATAGCACAGTATTCCAGGTAGAAATTAGCGAAACTGAAGGAGAACTTATTCAAATAAGAACATATTATTTCAGTCAGTCAGGCGACACTGAAGGTACTATCCTACCATAAAGTGATGTCATGGTGGGAAGGAAACCTAACGAAATCAAAGGTCTGGCAGAACAGAATACAATTAAAATGATCTGGGTGCCAGGACCCTGAGGAGTACTAGGCTGAATACACGGTATAGTGTAAGGGCGCGTACAACAGATTGGGCTGAGCATGAACATAAGAGATACTGGTCGAATCCACCAGAACATAAACACTTAAACAGGGCCAAATATTTATAACTTCTTCGTGCACATCTGAAGTTTATATACAAACATGAAAAATTAGTTGAAATTGATGTTGTAGACGAAGATCCAATAAATAAACTAGTATCCTCACTAATCATTATATGAAACCGGGATTTTCTTTCGGTCCCCTTTAAAGCGATGTCGTAGGCACAAGTGGAATGAGGCGATATCCCACACGGCGAAATCGAAAATAAGAAAAATGTTCTTTGAATAGTTAAATTAAACATCTAAGAAAACTAGTCAACCTTTGCCACAATAGGGATACAAAAGTGACAGAAGACTCCAATGGACCTGGGCCCCTGACAAAACGGTTTAAACTTGTTCTAAAGTGATTCGATCCATCGTTACCTAAAACTTGTTTTAATGGGTTCATTTTAACATCAATAACACCAAATTAAGAAATTTTCCATGTGTGTAAGGGTAGATATTTAATGACTCTCAGAGAAAGAAAATGGTTAATTTTACGTTTAATGAAAAAAGGTCTGAATTATTCAATAGCTGTACTGTTAATGAGGGCAATTTTTAAGAAGGTTACAAATGTGAACTTATCGTAATAAAATGGTATTAAAAAAGTGCAATTAAAACAAATTTTTAGTTGGGAATATCACTCCTGAATGCTAACACATCAATAAAAAAGTTAGAATGAATATTTGGGACCTTTAAGCATTAACCCTCGCCGGAGGGGTGGAACGAATTTAGAAATCTGGCAATTATTTTAGTTTATATCTATCTTTTTTTAGAAAATAGTAAATCCAAGAATTGTGTCTCGGTCAATAGTCATATGTAATCTTTAGACGTCCAATGATTCAAAACAACCACTTCCTGATCGCTCTAGGGGGATGTGATACGTGTTTGTGATACGTGTTTCATAAAACAACCATTTTGTAATACTTAGTTAACAATTAAACATCCCTATGTACATCGAATGAATAGTAACCGTTTGTATTAAACAGCTCATCTGACATATGCATCCAATAATACCATTTTGTGAGTGTACTATCTCACAATTCTACTCTATCGTGCAAAGCTGTGTCGAATACTGTATTCGAATACTGTATTCGGATACTTTTTCTGTATCCGAAAGATGTATTTAAATACTTTTCTTAAATTTGTATCCGTTATTCGAATACATTAGGAGAGAATTCGAAACAAGTGTTCGGAAACTGATAAAAGTATTCAACTATATCGAAAGTATCCGAATATACTAAAAGTATCCGAATACAACAAAAGTATTCGAATACTGAAAATATCCGAATACCATAAAAAAATATTCTAATATATTTTGACAGATCACAGCTCGTAGGTTTTTGTCACATAGTTGGCATTCTGCGGGCATAACGCAATCTGAAACATAAGGGTCTGATGAACTCACTTCAGACCTCCAAACACCCAACGTTAATAATTATAATATTTTTAATGAGTAAATATTCGTCTCCAAGTCATTCTGATAATAAATTTTTGGATTGGTGAAAAAATGACAATTGCCTCATTATTTCCTTTGCACATCACTGTACAGGGTGGACCAAATTAGATGGGATGGCAGATAGACAAAAACCAGTATAGGAGTCCTGAGTTTGTTTTTGGAGAAACAAACAATGGCGCAAACTGCGATCGTCGACTACTGATCTTTTTCGACTACCGAGCTACAGAGCGTTTTTGGAAAATTGGCATTTTGGGATGATCTCTGTATCTCAATTACCAAGTGTCGAATCGAAAATCGAGTAACACATTCTTAAGGCACTTTTTTGAGTAGAATCCGTTGCTGACAAGAAGAAAATTATGCATGCTTCAGTTTTCGAGATATAGACATAACTTGGTTTTTTTTAATGGAAACACACTGTAAATTATTTATCATTTGTCGCATTTTTCTCTAAAAAGTGATTAATTTTCGAAAAATTTAATATATTTGTGAGGAGGCCATGGAATACTATTAACAACAACAACACTTCTTATGATATAAAATAATTTTGCCAAAAATAGGAGAAACTGAACTATAATAAATGTTCGAATAGTCTTCCATTGACATCTATGCATTTTTGACAACCTTCTCCTTACAGCATTTGTTGCATTCCCAATCCTGACAGGAGTTATTGTCCGAAACGCAGCTAATGTTTTGTTTTCCAATTCTTCTATGTTATTAGAACGTTCTTTATATACAATATTTTTTAAATAACCCCAAAAGTCGGCAGGGATTATATCGGGAGATCTAGCTGGCCACAAAATAGGATAATTACTTCCTAAAAATGAAACAGTATCTAAACTACTTTGTTGTTTAATAATGTCCTGTTAGCTAAATTAATTGCTTGTTATCAATTTAGTTCACTTAACTAACTAGACATTGATAAAGTAGTCCTGAGTGATATATAGATACCTACCCAGTCCTCCCCAAATTGAGCATTTAAATAATTTTGTGTTTCATTTGACGTATGATTGGGGCGCCATCGTGTTGGTAAATTAATCTTTGAAATTGACTTATAGGCATATTGTCTACAAAGGGCTCGATTTCTTGTCGTAGAATATTAATAAAATTTTCGGTATTCAAATTATCGTATGTAATATCACTAGTGCTTAAAATTTTATCGAAAATTTTTTCGAAAGCGTGTTGCCTGGTAATATAAAGAGTGCAAATTGGCAGTTTATTATCTGATTAAATCCCGACCGCTTTAGCGGGAGGGATTTAATCTTTGATAATAAACTGCCAATTTGCACGAGTTATATTAACTAGGGGCGACTTAGCTTGAGAAAAAAATTTTTAGATAAAATTTAAAGCACGAGTGGTATTTGAGGAGAATATTTCACGAATAAATAATTCATTAAGTACATCTTCAATATTATGTTTTCTCATTAACTGCCGTCAGACGTTTTCTTGTCACTTTTTGGAGTTTACTGACCTTTATTTTCAATTTCATCACTAATTTGATATACAGAAATATTTCCAAACCGACTCATATTGTCAAAACAGCAAATCTGAAACAAACGCAGTAGAAACAACGGAGATTCGCTATATTTTAAAATAATCTAGTGACGTTTCCATGGCAACTAGTAAATAAAACGAGTTGAAACCTTAGATATTATAATATATAGACTGGCTTAACACCTTTCAGGCGTTTCTGAGGTGCAATACGACGAGGAACGATAGAGAGAGCACTACTTTAGTACCGATGTCTCGCCCAAATAAAATGTACACCCATGGTTCCGAGATTGACATAGAGAGCGTCATCTAGCGCTACAAGTTATATTCTATAATAAATAAATGTTCATCGACTCATATTTACTTTTAACTTACGAAATTTATGAATAATGTTGAGGTTTGCTTTGTTAAGCAAAGAGAATTTTAAATACAACAAATTATAATGTTTGATGCACAGCTTTGATTCAACGAGTTACTTTTTGGTAGATTACCATATGTAAGTACTATACATTTTTAGTTTGTTCCAGAGCGAATGTGTACTTGACATTTATAATAAATGATTTGCTTACCTTTATAACTACGTTATTGAGCTATTGAAAGCTGTGCTTGACTTGTTCCTGTATTATGAGCTATATTAAGTACAATCTTTGTGTGTAATTGTTACCTGATTGAACACTAGGAAAACTGACATAGTTACAGATAGGCAAAAGTTACAGCCTATATATTTCAGACAAGATTCGCTTTGGAATTGAGGTGTGTTTTGTTTGCTACTATACATAATACAATATTAAAATTTACAAGGTAAGTACGTTAACAATTACTTAGTAATAAGCTAGAGAAGATATTTATAGATAAAACTTAAAAGCTCGACAAAAAACGTCAAAAAATTTTCGCATATTTGCCGCTGCAGCGACCTAAAAAATTAGAGCGATAAATTTTGCATGTTGGTCCTGTCAAAAGCCGATCTAGCTTGAATTACCACTAATAATGACGTTTGATTGGTGCAATGTTTTGAAAAAACGGGCTCTCATTGGCTATAGCGTTAATGAGTGAAATAATCGTGAAAAAAAATGATATTCATGAGTCCAATGGTGGTTATTACGCCGATAAAAAATTCCGGCACTGCTTATATGGGCCTGATCTGTCCATATAATTGTTCCTTCAAATCCTGGCACTTCATTGCCTTGTCGCAAAAACCACTGGCAAAAATCGAGACGCCTTTCGAAGTCGTTTGGGTATAGATGGTGACTAATCTTAATTTTATAGGGTTTGCAATTTTTTTTAAGCAACGCAGCTGTTTTTGGAATTCCCAAATTTTCCTGTATTTCGCAAGACTCAGTCAATAAAGGAGGTGTACAGTGCGTGAACAGGGCCCTAAGCGATTCCCTCAGAAAGTTGTTCAGGGTTCTTAGGGAGTAAACATACTAAAAGTTCTGACGTAAGAATGTCTCACTTTTGGTTTTTTCGCTTATATCTCGAAAATGGAGCGTCGTATGGAAAAATTTTCTTAAACCGAATGAAAGCTCATGAAACTCTCGACAACTTTCATTTTATATATTTTTTTCGAATTCGCAACCGTTTTCGAGCTACACGCTCCAGAAAAGTAAAAATTTACGAAAAACAGATTTTTACCTGAAAAATAGAAAATTGTATTTTAAAGATGATAAAAAAAGTCACATATAAGGTAAGTAATTTTATACACAGATCATATAAGCTTAACGAAGATACCTCTATTTATAGTGCCGAGGCTATGGCTATCCTCAAAGCCTTAGAATACGTCGTCAGAAATGAACATGAACATTGCACTATTTTATCGGATTCACTGTCTGTTCTTCAAAGTATTGCTAACAGTCAAGTCATTAACTACACTATTCATACGCGTATTGCTGAAATTAAAATGTTAGTAAATAAATTAAAAGAAAGAGGAAGGTTAATCAAATTTGTGTGGGTTAAAGCTCATACAGGCTTAGAACATAATGAAGAAGTAGACATCATAACAAAAAAGTATTAACGATGGAGAAATTTTGAACAGTGAACTACACGTCCAAGAGTGTATAAGTATATTGAAAAAAAAAGTAAAAATGCGTTGTCAACCTTATGGAAAGAATATAGTATAACAAATTCTACTCGCTACACAACCATTCAGCCAGATATTCCTACTTGTTATTGGCATAAAGATTTAAAATACTCAAGAAGAGAAGTAATTACAATAAACAGACTATAATTTGGTCACGGGTGCTACCCGGCGCACCTCAAGAAGATAGGAGTTGTGGACACAGACTTGTGCGATACTTGCAATGTCACTGCAGATTTGGATCATATATTTTTTGACAGCTTAAGTAGAAAGCGATATATTCCATAAAAAATAAAGTAGTCTGAATATTTACCTTCCTAATAATTTTAATTTTAACATTTAGAATAGGCTAGATATACATTCCTTTGTTTTTTCCTATTGTTATATATTCCTTTCCTTCAGGTTTACATTATCTTTGGCCGTGTGGATCCTGACAATGGTTCCTCGTCCATGGCATCCTCATCCTCAGTGGTGGGTGGTTCTTGCTGAAGGGGCTCTACGTCGTCTTCATCGTCGTCCTCATCGTAAACAGGCACGCCGTTGAGGCATTTCCCTTGGCAGTGGAGGCACGCCGTAGAACAGTTCAGAATTACTTTCCGGCATTCACATTTGCCACTACCACAATCCTTGGTCCAGCGGCAAAATATCGTTTTCAGTAGGACCTCCGGTGCTGGTGGATCTTCTGTTGTAATTGGCACCAGGGTCTCCTACATATTTCCACCCCTACATGTTGGGACAAGTGCAACCTTTTCATCGTGAATTTTTATCGATGAGCTGACAGAGGAAAGAGTGAATGCACGATCTTTGCGGGACAACTTGATGTCTGAGAATGGCATCTTATTTATTGCCCCTTTACCATCTCGAACAGCATCGTAGCAATTTATTGTGGTTTCTCCCACCACCCCATTCGCAATTGACATAATGTCACTGGTTTGTGGGAAGGGAGGATGAGCAAAATAACTACGATAGTGGCCACATCCGGTGTATTTACCCTAGCTGTGGCGTAAATTTGAGGTAAAAATCTGTTTTTCGAAAATTTTTACCTTTCCGAAAACGGTTGCGAATTCGAAAAAGTATATAAAATGAAAGTTGTAGAGAATTTCATGAGCTTTCATTTGGTGTAAGTAAAATTTTTCCCTACGACGCACCATTTTCGAGATATAAGCGAAAAAACCAAAAGTGGGACATTCTTTCACCCCCCATCCCTCCGGCTCACCACCTAGGCGTCAGGACTTTTAGTATATTCACTCCCTGAGTACCCTGAACAACTTTCTAAAGGAATCGCTTAGGTCCCTGCTCACGCACTCTACGCCGCCCTTTGAGCTATTCGTTGACTGGACTATATTAGGATTTTCTAAAACAATATTTTCTACAGCTTCTCTACCTGCTATATTTTTGCTCGAGATTTTACAAATAATCCAAACTCTTTTAAATTTTGTTGTAGCCTTTTGAATATTTTTATGTCGGGCTGTTTCTTTTCTGGATATCTAAAAGTACTGTTTAGGCGGCACTTTTGGCACAAAGTTTTGATGCCTATAAATTACCTATTAAAATAAAGCTCGGAAGCTAAATTTGAATCTTCTCCGCATTCTATAATACACTTAATCATATCATCAAATTTTTCACCATTACTAAAGTGAACCATTTTTAGCAATGCCCACTCACAATTAACTCACAAATTAGTTTTTGACATTTATGATTATTTCGATTTTCTTTTTTTTACCATGGCCTTCTCAATAAATATTAGAAATGCGATAAATATGCATATATGTCAATGGAAGACAATTCGAACATTTATTGTAGTTTAGTTTTTTTTAATTTTTGGCAAAATTATTTTATATTATAAGTGTTGTTGCTGTTAATAGTTTTCCATGGCCTGCTCTCAAATATATTAAATTTTTCGAAAATAGACCACTTTTAGATAGATAAATGTGATATATGATATATCGTTGGATAGCTAATTTAAGTTGTGATCGATTAATGTTGAATAATACATAATTTGATTGTGAGGCATTCATAATATTCTTGTTATCAGCAACGGATTCTACTCCAAAAGTGCCTTAAGGATGTGTTATTCTATTTTCGATTCGACACTTGGTAATTGAGATATAGAGGCCATCAAAAAATGTCAATTTTCCAAAAACGCTCTGTAGCTCGGTAATCGAAAAAGATAGACGATCGCGGTTTGCGTCATTGTTTGTTTGTTGAAAATCTAGCTTAGGACACCTACATTGATTTTTGCGAGGATTTTTGTCTATCTGCCATAGTTTTAGAGAAAACATCAAATCTCATCTAATTTGGTCCACTCTGTATAGCGGTCACTTCAGCCTGAAATACCGTGGCATGTATTCCTAGACTTATCGGGATTTCCTTGATAATATAATGATGTCTGTATTTATTTCAATAAAACATTTCAGCTTTATCTACAGTGTTTTATCAAACGTCCGCTTCCTTAATTAATTAATTTACGAATAGAGCAAATCTTGTAGGAAATCCAAGGAAATGAGTCAAAACGTCGCGTTATGTTCAAACCACTCCAAAAATGTAACACAATGTCTGCCCTAGAAATTCTAAGGGAAACGTAAACATTTGCGCATTCTGCAGAGCTCAGTAGTGGACAGGCGGCTGAAGCCGACAGACGGTGAGAAGGTACGCAATGGCTGCAGCAGGAGCGGTGGGTTCCTGCAGAGGGTCGTCGACCGCGCACATGTCATTCTAACTGTCCGCGAATCTACACCGTCGCTTCTGGGAAGCGAACCCCACACCTCGCGCCGGCACATTCTTCGCATTCATACCTCTGCTATTCCGTTCGACATCCACGACATAGACATTGGGTCAATTGAAATATCTTATCGAGTAATTTTTAATAGATATTTTAAATTACATTTTATTTCGTTTACTAATGAACAACAGCTACATTTAATGAGGTAATTATTCAGTAGAATTTCATGAGAACATTGTATCTACGAATGGTCACAAAGACGTGAGGCAGGTTATATCTACAGATAAGCGCCCAGTCTGAGTCGATTATTTAAAAACATGTGATGTTACTAATCAATGAAATGAACCCCTTAACTTACATCAGGAGAACAGTCGTCATCGAAAGTGATTAAAGTATGACATTCTTTTACAATAAAACTTTTATAAAGAACCTCTTATGAAAATTGAGTTTCTGTGGAATTGGATAACAATTTGATGTGCTGCCAATATTGACCTTCGAGTAAAAGTTTCAACGAGCACGACTTGAAATAATTAACAGTTTTTGAGATCTGGCTCGTCAAAACTAGACAATTCCATCGCTTTCATTCTAGATTTTTTACTATTGAAGTGCAAGAATCCAGAATTGTTTATTTAAAAGCGCAGTAATGAATAGGACATTTTTCAGAATTCTTTTATTATGAAAAATTTCTTTTATCACTTAAATACTTACATATTGTTTGCACACTTCTTGCCTAAAGTAAAAGTTAAGAGTAAAAGAGTAAAGTAAATGTCTAAAGTGATGGAAATTGTCTAGTTTTGATAAGCAATATGTTAAAAATTGTTCATTATTATTATTATTTGATTGAATCAAATAGGCATATTATTACCGGACAAAATTTTTTAATCATCATCGTAGAAAAAAAAATGTTTGTATAAAAATCCGTTTCATAACAGACTGAATTCAAATATTGAATAAAAAGCGTCTGCTTGTTTGTTTTTCCGCGCGCGCGCGGGTGTGTGTGTGTGTGTGTAGACTGTTTCTTGTAAACCGAGTTGTAAACACAATAACTTCTGTTGGACCTAAAATTATTAATTCAAGTTTGGAACATATATAAAACAGCATAGTAAAATACTCCATATTGAAACTGGGCCATTCCCTCATACAGGGTGATCACAAGAGGACTGCAAACTCTCGTTTTTATGTGAAAGAGCTTTTATTTTATTAGCAAAATGTTACTAATGTTTTTGATTAAGCACACAAAAATATGAAAACGCACGAAATTTCTAAACCGCAATATACAGGGTGTCTTTCAGATTCCAGCCAACTTTAGGTAGATTAGATGATATATCAGTTTTACCTTAAAATATGATAGGTATATGGTATTTTTAGTAAGACTATTATGAAATAAATAATGTTACTGAGGTTTCTGATTACGCGCACAAAAATATGAAGACGTACAAGGTATCTAAATCGCAATCTACAGGTTGTTACCGACTTTATGTAAGTTAGATTATAGCAATGTTACCTTAAAATATCATTGAAGTATTTTTAATAAGACTATTATAAAATAAATAATAGCTGCCGTCGGGCGTTGCCAATTGCCAGTATTTATTAAATACGATAATTTCCATTAGACTCAAAATTTTCATTTCGAATTTACAACATATATAAAATAGCATGATAGAATACTTCCTACTAAAATTGGATCATATCCGTTAGAGAGGGTGATCGTCAGAAGCGTAATGTAAATCATGTGTGCCATGTTTATATAAACTATATTTTATTACAACTTTAGAGGCCAAAGGCTTTTGATTAAGAACATGAAAAAAAAAACAAAAATGTGCAAGATATCTAAACTGCAATATAGTAAGTCTTTCAGGTTTAAGCGAACTGTATGCAGGTTAGACGATATATCAGTTTTGACTTAAAATGTTATTGAGGTATTTTTAATAAGACTATTATCAAAAGAATAAAAGTTGGAGTCGGGAGTTGCCGACTGTGCATGTCTATTAAACAAGATAATTTCTGTTGAACTTAAAATCTTGCAAAACATAAAACATATACAAAATACCATGGTAGAGCATTATTAGTGAAACTGGGTCATCTACGTCATAGGTACAGGGGTAATCATCAGATCATTTTATAATAATAATAATAATAATAATATTAATAACAATAAAAACGCCTCGCGCATTTTCGAACCGCCTCAGCGTGTTGCTGAAAATCCGCCGACTGCAGATCAGGTGGAAAACTTCTGGAAAACGTTGTACGAACAGAGGCTTCCACTCAACAGAGACTCTCCAGCCCTGGCACACTTTGAAACCTTTTGGCAAACGTTTCAGCAACCACAACAGGTGTGCCTATCGATAACTCCAGAAGAGGTTCGAAGAGCTCTTGAGAGCTCTAAGAACTTTGCTGCTCCAGGTCCCGACGGGATCAATAACTTTTGGTGGAAAAAATTATCCAGTACCCACCACCATTTAGCCAGAATTTTCAATTCATGGCTAAATGGAGAGCTGCAAATTCCTTCTTGGGTTGTCGAGGGGCGGACAATGCTGATCCCGAAGAATGGAGATTTGTCTAACCCAAAAAATTACCGGCCGATAATCTGTTTAAACGCATGTTACAAGGTGTTTACGCGCATCTTGTACATGCGAGTGCTCCACGCAGTTGAACCGGATTACGATCGGATATATGAGCAACGAGGGTCAAAGAAAGGTGTCGCTGGCTGCAAGGAGAACCTGCTGATTGACAGGTGTGTCACGCAGGACTCCGTGAAGTATAAGCGTAACCTCTCCATGGCCTGGATCGACTACCGCAAAGCATTTGACATGACATCACACGAGCTTATTGTATACTTGCTCCGATGTCTGCGGTGCCTGGTCCCGTAGTGATGCATCGAAGAACTGATGCCGCTCTGGAGGACTCGTTTTACCATTACATCGGGTAATGATAGAGTCCAGACGGAGTCGGTAACAAAGGGGAGTATTTCAGGGAGACTCCCTCAGCCCCCTTCTGTTTTGCATCTCACTACTGCCATTATCCGTTTCGCTCCGGAAAACCGGTGGATACAACTGCGGTACCCCCGGCAATAGGAGGCATAAGGTCACCCATTTGTTTTATATGGATGACCTCTGGAGAGAGGGACATACATCAGTCCCTCAGTGTGGTACAGGAGTACACGCAGGCTTTCGGAATGGAGTTCGGGCTAGACAAATGTGCACTGGTCCATCTCAAGAGAGGACGATGCGGGAACTACGGAGAGGACGCGCAGCTCGTGGACGGAAGCATCTTACGTCATCTAGATGCCGGAGAGTCGTACACTTACTTGGGTGTCGAGCAACGCTCCACCCAAGAAGTGAGTGTAGTGAAAAACGCTCTCCGCGGCAAGTATCAGCACCGACTCCGACATATCTGGTCTTCAGAGCTGTCGGAGAACAACAAGGTGTCTGCTACCAACATGCTTGCCGTTCCTATCCTTCTCTACTCCTTTGGAGTAGTGAAATGGACTCAAGAAGAGTTGCGTCAACTCGAAGTAGGAACCCGCAAGAAGATCCATCTCAATAGGAGTTTGCATCCTAAATCGTCCGTTCCACGGCTATACCTCCCACGACATCGGGGAGGCCGTGGACTCTCCATAATAGGATGGTTCTGGATGTAGCATGTAAGGTCATCAGGAGTTCGGATCCCCTCCTCTGTATGGTCCAAGAGTATGAAAATTCAGGGGGTAGGAGCCTTTCTGTTTAAGGCAGCACAGAGAGCAGCCGATGACGTCGAGCGGATAAATCGCGACTCTGTCACCGAATTGGAACCTTCTCGGCGAAAAGCCCAAATTAAAGCTGCAGAACATAACAACTTTCTGCAGCTTCACACGGATAAGCCAATGCATGGAGTTTTCTATAAAAATATAGAAAACCTTGGCTTATCCGAAAGGCTGACCTTTGCCTTCTTAAGGTCAGCCGGGCTGAAGTCTGAGACCGAGGGATTCATAATGGCTTGCCAGGATGGTGTATTTAACACCCTCGTCTATCGTAGTCGTGTCATGGGTATAGAGGTCTCTGATGTCAGGTGCAGGGCCTGCCGCAGGCCGCCAGAGACTCTTATGCACTTGCAGGCTTGTCGGCTTGTCCGATATACGCAGTCTCGGCCTATATCCAAAGGCACGACGGAGTATTACGAGTGCTTTATTACCATTTAAGGCACTCGTATGGGATAGACGAAACACCAGTGCTGCCTTACGCTCCGGGGGATATTGAGTCCGTTGTGGGAAATGAGAAGTGTCTAATTTATTGGAACTACTCTTTTCCCACCGTCAGGAAAATACAAGCCAACAAGCCTGACGTAGTCCTCCTTGACTATCAACTCAAGACAATGTTTGTCGTGGAGTTCTCGGCTCCCGCGGAGAACAACATTGTCTTGAAGGGGGAGGAAAAACGGACAAATATCGAGATCTGCTCTTCGAACTCCGCAGACTGTATCCAGACCATACTGTTAAGATAGTGGTACTGATTATAGGAGCCCTCGATGGAATGAGACACACACTGCTTTCGGAACTTAAGATCATACCGGTATGCCGAAATTCGGTAGAGTCTTAGCCGGCAGAATGCAGAAGGCCGTCATTCTCGGTTCATTACGTCTGCTCAGGGCACACGATTCCCGGACCCAGTAGTCAATTACCCCACGGGTGTGGGGAGTGGCTGCCGGTACTACCAGCTCCCCTCTGTGAGGGTCGGAGCCACAGAGAAGGGTGACTGGTTTTTAACACAAAAAAAAATAAAAATAAAAATAATAATAATAATACTTGGTGGAATGAGGCCTGCACTGCTCTCGGAATTAAAGACCATACCAGCCTGTCAAAAGTCAGCCGAGTGGTTGGCAGGCCAAATGCAGAAGGCAGTTATCCTGGGGTCCCTTCGTCTTCTTAGGGCACACGAATCTGGTATCTACAGTCACTAACCCTGCGGGATGCGGGGAGTGGTTGTGGATTATCCGCTGGCGCTTCTCCCGTGAGAATATCGGAGACCCGGGAGAACTGTCCAGCATCGCGTAAGCGAAAAAAAAAAAATAATAAACGTCTTTATTATTTCCTTTGAATTAACATTTTAAGGGGGTAACTAGTATAATGGATTGGAAATAAAAGGCGAAATTCAACCCTTATAGTAGAGATCCTACTACAGGCTTGTACTTCCACTTAACATTATATAAACTATGAGTTATAACTTTGTTCCAAAGTTTTTTTTATTAAGAACATAAAAGATGTACAATATATCTAAGCTGCAATATAGGCGTCTTTTAGGTTCGAGGGAACTGTATGTAGGTTAGATGATATAACAATTCTACTTTAAAATGGTATTTCGGTATTTTTAATAAGACTATTATCAATAGAAACAGAATTTGGAGTCAGGAGTTGCCGAATACTTAATAACACTATAACTTCCAACATAAAAAGTTTATACGTAGCATAGCATGGCCGACTATTATGAAATGAACGATAGTTGCAGTCAGGCATTACCCACATCGAATATCTATTTCAAAAATGAAAGAAAATGTTTATAGGCTGTGTACATAATTTTAGCGGCAACCTTTAAAGGTGAATCGTGTTGCGTTCGTGCAAAATATGAATCAAATAGGTATTCGCAGTTGGCCATATCTGACTGCAACTTCTACTCCTTTGAGATTGCCTTCATTTATCAATTATCGGGAAGCATTGCTGAGAAAGTAAAACAAAAATTCGAAACTATTTTGAAAAACAATCCCAGATTTCTTACGTCAGGTATAGTGGATCTTTTCTCTACACAAGGCATAAAGTGGAGTCTGAAGAAGTTGAGACTTTTATTCAGATCAAAATCCATATCAAATTTTGAGCCAAATTTACGAAACCCCCATGCAAATAAGATTTGTGAAGGGTCCTTTCACTGAATAGAAAATTTTTACGTATCCATAAATTAATATTAAAAGTGACCTAGTGGAAAATGCTACACATCTGAATATATGGAACACACCCAATACTGAGAATAAGTAGTGGGGGTGGGTGATGTCAAAAAAATTTTGAGGCCTTTGGTTCTGGTACATACAGTATCGGAAAGTGTTTCTTTTGGGTAAGGCAATAAGAGCAAGCGGAAGCAGCAACTCTTGAAGGGGTGTGTCACTGTTTGCTTTTGCTAGAGTACTGGTAGACGTCTTTATTGTGGGCGGTCGGTTAATACCGAAATGCCAAACGAAAGACTTTCCGATACTGTATACACTAAATCACAATTTAATTTTTTTACCCAGTTTAATAATGAAGTGAGAGTGGCGATGGTGTTGATAGTGGGGGTGAGACAAAAAAAAATTGACACTCCGTACTTACACCAATTTTACGGATTTGCTTGCTTCACCTATTTACCTAGCCGCCACTACACACAGTGTATATATTATATTATTGCTCTTCGTCGATTCCCAGCTTAAAAGTACTTTGCCGCTCGTTGTCATGGAAGACGAGCGGCAAAGTGACATTACTCACAGCTCCTCAGCAAACGTCAACTTTACGCTTTCAAAATGCCAGCAAAAAAGCCTACTTTATATGTCGATTGTAGATAAAATAGGATATTGTTTTATTAGGAGTAAAAGTGGCTTTTGTGGCGAGTCTGTAGGTTTGCCGGTCGAACGAAGTGAGTCCGGCAATTACAGACAAGTGGCTTTCATTCCGTAAACTTCGTTTAGGTATAAAAAAATAAAGATATATAATCTCGAATTTCACCACCAAAAACGCATTGTGTTTATCTCGCATGGCGGGCGTATTGAATCAAATATGCGTTGCTATGGATATTACTTTTCCTGCCGCTCACAGCGTCAGAAAAAGTACTTTTATCTACTCTTATTAGGTTATATAGTAATTAATGAACTGCTTTTGAACAATTAATAGTATCCATAAACAAATAGGGTGAGTTCAGTGACGTAGCCAGGATTTTTATTCGGGGGGGGGGGGGAGGTTCCGAACATTTTTTGTAAGTATATTATGTATTGTTATGTAGCTTTCATACAAAGGACCCCGCAAAATTATGTAAATTGGCTTACAGTCAAATTTGCTGAATTTTTAATATATTGTAGATTTCGACTTTCTGATCAAAAACTCTCATGAGCCCAACTCGATCCTATGACTAGTTTCCGAGATACTGCTCAAGAAATGTAAAACAATGACCTTTTGTACAATTTAAATAATTTCGAATTCATGATTTTTTCATACATTTTATATTGTGATTCTTTCTAATAGCCCTTTATAATATTTCGCACTAAAAACATTTGCTGTTTTAATAAAAATAGCGTAGAAAAAATTAAAGTTTGAAAAATGTTGGCGAAGGCGCCGGGAAATCTGCATAAAAATAACAAGTGAAAATAATATTCGGTCAAATTGGCTATAACATTTTTTACATAAAGTATGCGTCTTCCTGATAAAAAAACTTTAATTGAGAAACTTTCGGAAATAGCTTCTTTGACCTCTAACACCCCATCAATAAATTAAAAGTTCGACAAGATACAGAATTTTACAAGAATTTATAGTTGTATTTCGAATACTAGACAAACGATCGAGTTGGGGCTGAGAGCTTTTGATCAGAAAATCGAAATCTACAACATTAATAATTTATCAGCCAATTTGACTGCACGCCAATTTACATAAGAAATGTGCGAGGTCCTTTAGGTAAACTATTCAAAAACTTATATTTCCAGTAACTGGCAACTATGCAATTTAACGTGGATTTCGCTTGGCTAGTAATAAAAATAAAAATTGAATTTACTTATGATTCAACAAGGTTTTATTCATTTGACTGGAATAAAGCTCCGCCCTGTCAATATTGCTACAATAAATTGCAAGAAATTACGATTTGCAACGAGGCTGATTATAATCAAGAATCGTAATCGGCTAAAAAAAAATTTGACTAAAACAGAAAATAAAATCAATATAATAATTTTAAATGTCATGTCTATCAATTATATAAAAGTCATATACCGGACCCCCAGGCTACGTCACTGGGTGAGTTATAATGAATGAGTTATTACAAATCACTAGGTACAGAGCCAATCACCTTTATCTTCATGCCTAGCCTGTCCAATCGACGTAACGCGCGACACACGAAGATGGCTCTGTCCGAGAAAAATTCTTTTCCGATATGGTGAAATAGAACGGTCCATTATTATTGTGAGGAGGAAGGTGATTTATCATGTTTGAATAGTCTCGACGTTTTCAAATCAAGTTAAGCAATAATTGTGCCAAAAATGATGAATTCGGTTAGTCAAGATGAACTAATATGTACACTACCAGAATGAAGACAAGTAGCTGATATTTATTATCCGAAAAATCGCAGAGCAAATATAAAAGTGTGTACAAAAATTAAATTTTACAGTTAATTTTATTAATAAACAAACTGAGTAATTTAAACAAAATTTTCTCAATTTTATATTGTTATAATCGTACATAAAGTATAGTATTCAACTTGCGGTAATGGTAATAACTTACTTGATGAATTACAGCACTCGCTTGCGGCTCGTGCTGTAAACTTCATCTGCGTGAGTTATTACCTACATTACCGCTCGTTGAATAATATACTATTACCTCCGTTGTTAACGGCAATGCACAGCCTCAAAAATGTCAAACTTTCTCACGAAATAAGTTAAGAAATGTCATGTTTTTCTGGCGTTTGAAGAAAAAATTTAAATTTAACTTAGAATTATATAATAATAGTCCACTGCATTTAGTGAAAAATAATCCGCATCTTCAGACCAATTCATACAAAAGCAAATGTTAGTTTTCCAGGTAGGTACGGGTGTCCTTAATAAGGTCTCAAAAGTCCCCGAAGTGGGAGTGTAAGGATAAAATTTGGCAATGCTGTAAAGGGCTAAAATCGCGCTCGGAACCGAATTTTTCGAGATATCTCGGTTTTCATTGCCTCTATGACAAAAATACATCAGTTCAAAACGAAAGCTACGGAAATTCTCTATAAAAAACATACAGGGTCTTTTTTCGTATACGCAAAAATTGGCAACAATTTCTGTGATATTAAATTCTCACGTGCAGATACAGTGCTTCCACTATTAATTGTCAATAGCAATGTTAAAGTCCATGATACCACAATGCCCATTGACGTATTATTGTTGTTTTAAAGGATTACTGTCATGAAGAGAGCAAATGAAGAGCTTCGCACCTACTTGGAGTATGAATTAGCTCCGTATCCGGTGTCACTCTTTGACGAAGTTGGTATGCGCAAGACGAACAAGTCAGCTTTCTATGACAATTTCCAGCCATCTGAATCTGAACCAGATCTCCAAAATGCCACTTATATCATTGATGGGGGATTTCTCTTGCACCGAATTATATGGCATCAACATGAAACCTACGGTGCTATTTGCCAAGCATATGTTAATTATGTGCAAAATCATTTTGGCTCGAACTCTATTATTGTTTTTGATGGTTATAAAAATATTAGCAACAGTGTGACGGCTATGGAGCAGCTTCGCCGGTCTTCAAAAGCTTCATCTGTTGACATTTATTTTGATGAGCAGATGGTTGCAAGTGTAAGCCAAGAGAAGCTCATTACCAATAATAAAAATAAAACCAGATTGATTTCACTGTTGACAGAAAAGTTTGAGGCAAATAATTATATTGTTAGACATGCCGAAGATGATGCTGACATTTTGATAGTCGAAACAGCGCTTGAGGAATCATGTAAAAATACTACGGTTGTGGTTGGGGAAGATGTGGATCTTCTTATAATTTTAACTGCTCGTACACCTATTAATAGAGAAATTTTTCTCCTCAAACCAGGCAGAGGGAAGGTCCAACGAAAAATTTATTCTTCACGAAGCTTTGATCACCATAAAGATATTCGAGATCACATATTGTTTCTGCACGCATTCTCTGGGTGTGACACTACATTTGCTCTGTTTAATAAAGGCAAGACTGCAGCTTTGGAAGTGATGAAAAAACGGCAGGACTTGAAACTTGTAGCTGGAATTTTCAGCAAGACTGGTACTTCTCCTGACATAGTTACTTCGAATGGAATAAAATTTTTCCTCGCAATCTATAACGCCCCAGTTAAAGAAGTTTCCATCGATAACTATCAGTATTCTTGCTTTATTAAAGCTGTGAGCAAAAGCAAACCAGTGAAATTGAATTCATTACCACCCACTCATGACGCAGCTCAACAGCATCTATTTCGTGTTTATTTTCAAGTACAGAAATGGTTGGGTAATGTATTGGATCCTAAAGAGTGGGGATGGATGTTGAAAGATACCATATTGTGGCCAAAAACAACATCCCAACTTCTTGCGCCTGATTGCCTTCTGAAGATGATTTTCTGCAACTGTACGAAAGGTTGTGGACCATTGTGTGGCTGTCGGAGGTTGGGACTTAATTACTCATCAGTTTGCGGCAACTGCCATGGAAAATCTTGCTTGAATGCTGAACCGAACTCGTCAGAAATAGATGCCGACACTGAAGCAGAGACTGAAAGTTCTCAGATTGACTCGGATTTCCTCGAACGAATCGATGAATTTATAGAAGGAGAAAACGGACAAGAAGGAAATTATTAATTTGACAACATTTCAATAAGTATGACAGTCGTGGATTAGGCCTACCGGGGAAACCACATTAAAAAAAAACGCGCCTAGTACTCAACCTCAAGGGTGGTGTGGAATAGAGTACTTAAATTAACCTTAATATCCCATAAGTTCAAATTCAAAGTCCCACTTTTGGTTTTCTTTTTCGCTTATATCTCTAAAGTAATAATAATAATAATAATAAAGTGACTTTATTGATGATATACATATGGCGGAGTCCAGCCCAGGGGCTGCTTAAATACTCAACCATAAAAAATTAACACAAAAAATATTTACAAAAAAAAAAACTTATATTAATTTAAAAAATGGTGCGTCGTAGGGAAAAATTTTCTTATACAAATTAATGAAAGCTCATGAAATTCTCTACATCTTTCATTTTATATACTTTTTTCGAATTAGCAATCGTTTTCGAGCTACACGCTCTGGAGAAGTGAAAATTTTCGAAAAACAGATTTTTACCTCTTCAGCTTTAAGGAAAAGCAAGGTGGGCTTCTCAAAATTGTACTCAAGTCAGAAATCATCAAGGAAGCGGCAGTGATCTTTTACAACCCCTCCTCCATTCAATGCGAGGTTGAAGAGGCTAGGAAGATTTGCTTCCTCAAATGGTATGGGGCACCAGCAAGACAGACCTCCCTCAACCAGTACCGCTATATTAAGCCTGACATCAGCTCCCTCCCACCAACTGAGAGCGCAGCTAAACAGCATTCCCGGTGCACCCACCACCAAGTGCAGCAGTGGCTAGGGAATGAGTTGCCCCCTCAAGAGCGGAGGTGGAAACATGTAGCAGACACCCTACTCTGGTGCCAATTACAAGCACCGGAGGTCCTATTTTTTTTATCATCTTTAAAATACAATTTTCTATTTTTCAGGTAAAAATCTGTTTTTCGAAAATTTTCACTTTTCCGGAGCGTGTAGCTCGAAAACGGTTGCGAATTCGAAAAAAATATATAAAGTGAAAGTTGTAGAGAATTTCAGAGAATTTTTCCCTATGACGCACCATTTTAGAGATATAAGCGAAAAAACCAAAAGTGGGACTTTCTTTGTGCCCCCCTTCCTCCGGCTCACCTCCTAGACGTCAGGACTTTCAGTATGTTCAATCCCTAAACACCCTGAACTACTTTCTAAAGGAATCGCTTAGGTCCCTGCTCACGCACACTACACCTCCTTTATTGACTGGAGTAATGTTTATTTCTTCTGATATCAAACCCCAGCTCAAACAGTTGACAATGTAGGAGAAAATGATTGCTTTCTGCGTTGTTTTCAAATTTGTAATCCCCTTCCGGATCGCTGTGATTGGACGTTGTGTGCTCTAATGAAGTGTAGTGCAGGAGCAGTGAAGTTGATTAAATCGAATGATAACTGTTAGTATTTAAGCATACCTTTTTTAACGATTTCCTATACCTCTCTGTTGCATCAACTAAATAGAATGGAATTTTAAAAGCTCACACCTTTCTTACCAAAGTAGCTACCAAACAACGTCACCATTATAAATGTTTTATACCATTTCAACAACAGATTCTAAGAATAAAACTTGAGGAAGTGAGTGGTGTTTTGAGGACGTATTTACTCTGCCCTTTATTTTAAAAAAGCATTTCTTAAGACACTAAAACAAAAATCAGTTTATTGGGGCTCCAAAACTTTATACTAATACCAAAAATGGGTCTCCCTGAAAATCAAACGCATTCTTAACAGGGCAATTCCACATGCGTTTCTAAGAACTTGATTTCTATTTTAATACCGTAAAACGCTCTCGAGGTATTTCTAAATCACCTGTATATCAATAATTGTGTAGGTACAATTCAATCTCATAAGGCTTTTAACAATTTTCTTTCGTAATAAGTATAAGTATATATAAGTATCATCTTGAAAACTATGCCATCCAGGGACATACCATCAGGAAGAGAGTTTTGAATACTATGTGAAATCTTAAAATACGTAAAATAAAGTGTTGATCGTTTCCAGTGAATTAATAAATTATGACAAACTTTTGACGTGATCGTCAAAATAATATTTTATATAATATTAAAAAATACTTTTCTGGTTATTAGACAAAAATGATTATAAGAGAACATTGACCATTCTAAAATGAAGTCTATTATATGGTACACTTAGTATTTTGATCGATAGGCAACACTTTATACATATAAATGTTTTATCTGCATTCGCATAAGTTTATTATATCTAACAACAAATATACAATACTGAAAGAAGTTATTGTCCAGTGTTATGTGTTAATAATTCACTAGTGTCTATGTAATATGTCGTTTGAACCTTAATCAAGTATTAACACAAACTATGCCAAAAGCAAGTCAATTAAATGTTGTTGATAATAAAATAGCTTTGACATAGAATATTACACGGAAGGATAGACTATCTTAGATCGACTGGGCACCTAACAGCCAACTTGCCCATCTCGGGGATAGTGAATGGATCCTGAAATTTCTGTTAAAAAGAAAGGTGTTAGGTAATAATGGAATAGAACTTGGCAAATAAAATTATTTAAAATATGTTTAAAAAAAGCAAAATAACCAAAATATTTTTCTTTGATGACATATATCACAAACGTAGGGGCATATCGGAACTACAAAAATAGAATACAAAAAAGTAAATATTAAACATTTGCGTGCTGAGTTGCCACTTTCAAGAAAAAAAAAAAATACAAAATTAAACATTTATCACACAGCATCTTGAACATCAATCTGTCTTTAATTGAAATTTCCTTTCATTTTATATTAGGTACTTGGTACATTTGATTTAATGTAGAGAGTAGGGTTTCTGTCACTGTAATCTCGACCCCGGATGTCAGTTTTCATAGGTTTCTTTCCCGGGAAATAACAGTCGGGATTTCCCGGACACGCGAGAATAAAAAGACGTTCTAAAAATATTAAATACATAATAATTAATTTTTAAATATATTTTTTAAAGAAATATTTTTATTTTTGTTCGTAAGACTTTTTATGTTCTTTCCTGTTGTGTTGTTTATTTTTAATTATAATTACAATATAAAACATGCCGAGATTTTTTTTGGGCAAAAAAGGAAAACAAACATTTAAAAAAAATTCTATATTTGGATAACAATATTAACAAACATTATGAAACAAAAAAATGTGTTATTTGGCAAATAAATATAAAATTTATAATTTCTCGAGAACGTCAATTTTTATTTCCCGATTCCCGGGAATGAAAAAAATCAGAAACCCTAGTGAAGAGTAATATTTTACATTGATTCAAACATACCTAATAAACAAAAGAAATTTCAATTTTCTAGATGCAACTGCTGCTGTCTAAAAATTTAATACATAGACTTTCGTAGCGAGCTACTTGGGTTGCGTTTTGACATTTGAATTAATTTTCACATTTATTTATCTTGACATGGAAATTAAGAGTAGAAATCGTAGAAAAAGAACTTCCCATTCACGAAAAAGTACCACTTATGCCCTTGTTGCATAAACTACTATTAATCCGTTTTTTGAAAAAAAAAAAAAATGCCATACATCAATTTGAACTACATTTCAGCTATGCAACGCATTTCTTTATATTTGGACTATGAGAAATGCTTATTTGAAGTTAGCTTATTTTTTCCAATGTTCAAGAAAAAAATTACAAATTTCTATTTTATTGCCAATATAAGAAAAATGTCGAGAGATAAGTTAATGCTGATAAACTTTATTAATTAATTTGTTTTTTTGTATGTCTGATGACTGTTATGTTTAAAGATCTCTTGACAGTTTTCGCTAAAACACTTATTTTTCGAGATATCTGCAAAAAACTCAATTAGGGAAAATGACGGAAAGAAAGACACCATTATAAAAATTATTGTATTGGATACATGAAATGAAATTTAAAATTGTGAATTCAAAAATAAAATTAGATTAAGAACTGATTAGAATCCGAAATCAACATTGTTGATACATTTCCTTTTAAAAAAATGTGTATTATATTGCTTATTTTTTCAAATAAACCTATTGCATTGTATACAATAAAATATTTTTCTGAAAAGAGGTAAATAATAAATATAAAATATATCCTATATCTCGTCGAACTTAGATAAGTAAATGAATGAAAGTTACTTGGAAAAATATCACCATAAGAATCATTGACAGTGTTAAACTTTGCCTCCATTTTTCAGTAATATCCAGGAAATACATTTATCATAACTTCCTGTTGAGTAGTAAACCATGACCTTAACAATATTATAGTAAATAATAAGCTAATGATCTGCCGTTAATAATGTATAACTAAAAATGTATAATTAAAAATGATTTTGAAAAAAAATGAACCGCCTTCAAAAAAGGTCGCAAAAAATTATGAAGTAAAACTACGTCGCCTAGTTAACTGAATTTTATTAGCTAATCGAGGATCGATTACTACTATCACAAATTATTTAAAAAGTTATTACACAATAACCGTACTTGGCCCTAAGCTACAGTTCTTTAAGTGCTATCGAAAGTGGTATCCGATAATTTTTAAATAAACCACCCACCCTTGTCAATATCTTTATCTGCAGTAATCTTATTTCCTTTTCGTCATACCTCCCTCGAAAGTATACTCTAATTCCATTGTTTCGTCGATCGTAAGTGACGCTTTATGTACCAAATACTTTTTGCCATTGGCAACGGGTCGTTATTACTCCCACATCCAGTGGAAGTATGGTAACAAAAAAATTAAAAAAAAAATTTTTATTGTTCAAATAGGCTTAGAATATCAAGAAACGTCGAGATTTTAAGTTTGAGTGAAAAAATTTTCTGTCTGTCTGTATGTCGGTCCGTCTGTCTGTAACTTTTTTTGTGCGCACGTTTACTCTGGAACTGACTTGAAATTTGGTACACATATGTACTTTAACGAGATCTAGAACTAGAACTGTTTTCATCTTGTTCCGCCGAAGGGTTGGGCGGTAAATCGGGGTAAATTTGGGGTAAATAGGTAAATCAAGCAGGTAAGAGTCCAGAAAATTGGTATTTAGTATACACAAGAGAAGCTAAGGTCTCAAAAAAAATCTTGGCCACCCTCACCCCATTATTAAAGGGGATGAAAAAAAATTTGTGATTTAGTGTGTGTACAAGAACCAGAAACCGTAAAATATTTTTTTACTTCATACGTACCAAATACTTGTTGCCATTGGCAACGGGTCGTTATTTTTCATAACGTCCCTAGGGAAATAAAGTAAATTTGGGAATTTTTTTTTATATATAACAAGTATTAAATTAAATGTTTTAACTTTTTTGGAAGTAAATCCGGACAAGCCTTGCTTAGTATATCTTCTGTATCCGACATTATTTTCAAAAATGTTCAGAGCTATTATTATAATAATATGATTTAATTTATCTTGAGAGTAGAAGTAGTAGTAGTAGTATTTATTGAAGCATTATACAAAAAAGTATTTACACAAGTCAATAATACAAGGTAAAAAAAAAATGTATAAAAAAATATAAAATTGCATAAAAAAATTTATTTATGTATACAGTATAAGAAAGATAATAATATATGTACACATATATATCCATACACAAGTATATACATATACACATTTCACACATATATACACATATGTACATGGTCACAAACAAATATGATTGGAAGTGTAATAAATATTATTTAAAAAAAAACAACGAACAAATATAATTTTTAACAACAAACATGTATTTATGTTACTTACATAAAGTAGAGAAATCAGCGGTAAGAAACTCGTTCAATGAAAAAAATGCATTGTCAATTAAAAATGATTTTACGACCGTCTTAAAACGTTTATAATCTAGTTCCCTGATATTGCATGGTAATGCGTTGAAAAACTTTATTGCCTAGTACCCTGTGCCATTTCGTGTTTTCAATAAACGTAAAAAATGAAAAGGTAAGTTCCCATTACTTCGGGTGGAATAAGAATGTAGTTGGGCGCGAGACATAGAGTAGTTGTCATTTGAATAGAAGCCGCGTCCTAAATTTATTATTATTGACGGTTGCCATGGATATTCCAAGCATCGCTATATTTGCTGTTTGCTTAGCAAATATGACATCTTACTCAAATAATTTAGTAACTAATAATAGTTTTCCACTAGTTCTCAAGTTTTTTCTAGTTTAATGATTCATGCATTTGATGAAAAATATGCACGGCGGGTCGTACAGTGCGATTTTTTGGTCTCGAATACTTGCAAATCTCGGCCATACGGGCCTCGGATTGCAAACTGTATTCTCGACCAAAAAAGTGCATTTACGACCCTTGGTACATAAATAACTATTGTTGACGGTTGCGATGGATATTCCAAGCATCGCTACCTTTACTATTTGCTTGGTAAATATGAAACCTGACTCAAATAATTATAGTTTTCCACTAGGTTTCTAAGTTGTTCTCTATCTTAATGATTCATGGGTATGACGAAAAATATAATATGCATCGCGATTTTTGGTCTCGAATACTTGAAAACCTCGGCCCTACGGGCCTCGGCAGACTGTATTCTCGACAAAAAAAAGTGTACTTACGACCCTTATAACTATAATCTGAATTGTGGTAGAACAGAAAAGCTATATTTTAAAATACCTTACCGCCATTAAATCAATTTAGACTTATTTTTATCTTTAGGATTACTTTTAAATAACTTTGAAAAATATAATAAAGGTCTTCAATTCGTCCCGCACGCTTTTTTCTTCAGTCATTACTCTGAAGTGATTTCTATGAAATATTTCTAAAACTGCATGGTATGGCTCGGTCGTGGCCCCATAATAATTTTTAAAAATTGAAAACAAGATTTTTTTAGATGAAAATTTGGCGAAAATTGGTAATTAGTTACCTACTAATAATTTAGGAGTAGCTGATACCGAATCTGATCTCAAAAATTAAAAATTCAGAACGGATAGCTGCATAATTGCAATATTTTTGCCGATTTACATGAAACATTATTCACGGAGATTTCAGGATTACGATAACGAACCTGACGTTAAAACTTAAATATTCAAAACGATGGATCTGTTCCTTTACTGCGTAGAAGTTAAATAAATAGGTCACCAAAAATTGTGAAAAAAAAATTTAAAAAAAAAGGTCGCCAAAAATTATGAAATAATAATCCTGCCAAAATGGACAAAAAAATTTCCAAACCTCGGAAAAATTCCGATGGAGTTGAAAAATTATATAAATTATTACAAATTATACAAAAATTTAAATCATCATTTTGGATGAAATACCAAAAGTCCTCATTGATCCGTGCTGAAAATTTTATTCAAGGTCAAAGGTGCAAAAAACCAGAGATGGGCCGAGGAAACTTTCCACATTTGATAACAGTCTGTAAAAGTCATGTTAATAATATAATTGTATGCACTTATTTGGTATCACAATGAAGCTTGCATCATCACGAATTAGATTTCGCCATAAAATAGCTTATCAATATACCCAATGGAAAGTTAGAAGGAAAACTTCCTGGAAACTTTCCGTTTTGAAAGCTCCGAAAGTTTCTTTCTAACTTTCCATTGGGTAATTGATAGCCTATTTTATGGTGAAATCTGATTCGTGATGATGCAAGCTTCATTTTGATACCAAATGCATACAAGACGAATATCTTTTAAACGGTGGCTTTTTTCGTAAAAATAGTTGATTGTTTGTGAGTTATTATGATTTAAAAAATGAAACATTCGGTTTTATTTTAGAGAAATACGTTCATTATGTACGTAGACATTTTGTTGACTACGTTATTATAGTATCCGACGGTTATACTGTTTATAAAGAAAAACATCAAAGCTGCAGAGCAACGTCGTCGGACTACTAAAACATCTTCATCTTCGGACGTCCTTTTTGATCGATTTATGACTGTTCCAACAAACCAACAGCAATTCCTTGCTAATACTAATAACAAGAAGTTAGAAGAAAAATTAACAGCTGCTAATATTTCTGTGAAATAAGCTGCTAATGAGGCTGAAACAGCTATAGAACAGTCAAATACAACTACTGTTGTTGGTGAAGATGTCGATTTGTTGATGATATTGACTGCACGAATTCCTATTGATAAGATAATTTACTTTTGAAACCTGGGAAAGCTCAAATAGCTACAAAAATATATTCCTCACAAAGTTTCACCTACTATCTAAAATGTAACGCTCATATCTTATTTTTACATGCAATAACTACAATACAATACTACGTCTGCATTTTTGAAAAGAGGTAAAATAAAACGTAACGACTTTAAAAAATCGATTCTATTATAGACCACTATAGATATTTGAATTTTATGAAAAGTACACGGCGTAATAAAGTTGTGTAGTTATCCTGTCTTCCTCCAACATCTGTTGCTGCTTATTAACATTTATATCGAGTCTACTATCAAGTCCAAGTATGGCTAGGTAACGAGCTGCATCCTGAAAATTGAGAATGGATATCAATCAACAACTGTTTAAGTCAATTCGGATTTTGCTCCCGCCTGCTCCAGAGAGACTACGCAATATTATTTTTTTAAATCGACATAAATCTACTATTTAATCAAATCAGATTGTGGATTATATCTACTGGGGATGTCATGTAAAAAAAATGCACCAAACACTCTACCTCGAAGGTGGTGCGGAAAAGAGTACATATTATGAAAAATATGAGTTTTGCAATTTTTTAAATTGCGATAACTCACGAACAATCATTTATACGAAAAAAGTGTAGCAATCTTTTTTGTAGAGAATCGCATGCTCTATAAATTTTATATCAACTATTTTTATGAAAAAACTCACTGTTTCACAGATACTCTTCAACTCGGTTTCTTGCACCTTTGATCTTGAATAAAATTTTCAGCACGGGTCTGATCAATGAGGACTTTTGATATTTCATTTAAAATGATGATTTAAAGGTCTGTATAAAGTTTCAACTCCATCGGAATTTTTCCGAGGTTGAATGTCTGTTCTGATTGGACTATAAAATTTCACCGTCGCGTCGCACAGTGGTCCCAAATTGAGTTTTTTTTTTAAATTAAAGCTTACCGAAATTCCAACAAATCCTCGGAGCCCGAATTTTAAAAAAAAATTTCCTTTTTATTATATCAAGTTAAAAGCAACATTTTTCTGACCTTTAACTTAATATAATAAAAAAGGATTTTTTTTTTCAGAATTCGGGCTCCGAGGATTTGTTGGAATTTCGGTAAGCTTTAATTTAAAAAAAAAATTGTTCATTCCCGACAAGATTTGCGTTCTCTAGCCATTTTTGAACCAAAAACTCAATTTGGTACCACTGTGCGTCGCCCTGGTTAATTGGATCTTATTACCTAATATCGGTGTAAAAATGAACAAATAACGAATTCAAACTTTTTTTTTAATGTTTTTTGGAAATTCTCTATCAATCTGTCAAGCCGGATTTTTTATTTTTAGCTATAATTTTTTATAATTTTGATCTAAAATTGAATTTTTACTAGAAAAAATTGTTTTTCCAATTAAAATCAGTCTTCAGGTCACAAATATATAGAAACAGCGACGGTGAAATTTCATTTCATAATTGTTAGCGACTTTTTTTGAAGGCGTTTTTTTTCCAAAATTTTGTTTAAGTACGGTGTAAGTCGTGTTTAAGAAAATAATTTCAACTATCAAAGAGCCATAAGATTACACTTTTATTGCAAATATTAATAACTTAGTGTGTAATTGATGTGTACGAATTTGTATCTTTTATCTTATCTCAAATCATATTATTATTGTATATAATATTTATAAAATAATAAAATGACTGGAAATTGTCATCAAAAGGTAACAAAAACATTGCGACTATATTTAGTTAAATGTGGAAATGGAAAAAAAACGGCTATTTTCCCTAAATACGGAAGCACGACAACGCAAATACGAACAAAGTGTTTTAAAACTATTGTTCTCTTTCAACATTGAGTAGCTCAATATCTACCGTATAACAGATTTCAATTCCTAATATACACTACTCTGAAAAGCAACAATAATTTCAAAATATTGATACCTACCTACCTATTCACTTCACTTTTCGTAGTGTTTTAAAGCCCATCCAGATCAAAGCAAGATGAATGGAAAAGCGATGAACTTCTGTTATCTGACTTCATAGAGTTTTTTTGATTCACTTCAAGGAACTTCTCAAAGGACTGTAGTCGAGTAAGCATGGACATGAGGAACGTGCCTCTGCATCGAATTGGCTAATTTTTTTTCAAAACCTCTTTCTAATCTCGCCAAATGTTAGCTTCGAAATGTTTAAATTTTGTTAGAAAGAAAAATATCTTGGAATTTGGAAAAAAAATGGTTTCTCGGGAATCCTTGTCGCGAATGGCATAGTACTGGATTATATTATAGAGGTACTTTTAATACTCGTAAGTGGTAAGTTTTTGTAAAAAACATATCTTGTACCAGGAGTATATTTTTTATGTCAAATATCCCTCATATAATAGGTGACCATATAATATATTATATTAGTCACAAAATTGTGCGAAGGGTATAACTTACTAATATTTATAAGTTGCCGCCAGTGAACTGCGTAAAAATCATTTAATAAATAAAAAACAATGTTGAAGTTTATTACAATTATATTATACGTATTAATAGTTAAATCTATAGATATTGAGGTAATACAATAGTATCTAATAATTAACAATACCATTATCAATAGTAACAGGTATTGTGTCGTTTAAATAGTTTAGTTAGGATTTCAGCAAGTCTTATTACTTTTGATAAATAGCTTGCATAACGTAAATAATATTTAAACTAAACTAAAAAGGAAATCGTACCATACATTCTAAAGAAGAAACAACAAATTAGATAAGGCCACGTGTTTCGGAGCTTAGCTTGAACAATATCTGGAACAACATTATTAATAACAAAATAATGATTGCCTTTGAGTACAAGATATAATTTTTATTATTTTTTCTGTATTTTCCACATCTGTGGAGTGAAAACCACAAAAAAATACCACTTATAAGTACTAAGTGCCACCTAGTATACCTTTATAATATAGTTTAATACCATGTAATTCGCGACGATGCGACGGTTACCAAGAAAACATTTTTTTTCTAAATTCCATTTGTTCCAAGCTAAATATTTCGTAATATTCCTTAGAAACGAAGAAAAAATAGTAAATTTGATACATGCCACATTATCCATGCTTACCCGGCTACGGCCTTTTATTAACCTGTGTAATTCCTTTTTTTTTCTTTTTCGAAACATTCATTACAACAGTTAAAATTTATGAAAGGAAATTGTTAAAATGTAAACTCATGGAATAATTTGGAAGTTAGAGTAGTCTATTGTATTTCTAAATCTTAAGCAAATAGATAAGTGAAATGTGAAACGTGTTTTTGAATAAAAGTCAATAGGTAATTTTTCAGACAATCTGAAACAATCTGCCGTACAACAACTGTGTCTGTTTTTCATTTTCAGCTAAAAATTTATTGTCTTTTTCAGTTATTAGTTATACACCTACCTATTTCGTGTTATTTACACGAAGCTTGTTTTTTCGATGCCATTTTGTTTCAAGTGAGGAAAGTTTTTATCTTCTAGATGTATTTGCTTCACATATTAGTAATTTCATCTTTTCGAAAAATCAAGCTTCAATCGTTTTTCTTTTAGTTTCTAATGCTAATTTTGAATAAAAAAACGACGGATTTAAATGCCACAAATAATCTCGAAATTTGTTAAACACAGAAGGAGATAGTTTGGCAAACGATTTTATATAATACTAAGTGTGTTTCAAGGCTTGTGGCGTCTAAAAAAACTAATGTAAATAAATTTGGTAGGTTATTCGTAGCGGGTAGCAGGTTTTTCTCAGTAAGCAAACTAAAAAATGGTCAGCATTTAACTTTCCCAACGTGAGCAATTTCCCTCGAGTTGCCAGTTTTTTATCAAATTGTTTAAGCAACAAATGGAGGGGAATTTATAGAACTCACAAATTGTTGGCAAAATTTCCCGGTTTCTTGAGGGGTGAGTAAACGCGAAAATGCTGAGCACTTTACTTCCCCAACGCGAACAAAATTCCTAGGTTTGTCAATAATTTTATACTAAATTTTTTAAGCAACATTTGCACGGAATTTTCTAGAATATATAAATTGCTAGCCGAATTGCATGGCTTCTTTTTCATTGGCGGAGTGAGCAAATTTGAATAAGATCCCACGAGTAATTTTTGACAAACATTTTGCTCCTACAATAATACTACGGGAGCCCACCCTAAGTGTCCGTGCACCCCCCCCCCCCCCCGATCCTTTAGGACAATGTTTTTCATAAAGATTAAAGCCTAAGGAACAATTTAAGACATGTCCTAAAAAAAAATTGGCTGCACTTTCAAAATGGCGTCCATAAAAAAAAAATTGCAAATATGGTTTTTGTCATTTAACACAAAAACTAAAAAACATGGAGAAAAACTTTCTGCACAAGAAACAAAGTGCATAAAATTTTCTACAATTTTGTTCCTATACAATATATGCATAGGAGTTACACTACGGAAGCCCACTCTAACTGTCCGTGCATCCCCCCGATCCTTGGGGACAATGTTTTTCATAAGAATTAAAGCCTAAGGAACAATTTAAGACATGTCCAAAAAAAAAACTGGCTGTACTTTCAAAATGGCGTCCATTTAAAAAAAATGCAAATATTGTTTTTGTCATTTAACACAAAAACTAAAAAAAAGATGGAGAAAAACTTTCTGCACAAAAAACAAAGTGCATAAAATTTTCTACAATTTTGTTCCTATACAATATTTGGATAGGAGTTACCACCGTTTTCCAGATACCACTGTTACCGTTTTCGAGATAAATGTCTGCAAATTATATTATTATTATTATTAATTTTTTTCAGATTATTTTATTTTTATGTTAATAATATAAAGTTATATTATACGCCTTACAATAATTGTCACAGTTATTTCCTCTAAGTGATTTACCGATATATGAATTTCCATGTTTTCTTAACTTTGGACTCATTTATCTGGAAAATGGTAACTCCTATCAAAATATTGTATAGGTACAAAATTGTAGAAAATTTTATGCACGTTGTTTTTTGTGAAAAAAGTTTTTGTCCATTTTTTTTAGTTTTTGTGTTAAATGAAAAAAACAACATTGGCCAACAGTTTTTTTTAACATATGGCCGCCATTTTGAAAGTACAGCCAATTTTTTTTTAGGACATGTCGTAAATTGTTCCTTAGGCTTTAATCTTTATGAAAAGATTGTCCCCAAGGATCGGGCGGGGGGTGCGTGTACAGCTAGGGAGGGCTCCCCGACTATAACCCGCTGCACAATTTTCTTGCAACTGGGTGTGCAAACTCAGCAGTTTATCTTCCAAACAATTGGAGAGTTTGTTTAAAAATATGACACCCCAAGGGGGATTGTTTATGTTGGGAAAGTTAAATGTTGATCATATTTTAGTTTGCTCACTCAATTAGATCAAGAATCTGCCACCTGCTACGAATAATAACCTGCAAAATTTACTTACATACAAAACTACAAATATTGTCCTTTGATGTCCGAAAGCTGAAGTAGATGCTTTTACATGCCTTTTTTAGCCAATAATTTTCGTAACATATAATAAAAATTTTGTACTTGGCATTTTTGTCATAATAATTGTTCGTATCGCAAATATTATTTTTACTAAATCTCGCTTATTTAAAGGCGAAATACATAGGAATCCCAGTTCCAGGAACAGATCACTTTTCGCTTTTTTTTGTGCCTGTGTAATATATTTGCATACGCGATTTTCTAGAAAATGGCGGAGGAACCGATGATATTCATATATTACACAGACACACACAGAAAAAAAGGTCTGTTTCTTGGACTCCATTGGGCAACCCCCATGTAATTATTCGACATGCTGAATACGGTATCCGCTTAGCTACGTTACCCACCAATTTTTAGTAAATCGCGAAAATAACCCAAATTATGAGTCTTTTTTAGGTTATTTTCGCGATTTGCAAAAAAAATGATGGCCAATAGAGCTAAACGGACATGGGGGGTACCCAATGGAGTACCAGAAAAATACCACTTTTTTATTTTGTGTGCCTGTGAATTCTTGAACACATAAATCTAGTTATCCTGGAATAAATGACGTTTTTACAAACATAATTTTCAAAACATATTGACATAGTAAGTTGTTGGTGTTCAAAACCATCTCATCGTATTATTTCTTCGATTTTAAGTGTTTTATTGAATTTATTTTGTGGTGAATTATAGGAATGCGGAAATGGCGACAATGCATTACGTATATGGTCTCGCAGATGGTAATGCAACAAAAGCCAAAAGTATGTATCAGGAAAGATATCCTAATCGTGTCTTGCCAGATAGCCGATTCCTTTTCGACTATTCATCGCCGTTTATGTGAAACTGGTAGTTTCCAAAAAGTTACTTCGGAAAGTAGACCTTGAATTGTCAGAACACCTGAAATTGAGGAAGCGGTGCTGCAGAAAATCGACGAACATCCTGAGACGAGCACGAGGAAGATTTCTTGAGCTCTGAATATTTGTCATCAAATTGTTTGGCGAATTTAGGTTAATTTTTTGTTGTTTCCGTACCATATTCTAAGAGTTCAGGCATTACTTCCCAAGGATTTTCCACAGCGTGTGAACTTCTGTTAGTGGTACGTTCAGAATGTTACACTAAATCCGCAGTGTGTCACAAATTATGTTCACAGAAGAAGCAAATTTTTCTCAAAATTTATAATAATCAAGTGTAGACGGACGAAAACCCACATGCCATAACCGAAACCCATTTCCAAGAGCCATTTTCAGTTAATGTATGGGTAGGAATTATTGGTAATAATCTTATAGGCCATTTCTTTCTGCTAATACGCCTTAATGGACAACCTGCATTTTCTCAAAAAGAAGAACTACCTGTGTTGCTTGACGATGTACCAATTGCGTTAAGGAATCAAATGTGGTACATGCACGATGGAGCTCCTGTTCATTTCAGTGCAATTGTTCGCGACCATTTACATGTGGTTTATTCTAATGGTTGGATAGGTCGCGGAGGACCTCAGCAATGGCCAGCAAGATCCCCCGATCAATAGTTTGGATTTTTTTTTGTGGGGTCATCTTAAAACCCTGGTGTATAAAACTCCCATTAACACTTTAGAAGATTTAGGAGAGCGAATAGTTGCCTCCTGTGAAAGAATACGGAATACGCCGGGAATATTTGAACGAGTGCGCAATTCGATGCGACGACGGGCGGAAGCATGCCTATTAAGTGAAGGTGGCCATTTCCAACAATTTTTATAAACCAAAATTTATCATCATAAATGTTAATAATAACACAGCCACACAAAATAAAACTGTTCTGATCTGGGGATCAAACCTTCATATCCTGTAGTATTTTGATACGTTGAATCCAAATCTGTCATCAGATTTGAGCCAGTGCATCTCGGTTTTGCAGAAAATGCAAAAAGCATGAAAATAAGCGCTACAAGCCCAAGGTTTTTTTGCATTTTCTGCAAAACTGAGACGTGCTGGCTCAAATCTGATGACAGTTTTGGATTCAGTGGGTCAAAATCCTACAGGATATGAAAGTCTGATCTCCAGATCAGAACAATTTTTTTTGTGTGGCTGTGTAATTAGTTTCAATTTGAATTTAACTGTTTCAATTAATACTGTGCATGCGTTTGAGGAGAAAAATGCAAGAGACCGTTTTCATATAGCATTGACCAGGCTAATCAGAAAAAATATCTACATGGAAAAATGTCAGTCGCGTACCATTTTTTTGGTAAAAAATATCAGAGGACATGTTTGCAGGGACGCCACTGGTGGAGCGATAAAATAACCTCTTATTGAAATATGTGGTTTTATATTCTAGTAACACCAAAATTGAAAATAATATCTAAAGTACTTACGGAGATATTAAAAAATAATGTTTAAAGAAAAAATTCAAAACCCTGTTAAAAAAAAATTTAAGCCTTTGCGGACATATGTTCATATGAACTTTTCTTCATAAAATGACCTAAGGAATCGCACCCTGAAATATTAGCACGTCATTAAGGAACACCCTGTATAATTTAAACATTCGTCCTCCCTAAATTTGGTTAATAATAATTACTTATAATATACATATTGTTTTATGAACTTAAACGATCATCCTACCTTATTTATCTAGTGGCGTACGGACAGCGAGCACGTGCTCATGCGATCATTTAAAAGTTTAAAGAGCGGGCTGCACGTCAAGGGTGCTAATTAGTTGAGCCGAGTAGCTCTGTCAATGACCAAGGCACACCTGATTATTACTTGATTAAATACCACAGCTATGCTGGCCTGTGAGTATTTAACTGGACTTCAAACAATTTCATCCTTCGTGAGTACTTGTACGATAATTTACCTTTCGGCCTCTCACACAGGAATCTATTTACCTCCCTGTTATTTCTTTTACTAATGGAATGCAGTGCTGCAAGTAGTTGGATGTTATTCTGAATGAAATAGTTCAACTCTTTCCTTCTGGGTATTGTGTGGCAACGCGATTGGTATTCGTAGACAAACAATTTAAATTTTGGGTCATAATTCTATTGTAGTCTTCGCACAATGAACTCTCGATACCGAAAAACATTTGAAGAAACAGAAACTGACGAAGCGAGGTACACATTATATTTATAACTGATGCGAAAAGAAAATATTTGTGGTAATAAATTGTTATGAATGTAACTGGGAATATAATATTTTCATTTCAGAATTTACTGAAGCCGGACGTATGTGATGTAAGACATAAATTAAATGTATATGTACAGGCTGTCCACGAATAGACCCAATAGATTTTATTAAATTTTCCTTAGAACGTTTTAACGTAAAAAGAATTGTTGATATAATTAATTAAATAAATTATCCAAATTATTTATTTAGTAATATTAATATCTTCCTACTTCAATGAATTTAGTTATAATTGTAAAGCAGGCATTTTAGATAGTTCAGAAAAAACATTAAGTAATAAATATTTTTTAGATTTTTTATTGAAATTCTATAAATTTCTCAAAAAGTTGTGCTCAATATGCCATCTTGTAAACTGGTGGACAACATTCTGCGTTTTGATATTTTTTTTGAAAACTGTCCATTTTATTTAAAAAAGTTCCAAATAGGAATTATTGCATACAATTTTTGTCAACATCATTTTTTTTATTTGGCCAACCCTCTCCGCTTCTTATCAAAAATGTCTTGCCCGACGTTTTATGATCCAGTCTAGTTTGCGTCCGCTTGCAGTATAGCACGTTCTCTTTCTAAACTAGCAACCTCTATCTTGTCGTCTGGCCTGTTGATGTGGCCAAAAAATGAGAAGATTTGGGAGAATATGACGCTGGAGGGACGCTTTTGGGGATGTATTTCTTGTAGAATCGAACTATTAGTGCGATGTGCTGTCCAGTCATAGCAAACGTCCCCAGACCCACATCTCGGAAGCATCAATACGCCGTCTGTCTGCTTTCCTAACAGTCCATGTCTCAGGGGCAAAACGAAAGATGGAGAAAACTAGGACGTTAGCCAATCTTGGAGGCACAAAATGATGTATAATTTTTTTCCAATACAGATAACATCATGCACGTCGTCATTTTGGTTCTGGATGTTGATAGCGAGTGATTTAGAAAAATTTAGAAAAAAAATTGTAAGGAAAAAAAATTAATATAATGGGGTATTTTCCATTTTTTTAAATTTAGTTTTGGTGATATATATCAAGTAAAGTTATTATTTTAACAATTACTGCATAATCAATTTAAACCAAAACAATAATTTCTTAAATAAAAACCGCTGCCCAAGGAATCACTACTTCCACATCCAGATTGTCTATCCAAGTCACTCACAACGAAAAAACTTTGTATGTGAAAATAATTGTTTATGGAACTTTAATAATATAATATTTGAAATCTTCTACCCCAAAAACCCATAAAACGATAGCCCACATCGGTAGTGGGGTGGGGGTGGTGATAGGGGGGTGGTAGTGGGGGGTGGATAAAGTAAAAAAAATATTTTGAGGTTTCTGGTTCCTGTACATACACTAAATCACAATTTTTTTTCATCCCCTTTAATAAGGGGGTGGGGGTGGTAATGGAGTTGGCTAATGCCAATTTTTTTTTTTGAGACCTTAGCTTCTCTTGTATATACTAAATACCAATTTTGTGGACTCTTACCTGCTTGATTTATCCATTTACCTCAAATTTACCCCAATTTACACCCCTACCCTTCGACGGAACAAGATGAAAATATAATCTAGTTCTAGATCTCGTTAAAGTACATATGTGTACCAAATTTCAAGTCAATATCTTAAACGGTTCCAGAGTAAACGTGCGCACAAAAAAAAGTTACAGACAGACAGACAGACAGACCGACAGACAGACAGAAATTTTTTTTTCGCTCAAACTTAAAATCTCGACGTTTCATGACATCTTAAGCCTATTTGGACAATAAAAATTTTTAAAAATTTTTTTGTCGTTACTATACTTCCACTGGACGTGGAAGTAAAATAAGAAATAAGAATACGCCCGTCTAGACACAGATTTCAAATGATTTTATTTGGCGGGAAATAATATAGCCAATCATAGACAACTTTCGCTTAGACTGTAACTAACTTATATGAATGCCAAATTGTGTATTTACTTTACATTATTTTGCCTATGACACTTCTATTTTTCTCAATATCTTGAATATCAATAAATATTATACACATGTATTTAGAAGGAATTAAAAGGTATTTATATTTGTTATTATGCAGAAGTTATCTTAAAAATGTAAACAAAACTTACGCCGAGGATTATGTGGCAATATTTCTTGCGTACCGCCAGTTGACACTTCTTGTCACAAAAATATTGGAAGCTTGCCACCAAGTTCTTCGAATATCAATTTTTTAGGAACAGTTACAACATTTTTTTCCGAAGCACTTATATTTGTGTTTCCACAACTTTTATAAAATACCTTTTAAATAACATTATCTACTATTTGTAAATCACAGCAAATACCTCGATGAAAGAAATTGAAATACTTCAAATCAACACGACGCGACGGCGACATTAGAATACATCTGTCATTTGACTAGCCGTTGACATTGTTGTCATGTTTTGCTAAATATGTTTTTAAAATTCTAATCGGCATTAAAAATTATTTAAAATATTTAATAATTCACACCTATTATTATTTTTTACATAAGAAAATTAAATTTCGTGGATAAATATATTAAAAAAATTGATTTAATAAATAAGCTTTATACTCCTGTTTTCTTCAATTATCTTTGCTAGAACTAGAGAAGGAATTTCAACTTGGCAACACCACACTGTTTTGTATAAAACCATTCTATCAACAAATCCATACAGTCCAGCTACGTCATCGGCCAAACTACCTACGTCACCAATTTAAAACACCTGTTGCTCCACTTATTTTAACTTCTGTTTTCTCAGAAAATTGATAATTATCTTCGCGGAAATCTGTATTGGAAGGTTTGTTTGTACATATCCTATATTATTCAATAAAAAAAAAAAATAGGAAAATACCATTATTACGAATTTTTAATAATATTTGGACACAACAGTTCATTGCAGCCACTAGGAATAATTATAATTTTAAATAAAAAATAAAATAATGCGGCACTGGAAAACTAATAATCGTATAGCAGGTTACATAAATAAATGGTAACACCGTCACAGCCTGCTTAGTGAATGATTTAAAATGTCAATATTTCATTTTACCAGCAGTTTGCGACCTGAATACTAATCAATTTTTTGTCTGTACTAATGGTACAATAACTAGGAGCTTTAATTTAGAAATAATGTTATATGAACAAAATTTAGTTTTTTTAATACAATTTAATCGTAAATGCATCAAAGAAACGATTCTGTATTACGCGAAGGCTTGCTAATTTACAGGGGACGGATGCGCCACTCTTTTATAGGTAGGGACCCAAAAAAAAGAAGATCCAATGATTGATTTGAAAGTGAAATAAAATTTGAGAAAAAAGGGATCCATGCAATTTTTCATATAAAATTAACGACTTGAAAATTGCAGTTTTAGCTTGAGAAAACAGTTTTAGTTAAATAACTCAAGAAACATCACATTTAACAAAAAATGCTAGAGATAATATGGAAGTCTGAAGATGGCGCCCGAATATTTATAAGACAAAGTATTTAGTTTAACTGTTAAGAACCAAAATAAAAGATTATTAACTATCCTTTTAAATGGTTTTATGTCTGTTTCTAAAAGTATAGAGAGAGAGAGAGAGAGAGTCCTAACATTTTTTAAATAAAAAGATTGCCATTCTGTTACTGTAATTAGCCAGTAATTAAAAAAATATAATTGTATAATGTATAGGCCACAAAACGCCTGTGACTAAGTAGTAGAAATATTTAAAAACCGAATGATGAAATGGCCCTGAATTTGATTAATCGATACTCTATATATATGAAAAAAACCGCTGCCCAAGGAATCACTACTTCCACATCCAAATTTTTTATCCAAGTCACTCATAACGAGAAAAATTTGTATGTGGAAATAATTGTTTATGGAACTTTAATAATATAATATTTGAAATCCTCTACTCCAAAAACTCATAAAACGATACCCCACATCGGTAGCGGGGTGGAGGTGGTGATGGGGGGTGGTAGTGGGGGTGGTAGTGGGGGTGGATGAAGTAATAGTATATTATATTACTAGGAGTAGAACGCACTCTTTTTTTGTGTTGAGCCCAGGATTTGCAAACTGGGCGAAACACAAAAAAAGGCGTTCTACTCCGTGTAATATATACTATTTTTTCTTCAAGCGTGTTAAAATGCAAAAATTCATTTATTTATCATAAATGTACAAATATTCAAACTACAGTCTTACATGTTGACACAATATGACAAGTGGCTAGTGGATAGCGCGCCACCGGTGGCTTTCGGTATTAACATTATGTTACTAGTAAAACAATACCCACTGCGGTGGCGCTTTCGGAACTAACATTATGTTACTAGTAAAACAATGTCCACTACGGTGGCGTTCAGTACTAACATTTTGTTACTAGTAAAACAATGTCTTACTTCTACTTCTGTTTTTGGTGACATAATTTAAACATTTTAATACGCTTGAAGAAAAAAAAATATTTTGAGGTTTCTGGTTCTTGTACACACACTAGATCACAATTTTTTTTCATCCCCTTTAATAATGGAGTGGGGGTGGTAATGGGGGTGGCTAATGCCAAAACTTTTTTTGGGACCTTAGCTTCTCTTGTATATACTAAATACCAATTTTATGGACTCTTACCTGCTTGATTTACCTATTTTCCCCAAATTTACCCCAATTTACCCCCCCAACCCTTCGACGGAACAAGATGAAAATATAATCTAGTTCTAGATCTCGTTAAAGTACATATGTGTGCCAAATTTCAAGTCAATATCTCAAACGGTTCCAGAGTAAACGTGCGCACAAAAAAAGTTACAGACAGACAGACCGACAGACAGACAGACCGACAGACCGACAGACCGACAGACCGACAGACCGACAGACCGACAGACAGAAATTTTTTTTCGTTCAAACTTAAAATCTCGACGTTTCGTGATATTCTAAGCCTATTTGAACAATAAAAATTTTTAAAAATTTTTTTGTCGTTACTATACTTCCACTGGATGTGGAAGTAACTGAATATACCAAAAAATCCTGGTTACTTCCAGACGACGACGCAGTTACTCGAAATTCGACACAGTTATAGATTTAAAGGGAAAAATCGAAAATCGTAAAAATGCCACCTCGAACACCCTTCAAGGGTGAAAAATTGTGGTAGTGATGCAAAAACTTAAAATTTGACATAGTTATAAGTTGTTAGTAGGGAAACACACTAAGAACACCCTACGGCAAGGCCTTTGTAGTGCATGATATTATATTGAAAAAATGACACAGTTTGTTAGTAAAACATTACTGGCAAGAACCACATTCAATATGCTGAAAATGAATAAAAAATTCCATAGTGACAAAAATTGTGCCTTTTTGGAGGCCGCAGCTGTACATGATCTTGTGAACTTATTCTTTATGAAGAAATTTATCAGCATTTTGAAAGTTCTTAATGCATAAAATAATTTTTTTATATTGTATGTGTTTAGAAAGTTGAAATACTGATGGTATTTTAAGTTCTTACTATTGAGATAAGTAAAAAATAAAAAGTTTACGAAGTTGAATCTTGAAAATAGCATTTAAAGAGTGAAAATCCCATGTTATATGTATTACACAATTCTGTAAACTTATGTTAAAAAACTGGAAATCCGTCATATTGAGGTTTCTTCGCGGAATTTTCCAATTTCCATAACAAATTTGTAATCAGCGACTCAAAAAATTTCCTGAATACAATTTCAAGCTATTTCGTTAAAAACTTGAATTCTCGAAAGTGTTCCTACCATAAGATTTCCATCGAAACGGATTTTCCACAAAAAAATTCAGAATCAGCAACCTCAAAAACCTCTTGTACATATCACAAGATTTTTTAAACTGTAATAAAAAAAATGGAAATGCCGCCATACTGGACTGGAAAAATATAATTTTCCAGGCTTTTCATAAGTATATAAAAAATGGATAACTATGTCAAAATTCCGCACATTGTGTGACGATTATTGAAAAAAATATATATGAATTTATTTTAAAAATTGCGTCCGGAATGTTAATTTGAACGAAGAACAAGTATTTTGCCCCACTGTGCGACGCGACGGTGGAATTTGTTATTTTTTTTACTTTTAGCGATCATTTTGAAGGTGGTCAACCTTATTTCGCTTCTACATAGTAAGTCAACATCTCATCATTTAGAATTTGTAAGTTTTAACGTCAGGATTGTTATTAAAGAATCCTGAAATCTCCATACCTATATAAAATTTCATGTAAATCAGTATGACAACCGGATTGGACTCACCGTTTTCAATTTTTAATTTTTGAAATCAGATTCGGTATCAGCTACTAAAATACCTACTAGCTACCAACTTTAATGCAATTCCGACGAAACTTGCACGGCGCCTTCGTCAAATATGGTTAAAGGATAAGGGTAGATAAGGGCCTTTTTCCGCCCATCGGCCATGTTGTATGTCATTATATTTTCCGAGTAATATATGTCTTGACGAGTAATAAAAAACTGTTCTTTGAAATAGTAGATTATTCAGTGAGCGTATAATGATGGCTATTATTCGCGAGGGTGATGTTTACGGCACGAGACGAAGGCATGTCGTAAATCATCCAAGTGTGTAATAGCCATTATACGCGAGCTCAATACTATAATTTATTCACGACTATCGCATATTTTAACTGTTTTAATCGTTTAAAAGTGAAAAAATAAAGTTCATTTACAGTAAAACGTTGACGTGTTAAACGTCAAACACGAAAATATACACGAAAACATGGAAAAATGGATTCGCCGTTTCCTTATGAAAATTGCTAGTTTCTGATTGGTCAAGGGTGCGTTAGAATGAAAACAACTAGTTCCTGGTTGGTTAAATAGGTGTTAGAATCAGATTATGTTCATTATACGTTAGATTGGAATAATGACTATCGTTATTTGACAATTGTTAAATGTAGAATGCAATGATTATACGATGGTCGTGGATAAACGTATATTCTTATTCAATACATACCACAATATGTGGTTTTGAGCGCTGACACGTTTAAATTCGCACGCAACGTCGACACTACTACGACTCCCGGGGAAACGATTTTGTTTTTTATGCATTGAAGCGCTTGATGAAACAATATAAATTGACCATTATTTAAAAGTTTAAATGCTCAACAATAAATGAGGTATAGTTTATTTTGATTCATCGAGCGCATCTAACTGAAATATACATTAAAAGTTCGGAAAAAGATCAAAAATTACTAAAAAAACTGCGAACATATGCCTACTTTGAAATGCTATTACTACGACCTACTGTTGTTTTTCAAATGTAAAACGTATAGAAACATAAATATCATACGTTCAACTATAAATAAATAACACTTAATGACTTTAAGGAGAACTTTTCTTTTTTATGAAATTAGTGAGCGAAAATTATATAGTTTATCTACCCTTGTCCTTTTCAGCTAAAAAAACGTTGTTTTCAATTTTTGCTCACCTGGCACTAGACATAGCTTGATGGAATTAATATTGGACCACCACTGAGCCGTGCCTTACAGCTCGCTTAAACCAATCCAGAGTAATGATTGTACACACAATAATAGAAAACCTCTTCCTTTTGTAAATTTGACGTCGATTAAAAAAAATATCACGTTGCTAAGAATTCGACAAGAGTGTAAATTAAATGTATGCTATATACAATTGCTAATAAATTACTCTTTGAAGCTTTAGACAGAACTCCTCTGAACAACAACGTTATGGGTGGAGTAATATTGTTGCTTTCTGGAGGATTTAGGTATAGCGGAGTAACAGGGGAAAAGTCGCTTCCTTCTCGAGTTTTTTTTTTTAATCTTAGAACAAACTGAGACATATACCATTTCGTTAAGTAGGTCGATGTTCATTAGAAATCATGAAATACGACATTTTTTAGTGGTCACGGACATTGTTATTTTTAAAAAGGTGTGAAATTTTTTTTTTTTTTTAATCATGTTTTTTTGAACATCTAATGCCATATCTCAAAAACGAATGGAGATATCCACATGAACTTTTTTTTGTTATAAAACACACACTTAAGCGCTTCTATCTGTGTATAGTATTGTTAATTAAAACATTTTTAAGCATGTTAAAAACTTAGATAACCTTGAAAGTTCAGAAAATACGCAGTCAAATTTTCACTAAGCTACAAACTTTTTTGTTTTTGGAAATTTTGTATAACATGCTGTGAAGAAAATAAAGCTAAAAGACCAAAAAAGTTTATGCAGCATAATTCTTATTGTGTCTTTGATAGCTTAGGTACAGTGATTTTTTTGGACCGCGCGAATTGCAGAAATTGAATATTAATACGCCCGCGTCCACTAAAACTAACTAGTCTCAGGGCGGTGTACGATCAACGTTATTCGTTTTCGGAATCACTACTTCCACATCCAGATCTTCTATCCAAGTCTCTCACAACGAAAAAAAATTGAATGTTTATGGAACTTTAATAATAAAATATTTGAAATCGTCTACCCCAAAAACCTATAAAACGATATGCCACATCGGTAGCGGGGCTGAGGGTGGTGGAAGGGAGGTGGTAGTAGTGGTGGATAAGGTAAAAAAAAAATTGAGGCCTTTGGTTTTTGTACACACACTAAATGACAATTTTATTTTTTTCGCCCCTTTGAATAATGGGGTGGGAGTTGGTAATGGGGGTGGTTAATGTCAAAAAAATTTTGAGACTTTAGCTTCTCTTATATATACTAAATACCAATTGTATGGACTCTTATTGCTTGATTTGCCTATTTACCCCCCAACCCTTTAACGGAATAATCTAGTTCCAGATCTCGTTAAAATACATAGGTACGTGTACCAAATTTCAAGTCAATATCTTAAACGGTTCCGGAGTAATTGTGCGCACAGACCGACAGATAGAATTTTTTTTTTGCTCAAACTTAAAATCTCGACGTTTCATGACATTCTAAGCCTATTTCGACAATAAAAATTTTCAAAAATATTTTTGTCGACTGGATGTGGAAGTAAAATGTGTAACGATATTCTTTCCCTTATTACCACTTGTATTATATTGTAGAACGTATGGCCATTGTGCGAATTGTGCGTGGATTATCTGCTAAAAAAATATTTAAGATAAAAAAGCAATCTAAGTTTCATTGTAAAATGGAGTGGATTTTATGTGGCGTAGTAATAGAGGAGAACGATAAACTTGTGCACAAGCCATGGAAACAGGGTTTCTATAATTAGAGCTGCGGAAATTAAAAGAGACTTAATTTAGAATATTTTTTCTTTTTTGTTACCTAATTTATGCGAAAATAACACGTTTATTCAATTATTGTGTGGATCTAGGGTAAAAATGCAATGCATGGGAGTTTCGGATAGGGACTCTGACACAGGAAATGTCGGATACAAATATTAAGATTGCCACGTTCAAAAAAAAGTGCTTTAAGAAACTGTCTTTTCTATTTAGCTCCAATAATAACGCAAAAAAAGGAAAACTCGATAGTTTACTTTTTATCAAAACACTCCAAAATTATTACTTTTCCTAAACTTCTGTTTATGGAATTTTATTAGCCCCCTAGTTGCGCATTTTACTATAATATTATTTTTTACCGTTTTCGAGATCCAAATGCAATGCATTTTTATCCCAGATACTCTATTTGAGATTTTTAATTCCGCCACTGGAACAAATAAGTTATCCTTTCAGATCCTAAAACGTGATAAAACAGTCCTAAACATAAAAAAATAATAATGAAAAGTTCCGTTACACACAATACATAATTATTATTATTCTTAAGTGCCGCGCGCGTACGCTTTGACAATTCCTCCATACTAAAAAATTCGTAACTAGCAAACTGTTGCTAATAAAGAAAATATTTTTTTTCTAAAAACTTTTTTAGTCTGTTGATGTCATTTTCTTCATAGCATGTTACACAAAATTTTCAAAAACAAAAAAGTTCCTCGCTTAGTGAAAATTTGATGGCGTATTCTCTAAACTTTCAGGGTCATCTACGTTTTTGGCATGTTCACATTTTTTTTATTAGCAATCCTATGTATAGAAAGAAGCGCTTAAGTGTGTGTTTTATAACAAAAAAAGTTCACATCGATAGCTCAATTCATTTTTGAGACATGGTAATAGATGTACAAAAAAACATGATTTAAAAAAAAATTAAATTTTACACTTTTTTTTAAATAAGAATATCTGTGACCACTAAAAAATGTCGTATTTCGTGTTTCTATGTGTAAAATGATGTTGTCGGTAATACCCACTGTGTCTGATCTTGTTCTAAGCTGATAAAAAAAAACGACACAATTTTACTTTTTTTTCGCTCCTCTAGTAGATTAGGCAGTGGTTTAGAGAGGGAATAGGGCTAATGAAGTAAATGCTTCAATGAAATATTTTCGCATCTAGAATCATGTTGACACATTACCTTTACAGGTAAACACGGAAGCTCATATAAAAGATGATGGATGCACTAGCGGGTGATTTTACTAAACTTCTATTAACAATTGACAATGGAATCACATCGGAAGTTATTGGTGAAATTAAGATAACCAATGACTTGGGAGTTTCTGTTGAAACACTAAAGGAGTTAATTTCAAATGTATATCCAAACGGATAATATTAATCAAAGGGCGTACGCTTGGCTTTGTAAATGTGCAATTCTCACATCAAAAAATGATACAGTATGTGTAGTGGCGGGCTAGGCATAGGGAGTAAGAATTACAACATCGCGTGTGCCAGCTAGCTGAAATGAAATAACTGAGAGCTGGGATGCTTCGCCAACGGGCGAGTTTGCTGATGCTGTGTTGTCATATCTCTCGCGCTACGTGAATGTACATGCCTAATCGGCAATTACACGCACTGTATTGCGTCCCATATAAATGACATGCTTTTAAATCAAATAAAAGGTGATACATCATCACATATGATGATGATTCTGTTAATTATCCAATAGAATTTCTAGTCCCTTCGACCTTAACTTAAATCAACTCATTTGTATAATGGAACTAGGCTTCAAATATGTGCCTTAAAATTGTATGTCATTGAAGTCACAATAATTACAGGTTGGTCTATCGGAAGCAATGTTTTTATTCCTAGAATATCATTAATTTCCTTGGAATATCCTTTCTAATACAAGCCAATTTCTTATAGAAACATGTTTTGTTATGAATAAAGCTCTAAGGCAAACTTTAAGTGTAGCAGGAATTGATTTTAGAGAACCATGGCCAGGTCAATTTTATGTATTTTGCTCTAGAGTAAGTAATAAAAAAAATATTTTTATTTTAACTTCAGAAGGCAAAATAAAAAATATTATGTTTAGAGAAGCCTTGATTTAGTCTTTTAATATCCGGATTTTATAATGCTAAAAATATCTGTTTGTTTATAAAAAATAACAATATTCCGTGCGAAGAACGGGTACCTCTGCTAGGTTATAATTTTCAGTCTTTTGGAAACAATCATAAAGTTAATAGCCCAGTCGTTGAAGGTATTTACCTGCAAAAATTTGTAAAACGAATAATTTTTTTTTAATAAGCTGGAGACAGTGTATAGAATAATATCCTGAAAAGTTTCGTTTACATTTCGCTCGGATGCAGAACATAAAAAAAAAGTGAAAAATAAATTTTTTTTCAAAATTTTGAAATTAAGTCAAGCTAGGAAAAAATCAAAAATACAGGTGGATAGATCCCCCCCCCCTATATTTCCTTTATTTTTTAACTTATCCACTTGAAATAAACTACCTGTAAAAATGGATTTTTGGATATAAAAAACGGTATGAGACCATTTCCGGTTTGCCCGAAAATGACCGCAACTTTCGATTTTTAAATGGAAATAGGGTGTTCCACATTTTTACATTTGGATTCAAGACAACATTCTGAGTATACCATGATATTTGCTCAAAAAAGGGTGTAGAGGGAAATGTTAGGGACAGAAAATGTGACTTCGGAACTTTGTTTGGACTAGTCTGGAAATGAACATATCAAAAGTCCCCACTCCTAGGTGGTGAGCGGGGAAGAGGGGGGCACTTTAAAGGTCCCATTTTTTGTTTTTTCGCTTATATCTCACAAAATTGAAGCTGACAAAATTTGCTACAAGAATCACTACTTACATTTGTCCATATGTTGTTCTGTTCTCGAGATATCCGCCCTCTAAATTCGGAAATTGCAGAAAACAATTTTTTCGCCGATTGTATAGAGTGGTCAAGCCGCTTCGACGCATAGTTTTAGAGATATAAGCGAAAAACCAAAAAATGGGAACTTTAAAGTGCCCCCCCTCATGGTCACATACCGTTTTTATGTCCAAAAATCCATTTTTACAGGTAGTTTATGCACCCCAAATTTCAACCGGATAAGTTAAAAAATAAAGGAAATATAGGGCACCCGGTATATATATATTATCACGCCCGAACTCAATCAGGTATGTACCCTTCTTGATTATTATGGTTTATTAAGTTGTAGTCACGTGGATTCAAAAAAGTACATCTCAAATCATTTTAATTTCCTTGCTTGATGATTTTCTTGATAAATATATACATTGGAGGCTGTAACTTGTCGAGAAATTGACCCTTTGGAAAAAATAAAATATCACATTTCGGAAAAAATGTATACTTTTCGAATGTTCAAGCACAAATTCGTTTACTTGCATGCATTTTTTCGAAAATATGATTAATCAGATCATGATCAGAAATTGCGATTTTCACAATTTCATCCTTATAACTATTAAAATGACTTTGATTGTTTTGAATATAAATTCTGGAACTTTTCCAATACAGTAACAAATGTATAATGGATATAGCTGAAATGTGGATAGGTGTACCTGTAATAAATACAATGCAGTAAAGGCACGTAAAAAATCATGCGAGCGATTCAGCGGCCATGTATGGTGTCTGTGTATGCGTTCATAATCATAAGATCAAACGAACTTACCTTAAGTGATGTTCGATCTTGATTATATGTAGCGCTCCGCCCGAGATGATCGAATACCTGTAGTACGTCTCCTGTGCTACTAACGCCACAATATTAAAAGCAGAACTCCTTTACTCCTTTATATCTAGCCTGTCCTGGGTACCCCGGTTCACTTCAAAGGTATATTCGCCGTAACAGTGATGATCAGGGTGAAGTGGTTATCACCAAGTAAGGGTTGGGTGGGACTGATCATCTCGGGCGGAGCGCTACATATAATCAAGATCGAACATCACTTAAGGTAAGTTCGTTTGATCTTATGATTACACAGCCCCACAAAAAAAAAAAAAGTTCAGACCAGCGAACCAGACCCATGTATCCCTATGTATTTTCGGTCGCTGAATCCGAATCCGAGGTCAAAAAAATTCGTACACCCCCAAAATCTTGAGCTAGAGCCAAGAAACACCCCTGGACTGGGGTAAAAAGAATATTAAGCTACGAGAATAGTTGTTACATCCTAATCTATCGAATTATACAAATTAAGGTTAAACAGCAGCGTACATACAACAGATATGAAACACACCCCCCAGGGAGGTGAGGGTGAGAAATCGATCGAAAACATCAATGGGTACTGAAAAAGTTCGAAATGTCTAAATTTTGTTAAAGTGATAACAAACTTCATCAGGTCCAACGTAATCTTCATAAACTGCCCCTATAGGGTTGAGAACAACCACCTTCAAGTTTAAAGGACACGAGAAAAACAAGAAAAAACGTAAAATCCAACAGGATTTCTATTTTCATGAATGCTTTGATTGGCTGAAATTGCGTAGTACTCTAAAATAGAACTAGAAACTTACGTATCATTAACGCCCTACAGTGTCAACCCTCAGAGGGTGTGAAAACTACCCCCTAAACTAAAAAGTTACAGTATAAAAATGTAGTGTAAAAATTCGAAACACCTGCGTTGTGTGGAAGTGAGAAGAAACTAGACTATGTTCGACGCTATGCTTGAAAACCAGCCCCACGGAGTTGCGAGATATCCTATATCTGTAGGATGCTGGAAAAACAGAGAGAAACTAACCGGATTTACATTTTTATGCTATGATTAGCAAAAATTGTGATGCACACTTCCAGTGTCCTACGGATATAGGGGTAGCATCTCGCAACCCCATGGGGGTGGTTTTCAAGCACAGCGCCGAACATAGTCTAGTTTCTTCTCACTTCCACACAACGCAGGTGTTTCGAATTTTTATAGAAGTCACTGTAACTTTTTATAGATAAATCTTACATAGGGGGTAGTTTTCACACCATCTGAGGGTTGACACTGTAGGGCGTTGATGGTACGTAAGTTTCTAGTTCTATTTTAGAGTACTACGCAAACGGATTTTACATTTTCTCTTGTTTTGTGTCCTTTAAACTTAAGGGTGGTTGTTCTCAACCCTATACGGGCAGTTTATGAAGATTACGTCGGATCTGATGCACTTTAACAAAACTTAGACCTTTCGAGCTTTTTCAACAGTCACTGCTGTTTTGGATCGATTTTTTATAAATGGGGGCTAGTTTTCACCCCTCACTGGGGGTGTGTTTCATATCTATTGTATGTACGCTGCTGTTTAACCTTAATTTGTATAATTCGATAGATTAGGATGTAACAACTATTCTCGTAGCTTAATATTCTTTTTACCCCAATCCAGGGGTGTTTTTTGGCTCTAGCTCAAGATTTTTTTGACCTCGGATTCGGATTCAGCGACCGAAAATACATAGGGATACATGGGTCTGGTTCGCTGGTCTGAACTTTTTTTTTTGTGGGGCTGTGTTATATTTGCGCTCCGCCCTCTATGATCGAATACCTGTAGATGTTTAAAGTTGTTACGGCGATAGAAATTAAGCTCTCTCATGATCTCAATGTTTTAATAAGTAAAATGTATAACATTGTGTGTTATGATCTAATCTATTCTTATGATAAAGTACTGAGGAACTAATCATTAACGATTGTAAAAATTTCTCTATTTTAGAATGGCTTGAGCAAACAAACTCTGCGTTTTGACTGGTCTATTATAGAACCTAGCGAATGTTTCTGAATTTTCCGACCAGCCCGCTGTCTTTCTTATGACATCAAAGCTTACCCCCTTTCGGCTTGCTGCTGAGGTACTTGCGTGCCTCGTGGAGTGGGCTGAGAAAATATTCGTATCTACTCCGCTCTCTCTCAGAATACACTTAACCCATCTGCTCAGCGTCTGAGGATTAGCCTCATGATGTGGTTTCTTAAATGTTAATAGCAGTTTATGGCATGTAGGTGACCTAAAATCTTTTGTCCTATCTAAATATGTATTTAGGGTGCGAGCCACACATATTTCTGGTTTTTCCGAGAAGAGTGGAAGAAACAGAGTCGGTTGGATTGTATTTCTTCTTGTTGTCTTAATCCTATCAGGAATCTTTATTTCAGTGCCTTTATTATTACATACTATATTTCTGATGTCAATGAGGGAAAGGGTCTGTACTCTATGGGCAGTGGTAAGTGCAAGAAGTGTTACCAACTTCTTAGACAAAAACTCGAGATTAATTTTCTCGTTATACAGTCCCGCCAGGTAATCTAGGACTACCTTGGGATCCCATGTATGGTCATAACGCGGTTTACTCGGTTTTAAATTTTGTAGTCCTCTGAAGAACCTCTTCACTCTCGAGTCATTACCTAACTCCGACGAAATTAGAAAAGACAATGCTGATCGAAGGCTATTCAAAGTGCCATAGGCTGCTCCTCCTTGGAATTCCTTGGCAAAAAATTCTAACAGAATTGGAACGTTGTAACCAAAAAAGTCCAAGTTTTGCTCTCGGCAGTAGATCCACCAACGTTTGAGGCCTGTATTGTACTGCATAAGAGTTGAAGCGGTGATAGAAGCAACCATTATATTTATTGTCGAGATGGGCACCTTTCCGTACAAGTCCCTGCTCGATAAGTGACCTGCCACCAGGGTAAGTTGACTCCAAAGTGGGTGGTGTGTTCTGTCAAGAGAAATTAACAGGTTAGGATCTGGTTTGAAATAGAGCGGTTTTTCCGACAATAGGGAAGTAAATACTGGGTACCAGGCCTGTGTTGGCCAGGAGGGCACGACCAGAATCCCTTCACCCTTGTCATTAATGATTTTTTGTAAGACACGTAAAATAATAGCGAATGGGGGAAAAGCATAAAAGTAGTATGGCTTCCAAGACATTGTAAAGGCGTCAATGCCTACTGCTTCTGGGTCTCGTCCCCAGGATACAAAATTCTTACATTTCGTATTATTTCTATCAGTAAATAGGTCGATATCTGGACTTCCAAACTTATATGTGATTTCCCTGAATGCGTAGTCTGCTAATTGCCACTCTGTTTCTGGCTTTAGACGGCGCGATTCTGTATCAGCTTCCTTATTGAAGGCTGATTCTATGTATGATGCAAATACGACGAGCCTCGCACCATTGCCAGATTTCTTTAGCCAGATTAGTCAAGGTTGGATACCGAATTCCTCCCATCCGATTTATATAAGCTATTGCCGTGGTGTTGTCAATTTTTAGGAGAATATCGCAATCACGTGACGTCCTTGCAAAACATTTAATACCGAAAAAAGCTGCTAAAAGTTCTAAATGGTTAATATGGTATGATTTTTCTAAAGTATTCCAGTGCCCGTGAGCTTTCTGAGTCTGACAGACCACACTCTACCCGGATTTTGATGCATCGCTAAAGATTTCGAGTTTGAAATGTTTTGGACTAATTTTTTTCCTGGTGTCAATTACGTTTAGATTCCACCAGCGTAGGTCAGCGCTAATATCGTCCGGTAACTGCATAACTTTATTGTAGTTATCGTTATTACTCTGAAGAGCTAAATATTTGGCTCGTTCAAGATTTTGGGACAAGCTGATGTTAATACTCCCAACAAGTGGGCAAACAGTCTTATTTTACAAAATCTTAGATTTTGGAACTTCCGAACAAGTTTTTGTATTCTGTGTTGTTTGTCCTGTGGTAGTTCTATAACCATATCCATGGAATTTAAATAAAAACCCAAAAATTTACAACGCTGTTTAGGAATAAATTGACTCTTGTCATAATTAATTACGAAACCTAGATTCTGTAAAACCGCAGTTGTTTCCTGAATGTTTCTTTTACACTCCTCGTAAGTGCTACCTAGAAAGAGAAAGTCGTCTAAATACACGACGGGTAAGTGATGTTTATTCGCTCTTAGAAAGGCCATTACTGGTTTCATGATCTTAGTGAAAACAAAAGGGGCCGTGCTAAGTCCAAAAGGTAAGCAAGTGAATTGATATAATTTTTTATCAAATTTAAATCTTAAATATTTCCTATGTGACTTAGCAATAGGAACGAGAAAATAGGTCTCCTTAAGATCCACCGATCCCATAAAACACCTTGGGGTGACAAGTTTTATTGCTGTGCTCTATTTTGAAATGTTCAGTCAACAGAAACTTGTTTAAATTTTTAAGATTCAATATGAACCTCTTTTTGCCATCAGATTTTTGAACCAAAAAAATACCGGAAATAAATTGTCCCTTGCTAGGCACGCACGTTTGGACCGCGCCTATTTTCTCTAAGTGAGATATAGCAATGGAAATTTCTTTCTCATCTAAGGAAGACCAAGTTGTCTCCGAGGGGATAGAAAGCTGAGTGACTTGTCGGGTGAAAGGGATTCGGTATCCCTTTATCCATGACAGGATCTTTGGGTCCGATGTGATTTCCTTCCAAGCACTATAGAAGTGTTGAAGTCTACCCGCATGATTACTTACGTTTGTGTCCTCCTTACTTAATATCGTCTCTTTGACGTGTGCTGTTGTCTTCTCAGACCAGCCTGTTGATTTTTTTGACGAGGACGCTCCCTTTGACTCTGATGCGAGTATTTTGGCTGGTTGCCGTCAGTTGTGCATGAGTTTGTCCGTCCATGCGAGGGAATCGCTTTTGAGAGACTTTGTAGTTGGACGGACGCTTGAAGTTTAAATTTTTCTTTGATTTTGTGGACTGTTGAGTCGGGAACTTCTCTCCCTTCAATTCCAAAGTGGATCTTTCTAGAGATTTTGCGGTCTTTAGCCGCTCCCCTAAGTCGCTTCCAAAAAGCCACTCATCCGGAGGAACATCTCCCATAGCCCCCTTGAATTTTTTATTCAGGCTGGCGCCAATCAAAATTCTTCTGGACTCGGACTCTGAGTAGTATATGTCTGCTAGTAATCGCCCCGTGTCGCCAGCAAGTTCGATTAGACGACGATCTTCTACTCCCTGACTAGGCTTTTCCAAACACTGTGTAAGAATTTTTGCGACTGCAGACAGGCAGGCAGCAATTTGGTTTTGCTTATCAACTAGGCGGTCATCCCTTCTTAGAGCAGCTTCAGTGGCGGCACCTTTCACTTCGGGGTTAACTTTAGGTGCTTGCATACTTCAGCAGTTGGCCACTGGTGGGTACTTAATAATCAAGGCACTTTTGGTCTCTGCATCTAGGCCCTGTTTGAGAATATCTTCCCACCTAGCTGCAATGTCGACGTGCACTGGGTCGCCCAGCTCAGGCCCGCATTTTTTGGGCTCGCCCAAAAGGCTTAAAATGTCCTCCGGCAGTGTTACCCTCGGGACATTATCGTTCTCTGAATCGTGCTCATCACTCACTGTGAATAGAATTAAAAAAAAACGGTTATAATACATAATTTGCTCTGCAAATAGGTAAATAATTGAAATGTTTGAGAGCCTCTTAGGTAGGCAATCAAATAAATTTAGTCACGAATGCTGCCATCTAATGGCGGCTTTTAAGAGATAGGATATCATATCCTTGTATTTGATATGTGTTGCCATCTAGTAGCAAGTAACGTCCTACATCTAGTATAGGACTGTCAGTGTCTACTGGTTACTTTGTAACTAATTCGTAGTAAACAGTGTACAGCATCTTGAAACTAGTTCAAGATACCCCCAGGGTCGAGACACGATTTCCATATGAAGATTAAACCAACCTCTACTTTCAGAGCGGTTTCCTCTTAACTGTCGATCAGTGTTTTCTATGTCAGTATCTAGTACTGACTGAGATGATCTGGTTCGTCCCCTACTTTTAGAGCGGTTTCCTCCTAACTGTCGATCAGTGTTTTCCATCTCAGCATCTAGTACTGAGTGGAATGATCTGGTTCGGCCCCTGGAGTGCCGCCTAGAAGAACGACTTCGGCTTCGCCTTCGTTTTTTGCCATGACTGCGTCCGCGGCTTCGACTATGACGACGGCGATGGCGTTTGCGGTCATGACGTTTGCGTTCCTTCAATTCACCTTCTAGGTTTTTTAACCTTACCATCAGTGTTCGAGGGTCCCAAATCTCGTTTTCGGACACGGAAGAATCTGATGAGCCAGATCCTTGCAGTTTTTCAATCGTAAATAAACACTGTAAGCTATAATTACATACAATTCTCCGGCTGTGACGTTACACTGCACAATGAAAACAGAATGAAGTATGACCGGGGTACCCAGGACAGGCTAGATATAAAGGAGTAAAGGAGTTCTGCTTTTAATATTGTGGCGTTAGTAGCACAGCACAGGAGACGTACTACAGGTATTCGATCATAGAGGGCGGAGCGCAAATATAATTATATATTTTCCCTTCATACTCATTATTTATCCTCCTATTTACTAAGAAAAAATGTTAAAAATGTGTAATCAGAACGAGAAAAAAAGCTTTATTTTATTCGTAAGAACAGCTAAAAATTTTCAGAGGTTCCATAGTATGCATTTAACTCTGCGCTTGGCCGCGCAGAGTGACAAAGTTACTTCACTATTTTTTTTCCAGGGATATCGTGGCTTTTGAGATAAATTTTATTAGGACGCGTTTTTTTTTCAAAAACACGTGGTCTGTCCACCAGTATTTTCTATTTTTTCCTAGCTTGGCTTAATTTAAAAATGGATGAAAAAAATTTTTTTTTCACTTTTTTTTATATTCTGCATCCAAGCGGAATGTAAACTTTTCAGGATATTATTTTATACACTTTTACGAACTCATTAAGAAAAAATTATTCACTTTGCAAGTTTTTGCAGGTTTCACTATAATATGTTCTGTGTCGTCTGGGCTATAAGTGAAATACGTAAAACAAGATACCATGCTTTGTAACAATTCACTGAAAATAATGCCTCGGCTAATAAAGTAACTCGAAATCATGTTAATAAATAATAATATAGTGTGACTAAGCGACTAGACTACGTAGGTACCAAAGAGAATCGATTGCTTTCTCTGGAGAATTAAGGTATATAAAAACGTCCAAAGTAAAAAGTAAAGACTAAAAACCGACAATCCAATTACGAACCAAAAATTATAACGGAAGTGATCGTCTTTAAGTGAGACGCAAAAGAATGCCATAAGCAAACCACTGTAACGCCGAGGTTGTCAAAAAAGCCACTTCACTTGTCGACCACAATTGCACTCATTACGCGGTTCTTTTGAAGATCTAAAACTAAATAGAAATCAAATTTTTGTTTTTGATACATTCCAAGATATTACCGAAATAGTGTATTCATAAAATAGTAATTTTGTTTTATATTCGAATGAAATCATTTTTAACGTTTCAGTTACAAAAATTCATGGATAATCTAATGTCATAGCAAAATACACTTCGTCTCAAAATTAATGAAACATTTTCCGACAATGCTAGCATACATATGTAATTTACACATATTTTGAAATATTATATTTTATAACTCAGTTAAGTAGGGAAAAATGGCGGGGAAAATTGGGGAGTCGAAAACTCGTAGAGTTGTCCATTTTGATGTCTCTATAGTCTGATTCCTGAACAATTAGTATGATGGAGACAAATAAATTCAGAATGGAATTGTTTTGGTGCACCGATTTTATTGTTTTATTTTGCTTCGAGTGTGACAAGTGTAATAGTCTAAGCAGTGGCACTGGTCTGTATTTACAGCTACTTACTGTCTGAACATTGGTTATTTAATATTATAGACAAAATGGAATCTTACTTTTATTTGGCATTTTTCACCGCTCGTGGATCGTTTCGCGCTAGAGCCGTAAGAAAAAAGGACAAGAAAAAGTAACGACTGGTCAGATCCTTCAGTTGTAGTGATGAAGAATATATTTTTAGATATAAAAGTATTTTATTTAGAAAAAACCCGCGAACCGTTTACGCGCAGGCAATATTCAAAGACAAGTGCAAAAAAGTTGACGAGCCACCGCACCAAACCGGGTGGGAATTGTTTTCAAAAATTAACAGGTCAGAAATTTCTCATTAACCATTTTTTTTTTAATATAAATTTAAAATTTTTAAATTTTCAAAAATTGGACTTCCCGACTTTAAAAACTGCTAAATATAGGTCAAAATGCAAAAAAATTCTTAGTAGCCGTTCATAGGTTCATTTGATGTCAAAAAAACCCAGAAAATATCTTCCCTCTAGGTAGCCTGAAAAGAGTTACGAAAATTTTATTGTCAGTTATAGCAAAAACGTGTGCAAATAATATGCATATATACAAGGTGTCCCGTAAATAATGGATAATCTTGAAAATGGTAATAGCCCAGGCCATAACCTATCAGAATATCATAACTGGACCTTATTGAAAACCCTACGGTTTTCGAGATATGGACACTTTTTTGAAACTTTGAAACTTTCTACTGTAGGATAGTATTTTTCATACCACTACCACAAGGTAAGTATTTTTTTATTTATTTTTTTTGGCGAGTATTCAGAACAGTTGTGCTATCAAACGTGTATAGGAGTATTTAGATAACGACGACGTATTCTCAAAAAAAAATAATGTATTTCTTAAATTTCGCCACCAAGATTCCGTCTGCTGATTTTGACCTTTGATGATGAAAAGAAAAGTGCCAAGCGTAATTTGCCACTTATCTTAAAAACCTGGTCACTTATATTATTATATTTTAAATTGTTTAAAAATTCTGATTCTTCCTGTTAGAAAGAAAGATGTAGCTGTATGAATAGTGGAGGAGCTAAATTTATCAATTTAAAATTTTTAACAAGTAAGCCTAGTTTTTAATTGCATGTGACACATGTCATTTTGTACGTCTGGTGTTACCGATTCAGACTTTGTTTGTCGATAATATCGACTTAACATGTTTCTGAACTTGTTGAGAACAGCAATGCATCCGCTGTGCGTTATCGAGAAAGGTACCCAAACGCACGCCATCCCGACTATTGTGTACTTATTAGAGTGCATAACGCGTACTTCGAGGGAAGGATTTCTAGTCTCCGTGGTATTGGTGGTGCCAGTGAAGGAAGACCTCGTCAAGATTTCGACGATGAAGTGCTTGATGAAATTAACGAAGATCCATCTACTTCTGTACGTACCATATCACGACGCACTGGCGTATCTAAAACAACAGTGCATAGGATTTTAAAACGGTACAAACTCCATCTTTTCCATGTAGAACGAGTGCAAACTCTACTACCCAGAGATTATCCCGTGAGAGTGGTATTTTGCCGGCGAATGCTCCGGATGATAAGAGAGCATCCAGATTTTTTCAATAAAATTTTGTGGTCTGACAATCATCGTACAGAAGAGATGGCTTTGTAAATTTACATAATCTGCATAGTTGGCAGTTGGAAAATCCCCACTTGGTGAGGGAGGATCGGTCACAATACCAATTTAAAGTAAATTTGTGGGCAGGCATTCTAAATGGTCAAGTGGTAGGCCCATTTGAACTACCACCAACATTAATGTCAAACAATTATTTGGAATTCCTTCAGAATGACTTACCGATCTTACTAGAAGACTTTCCTGTATCCCCGAGGCAGATAATGAGACAGAACGACGGATGCCCTGCACATTATGGGAGAGAACATACCAAAACTTCAAATATCCAGCAAGATGGATCGGTTGTTTAGCTCCAATTCTGTGGCCACCCAGGTAACCAGAACTAAATCCTTTAGATTATTTTTTACTGGGGATGCATGAAGGAAAAGGTTCCGACCTGTTCAATCCTTGAATGAATTGCATGAGCGCATCGGAGTAGCGGCTGAAGAAATCAGCCGATCCGGATATTCACGCCATTTAAAACGTTCTTTTATTAAAAGGTGCAGAGCCTGCATCAGGGCTAGAGGAGAGCAATTCGAACATTTATTATAAGTTGTTTGACTATTTTTTTTAATAATGTGTAATAAATGCAGGTGAAATTACTTTACTATTTTATTTCGATCTCCTTCGTCCTCTTACTTCAATTTTTAAATATTTTAGAATATAATAATGGGCATACAATAAGTGGGCAAGTTTTTAAGATGTGTGGCAAGTTTCGCTTGGCACTTTTCTTTACACCATCAAAGGTCAAAGTCAGCAGACGGAATCTTGGTGGAACCGAAATTTAAGAAATACATTATTTTTTTGAGAATACGTCGTCGTTATCTAAAAACTCCTATACACGCTTGATAGCACAACTGTTCTAGAATACTCGCAAAAAAAAGAATAAAAAAACACTTACCTTGTGGTAGTGGTATGAAAAATACTATCCTACAGTAGAAATTTTCATAATTTCAAAAAGTCTCCATATCTCGAAAACCGTAGGGTTTTCAATAAGTTATGATATTCTGATAGGTTACGGCCTGGCCTATTACCATTTTCAAGATTATCCATTATTTACGGGACACCCTGTATACATATGTATATGAACATGCTTCGTAAATGAGTCCGCGGTCCATATGTTAAAATGACACCAATAACATAATTTCTAAAACAAAATTTTACAATAAAATTTCCGTCAAAATTTGTTGCCTATCATTAAGTACACTGGCTATATGTAAGGGCCACACAAACCTTTATTATACTGTTGTTGTGCCTAAAATGAACAAAGCTGTTAACTTTTTGAAAAATAATTTTAAATCTAATAAAATATAGTGCATTAATGTCATCAAAACATTTCTTTACACACACAAATAAATAATAATTAAAAAAAAATTATAACCCTTTTCAGGCTACCTGGAGGGGGTAAAATGAAGCGAAAATTTCTGATTGGACACCAAATGAACCTATAAGCGGTATTCAGAAATTTTGCTGCATTTCAACCTATATTTAACAATTTTTGAAGTCGGGGAGTCCAATTTTTGAAATTTTCATGTCACCCGGTTTGGTGCGGTGGCTCGCCAACTTTTTCTGCACTTGGCTTTGAACATTGCCTGCGCGTAAACGGTTCGCGGGATTTTTCTGTAGGGTACATGTATATCACAAAATATTTAGGGCATCACTATAACCGCAGGATCCACCGTTGATGCTTCTTTTGACCTTTTCTCTTACGACTCTAGCGCGGGATGATCTGCGAGCGGTGAAAAATGCCAAAAAAAAGTGTTTTGTCTATACTTTTAAATAACCAAAACTCAGACAATTAGTAGCTGTGCCACTGCTTAGATTATAATGAGAAGTTTTGGATAAAATCTGTCCACTGCTTCATATAAAATTTAAACAATTTATGTTGGAAAACTAACATTTTCTGCCATTTTCCATATTATCTTTCTAGTAATCGCATTGCAAAAATAAAAATACCAAATTGTTCGCAATAAAATTTCGAATAAAACTACACTACAAATAAACTTTCTGATAATTTGTTAAGTAAAAAATAAAAACCGTTAAAAAGTGACACTTTTTGTATAATTCAAGAAATATAATGTGATGATACATTTTAAGAAAATTAGGTGAAACCATGCCTTTTATTGAACTAAACCTTCCTGTTAAGTTTTAGCGCAAAATATTCATAAAAACGGCTATAAATACAAGCACTAGAGAATAACCTGTTAAAGGACCCCGCAATAATCTTATGGAAATTGGGTTTCGGTCAAATCGTCTGAATTTTGGATATGTTTTAGGTTTCGTCATCCCAAGCAAAAGTCTCAATGGGCACAAAGCTCGAAAATCAATACTTTGGCTGCTACGGAGCTTGAAAGCTCCAAAGCTCCACCACAGATTTATTTATTCGTGCAGTCTTTATAGATTTTTAAATAACTTATTTTTTCGATTTTAATGTCTAGGTTTATGTTTTTGAGGTTGCTGAATTCAAATCCGATGTCAAATTGTCCAAATTGACACTTGATAGCTGTCAAAGTGCCTTTACAAAGTGCAAATCTTATGTTTATGTTATGAGTTTATGCTGTTTAGGTAACTCAGTTCATGTATGATGTGAATACAATAATTCTACAATTGGCAGCTGTCAACAGGCTGTCAGCTTGCTGTCAAAGTGCAATAACAAAGTGCAAATCTTATTTCTTTGTTATGACTTTATGCTTTTTAGGTAACTCAGTTCGTAACAAAAAAATAAGATTTGCACTTTGTTATTGCAGTTTGACAGCTAGCTGACAGCCTGTTGACAGCTGCCAATTGTCGAATTATTGTATTCACATCATGTATGAACTGAGTTATCTAAAAAGCATAAAGTCATAACAAAAAAATAAGATTTGTAATTTGTTATTGCACTTTGACAGCTAGCTGACAGCCTGTTGACAGCTGCCAATTGTCGAATTATTGTATTCACATCATACATGAACTGAGTTACCTAAACAGCATAAACTCATAACATAAAAATAAGATCTGCACTTTGTTAAGGCACTTTGACAGCTAATTGACAGCTGTCAAGTGCCAATTTGGACAATTTGACATCGGATTTGAATTCAGCAACCTCAAAAACATAAACCTAGATATTAAAATCGAAAAAATAAGTTATTTAAAAATCTATAAAGACTGCACGAATAAATAAATCTGTGGTGGAGCTTTGGAGCTTTGAAGCTCCGTAGCAGCCAAAGTATTGATTTTCGATCTTTGTGCCCATTGAGGCTTTTGCGTGGGATGACGAAACCTAAAACATATCCAAAATTTAGACGATTTGACCGAAACCCAATTTCCATAAGATTATTGCGGGGTCCTTTCAAGAATTCAATTTCAATTTGTTCCTTTATAAGCCATCTAAACGCTAAGATATTAACCAAAATGAAATGAGAAAAGGTTGCACAGATCGGTGAAAAGGTTACCAATAGACAATAAAAAGGTCTTTTCTCATAATGCAATTTTTTAGACCTGGTAGACGAGATGTAACTTCTCTAGTGTTTTCTCGTATGTTAACTGAATATTAAGGTAAAATAATATTTCGAAAATTCTGACCTCCAGGACACCATAAAAATACTGGTAAAAACCCTTCCCTAATTTTCAGTATTTCTGAACTATTTCATATAGAAATGATTATTGACATAACATTAGCTTATTTCTTAGCTTTTCAAAAATCAAATTGTATGGAAAAATTTATCAAGTTATTATCACTTTTTTTATTCGTTGGATAATTAATTTAAGCAAACTATATTTCACATTCAAATTTATTTCGAACTTAGCCAAAAAACTACATTGTTTTCTACCTTCTAAATTAAGAGAGAAAGCAGTGGTTTTTCCAATGAATTTAAAGTCTATATCAACAGGGTCGTACTGAAGAACTTATAATTCGCTTTACGTAGCCAACGTATATTAAGGAAAAAATATTATAATTAAGTATAATAATAATTATTATTGTTGTAACTTTGGAATGATTGCTTGGATATAGGTAATATATAGATTTTATGAGCGTGTGCTTAGTTTTAATGTATGAAATAATGACGCATAAATAGGAAACATGTGGAAATGATAAAAATGTACTTATTGAAATTTTAATTAAAGCAGTTTGAAAATATTTCCGATATTGCAAATAATTTTCAAACAGAAAATAATGTTTTTAATGACAATCTTTTTATAATTAAATATTTTTGACAATCCCACTCCTTTGAAATTTTACTTATTAAAAACTGAAATAAATGAAATAAATATTTTAGTGACACCTAAAATGTAAGAAACGGAAAATATAACTGACCAACGAAGATGGATATTTTTTAATTATCTTCTACGTTTCCGTAGCAACATATTCTTTGTCTTGTATTGAATTATCAAGTAAATTAAACTAGACTGACATTTGTCACTGACATTTGTTAACTGACCAATGTTGTGCAGTGAATTACCTATACTCTATTTGGTAAACACAGAGAGTAACGAGTGGAAGTTGCAGTCGGGCGAGGCCGACTGCTAATACCTATTTGATACATATTGTGTACGAACACGGCACAATTCGCTTTTAAAGAGTGTCATTAAGATTAAGTAGACAGTCAATATGTATTTTATTCGTGTTGTTAAAATAGGTATTAGATGTCGGCAACGCCTGCCTGCAACTGTCATTCATTCAAGATAAATTTATTAGATACAAACAATTTATAGCTTTTAAAGTTAAATTGATATAGCACTTAGTCTTCATAAAGTTTGGTTCAAACCTAAGAGACACATTGTATGTTACAGTTCTCAGATTCTACACATTTTCTTTTTTTTGTGATTAATTAAGACATTTTATATGCCTCTGACGACCACAGTGTATGACGTACATGGATCAATTTTAATACGGGTATTCTACCATGCTATTCTACATAAAAAAATTTTGTCAGAAGTCATCGTGTTTAATAGGTATTCGGCAACGCCCAACTGCAAGTTCCATTTGTATTGGTAATACCTTAATAACATTTTAAGGTAAAATTGTTATAACTAATCTAAATTCGCTCGGACCTGAAAGACGCACTGTTTATTGCAGTTTAGATATCTTGTACATCTTTTTGTATTTTTATGTTCTTAATCAAAAACCTTTGGAACGTCTTTCTCTAAAATTATAATAAAACATAGTTTATATAACATATGACACATATGATTACATGTTTTTCTGGTGATCGCCCTATATGACGGATATGATTCAATTTCAATGAGAAGTATTCTGCCATGCTATTTTAATAAGTTCCAAATTCGAAATAAAAATTTTAAGTCCAACAGAAATTATTGTATATAATAGATATTCGCAATTGGCAACGCCTCACTGCAATATGCTATTCTTTTTGTTTTTCATGGCTTACTTTAAAAATCATTTCTACTGTTTTTCTACCATAATGAAAAACAAATAATAAGTAATGAGTTTTCTTGAGTTTAATACTCAATGGATTTTGGGTTTGATGTTTGACGATACCGTTGGATTGAGTTTTGAAAAGACGTATTTAACTGAGGGGGTGCTACAGGGGTGCCATTTGAAAAAAAAAGACTTTTTTGCAAGAAACTAATTTCGAAAGATTAGAGTGGACCTAGTTATTAAATGTGTTGGTCGAAAGTCAAATTTATATTTTTCCATTATTATACTCTTCCCAAAAATGAAGAGTATATTGCATTTGATCGGCACATTTCTAACCGGAAATATCGCTCGTAGAGAAAAAATTTTCATATCATTGTGTTAGTGAACGAATTCTAAACAACTTTCAAAAATGACCGTCAGTCTGTCCGTCCGTCTGTCTGTCTGTCCGTCCACCCGTCACGTTTCTTGTAAGCACGATAATTTAAGAAAGAAAAGTATGATTTTATTGAAATTTGGAAAGTAGTGTTAGCTAGAGGAAGAACCCTAGTTTTGAAGAAAATCAATCAGTAAAAAAGAAAATTATTAATCATTTAATTTTAAAAAAATTGTTGTTTTAATTTCTGTCGCTTGTACTTAAATAGAAAACTTGCGAAATGTCACCTCTGTATTATATATTTTTTTGTTTATGCATTTTACTAATATATATTTTATAATAATGGTGCGGGAGCTAAGTGGCTTTTTCGGACACTCATCGTTACAAGCATTTTCTATGCGCTGATTAATTCTATCGAACTTAAATAACGACAAAATAGACTTCTGGCATATGTCAGCCCGTCGAGTTGGCCATGGTTCAATATATAAAAATCAGTGAAATTATATCATAGTTACAAAGCCAATTTTTTTGCGTGCACACATTTTATGTTTAGAATGAATAATATAAGATCGCCAGAAAGTGTGGGCCGTCAGGGGTGCAACCAGAAAGGTCAAAGAGGTAAAAAAACGGAGTTATATCAAGTGATCGTTATAAGCTTTTATTAGTCTGAGCATGTTTATTTAAATGTTTTGAACACGGAAAAAAATTCCCAGAAAGAAACTCCCTTCACTAAGGCTAGCCAGAAAGAAAATGTTTAGGATTTTTGAAGAAAATTGGATTTTTTTTCGCATATTTCATCTCAGAACTCTAAACTTATCGTTACAAGTTCTGGCTCCTTTTTAAAACGTAAATATAAGCTCCTTCAACAATAGAATAGCCTCCCCGTAAAGTTCTTAGTGTCAACAAAAGTACCATAGCCTCTTAAATATACAGGAATTTAACACTTTCGGCTAACTTGACTCCGTACCGTGCCTCAGATGTATTGTATCATTATTACCTTTCTGGCTGCGCCTCCTGACGGCCCACACTTTCTGGCGATCTTATTTTATTCATTCTAAACATAAAAGGTGTACGCACAAAAAAATGAGCCTTGTAAAGATGACACGATTTTACTGATTTTTAAACAGTGTTCGTGGCGCTCCTAACAGGAGGTGCCCCGCTAGAAGTCGATTTTATGAATCGTTATCATCCATTAAACCATAAAAATATCTCAAAGTTCATAAAACGATGAGCTGCCGAAAAAGCCACCTAGCTCCCGCTCTATAATATATCTAATGCGTTGAAATATGATTCTCGAAAGATATATATTACAGACATTCAATTTTCGTAGTAACGTGCGGTGGTGCATTGGCTAAAGTTTTGTCTTGCAATCCCTAATTTTATACATTTTTTATGCCCTTCAATTATATTACATATACATTTATACAAATTGTTTTAAATTTACATCGTTAGATGAGTTTTTATTTTAATTGCCTTTTAATTTACTTTTTGTAAAAGGAGTTGGTCACTTGTTTCTTATAGTTTCAATAATCCTTCCCGGTCTCATTCCGTCCAATTCAATTGCTACAGCGATGCTTCGCATGGTAGATGTTAGGCTGGCTCCGGACACGGATGTTCGGGTGGGACAGATGTAAAAGGATTAATTTTTAATAAACTTGTTTTGATTGATTAATTGCCTTGCAATCCAAAGATCCTGTGTGCGAATCCCAGACAGGTTGGATATTTTTTTTTCAATTTTTTTTCATATATTTTTTTTCATAACAAAGTTGGTATCGCAAAATTTAGGATGTCTAAAAACTAACATTATTTACAAGAAAACTGCGAAGAATATCCTATAGAATATGTAACGATTATATAAAAAGCTCAGTAAATTGGCGAAGAGTACCTACGTTTTTAGCTTGTTTTTTATGTCGTTTATGATGATTTAAAGTTAATCGCAGCACTCTAGATTCAAAACAAGGCAGATAAACCTCAATAGATGCCGGGCCGGCCAAGATCTTATATGGGCGGTAGGAAGGAGGAAAGGGGAGGACGTACTGATTATCAGTGAACCGAACAAAATGGTGTCGAGCAGATCGCGACCCAACTGGTTTACGGATGAGAACCTGGACGCAACTATCGGGCTGATTAATAACAAGATCAGCATCTACAGGAGCGGGAAGGGCTGAGGGTTGGTATGGTTAGAGTTGAAGGAGGTGTATGTAGTCAGTTGTTACTTTTCCCCAAATAGCACGATGGAAGAATTCGAGGAATCATCGGATCTGGAAGAAGTAGTTAGAGAAATGAGGAATAAACCCGGAAGGAAGTCATGGCAGGAGACTTCAACGCCAGGGCCCCAGAATGGGGAATGAGGGAAACGAACGCAAGAGCAGGCTTGTGGCTCAATGGATCTCTCAGCTTGATCACCTTCGTTAGAGGAGACCGCGGCTCCATACCCGACATCACGGTTGCCTCTGCGGGGATCGCGGGGAAAATCACAGGGTGGAAGGTGGTAGGCGACGAGGAGTCATTAAGTGACCACAGGTATATCGCCCCCGGCGACTTCTAGGGCGACGGGATGGAAACTCAGCCGACTAGACAGACCAAGACTCCAAAGAGCTATAAGAGAGCAGGTAGGAAACAACCCCAACCATACTGACGCAACCCCGTCACAGGATATCACCAGAGCTTGTGATGAGGCCATGCCGAAGAAAAGGGCAGCAAGGGTACATAGAGGCATTTACTGGTGGAACGATGATCTAGCAAGACTCAGAGATGTATGCATCGCTGCCAGGAGACAATATTCCAGGAGAATCCGGAGACAGAGCAGGCAGGATGATAATGAAGCCTCCCGACCCTACAAAGAAGCAAAGAAGGCGCTTAGAGAGGCGATATCCGATGCAAAAAGAAAGAAATGGCAGGAGCTGTGCGCAAGCATAGATGAAGATGTACGGAATGACGGCTACAAAATAGCCATGCGCCGATTGAGAGCACCTCCTCCATCGATTCCACTGGAGAGGATGAGGGAGATAGCTGACGCGCACTTTCCCCACAGGGAGGAAGAAAGGTGGGATGATATGGACGTAGCGGATGTCCCCCTATTCACAGAAAATGAACTGAAGGGAGCAATCGAGAGGCTAAAGAGCGGCCGATCTCCGGGTCCGGATAACATCCCCCCGGAGGTGATCAAAATAGTCGTCTAAGAATCGCCCGAAGCGGTTTTAGGGGTCATGAATCGAGCGTTCGAGAGAGGAGATTTTCCATCCAGATGGAGGAAAGCGAGGCTCGTCCACATTATTAAATGGAACGGAAAACCTAAAGAACCATCCTCCTATAGGCCCATCTGCTTGTTGGATGCCTTGGGACAGGTGCTGGAATACCTAATCCTGGGAAGGCTAGAGCTAGAAATTGACCGGAGGGATGGTTTGTCGAACTACTAGTTCGGATTCCGCAGAGGAATGTCGACGGTGGATGCTGTGGCTCGCATCACGAGCAAGGCAAGAGAGGCCATGAAAGCAAAGAGAATGTGCTTAATCGTCACTCTTGATATCAGGAACGCATTTAACACTGCAGGATGGGAAGCGACTATAAGCAAACTAGAGAGATTGGAAGTGGCACCTTATATCATTAACATCATTAAGAGTTACTTAAGGGATAGGCAAATAAGGATGGACGCAAATAATACCTTTGAATGGAGAAACGTGACCTGCGGTGTCCCACAGGGTTCGGTCCTCGGGCCAACTCTGTGGAACATTATGTTCGACAACGTCCTACGGGTTCGCCTCGCAAATGGAGTCAACCTTACGGCTACGCCGATGATCTTGCCCTAACCGTGACTGGAAACTGGACGGTGCTAATCGAGGAGAAGGCGAATGCCACTATTGAGAGAATAGAGGAATGGCTGCGGAGCGCAAAATTAAAACTTGCCCCGGAAAAAACCGAAGCAGTGATGATCACAAGGACAAGAACTGTCCAGCCTGTCACTATCAGGATTGGACAGATGGAAATTAGACCGGGGAATGGGTTTAAATACCTCGGAATCTGGCTGGACCCGAAACTAACATTCAGGTGTCACATAACAAAAACGGCGGAAAAAGCGGGGAAATCGGCAACCGCTCTGGGAAGAGTGATGTGCAACACGAAGAGGTCAAAGGCCAGCAAAAGAAGAGTGCTTTGTGGCGTGGTGTATTCAGTCATATTATATGCCACCCCGGTCTGGGGATACGCCTTAGAAGAAAGGGCTAATGCCAAAGTAAGCCTGGCAAGGATTCAACGGCAGATGGCACTAAGGGTATGCAGCGCCTACCGGACAGTCTCGTACGAGGCAGTGGTGGTAGTAGCAGGGATCCCTCCAGTGGATTTACTAGTCAAGGAAAGGGCAGAAGTGTACGAAGGAGTCGAGAGAGGAACTGCCAGGGAAAGACTGTTCGAAAGATGGCAGAACAGATAGGAGAACGCCCATAAAGGAAGATGGATTCGCCGCATAATCCCTACAGTCAAAGAGTGGGTGGAAAGGAAACACGGAGAAGTAGGGTACCATCTCACGCAGGCCCTCACAGGTCATGGCTGCTTTGCCGACTACCTGTTGAGAATAGGAAAGCTGGACTCTCGAGAGTGCGCATATTGTGGCGAAATAGACGATGCAGAGCACACAGTCTTCCACTGCAACCGATGGGTGGAGGAAAGACGAGGCATAAATCGTCTAGGGCCGGATGAGCTTGTGGAATTCACGCTGCAATCTGAAGACAATTGGGCAAAGACCGAAACAGCTATTACACGGATCGTCGTGCATAAAGGAGAAGATGAGAGGAATCCCGACCTATAAACTCTGCGCAACTAGAGGGAATACAGGGAACAAAGACAGGGGAAAAAAACAACATCTATACATCGAACAATGATTGACGTGTATCCTGAAGAGAAGCGAGAGCGGTTCCAGGATACATCATACATCGAAGAGAGGGTATGCCCAGAGGTGAGTCCCACACTACCGTCCAGGTGTCCATAATTCCACCCCGGAAAAAAAAAAAGATTCAAAACAAAACTTGGCTATAAAAAAATCAAGTCGGCGTAAAACTCACCAAAATAGTTCAAATCTATTCAGAATTTTCCCAGGATTCTGAAAATGCAATAATATACTTTTAAAAATCAAGAACTGGTGTCACTTCCGGCTAAACCGAAAGCCCGAAAAAATCTTCAAATACGTCAAAATTTGGCATTTTACGTCTATATTAACTATGTCGAGTTTCGTATATGCACAAATAAGTTATCCACTTCTGTTTAAATTGTTTAAGCATTTTTGGACAACTGCAAATACAGATATGATTATTTCATAATGAAGTTAAATACGTTGGCATAATTATTTTTTGCGACATATTTTTCCTAGTATTGTTAGTTTCAGAGTTATTTACAAACATTTTAAATATGTCAAAAAATACTTTTTTAAAAATATCTCGTTAAAGATAAAAAAAATCGATGTATACAGTACAAAAAATTATCTGTAATTGCCATTAATTGCAAGCCGTAATCGGAGGTTTTGCCGCGTCAGTCAATCTCTCAAGTCGTATGATCTTCCTGTTTTAATTATTTACTTCTCTTTAGACCATCACAAGTTTAAACATGATCATACCCAATTACTACGGGAGCCCACCCTAAAGTCTGTGCATCCCCCCTCCGATCCTTGGGGACAATGTTTTTCATAAAGATTAAAGCTTAAGGAACAATTTAAGACATGTCCTAAAAACAAAAATTGTCTGCACTTTCAAAATGGCGTCCGTTAAAAAAAATTGCAAATATGGTTTTTGTTATTTAACACAAAAACTAAAAAAGATGGAGAAAAACTTTCTACACAAAAAACAAAGTGCATAAAATTTTCTACAATTTTGTTCCTATACAATATTTGGACAGGAGTTACCATTTTCCAGATACCATTGTTACCGTTTTCGAGATAAATTTCTGCAAATTATAATATTATTATTATTATTACTAGGTAATTTTTTTCAGTTTATTTTATTTTTTGTTATGTTAATAATATAAAGTTATATTATACGCCTTACAATAATTGTCACTTATAATATCCCTAGAGCTTAAATTATTTCCGGAAATTTTTTCGAGGTTATGAATATTTTGAAAATTATCCCGAGCCGCAGGCGAGGGATAATTTTCTTAAAATATTCATGAACGAGGAAAAATTTCCGGATATTAATTTAAGCTCGTGGGATATTCGGTAAGAAAATTTCACACCATTATTTTATAAATATTATGCCAAAATTGAACATTTTTATAACGAATGACACAAATTCATTCATTATACTGAGCCATGGAATAACAACTGGTGGTTAATAAAATACGAAATTTCTTAGTGAAATAACATACCATTCTCCAAGTTTAGTTACATGAACTTTTTATAAATAACTTAAAAACATATCATATTTCTGTTTTTTATTAACTTTGGTCTACTAAAATTGGTGGAACATCATTTATTTTTGATAATTATTCTGAAGTACCCACCTACTCAAGATTAATATGTTTAATAAAATACGAAATTTCTTAGTGAAATAACATACCATTCTCCAAGATTAGTTACATGAACTTTTTATAAGTAACTTAAAAACATATTATATTTCCGTTTTTTATTTACTTTGATCTACTAAAATTGGTGGAACATCATTTATTTCTGATATTACTTAAATGAGAGCTCAGGGAATGTATTCATTCTTGTCGCAGAGACAATAATTAACAACTTCTAGGCGGCCATGGAATAATGAAAGGTAACAAGATAGTAATGGCTGCCGCACTTACAGACGTCAATTAGATTAATTTTTACATTCTAATCATAACAAAATTTGATTATCAGCCATAAGAATAAAGTGCATGAGCATATAGCACAAAAATGGCTCCAGGTTCTAAAACATATTAATTTGTGTACTTATAATATCCTCGTGAATATCCTCTTTTGCGTCGCCAAATAAATTTAATTCTAAAAGCACTCCAACTCCCGCGTCTTTACTTTGACATTTTAATTGACAGAAAAATTTCCACTTATTAATTTGACAGAATGTAAAAAAATTCCGGAAATTTTTTGGGTTGCCATGGTAACTTAACAAAAAGCAAGCCTATGATTGGTTAAAAAATGTGGTGTGAAATTTTCACAGTTATTTCCTCTACGTGATTTACCGATATATGAATTTCCATGTTTTCTTGATTTTGGGCTCATTTATCTGAAAAATGGTAACTCCTATCAAAATATTGTATAGGAACAAAATTGTAAAAAATTTTATGCACGTTGTTTTTTGTGAAAAAATTTTTTGTCCATCTTTTTTAATTTTTGTGTTAAATGACAAAAACAACATTGGCAACAGTTTTTTTTAACATATGGCCGCCATTTTGAAAGTACAGCCAGTTTTCTTTTTAGGACATGTCTTAAATTGTTCCTTAGGCTTTAATCTTTATGAAAAACATTGTCCCCAAGGATCGGGCGGGGGGTGCACGTACAGCTATGGAGGGCTCCCGGACTAAATTGGGGCTAAAAGGGTAGGCAACAATTTTTGTTTAATGTTTGTTGAAATTTTTGTCAAAATTTTTCACTTTCACTTAAGTATAAATAGACTTTATCTGGAGAGTAACTATCTGACAGATAAGATAACCTGCTACCTGCAGGATAACTTGCGTATTTTCATTCAAAATATAGCCTAACTATCGGATACATATGACCAGATGCTTCCCAAAGTAGCTGTTGCCAACTTAAGATACAGTAAAATAAGGAAGTTTTATGCTTCAAATAGATATAGAAAACATCCCCCTACTGTCGTTTGTTGTTATTGTTTGAAATAGTTGTGCATTATATAACTAAGTTAACCTGAAATTTTAACTTTTTTAAGTTTATTTTAATTTTCAATGTTTGTATCGTATTTTGAGCTAGTAGTCATATACTGGCCCTAGGAGAACATTTAAAAATCCACTCAAATAATTTTTCAATATTGATGATTAATAAAATAGACTGCTAATTATAGGTTACATTTCCAATCTGCAAAAACAGTCTTATTTTATTAGGACAAAGTGTTTAAATATGCATATTACAATATAAGTATAGCCTATGATATCATTTTATAAATGCTTTTCTTCTTAAATATGATTATTTGTATGTAATTATAAAAGTTGGGTTAGAAGATAAAATATATATTTCTATCCGTTAGATAAAACTGTTATCCGAAGGCATATTTATCTGGTGGATATCACTATTTGCAGGTGAAAATACCGATTTTTTGCTTATCTCCGGGTCCGCGGATTAAATATCACTATCTATAGACGAAAGTACCGTGCCTAAGAGGTATCTATAAAAATTTAATAAAGGTGTCAGAAAAATTTCACTTAATTTAAAATATCGCGGTAACTATAGAATTTTTAATTGTAATAAAATTTTTTATTCTGCTTTAAATTATGAAAATGTTGATACCCGAAAGAATCTGCTACCTCAGAAGATTACCGAGTTACAGTCAATTGAATATTTCACCCTTCGAGGGGGTGTATAGGGTGAACGACGCGTATCTGAGTTCACTTATTATTGTACATTAGACCCCCTATCAGCTGAGATAGGGTCACTGGCTTTCTTCAAGCCCACGACCCTCGCATTCTGAAAATAATCTTTACGACTAAAATAGTTAGATACAATTTTTTTGTGTAGTTAAAAGTATCATTTTTTTTTATATAAACCGCTGCCCAAGGAATCACTACTTTTCTATCCAAGTCATTCTCAACGAAAAAATTTTGTATGTGGAAATAATTGTTTATGGAACTTTAATAATATAATATTTGAAATCCTCTACCCCAAAAACCCATAAAACGATACCCCACATCGGTAGTGGAGTGGGGGTGGTGATAAAGGGTGGTAGTGGGGGTGAATGAAGTAAAACAATATTTTGAGGTTTCTGGTGTACACACACCAAATCACATTTTTTTTTTTTTGCGGGGGTGGTAATGGGGGTGGATAATGCCAAAAATTTTTTGAGAGCTTAGCTCATGTATATACTAAATACCAATTTTATGGACTCTTACCTGCTTGATTTACCTATTTACCCCAAATTTACCCCAATTTACCCCCCAACCCTTCGACGGAAGAAGATGAAAATATAATCCAGTTCTAGATCTCGTTAAAGTACATATGTGTACCAAATTTCAAGTCAATATCTCAAACGGTTCCAGAGTAAACGTGTGCACAAAAAAGTTACAGACAGACCGACAGACAGAAAATTTTTTTTCGCTCAAACTTAAAATCTTGACGTTTCATGACATTCTAAGCCTATTTGAACAATAGAAATTTTTTAAAAATTTTTTGTCGTTAGGTACTATATTTCACTGGATGTGGAAGTAAAATGAGTAATTACATAAAGTTTATTAAAACAGATGCACTCAGTATTGGCGAAAAGGGGGTCAGCAGCCAAGAATAAACGATGCATCAAAGGGAAGGTAAACGCAAAGCAGCAACAGAAGATGAGAAGAGTATTCTTGAGGTGTGCAGGTGCGAGAGTGGAGAGCGCATTCCTGAGCGGTGTGCGATCACGACTGTCTGGTCAAGGTAGGCCTGGCCACATTCCTCAGCCGACTTGACCCTTCTACTTCACAAGATCCGCTCGTCGAGCTCCTGCTGCTACTTGCAACTAGCCGTTGCGTGGTCTTACTATAAGTATGGCTCTAATTTGGTTACCGAATGCGAGAGATATCCGCCAAACAATGACCGCCGGTTTCAAGGTGCATTGTACACATGTAACAGTATACCACGCACGATGAAAAGTAATTAATACCGAAAACGTACACCGACTCGATAATAAACACCGGCGCAACGAGCTATTGAAGAAACCCCGTGATAATTTTTTAAGACTGATCCGGGTCAGCCTCTCAATTAGAGGATTAAGTGAAAAAAAGTATTTGCATTATTATGTTCGCTAAAGCTTACTGCTCAGTTTACTGTTTATAAAAAAAATGATTAGTAAAATTAGATTCATGGATTAGCTTGAAATGAGAAAAATTCTGGATAGTGTGCAATTATGGATAATTTGGAATAAAAACAGATACAATACAATATAATAAAGTAATTAAAAAGTATACGCTGACACTAGTGTAGTCCAATCAACGAATGAGTATAGAGGACATAGAGGGAGGCAGAGTTTTCCTCTTCAGGAATGTGTTGTGGGTAGTTAGGAGGTAAACATACTAAAAGTCCCCGCCCTTAGCCCTGCCGCTTCAGGGGGAGGGGGTGGAAAGGTCCCTTTTTTCGATTCTTCGCTTATAACTCGGAAACGATGCGTCGTAAGCGAAAAATTTTTTTATTCAAAATTAAATTATATTAAATTTCCTACAAGAATGTCTATATTCATTTTCTTCCTATGTGTTATAGTTTCCGAGACATTTGCCAGCGAAAATTGATAACACAGCCCCACAAAAAAAAAACAAAGTTCAAAGCAGCGAACCAGACCCATGTATTCCTATGTATTTTCAGTCGCTGAATCCGAATCCGGGGTCAAAAAAAATCGTACACCCCCAAAATCATTAGCTAGAGCCAAAAAAACACCCCTGAAATGGGATAAAAAGAAGATTAAGCTACGAGAATAGTTGTTACTTCTTAATTAATCGATTTATACAAATTAAGGTTAAACAGCAGCGTACATACAATAGATATGAAACACACCCCCAGGGAGGGGCGAAAACTAGCCCCCATATATAAAAAAATCGATCCAAAACAGCAATGACTGCTGAAAAAGCGCAAAATGTTTAAGTTTTGTTAAAGTGGTAAGAAACTTTATCAGGTCCGACGTAATCTTCATAAACTGCCCCTATAGAGTTGAGAACAACCACCCCCAAGTTTAAAGAACACGAGAAAAACAAGAAAAAACGTAAAATGCAACAGGATTTCTATTTTTATGGATGCTATTATAATTGGCTGAAATTGCGTAGTACTCTAAAATAGAATTAGAAACTTACGTACCATCAACATTCTACAGTGTCAACCCTCAGAGGGTGTGAAAACTACCCCCCATGTAAGGTTTGATTATAAAAAGTTACAGTGACTTCTATAAAAATTCGAAACACCTGCGTTGTGTGTAAGAGAGAAGAAACTAGACTATGTTCGATGCTGTGCTTGAAAAACACCCCACGGGGTTGAGAGACGCCATCCCTATAAAAAAAAACTATGGAAATGAAACGAATAAGCAGCAGTATAGCTTTTTCGTTACATCTTGAATTACGGTAGTTTACATCCTTTCTGGGGGTGTTACTTAATAACACTTATAGGACATGAGTTTCAAACTCTAAATGTGCAACGCGATTTTTGCCAATCATAGCATCCATAAAAATGTAAATCCGGTTAGTTTCTCTCTGTTTTTCCAGCATCCTACAAATATGGGGGTAGTATCTCGCAACCCCGTGGGGTGGTTTTCAAGCACATCGTTGAACATAGTTTCTTCTCTCTTCCACATAACGCAGGTGTTTCGAATTTTTATAGAAGTCACTGTAACTTTTTATAGTTAAATCTTACATAGGGGGTAGTTTTCACACCCTCTGAGGGTTGTCAGTGTAGGATGTTGATGGTACGTAAGTTTCTGGTTCTATTTTAGACTACTACGCAATTTCAGCCAATCATAGCATCCATGAAAATAGAAATCCTGCTGGATTTTACGTTTTTCTTGTTTTTCTCGTGTCCTTTGAACTCAAGGGTGGTTATTCTCAACCCTATAGGGGCAGTTTATGAAGATTACGTCGGACCTGATGTAGTTTCTTAACACTTTAACAAAACTTAGACATTTCGAGCTTTTTCAGCAGTCATTGCTGTTTTGGATCGATTTTTTTATATATGGGGGCTAGTTTTCGCCCCTCCCTGGGGGTGTGTTTCATATCTATTGTATGTACGCTGCTATTTAACCTTAATTTGTATAATTCGATTGATTAAGAAGTAACAATTATTCTGGTAGCTCAATCTTCTTTTTATCCCATTTCAGGGGTGTTTTTTGGCTCTAGCTAATGATTTTGGGGGTGTACGATTTTTTTTGACTCCGGATTCGGATTCAGCGACCAAAAATACATGGGTATACATGGGTCTGGTTCGCTGCTTTGAACTTTTTTTTTTTTGCGGAGCTGTGTAATTAATAAATTAATTAATTATGTATCTGAACTGTTTCTATCAAAACGGTTTACCGTGGTCTACGAAAAAATCAGTCACAAAACAATCTTTACATTTCCTTAAATATACAGTGTGGCTCACTTAAAATGAAGACACACTTATAACTTTTTTATTTTGTTTCCGATTTTAATCAAATTTTACTCATGTATAGAACAAATTAGGATCAACTTATGACCAGACAAACATTCGCCTGCTACAAATTTAAAGCCACCTGCGGCACCAAAATATGCGGAAAAAATTAAAAATTATATTAGGCATTTTCTTATAGCAGTGACGTTTACTGGCAGAGGAAAAGTTCAAACCAATGTTTATTTCACCCACCAAATGCAGCAGCTAGGACTGAAAGAAATTCTGTTTTTGCATGCTTTTACTGGCTGCTATTCACCATCTGCAACATTCCGGAAGAGTAAACGTGGTTTTATAATCAGGTGACTTTGCATTTGTAGCAAGCGAATGTTTTTCTGGTCATAAGTAGATCCTAATTTGTTCTATACTTGAATAAAATTTGATTCAAATCGGAAACAAAATAAAGAAGGGTGTCTTCGTTTTAAGTGAGTCACACTGTATATTTAAGGAAATGTAAAATATTACGTTATATTTCTGTATTTTTGTGTGAAAAATACATCAACAAAATTTGAAAAAAATGTTTTTCTATCTACAGGTAAAGCTAGTCCTGTGTGCCATATTTCAACTTGATATATTTAACCAAGTCCGAGATAATTGGGATTTTGTTTTTTATATTATGATGTAGAAAACCCAAAACAGGTTCCTCAATTCGTGAACGTAATAGCTTTTGGGTATTCCGCTGATTACCAGGCAAAAATGTACTTATTTTTATAATTTTAAGAGAACTACTATAAGGTATTATAATAACCTACAACGATCGGCTTTTACAAAACACAATTAGGCCTAACGGCAAAAAATGGAAAAATGACCAAGTTTTTAGAAAAAAGCCGGTATCTTAAAATAAGAGAGGCATAAAAATTTTGAGAAACTGTTTTTTCCCCATAAACCAGTAACTAAAAAAATGCGCAGCAAAAAAATAATTTTTGTGGAATCACGGAAGTTATAAATCTTGGTAAAAAAAACACACCTTTCTTTCACAACCTATAGATAGTAACCTGCTTCAAAATAAAAGAATCGGGCAAAACTCGCTGTTTCACAAATCTTAAATCCTGAAAACCGCATATCGATATCTATTTTCTTTCTAAAAACATGTGAATTTAAATTCAACCTAAAAATCTCTTCGTCTATTTCAATTGGCCAGCAACTCATTTATGGAAATGTATAGAGGAGTTCGACAAAATATTACGTTAGTAAATATGGTTCTTCCTCTAGCTAATACTAACTTATCCAAATTTCAATATAATTCCACTTTATCACGCTTAGAAGAAACGTGACGTGGGGGCGGACGGACAGACAGACAGACAAGCAGACAGGCAGGTAGATCAACCGACTGGTGGATGGACGAATATACGGACATTTTGAAAGTTGTTCAGTATTGACTAACATAATGATATGAAAATTGTTTCTTTACAAGCAATATTTGCGGTTTTAGAAATGTGTCGATCAAATGCAATCTACTCTTCGTTTTCGTGTTTGTGAAGAGTGTAATAATGAAGCTAACGCAAAACTTAAAAAACCATTTCGGTAATGTTTCAGCATCAACTAATTTTCAAGTAAGCTACTTAAGAATTGTTATTTAAATTCATATTCGTCTTTGTGGCAAAACATTAGCTCCATAAAAGTGAGAGTAAATCATTAACTTCCATTATTGATTAATTTTTTACACACCCTGTAAATAACATTTAAATTACGGGTATTCTTTTTATTCATTATATTTCAATCATTAGAAAATACAATAGTTGAGATTTCACAGTTGGCAAAGAAATTGTGCAAAGTCAAATATTAAAATCAATAGCGATTCGCTTTCAAATAAAGAGACAACCTTTTTAGGCTTAATAAAATAGATGAATGTTTGAATGCAACCGCTTAGTAGCAAAATTAACTTCGCTTAGCTATTTGTTCGGAAATTTAAAAACAGTTCTCTTTAACTCGTCAACTCAAAGTCTGTATCATGCACAAGTAAATTCTAGACTAGGATATGGTGTTTGCTTCTGGGGCAATTTCACAGCATCATCAGATGCGTTTATTGCACAAAACACATATTGAGATGTTTCGCTGGATTTAAAAGTCTAGTAAGCACACACGAAGAAATTCATATTATGATGAAAAAAAAAATAGTGTTAAGAAATGTTTAAGAATTTTTTTAACAGATAGATGTTATTACACTTTGAGAGAATTTTATGTTAAAGTATTAACAGACCGTTTCTATACACAATGGTCGTAAAGGAAAGGCCATGGCAGGTTAAGATAAGTGTCCGAGCTTTTGCAACCTTTTTGCGTGTGGTTTCTTCCAGTGATGTATCTTTGCGTAATATACTACCACAAAAAGTTTTGACCTCAAAAACTTCATAATATCTGGGAAATTTTTTTTTTCGAAAATCCGAAAAAAAATTTTTTTTCTTAATCAAGTGAACCAATTTGTTTGTAATTAACTTATATTGTAAATCTCTCAAGATAATTTATTAATGATATTTTCAGGAAATCTTTTCACGAAGAAAACAAAAATTGATGCTTTTGAATTTTTTGAAAAATTTAAAATACATCTCGTAAATACACGTTAGCGACCACCACCATTTTTTTAAAACTAATTATACACCATACAATGAGCTATAACACATATTTTTCACAAAACTGTATCAAATTGGCAAAGACAATATTACGTGCTTACACAATTTTTTCCCAGATATTATGAAATTCTTGAGGTCAAAACTTATCGTGGTAGTATCTTACGCAAAGATAGATCACTGGAAGGAACCACATGTAAAGGAGGAGGGTAGCTAAGGCCGATTTTAGGCCTATTTTATTTTTTGATTTAAATTCAAAAAAATAATTTTTTTATCATCTGTCATCAATATTTAATTGATTTCACCTCAAACCGAACCTCCTCCCACTCGTACATATCGCTTCTACCTCTTTTAAGTATTAGATAACCAGAATCTAGGAACAGTATCGCTATTTTTTTTTGTATTTGGAAAGTGTTTAGAACTCTCCAAGTCTCCTTTTTTCAAAAAAGTTCTTCTGGACTATCTTCCCCACTAATCCCTTTCCCCACCACGCCTACTTACCCACCCACACCCGTATCTTATAACTCGACTTTATAAACATACAGTTATATACCGGAACTACAAGGATTCTTTATTTTTATCACAGAAAAGATGAGTTTTTATAAAGTCGAGTTATAAGATGAGGGTGTGGGTGGGTAAGTAGGCGTGCTGGGGGAAAGGGATTAGTGGGGAATTAGTGGGGGGATGAACTTAAAAAAAAAGACTTTTGGAGGATTCTAAATACTTTTTAAATGTAAAAATCTAATACTTAAAAGGGGTAGAAGAGATATGTGCGAGTGGGGGGAGGTTCCGTTTGGAGTGAAATCAATTAAATATTGATGACAGATGATAAAAAAATGATTTTTTAAATTTAAATCCAAAAATAAAATAGGTCTAAAACCAGCCTCAGCTACCCTCCTCCTTTGACCCTGCATTGATAAACCAGTTCTTAGAAGACAGTAGTATTTTCTATCACATCCAATGAAAATTCCACTTTAAAAATCCTAATGATAGTTGAAACTTTGAGAAAAGCTTTGAAATGGTCAAACAAACTAGATCAACTATACAAATAAATATTGCGATTTTAAAACTACAATAAATGCACTTCCGAATCATACATTATTATGAAACTTGATATTTTAATAACTCCTTTAGACACGAATTCGTATATTAGTTAAAAACTGAATTTATTTGATCTAACCGAACTTAATACAATCAACATTTCAAAAAAGTTTCTAAAATATTAAAGTTTAGTTTGTTGGCAATTAGAAAATAAATATTTCAGATTGTACTTCAAGTTTTCAAATTTGGCATTTTTGCGACAATATTGTGGTCCTGGTTCCATAGTACGTCCTCGATACACTTTTAGTATTATTTTGACTCAAACTATACGCTCTGGAAGTATTGTCCAATACTCCTGGGATACCCTGTATAATTTTCTTATCATAGAAGTTTATGGCGAATGCGCCGGGTCGCACAAAGGTACATGTGTTGATTTAGTTTTAAAAAGACCTTGATTAATAATTTAAATAGTGAAACTATTTGAGTTCTTGTTCAGTTCACTTTTCTCTGAGCTTTTTTAACTCTGTACAGATATATACCAATGCTATGTAATATTCCTCTAGCATACGATTCACCTCTTCCAATGAATTTTTTAGAAGTAAAACAATCCAAAATGTAAGCATAATCGATATGTTGAACACAATTTGGATCATAGACCGGTCTGTCACAGGTGTTTCGTCTGGTGACCCATTTGCCCACATAATATAAAAATACTTATCGTCTTTAAATCTTAATAAGTAAATTATGTTATCTAGTAAAATTAATAATATAATACTACTAGTAATTTATTTTATAATAAAAATTAATATATTATATATTATAGTTTTAATGTAATTGATTTTGTAATGGCTTTACCTATGTATTTACTTATTTATTGTAGTAGCAATAAAACTGTTTTTTAAATCCGTGGCTATGTTTTTTTATTTTTGCAAAAAATCATAATTGCATAATTCACATGTACAATAAATTATATCAAATCAAATAAACCAATAAACTCACAAAGGTTAGATTCTGTGTGAGTTTTAGAAGAAACATGCATTTTCCCCCTAATTTTTGGCCTTGGATGAGTTCCATCAGCCAGCTACATAGATGGAAGAAAGAAAACATCCATAATTTACAAACTTTAACAAAAAATGTTAAAATAAGATAAGGATCTTTAATTTGGAAATTGTCAAGCAGCAAAGAGAAACGAAATAGAACAAAACATGGGTCTCAAAATGTCTGTCAAGAGGTTGGGAAGAAGAAGTAAAAGAATACTGATGATAAATGAGCCTTGGAAACAGCAATGTAACACTTCATATTTTACTTATATAAAATACACGTGGTTGAGAAAATATAGAAGAGAACATGGACAAAAATATAACAAACAATTTTCTTCAGCTTATTATCAGTATATCAATTTATAAATATAAGATTTAAGCATAATAATAGATAGTATTATTCGAACTCGTCCTATATTGTCAATATTTTTATTCTTCTCAACAAAGTCGTTTATTATTGTCACCATCATCATCATCTTCACCGTCGTCATTAATCATCGTTACGATAATCAGCCCAACGTAGTAGAGCCATTTTAGTTTTCTAATCTCATCCCAAACAGTGCGACGTGAGAGAGTGGCACAATGTGGTGTTGGCGGCTCCTAAAATGCAGCCTCGTGGGCCCTCATAACACGGAGTGGCTGCCTTTTGCATTTTGACACCAGCGACGTGGAAACCGATCAACAGAGAGGAATGGTGTTGAGTTCCTTAAGAAGAGACGGCCTAACAACTGCAAGACTACCAATTATCAAGACCACCCATTTAATTACAGAGCCTGGGTACATTTTCATTAAATTTAAATAAATCTCTGCATTTATCTTGCTTGTGATTTCTTTCGTTATAACACTTCTGTCTACTAACACAAGAACTCAATGATATACAGATTCGGCAAATGCAGTTTTATATATACTGAGGTAAACGAGTGCAATAAAGGAAACAGAGAAACTAGAAAAAGAAAGGCGGATATACTGCTCCCAGCACGCTCCACACTTACATCTTATTTTTAGGTTGCCTATTATGTTATCTGTCCGTGTGAGTGTCTTATTTTAAAAATTGATCTGTAAGTTTCCTGGATACTTAATATTTAGAAATAGTTCAATAAATACTTAAGTTTGTTACAATGATTGTATACTATTTTTTGGAAGTGAGATTTTCCAGATACTTACGTGATTTTTGTTTTTGTTTCATTTACAGTAAATAAAATTATTTCCTCTCTTGATATCATTGAATAGTAATGCAGCATCATTTACGTAGAAGATTATCTTACTTAATTGCAGAATATCGTTGATGTACATTTAAAGTAATATTGGTCCTATGTCTGCGGCTTGAGATGTTCCGTATGTAATAATTTTCTGTTACCTGTTTTCTGATTTTCTTAGTTACTATTTGCTGTAGACTGTTTAAATAGTCTGTTCGCGACATAGAGCGCAGCTCTTAATCCATAAATATATAGTTTATTGAGTAGTGCGATACTGTTCAGAAATACTACCAAAGATTTTTGACACTTGTTTGTATAAGGCCCTGTGAGGTACGTCACTAACTAAATCATGTATTGGATAGCCACTCTCTAGAGCCATATATTGGGAAGAATAAGATTTTATATATACTATAAGTGGTTCAACCAGTGTAGGAAAGAAAACAGAGAAATTAGGAAAACAAAGGCGCATAAGCTCCTCCCAGCACACTCCACACTTTGTGAAATCTTATTTGCATCATCTTGTCGTGTCTCAAGGTAGGTCATCGGTACCTATCGCTTCCAACCGTTGTAAAGGATCATTTTGCGAAATGTCGTTTACGCGCAATTTTTTTTTCTTAAAGTATAGTTTGGGATTTAGAGAAACATATGCCAACTATTCGCACGCGTGATAGGTGGGGCAACACACTTAAAAATTAAAAAAATCGTCCATTTGTTGCCATTTTTCGCTTTATTTGCAATATACCTCGTATATGAAGCATTTTTTGAAAATATATCAAGGGACTGAAAAGTTGAGAAAATTGATGTTGAACATTTTATTATTCTTGACATTTTCCCAGAAAATTCTTCGTTTAAGAGCTACAGATGAAAGAAAAATGCTACTTTTCTATTTTTTGATTTTTTCTTTTTAAGTGATTATAATAAATATTAATACGAAATATAGCATCGGTATAATGTAAATTATGTTCAAATGTCCAATTTACAGTTTAAATAAAATATATTTACAGAACTATTTATAATTTACATATTAAAGTGAAAAAAAAAAAACTTTTCAGGTATTGAGGTATTAAAATGATGGGAAAATAAATAAACAAATATATATTTTCACAAACAGACTATTTATTTTATGCATATTACAGCGTACATGCATTTCATGTATAACTTAATAGAATAAATATAATAAAATAGAATAAGTTTATTTAACAAATTGATCTACTACAATGTAATTGTTAAAAACTGAAACACTATGATAAATAAACTAAGCTCCCACATTAAGTGTTATTTAGAGCACTTGAGCGTGCATTGGACACACAAAAAAATAAATATAATATATACTAGGGTGGCCCATCTTTTTCGAAATCGAAATTTTTTATTTCTCACTCCTGCAAATGGTTCCATTTGAAGAAAAAACAGTCCCCTCAAAATATTATTGAGGCAAATTGAAGGCAAGGGGTGCCGCAGAATGCATTATTATGCAATAATAAAAGTAAATGGAATTATTTACATTCTTTGGTTGATGCATTGTTTTTTTTTTTTTTAATCAGCAACATTTATCTTTAGAATGACTAATCAAGTCATACAAATATCAAAGACATTATCTGTTGTGACTATGACATGTGTCATACTACTGTAAATTCGTAGTCTAAGAAAACTAGACTAGAAGTTTTTGAAATAAAACTCTCGTTTTATCTTTGTGTATTTTATTATGAAACGTTTTTTTCATACATAGTACCAAATATTATCCTAAATCTACAAGACATATAGTAATAAAAACAATATTTTTTGCACTAGGCCAAAGCATGCGACAGGGTTTCTTTTTTTACATTTGGAAACTGTGATTTATAATCATTTACAACTTGGAGTAAAAACTGTTTTTGGTCTTCATTTTTTGTTAAAATGTCATTATAGTCAGTAATAAGTTTGATTCCTCTCTCAGCGGCATCATTTACAACTTTAATTTTGTTTACAATATTGAAACATCTCCATGTTGTTGGATCATTTTCCAAAAATTCCATAGACAAACCTAATTTTTGAAAAAACTGTTTAGTGTTCTCGCATATGAAGTCCTGAATTTCCTTGTTTTCAACGTCAGTAATGTTACTAATCATAAGTCGTTTAATACCCTCTTGATTTGGTGCTTTCCTATTCAAAGCTTTAACCATTTCTCTTTTAGTGGTAACTGAAATATCGTCATCAAAGAAAGATAAGCCAACATTTACTGAATTAAGGTACCACAAATGGTTCAATATTTTCCTACTTGCGGCTTGAGATATTTCTTTGTCAATATTTTGATAATTAATGAGTTCTTTACAAAAGTCTAAGTCATGAAGCGGTGCTTTACTAGCAAATGACGCTGTAAACCAGGCCTTTACATAAACCTTTACAATAAAGAGACATATATCTTCAATACCTATTTTTCTTTTTTAGTTAGTTGGAACTGATTTTGGAAAAAAATATTTTTAGACAGTAAATGGCTTTGGCCATCCAACGTGCATGATGGAATGCCCCTGGTTGATAGAATGTCGTGTGAGTGGGCTCTTCTTCAACAAAAAGTTTAGAAAGCATTAAAAATTCTTTATAATCATCACGAGGCTGTTGCAAAGTTAAAGCTGCATTTAGAAACTTTACAATTTCGGCTTTAACTGGTTGTAAAATGTGTTTAATTTTTGATACCTGAAATCCAGTTTTTAGTTTATTTTGATCTATTTTAGGCCAAAATTCCCTAAAACGTTTAAATAGTTGCACATTTGGACCAGATGAGGAAGGCATTTTTGTGTCAAACACACTTCTCAAAACCACTTCAAAAATATGATGTCTACAAGGAAAATATAGAATATCTCTTTCTAATTTTTGTTGCAATAGTGTGGCTGCCCCATTTATATAACCCATATTTGATGCTGTTGTATCACAACACAAAGCTATTACCTTTTCGTCCAAATTCCATTCACAAAGCACATCATAAACTGCTTCAGTCTGTTCTCTTCCAGTTGAATTGGGCAAAGCTGGTACTCCAAGTAGTTGTTCAATATCTCCACTAGTAACTAAGATAGCAAGTCTATCGATATTTCCAATTCCAGTGAGAGAAGGTAAAAGTTTTCCATCCCAATGGATGACTGGGGCCGGCAATTCAGAATTACCGAAGACAGTTTTTAATATTTCAGCTCTTTCTTCGCGGATGCGTTGTCTAGAGCGCTGAAGTGTGGTTCTGCTGATGGACAAAGATGTGGTGTCATGTAATAGTGCTTCTGCTACTGGACTCCATACCTGTCGCTTATTTTGCAATCATCAAATGCAGCGGCTATTTTTGGTGTGATGATGTTACATGTTCCATACAATCTCCTCTTTTTTGGCTGTGACGGGCCAGGCTGGTCTTGTAACAACTCTTCTTGGGCTTCGATTATTTCATCTTCATTTTCGTTGAAGTCGGCTGAATTACTACTTGATGATAGACAGGTGACTGTTTCCTCTCATCTAGCTTTTTCTTGTTGACTTCGTTGCATTCGTTCGGATAATTTCTGTCATTTCTCCTCAGCTGATTTTTCTTGAGAAGCAAGTTGGTAATCAATACCATGCATAAATCCAGGACGTCCCTTTTTTCTTTGGTTAATTAAAAACTGCTTATCTTCATCTATTTTCATGAACTCCAATGCATTTGCATGAGAAATGTCAAAGAGATCGTCCAATTTTTCAACGAAATTTTTTTCTTTACCTCCCGCACTGGCCCTTTTAGCCGATTTTTGTAAGTTCCTCCACTCTGCATAAAGTTTATCTAGTTGTTTAACACAATGAAAATCCTGACGTGTCGGAATGCGAGCTTTATCCTAAAAAACTGACACCTCTTTTATTGTTAATTTAGCACTTTCATGTACACTTAGCTTCACTTCACGAATGTTATAAAAGAGCACTTGTAATACTTGTCTATTAGACGGCAATTTATTGCCAATGATTTCTGACGAATAGTGTCCAACTAAGTAAATGAAAGTATCCTTTCGTAAGGATCTGACATCAGCCATCGTTAAATGTTTTTTCAAAAAGGAACATATGCTGGAACTTATAATGTCACCACTGTAAAACACAATTGCAAACTGACATAAAAACCTACCGTAGGTGCATTATATTTCCAAACTTCCAAAACAAATAATTTCTAGGAAATAATTACACCAATAAAACATTATGAGAAAAGAGGTAGATATTTGTATTTTAAGTAAAATTTAAGTGTATTACCGTAATAAAATCTTATCTACAAATTTCTACCTGAATGCGGCACGGGTTACCGTTCACCGAATTATCTGAAACTTTGACATAAATTATTCCTAGTATAATAGTATATTTTCGTGGGGTGAGACTTAAAAAATACGCAAAAAAAATTCACCCCCTATAGAGATGGGCCACCCTAATATATACAGTGTGTTTCACTTCTCGTGAAGACACCCTTGTATTTTTTTTATTTGTGGCCGAATTAATTTCAAATTTTTATCAGCCATACAAGTCCATAAGACGACTTTATTCAACACATAAATGCCGTCTAAATCTAAAACGCCGGCCTACTGCGATAAAAAGAAAATGTCAATTTTCGAGAAATCATAGTAGGCTTAGAGATAGACAAAAATTTTGTTAATGAAAGTTGTTCAGGATCACTTCATATGCTCCTCTGTAAAATTTTGTGAAAATCGGAATATTTTCAAAAAAAAATTTTTTGTTTCACTTCTCGTGAAGACACCCTTGTATCGTTTTTATTTTTGGCCGAATTAATTTCAAATTTTTATCAGCCATACAACTCCATAAGATGACTTTATTCAACACATAAATGCCGTCTAAATCTAAAACGCCGGCCTACTGCGATAAAAAGAAAATGTCAATTTTCGAGAAATCATAGTAGGCTTAGAGATAGACAAAAATTTTGTTAATGAAAGTTGTTCAGGATCACTTCATATGCCCCTCTGAAAAATTTTGTGAAAATGGGAATATTTTCAAAAAAAGAGAACACATAAAGAGAACTTTTTCCAACAAATGAAAGTTGTGAACAAAAATCAGCATTCAATAAAACAATAAAAGGGCTTTTTATTTTTACATATCAAGTTGAATGTAATATCTTTTCTTTTTGTTATCTCTGTTCTGGAGGAGTAACTCTCCATCATATCCTTCCTCCTTATCGGCTCAGAAATTTAGGAACATGGACGGTTTTATTGTTTTAAATGTTAAGAGTGCCGTGAAATTAACTGTCAATATGTATTGTTTTATTTATTTCGTTATTGCTTTTATGACAGAAGTGATTGTTGTTATTTTCTGTGGAGTTTGTTAGTTTTTCTTGTTTTAATAATTTAATTCGTACTAAAGTTTCCTTATTTCATATCTTTGCTCATAATGGTTAGAATACTTTTAACTACTGATGAAAAAATTGAAATAATAAAGATAGTCGGTGAAAATGTACGGTCTTCAAGAGAAGCAGCAGAAGAATTTAATTTAAGACATCCTCTAAGACAACCAATACACCATGGTACCGTAGCAAGAATATGTCACTTGTTCAATACAACTGGCAATGTGCTTAAACCGAGAGTACATCTTAATCGAAATCACGGAGATGATAATGTTATATTAGCGGCGTTTAACGCCAATCCTACTACCAGTCTTCGAAATATGGCTCGTGACCTTAATTTGTCGGCATAAAAAATTTGGAGATGTGTAAAACGCCATAAGCTACAACCGTTTAAACCAAAATTTTTACATACCTTGGAGGAAGGTGATGAAGAGAGAAGACTAGAATATTGTTTATGGATCCAAGGTAATTATTTAAACAATAGAGACTTCTTGAAGAAAGTAATTTTCACGGATGAGGCAACTTTCTCCACCAACGGGGTAGTGTCATCACAAAACTCTAGGTTCTGGGCAGTAGAAAATCCTGATTGGATAACAAATTGTAAAAGGCAATATTCCCAGAAGGTAAATGTGAGGTGCGGAATTTTTAACGAAACAATAATAGTGCCGATTTTCTTTTTTCAAAATATAAATGCGTTAAATTTGCTAGAATTTTTAAATAATGATCTTTGGAATGCAATAGTTGATTTTCCTTTGGAACAATTGTATTTTCAACTCGACGGAGCATCTATCCACAATTCCGTAGTAGTGAGAGCATGAATGAATGAACATTTTCCCCAGAGATGGATAGGACGAAATAGCCCTCTAATACATTGGCCACCCAGATCACCTGATCTCACTCCAATGGATTTTTATTTTTGGGGTCACATTAAAAACAAAGTTTATATGACCAGACCTCAAACTGTAGAGCAGCTTTGTGAGAGGATAAGGCAAGCGTGTTTAGAAGTTACAGCTCAAGAACTGCGAAGAGTTGTAATAAATAACAGAAAACGGATTGAGAAGTGTATTACACTTGAGGGTGGGTTAGTGGAAAGGGGCCCAATATAATAAATAAGTAAAAAAAAAACCATTAACTTCTTTTATTTTTGAATTTTTCTAACACTGCGGCTTTTGCTTTATCTGTATTTTTTTTTTCCCGACAATATTATCATTCATTATTAGTAGTCTTCTCTGTAAAAACAACGGCCCTTTTCAGGGCCACCAATTTAATTCAAAAAGAATTCGTTATATGACAGCATCCTACCAACCTACATATTCTTGACAGATGTTAAAACTCATTAAAGTAATGATTTTAATTTTAATTATTCTAAGGCCGGCGTTTTAGATTTAGACGACATGGGGCATATGAAGTAATCCTGAATAACTTTCATTAACAAAATTTTTGTCTATCTCTAAGCCTACTATGATTACTCGAAAATTTACATTTTCTTTTTATCGCAGTAGGCCGGCGTTTTAGATTTAGACGGCATTTATGTGTTGAATAAAGTCACGTTATGGAGTTATATGGCTGATAAAAATTTGAAATTAATTCGGCCACAAATAAAAAAGATACAGTCTTCACGAGAAGTGAAACAAACATTTTTTTTGAAAATATTCCGATTTTCACAAAATTTTACAGAGGGGCATATGAAGTGATCTTGAACAACTTTCATTAACAAAATTTTTGTCTATCTCTAAGCCTACTATGAATTCTCGAAAATTGACATTTTCTTTTTATCGCAGTAGGCCGGCGTTTTAGATTTAGACGGCATTTATGTGTTGAATAAAGTCACCTTATGGAGTTGTATGGCTGATCAAAATTTAAAATTAATTCGGCCACAAATAAAAAAGATACAGATACTTCACGAGAAGTGAAACAAAAATTTTTTTTTTGAAAATATTCCGATTTTCACAAAATTTTACAGAGGGGCATATGAAGTGATCCTGAACAACTTTCATTAACAAAATTTTTGTCTATGTCTAAGCCTACTATGATTTCTCGAAAATTGACATTTTCTTTTTATCGCAGTAGGCCGGCACGCCGCGGCGTTTTAGATTTAGACGGCATTTATGTGTTGAATAAAGTCGTCTTATGGACTTGTATGGCTGAAAATTTGAAATTAATTCGGCCACAAATAAAAAAGATACAGGGGTGTCTTTACGAGAAGTGAAACACACTGTATATACACATATAATACACACATATAATACACACATTATATATAACATAATAATACCTTAACAACACTAAAACTTCTAAAATGGTGTACATTATAAAAAAAGAAAATAAGTATAACACTAAGTACTTTGACAATGATATACAATATAAAACATAAGATAAGCATATACTGCTAAATTTCAGGTGACTAAAATGATCGTCTACCGTGAATTAATTATTTTTTAAATCTATTAAATCATTATTTATTTTTCTTTCAGTTCTCATTACAAATTGTTTGGTGGAAACTATTTTAAATTTATGAACTGATTTTATGTTTTTAATTTCAGAGGGTAAAAAATTATATGCTTTCGGAGCAAGGAAGTTATGGCTTCTCTGGCTGATGGTTTTTGACATTCTTTTACAAAAATTATCATTTTTATATCTGGTGTGATTTACCAAGTTCTTTTCTTCAGAGTATGTTTTTACTACTAAGGAGTGAAAGTATAATTGCGGATGTCTATTATTCTGGCATCTTTGTATAATATATCTGATGGTTAAGTTATTATTATTTTTTTTATATTTAGATTTTTTTTTCTAGACTACTAAGGTTAGTTTTTAATAACCCTTCCTACCCTATTATGCCATATCGCAATTGAGATTCAATTAAAGCAAGATAAGTTGTTCTAAGTTGATTAATATTTAGTATATCTCGAAGATTATTAAAGAGGTACAGCGTACTTCTTAATTTACTAAACAATTTATTTATATGAATATCCCACTTGAAATTAGAATTTATATAAATTATTATTATTATTCTATTCTATTATATTCCATTAAGTTATTAATGAAACGCATGTACGCTGTACTATGCATAAAATAAATAGTCTGTTTGTGAAAATATATATTTGTTTATTTATTTTCCCATCATTTTAATACCTCAATACCTGGATAGTTTTTTTTTTCTCTTTAACATGTAAATTATAAATAGTTCTGTAAATATATTTTATTTAAACTGTAAATTGGACATTTAAACATAATTTACATTATACCGATGATATATTTCGTATTAATATTTATTATAATCACTTAAAAAGAAAAAAATAGAAAGTAGCATTTTTCTTTCATCTGTATAAAACTACATTTGCCGAATCTGTATATTCTCTTTTTAATTAAATCCAGAAACACTATGGCTTGGTGGCAAATGGCTTTTGGGTTGATGGGATGGAGCAGTTCAAATATGTATCATGCATCGCTGTACTCTGCGACTGCCTGCACTGCTTCGATTCTTTGGGACACGTACGGCACAATGGAATTCTAACATGCCCTAAGCTTATCTAATGCGGTAGTAGAGCACCTCCAGAGCTGCGTTGTATCCAGCCATATAGGATGACACTGCACGATCGAAACATGTCAAGAGAATGTGCATTAGGATCTGAGAATGTGAATTACAGGCCCTGCATGTAGTTTGGATATTGTTCTTTAGAATAACGCTCCGATATACCCAGGTATTTATTATTTTATGGGGACACGCTAATACAAACCCCCGATTAAGCCTGCCGAGGAAAGCAGACACCAATTTGTAATGTTTATAAAAGACAGAGTGTAAATGTTTATCCATGTGCCGTCTCAGTAGGTTTTCATGTTTTGCTTTCGCCATTTCATCTTTAAGTTTTCTATCCACCTCAGGAATTAGAGGAATACCTGCTTGAATAGGATCAAAGGTGAACTCTAGTAGTGCGAGTTTGTGAGATATTACTATAAATGAGCCTAAAAAACAGCATGGTACGGATGCTATAATGGTTACGTTAATAAAAAATACAATGATCTATATTCCACCTCAGGAATTAGAGGAATACCTGCTTGAATAGGATCAAAGGTGAACTCTAGTAGTGCGAGTTTGTGAGATATTACTATAAATGAGCCTAAAAAACAGCATGGTACGGATGCTATAATGGTTACGTTAATAAAAAATACAATGATCTATATTCTGAAACGTCTATAGCAGACAATAAGCATTTTTTTTAAGTAACTTTACTCAAGTTTTAAAGAAAACCGTTGTTTAAGCAAGGCAACAAATATCTGAAACTAATTTCTTTAATAATTAGTATACAAAAACCAAATAGTTAAAAAATGATTAAAAAACTGTTGGGTCATAATTATTCTCCCCAATATATGGCTTTCGAAAGTGGCTATCCAAAACATGATTTAGTTAGTGACATAGGTATACCTGGGGCTTATACATATACGTGTCAAAAGCCTTTGGCAGTATTTGTGGAACTAACAAAGATTTTTGATATGGTAGCGCACTGCTCAATAATTATATATTTATGGATTTAGAGGTGCACTCATGTCGCGAACTTATCACAGACTATTATTTTAAACAATCTACAGCAAACAGTAACTATAAAATCAGAAAACAGTTAAAGAGAAAATTATTACATACGGAACATCTCTAGCGACAGACATAGGACCAATATTACTTCAAATGTACATCAACGATATGCTGCAATTAAGGTAAGTGAACGACAATTCTCCTACACCCTTGAACCGATTAAAAAAATTTTTGATGGGTTTTTAGAGATGGTACTAGGCTACCGAAAACTAAAGAAAGAAAAAATATATTTTCTCATGCGAAAATCAAAAAGAAAAAATTGTTTTGTTGATTTCAATGGTTTGGTATCATTCTAACAAGTTTTCTCTAAAAACTTATCAAAGAATTTCTTCAATCGGTTCAGGGATATACGAGAAATTGTGAATTACGAAATCATTTTCTTAAGCATGGCACCGCCACCCTTAAGTAAAACTCTCTCCTACGTGAATAATACTGCGTTACTATCCAATGAGATCAGGAGAGGAAGCAAAAACAAAAATCACGCATGTGGAAAATCTTACATCGAAAAAATAATATACAATCATTCTAACAAACTTACTAGTTGCAACAATTAAGAATTTATCGAACTATTTCAAAATATTAAGTATCCAGGAAACTTATAGATCAACTTTTAAAATAAGACGCACACAGACAGATCACATAATATAGGCAACCTCAGGATATTATGTACATTTTACCAATTAAAACAAACACCGAAATCAAAACAGTTATTAAATATTTATAAAACATTGGTTGAATCTTTACTAATATATAATATAATAACATGGGGATCTGCCTACGAAATGACACTAAATTGTTTAAGAACGCATTTTGAAAATTTTATGAGGCAGCTAAAAATATATTTATTAATAATAGAAGAGTCAATGGAAAATCGAACGAATTAGACATCGAACGATTATTGATATTAAATGCTACAAATTATATGCAAAACATTAAAAATTCAAATAAAATACATCACAATTTCATACGAGACCAAATTTAGCACTAAAATTATAAAATCTTCCTATTTTAAATGTACAACCTACATAAGATTACATCTTAATGACAACATATTACATAAGATAAAATAAATTAAAAGATACGCATTTTTAGACTTCATAACACCATCACCAAAGAAAATTTATCTTAAATTTATTAGTCGGGGAGCATACTTGATGAAATATATACTCCGTGGGAAATTTCATGATGAAATTGTGGGAGTAAGTTTAATACGTTCCTTATGCCATAATCGTCTTTGATTGAATTTGTGGCAGACGGCCTATATGGCGTCATATATTCAAGATGGCGGCCACCCCAGATATCATCGGAAGTTCTCGATAACTGTTGATAGGTCCTATTGCTAGCAATATGTACATTTCACAACCGTTTGTATGGTTTCATGAAATACACACTTTGTTGTTGTGTTGATCAGTTCACTGCCTTCATATGTTTAAGGTAGTCGATGTTCTGATAGTGTTGTAGATACATTTCACATCCTCATGTTGTTGCTTTCCTCTAGATCGTGTCAAATGGTGGTGTTCTGTTTTTACTTCTTCTTCAATTCCAATCATTGCTTTGGTTTCTGTAGAAAGTCTTGCCAGCTCAGGAGAGGTAAAAAATAATCGTGTTAAAGTATTTTTCTTTTGTGTTATGTTAATTGGAAATGATATGAGTGATAACAAAATTAAAAATGTTTTTATACAAAACACCTAAATGATAAAAGATATCGATAAATTCCTAAGGACCTTCTTTATTGAAAAGTTCCTTGTAAATAAAAAAGGTTCAGTACAAAATATTGATAGGATGGCTCTATCAAGAGTTTTAATCGAGAACTTCCGATGATGTCTGAGGTAGACGCCATCTTGGATATATAACATATAGGCCGTCTGCCACAAAATCAAGCAAAACACCTGGTAAGGCATGATTATGGTGGCCATAAGGAAACGATTAACATTGGTTCCACAATTTCATCATCAAATTTCCCACTGGATGTGTTACGTCCCCCGACTATATAGACTATATAGGGATAACACTTCACCACAACCTACTAAATAAGATAGAATAAGTTATAAAATATTAGTGTACTGGCTGCCTACTTAGAATTTTCACCAAGTATAACGTCAGCTTAGAGAAACCGAGAAATAAAAGACCACAAACGGCATTATTATTAAAAACTACATATTATTATATATCTTGAACTTATTTCTTTAAAAATGGTTTATATTTTCATTTAATCTATTGTACCTTGGGCGTACTACGAATAAGTAAATAATGGTACTAAAATTTTAAACCGAAAATTAATTCACATTTCAATACCCAGCAAACATTTATAAATAAGTGATCTTGGGTTTTCCTTTGCTTATAAAAAGTATGTGATAAAAAGTATTAATAATTATTTTATTTTTATAGGTGAAGGCTTTCTGGGTTAAGTTTCTCAGCTGTATTAAAGACAACTTTATTCAACCGCAACAATGTTACGTAAGAATAACAAATAACTTGCTTGCAAGAAAAGAAATTGCAAATTCTTTTAAATACTCGTGGGATTTGTGAATTCCACCCAGGTCAATGCTTTTTACCTATTTAAGTCAAGTAATCACAATAAACCGCTAGTTTCATGCTTTAATTCGATTTTAATAATTAATTACAATTTTCTCACAGGAACTGTAGTATGTACTTTTGATATTTACGAGGGTAAGACAATTTATAAGTGAAATTAGTAAAATATTACATAATACTAATAAGTTTTTCCTGATTTGGAAATTAGTTAAAACGAAAAGAAACATAAAATTATTCATTAGTAATAAAAAAGTTTTGTAAAAACAATTTTTGCTGTAAAATCTATATTTATTGCATTTAAATATAAGGCAACAAAATTTAGTCCCGGAGGGGATTGGGACTTTCGACACTGCTTAGGAAGTGGTTTCTACAGACATCAAAACACTTGAACACTAAAGTCTGTTCGCTGATAGAGTCCTGGTGTGACGTCACGAACGTCGGAACTAAGATGCTGTAGGCCCGTTGGTGTTTTCGAATGTACAGTGGCGTCGCTTTGTTTTATATTTTACTTGATGTATTTAATTATATTTATTTAAAGGAAATTGAATTATAAGCATATATCATACATCTATTGTAAATTTATAGTAAGTTAAGTTAAATAAATAAATTATAATATTGAATTGTTTTGGTTTCAAGTAAAAAATACGACAGAGCAAATATACAAAATAAATACAGTTAAATAGTTGCAGCTAAATCTTTTTTATTCATTAACTAGCTGATGCCCGCGACTTCGTTCGCGTGGAAGACTTCTGCGTGAAATTAAGAACATTGACATACTAACTTATGCCTATAAAGAAGTACTACATACTCACTGAGTACTACTATGGTACTTAGGAAGTACACTCGAGGGAACCTACTGCGCATTCATTGCCCTGAAGGAAAACTTATGCGCATTCATAGTACCTGGAAAACCCAGTGCGCATCCAAGGTACCCGGGGAAACCCACTGCGCATTCACTGCACTCAGCAAAACTTCTGCGCACCTGTACTCAAGGAAACTCACTGCGAATCCATTGCATTCAAGGAAACCAACTGCGCATCCATTGCACTCGAGGAAACCCACTGCGCATCGCAATTTGTTAACAATTCATTATTCTATTTTTGTGTTAGAGCGAGTTAAACGAAAAAATAATTATTTTAATCGACAATAGAGCACATAGGCGGGTATGTGTCAAACATGCTTAAAAACATCCCTATCCCTGTTCACCCGTTCGTTCGAAGGGTTTTTTTTTTGAAAACCGACGAATATGTGTCTCCTTATTTCCTCAGAAGAGCCCATCGCTGGAATATCAAGATTCTGACTTACGCGATTTCAGAGATACGAGTACCCTTTAGATCATTTACCACCCTCGTTTTCACCCCTTCAAAAGTGAAAATCGAAATTTGGTCTTACTCGTATCTAATAGATTCCAATAAAGAGTATTTCTGCCAAATTTATCGTTTGTAGGTCCAACCGTTTCCGGAAAGTTTGAAAACCTCCCCCTCCCCGTTCACCCGTTCGGGGGTCTCTCTTTGAAAACCGTCGAATACGTGTCTTCTTATTTCCTCAGAAGAGTCCATCGCTCAAATAATCATGTTTCTGACTCACGCGATTTCAAAAATACGGGTGCGCTTTAAACCAGCTACCATTCCCGTTTTTACCCCTTCAAAAAGTGAAAATGGAAATTTCGTCTTACACGTATCTAATATATTTCAACAAACTATATTTCTGCCTAATTTCACGCATCTAACTCTAACCGTTTCCGAAAAAGCCTAAAAGTTCAACCCCATTTTCGAAAAATCCCTTCTTAGTGGTTGCCTACGTCATTCGAGGAACCTCTACGCAAAATTTGAAGTTTCTAGACCCAGCGGTTTGAGCTGTGCGTTGATAGATCAGTGAGTCAGTCAGGGTATATAGAAGATTCACTAATAGAATAGAATTTGGTCAAATAAGTACATGTAATCTTAAACTAAAAATATATAGAGTAGAGTAGCTTCGGCTAGACTTCGCCCTAGGTATTGTATTAATGTATAATACTGAAATAAAGGCAATTTATTATTATTATTATTATATACTTAATACTAATTATGTCATTGTCACTTTCATTACACAGCCACACAAAAAAAATAAAGTGTCTCGACCCCAGAGACTGACTAGGTAGACTTTATGTTTTTCGGGTCGCTGAATCCGAATCCGGGGTCCATTTGATCCCATGTCATCAGGTTCAAGGTCATGTGAAGGTCAAATTGATATGACCGTGAAAAATTCCGTAAAAAATTTATGTTTATGTTTTTGAGGTTGCTGAATCCGAATGCAGGGTTTAATTTGATCCCATGTTACAGGTTTAAGGTCATTTGAAGGTCAAATTGAGATATGACCGTGTAAAATTCCGTAAAAAATTTATGTTTATGTTTTTGAGGTTGCTGAATCTGAATCCGGGATCCATTTGATCCCATGTCATCAGGTTTAAGGTCATTTGAAGGTCAAATTGAGATATGACCGTGAAAAATTCCGTAATAAATTTATGTTTATGTTTTTGAGGTTACTGAGTCCGAATCCGGGCTCCATTTGATCCCATATCATCAGGTTTAAAGTCATTTGAAGGTCAAATTGATATAGGACCGTGAAAAATTCCGCAAAAAATTTATGTTTATGTTTTTGAGGTTGCTGAATCCGAATCTGGGGTTTATTTGATACCATCATGTCAAAGTCAAGATGAAATGAAGGTCAAACACCTGAAATTCAATAATACAATCTTTTTTGACCCCGGATTCTGAAAAAGCAGAAAATTTTACATCCAAATACATCCTGAACGGTTCGTGGAACCGATTTCTTAGGTCATTTGTTGGTTATCAAGCGGTCAAATGCTTATTTTCTATTTCTTAGCTGATATATCGATTGTAAATCGAAAACTTGCCTCTATAATTAGTGACCTTCAAGTTTTTGTGGTCGCTTATCACGATCCTGGTATCCATTTGATACCATGACGTATAAACCAAGGTCAATTGAAGGTCAAACGCCATAATTCGAATGATATAAATTTTTTAACCCCGTATTCTCAAAGAATAAAAAATCTTACGTCCAAATACGTCTTGATCTGAGTCGAACCGAACTTTGGGTTGCATATGGAGGTATTAAACTATTTTGAGATGTTTTAAACTACATTTTTAAGTCCAAAGACCTAAATCCAAATCTGCTGAATTCAATAGCCTCAAAATTCAATAACCCAATAACCTAAGAGCTCTAAAAACCTGATCCCGTAGCTATAAAATGGGGATTACAGACGATGAAAGCTGATGAATCCGTTTACTCGAATGACCACATTACTCAATAATCCAATAACCGACTAATCCCATAATTTTATTACTTAGTCTCTCATAGCAAACATTCTATTCTTTATAATTAAAGTTGTTGAGCTTCACAATTCCAATACATGCCTCTGTAATTATGGAACTCATTTTCTCGCTCTGCAACTTATCATGAAATTTCTTTGCATGGAACAACCTTTACACCCAAATCAGCACTTGTGTCTGCATCCAGGGCACCTCCTCGCGGTGACGGCGGGCAACGGAGTAAGCCCGTTATGATGTACAAAATCCGTTCACGCAACCTCCTCGTGGTGTACATCGGGTAACGCTAATGCTGACGGTTTCACAATTCAGTTGAAAGATTCAAAAGAAATCTGTATTTGACCTGCAGATGATCTTTCAGGTTCCAAAAAATTATATCATTCGAGTTATAGCGTTTGACCTCATTTTATACATCATGGTATCAAATGGATACCGGGATCGTGATAAGCGATCACAAAAACTTAAAGGTCACTAGTCATAGACGCAAGTTTTCGATTTACAATCGATATATCAGCTAAGAAATGGAAAATAAGTATTTGACCGCTTGATAACCAACAAATGACCTAAGAAATCGGTTCCATAAACCGTTCAGGATATATTTGGATGTAAAATTTTCTGCTTTTCAGAATCCGGGGTAAAGAAAGATTGTATTATTGTATTTCACGTATTTGACCTTCACTTCACCTTGATTCTGACATGATGGTATCAAATAAACCCCGGATTCGGATTCAGCAACCTCAAAAACATAAACATACATTTTTTACGGAATTCTTCACGGTCATATCTCAATTTGACCTTAAACCTGATGACATGGGATCAAATAAACCCCGGATTCGGATTCAGCAACCTAAAAAACATAAACATAAATTTTTTACGGAATTTTTCATGGTCATATCTCAATTTGACCTTCAAATGACCTTAAACCTGATGACATGGGATCAAATGGACCCCGGATTCGGATTCAGCGACCCGAAAAACATAAAGTCTACCTAGTCAGTCTCTGGTGTCAAGACACTTTATTTTTTTTGTGTGGCTGTGTTATTAATACTTATATATAGTAGCATAACTTCTTCAGTATGAACCTCTCGATCATATGTCTCTAAAATCAATTTATTTGTGTGATTTACACACTTGGACCAAATTGAGCTTGACATTTGAGATAAAGCCTAATTCCACATAGCAAGAACGGCTCCGTCAATAAAACCATCTTTCCAGATGTGTTTGTCATAATACTCCTTACAAATTCCCCAGACAAGTTCAATTGGATTGAACTGACAGTGATATGGTGGAAACCGCAGTACTTTATGTCCATACTCTCTAATTAAATTGTCGAAAACATAGTGTTACTCTGTTCTGTTAATTCCAGCTATTTGGAGCAATTCGGCTTTAAATGCGGTATCACTGAAATGTATCTTTTTGGTCTTTAACCATGTTTGTATTTTTTCTTTCGTCCAAGATCGGGTTGGTTGTTTTTCTTCAACCCGAGAGTGGTACTTAGCATTATCTAAAACAATAATGCTTGGATTTTGTAACCCCGGCAAAAGTCTCTCTGTCAGCCACTTTTCAAAATTTTGAGAGTCCATGTCATGGTAATCTTCTGACTTATTCTTGGTGGAGAAAACTAAACTCGCATCTAAAGCAAAGCCATGAATAGATCCTGCATGTACAACTATAAATCTTTTACCTTCTGTAGCTGTACGACGCCTTTTCGATTTACTGGAATCATCTTGCCAAGAACGTTTCAATCCTCCTCTGCTAAATTGAAATAAGTGCACTATACCTGCTATACCGACTTCCGAGAAAATCGACCCGCCTCTGGTATCGCAAGCCGCATTCGACGACGACACGCGTTACGCAAATTAGTTTGCTGTTGAACAATAGAAATGCCGCACGTCGGTCATTACTTGACCACAAAGATTAAAACTTACGATACAGATTAGGTTATAAACAATATTTCAATAAAGACAAGGAAGGATAGAGCTCCGGACGATATTTATTACACTATGCGATCGGGATTTTATCAGCGAACAGACTTTACACTCAAATACGCGCGTTTCGCCAACCATGTTGGCATCGTCAACAGATAATTAAAACTAAGTTTTAATCGTCTTCAATTTAATTACTCGACGATTAATGCAGCTTTAGAAATATGACGAAAATATATTTTTGAAACTTTGAGCGTTTGTGTTATATCTTTTATGGCTATGCTGCATAATCTTTCCGTAAAAGTTTTTTCAATTTCTTTTAATTGAGTTGCACACAAAAAATAAAATTTTATTAGATTGCTTTAATTTTTTTTGCGTCGTGGTATGCTGAAATTTTGCGCCTTAATTTATTTTAATAATTTTAAAAATGTTTGATAACATGATTTAAAATTAAAGTATGCTTAATACATTTACCATCCAGAAAAATAGGCATTGAAATGCATTTTCTATTAAACCTCATAAAACAGATAATCATTTGGATCAACAACATAAATTGTTTATGTCGGAAATTATAGCTATAAAAAATGAGATAAAAGTTTCGCAAAACCTTAGACGTAGAAGTACCTAATAAATTATATATTTATTGTTATATGGAAGCAATAAACTAACTTTGATTCTATAAAGCAGTATTTTCCGATTTTAATAAGATTATTATCAATAAAAATTCACGTATACAGCGCGTCTTCACATTATATTAGTATTGTAGGGATGGAATTTGGCAGTTCTCAAAAAAGGCCACATTAACATGAAAAAAACTGTTATCACCAGCCATGTGGAAAAGTGGAAGAGTATCAAACAATAACTGACACTGACTGTAGGACATATCGTCAGTTACTCATGTGCGTCTCCTCACTGAAGCTGAAAACGTTTCGAAGGCAAATTGAAAAGCGTCTGCCAGTGATAACTGATAGTCCAACCTTGCAAAAAGTTCAGTCAACAATTAAGCCAATACACGAAATGATGAATATCCAAATGTCTTTTAGGAATCTCTAAAAGAGAATATCACATGAGTAGCTACGGGAACACAAAGCAAAATATTGTTTGGCACACCTGGTTATGCCCCTGGTAGTTGAATTTATAGAGGAATTAGAAGATGGACCTCATTGTCTACGGTGTTTGTCTTCGTCGCAAAGTGACCATCTCTCCAACTTGTGCGCATTTCCACTGCAAAGCTACGTGTGCCGACTAGTACGCAAGAATGTGAAGCAACTTTGGATAACAGCTGACACTTTAGCTCAAGTACCAGCCAGGACAAACTTGAAAGCTCTAGATGTCAATATTGTTTTAGAATCAGCAAACGATAACAGATTGATGCGAAGAACTCAAACTTGGACTCACATTTTTCGAACCCTCAGAGTGGTTACAAGTATATTCACACCTAAAACTAGGTCAAAGGACTTCGGTGGTACTATAAGAATTGACACAAGGAATTCTAAGACAGAGGACGACTGGCAATAGAACTGCGAAAGTCAAGTTTCAATACTGAAACCAGAAGTAGAATAAGCTACACAGCAACTAAAAACTAATATCATGGCCGAGCTGCTTAAGAAGATGAAGTGAGAATATTTCACAGAACTTGACAAAAATACTGTAAACAGGAAACTCTTCTCATGACTGGAGAACATATTTTCGCATCATTACATGAAAAGCGAATCAAGGGCGGATCTAGAAATTTCAATAATTTTTTTCTCGTCTGTGGCGCATGGGACCCATACGAAATATGGGAAATAACATCTAGAGAAGCACTCCCCTAACGGCCCCTAAAAAGTTTTGAAAAAGCAATTTTTTCAAAATTCGAGTGCCCCCCCGAGCCAAGGGACTCCCGTTTAAATTTATTCTTTTTTGTCATATACATTTTACTTTTCATCAAAATCCAACAATAGGTTTTGGAGTTTATGAAAATATTTTCATTATTAACTGAAATACAATGAACTGAAATTTTGTAATTTACAATTTAACAAATTACAAAATTTCAATTCGTTGTATCTCAGTTAGTAATAAAAATATTTTCATAAACTCCAAAACCTATTGTTGGATTTTGATGAAATTGAAAACATTTTTCGCAAACTGCTTTTTCAAAACTTTTTAGGGGCCGTTAGAGGAGTGCTTCTCTAGATGTTATTTCTCATATTTCGTATGGGTCCCATGCGCCACAGACAAGAAAAAAATTATTGAAATTTCTAGATCCGCCCTTGAAGCGAATGGCAGTTATCTGCGACAAAGATTGCTGATATTAGTATCATGCGCTAGTAAAACAGTGGCGTATATTCTTTAATCCAAACCAATATTAATTTACAAACAATTTGTCGAAATGGCAAGAGAGCAATACGTGTTGCGTACCTTTGATTCGTAGACTAAAGTAAGACGATTGACAATATTCAACGGGACAAATTAGCAATTATCATTCGAGGAAAGAGACTGTAGACGACAGCAGAAATGCCAAAGATAATACAATGAGAATAACGATAATATGGGACAATACAATGATAACGAATCGACTGCTGATGACGACATGGAAATCGTAGAAGTTGACGGAGAGATGCATGAAGCAGTAAAAAGACTGAAATTTGAGTAAACTGTTTCATACTTACTACAACATATATTTATTGGTATCTATTCTATTCTATTCTATTCTATTTAATCAATCTATTTATTACATTTTCTCATACTTTATTACCCAAACCTCTTTAACCTCGTTAAGATAAAAAGCACAACCATTTTTGCTATTAATGTAATGGCACGTATAGAATTCTTTTCCATAAGCGTTATTCATAATTTTCTCAAAAACGGATTTACCTTTCCTAGATTTTGACGGGAGACAAAAAGGCGATAACAGGTCTTTTTTGAGGAATATTATATTTCAACGTTTAATGTTGAACAATATTTTTCTAGTTTCCACAGTTCACTAGATATGAAAAAAAAATTTCAGATTTTCGAAGTCTTTTCAAGACCTAAGCGACGGAAACTACCCCTACCCATGAAGAGCTTTAGTATGGGTGACTACATGCCTAACTGACAATATATTATTATCCACCAGTTTTTCCCGCAACAAATCGTCTAAAATAACTGGATTATTAGGTTTTTACATGTTGTTCGTCATTTGGTACAATCTGGAATGAATCGTTGTAAGTCTGACTCTGTATCTCTTCGCCAAATATGTTATATTTACTTAACAGAATGATTTAATTTTTTACTAAAGACAAAATAATTAAGGATTATTATTATGTTCCGCTTTATGCCTCATTGTCCAACAAAACAGGTTATTTATTAATTTAAATCTAAAATTACTGCTGCGATTGATTCAATTTAAAAGTAGCTTGCCTCTATTCTGATATGTCAACAGCCTTCGATATCATTAATGTATTTCATTTTGTTAGACAAGTTAGATTATTATGGTGTACGAGACACATGAACAAACTACCTCAGTCATATATTGCTGACAGAAGTCACTGCTATAAAAACTTTTACAAATAGAGTACTACAAAATTGATGTATTACAAGGAGTGCCTCAAGGATCTATACTTGGGCTACGGTTATTTATTTTGTACACTAACGGCTTAACTTTACATCAATATGTCGATGATAATTCCTTTGTGGCAACGGAAGAATCCGTAATGGCTTGTAAAAGTAAACTTATTATAATATCCTTAAATATGACTAAGTAAAACCACTCTTATCGTGTTTTCTCCAACTACTGATCTTGATTGTTCATCATGCAAATTGGAAATTTGAAATTTATTGGCATAATATTAGATAGTAGGTTAAACTGAAAATCTACTAATATTTTTGATATCTTGATTAAATTCATGTCTACCAGGTTTTATGAGAAACCAACTTTCAATAAATTGAATTTTTGAGTACAAGGTATTTTGGAATACGCGATAATATTCTGAAATGTCCTCCTACATTGGTAGGAAGTATTTATCTCGGTATTTAATAACCAAAAAAACCATTGTATGGTGAATGGATGAATGTCTCTTGCAGAAATTGATGTAATAGTCTGTAAGCTAATGTCCAAAAACCTGGTCGGCTGGGATTTTTAATGATACAGGTATGGGACTGGTACAAATATCTTCGTAAAGAAACCTAGATTACGAACTGGCTTGGTGAAAAGCTGTAACTGGTGTGGGAGAAAAAATAAGACCCAAAAACAAAATGGCGTCAAGGAATTAGAGCACAGAGTGGTGGATTTGCCTAAGGCAGCAACAACATTTTTGATAGATACTACTATACTATTACCATTATTAAATCAAATAAATTGATTTAACTCACGATTTAAATCAAATTCGAAAATTTTAAAAAATATTTCAAATAATGAAAATAAAATGAACGTATGTGGAATTTGGGCAGCTACCGGAAGCGGCTGGAACCTCTCCACCAGATGCTTGCGAAAATTCACTAATTTACTTAATTACTGGACTCGTTACCGCTAAGCTTATACCTTAAGGACCTACCGTCGCGGGACTCAGACAATTCCTTCTTGACGGAAAAAAGTGAAGTGTGATATATCGTTGAAATCAGAATAACATCTATTTTCGAATGGTACAATAAATGTTATTATGTCAAAAAAAAATAAGAGAGTCTATATCAAAACCTTCTCAGCTCATATACGTTACTAATATTACCCTAGTGCCAAATTTCTTCAATATCGGTTCTCTAGTTTCGGCGCTATAGTATGCAGTATACATACATATATATAAAACCACTTTTTCATGTTCCTGGGATCTCAAAATCTAAAGTTATGGTTCTTATCTCAGTTTTCAATTTTGCAACGATTTCATACCTTCTTCGCTTTTATGGGTGGGAAGAGGTTAAAAATGGACTAAATGTGTAAGAAAACTAAAAACTATTTTTTTTTTTAATTTCGAATACATACTGCAAAAAATAAGCTAAAGTAAAAGTTTGAACAGACTAGATGTAGTGTGATATTAGCCCTGTCAATGAACGTTCAATAAGGGAAATTCTGAGATCCCATTTTTTGATTTGAGGATTATCTGAACTATTTAGGAGGTAAATATACTAAGAGTCCCCAAACAGAAAGTGTGGGAGTTGCAGGGGGGCACGAATAAGGTCCCGGTTTTTGGTTTTTCGCTCATATCTCGAAAACGGTTAGCCCTAATCAAAAAGTGGCTATATGCAAAATTAAAACTGACTAAATTTTCTACAATGTTTCTATTAATTTTTTTCTTCAGTAATGGATTGTATATCTTTTAACTGAATTCTAACTTTATTATTAATTTATTATAAATTGATAAAAATGTTTAATAATCATCGTAGAAAAACATTTTTTGTACAGATATCCATTTCACAGTCGAACTCAAATATCGAATAAAAAAATGTCTTTGTGTCTGTAGTGTGTGTGTGCGTGTATATGTATCTGTGTGTATGAATGTATACCGTTTCTTGTAAACACGATAAATTCTGTTAGACTTAAAATATTTCATTAAAACTTGGAACATATGTAAAACAGCATAGTACAATAATCCCTATTGAAATTGCGCCATATCTGTAATAATGGTGATAACCAGAGGCCTACAAACTCTCACTCTTACGTAAAATAGGCTTTATATAGTATTAAACATGTTGCTACCTTACAGGCAACTGCAGTACCCTGTGCTTTAACTCCTTGACGCCATTTTGTTTTTAAGCCATAACTTTTCCACACGATTTACAGCTTATCACCATGTCAATTCGCAATGCACTTTTCTTGACGAAGAGATATCAGGCACATACCTGTATCGTTCAAAATCCCATGGAAGTACATTTGCTCAGAAACTATAAACTTTTCTTCAAAGAATTGAAAATACTTATTACCCCGTCCCTGTATACAGTGTGGCTACAATTTCGTGGACACAAGCCTGTATCTATATTATTACTTGACGGATCGTTTTCTAATTTGGGCAGGCCACATATACCATGGTAGTGCATATTTAGAACCTAATAGAATACATTTTAATCATAGGCGTGCGTTGCAGGAAATAAATAAAGGGGCAAATTTTTACGATTTTTTATTAGCGAATCGGATAGAAAAAAATCGATGTCATATTCCTATTTATCACCCTCGAAAACATACCTGAAACAAGTTTCATCCAAATCCTATGCAGGGTTGCTCAGAAAATAAAGAAATATTTCAATTTTCTTTCGTTATTCCCTTTTTAGATAATCTGTCAAAACTAACTAGAAGGACGGTTAAGCATATCGATGATTAATAACTCTCGCTGCTTTTTTACTCTAATCATAAGAATTGTCATGAGATTTTTTAGCAACTAATTTACTTAGTACACAATGTAAGAGCAAACTAAAAGGGAATTCTAAAAATAATAAAACAATAATTTATCAATCTTTACTGCTTGCAATTATAATGCAAAATCCAATGGTGCCATGGAATGGCTTTATTTGTCGAAATGTCATATTGTGACAAGTAGTTACATTTTAGTGTTGAATTAGACTTCAAATAATTGTGATTTCTAATACAATGCTAGAAAATCGTTTATCATTTGCTGAAAAAGTTGAGATTATTAGAATTGTAGGAGAAAATATAACAGTAAGAGAAGCAGCAAGAACTTTTAATGACCGACATCCTAACCGGCCTCCAGTAAGTTTTAGCACAATAGCTAAGATTAATCGAATTTTTAATCAAACTGGAAACGTTACAATATTAAGACCAACAAATTATAATCGGAATAATTTAAATGAAAACAGAATTTTGTAATCCAAAATTAAGTATAAGACAAGCTTCTTTGAACTTAAATCTAAACAAAGAAATAATAAGAAGATGTCTAAAAAAAAAAATAACAGAAAACCATTTAAGCCTAAAATATTACACACACTCTTAGAAGGGGATTTTGAAAGAAGATTGGATTATGCACTTTGGATGCAGGGTGAATTTTTGAACAACAGAGATTTTTTGAAAAATATAATCTATTGTGACGAATCTACTTTTACATCAAATGGTGTAAGATCCACCCAAAATATGAGATACTGGGCGTCAGAAAACCCACATTGGATAATTAACTTTAGGGTTAAACGTGAGCGAAAACCTTTACTTTTTGTTAGACGGTGCCCCAGCACATAGTTCTCGTATGGTTAGAAATTGGCTTGACACCAATTTTCCTATGAAGTGGATTGGTCCCCGTAGCCCATTACATGAGTTTCCTCCAAGATCCCCGGATCTCACCCCGATGGATTTCTATTTTTGAGATAACATAAAAAATAAAGTATACGTTAATCGGCCTCGTACTGTGGAAGAATTGCAGCAACGAATTACAGAGGCATGTCAAAGTATCACAAGGCACGAACAGATAAAAGTGATTTGTCATGTTAGAAAAAGGGTAGAAGCATGCATCACATTGGATGGCGGTTATGTTGAAGTTAGAAGAATTCATTACTATAATTAATTAATTAAGTTATGATGACAAATGAAAAGAATAAAAATTCCATTATTTCATATAATTCCTTCAACAATTTATCATTACCACAAATGTATTCTTAATGTCAATTGTTTTTCTGTTAATACATTTATGTGATGTTTCTGTGTGTTATTTTTTCTGTAGTACGCATGCCATAAAGAAGAAGTAAATGGGACACAATGTTAACATGAAATTACATACGGGAGAAAACATATTTCTTTATTTTCTGAGCAACCCTGCATAGGATTTGGATGAAACTTGTTTCAGGTATGTTTTCGAGGGTGATAAATAAGAATATGACATCGATTTTTTTCTATCCGATTCGCTAATAAAAAATCGTGAAAATTTGCCCCTTTATTTATTTCCTGCAACGCACGCCTATGATTAAAATGTATTCTATTAGGTTCTAAATATGCACTACCATGGTATATGTGGCCTGCCCAAATTAGAAAACGATCCGTCAAGTAATAATATAGATACAGGCTTGTGTCCATGAAATTGTAGCCACACTGTATACAGTGTGACCCATTTAAAATGGAAACACCTTTATAACTTTTTTATTTTTGTCAGACTTGAACCAAATTTTACCAAAATATAGAACAAATTCGGATCTACTTATGGCCAAAAAAACATTCGCTTCCTACAAATGCGAAGCCAAAATAATGGTACCAAAATAAATGGAAAAAATAAAGAAATCATATTAGGCATTTTTTTATCGGGAAACTTTATTAATCAAAGTTGTTCAGAATTGTCCAAAAACTTAGAGTCCAAAATTTCAGCAAGATTAAACTTTATTTTTGAAGTCCAAAATTTCGACAAAATTTTAAAAAAATACAAATCACTTGACAACTACCTGACAGCCTGCATTTTTAATTTCATACAAAATTGTCATAGCACAATTTTCTAAAGAAAAAAAACAATTAAAATGATATTTTCGGATTCGGACATCGTTTTAAACAAAATTTCAATATTTTTTAATTTTGCTGAAATTTTGGACTCTAGTAGACAATTCTGAACAACTTTCATTACTAAACTTTACTTTATAAACAAATGCCTAATATGATTTCTTTATTTTTTTTCCATTTATTTTGATACCGCAGCGCGCAGGTGGTTTTGCATTTGTAAGAGGAGAATGTTTTTTTTGGCCATAAGTAGATCCTAATTTGTTCTATCTTTTGGTAAAATTTGGTTCAAGTTGGACAAAAAATAAAAAAGTTATAAAGGTGTTTCCATTTTAAATGGGTCATAATGTATATACCAATTAGTTTTATTCGTTAAATAAAATACAAGTGAATTTACAAGAAACAACAATATAACAATCGAGCGATAACAAGACATGGGCTCGATCTCAGAATACCAATTCATCAACAAAGTTTTACGAAAAGGCCCATGCTATAACGTTATTAAAGCCAGGAGAATTAATATCCATTAATAATATTCATTCATTTAAAAAACAATTCAAATTGTAGTTACGTGATAATTCATATTAATCTCTCAGTGATTTCGTAATGCATAGAAACAAGTAATTTTATCGTCACCAATTGTATTGTATAGGCAATAGTTTATATAGGAAATAGTTTATCGTATTCATTTACTTTTTTAGTTTAAGCTTATTTTAGTTGAATGCCTTTTCGTTCTGCTGCTCCCTTTTTATATATTTTACTTATTTTAACGTTTCTCATACTTTATTGTATTTTAGTAACTTTTAAATACTTGATTACCTTGACCAAGCTAATCACTTTTTTGTAAGATCTACAACAATAAAGTTTACCATATTCTCTTACATTTACTTGAATTATCTAGTTGTAAACAATACTTAATTGAAATATCCAAAAGTACATTAAAATTAAAATTAATTTTTGCCATGTCTGTCTTGCCTCCTCACGTTTGTAAAATTATATAATTAGTGTCACCAGCTTCATAATGCAGAAAACAAGAGATATTAAGGAATAGTTGTCTTCCCTGCAAAGATATGTTTTATATATTAAACTGTTAACTTTACCAATTCACAGTCAAATATACAAAAGTATACAAATTAGATTTACCACTCTTCTAAAATTGTACTTTGACTCTTATAATCTCACGCCTACTGGCTTACTTGCAAATGTAAAATTTGCTGATTGATCACAGATGTTCTACTTTCACTGCATGCTGCATCCCCTCACTTCAGCAATGACGTATCCGCATAGCATAGTTAGACGTTGTACCAGACTAGGTGGCCTAATTTTGGAGCGGTTGATTAGTGATATAAAGGTGGCCACTCGCAACATAGGGAAAACTGTAGTTCATTTCGAATACGTTTGCTCGAAGTTTAATCAACACTATATTGATATACATATATACAGGCACACTTTTTGTTTTTTACGGAGTAATACAAAAATGTAAAAAATTGAGTTTCTTAATATTGAAATCCTTATCCCCTTCTGAAAGGTAGAATTTTTCTTTTCGTAGTACCAGCAACTTTAATTTCAAAAGAGTTTTCGAGAGTTTCTTGGCAGTATTAGTTACGTCGAACATCCACCAAGTTTCATTGAGAAGTTCCCACAATCTGCTTCCTATGAAATTAATGCTGCTAAAATTACGGAAAAAACTATTAGTTTCCTATTTTTGGTACGGCATAATCCAATATCTAATCCAAACGATATCAAGTTAATAGGCAACTTGGCAAACGTAGCACAGAGAAAAATTAGTGTGACATTTTAACCTAATTGAAAAAAATTACACTCCAAACGCTTTTTCTAAGGTGTTATAATATTAGGCTATTATTTTTCCTACTCAACATTGCACTGCAATTCTGGCTTGAAGGTAGTTGTCAGGAATAGAAACTTGAAATATAGAATTTTTTAAACCAGATCAAAAAAGAAACTGCACGGAATCATATCACGTAATCGGAATAATCATCTGATTAATGAAGCTGATCTGCGTTTCTTCACGATATCTCTGAAAGGTCAAAGTTTAAAAAAATCAATACTTTCGATTTTGAAGTTTGGCAAAATCGACTTGACGACTTACATGAAAATTGTTATTCAATATCTATACAAAAGGTTCTGTGTTGTGTCAAATAACATTTCTCATTAAAGAAATAGCACTGACAAATCATAAAATTCGTGCAATTAATTTATTTTACACACGACAGCGGAATTTATAATATTTCACCACAGCGGGCTTGTAATTATTTTCGGTTTCGGTCTTAGAAAAATTCGCTATAACACTTACTTGGTTCTGGATCCTGCTCGGCACCTCTGGTCGGACTCGGAGCTCGTGAGGAACTCTCTGTTCGTTCATCTCAATTACGCCTCGGTGTTGTCTGTGAGTGCTTGTTCTGGTTAAGTGGTGGAGTAGCTCACGCTAATCTCCAAAATAAAAATAAGGCGATAAAATAGAAATAAAAATGTCCTGCATATCATTACGTTTACATTGTTAAGGAACTGACCACAAAAAATCATACGCGGAACGAACTCATTGACATTTGTTGTGAATGAATCTATAAGGAAAAAATGCAGATCTTTCTTTAAACTTGTTTGGCAGGTTCCATAAGACAAATTCGTGTGTTAACTGAACCTAAATGTGTTAACTGAACATAAAACTATTCTAAGTTCAGCCTACGTCACTTGATATTTGTACGCATCGAGTTCTGGTCATCTTTCCCACTTCTCAGCCTATGGTGGATATGGGCTAGCTATCACCCACAGACAACACCGAGGCGTAGTTTAATCTCAGTGGTTGTGTGAATCGTAATAGGCAGAATATGAGAATTTGGTGGGCAGAAAAGCATTAAAGTTGGTCTTTGGGCGGAAACATGAAGGCAAACTTAGGCCACGTTCGTTGACCAAAATGAGAATGAAAATTTTTATATTTAATAAAAGTTAAGTCCATTCATTCAACAATGGAGTAATTTAGTCATATTTCATATTTCGAATAATTATAACACTGAAAATTTGAGGTCGATCCGATAAGTAGTTACAGGAATACATTGCTTTAAACATGAACCAACGCGCTCAAAGAGCTGACATCATTCAATCCGAAAGTCTGCCTCGAAGTTGCGTTTACGCTATTAGAACCTGGCGATTTCTCTGCCAGAGATCTACTTGATTATGGTGATTTCGAGACTATTGGAGTATTTTAGCACAAGAGTATGCAGCATTTAAGCGCCGAAAAGAGCGAAAGAAAATGCAATTAGGATTGAATGACGCCACGCAGCGTCGATGTTCTTGATTAATTTTAAAGCCTATAGATCCTAGAAAATTCTGTTTTTTTTTGAAATTTCGCTCTAAAATTAAAAGATCTTGTCGGAAATGTAATAAAAAAATATAATAAATGAGCCCACTGCATGATGATGAGCTCACTCGAGGGTATCACCAGTAGGACAAAGCTCCAGCTCACATGGCACATACAACAATAAATTGTTGAATCGAGAATTTTACGGCGATTGAATAGTTGATCATTTACGGCTATCCCGTTGTCCCGATACTGACGTTTCTGCTGTCCTCCTGTCTTCCCACCTGAAAACCAGGTTTATCGGAACAATTCACAAATTCTCTAAGAACTGTGGGATTCAATGTATGAAGGCATCGACACTGCTCCAGCACATTGTTATTGAAAATTGGAAGAAATTAATGCAACTATCTGCAGAATGAGAGGCAATATTTCGAGCGATTGTTGTGACTTATTTAGGGCGAGTTGTATCAACACGGGGTTAGTCCTAACTCTATGTTAAAAGAGGGTTAAGAGCAATGTCGCGTTGTACCAATACGATAACCTTGAATTTTAAGATTATCGAGCGCACTTAAACCCCGTAAAACTTAAACTAGGTCGTAGGGTGGTTTAAGGCGGGGTTAGTAAAAATGTAATTTCAAATTTTTACATTTCTGTCTTGAGTATACAGTGTACATTGTAATTACTTAATACTAGTTTTATCAGCCACATTCCTTCTTCTAATTCAAAGTTGTCTATTTTCATTATAGGTATAACTCACAACCTGTGTGGTATTAATGTTGCACTCTTGCACTTATATCACAGAAAAGAAAACTACCAGAAGCGACACTTAAGCTTCCCGCCCAAATTCCATTGATGGCATCCTCTGAAGATCACAAGAATTGATTAAGAAACATCAAAGGTGATGCGGAGAATGTCGCTTCTGGTAGTTCTTAGTTCTGTGCTTATACTTAGTTATTTCTGTGTTTGTTAGCACTAGATTTAATTCAGATGGTACAAGTCGTAAAATTTTTAAATCAGTGTTCAATTTTAATACGGGGTTAGCTTAACATCGGGTTAGGTTAGGTTGGACAACTCGCCCTTAGTGCTTTAATAAATTATTCAATAAACTTATTTCTCTCCTGACTTAGCCGTACTTTAACTTTCAATCGAACAAAACAATGAAATTACAGTAACAATAGTCTAATCAGACACGCATTCGAAAGTTTAAATGGTTTCGACAGTGTATTTTACTGATATCTCAGTAGAACGGTTTTAAAAATAAAGTATTCAGGTAAATTCTAGATTTTGAGGTTCCAACAGAATTATTTATTTTGACGTCCACTGATAGCAAAAAGTGATTTTCCTGGCGATGTACGCCTATCTATTGCTTGTCTGTTTATATGTGAGGGCTCTATTGGAGAAAAGTATTTCAAATTTTGTAAATTTTCGAATCAAATTTTGAATCTTCGGGGACAAAACGGTCGTGCGCTGGTTACCTCAATTTTTCACTTAATCGCTATATTTATTCACAGAATGCGTTACATAAATCTGTTGCATGGAAGTGAGATGCGATGAATATGAAAATACGCCAGATGTCATCGAAAAATTTGCTTTGTTTAATGGAAGTGGCGCGTGCCTGCATTACAAAAAAAATGCAATTATTATCAAACGCCGACATCATATTAAAATACTATCAGTATTCACATATCAACCCGAGGAGCGGCTTGAATCTTGTGTCTGGCACAATTACTATAATAATGCGATGAATGAGGAAGCCTACTTCGAATGTTAACATTTGACTGTTCCATTGCAACTTTTTAAATAAACAAGCTAAAAACATACTCTTCGCCTGTTCAATGAACTTTTTATATAACTGTAACACATTTTATAGGATACTCTTCGCAGTTTTTTTGCAAATAATGTTAGTTTTAGACATTTTTAATTTTATAGTACGAACTTAAATACTCAAGTGTGAAATAAAGTAAAAATTAAAAAAAACTATACCATACCCCATTTGGGTTTCGAACTCGGGACCCTTGGATTCCGAGTCAAAAGCGTAAGAACTATACCACCACCTTACACGTAAAAAAATGTAAATTTTTACATTATAAGACATGAGCTAAAATCATATTTTCACGGTTGCATATTACATTATGAAATGTATATTTGTAAAATATATATAAAATACTAAAATGAAATATCATTTCACCAGATTTCTATTCAATTACAAAAACATAAAATTTTTTTTTTCAAATTTAAATCACTAATAACATTTTTATTTACCGATCGATTTTGTTCAAAAACAATATGGTTCTTCCTCTAGCTAACACTAATTTACTGTCCAGTACTTTTCAGTACAATCGGATTTTTCTTTCTTGAGTTATCGTGCTTACAAGAAACGTGACGGACGGACGGACAGACGGACATTTTGAAAGTTGTTCAGAATTCGTTCACGAACACAATGATATGAAAATTTTTTCTCTACGAGCGATATTTACGATTTTAGAAATGTGCCGATCAAATACAATATGGATAGAATAGAATAGAATACCGACCTCGATATCTATATTAGGTAATAAGGTCCAATTGGCCGAGAGATTGGGAGAAATATTATTTCATAATTTTTAGTGACCTTTTTCTGAAGGCGGTTGAATTTCTTACGAAACATACTGCTGCCTTTTTTAGTGAACTCTTTGCTTTTATATAGTGAAAGAAAATATATAATATAATAATAATATGGAAAGGGTTTCATCATCATCGAGCTTTAAACTTTATGCTAGCGCTACACGTTGGGCAAAGTCTGGCAAACCTCGGCCACGGCCAACGTGTGGATGGTAAGTTTGGCCGCGAATGGGCCAAGTTTGCCTGTGATCGCCTCGGTGTCGGTAAATAGTACACAAATCAAAGGGATTTTGGGAGGAGCTTGAGTCAGATACGAATTTCCGTCCACACGTTGGTGTAATGTCAGTGCATAAATACAGGTACGTGCGTACGTATCGCGTTTTAAAATGGCTTGGAAAAATGAAAACACTTTTCAGTTCTTAGAACTGTATCAGGGGGAACCTACAATATGGGACCCCAAAAATAAATATCATAAGGATAAGGCCAAGGTAAATTACAAAAGATGTACCTAATAATAACAGATTAATTCATTTTTTAATATAATTCAATCTTTTCAGGTTAATGACGCTTGGAATCGAATTTCGAACGTAATGGAGATCGATGTACCGGAATTGAAAAAGAAAAAAGTCATTGATGGCCTGTTTTAGAAATCATTTAAAGAAAAAAAAAATGCTTCAAAAAAATGTCATCCACCATCTTCTTTTCCGTCTAGGCTTTTTATTAGTTGCGGCACTCGCGACATTCGCTTGTAATAAATAATAAAATACTCCTAAAGCAGCCATTGCTGTCGCAGCAGCAATTTCCACGTCTGCCATCTTCTAGGTTCTGGCATGCACTAGCGTATCGGCCAACGTGTGGATGGTATATTTGTACATAAATATTTCGACAAATGTTTTGGCAATTGTTTCGGCCAAAGTATGGCCCAACGTGTAGCGCTAGCATTAGGAAGCATTACAACAAACTATCTACGCAGATGCCGATTACGCTTTAGAATGAGAAGATATTTTGAATATTTGTTGAGAATAACTTTTGTAACTAATCATTTTTGTTCACTTTACTGCCTACTAAAACAAGACTCGAGATTCACAAAATTCACTTTGTCATGGAAACATGCCTTACTTGTAAAAAACGCTAATAAAAGAAAAACCGCTAAGAAAATTATTAGTAGAGAGGCCAAATTAAATTAACTATTCAAATAACGATTTTCGTAGGACAGAGTAGTTTTATACCGACAAGTGGTATTACCGTAATCAACGTGGCCCCCTGAATAGCAAAAAACCTGTTATAACCTTTTCAACTGGTGGTGTGAATAGCTATGACGTCACAAAGATGGCGGTTCGCGGTATTATATTTTGTCGATTATCTCAATAACTACTTAGGCGATTTATCCGAGTAAGGTTGTCATATGCTGGTCTATACATATGCCTAATAAAAAATGTCTTAAAATCTTGTACAGAGGCTTTAATTTAAAAAGATATTTAAAAGAACTAATTATTTTCAAGGATATATTAATTATTTTTTTTTTAAATAACGCAATAAAGTATGAAAAATATTCTGTTAACAAAAATCTTGCTGCATTTCTCATCCACATTACAAAATTGGAATTTTTCAAATTGCATGAGAAACGACTAAATTATTGCTATTTTACTATGCGCAAGTGCTTGACCGTCTGGCGTGCGCGTGCATTCATAATTCTCTTTCTTTGGATTCGCTTCGTATTTTACTTTATATGCGTAATAACAGTAAATAAGATGAATTAAGTGCTGTTGAGAGTTTATCTTTAGTGAGGCAAAGGGTTAACATCAGTTGGAGTCTTTGCATCATATGCCAGTCTAAAAAAAGGAGGAAATGTTAGTAAAGCGACAGACAGTGGTTTACAACATTTTGTACACACAAAAATTAAGAGTTATTCTTAAAGTAAAATTGAAAACATTCAAGCACTTGCAAGCTACCTAACAAAAAAAAAAAACAAACGCAATGATACAACTGTTTTAGTTTGTCATATGTTCTCTGCTGTGTAGAGTTGATTTCACATTGATATTAAAAAAATATTACAAAATGAAGTACGCAATCCACCTGCATCTCTTTTTGACTATAATGAGGAACCAAAAGGTGCAAACACATTTGGTGATCTCAGTGATCTATTTTTATGAGCTGACCTGTCTAATTTCAACCAAAATAAGTGTCAAAGCGTTCATGTCCTGTTTGGTCACTACAACAAGGAATCGGAGTACTCTGCAGTACGAGTAAAACGGAGTCAATCGACTGTTCCAATTGTACACAAGATATCAAATGGAGATACACCCGTTCCCCGCTTCATACATTCAATTAAAAGTCAGGCAAGCTTGGCCGAATCAAAGCTCGATACTAATCAGGAACTTTTGACCCTTGGCGGTTTTGCTAACTCTGAGACAGTTAGTACTAATATTCCCCGAAACGTTGGCCACTTTCATTCGAATAACGAGGAAGCTGATGCACGTTTTGTCCTCTATGGAATAGATTGCAACTAACTGGATTCGAGAGGCTGATAGTACACAGTCGTGACACGAATGTGCTATTATTGATGATCCATTTTTATGAAAAGCTACCATCTGTATGGATAAAATATGAAACATCTAAGAAATCCAATACTAATTCGTGAGTTTGCAAGAAAAATGGATCTTGCTGTGAGAAATTCTTTACTTAACTACTATACTATAACCGGATGCGATAGCAAAAGTGCCTTCTCTGGGCATACAAAAAAATCTAGTTGGCCGATATTTAAAAAGCATTTTTAAGCTACTGATTGATTTTGGCCGTTATTCTCATCTCCGCGACGAGCAGCTGGAGAAGGCAGAGGCATTTGTCATTCAAATGTATTTGTTTAAAAAACCGACGTTTAAAGATATTCACAACATCGACGACTTGAGAGAAGCCCCTTGTTCCAACATATTAAAGAACTTGACAAACTACCACCATCAAGATATGATCTCAGCCTTCACCTTCAACGGGCAAATTATCAAGCGTTTTGCTGGAATTCTGCTAATATAGTTTTTCAAAGTTTACCTGTCCCGTAGCATCGTTAAAGGAACCAATATCGCTCAAAGATTTGGCGTTAATCTCTTGCAGTTGTAAGACAGGTTATACGACATCCCGTTGTGGTTGTGTTGATAGAAAATAGAAATATGTAAACGATATTTGCCATGTCGCGTCGGTGTGAAATGTTTTAATCGATATAATTTTGAAAGTCAAGATAGTGCTGATTTGCTGTAATGTAGTCTAGTATACTTTAACTTGGCGTGTGCATGGGTTAATATTGCGCGTACAATTTAATTTCCTCCTGCGTACAAAATTAAAGCAAAAGCACAAGAAACAAAACAAGCAATGTTTGGTCTACTGCTTTAACTTTAAGAGAAAATGAAATTGTGCGCACAGTATCAACTCATAGACACGCCAAGTTAAAGTATACTAGATTTTAACTTACTTATTTGCATTTCTTTCTTAAAAATTGTGTTTTATAATACTTCTTTACTTCATAAAGAAGCTTTACTAGAAGACTTTGCATATCATTTGACTTCAATTCCTATTACGAATTGAATCAAATTATTACTTTCATAAATTGGTTCATTTTTATTGAGATGAAATCATACCTACTTTGCTACTATTCCCAAACCACGCGACGCCTCAGTAAATTTGCTACAACTTTTTCAATTTTAATCAGATTCTACAAATTCAAAATCGTAATATAGCTGAGAAACGCATCAATATTTTCAATAGGTACTATAGTATTTTTGAGATACTTGTTATTGTTACGCTACTTTAAAAAAATTAAAAATAAATCCTTGAAAATAAATATTTTTTGCAAATATCTTTTTAAACTAAAATCTACATATAAGATCGTAAGACATTTTCTGTTAAGCATTTAAATACACTATCATAAGACACCTTTCTCATATAAATCGGTTAAGTATTTATTGAGATAATCGACGAAATCTGATATTAAGAGCCGCCATCTTTGTGACGTCATAGCTACTCACTCCACCAGTTGAGAAAGCGACAACAAGCTTTTCTCTATCCAGGAGACCATGCTGATTACTATGATACCACTAGTCGGTATAAAACTGCTCAGTCCCACGAAATTAATTTTTAATCCATTTGGCCTCTCTACTATATGACCTTATTACAATCTGCAAAACCAGCAGTAGTTTTTCTTATTACGTGGCAACTTACTGAAGCATTTTCTTATATAGGAGGGCCACTTTGAAATTCAGATAATTTTTGATGAGCCAAACAATGACCGTAACATTTTTTATTACATTTGACAATTGTTAATTAGATTTTACAAAAATGGTTCGCTCAGAAAGCCACAGCATTAAGTAGCATAAAAAACTATCTTACAGTTTTTTTACTACTTTCTAATAACGTTTTCACTATACTGAGTGTATATCGTGTGCATGCAAATGACGTCATGCACTCCACGAGTAATGGCATTAGTGATAGTGACACTGGCTCACTGGCTCAACTATTCGGTATAATTTATGGGTACTAATTTTCCTTTAAGCCACAGCTATATTGGTGTACAGAGATAGCAAAAAACCGCTGCCCAAGGAATCACTACTTCCACATCCAGATTTTCTATCCAAGTCACTCACAAGGAAAAAAATTTATATGTGGAAATAATTATTTATGGAACTTTAATAATATAATATTTGAAAACCTCTACCCCAAAAACCCATAAAACGATACTCCACATCGGTAGTGGGGCGGGGGTGGCGATAGGGGGTGGTAGTGGGGGGTGGATGAGGTAAAATTATTTTGAGGTTTCTGGTTCTTGTACACACACTAAATCACAAGTTTTCTTCATCCCCTTTAATAATGGGGTGGGGGTGGATGTGGGGGTGGCTAATGTCAAATTTTTTTTTGAGACCTTAGCTTCTCTTATATATACTAAATACCAATTTTATGGACTCTTACCTGCTTGATTTACCTATTTACCCCAAATTTACCCCAATTTACCCCCCAACCCTTCGACGGAACAAGATGAAAATATAATCTGTTCTATATCTCGTTAAAGTACATATGTGTACCAAATTTCAAGTCAATATCTCAAACGGTTCCTGAGTAAACGTGCGCACAAAAAAAAGTTACAGACAGACAGACAGACAGACAGACAGACCGACAGACCGACAGACAGAAATTTTTTTTGCTCAAACTTAAAATCTCGACGTTTCATGACATTCTAAGCCTATTTGAACAATAAAAATTTAAAAAAAAATTTTTGTCGTTACTATACTTCCACTGGATGTGGAAGTAAAACTATGATTGCCAACTGAAAGTGGTAGCTAACAAAAATGGCGGCCGATCCAAGATGGCGAATGTAGATGTTTAAAAAAACGACCGAATCTCTGTAAGGTATTGTCCGATTTTAGTGTTCTTTTTAAATGACAGCTTAAATTATGAACATTTTGTAAGTTCCCATTAATTTGTTCGATATAAGCAACCGTTAATTAGTAAATCGCGAATTAGTGAAACATATATTAGTTTTTACATATAATTTGCTTGTTTATCATAAATTTTCTTACAACGTAGACGGTTTAGAAAAAAATGTTTCCAACAAATATCGTAGCACAAACGATTAGCTTTAATTTGGTGTATTAAACTTATTGAAAATGTCTGCACAAAGTCAATTCTGTAAAATATGTAGAGGAATTTTCACATGCTGATGTTCCATTCTTCGTATTATAATAAAGCTATGTTATAACTAGTATGAACTATTGAATAATATGGTGTATGTTGTTTTTAACTACTAGTAGTAATAATGACTTTTATGATTTGCTATTAAATTTTGTTTACTTCTTACAGATATCCATTGAAGACCATTAGAACCTAATCGTATCTTGTAATAGTTATTAAACCTGAAATGGCTGCAGTAAAGAAGGAAAAATTTGTAGTAAACACAGAACAGAGATCAGAGACGTGCATTATATGTGGGGAATTAGCATCAAATAATGAAGTGCATCCATCGAAAGACATACACTCTTGAACCGTTTGTACAATGCTCCAGTAGCAAGAAATTTTGAACCAATCAAGAAACTGTATGATATATCGATGAATTGTTAGCAACTGTAAAATTTCATCGCCATTGTAGAGCCAATTTTACCAACATCAAAGCTTTAAGAAAATTAGAAGCAGAAGCTTCATCTTCTCATGCGTCATCTGAAAGTCCTAGTTCCTTAAGGCAGGCTCAGAAGTGTTTAAAACGGATAATTCCCGATAAAGAAGCTGTACACGTGAAAACTTGTGTTTTCTGTGACAAAGAAAGCAAATAAAAGAAAGGAAGTAGAACAAGGGAAACACTTACTCAAGTTGTTGAACTGAGAACTGATAAGAAACTGCGGGAGATTGCAATTGAGAAGGTCGATACAAAAATAATTGCAATCACATCAAGGGATATCGTTGCTGCAGAAGCATGCTATCATAAATCTTGTTACCTTGCCTATACCAGACTGAGACCAGATAAACCTAAAAATAGAGACGAATATAGTGAAGCGGAAAAAATGGCATATAAAAAGTTATTTGATTTTATTCGGGAAGATATATTTTTGAACTCACGAGTTGAATCTCAAAAGTACTTACTATCAAAACTAATCCAATACTTGCAAGATAATGTTGATGAAATAAAAAAATCCACAAAAAAATTTTCGTTATAACTTAAACAAAGAATTTGGTTCCTCTTTAAATTTTTTCACTATTGCCGGTCGGGTATATATCTCATTGGATAATCTGACTTACGATTTACTACTTTCGCATTACATAAGGACTAAAATCGCATTAGAAGAGTATACCTCGGCAAAGGATGGGACGAGCGTTATACCTCAAGCTGCTAAACAAATAAAAATTGATGTGAAAAATATAGAAAAACCACAAGACTGGCCTCCATCACCTCATGAGTTTCATATGACTTACGTCGTCACACCTCCTTCATTATTAGCATTTTTGTAGAACCTTTTTGGAGATTCGTAACCTCGACAGTCCGGACTAATATGGTCCATTGCACAAGATATAATATATACTGTTTCTAAAGGTACCGTTTTGACTCCAAAACATGTCCTTCTAGCAATGAGAGTGAAGACTCTGACTGGAAATATTCAGATGATTTCCATTTTAAATCGTTTGGGTCATGGATGTAGTCACTCTAGACTTTTGGAAAATGATACAGCATTGCGTTTGGAGAAACAAAACAGTATCGGGGAGGATATTTAACCCTCCCTGACACTATTTAGCTGTTTAGATACCTCTACCAAGCAGCATACATGCCGATATTCCTACTGTAGTAGTCTATGACAATATAGACCGTATGGAGAAACATTAACTAGCGCTGGCACTTCCCATCGAGTCAATGGTATTAAAGTTCAAAAAACCTCGTCCTCATGCTTACCGCAAAGGTCTGGTACAACAGTTATCCGTAGTAAGCAAAGAAGTATTTCAGTGTCAGTTCCATGCACTCAAGATTACATAGGTGAGAAAAGGAAAAGTCCGGCTGCCATAACTACCGCTCAACTTCCTGATGACTGTTTTAAAACGGTTCAAGAAGCCAGACACAAACATTTCTTTTGGATTTTTAGTAGACTATACAGTCCAGAAAATCAGTCTGTTAGTTCATGGACCGGATTCAACATAACGATTAGAAATAATGTTTCTGTTGAAGCTGACACCGTTGCTTACTTACCGTGTATAAACAAACCTGCAACAGAAATGTCGACTGTTCATGAAATTTTGAGACACTGCGAACAGATTAAGTCCCAGCTGCAGGTCAAAACAATTCTATTGATTCTAGATCAGACTATCTTCGCAAAGGCTGTTGAAATTGCTTGGTGCCATCTCACGATTTAGTGACGGGTGGATTTCATACAATATGTAACCTACTCTCTATCACAGTCAAATGTAATTTTATCTAAAGCTCAATTTAAATTCGATTATGAAATTGGCCCATACTGTTATTCTCATCACACAGCATTGTTCCAGTGCACATTGCACAAAATCAAGACACCCAACACACAAAACACAAGTGTTATACACCAAATTAAAGCTAATCGTTTGTGCTACAATATTTGTTGGAAACATTTTTTTCTAAAAGTTTACGTTTTAAACAAATTTATGATAAACAAACAAATTATCTGTAAAAACTAATGTACATTTCACTAATCAGCGACACTAATGGTTGCTTATATGGAAAAAATGAATGGGAACTTACAAAAAGTTCATAATTTAAGCTGTCATTTAAAAAAAGAACACTGAAATCGGATAATAACTTACAGAGATACGGTCTTTTTTTTAAACATCTACATCAGCCATCTTGGATTGGCCACCATTTTTATTAGCTACCACTTTCAGACGGCAATCATAGTTTTTTGCTCTCTGTACACCCATATAACTGCGGTATGAAGGAAAATTAGTACCCCCAAATTATACCAATATCTTGGCTGGCCTATATACTAAAACTGCTGCCCAAGGAATCACTACTTCCACATCCAGATTTTATATCCTCTCACAACGAAAAAATTTTGCATGTGGAAATAATTGTTTATGGAACTTTAATAATACTATATTTGAAATCTTCTACTCCAAAACCCCATAAAACGACACTCCACATCAGAAGTGGGGTGGGGGTGGTGATCGGGGGGGTGGATGAAGTAAAAAATATTTTGAGGTTTCTGGTTCTTGTACACACACTAAATCACATTTTTTTTTCATCCCCTTTAATAATGGGGTGGGGGTGGTAATGGTGGTGGCTAATCCCAAAAATTTTTTTGAGACCTTAGCTTCTCTTGTATATACTAAATACGAATTTTATGAATTCTTACCTGCTCGATTTACCTATTTACCCCAAATTTACCCTAATTTACCCCCCAACCGTTCGACGGAACAAGGTGAAAATATAATTTAGTTCCAGATCTCGTTAAAGTACATATGTGTACCAAATTTCAAGTCAATATCTCAAACGGTTCCAGAGTAAACGTGCGTACAAAAAAAGGTTACAGACAGACAGACACCGACAAACAGAATTTTTTTCGCTCAAACTTAAAATCTCGACGTTTCATGACATTCTAAGCCTATTTGAACAATAAAAATTTTTAAAATTTTTTTTGTCGTTACTATACTTCCACTGGATGTGGAAGTAATATAGCCCGGTCAGTATAAATGAAATCGCCAAGGTGAAGATCGATAGTCGTGCGACGTCAGCGATCTTTTGGGGATTAGTGAGGTGAGTGTATTGGTAAATTGTTAGCACATTGCGCGACCGAAGTTTTCCGCTATCTTACACATACCAAAACTGAAAATAATGTCTAAAGTACTTTCTGAGATAATAAAAAATAACGATTAAAAAAAAATTCAACGCTCTGCAGCAAAAAATTTAAGCCGTTGCGGACATATGTTCGTGTGAATTTTTCTTCATAAAATGACCCAAGGAATCACACCCTGAAATATTTTGCACGTCATTAAGGAACACCCTGTATAACAAGTGTCGCACTTGAAAAATCCATTATTTCTCAATAATGCAACAGAAACAAATATATATCATAGTTAAATTAATGCAGTTTGACCTTTTTAACAATAAAAAACGAACCACTTGCTATTTGTCCTTCATATGTAAAATAAGTAAATATTACGTTACCTACACGGTGGGTAAATACCAGTTTAAACAGAAAATAAATTATAGTTAAAAAATATAAGAAACGCGCTTCTATGAGGGGCGCACCGAAAACGTAAAAATAATTATTAGGTAATTAAAATAAAAGCGTGAGGCGCACTTATAGTGGATTGTGTGAGTCGGAAATAAACCCGAAAAACCCGATTATTATATGATGCAACCAAAGTTCTACCCCCTCCTTTTCGAGGATGCTGAACACCGTGGTGGTGGCAGAATTTCTCGTTGGGGTGACCCACCCCCGCAAACGGCTAAAAACCATCCCAAAACGCGGTCAAACGCGTATTGATAATGTTTCACTGAATCTTATTGATCCCCCGTTTTCGAGCATGCCAACTATGGGAAGGATCCTGGGACGCGTGCCTGACATCCGCCCACCCCCTCAACGGCCAATAACCATCCTCCAAAGGGGTGAGAGAGCGCTTTCATACCACTGGCCAAAAAGGTTTCCTGCCTATTTTCGAGCATGCCGAACACGGAGAGGACCACGAATCGAGTGCTTGACACCCTCAATGGCAAGAAAATACCCTTTCAATAAAAACATTTTATATAATATATTATAATTAAATAAATCAGATGTTTCAGTTATTATATAAACCTATTTTTCCCAAAAAAAATATGTACAAAAATATACATTTATCTTTTTTCAGCTTCACAGTAAATTGAAATGACTTTGTTGACGAGATCGACCTGTTTTTGATTCCCTCGCTTATCGAAGGGAAGTATTGTAATCGTGAAAAAATCACCCTTCGTGATTTCTCCGGATTTTTACGTTTCAAAGTACATACGTAGATTACGAAATTAAAGCCATTTAATTCCGCCGTCGGTCTCTTTCTGTCTGATGGCGGTATATCTACAAAACGGAGAAGGATAATATTTGGTAGGTAGTTGACGCTACTACCGACGAAGAACTGGGGACTGGGGAAAATATGAAAAATTAAAAACTGTGAAGGAACACGATCATATTTAGCATGCAGTTAACACAACTGTCAAAGAAAGAAAATATGAAAATGAAAAAAATATATATACAGGATGATCACCCAAAAAAAAATTAAATAATGCGACGATAATATTTCGGGTGCAGTTTAAAATAACTGTCAAAGAAAATATGAAAAGGGTGGTCGCCCTAAATAAATTAAAGAAAAAATGTGACGAATGGCAATAATATTTCACATGCAGTTAATACAACTGTCTAGGAATAAAGACATGAAAAATATACAATATTAAAATATAGAATAATTTATGAATCATAAAACGTCCAACAAGACGTTGCTAATAATGATTCAGTCAATAGAGGAGGTGTAGAGTGCGTGAGCAGGGACCTAGGCGATTCCTTTAGAAAGTTGTTCAGGATGCTAGGGGTGAACATACTGAAAGTCCTAATGTCTAGGACGTGAGCCCAAGGGGGGGGGGCACAAAGAAAATCCCACAAACGGTGCGTCGCAGGGAAAATTTCTTTCATTGCGTACGTTTCTGTATTTTTTTTAAATTGTTTTCCCTCTTTTTTATGTTGACCCCTTCACAGTATGTTAAAGTATAGAAAGTATAAAATACAATATAATGTGGAGCGGTTAGGCGAATATTATTGCACAATCACTTAATAAGAAGGCAGGAATAAAGTCTGGGCCTGTAGTAAAATTACTTTTCATTTTTTGATAGCACTAATTATTTAATTTTCTCTAGTTTCAGGTTGTGAACATATTGTCATTTTTAGTGACAAGTACTTATCGATATTTTTTCATCATTCTCTTGCATCCTGACAGTACACAGTGGTTAATTTTCCTATACTAGGAGGGAAAAAATAAAAAATAAGAACTTCCTACCAGTCAAAATTAATATACATATCGATAGTTGGATAATTGGTCATCACGAACCAAAATAAATTGGCTGTTTAAGCCGCACATATTCAATGCTAGAACATTGCAAGTGTTGACTTTTGGCATTCAGTTTATCGCTGGTATCCGTTTAGACAAATTGTTTGTTGTGCACAATCATATAATATCGTATTACTTGACTGTTAGTAGGTGTCTTTAACTTTAACTATATAAAAAATTGCCCATGGTATGTATACGTATAACGAACTGATTTTGTTAAAGGGTGCGTTTGTGCATTTTTAAAAAAAGTTTCACTATAATTTTTGTATAGCAGGTTGGTGCCTGTACACTCAGACGTGTTATCAAGCTTTACTGTTAGAAAATATCTTGTCTTATTTCAGAAATTCGGAAATGGTTATTTATATGAAAATACTTCAACTGTTTGAATTTTTGCGAAATGAGAAGTTACTGCATAGTGGAGCATCAATAATAGTTCGGGAGACAGCGACACATTTTTGGCACTCATACCATTAAGGCTGATTTTCACTTACAGAATAGTGTACATACACGAAACGGCGGTCAGCTGGGGCACCCACGGTAGGGGAAGCTACGAGAACGCCACCCACACGCAAAAAATTTATTGAAATAAAAACATATCATTAAAGTTGAAATTTTGTATGCTGTTAAATAATGTTAAAAAGTGACAAAAAATTGTAGTCAGCTGTTAAAATGACGGTGGACAATACGCCCGCACATACCTCCACCATTACTTGAGCAGCTGACCGCCGCACAGTGGAAAAATAAAGCCTTTTTTGGACAAAAATCTGCCTACAAGTCAAATCTTAATCAATTTCGATCTACCTTGGCTTAAAATGTAGGTTATTGGCTACACTTTCAGAGTATACTGCCTAAATTGCAAACCCCGATTTCCTAACCTCAAAAAATGTATCAAATGTGAGAGTAATCACTTTTTTCTATTTCTACAAGTCAAATCTTGATAAATTTTGACAATCCTGGGGTTCATAGTTTAGGCAGTATACGCTGAAAGGGTAGCTAAAACTTGCATTTTAAGCCCAGAATTGTCAAAATTGATCAATATTTGACTTGTGGAAATAGAAAAAAGTGATTACTCTCATATTTGATAAATTTTTTGAGGTTAGGAAATCGGGATTCACAATGTAGGCAGCATGCACTGAAAGGGTAGCTAATAACCTGCCTTTTAAGCCCAGGATTGTCAAAATCGATCAAGATTTGACTTGTAGAAATAGAAAAAAGTGAGACAGATTTGATACATTTTTTGAGGTTAGGAAATCGGTGTTTCCAATTTAGGCAGTATACTCTGAAAGTGTAGCCAATAACCTACATTTTAAGCCAAGGTAGATGAAAATTGATTAAGATTTGACTTGTAGGCAGATTTTTGTCCAAAAAAGGCTTTTTTTTTCCACTGTGCGCCGGTTCGTACATGTGTACATTATAAACTATAGTAGAGCCAAAAAGTGTAGTCAGTAGAGGAATGCGAGTACGGGCTCCTAAAAGTGGAGCGGCACGTGTTTAGAATACGTATAATACGGCAGTGTGCGCCCGCTGAGAGCGGGCCGCTCCACTTTTAGGAGCCCGTACTCGCATTCCTTTACTGACTACACTTTTTGGCCCTACTATATTATACAAATGAAAACCAGCTTTAATGAAATGACTAGCTCCCTCGAACTATAATGACTATTTACAAAATTAGTTGAACACACACGAAATATAAAGAAGTGTAATAAAGAAAGAGATAAATAAAAATAAATAGTGAATATCCAATATAAAAAGTAACAGCGCTTCTTAAAGATCCCGAGATACAGAGGAGGATACTGTTAACACTAAATATGTCTTTCATGTACACTTCTCAACAAAAATATAGCCAAAAATCAAGGGTTAATAATTTTTTTCCTAAAAATGGCAAACTGATCACTGGGTGGCGGTCTGCCTGCAAACCGCGGCAGCTCAGGACTGAATAAAGATACGTTCTGTTAGTACCGATGACATCATGGTAAACCACCATTCCAGTTTTAGTCTTAGTATTGATCGGTATTTTTTTTGACATTTTTTGGCTTCATTGATCTGATGCTGCTCCTCAACATAGCAGAGTCATGCTGGCAGACCTGCACCATCCCTAATGTCGTGGACATGGTAACATGACGCCAGCGTTTTGGCTACGATACTCTTGAACGCACATTTTGGTTACATGCTCTTATACTATTAACAGATTGTCAACATCAAACCTACAAGGGCATCGGAATATACACTCAATGATAGTTATAAATACCTACTCAATAATAAAATCGATTATCCATAAATACTCGAGCGAATAACCTTTCATGTGCCTAGGATTGAAGGTCGCAATAACATTACCTTTTATCTTACCAGGCCAAGGACAAATATACTGAAGTTACTGTTAATTAGTTTTACATGTGATAATTATAATAGTCTGCAGGACGGAATTGATATATTTAATTGAAGCATAATTATGAAATATTAGAAACTGTACATAATAGTTTTTTTCTTCAAACGTCAGAAAAGCATGACATTTCTTAACTCATTTCATGATATTAAAGTTTGACTTTTTAGATGGCTGTGCGTTGCCATTAACAACGGAGGTAAAAGTACTTTTTCTTCAAGCGTATTAAAATGTTTAAATTATGTCACCAAAAACAGAAGTAGAAGTAGGACATTGTTTTACTAGTAACAAAATGTTAGTACCGAACGCCACCGTAGTGGACATTGTTTTACTAGTAACATAATGTTAGTTCCGAAAGCGCCGCCGTAGTGGGTATTGTTTTACTAGTAACATAATGTTAATACCGAAAGCCACCGGTGGTGCGCTATCCACTAGCCACTTGTCATATTGTGTCAACATGTAAGACTGTAGTTTGAATATTTGTACATTTATGATAAATAAATGAATTTTTGCATTTTAATACGCTTGAAGAAAAAATAGTATATATTACACGGAGTAGAACGCCTTTTTTTGTGTTTCGCCCAGTTTGCGGCTTCGGCTTCGCCTCAGCCGCAAATCCTGGCCTCAACACAAAAAAGGAGTGCGTTCTACTCCTAGTAATATAATATACTATTTTTGACACTGAGCGGCAGAAAAAGTAATATCCATAGCAAAAAGTACTAAATTTAATACGCCGACCATTCGATATAACACAATGCATTTTTGGTGGTGAAAATCGAGATTTTTTATCTTTATTTTTTTATATAGCTAATAGACGTTTGAAGAAAAGCGGAGTAAAAGCCACTTGTGACTCCTACAGACTCGTCACAAAAGTATCACTTTTACACCTAATAAAACAATATACTATTATTTATATTCGTTTTCTTTGTATTTCTATTATACTTTTCATAAATAAGGTATTTCTATAATTTATAGTTAATAGCGATTAGACATATTGTGAAACAGGCTCTAAGAATTAATTTATCTGAAACCCTCTACAATATGTAAAATTCATCAAAGTTTATCACATAAGTTGCCTTTTTCAAATTAAAAAAAAAAACTAAAAAAAATATAGTACCAACAGTAGGTAACTAAAAGTTTAATTAAGAAATATGTCGTCATATGAATTAAATTTGTTTTTTTTTATATATATTTTTATAGTAAATGCATCAAATAAACGCTTCTATATAATGGAGGGGGAAGGGGGGAAGATAAACCTCTTTTCACGGGGACGTATTTTGAGATAAAAAGTTCTATGCAATTTTTCACATAAATTTAGTCTTTAAGATACAATGGCCTGTACAATGACCTTGTAAATATCTCAATAAATATTATAGTTTTAGCAGAAAATGGTAGGGACTAATAATAAAGCATACAAATTTAGGATTAAATTTGTTTTTAAATATTAATTAAGTATTCAAAAGGTTTTTTTTTTGTTCGTTTCTGCAGCATAAAAAACAAATTAGGTAATGACCGAGGCAATGTGCATCTTCATATTTTTTTAAATAAAAATATCACCATTTTGTTGCTGTAATTAGCTAGTAACTAAAAAAATTCCAAATACTGTTTTTCGTCAATATACCGGGTGACACAGGAGATATGTAACACCCCGTAACATGTTTATTTAAAAAGATATTATTTTGAAATTTGGTAGACTTATATAATGCGTGATTGTCCTTTTTTTGGTACAAACAAGAAATTTTTTCCACTTCCGGTTTCACCGGAAGTGACATCTACTTGTATATATTTTTTTTCCTATCTGATTCTACTTAAATTTGTCTTTTCAACTATGTATACCAAGATGACATTCGTTTTTAAAATGGCTGCTGAAAACCATTTTATTGCACTAAGTCAAGTTGGCTATGGAATGAAATGTGGCGATAATTAATGCTTAATGTGCTGCGATATCAAAAGAACCCTGGTACACAATTTTGTGTTTCATATTTGTTTTGTTCTAATCAGGAGCCGAAGAGACTTTGTAGAATTTTTATATTAAATAAAAATCTCTAGACTAAATCCCCGAAATCATAAAAACTAAGATAGAAACACTAATTTTAAATTTGAACCATTTGTAAAATATTTATTCATCTTTCACTTTTACCCAATACAATTCATTGTTATGACTGATATTGCTTGCTTTTAAATAAAATTGTTTTCGAAGAATCTCAAAATGCTGGCCATTATTTTCCCTACAGCGTCGAATTCTTTTAACCAGTACCTCTAAGCACATTTTCTAACTGCAATTCAGTAAACTAATTTATTGCTAACCTAACTCTCATTTTTAAGTCTTCCCTATTTTGCAGTGGAGTTTTATAAACCATTTCCTTGAGATGTCCCCATATGAATAAATCAAGTGGCGTAAAATCCGGACACCTCAGGTGCCATCTAATTGGTAAACGTGAAATATGAATAAATATTTTACAAATGGATAAAATTTAAAATTAGTGTTTCTATCTTAGTTTTTCTGATTTCGTGGATTTAGTCTAGAGATTTTTCTTTAATATAAAAATTGTACAAAGTCTCTTCGGCAACTGATTAGAACAAAACAAATATGAAACACAAAATTGTGTACAACGGTTCTTTTGATATTGCAACACACTAAGCATTAATTACTGCTATATTTCATACCATAGCAAACTTGATTTAATGCAATAAAATGGTTTTCAGTAGCCATTTTAAAAATGAATGCCACCTTGCTACACATAGTTGAAGAGAGGAATTTAAGGAAAACCAGATAAGAAAAAAATATATACAGGGTGCCATTTAAAATAACAAAGTAGATGTCACTTCCGGTGAAACCGGAAGTGGAAAAAATTTCTTGTTTGTACTAAAAAAAGGACAATCACACATTATATAGGTCTACCAAATTTCAAAATATCTTTTTAAATAAACATGCTACGGGGTGTTACATATCTCCTGTGTCACCCGGTATAGCATGATCTAGCTCCGCATATTATTTTGCCCGCCATATTGGAACCAACATTTTGACTTGAGAGCAACTGTCGTCAGGACCTTATGAAAACTGAAGAAGAAACCTTTTACTACAAGAATCACACATGAAAAAATGATTACATTTGACATTATTTCTAAATTTTGCATATTTTTTAACTCTAGGTTCTTGTAGTATTAAAAATTTTATTGAATTTATCTCGAAAACTCAGAAGATTTGAGTATTTCATCAAGAAAATTATCCAACGTGTTCCTGACTTCGAACCTGATGTCAAAAAATTGACATTAAAATGTCGGATCCAATGGGCTTGTTACCGATAATTTTTCTTTTTTCGTAACTTTTTATGGCATTCAATAGAATTCGATCATCTAGATAAGCTGTTAAAATTTCAGCTTCCAACTTTGGTAATTTATTTAAGGGCTTAAACGTCCTAATAAAAATCTAAACATTTTAAAATTGCCTTAAAAAGTGTTCTACTTTCGATTTTTAAAATTAAAAAAAAAAATGGAGAACAGGCCTATTCTGCCGACACAAAGTGGACAGTCAATAAAAATTATGAAAAAAAAAAAACAAATAAAATATATAAAAATGTGTTATATTTACGCGTTTTTGAAGTCGCTGTTTAATCCGATGTCTAAAAATTGAAATTGAGAATAGGTAATCCAATATGGCCGGCTAAATATCGAAAATCATGGTAAGTTCGTAAAAGAACAGTTGAAAATTTAACAGAAATATTGCAGTTGTGGGTTTTCAAGTTCATTAATCTCGAACCAGACAAACTCTTAAAATAGCAATTTAAATAAATTCAACATATAAATAACACAGGCACACAAAATAAAAAAAATGGTCTTTCTCTGGTACTCCCTTAGGTAATCCATATGTATTTCGACGTGCTGAACACGAATCAGTGTCCGTTTAGCTCCATTGGCCACAATTTTTTTGTAAATCGCGAAAATAAAAAAAAACATAATTTAGGTTAGTTTCGAGAAATACATAGGAGCTGCATAATGGAGTCCCAAGAACAGACCATTTTTTGTGTGTGTGTATGAATATCACCGGATCCTCCGCCATTTTCTAGAAAATTGCATATGCAAATATATACTAAATAGACACACACAAAAGTGAAAAGTGATCTGTTTCTGGGACTCCATTATTTCGACATGCTGAATACGAATGAGATGTCCGTTTAGCTCCGTTACCCACCAAATTTTAGTAATCGCGAAAATAATTTAAATTATGAGTATTTTTAGGTTCTTTCCGCGATTTACAAAAAAATGGAGCTAAACGGACACCCGACTCGTGTTCAGCTCGTCGAAATACATATGGGTTACCTAATGGAGTACCAGAAAAAGAGTACTTTTTTATTTTGTGTGCATGTCACTCCAGTCGAATTAGACATAATAAAAAATTTTGCGTACTGCGGACTTTTTTTTGTGGAAGTTGTTTAAGAGGGCATAATAAGTAAGCACAGAAAACTACACCCGGCTACACCATGTGCGTCCCCATATTTTGAAATTTTACTTATGTGTCCATATCTGTTTCCCTATTGCCCGTAGGGCTCTTTATCAAGTTACAATTTTTGAAGATTCATCCCTCCTCTACATAATATATATATTACACATTTGCCGTAGGACAAACGGTTTTGGCTGTACGAGGCCGGAAAGGTCACGCTGTCCGAATTTGGGGATCTTCTGTACAGGACAAACGGCTATTATTTCCAATCTACAATACTACACATACTAATGTCCTTAAGGAGGGATGATGATTTGTGAAAAAACTTTCATCGAATACCGCGCGGTTTTCATGATACGGGGTGTTGAAATTTTGAAAACTTCTTTTTAAAAAAAAAAAGTGAACCTACTTTTTTTCGCCCATTTTTTTTCATGTATGTGCGACCCTAATATAAGAAAATTTACGTTGGTTTCATTTTAATACATTCGTTGGTTTAGGAGCTAGACAGAAAAATATGCAAAAAATGGCTATATTGATATTTTTGCATTAAAAAAACCAAAACCAGTATAATTCTGATAAATGTTTTTGTTTATCCTAAAAGTCCAATTCACTGAGCATAGAAAATGTGTTTTTGTATTTAAATAGGATCAACACTTATTGTGTAATAACGATTTATGTCATGTGTTCTCCAGTCTCCCTTTTCACAATTATTTTTTGCGGCCTTATGGTTCATAGTAGGGCAGAGAGTAATATACACGTGGACAGGGCACATAATAGGGAACTTGCCCAAAAAATAAAATTGAATTAAAATACTCAAAATCGTAAACTATCATCATTAAAAACCCCATAGACAACAAAAAATTAAAAAAAAAAAAATCCTCCAGAAATATAAGCGATTAAAATCTGCCGGATTTTACCCACTCCTGAAACGTGACGTCAGTGGGTGAAAATCAGATGACGGCGTCAAGCGACACCGATTCTGCTTTCGCATGCTCATTTGTCAGAAACAACTAGCAGTGGGCACAACCTAACCTAAAATTCGTTGGAAAAACATCTACAATATTCTGAAATGTCACAAAATGCTACTTTTGATTCGTTCGTGCCGAGTCGAATTTTCGAATTTCGCCGTGCAATTTACGATCAGGTTTATCTGGAAGACTTCCTATTTACGTCACGACATCGTACGGCCGTCCCAATGGTGTTTTTCGAAAAATATGAACGTGTCAAGATTGTATATTTTTGCAATTTTTTCGGCTCCGAAATGTAAGCTGTTTTTTGCTATTTTTCGCAGATATCTCCAAAACGGTGGGAGTTAGCTCGAAATAAAAAATAAGGTCAAACGAGTATTTTCTACTACGAATCTTTTGCTATCACCAGACTTTTGATTTGTTTTTTCGTTTCGGAGATAACTACAGAAATGTCGGCCACGTACGGCAAAAAATCGCAAATTTTGAGCTTCTACAGTTGGCAACTTTTTAATCTTTGCTCCTACGCGAAAACACTACTCTAGCTAATTTAAATATAATTAAATTTGCTAAAACTTCTTTTTTTTATTTTTTGAATTCCGACAAAAATTAAGGAATTAGAAGGGGGCGGGATTAAGAAAAATTACCTATATGGATCGCTTGGGTGGTAATGTTCAATGTCTAATTTAAATTTGGTATAATAAATCAGAAGTTATAACATTTTCTGTGAAGCGCGCACGCGCGCGTTCCGCGTTAGGATGATCGAATAGTAGAACAATGATGCCCTCTTAATGAATATATGCCAATGTATTATTTTTAACACCAACTACACGTTTATTAGACTAATTAAACATGTAGATGTCAATGACTGGTAAACTAGTCCCGGTACCACTTGAGACAGCGTAAATATTATTAAGATAAGATTTGTAGACATTGCTACAAAAAAAAAATTGTTTTGAATTATTTAATATATTTCATCATTTGTGACATTATAAATTTTCCTTAATTCAAATTAAAATGAGTAGAAGTTGTGGTAGGGCGTGGCCAACTGCCAATACCTATTTGATTAACATTTTGCTCGCATACGACATGATTCATGTTTTACTTCCACATCCACGTAGTGGGGTGGAAGTCTAGTAATCTGAAAACCATGTTTAATTTTTGTTTTTTTTTTTGTTTAAATAGGCTTAGAATACTATGAAACGACGAGATTTTATGTTTATGCGAAAAAAATTCTGTCTGTCTGTTGGTCGGTAGAAGAGAAATAATTGTTCACAGAACTTTAACAAGCTAAAAACGTACTCTTCGCCAATTTACTGAGCTTTTTATATAACTGTTACACATTCTATAGGATACTCTTCGCAGTTTTCTTGTAAATAATGTTAGTTTTTAGACATCCTAAATGTTGTGAAAAAAATATATGAAAAAAATTCGAAAAGAAAAACATCCAACCTGTCTGGGATTCGAAGACATCGTGTTAGATTGGAAGGGAAAACTTTGGCCACTGAACCATCACACATTAATACAAACATCGAATGTCTGTAATATATATCTTTTGAGATTCATATTTCAACGCATTAGATATATTATTATAAAATATATCTTAGTAAAATATAATCAACAAAAAAAAATATATTATAGAGATAATATTTCGCAAGATTTCTATTTAAGTACAAGCGACAACAATTACGGAAACAATTTTTTTTTTATTTAAATGGTTAATAACTTTCTTACATACTGATTGATTTTCTTCAAAAACAATAGGGTTATTCCTCTAGCTAACACTATCTTACTTTTCAAATTTCAACACAATCGGTCTTTTCATTCTTAAGTTATCGTGCTTACAAGAAACGTGACGGAAGGACAGACGGACATTTTCAAAGTTGTTCAGAATTCGTTCACTAACACAATGATCTGAAAATTTTTTCTCTACGAGAGATATTTCCGGTTTTAGAAATGTGCCGATCAAATGCAATATTCTCTTCATTTTTGCGAAGAGTATAATAATATATTTGATGTCGTCTACCTCAAAAACCCATAAAGTGATATGCCACATGGCAGTGAAAGTCGTGGTGGAGATGATAGCGGTAGCTGATGCAAAAAAAATCATTATGTATATTTTAGTATTACTATTTTTTAAATTTTTGTTTTTTTGTAATTGTTTAATTCGTATTATTTTTTGAATTATAATATTGTAATATTTCTTATTGTAAATTTTCTTCTGTAAATGGATTTCTGTTAGTCAAATATATAAAAAATTGAAATAATACATAAGCGCATCAAACATGTCAATATCATAAACACTTCCAGAGTAATCGCGCGCACGAAAAAAAAAAGAAGAGTACAGACAGACAGACAGACAGACAAACAGGCGGACAGAATGTTCTTTTGCTGAAACTTAAAATCTCGACGTTTCATGACATTCTACGCCTAATTAAACATAATTTTTTTTTACCGTTGCACAGTGTGGAAGTAGTCAGGGAGCCCGCCCTGATCCTTGGGGACAATGTTTTTCATAAAGATTAAAGCCTAAGGAACAATTTTAGACATGTCCTAAAAAAAATTGGCTGTACTTTCAAAATGGCGTCCATTTATAAAAAAAAACTGTTGTCAATGTGGTTTTTGTCATTTAACACAAAAACTAAAAAAGATGGACAAAAACTTTTTTCACAAAAAACAACGTGCCTAAAATTGTCTACAATTTTGTTCCTATACAATATTTTGATAGGAGTTACCATTTTCCAGATAAATGAGTTCAAAATTAAGAAAACATTGAAATTCATATATCGGTAAATCACTTAGAGGAAATAACTCTGATAATTATTGTAAGGCGTATAATATAACTTTATATTATTAACATAACAAAAATAAAATAAACTGAAACAATTAATAATAATAATATTATAATATGCAGACATTTTTCTCGAAAACGGTAACAATGGGTTATGAACAGATTAGGGTCAAAAGTGTTGATAGTGACATCTCTTGGATTCTGCTGGCTCATTCTAATAATATTAAGTGTACATTAGTCTTTGATACCGGATTTGGCAATAAAAGAAGCCTCATTAACATATCCGCATTAGCAGAAGAGTACGGACCTCAAAAATGTTCGGCATTACTATGCCTTCATTCATTTACTGGATGCGACTCAGTCAGCGCCTTTAAGGGAAAAGAAAAGATAAAACTCCTAAAAATGTTACTTTCTCCCAAATATATTAAATATATCCGAACATTTCAAGATTTGGGGAGCAGCTGGAATATTGATGGTAAATTAGTCGCATCATTAGAGGAGTTTACATGTGCCATATATGGATCACCTAATTGCCCTTAGACAGAAATGTGGTGAAAAAGATTTGTCTTTATCAATTGACACTAAAGTTGGTTTTTCTTCGATTCCACCATCAAGAGCTTGCCTTATCGAGCATATTAAAAGGAGTGTTACCAAAACGTATTTGGCGATTAGCCGACGAAGGTATTCACAATATTTCAAAGCCTTGGAATGATTATGGATGACAAGAAAATGGAAAACCTCTTTGATGTTCAGCAGAAAATTTTTAGCTCAAATAGTAATCCTATTCCATTTCTAATCACGTGTGCTGAGACACCTAATCAGAACAACATTACACTGATGACATCCCTTAGGGATCTTTTCACTTATGCCATCCAGTTTGGCAGTTCAATAATTTAAAATTTATTTTTTGACGTTGTCGATTTGGAACTGCTAATAACGATTTAATGAATATAATAATAGAGCAAACACATCAAATAATACATAATACATAATTACATTAAATCTACATTTAATTTTACACATTGCCCTTTTAATAATTGTGTTTTTAATAAATAGTTTTGAACTAATAAATAAAATAAATTGCAAAAAATTTTCTATGCGAATTCCCCTCGAACGTTGATAAATAATAGCTCATAATTTTATCACAACTTCCTCACACACGCACGCCTATGGCGCGCGGCGTCGGGATATTACCAAGCAGGTGCTTTCGGAAACTGTGATAAAATTATTTCGTATTATCAACATCCTTGGGATATTATAGCTGATAAAATACTGCCTCAGTCGCTTACTGAAATTCTTCAGGAGATGATTCCAAATCAAATCATAATAGGATGATAACGACATCATAAATGAAGCAATAGAGGAAGAAGACTTGGAAGAAATATTTGATGTATCGGGAGACAGCGATAGTGAATCTGAGAGCGAATGAGATGTTACTTACGTTTTATATTGAATTTTATATTTTATTTTAAGAGCTGAGTCATTTATCTGGAAAATGGTAACTCCTATCCAAATATTGTACAGGAACAAAATTGTAGAAAATTTTATGCACTTTGCTTTTCGTGCAGAAAGTTTTTTTCCATCTTTTTTACAGCGAATTTTTTTTAGGACATGTCTAAAATTGTAGGCTTTAATCTTTATGAAAAACATTGTTCCCAAGGATCGGGGGGGGAGGGGTGCACGCACAGTTAGGGTGGGCTCCCGTAGTAAAGTAAAAGAAATCTAGTTATGTTATTATATATTTGAAAAAGTTTTTCTCATTTTATCTACCCAGCACGCTATATGTCTATCGACTTGATTACTAAACATACTTGGCTTAACATAAAAGCGGATAGTATTACCGGTAACTAATCATGGATAAAACGTTAAGGCGAGTTATAGGTGTACCAGGTGTCTCACAAAAATATAGAAATAATGAGCTCAGAATGCACTGACATTTTACAGGTGGTCTTTTATATGGCGGACTAGTCTAGCATTACCAATTGGCCAAGTTCAAATGAATCGCCCTATGTATGAATACGAAATTGCGAAATTACTTTTATAGAAGTACCCATACGTGTTTTCATTTTTTTAAACGAAATTAAGTGGTTTACCAAGAGTCGAATAAAACTGTTTTTTTTGTTTTTGTTTTTTTCAAAGATTGTTAGGGGGGGGGGGAGGCAATTTTTTTGTGGAAATGCAATAATCTGTATGTTATCAGGATGCTAGAGTAAAGTTTTTTTGGACATTCAGTTTTAATTTTGACAAACGTGTTTTTGTCTCGATTTTCTTTAATATATCGGGTTCTCTTCAACGGATCAGGCCAAACAAAAAATCGAAATGTTTTTAAATAAATTATTAATAAAACTGCTTGGAACTAAATCCGATCTGTCATTTTGTTTTTTTTTTGCACAAAAATCAAAACCAAGAAAATTTCTAATTTTACATAAACCGAAATTACTTACTGAACAGATAATTAATCTTTTTTAATGAAACTTGGTGAGATTATGGATCATGTAGATGTAAACGATTACGGAAAATAACAAATAAAAATATTTATCATTTTCCATAAAAACCTCCATAAAAACTACCATTTGCTCACACTAAGATTTATATTTTTATTTAATTGCAGCTTTTCAAACGTACTTTACAATGGTGATAAAAATCAATTATTTGTATTATTTTAAAGTCACATTTTGTGCATTTATGTAAAATTCATGTTTTTTTTTGTAATGCATATTTTGTATCGAAAAAATGTATCCAGCCAAATACTTCTGTCATCTGTTAAAGTGTTTCCAAAAACGAACAATTAAAAAAAAATAGAACCTTCTACATTAATTAAAAGCTGATATATCGCACCTTTTGCATTTCATGCATTTATTTCCGTACATATATATATTTTGAGCTGAAATTGGTACTGCTTATTCTCTAATGTGTGAGAACTAGTGAATTCATGAAAGAAATTTTAATCAATAATATACCTACAATTGCGGGAATACGTGCGCTCGTTCATCAAAATCGCGGCTGCCACGACAAGAACATTTCCCCCACTCCCATTACCAAAGCTTCGAGATTCTAGGAAAACGTGCGAAGATGATATCCATGCATTCTACTTACACATGCAGAGTGCTCAGACAAAGTCAAACGCATTTAGCGAAAGATCAGAAAATGTAATTTTTTGTACATTTCCGCTAATTTTCGATTTGGGGTATGCAGTTTACGATGAGGTTAAAACGCCATTCTTGCTCTTTAGATGTCGATATCGTACTTTTCACTAATATATTAACGAAGATCTGATCGTTTAAAAATTACGTCTTTTGCTTTCTCTGCCATAATTCATCGAATGTGCAAATGTTTCACAGCCATAACACAATGATTAAAGTGAAGACTCCAATGCGGAAATCCGCGGTTCAAATCCTAAGCATATAATAGTTATTTACGTAACCAGTTATGAAAAGAGTAGTTGTACATGATGTATGTAATATTTGCCAAAACGAGCGAATGAAGCGAGCGAGTTTTGCAAATTACATGAGTCAAGTAAAATTACTGTTTTCATAACATGTTAAGTACAAAATTTTATCTAATCCCGCTCTAAATTAGAAAAGAAATGACAATTTATTTTGAATACTATTTTGTGGTTCTCATCATAGCTACGCTTGTAGCTGTACAAGTTAGTTCTGTGTTTATCGCTTTACCTAAGCATTAATATGGATTGACATTTATATATAATAGTATATTATTCAACGAGCGGTAATGTAGATAATAACTCACGCAGATGAAAGTTTGCAGCACGAGCCGTAGGCGAGTGCTGTAATTCATCAAGTGAGTTATTACCATTACCGCAAGTTGAATACTATACTTTATCTACGATTATAACAAATGCAAAACTTCTCCGCGAACTGCAATAGCCCGGAGCGCATATTCGGTCAAAAGTCTTGTTTTTTATGTTAGAGAAAAAATTAAAAAAGCGTCGGAAAGCTCAATCAATTCTCTTTACATATGCTATCTACAAATTTTTCGAAAAAAAACGATAATTATATATATTAAATAATTAATTAAATATTCGAGGAAATGTAAGAAATTACACGTTTTCATATAGAGTGTATGTAAATTTTACAAAAATAATTCTTCTCAGAAACCTTTGTTTCGAAGGGCCAAGATTAACGGAGCCTCAAAGTAGTACATGATATTAAGTGAACATCGTATATGAGATCGATTTCAGTTAATTACCGATTAATTACGGTGACAAAATGGAGAAATTTTACCGAAAAAAAAAAGTCCTAAATCCCACCCCCTCTAATTCCTTCATTTTTGTCGGAATTCAAAAAATAAAAAAAAAGCAAATTTAATTCTAAATAAATCAACTAGAGTAGTTTTTTGGCGTAGGAGCCAAGATTAAAAAGTTGCCAACTGTAGAAGCTCAAAATTTGCGATTTTTTGCCGTACATGGCCAACATTTCAGTAGTTATCTCCGAAACGAGAACAAAAATCAAAATTCTGATAGTAGCAAAAGATTCGTAATGGAAAATACTCGTTTGACCTTGTTTTTTATTTCGAGCTAACTCCCACCGTTTCGGAGATATCTGCGAAAAATAACAAAAAGCAGCTTACATTTCGGAGTCGAAAAAATTGCAAAACATACAATCTTGACACGTCCATATTTTTCGAAAAACACTATTGGGACGGCCGTACGGTGTCGCGACGTAAAGAGGAAGTCTTCCAGATAAACCAGATCGTAAATTGCATGGCGAAATTCGAAAATTCGGCTCAACACGAACGAATCAAAAATAGCATTTTGTGACATTTCAGAAAATCTTTATAGATATTAACGCGAATAATCTGTCACTACCTCCCTGGCTCCACCTTCGTGTGTTGCGCGTTACGTCGATTGGACGAGCTAGGCATGAAGATAAAGGTGATTGGCTCTGTACCTAGCGTGAGTTATAATAACTCACGCTGTTTGTTTATGGATACTATTAATTGACCAAAAGCAGTTCATTAATTAGTACATAACCTAATAAGGGTAGATAAACAAACTTTACTTGTCAACCTGCCGAATTTTTTGAAGCAAATTAAGTCGAAAATGGCTGATTCAGATATGTATATTCCATCTGATATAGAACAATTGTCTAATTTAGCAATAAATTCAATAATACCTGGTAAATCAAAAAGCAGGAATGAAGAAGTATGTAAGAAATTTGAAAATTGGTGTCAACAAATGGGTTTAATAATCAGTTACGTAAAAATTCATTACATAACTAGTTATGCAATGAAACTGACAGATACGAAAAATGTGACGTTTCGTAACGTTAAAATTTAACATTTCATAACGGGGTTAGATAAAGTTTTTTTTGTGTTTTGAAAATTATATAAAAAATTATTTTTTCTAATTTTGACATATAAAGTGACACTTTTCAAAACTGACGTAACTGTCAAAACGTCCAACTTTTCATAACCAGTTATGAAAAGTTAAATTTTACCTAACTGGTGAGGAAAAGTTCGTTATATCATCAATTATGAAAAATAAACAACTCTCAAAAAGAGAAAGAAACAATATTTATTCAATACAAAATTGAATACTGAGTCCATCAAGTGGAAGTTTTTAAATTCTTCTTTCCTTCGAAATATGCTAACAAAACTTTTTCATTAATACGATTTACCTTGTTATCAAATAATATTGTAACTTGGCTAAATAACGTTTGTCAATTTTGACATTAAAATTAAAATGTGTAATAATAGTAGCAAAGGTAACTATGAAAAAGACTACTTAATTTTTAAGATCTTTAAATACACCTATTTCATTGATATTTAAAGGGTTTTTAGACGTTTAAAGTTAGAAAAATTTTTATATGTAACACGTTCCGAAAGACAATTTTGAGTAACTCGTGTTATTTTGCGGGATCTCGCTTCGCTCGTTCTGCAAACATCCACTCGTTACACAAAATAAAGTACAATTTAAGGTAGAAAAAGCGTGACCAAATGGCAGTCAGTATAATGCTTCAAAAATATGTCAGAGATCCCATTCTTCAGGGAAAGTAATAAATATTTTTATTTAAAATTTTCCATAATAGTTTTTTACTTCCTACAAGACCTAGTATTTCACCAAGTTTCATTGAAAAAGATTAATTATTTTTTTAGTAATTTCCGTTCATGTAAAATTAGAAATTCTTAGTTTTTATTTTTTTTTTTGCAAAAAAACCGAATGACATAAGATTTGGATCATGCAGTTTTATTCATAAATTATTTACAAACAGTTTGATTTTTAGTTTGGCCTGACTCGACGAACAGAACTCGAGATATTAAAAATAATCGGGATAAAAACACGTTTTTCAAAATTAAAAGTTAATTTCCAAGAAACGCTCACCTCTCAAACAATCGTTGAAATCGTATTTTTAATGCTTAGTTTTATTCGACTAGAAATATTGCTTTATTTCATAATTTATCAACACAGCACACTGTATAATTGGTATATAACTTACTTTTGTTCGAGCAGAAACATTGTTATCTTTATCTTCATTGTTTTATGGTTCATTTTATTTACGTAACTACTATTTAAATATTTATACATTTGGCAGTGTTTTTATTAGCTTCTATATAATAATTATTATTATTAATATTGCAAATAAAATTACACATGTTTTGTTTATGCTACTAAACAAAGAACGTGGAAATAATGTCTCTAAGGACACGTTTGAAGTTGAAGTTCCTGAGTCTGAATTAATGAGCATTGTGAAATCGACAAGTCCTTTCTATTTTATTTTAAATTTACTAACATTTCGTAAACTATCTGGTATATAATTACACAAATTAATCTGTGTTAGTGCTTACGGTTATCACTAATAATTATGAATAATTTTTATGACATAAGCGGTTTATGGGAGATACAAGATAATTAACTCTACGGACCGTTTTAAACCCGTTTATGCAATGTAATATTTTTACCGTGGTGGAAAAGATTCAGGCAGCGTTTAAGATTTTATAAGTGTGGTATAAAATATAGGTACAACGAATGAGTTTTTAGTTGCTATATTCACAAGTGATTGTACATAACTTATTTTAAAATGTCAAATTTCCAATCCGCAAATATTAAGAATACTGCAATCATAAAAACTCGATTAAACTGGTACCAGACCGTATAGTGTGAAAGCAACTCAGATTACCTGAAAGAACCAAACACGTGAGTTGGAATTAGTGCAACGAGTTTTGTTATAAACATAATCTAAGATAAAAGTGGAAGCAAGTAACTAAACGACAAATTTAAATGAATCCTAAAGATAAGTGATAGTTCGCTGAAATTTATCTGTCTATATTTTATGATTAGAGAGAGTTTTAACGTACAGGTGCACAGTTCATATTTTTCTTCGGTGTTCACACTCAGTATCGGATCGCCTTGTTACAGTAGTGAGTGAAAATACGTAATAAATATGCCACACCATCACAACTTTGATATTGTCGAGGTTGATGAAAAGGATGTGCCAAAGAACAAATGTTTGGCTTGTTTAAAGGCAAATACTTTAACTATAGCTACCGTTGCCGGTGTTGTTTTAGGGGCCGTAATTGGAATAATTCTCCGCGAAACAAAAGAAGAATGGACGGAAAGAGAAATTATGTATATAGGCTACATCGGCGCAGTCTTTTTACAGATGTTAAAATCTCTAATTTTACCACTGATCATATCATCTTTGGTATCCGCCATAGCGAGCCTAGATTTATCGCTCTCTGGAAAAATAGCCGCGAGGGCCATTGCGTATTACTTAACGACCACTTTCGCTGCCGTGGTTTTAGGAATGATATTGGTGGTATCCATTAGGCCGGGCGCCAACCATAGTGAAGATGTCAGCAGAAATTCGACTGAACAGTCGAGGAACGTTACGACCGTGGACACGCTGTTGGATCTAGTCAAGTGAGTGACATAAAACGTTGTTTTTCCCACCTCACCTGCCAAAAGATTCATGCTAAATTAAAATAACAAATCAATCCAATTAGTAAATTAACATATAGGATAAGTAATTAATATAAGTTTTTTTCTAATTCGGCATAGAAAACTATTATTTTTCCTAACCTATTTCAGTTAGGAGAAGCACTATTTTTCCTAACTAGTGGTGAAAAATGAAACAAATGTACACTAATACTACTATTTGGAGAACATTATTTAGGGTATTAAGCAAATCACAACTTACAGACTTTTTTTATTTATTATGAAATTACCTACTTTCTGTATATTGGTACCCTAATCTGGGCACGCTAATATACTAGTTAGGTAAATACTTTAAAATACTCATTATTGGAGAACCAATCAAAACAACTACCCTTCTAGCTAATCTGACGAAGTACTGAATCACATTATAAGATTCCTAGCATTTTAAAGCAAAAAATATTGAAAATACTTAAATCATTTATTGAAATTCAGTCATTCACAACAATTATTGAACCTTACATTATATTTCAACTCTAGAAAAGTTGTAAAAGTTTCTTTTAGGCTTGTAAATAAAGTATTTTCAATATATTCTTTCGCTTTAAAATGCTATGAATCATATCATTTAATTCAATACTTCGTCAGTATTAGTTAGAAGAGTAGTTGTTTTGACTGGTTCTCCAATGATATTTTAAAGTATTTACCTAGCTAGTATATTAACGTGCCCGCATTAGGGCAACAATATACAGAAAGTAGGTCATAAAAAATAAATCATATCAAGTAAAAAATAATTAATTATAATAATACAATTATTTATTGTAAACATTTATCAGAAAATTATGACATATCTTATAGCCTAGGAGATAGCTACAAACATGGGGCCTGGGAAATGACCTGTTGGCATTGCTGTTATGTTTTAGCAAATATTTTTCTTAGTATTTTATCTTATGTGAGTCAAACCTCCCCCTCTGACCGTTTTGGCGCTAGCCGTTCCCGAAAATATGCAATTGTGGAACAGAGTATAACACTTTAGGCTTTGATGTTAGTTGAAGAGAGTATCTTGGCGATCAACATTCGATTTATGCCAACATTTTTTCTAAGTGCAATTGGCAGTACTGGTGACATCATACCCAAAATTGGAACGTAGTATAACCCTTTCTGACCAGGCGGAAAATTTTCGTTGTCAATGCTCATTGCTGGAAAACCATATGCCAACATTTTGTGCTTGACCATTTTCCAGGATACAAAAATGACACATTTAGGGAGTAATGACCGAGAAAGTATCTTTTTTAACATAGCAAAGTATTTGAATGTTTGGGGTTTGGGGTTGGTTTGGGGGGGGGGGGGGGGTTACATTTAGAAAAAGATGTTGGCACTCACAGACTATTCTTTGGTACAAAAACTATAAGTCTGAGAAGGTGCCAACATTTTATTGTTGAAAATCACCAGTGTTAGCCCGTTTTAGGCCAAAAATCTGGAAAATGGTCAAGCAGAAAATGTTGGCATATGGTTTTCCAGCAATGAGCATTGACAACGAAAATTTTCCGCCTGGTCAGAAAGAGTTATACTACGTTCCAATTTTGGGTATGATGTCGCCAGTACTGCCAATTGCACGAAGAAAAAAATGTTGGCATAAATCGAATGTTGATCGCCAAGATACTCTCTTCAACTAACACAAGCCCCAAAGTTTTCGGGGGCGGCTAGCGCCAAAACAGTCAGGGGGGGAGGTCTGACTCACATAAAATAAAATACTCAGAAAAATATTTGCTAAAACACAACAGCAATACCAACAGGTTATATCCCAGGCCCCACATATGTAGCTATCTCCTAGACTAGTAAGACGCTCGGTCTTGGGAACATTTTACCAGATTCAATTATATTCGTTGCAATACTTTTCGCAAATTCGAAAACGAAGAGTATTTCCATTTTGGTTGGCATATTTCTAAAACCGTAAATATCGCTCGTAGAGAAAAAAAATATTGTTGTGTTAGTGATTGAATTCTGAGTAACTTTGAAAATATCCGTTTGTTCGCCTATCCGTTCGTCATGTTTGTTGTAAGCACGACAACTTAAGAGAGAAAAGTCCGACTACTGAAACTTGGAGAGTATGTTACTATTAACTACAGAAAGAATCCTTTTGTTTTTGAAATAAATCGATCACTAAATAAAGAAGTTATTAATCATTTACATAAAAAAAAATTCTAATTCTTATGTTTTGTAATTGAACAGAAATACTGTAGTGTTATTTCCTATCATTATTGCACAACCCGCTGGGTGTATACTCTATTCTCGGTCCGCGTGTCAGCACTCAGTTTGGCTGATAAAAGTTATTTTTAATACGTTAGTTCTGGAATAGATTTTAATAATAGCTTTTTGAAAAGGGAATACTCTACTCCGAAAAAAAGGTACCATTTTTAAATTGATTCGAACTTTTATCAAGTCAAATTGCTATTAAAATTTGAATTTGGCACGAATCCTTAAAAAGAGTCGAATCGTCCATCTCTAACAGCGACATACACTCAGTGTTGCACGCTTCGAACGGAGTCGCATTGCATTCCTTTTTAGTTGTACCGGTGGTATCGCTGTCGCCTGTCTCGGTCTCCTGTCGCTGTACCTTCAAGTGACTCGGAAAGTGGTAGCAGTAACGCACATAACTTAATAAAATTCAACTTACCAAGTACCAATACAATGTATTTGAATTTAGATATATACTTGTTTTTATTTTAAAGTTTTAATCAGAGATTGTTTTTTTAGTTTATCGATTTCTTTAAGTACCTACCAAAGTACCTACTTATGTGCAATACATTTTTAAGTTTGTTGTTAACGTCTTAGTAAAGTATTATTTTTTAGTTTTTTTTTTACTCTCTATTGCTTTTAATAATAATATATCGTGCATATTTTATGATTCTTTTAACCCAATACTTTTAATTTTGTCTCCTGGAGTGGGGCCACTTGCACATAATTTCCCGGGCCGGCATTCCTTACCCCATCCGTCCCTGATGTACGGAAACACTCTACATGTAGCAATCATTAACTGATCCACTTGATTTTTTTAAATCGCCTCGTCTATCAGAATAGAATCCTATTGAATCTTATAATGATCCGTCGAGTAGTTTAATTATTAGAAATAATTAATTAACACCGTGACGAATTTTCGCGGACCATTTGTTTTGTTCGTGACGTCTATTAGTAATTATTTTTTTGTTCAACTCTGTAACTCAAGAACGGAACGATTAATTGGTCTCAAATTATTACCACGTTATCACTACGAAGTGCATTAATATAAACGTCAGATTTCAATAAGTGTAGAAAATATGCATTTTTTTCTAGGGCTATGTTGATAGAATGTACAAATTTGCGGCTCTAAATGTAACAAGAGGGAAACTTTTTTTATCTTTCGAAATAGATACCAAGTGTATCGAAAAGAAATAAAGATAAAGGATAGACGTAACTTTTCTATTTCAAACTTTTTTTTCCAAGATTAACATTTTTCGAGAAAAATGCGCTCGCGGATGAACGATGCAGAAAACGGTATAAAGTTAGTCTCGTCGTCTATTATCATAATAGAATCCTATTGAAATTCACTATTATCAGCTTGATAGTTTCATTGCCGTAAGTAACTATTTAAATAAGTAAATACTGTTCGACACAATACGAGGTCTCCTTAGGTGTCATGTTTTTTCGCTGTAAAGTAGGTTAAAACCCTTTGTTTTGTTAATTTTGTTGCAGTAATAAAATGAACAAATAGATAAAAATAAATAAATAACAAAACTCACAATAACGCACTAGCGCCGACTAAGTCAATCTCTGTTATACTAATTTATGAATATATTTCAAGCAATTTATTTATTAGAACAGAATTAAAATAAATCATAAGTAAAGCCCATTGTTTTTGCATATTATTAATAGTAATTAGTAATAATTATAATTATTTCTTGACAAAAATTTGTTTTTTCATGTTTACCAAATAGAAAATATCAAACAAAAATAACGATTTTTTTTTATTTGTTTATTTTCAACGTACTTAAAATTCAAGTGATTTTTTTTCTGGAAATCAGGGACATTGCCTCTTAGGTAAAGCAAACTGTCGAGTGGGGTGCGCATTTTTTGTTTTATCAACGATTTATTTGTCTTTTAGAATATAAATTTCATAGTAATAAAATATTCAACCGTTGAGACACGATTTTCAGCTACACACATAGTACAGTTAAATTAAGAGTTGACGCGGTACAAATTTGTAACAAGCTGATTCCTTCAGGATTATATTCTATGGCTATCCAGGAGTCTCTGACTGAAAATCCCAAAAAATCCGCCACGAAGAAATAAAGAAAAAATGCGCCGTCATGTTGAAATGAAACTTTTTTCCTTTAATCGGTAATAGCCCACATGGACGACACTTTACGAGAAAAAGTAAAGAGACAAAATTTTGAGAGAAAGAGCTAAATTTTAATGTGATATAAAGTTTTTTGCAATCGGTTAAATATTAGCAAAGTTGCGGTTGTCAAAATGACAGCTTTGTATAAAAAAAGATTACTTCTTGTATTTTAATACCATAAAATGCAACAAAAAGCAACAACAATGATTACTGGTAATACTAATTAATTAAAGTAATACATTTGTAAAATAAAATCCATTCTAAAAACAAAAGAATAAACTATAAACTCTTTAAAAAGCATGAATAAAGTAAATAAGCATAAAAAACTCTCAAATACGAGCTTTAACTAAAAACTAGCCTCATTCTCAAAAAGTACCACCTCTGATGCATTGTCATAGTCCTGTCCAATGCAATTTACACAGCTGATTCTGCACTTAAGGTTATATTTTTTACATTTTCAAGACTGTTTGCAATTCTTCTTGCAACCACAGAATAAAATATTTAAAATGAAATCAGGGGCACACTTTTGTACTGTTTTTATTGGTTCTAGATAACCGCTGTTTCCAACCCCAGTTCTCTGGATTAAGATTGTCGCCTAACCAGACTTGAATTTGCCAATACCCTCTATAAGTATGATATTTAGTGGCATCGGATGTTGGCGGAAGAACTGCTAGATCGAAATGCTGGAAAATATTTTGCCTAGCAAAAATCTGATTATTCCTAACGAACCTGTAATCATTTAAACTATTAGTTTTTTTAATGCCATACCATCTTAAAATAAATTCTTCCCCTATTATTGCAAGCTGATTTGCTTCAGCAAAACTTGAAAATTAATAGGCTATCACTTAGTTCAGTATTATTTTCTAAAACTGAAAATACTGTTTTTTGCCATTTTTATAGAATGCAGAGGTGCTATCGCATCCGAATATGGCATGTGCAAATAGAGTATTTTTTACTACATTGTCACTTAGTTCTGAACGTAACTTGCAGATATTCGTTATTTTATCAGATATACCTCAATCACCGGGTCTCATCATGTATACATTTTTTGTTTTGTAATGCTCAATAAGTAACGTTATTAAGTCTGTATCTTGACCAACAATTATAACAGCTGAGCAATCAATAGCAGCTTTTACAATTAAATAATCAGCATCTGCATCCGCACATATGACTGAGATATTATTTTGATTGAATTTTGATGTTAGAAGTTTAATTAACTGATCTTTATTTGACGCTAATGCTAAAAATTCGTTTTGAGATATCTCTACTATTTTTTTGTGGGCCAATATTAATTTCTTTCTGAAATGCATTTTTAGCTCTTCTTTGGTATTCTGTAAATTTAACGGAAGTGCTTTCATTAGAATAGCCATCGAAAACAATAATACAATTTAAACCATAATGATAACGAACAAATGAAACACACTGATGAACAATATCTTTACACTGAGCCGGACGTTGCTACAAAACTTTTTTAGTTCTATTACAAATTGTTTAGAACTTTCAGGCAAAGTTGAGTAAGTATTTTATCAAAATAAGAAAAAACAGATGATTTTGTTGTTTTTCGAAAACAAATATCGTCAAATAAAAATAAAATACAAAAAAATACCCTTTTTTGAAAAGAATCTGTCATTTTGACAATCATAGCTTTGTTAATATTTAACCGATTTATACCGTATTGAAGCTTAGCTCTTTCTCTCCAAATTTTACCTGTTTACCATTTTCCTAAAGTGTCATCCATGTGGGCTATTACCGATTAAAGAAAAAAAGTGCCTAATTTTAACATGGCGGAGCATTTCTTTATTTCTGCGCGGCGGATTTTTTGGGATTTTCAGTCAGAGACTCCTGGATAGCCATAGAATACAATCCCGAAGAAATTAGCTTGTCACTTTGTTCCGGGTTTGGTCCAAATTTAATTCTATTTTACTGAAGTATTATATTATCGACATGCGTTTGAAAGTAATGAATAATGATTTAGTGGTTACGCTTTAAACTCTTTAAAGACTTGGAATCCAACGGTCGCGGGTTCGAGATGTAAGGCTGGATGAAATAATTTTTTTTTATCTGTTTTGCAGAGAATTAGAATTTTCGAAACAACAGTTTTCGATACTTCATTAGAAAAATTATGTGTGCAATTCATTACGAAAATCAAATTTTTTCATTCTCGAAGTGCTTTTGGCTGCGTTCTGATGAAAAAACCTCTAGAATGGAAAAATCTCACTTTTCTTAACTTAATGCGTAAAAATGGGTATATATATATATATATATATATATATATATATATATATATATATATATATATATATATATATATATATATATATATATTTAAGAACCACGTCAAAAATTAAGAAATCAAAATGGTGAATCCAATATGGCTGCGATAACTGCAATATTTTTGCAGATTTACATGAAATTTGATACAAAATGATTTAGAGCCTAATGTTAAAGCTTAAAAAGTCAAAACTACGAATATTTTACCGTACAGAAGCTAAATAAAGAGGCCACTGAAAAGGGTGAAAAAAAAAAAAATTTTTTTGGAAAAAAAAATTGAATCGCCTTCAGAAAAGGTCGCTAAAAATTATGACATAAAATTTCGCAGTCGGTCTCTTAATTGAACTTGAAATTATTACCCTAATATCGATATTGAGGTCGGAGAAAAAATGAACAAGTATCGAATTTAAACGTATTTTTAACCGACTTCAATATCGATATAAGGTAATAAGGTTTAATTAACTGGGAGACTGAGAAATTTTATTTCATAATGTTTAGCGACCTTTTTTGAAGATGGTTCATTTTTTTTTTCATTTTTCTTTTTATATTAAATGTCTATTTCAGTCATAAATAAATTTTTATCTCATAAAATATTAGGCCATATTGAATATTGTTACAATAATTAACGAATAGGAACACACACCATTATATACAGGATGAACACTAACTTTTTGATAGATAAATAAACAAATATATTAACTGACAGATGATAGATAGATCGAATCACTTAAAAAACATCATTTGTGTAATATAAAAATATTTTTGAATCAATAGAAAAGATTAATAGAAGCGAGATTAAGATTACTGAGATTATCTTATATTTTGCAATTTGTTTTATACCAACGTGTAACATATATTAAAACTATAAAATTATATAGTGAGTATGTAGAGTCACTAAAAAGCTGAAGAGTTTTAGGTTTTAAAAAGTGGTAACAGAAACGTTTCCATCATCAAATTATATCACTTATTATATGTTACGTCATGAGTTTATATAATAGCTGCAGTTACCAATTTATAAAACCAATAGTCTGCAGTTCCCATATAGGTGTTTGCTGTGAGAAATACGAAACTTACTGTTCCCATAGTAATAGCAGTCACCTTTATAAAATCTGGGGATTATTTGTTCTCAAAAACACTGCAATAAAACTTCAACCCATATGTACGTTATGTTAATTATCGAGTTGGACATCACGGTTACTTTTAAGAAACCTTTGGCAATTATAAACATGGCGTATATAAACGCCCCGTTACGAAATTTATTCAGTCGGTTGGCATTCATAGTAACTTTTTTTTTTTTTTTTTTTTTTTTTTTTTTTTTTTTTTTTTTTTTTTTTTTAATAATGACATTAGGGCAATTGACCCACAGCTAGACAATAAACTGTTAACTATGTTAATATACCCAATTCTAACCTATTCGACGAGATAAAACTATTTCGTAACACAAAAGAATATATGGATACACGCTCTCGCCCAAGACATTTTTTTTGTTACACATACATATAGTAGTCCACGGGTAATCAGGTCGCTAAAACAATAGGGCAGACATAAGGTGACAAAGCTAAACCTGCTCTAGATATTTACATTTGTTGTATTTATAAATAAAATTATGCAATCCATTATGGGTTTTTTATTTAGTGCCAGAAGGTTCAGTAAATTAAATGAGGCTTCTACTTTGTGTTTGATTAAATTTTTATAGAGTTCATTACTTTCTTGAGCGTATGTTTGGCAATTAAAAACCGCTGCCCAAGGAATCACTACTTCCACATCCGGATTTTCTATCCAAGTCACACAACGAAAAAATTTTGTATCTGGCAATAATTGTTTATGGAACTTTAATAATATAATATTTGAAATCCTCTACCCCAAAAACCCATAAAACGATACCCCACATCGGTAGTGGGGTGGGGGTGGTGACAGGGGGTGGGGGTGGGAGGTGGATAAAGTAAACAAATATTTTGAGGTTTCTGATTCTTGTATACACACTAAATCACATTTTTTTTTCATCCCCTTTAATAATGGGGTGGGGGTGGTAATGGGGGTGGCCAATGCCAAAATTTTTTTTGAGACCTTAGCTTCTCTTGTATATACTAAATACCAATTTTATGGACTCTTACCTGCTTGATTTACCTATTTTCCCCAAATTTACCCCCCAACCCTTCGACGGAACAAGATGAAAATATAATCTAGTTCTAGATCTCGTTAAAGTACATATGTGTACCAAATTTCAAGTCAATATCTCAAACGGTTCCAGAGTAAACGTGCGCACAAAAAAAGTTACAGACCGACAGACAGACCGACAGACCGACAGACAGAAATTTTTTTTTTCGCTCAAACTTGAAATCTCGACGTTCCATGACATTCTAAGCCTATTTGAACAATAAAAATTTTTAAAAATGTTTTTGTCGTTACTATACTTCCACTGGATGTGGAAGTAAAATACATGATCTAGGTGTCCTATTTCATTACTGTGCTCACACATATTTGATGGCAGTATGCCTATTTAATGCAGGTGATAAGGATAACAGCCATGGTCAAATTTAAGTCTGCTTATATGCGTTATGCTTCTTCTTGAATAATTAACTCCGTTATACCAATATTCTTTTGGGATTTCTTGTTGGCTAAGTGTGTACCTTGTTGGATTAGTGGAACAATAGTATTCATTCCATTGTTGAGGCCACTGTTTTTTTAATAAAGTTTTACAGTTACCAATGCCATCCTCTAGACATGGTACGTTATATAAGGGTATTCCTGAAGAGATACTTCATATAGTTAATATACATTATTATATAGTGATGCTTGCGATGTGCTTTGGTGTTTAGTGCATAATGGAAAAACTAAATTGGAGATGAAATGGAATATGCGCAAACTGGCGGGACCTTGGAAGTTATATAAAGAGCATCACAGTGGTGACTCTCACTTTAGGAGATTATCGTCACTTGTAGTGAGCGGCGTTACCATAAGTTATATAATAGCACTGTGAACACTCTAAAAAGTTATATAACAATATCTTTGCGTAGTAATCTTCCTCAAACTTATATAGAGGCTTTTGAGTATTGATATACACACTAAAAGTTACATATTGGTTTTATAGTGCCCACTTGGCACTTTTAAATATATCTGCCATATTTGTTATGCATCTTTGGAAACCATATTGATATTGTTAAGGAAAATGTAGAATAAAAGGTTCAAAATGCAATGTCCACAGCATAGTAGTACTTTTTTCTTTTCGAGAATCGAATTGCCGGATTACTCCGTATGAATTTTTTACGAAAAAGTGATAATATTCAGAAACAATATTTCTTTTACCGAAAATCCGAAATATTTGTTACATTGATGGTGTTCTAATTTTTTAGAGGTAAATATGCAAATTATACAATCCACAAAGAATTATAGTAAAATTTTGGCTACTTCAAATGCCTAACAGACTCATTATATCAGTATATTTTTGTATTAGGTATATTTCATAAGCAGAATGAAAGAAGACTTCTGGTTGGCAAAAAAAGAGATTTATATTATGATTTATATCATTTAAGTATATATCTAAAGAGAAACATATAGAAAAAATGTTGCGGAAGGTTACGGAAACATTCTCGTTACTTGATCAAAAGGCGCATAAGGCCTATAAGAGGTCTACAGGAAGTTATATAAAGGTAATAGTTATATCTCTCTCACATGTTATAAAACTTAGAGTTATATAAGGTTATCATACATTGGTAATAGTCCCCCTTATAGGGCCCGCATTTAACCTCTTAAAGGTAACTGAAACGTTATCTTCAACAATATATATTACCAAAGGATTTATAACATGCTGATATTTCGAGAAGCTTTATAGACTTTATAGACACGTGTTTCAGACTTATTGCTCCTCATCAGCGTAACTTTTATACATCAGAAACAAAACTAAGTACTAAATGTGGTACATACGGGTACAAAAGCACAAATTGAGTACTGTGTATTGTACTTCCATGCTATGATAGTTTTGTTCTTGATTTATAAAAGTATTCTATTCTCCAGGCTACATTACGTTGATGAGAAGGAATAACTTTGAAACACATGTCTGTAGCTACCTTGTTATTTTTTTTAGGGATATATGGTAACTATTCATATTATTTGCACTTCTACATTGATGTCTTCTATTACAGAAGCATTAAAGCATTCATTCGTTAATATTTACTCTATAAGCATAAATGCGTTAACATATGGTATATACTTCTGGGTTTTTGGAAAAAAAGTTTAAACACATTTTTCTGTAAAAAAGGAAACAACATGATGTGAACATTAACACCAAAATAAATTCATAAGTACAGCGTGCATTGGGGTTGAAGTTTTATTAAAATTGCCTATACCTAATAGTACTGTTAATCTGTCATTTGACTTGTGAATAATTCCTACAAGGAATTTATGTTTGTATAATGATGAGGGGATTGCCACAATCAATAATTAATGTTCTCCACAAACATATCGTTGCCGCTCCGACCGCCATGTTGAAAAAATGACGGTCAAAATTGGTTTTCTCAATGATCTCCTTTCCTGTAAGTTCTGTTCTAAAATTAGATATTACCAATATTGTAGAAAATGCTGCAACTTTCATTTAAACTATTTTTCTCCATTGTTAATATTTTACGATTTGCCGTGGTCAGAATGGTGAAAATTTGTGCTTCGTTGCAGATTTTTGCAATTATCTCTGTCCTTGTTGCTCCTACGTACTAATTAGTTACTACGAAGATTGTGGGCTATAAGATTTCTTAACACTTTTGTTTAAACAATTTTCTTCTATGGTCAATTGTTTGAAAATTACAGCCGCTCGAAGTTTGAAAAAATTTCTTGAATTTCGGAAAAATGTCTGCCCTCTTGTAGATTACAAAATTTCCCAAACTTTTGTTTCAATAATTATCTTCTACAATCAAACTACAGCAGCTCGAAAGTTTCATTATTTTTCAAATTTAGATCTGCTGTAATTTTAAAACAGTTTACCGTGGAAGAAAATTGTTTAAACAAAATATTTTGTGAAATTTTATACTCTACAACATTGATAATAACTAATTATAGTGTGGTGGCTTAGCAAAAAGATCGTGACCTGCTGGAATTTTGCACACTTCTTATATACCCTCAGTACTATCAATTCAAGGGGGGATGCCCGATTTCAGTGTCCGCCATCTTGAAATACGACGCCATCTTTGGAGTGTACCTGTAAATTTTCGATTTTCATTTGGTTTTTACTAAATATTTCCCCAACTTTTGAGTTTATAGCAAAAAGGATTTAATTTAAACTAAATTTGCTACAATTTGAGACCAGAGCCGCTTTTGTAACTTTCATATTTTGCGACATACAAGCTTCCAAAGTTTTGGACTTTTTTCAGATTATTATGAAAATCTATATTTTTGTCGGTTTTGCTAAATATCTCCAATGCAGTCAGTTTTTTATTTTATTAATATTTAAGAAGAATAAATAGGCTACAATATGAGTAAAGAAAGACATCGATACAATCACAATTTGCTGAGATAATGTATTTGACCATGTTACAAACGTTTCAATAAAAAAAACCGCTGCCCAAGGAATCACTACTTCCACATCCGGATTTTCTATCCAAGTCACACAACGAAAAAATTTTGTATCTGGAAATAATTGTTTATGGAACTTTAATAATATAATATTTAAAATCCTTTACCCCAAAAACCCATAAAACGATACCCCATATCGGTAGTGGGGTGGGGGTGGTGACAGGGGGTGGGAGTGGGGGGTGGATAAAGTAAAAAAATAATTTGAGGTTTCTGGTTCTTGTACACACACTAAATCACATTTTTTTTCATTCCCTTTAATAATGGGGTGGGGGTGGTAATGGGGGTGGCTAATGCCAACATTTTTTTTGAGACCTTAGCTTCCTTGTCTATACTAAATATCAATTTTATGAACTCTTACCTGCTTGATTTACCTATTTACTCCAAATTTACCCCAATTTACCCCCCAACCCTTCGACGGAACAAGATGAAAATATAATCTAGTTCTAGATCTCGTTAAAGTACATATGTGTACCAAATTTCAAGTCAATATCTCAAACGATTCCCGAGTAAACGTGCGCACAAAAAAAGTTACAGACCGACAGACAGACAGAAATTTTTTTTCGCTCAAACTTGAAATCTCGACGTTTCATGACATTCGAAGCCTACTTGAACAATAAAAATTTTTAAAAATTTTTTTGTCGTTACTATACTTCCACTGGATGTGGAAGTAAAGAATAACTATTAACAAAATAATCATAAAAATGATAATTATAATGTTGTTATTATTATATTTATAATGTTGTTGTTTACTGTTCACAGTGGCCTTTGCAATGACAAAGAGCTGTGCAGACAAGTGCAGTCTTGTTACAAACGCAATTCTTAGAGCACAGGGATTCAGCCTCCTTACATCCGCACTTGATTAATTCCTTACAGCGTTTGCTTGCTTCCGGTATAGACATCCAAATTGGTAGCCATGTCTCTTCGTTTCTTTTCCATTCAAAGTTCGCCGGAGTAGGTGAATTTTGGAGTGATTTCAAACTGGTTAACCACATGCTAGATTGTTAGATGCAGCAATTAGTGTGTTAAATGAGGGCATCCTATGCGGGAGGTAGACTTTGCATCATCTTTACTTTTTTTTCCTTGTGTGAAGAGATCCCCTCTGAGCTTCTTGATGCTGTCAAGTTCTGTTATGCCATCGTACAGGATGCATGTGAATCGTTCTATGAGTTCAAATGCCTTTGTTTTAGCATCTACGGGCTGAAATGGATGTTTTGCAGAGAAGATAAATCCTTCAGTGCCTGCTTTCCATGTCTTCATGCTGACTTTTTCCCCTTATCAAAAAATTGTGATGTAGTGTCTGAACCCGTGAAAGCATGGAAAGAGGGGAATGCTTGCGACATTTTCTACGAGCTCTTGGCAGATGGCGTTGATATGATAATATCGGAAGTGTTTACCCTTACCAAATGCAATCCAAAGTTGAATATTAGGTTTGTAAGTTTGTACCTCGAAAAAGATGCCTACAATAACATCTGTGTCAACTGTACTTATGAGGATGTTGGTTGCATCCTTTTGCAATGCATCCAATATATAAAGACACATTCTGGTATCAGCTTCCTCGTGGTCAGTTTCGGACATCGATGCACTGCTATTTTTCTAAATAACAGATTTACTATAGGTGATGCATATTTCTTTACCTTCTTGTACGCCATAAGCTGCGACTGCATCACTTAGTAGGGTAAATAGTTCTGTCTTGTTCTTTGAATTCTTCAGGAATGTAACAAAGTTTTTGGGGAGTGTGGTTTCCCTTGTGACTTTTCTCCTTTCTCCCTTCCTTCTCTTCGCACGCGTAGTTTCCTTCAGACTATCTGGCTTGTATATGTCCCATACAACATCGATTCGTAGGCAATCCTAATGAAAAAAAAAAAAAAAAAATACCACTGCCAGAAACACTGGAAGAAAAATGTGATCGCGTCGTATTTAGAAAGTCTGGATGCTTGTATTTCGCAAAATATTACAAAGTTACAAAATCAGATCTAGTCTAAAGTTGTAGCAAATTTAATCTAGATTAAAATTGATTCGAATAATGTTACTGTAAACCCAACCGATTTTCGTAATAACCTGAAAAAAGTCCAAAACTTTGGAAGCTTGTATCTCGCTAAATATTAAAGTTACAGAAGCGGCTCTGGTCTCAAATTGTAGCAAATTTAGTTTAAATTAAATCCTTTTTGCTATAAACTCAAAAGTTGGGGAAATATTTAGTAAAAACCAAATGAAAATCGAAAATTTACAGGTACACTCCAAAGATGGCGTCGTATTTCAAGATGGCGGACACTGAAATCGGGCATCCCCCCTTGAATTGATAGTACTGAGGGTATATAAGAAGTGTGCAAAATTCCAGCAGGTCACGATCTTTTTGCTAAGCCACCACACTATAATTAGTTATTATCAATGTTGTAGAGTATAAAATTTCACAAAATATTTTGTTTAAACAATTTTCTTCCACGGTAAACTGTTTTAAAATTACAAACCCAGAAGTTAAGGAGATATTTAGTAAAAACCAAATAAAAGTCGAAAATTTGCAGTTATAGTCCAAAGAAAACTAAGATGGCGCCGTATTTCAAGATAGCGGACACTGAAATCGGGCACTCCCCCTTGAATTGATAGTACTGAGGGTATATAAGAACTCTGCAAAATTTGGCGCTTTAATCCAGCAGGTCACGATTCTGGCTAGTATTTGTTCTAAGCCACCACACTATTACTTCACTGGAGCAACCGGAGCAGAGATAATTGCAATAATCTGCAGCGAAGCACATATGTTCATTATTAGGACGGCTGTAAATCATAAAATACTAGCATTAAAGAAAAATAGATGAAATAAAAGTTGTAGCCTTTTTAATTTTCTACAATATTGGTAATATCTGATTTTAAGGTAGAACTAACAGGAATCGAGAAAAACTTCTTTTGGTCGTCATTTTTTCAATATGGCAACCGTGCTGGCAACGATACTTTTGTGGAAACCGTTAATTAATAACGGCAACCCCTACTATATTACGCAAACAAAAAATTCCCTGTAGAAATTATTCACTGGTCTTCTGACTATTTGTGGTATCTCCCTTTAAAAAATGGCGATACGATTATTATAAGAGAAAAGCAAAAAAAGTGATATTGTTGGAAAACCATAATTATCAATCTACGAGCTAAATGTATTTATAGCTTGATCGTGAGTGCAACAATGGGAAGTCGAGAAAAGTTATAAATTTTAATCAGGTAGAAAATTACATACCTATTAGCTATTCAATATACAAGTTTCCAACTTTTAAGTCTGTGCTGTAATTTGTAAACAAATTTTCTACAATCAGTAATAAGTTAGAAAAAAAAGTTAGTTAACTTATTGCACCAATGAGATTTCTCACACTGCATTGCACTTAAATATTCAGAAATATAATCGAGAATATAAAATGTTCTTTCTCTTATTTCATTTTTATTTATAGTCCAGTCAACGAAGCACTAAAATGACCAAACTCTATAACTTGAGTGCTAATGAATGGATTTTGATGAAACATTGTGCAATGTGTTTGTAATGACGTTAATAAAAGTATAAAAGAGTTAAAAAAAAGATTAGAGTAGGAAATGATCGGAAGGGGTAGAAAACATCCCTTTTATCTCCGTAACTTGTAGAATTAGGTCAAAAATGAAAAAAAAAACAATATATTTACCTCTTTTGGCCCAAAATAAGATGTTTTTACTCTTGTAAATTTTTTCGAAAAGTGCATATTTTTCGAGATATGGCCACTCGAAAATTCCTAAAAGTGGGTGAGGGGAAATGTACAAGTTGAAAAAAAAAATCTGAAAAAATTCAGGTGATATATCACCGAAATACGAGACTTTTTTATTTGCAACTTTTCTATAAAGTGCGTTTTCACCGAGTTTTTCCAGAAAAACATGAAAAACTACCCCTCTCTTTGAAATTGCAGCGCTTTAAAAATATGTAACTTAGAACTTTGAGAAAATTCAGACGTATGCATTGAGGCCTTCTAAACATTTTTTATCTCTTGGAATTTTTTTGTAACTTACTAATTTTCCGAATTACAGGCAATTTTCCACGATAAATAATGCACTACATTTTTTGGACATTAATACATGAAAATTCGAAAAATTAAGGTGATTTATATATATTATTATAAAAAATATGAAACCTATGTAGTTATACCATTTTTAAAGGTTCAATATAATTTTTAAATTGAAAATGAGAAAAAAATGTCGTACATTATTTATCGTGAAAAACTGCCTGTAACTCGGAAAATTAGCAAGTTACAAAAATTCCAAGAGGCAAAAAATGTTTAGAAGGCCTCAATGCGTAACTCTGAATTTTCTCAAATTTTTAAATTACATATTTTTAAAGAGCTACAATTTTAAAGAAAGAGGTAGTTTTTCATAGTTTTCCGGATAAACTCGGTGAAAACGCACTTTACAGAGAAGTTGCAAATAAAAAATGTCTTGTATTTCGATAGTACATTCACCTCAATTGTTTCAGATTTTTTTTAACTTTTACATTTCCCCTCCCCCAGTTTTAGGAATTTTCGAGTGGCCATATCTCGAGAAAGATGCATTTTTCGAAAAAAATCACAAGAGTAAAAACATCTTATTTTGGGCCAGAACAGGTAAATACATTTTCATTTTTCACCTAATTCTACAAGTCCGTGATAAAAGAGTTGTTTTCTACCCCTTCCGATCATTTCCTACTATAATATTTTTTTTAACTTTTTTATTAACGTCATTACAAACACATTGAACAAGGTTTCATCAAAATCCATTCATAAGCACTCAAGTTAGAGGTGAAACCCCCCGTTGATTGGACTATTAGAGTTACAAATAAAGAGCAACGTGGCTAAATGAAAAAAATCTTTGCATTTGTAAATGTCCAGATCAGGACCAGATTTTTTGAAATGCATTTGTTCTATATTCGCACACGTATTGTTACGTGACAACCACATACAAAAAAATACTTTTAAGAGTTTCTATTACACATTCGGAATAAACACAGCATTGGAGTTGGCGCTACGCAGCTAGAAATTGACGGCCATATACTGATGATGAAACGCCGTTATTATACTCTTCGCAAAAACGAAGAGTATATTGTATTTGATCGGCACATTTCTAAAATCGTAAATATCGCTCCCAGAGAAAAAAAAAATTCATATCATTGTGTTAGTGAACGAATTCTGAACAACTTTCAAAATGTCCGTCTGTCCGTCCGTCCGTCCGTCCGTCACGTTTCTTGTAAACACGATAACTTAAGAAAGAAAAGTCCGATTGTATTGAAATTTGTAAAGTAAGTTAGTGTTAGCTAGAGGAAAAACCCTATTGTGTTTGAAGAAAATCGATCAATAAATAAAAAAGTTATTAATTATTTAATTTAAAAAAAAATATTCTCTTAATTTTTGTCGCTTGTACTTAACAATCAATTTTCGTAGCAATATGTGATGGTGCAGTGGCTAAAATTTTGCCTTGCAATCCAAAGATCGTGTGTTCGAATCCCACACAGGTTGGATATTTATTTTTCATTTCTTTTTTTCATATAATTTTTTTCACAACAAAGATGGTATCACAAAATTTAAGTTGTCCAAAACTAACATTATTTACAAGAAAACTGCGAAGAGTATCCTATAAAATGTGTAACAATTATATATAAAAAGCTCAGTAAATTGGCGAAGAGTACCTACGTTTTTAACTTGTTTAATCATTAGTTTCTGTTTTTCTTTGCGAACATCACCAACGCTTCAAGTATTTTGTAGATTCTACCACATCTTAACAGACGTATTGTCACCCATGCATTATTATGGTTGGTCTTCCTTTGCTGCGTGGAAAGTCTGACAGTATCAAGCAATCTGTCGTAGTTGTCTGTTAAGCTAAAGCAATTTCACATCATCTCCTTGGTAATGTAGAAGAACCCACCACCATTTGTATGCGAAACGTGACACTATTATTTATTAAGGGCGCCCTCGCACTCGCTCCCTTTGACTTAAGATAGCTAATTTCCACTCTTAAGGGAGTTCGGCAAAGTTCTAAGAGACGACATAGGACCGGGGTCCTGTAATAGACGAAAAAGTATAAGTTTGTACTGCTCCCTCTAATATTTCAGCTTTTTTACGATGCACTTGTCTTAATCTGTAATCACTGCTTACGGATCTATCACTTCTTAATTTCCTAATTACTATTATGGATTTCCCCCTTCAGCTTCTGCGACCTGACCGATGTCCTGAATAACAGACCTGTGGGCCTTACGAGGGTCCCTTACATTCAGTTGCCCACCTAATACACAAAAACTCCTGAGGTTAAATTTAAAGTTAACCATTTAATTAAGAAAATGCAAAAGTAACTCAAAGGGTCAGTAAATGTGTGCAAGAACCTACCAATATGTAAGAATCTGCCTACCAAATATGGCAAGGGCGGACGCCTCCCTTAGAGGGCGTGTATCTCAACCACTATATAATGGAGAGTATGTATTTCCAGTCGAGTTGGCACAAAAAGATTCAAAACTTCTTAGAAGAGTACGAGTGTTATTTGACTTCGACTGACGCTAAAAATTTTAATCCTATAATTTTGGTTCGCTCGTGGCTAGTTTTATAGTTTCGCAATAGTGACTATATCATTCATAAGAACTCTTCAACCGAAAGGCGTTTTACGGCAAGTTATATGAGGCTTTGCCGCTCTCTCGCGAGAACGTACTGAAATATAACCCAAAGGTTATATTTTCGGCTTCGCTCCCGAGCTATCCCTATGGAGTTATCGTATGTAATATCACTAGTGCTTAAAATTTTATCGAAAATTTTTTCGAAAGCGTGTTGCCTGGTAATATAAAGAGTGCAAATTGGCAGTTTATTATCTGATTAAATCCCGACCGCTTTAGCGGGAGGGATTTAATCTTTGATAATAAACTGCCAATTTGCACGAGTTATATTAACAGGGGGCGACTTAGCTTGAGAAAAAATTTTTAGATAAAATTTAAAGCACGAGTGGTATTTGTGGAGAATATTTCACGAATAAATAATTCATTAAGTACATCTTCAATATTATGTTTTCTCATTAACTGCCTTCAGACGTTTTCTTGTCACTTTTTGGAGTTTACTGACCTTTATTTTCAATTTCATCATTAATTTGATATACAGAAATATTTCCAAACCGACTCATATTGTCAAAACAGCAAATCTGAAACAAACGCAGTAGAAACAACGTAGATTCGCTATATTTTAAAATAATCTAGTGACATTTCCATGGCAACTAGTAAATAAAACGAGTTGAAACCTTAGATATTATAATATATAGACTGGCTTAACACCTTTCAGGCGTTTCTGAGGTGCAATACGACGAGGAACGATAGAGAGAGCACTACTTTAGTACCGATGTCTCGCCCAAATAAAATATACACCCATGGTTCCGAGATTGACATAGAGAGCGCCATCTAGCGCTACAAGTTATATTCCATAATAAATAAATGTTCATCGACTCATATTTACGTATTTAATCCTTACTTTTAACTTACGAAGTTTATGAATTATGTTGAGGTTTGCTTTGTTAAGCAAAGAGAATTTTAAATACAACAAATTATAATGTTTGATGCACAGCTTTGATTCAACGAGTTACTTTTTGGTAGATTACCATATGTAAGTATTATACATTTTTAGTTTGTTCCAGAGCGAATGTGTACTTGACATTTATAATAAATGATTTGCTTACCTTTGTAACTACGTTATTGAGCTATTGAAAGCTGTGCTTGACTTGTTCCTGTATTATGAGCTATATAAAGTACAATCTTTGTGTGTAATTGTTACCTGATTGAACACTAGGAAAACTGAAATAGTTACAGATAGACAAAAGTTACAGCCTATATATTTCAGACAAGATTCGCTTTGGAATTGAGGTGTGTTTTTGTTTGCTACTACATAATACAATATTACAATTTACAAGGTAAGTACGTTAACAATTACTTAGTAATAAGCTAGAGAAGATATTTATAGATAAAACTTAAAAGCTCGACAAAAAACGTCAAAAAATTTTCGCATATTTGCCGCTGCAGCGACCTAAAAAATTAGAGTGATAAATTTTGCATGTTGGTCCTGTCAAAAGCAGATCTAGCTTGAATTACCACTAATAATGACGTTTGATTGGTGCAATGTTGTGAAAAAACGGGCTCTCATTGGCTATAGCCTTAATGAGTGAAATAATCTACATAAATACTTTTAAGGGCTAATAGACATTTTCCATAATTTCGCTAAAATTCAAAGTTCGCCTTCCGGTATGAAACTATATTTTTCTGTTGGACCTTTGGTGCTCCTGTATCGTGGTCAAGTAGAGAGCTAAAAAATTTGTTCCTTATGGTAAAAACCGCCCTTGGAAATTTTAGCCTTTTTTGCCTAGAAATTAGTTCTGGAGGAGGCGCCTCTTCAAAGTCAAATTTCGGCGAACTTTCGAATTTTATGCTAGGATGTACTTTCCAATTTATCGCCTTTTATGCCACACGTTGCCAGAGATGTAAAAAAATGTGTTTCAGTCTAATTTTTGCATATACGTCAAAAATTTGCCTTGTTTTGCTACCAAGCGTCTTTTGAGATGAAAAATTAGATTTTTTTTTCTACTTTTCGGCTTAGATCGATTCTCTGAGGTTCTACAACAGTGCAGTCACTGGACGGCACTAGTGCCGCCCAATGACGAGTTTGTGCCGCCCAGTGACGAGTTTGTGCTGCCCAGTGCCACTCGGTTGTGCCATTGGCATAAAAGCTGAAAATTAAAAATTTTCGTTTTCGAGGTAAAAAAAATTATTTTGAAATTTATCCCCTCCCCCTGCTCATCAATTTCTTTTAGATTTTCTCCACCCCGCTCATCAATTTTTCAGTTCGCAGAAAATTTTTTTTTCAGATTTTCTTCCGCTTTTCAATTTTCATTTTAAGATGTAATTTTTTTTTCGATTCCTGGCTAAGGGCCTGGAGGGCGACTTTTGAGAACGTTCGTTTAAAAAGGCATTCATCTAATGTCGTGACATTCCGAACGAGTGTAAATAATAATACCAATTTTCGAGCGTACTCCCTTCGGTTTCTTGCTCGTTTCGTTTATTAGTGACGTGATTTAACAATGTCGCAAATTAACAGCTGATCTGTAACATAACCGCGATTTCTGTCATTTGTTTTGGTGTCATCTTGCAGTTTTGTACGTCCACGTGCGTCCTTTTAATGTGCAATTTTTGTTATAAACAATGTCGTCGGCAACAGCAAAAAACGCAAATATGTCCGAGGAGCAGAAAAAGCCAAATACAGACCCAAATCTTTTGATACTGTAAACGTCTTAATAAACATTTTCTCGCTCAATTTCACAAAAGAGTCTCAGAAGACACGAATGCTGTTAGGGTGATACTCCTCATCTATCACTTCTAAGTTATCCAGTGCAAAAAGAGCATGAGATCTTCCATTTTAGAAAATATTTAGTACTGTATTTCCTGATGAAAGTCACATAGTCTCAATGTTCACTGAACTGAACTTTTTTCTTAATATCCACAGCAATAACGGAAATAAGTAACATAACCTATACCATTTGACAGAAGGAGCGGTTCGCTAATGGTATGCGAGTGATTGTCGACCGCTACCTCAAAAACGATTGGAAATAAGGGTATTCGTTTAAAAGCGAAGGGTCAAAAATTGCATTTCAATAATATTCGCAAACTTTAGTGCTCGCATTTAGAAACGAGCGCTCAAAAATCGCCCTCCTGAGTACACATCATTTTGAGTTCTAGCGCCGCCCAGTGAAAATTTCTTAAAAATATCTGTTCTACAACAGTAACATTGGCCTCGCATTATAAATTGCATACTCTGATCCATTAATCGCTCTATATTATCTGGTTAATGTAGCAGAAAAATATATAGGATGCGGGAGAGTCGTTTTGGGGGAAGTATTTCTTGATACAATGTACTGTTCAAGGAATGTAACAAATGCTTCCAGACTTGCAAGTTGAAAGACTCAATGCGTCGTCTATTTGCCTCCTTAACAGTCTGAGGTGTGTAAAGAAAGATGGAGAAAGCTTGCGACTAAGCAAATCTGATCTTTCTGTCAACAGAGTCAACAAGGGCTCCACTATCTCACACTCACCTAAACTTAATGTGTTTGGATAGTTTTCATTTGCTCGGTCTACAATTATCATTTTCATTTCATTGTAATTTACGCTAAACCGCACTCAGAACTTAATGGTTGAACTTTCGCCAAAGCAAAGTTTTCCTTATAGAGTTGGTGAATAATAAAGGCAGACGTCTGGGTATTCCCATTTTAGATTCAATATTGTTCACAGTTGATTCCATTCTACACTCTCAAAAGTCTTAAAATAGTCTACAAAACAATGGTATATATATGCACGTGATGTCCCACTGCTTGTATATACTTGTATATTTAGTATTTGTTCTACCGCGTGCTTGCAGAGATGGATGATGAAAAATCTGAACTGAAGAATATACATTATTTTGCTGCCATTCTCCTCCATCAATTATTATTATTCAATAAATTTGTTGCCCCTTTTCTTTTCTTCCATAATAAAAGCGAAAAAATCGTGAAATAAAACTAAATAGATATTCAGTATAGAATATGACTATAGTATATTGATATTGCATCCGCGTATCATGAAATTTTTCCATGTTCTCTAGTAATAGCTACGCTGTTTAATTTTCAAGGGAATTAATGGTTTCTGCTGGGCACTTTATTATTGTTATCCACTTCATTGTTTTGTATGGGAACCATTTTATAGTGCTTTTATAATATTTACTTATTATTATATGAATTATCTTATCTATAGTAAATCACTATGAAATCATATGACGATTAAACATTCCTACTTTGATAAAATTAACAGTAAATAATATAGAATCATCAGATGTCTTCGTCATCGACTGTCTTTTCCTTAGAACTACAGCCCGTCGCCAAATCGCGATGTCCCTCATCGAAGCCCTTGTAATGTCCTGGCTGATCTATTCTAATTTTTCATATTCTAATACGAATATTAGAATTATCATTACAGTTAGGATTGCTATATCGCATTCAGGTTTAATTGTTAGCATTAATGTCTTTGTTTAGCGTATCCGAAAAGTCGATTGAAAATATAATATAACACGCCGATTTACTGAACTTTTTATATAATTGTTACACATTCTATAAGATACTATTCGCAATTTTTTGTAAATAATGCTAGATTTAGAAATTTTTAATTTTTAATTCGTGCTTACAAGAAACGCGACGGACGGACAGACGGATAGACGGACAGACAGATGAACATTTTGAAAGTTGTTCAGAATTCGTTCACTAACACAATGATATGAAAATTTTTTGCCTACGATTTTAGAAATGTACCGATTAAATGCAATATACTCTTCGTTTTCGTATTTGCGACGAGTATAATAAAATAGATTGAAATCTTTTATACTTTTGTTCCTTGATAAATCTACTACTCCTGAGTTTTTCTCCAACGACTTCTGACAGTAAATACATAAGTAAATACATTTTGACGGCTCATATTATGATTTTAATCCAAAAAGTTTATTAATTCAAACACAAAAAGAACATGGGAAAATAGAACGAAGACAAAAAGAAAGCTGTTTTCGACCTAAACGTATCTTGGTTCAGATTGAATCCTGCAATGTTTGATTTTGTATATTTTTTCACATTATTTAATGTGAAATATTATAAAATGGTACCATTTTTAGATTGACTTGAACTTTTAATAAGCGCTACAATTACTATTGAAAATTAGAACACGTCTTCGTTAGTTAGCCTGAAAGTATGAACGTATGTATTGAAACTCTCTATAAGTCGTAATCCTTAACGGGTTCAACTGATTTTTTTCAAATCGCTTCGTTTACTATCAGAACAGAACCATAATGTCTATTATGTTTTCGTTTAATTCCCTTTAACTCAAGAACGGAATAATTAACGTCTTGAATTTTTACCGTTATTGTAGAACATAGCACATATTGTCTGATGGCTGCGACATCAATTTATTTATTAAGGGCGCCAGTCGCGTTCTCACTTGATTTTGTGTGGTTACTTCAACTCCCTGTTGAGTTCTATACATTCATGAGATATTTGGTAGACAAGATCTATTGATATTGTGCTTAAAGATCTCTTAATCACGTTTATAGAAAATCTTCGTGATCCGATCGGTGTTTTGAATTTCACACTCGTGGGGTCCGAAGTAATTCGATATTCAAAGCCGACCTAACACATAAAAGCCCTCGAGGAAAGAGACTTAAAGTTAATAATTCAATCAGTAAAATGTAACAGTTCAAATAATACCGTTTATTGATTTAATCCAAAATTAATACAGTCAAAGTTTATTTTATGCAATATCCTATATAAAGAAAATATAAAAAAAAATTAATGAATCTCCTCCCCAAACAGGGCAAGGACGACCGTCCCTTAGATCAGAGCGTGTCTATCACACCACCATATAATGGAGGGCGTGCAATACCAATTGATTTGGTAAAGAGATTCACACAACTTCTTTAGAAGTTTATGAAGGTACTTTGGTTTTCGGACTGACGGAAAATAATATAAAAATATTTTACAAAAATTTAGTATTAAAGTTTTTTGCAATGATTATATCATTCACAAGAATAGAGTTAAACAAATATGAGTTTATTTTGCTTTCCTGCGTTCTTTACGGCGACACGCGACGTACCGGCCTCGCATAGGTTCAATATAGGGTATGTGACTTGACTTCGTTTTCGAACGACTTTTTTGCAAATGAAGTTTTTACCTTACTTATGCACAAGGTGGTTTTCTCCATAATTTTGCCATCTTTAAATACTTGCATTTGGTTTTGCTACCACAGCTTTCTGTCGATTCTCCAACGCACTCGTCCAAGTGACAAGTCGTTAGATGAATTAGAGAAACCAATCTTCACCATATTTGCCTAATAATTGCATGTAGACGTTACATGCTTTTACCTTTCAGTACGTCGCACAGTGGGAGAAAAGTACCATTTTTTGGACAAAAATCTCTTGACAGTCGGCATTTTATCCGATTTGAATAAATCAAACAGGAAAATACTCTTCTACTTTACTTTAAGATAGTACTGCGGCGAAGAAGGTTAAAATTAACATAATCTACAAAAGATTCTCTAGAATATATATACATATACATATTCGTGATTATAAAAAAAAGTTATGAACAAAACAATAACAGAAATATCTACAATAAAATAACAAAAAAAAAACATAAAAAATAAAAATAAATACAGAAAAAAAAAACAATATTCATATTCAACACTAATCCTCATAAGACTTTTGTATACATGCATTAGATATACAGTATTGTCAAATAAATAATTTAATTCATAATGTTATTATTTCCTATATTAGATTAGGACAGGATTGAAAACATTCATATTTATGGGTTAAGTTCTGTTAGGTAAAAATACATATTATAGAAAAAAAGTTGTGAAAGTTTATTATTAAATAATCTAAACGATTAATGATATACAGAACATTTTTAGATATATAAATTAAGCGAAATGACATTTTTATCAACCTTACAATATTTTAGGAAAACCTAATACAAAGTTGTTATGAATAATTTTTCAATAATCGTATATTATTATACTATTATATAATTCTTAAAATTATACACTAGTAGTAATAAAACTAACATAACTTAATTCATAAAATAATAATAATAATTCCAAGACCTGGATACAAGGCATATCAAAACTAAAATTTTCTAATGCATAAATATAAATTTTACAATTAACATCATCTAATGCAAATAAAATAGTAATGTTACAAACAATACTTTTCAATTTAAAAATGAATGCACCTAGGAATTTAAATCTATTACAACCTAATGCACAAAGCAATTAAATTTTGACTAATAATTTATGATTTACAGAACTACAAACTAAGAATTTTTACCTAATAAAACCTAACCCATAAATATAAATATTGTCAATCCTGTCCTAATCTAATGCAGGAAATAATAACATTACGAATTAAATTATTTATCTGTACATCTGATGCATGTATACAAAAATCTTATGCGGAATAGTGTTTTTTAATTTATTCTTATTCAAATTTGATACAGAAAATAAAATACAATTTTTTTTCCGTTTTTTTCTGTATTTATTTTTAATGTTTTTTTTTTTTGTTATTTTATTGTAGATATTTCTGTTATTGTTTTGGTGGTTTTGTTCGTAACTCTTTTATTTATAATCAGGAATATGTGTATTCTAGGGATTTTTTATGGGTTATGTTAATTTTAACTTTTTTCGCCACAGTAATATCTTAAAGTACAATATTTTACGAGTATTTTCCCGTTTGATTTATTCAAATCGGATAAAATGCCGACTGTCAACAGATTTTTGTCCAAAAAACGGTAATTTTCTCCCACCGTGCGTCGGCGTCGCCTTGTCATTCTTTTGAATTATTTTCATAACGACGGTCTCCAATTTCACCATGTCTCGTGAAGCGATAAAAAAGTTAAAAATACTTAAAAATATCCACCCTAAAAGTCCACTTTTGACGTACTGCTTAAAAAGTATAATATATTTTTTCCTTCACCAAAAATATGCTTTTATTTATTTTTAATACATTTTTCCCATGACCAAAATATACTATCACTCTTACGTCCTGGACATAAATATATTTTTCTAAGTGAAAATTCAGTGCTACTTCGAATTTTCATTTCGTTGCGCCCTCTCTACGAACGTGTTCAAGTTCTTCTGTGCCAATCTTCGACGCTGACGCCTTTAAATATGATTAGTTATGCTCTAACATTGTCTTTTTAATAAAAATTTTCCTAAGTCGAACTGTTTATTTATTCCTCGACTTGGGTGGATTCTGGGAGGTTCCACACCATTATCACTATAGATTTGTTAACAAAATGTGTTAATATAAACGTGAAATTTTAATAAGTGGAAAAGATTTTTTTTCTGAGGTTATGTCGACAAAATGTGAGAGTTTGTGGGGGTGGATATGGCAAGAGGGAAGCATAGATACCAAGAATATTGAGAAGAAATAAAGATAAAGATGGAGGCAACTTTTCTATTTGAAACTATTTTTATAGAATTAACAGCTTCCGAAAAAAATGCCCTCGCGGATAAACGATACAGAAAACTGTAAAGTTAGTCTCTTCGTCTATTATCAGACTAGAGTCTTACTGAAATACATTATCAGCCTTGTAGTTTAATTGTCGTAAGCAATTACTTAAAAAAAATCACAAAGAACGCACTAACGCCGACTTAGTGAATCTGTAAAACTAGTTTTCCTGCGAATATTGTTGTTGCATATAGCCCAGACGACAGAGATCATTTTATAGTGAAACCCACAAAAAGTTGCAAACTGATTTTTTTTTTTAATAAGTTCGTGAAAGTGTATAGAATAATATCCTGAAAAGTTTACATTCCGCTCGGATGCAGAACATGAAAAAAAAGTGAAAAAAAAAATTTTTGTATCAAATTTTTCAAAATTTCTAAATCAAGTCAGACTAGAAAAAAACAAAAAATACAGGTGGGTAGACCACGAATTTCTGAACAAAAAATATCCTAATAAAATTTATCGCTAAAGCCACGGTTTTCCCGGAAAAAAATAGTGAAGTAACTTTGTCAATCTGCTCGGCCAAGCGCACGGTTAAATGCATACTACGGAACCTCTAAAAATTCTTAGCAGTTCTAATAAGTAAAATAAAGCTTTTTTCTCTTTCTGATTACACATTTTTAACATTTTTCTTAGTGACTAAGAGGATAAATAGTGAGTGTGGAGGGAAAATATATAATTATGAACGCATACACAGACACCACACATAGCCGCTGAATCGCTCGCATGCATTTTTACGTGTCTTTACTGTATTGTATTTATTACAGATACACCTATCCACATTTCAGCTATATACATTGAATTCCTTATACATTTGTTAATGTATTGGAAAAGTTCCAGAATTTATATTCAAGACAATCAATGATATATTCATAGTTATAAGGATAAGATCGTGACAATCGCAATTTATTAACATGATATGATTCATCATATTTTCGAAAAAATGCATAAAAGTAAACGAATTTGTGTTTAACATTCGAAAAGTATACATTTTTTCCGAAATAGTGATATTTTATTTTTTCCAACGGGTCAATTTCTCGACAAGTTACAGCCTCCAATATATATATATATATATATTTAACAAGAAAATCATCAAGCAATTAAATTAAAATGATTTGAGATGTACGTTTTTTTGAATCCACGTTACTACAACTTAATAAACCATAAAAATCATGAAGAAAGAATTTCTTTGAAGAGCTTTTATTTTTTTCTATATTTTTTATTGCGAGGATTCAGTTCGGGCCTAATAATATATATAAGCATATTTTTCCCATCCATCCTTTGCTTGTATTGTTTGAAACAAAAAAGCATTAGAAAGCTACAATTTCCATCTTTTAAATAAACCAACACTCATATAGATTGAACAAATTCTGATTTAGTGACATGTAATTCAGTACGTCGGTGTCACAGTCATGCGTATTCAAGCGCGTGCAAGTCGTGGCTTTAACGATACATTTAGGATATTTTTTGTTCATAAATACGTGATCTATCCATCTGTATTTTTTATTTTTTTCTAGCTTGATTTAATTTCAAAATTTTGAAAAAAAATTTTTTTTTTCACTTTTTTTTTGTTCTGCAGCCGAGCAAAATGTAAACTTTTCAGGATATTATTCTACACACTTTCACGAACTCATTAAAAAAAGTTTACACAGTTTGCAACTTTTTGTGGGTAAATACCCTCGTCGACTGGGTTAATATTATTATTAATAATTATTAATTTTTACAAACAATTTCCCAACAAAAAATTGTTTTTTTTTCATAATCATCAAATAGAAAATAGAAAACAAAATTAATTATTTTATTATTTGTTCGTGTTTTATATCCATTAATTTATTTTGTTTGTTTTGATCGATTAGCGAGCTAAAATTCAAGTGATTTTCTTGTGGAAATCAGAGACATTGCTGAGAATGCTTCTGTATGTCATTCATTTACCAGAGATTCACCCATTTGGGTATTGTTGGTAATTGTGTAGTGATTGAAGAAAAATTGGGCGATGGTCTGTGCGAGTGACCATTTTGGAAAATGGATGCCACCTTTGATGCTTATTGAAAATGCATTGCATAAGCATGTGAGGTGTCATTTTACATGTTTTTAAGAAGGGTGCTGAACACGTTAAAGACATAAAAAAACATTTTAACATTTTAACAACTGTGTACTCAGCTTTGTGTAACTTCAAAAGGGTGTTTAGTCAACTTCAGCAAAACATTTTACCTGTTGCATGTGATGAGGGTGTGTATAATATTGCACAGCAGATTATTCTACATCGCCCAGAAGAATTTAAAATATAGTTTTGCTTCTTGGAATATGTGAAAAATATTATAGCAAATACAGTAGCAATAACTGACTTCATATTTGATTCTTACTTCGATAAGTCGCCAAAGAGTTTCGAATGAATTCGTCGTGGCACATGTGGATCAATCAACCTTCACTCCATTAAAAATACAACATCTATTTCTGTACAAAAAGACAAATTTTGGAATTCAAGACTGTTTCAAATCTTATCTACTAGAAAAATGCAGCAATATATGGCCAAATATGCAGGTCTTCTGTAGTGCAACATCTTTTTCTAACCCAACCACATGCATGTCCATACAGTAAACCAATTTAAGACAATCTCATAAAGAACTACAATTTGCCATGTTAGAGGAGGCAGATCTCCGTATCATGCCCCATATTAAACATGCAGCAAACAGAGGGTAAACAATGTAAATTTGTTTCGTATAGAAATAAAAGATATGGATTCGTGTCTTACTAAATAATGATTAGTAACCAATTTTCAGTATTTATACTATCGGGAACGTGTCCAGCATCCTAAAAAACATGTAAAATGACACTTCAAATGCCTATGCAGTGCATTTTCAATAAGAATCAAAGATGGTGTCGATTCTCCAAAATAGCCACTCGCACAGACCATCACCCAATTTTTATTTTGTCCATCACTGAACAATTACCAACAATATCCAAATGGGTGAATCTCTGGTAAATAAATGACATACAGAAGTATGCTCAGCAGTTGTGTTATATTGGTTGCATCCACGATTACTTTAATCTTTCATTCTTAAGAGTCGGTATAACTATTTAATTGGCTTTACGTATTCTCAAATACAGGAAATCAATTACTTATTGCTACTGAATATTTAATTTGATTTAGTGAAATAAAGTAGAGAATTTAATGCCGATTAACTTTTTCAGAAATATGTTTCCACCAAACCTTGTTGAAGCTTGTATTTTTCAGGTATGTAGGTGACTAGTTACTTTATTTTATATAAACAGTGTGGTCGTCCTTGCTGCTTCAAAGCTTTATGAAACAATGTTGTTTTGAATCGAATTAAAATCTTGTTTTTTTAGCAACCTAGGTCATATAAAAATATCTGTTGACACGAAAGTCGAACTTTTTAAGATATGTTTCATTAGTCAGAAATCATAAAGCATATTTAATTTTTTTACAAAATAATTAAGTAAATAGTTTGCCACCTAAAATATTTTTGTCACGAATTCCATAAAATGTTACTATTTAGATTTTCTTACGAGAAGAATTTTTTGGCAAATAATAAAATAGCCAAAGAGAAAAAAATTATAATTTAAAAATCATATTTTATTTTCAACAATAATGTAAAGTATTTGAAAAATAGATAGATAGGAAATTAAATATAGAACAACTTCTTTCCTTGTAATTTTTCGGTAAAATCGATAGAAAATTAGTTATTCTAGAAAAACGTATTTTTCGCCTTTAAAAGGGAGTGAGAGGAGCAAGCACAGAGGTTGGATATTTATTTTAACCCTTAGAGAACTACTCCACCAATTTCTCTTCAAGTTATCTTATTTTTAAGCTAATTTCAATAGCCTAAAAGTTTCATCAGGGAAACAGTTGATTGAATAGAAAACATTAAAAATTTTCAACTTTCACTTTTTAATCGACATTTCTTTTTAATATTTCAGTACCGCACAAACCTGGTGCCACCTGAAGACGACGAATCAGGTAAACCGAATATAATAATATAATTTAAAGGAAATCAACTAATTCAAGAAACTTTTCCAGACGTATACAAATTCCAAATAGAAAGGGAAACAGTCCAAAATACGAATATATTGGGATTAGTTGTGGCATCAGCTGCCATAGGAATAGCGATAGCACAATTAGGAGAGGAAGCAAAAACGCTGGCCAATTTCTTTCACAATTTAATGGCCCTCATGATGAAAATAACTACATGGGTGATATGGTTGTCTCCTGTCGGAATTATGTTCCTTGTTGCAGCTGAAATCTTACAGATGGAAGACATTGCTTCAGTAATGAGTTCTCTTGGATTGTATTTTGTAACTGTGTGTGTGGGGTTACTTTTACAAGGATTTGTAGTCTTACCCCTGTTATATTATGCTTTAACCAGAAAAAATCCCGTAACGTTCATTACCAACATGGGACAGGCAATAGCAACGGCATTTGGAACCGCATCTAGGTAATTGGGCTATAAAGAAACTTAGTTTAATTTTACTGATTTGCAATCTCATTTAATTTGAAGGCGGTTTAAGAAAATCATTATATAATTATGATTTCTGATTCTGATTCATTTCACCACAGTTAGCAAAAGTAAAACTCACCTGGCCAAATATAATGCACCAAACCCGGACGCTGTAAGTCAAATAGAATGGTCAAAGATGGCGGACGAAATATATTTTTTTGTAGGTTCTTTTAGGTACTTTGTGGGGATAAAGCTCATTTTTTTTTTTAATTTTCAAAAAAGTGCATTTTTACAATTTTCAAAAATGCATTTTCTTTGACCCCCTTTTCTTTCACCCAATTTTCATCGAAACAAGATGAAATATACTATAAATTTCCTTTTCAAATTAATTAAGTTTCATTTTGTATCACATTTTTATAGTTATACGAGACTTTCTATAGTATGTTTCATTTTGTATCGATGAAAATTGGGTGAGAAAAAGTAAGGTAAAAAAATACATTTTTGAAAATTGTAAAAAATGCACTTTTTTAAAATAAAAACAAATTGAACTTAATCAACTTAAAGTACTTAAAAGAACCTACAATAAAAAAAAAAAAGAAAGTGACGAGCAATGCCTGCTCGATAATTGACGAAGAATAAAAGAATTTTATTTCATCCTCCATCTTTAGCCGTTCTATTTGACTTACAGCGTCCGGATTTGGTGCATTATATTTCACCATAGAAAAGTTTTATTTTTGTCAACTTTGGTGAAATGAATCCTTCTTATCAAAATGATATTCAATTTTAATTTTTTCGGCCATTTTTGGCGTTTTCTATTTTTTTACAAGATGGCGGATTGACCTACACATATTGAATGGGTCTATATTTTTTAAGAATTTCATTTCAAATCAGCCAGTATTTCTAAAACGCACCAGGCATTTTTGGGCGGAACTATTTTCTTCGTAATCAGGAGGTCATAATACATAAGAATCAACAATAAAATTTCTAGTGGAATGTTGCCGTTGAAAAAAGTTGAATTAAATCAATTCGGCTGTACTATAATCAAAAACATTTGTGCGATGTAGTTTCCTATCCAACGAGATTTGTGTAACCAAGTTGAATTATTGCGTGCAAATTTTAGGAGCTATAACCTGCTAAGAGTGAAAATTTTCATAATAATAATTTTAGAGCTATTCTTAAAGATACAAGAAAAACCTAGTTAATTTTTTTGTCACGGTCTGGTTTGTTTTTCGACTCAGACAATTTATATTGCATCAAAACAAAAAATAGAGAGTTATAACTTACAATTATTAATAGTGAAAATGAATGGAATGAATGGAAATGAAAATGCTACTTTTTGAGATAAAAGAAACTGCGCATTCACAAAATCGCAAAAAATGGCATCACTGTTTTTTGAATTTGTCAATTTTTATTCTACTACCCGCAAATAAAAACCAGATTGTCGGAAAGTTACTAAGCTACAACTCTGTTAAGAATGAAAATTTAGTTGATATTTTTCAAACTATACTACTACATTTTACGTCACTTTTTAACCCGGTGTCCCCTCTATAGGGTGTAGGTACATATTAGGGTGGCCCATCTCTTTCGAATTTGGAATTTATAATTTCCAACCCCTGCAAATGATTCCATTTGTGAAAAAATAATTCCTGTGAAGTGTTATTGGGGCAAGATAAAGAGACTAAGTGCCGTTCCGCAGGACACATCATATTTACAATAATGGAAATAAATGAAATTCTTTACATACTTTAGTTAATAATAGCATGTACAAAGCTTTGTCCTGCTGGAAGCACTTCCGGAATTACTTTTATACAGGAACCTCGGTCCTGCTAGCAGGACAATATTTCAGTCATAAAGTGCCTGCATACAGGATGTAATGTACTACCAGCAGTACATGCAGCAAAACGTAATTATAGTATTTGTTGTTATTATCTTTCGTAATTCGAGGACCTGCTGGCAAGACTCATTCATAGTGCAGCTTAAATGCACGGGGTGGGGGAGGAATCCATATTTAAAATTCGGAAAAACATGTTTTTCCATGAAAGCTTCGTTATTATTGACTTGATAAAAAAAAAGTTAAATTAGAAGTTGAAGATCTCGCGGAAGCGCATAACCTGGTTATTTCACTCAAATCGGTAACGTTTCGTGATTTTTTTTTTTTTTTGAAAATACGCGTTTTTTTGCTGTAACACTAATATACAAAAAAGTAATTCCTTAATATTCCCTTATTTTATTAAAAAATTTACATAATTCTTTATCATACATAGTACTACTAAATACTATACAAAATCTACAAGAGTAGCAACAAAAATAATATTTTTTACATTATTTTAAAGCTTGTCTTAGCGTTTCTGTTTTAACATTTGGGGAACGTGATTTTTAGTATTTTACAACTTGGAGTAGAAATTGTGTTTAGTCTTCATTTTTTGTTAAAATTTCACTGCAGTCACCAAAAAGCTTGATACTTCTTTGAGCTGCATCTTTGCAACGTTAAGTTTATTTACAATATTAAAACAGTGTTTATAAGACTCATTTTCACTCTTGCTGGATCATTTTCTAAGAATTCTGTAGCTTAATTTTTCAAAAAACTGTTTACTGTTCTCATATATGAAGTTTTCAATTTCAGCTCTGTAAAATGTTTTTAATTTTTCCTGCCTGAAATCCAGTTTTTAATCTGTTTTTGCCTATTTTGCACCAAAATTCCCTAAAGCGTTTAAATACTTGTATATTTGGACCAGATGAAGAAAGCATTTTTATGCCAAATGCACTTCTTGAAACAACAAGTTCCAAAATATGGTGTTTACAAGGAAAGTACAGAATATCTCTTTTTAACATTTGTTGAAATTGCGGCTGCCCCATTTAAATAATCTATATTGGATGATATGGATAAATTTTATGATTAAAATATTTAAACCAGTAAAACATTCTGAGAAAACAGGTAAAAGGGCCTAGATAATTATTTACAAAATATTTACCTGCTTGCGGCACGGGTTCCCGTTCTCTGATTAATCAAAAATTTTCACACAAATTACTTCTAGTATGATGGAAAATTTTCGTGGGGCGACCTCAAACTAGTGTACATATGGTACATTTCTGTACAAGAAAGACCTCTCCCCAGATTTTAACATAGAACACTGTATTATAATTTTTTACATCCTCTCATAGCAAACGTCATTAAAATTAAGTTAACAATGTGAGAGCATGACTGTCTGTGATGGGATAACCCACAATAATGCCTTAGTGCAGCATTTCTACAGCTGCAAGTTACATTTTTGTAGAATATGGTAAGGACCCTATGCTGTTATGCTGAGAAATGGGAATAAACATTGCTATACGTGCATTTCCAATCTCAATTTTGTGGACCTTTCAAAATACAGTGCCACTGTCGAATAGAACTATAGGTAGAGTAGGAATCAGTAAATGATCTGTGTAATTTTATACTGCTAACCCAATGAAATTCGGATGATCACCAAGGAAAATATTTTAGCTTCAAAATATTAAAAATTATTTTTTCCTTAAGGATAGTATATACACAGGCAAACCTTTGCAGATTAATCAGTTGCGTTAACTAAACTATTAAATATATTTCAGCTCAGCTACTTTGCCAGTGACTATACGATGCTTGGAGGATAACTTGGGGGTTGATCGAAGAGTTGCTCGCTTTGCCTTGCCCATCGGAGCAACAATAAATATGGACGGTACAGCTTTGTATGAGGCTGTTGCGGCTATTTTCATAGCCCAAGTAAGAGACGTGCCCATGGATATTGGGACCTTGATAGCAATTAGTATAACAGCAACAGCTGCTAGTATTGGAGCAGCAGGTATACCCCAAGCCGGATTGGTTACAATGGTTATGGTCTTGGACACCGTTGGATTACCGGCAGAAGACGTTAGTCTAATCCTTGCGGTTGACTGGTTACTGTAAGTACTTATTTTCTATTTATTTCCACATTAAATGTTACTTGTTAATGTTACAATATTCCATATTATTCAAAATATAATTTTCTCAGATCTAATGTACTAGTTTGTCAGAAGGAGTTTTTTACACCACCATTGACAGACGTAGTAGCTTTAACCGGTCAGTGGCTCAATGCTTACGTGTTAGGCTTGGTTCTCACTGGCGGATTACATCCAGCAGAACTCCCAAGAGTTTTACACTTTTAAGGTGGGTGACAATCTGCTTTAAGCAACATAACCCAGATTAGACAGCATAACGCACCGCGTCATATCAGGCGTTGACCATCTTCTGGGAACCCCTTTATTCACTTTATTGAACTATAACTTATCTTTGCGCCATCACCTGCTACAGATAATTTTCAATCCTTTACCTCTTTCCTGTTCCTTATTCCTTGTTGTCCGGTTTTGATTATTTTCTAGATTATCTTTTCCACACAATAACTTCTAGAAAATCGCTTTTTGAAACCAGAACATTTGAAATTATATTTTGAGCAACCAGTAGCCGCTGTGTAATAGATTGCCAGAAGAGGATTATTCATCTAGATCTCTTTGCCGCATCAGTCATTCATTTTTTTTATTAGTGTGTGCAAACTTGTATAAGTTTTAATTTCTTTCATTCCCTTCCTTTGGAAGTACTAAGTCAAATTACCATTTTTAATTTGTCGTTGGGGCGACAGGAGTTTTTATTTATACATTTTGCTGAGTTGATCTGGTTCCATCTCACCCAGCCTTTCAATTGTCCAGCTGACTCCGGGTCGGCAATTATGCATTGTAATTATTTTAATATAAATAAATGTATTTTGGTTAGTTGGCTATTAGGCTTGAGACCTCGGAGTCCTAGGTCAGAATTTTGGCTAGAGTATGGATGTCAATGTATTACCGGGACGATAGCAGTGGGCTACACTACAGATGAGTGAGACAACACGCCTTGTCGCTGTTATCTCTTATGCCTTATTTTATATCAGCGTCCTAGCGAAGTTTAGCTAATGCTACTCTACCACTTAACCAGTTACAGGTGCGGCAGATGGCAATATAGCAGGGAATGTTTGTTGTGTAGTTGTGATGTTGTGTGCGGGTATCCTCGTTGAGTGGTGGAATAGTTATAGTTAAACTCTGTCAGGACTCTAATATAAAGGAGGCGACAAAAAAAATCCTTAAAAATTCAAACGCATGAGGATGTAAATTCGCTATACGTACGCCTTAAACGTATTTTTTCAGAATGCAATATTAACAGCTTTAGATTAGCTGTTGTTCTACCCTTTTATAAGAAGATATTCCAATAAATACGCAAACTATAGATTCATAAACTTATTAACAAGCCTTTCCAAATTATTTGAACTTGTGTTAAATAATGAACAAGATATTCAAAGTAAAACAATACATTATTATCGTCGATCCAACACATGGCTTTACTAAAACGGCTGTGTGCCTTTCATAAAAAAAATGTTAATGCCTTAGATAACAAACTTTTTACTCTAGGCTTGTTTGGAGGCGTATTCCAGCGTATCTGATTGTGCTACTAGTAACGAAGTTAAGCATATATGGAATTCAAAGTATATCCATAAAGTTTTTCAGCTCATATCTGGAATACATGGCGCACATTGCTAAACAGCAGTAACTGCAAAATTCATAATGGAGTCCCTCAACACTCTAATTTAGGGCTTTTATTATTCACAATTTTTTCCAATGATTTATATAAAAAACATTTCCGGTTTGCAAAGCGCAAATCGAATATTTTTGCGATGGTGACGACCCGTACCTATTGCTCACTGATAATTCTTTTGCTTTTTCTTCACTCATAAAATTTATAAAATTATGTTTAACTGGGCGGAATAGAACAATTCCTATTTAAACAGAGATTTATCTTTTTCTTTACAAAAAAATAACTGCGGAATTCATAAGTAGATTTAGTCTTAATAAAGATGTTATCTTATCTAATTCAAGGAGTTTATTCCGATAGTAGATATAACTATCACATGGACCAATATGTTAATTAATAAGTTGATAATTTGCTTTTATTGCTTACAACTTTTACATAACTATTGCAGTCGCTATATTCTAATATTATGCACACTTCCACCCTCTTATAGATTCCAAATAAACAATTGGAGCAATGTCACATTCACCTGACTTACATCGTACAACTATGGGTCTTTTTTCATGACGACTCTTTTAAGTTTTATAATCATTTAAATGATGACATACATCATCACCTAATATACATATTTTTTAAAAGAAAGTGAAACAAAAATCTCACAATTAAAAATTGCTGTACGGCAGATGAATTTTTGTATAATTTATATAATGTAATCCCTTCTTTTGCTGTTTAACTGCCTTATGAGTTTTATATTTTATCCTATAAAGTTTTTACTTCCTGCATTTCTTCTGTACTATTTCTTTTGCAAAAGCTACAGATTTACTGTGTAAATAAATGATTATTATTACTATTACTACCAAGGTAGAAATTTACCCTTCGTAGGTGCAAATTTTGGAACGCATTGTACAAATATAGAATCACATTGATAATGTAAATGCGCATGCACTATTTATGCCATCAAACTATCAAATGTAAGACCGACAGTACTATAATAAGTCTTTATATGGGTTATTAACCTTTTGAAAAGTAACAAAAAAAATCGAATTCCAGAGAAAATTTGCGATATATAAATTTGACTAGTAAATAATTATTTTTTTTATTAGCTATTAACATCATGCTAATTGATTTTGTATTATATTTCTTAAGCGAGAAGTCGGGCAAAGTATATCTAGACAAGGCGACAACCTCGCATTTGTATGAAAAAAAATTCCCATACGATTTTTGTGCAATTTTCACGTTAGGGACATGCCTCTGAATAAGGATCAAGAGTTTGCCGGACGAAAATCTGGTCCCAATTATTTTAAACTAACTTTTTTTTTATATAAATTGCAAAAATCCTTTTTTTGACCCGAAATTAGAATGAAATAATCTGTATTTACTCTTCAGGATTTTGTAAATAGATGTTCAAAGATTATATAAAAATGTTGGTAAACTCAAAAAATTTATATTTTAATATTGTTTTTCAACCTTGAAAATGACCGTTTTTGCACATTAAATTGCTTATTAGTCGGAAACCGTCAACTTTACGAAAAAATGACAAGAGACCTTTTTTGTTTAGAATGACCAAAAAAAACCTAAAAAAATTCATTCAGGTCAAAAAAAGGGATTTTTGCAATTTATATAAAAAAAACTTGGTTAAAAAAAATTGGGACCACATTTTCGTCCGGCAAACTCTTGATCCATATTCAGTGGCATGTCCCGAATGTGAATATGTGAATATGCAAAAAAATCGTATGGGAAATTTTTTTCATACGAATGCGAGGTTTTCGGCTTGTCTAATCTGCACCTCTGCTACATCCTTAATACTACGGGAGCCCACACTAAGTGTCCATGCACCCCCCCCCCCCCCCCCGATCCTTTAGGACAATGTTTTTCATAAAGATTAAAGCCTAAGGAACAATTTAAGACATGTCCTAAAAAAAAATTGGCTGCAGATTCAAAATGGCGTCCGTTAAAAAAAACAAAATTTGCAAATATGGTTTTTGTCATTTAACACAAAAACTAAAAAAGATGGAGAAAAACTTTCTGTACAAAAAATAAAGTGCATAAAACTTTCTACAATTTTGCTCCTATACAATATTTGCATTGGAGTTACCATTTTCCAGATAAATGATTAATCTCTTAAAATAAAATATAAAATTCAATATAAAAGGTAACACTACGGAAGCCCACCCTAACTGTCCGCGCACTCCCCCCGATCCTTGGGGACAATGTTTTTCATAAAGATTAAAGCCTAAGGAACAATTTAAGACATGTCCTAAAAAAAAACTGGCTGTACTTTCAAAATGGCGTCCGTTTAAAAAAAAGTGCAAATATGGTTTTTGTCATTTAACACAAAAACTAAAAAAGATGGAGAAAAACTTTCTGTACAAAAAATAAAGTGCATAAAATTTTCTACAATTTTGTTGCTATACAATATTTGCATTGGAGTTACCATTTTCCAGATGAATGATTAATCTCTTAAAATAAAATATAAAATTCAATATAAAACGTAACACTACGGAAGCCCACCCTAACTGTCCGTGCACTCCCCCCGATCCTTGGGGACAATGTTTTTCATAAAGATTAAAGCCTAAGGAACAATTTAAGACATGTCCTAAAAAAACTGGCTGTACTTTCAAAATGGCGTCCGTCTAAAAAAAATTGCAAATATGGTTTTTGTCATTTAACACAAAAACTAAAAAAGATGGAGAAAAACTTTCTGCACAAAAAACAAAGTGCATAAAATTTTCTATAATTTTGCTCCTATATTTGGATAGGAGTTACCGTTTTCCAGATACCACTGTTACCGTGAGATAAATGTCTGCAAATTATAATATTATTATTATTAATTTTTTTTAGTTTGTTTTATTTAATTTTTATGTTAATAATATAAAGTTATATTATACGCCTTACAATAATTTTCACAGTTATTTCCTCTAAGTGATTTACCGATATATGAAATGGTAACTCCTATCAAAATATTGTATAGGTACAAAATTGTAGAAAATTTTTTGTATTAAATGACAAAAACAACATTGGCAACAGTTTTTTTTAACATATGGCCGCCATTTTGAAAGTACAGCCAGTTTTTTTTTAGAATATGTCTTAAATTGTTCCTTAGGCTTCAATCTTTATGAAAAACATTGTCCCCAGCTATAAGGACTATAAGGATAAGAATTTTTATAGATAAGGCATCTAGTATTGCACAAAAATTTTCAACTTACTCAAGCAAGAACAAAAGTCTCGTTAAAACATTCTTAATAGAAAAGAATGCGTTGTCAAGCTACATATATTTCTCTGACATGTCTTAGTCCAAGAAAATCTCTTAGTCCAAGAAAAACTCATTTTATATTCTGTTTAATATTGTATAAAAAACCGCTGCCCAAGGAATCACTACTTCCACATCCAGATTTTTATCTAAGTCACTCACACCGAAAAAATTTTGTATGTGGAAATAATTGTTTATGGAACATTAATAATATAATATTTGAAATCCTCTACCCCAAAAACCCATAAAATGATACCCCACATCGGTAGCGGGGTGGGGGTGGTGACAGGGGGTGGTAGTGGGGATGGATGAAGTAAAAAAACATTTCAAGGTTTCTGGTTCTTGTACACACCCTAAATCACAATTTTTTTTCTTCCCCTTTAATAATGGGGTGGGGGTGGTAATGGGGGTGGCTAATGCCAAAATTTTTTTTGAGACCTCAGCTTCTCTTGTATATACTAAATACCAATTTTATGGACTCTTACCTGCTTGATTTACCTATTTTCCCCAAATTTACCCCAATTTACCCCTCAACCCTTCGACGGAACAAGATGAAAATATAATCTAGTTCTAGATCTCGTTAAAGTACATATGTGTACCAAATTTCAAGTCAATATCTCAAACGGTTCCAGAGTAATCATGCACACAAAAAAGTTACAGACAGACCGACAGACAGAAATTTTTTTTCGCTCAAACTTAAAATCTCGACGTTTCGTGACAATTTTTTAAAATTTTTATTGTTCAAATAGACTTACTATTTGAACAATAAAAATTTTAAAAAATTTGTTTGTCGTTACTATACTTCCACTGGATGTGGAAGTAAAATACGAAACTCTTTTCTTAAATTTATTTAACTTTTCAGGGATCGATTTCGAACAGCAATAAACGTAATGGGAGACGCATTCGGCGCTGGAATTGTAAATCATCGCAGTCAGAAGGAATTGGGAGGGCTGAAAGAGGAAACTCCAAGTGACTCTACCGATGTTAAGGAGGATTTAAGTGCTGAGCCAACGAATACTGAGAAACCTACAAATAATAACGGCACAATAACGCTTTCTCAATAGGGACATTACTACATTCATTGCAAATTATCAAACAAACTACAACAAATTACGCAAAAAATGAGAGAACCACAAAAGAAAAAAACGAAAAAATAATATTAAATGTAACACATTAGTCCAAAGCTGTAATAAATAGATAAAATCCACAATAATTAAAGAGTATAACACTGCCGTACTGAAACTTATGTAAAAAAACCAGACAGTTATCAGTTTCTCATCATTTTTTATTACAGGCTTGGATATATAAATTAATTTTCAAAAACTAGGCAGAAAATGAACAATGTTTTATTATTGATACCCGAGTTGATAACTAAAAAAAATTTAATCATGATAAAGGTGGTATATAGTATAATTATAATATGAAAATTATAGCATTTTATGTTTATTGCACTAATTTAAGCAGGTGCTAATAAAAGATAAATGTATATCAATGTATCAATGTAGTGTACACTAGTGCAAGAAATATAAAATGATGATACTCCTCCAGGGCCAGAATAAGGCCTCTAGGCTAATCATGTATTTGCGCTCTCTGATAATGGAAAAAAATAATAATGAGTGGGGGGGGGGGGGGACATGAAAAAAAAATTGTTGTCCCAGTTTCAAAATTGATGAGCGAAGGGGAGAAATCTAGCTAGATAGCCTAGTTAGCCTTATGGATAATCCGGTTCTTCGCAAATGCAAAAGCCAAGAGTATATTGAATGTAATCGGTATATTTCTAAAACTGTAAATACCGCTCGTGAAGGCTTTTTCAAAACAATTCGAAGAGTATACGGTGTACGAATGTTCACCAATTATACATATTCAATAATACGATGAAGAGTATAATGTTTACCCACATCTATTCTGTATGTTTACTCTGAATATTGTCCGAGATTAGAATGATTTGAAATTAGCTTAGAATCATATTTTCCATGAACTAAACGATTGTCGATTTTTGTTGGAATTAGGAGGCCTATTCGTATTTAAGAAATTATAAAACGTGACACAAAATTCAATAAATAGTGCACCATACAGTTATATAAAATAAACTATAAATTTTTTGATATATAAAAAATAACATTACTTCCAAGATACTTTAAAAAAAAATGAATTTGCAGAGGTAGTTTTGGTGTTTTAATACATACAATGTAGGCGAAAATATTGGTAAAGAGCTTGGTTAAAGTGGATTTAAGCGAGTTATACCACCAAGGGTAGTATACACGAATATCCATTGCTTTTGAATAAATTTTTGGAATATGCAACAAAACTTGTTGAAACCGTCTAAATGTGTTAAGTACTTCACTATTTCTGCCAGTACTAATACTGTAAATATATCTTCGCTCATTATTTTCAGTGGATTCAAAAATAGTAATGTAGCATTAGATATAGATATAAATATATCTATATAAAATCTTGGAGGGTATATTAGTTCTATTATTAAACATATACATACATATATTTTATCATATAAAATTATACAATTCTCTGGTATTTAAATAATAAAAGTTTTTTTTTCAATGGTTTTTAAAATATATCCTTTTGTGGTTATAATAACACACTTTTACAATGACGCTTAGAAATACATATACAATATGCAGAGAAAAAATAATATGACGTATCCCAGGTAAAATATAATATTGGTTGGAATCTTTAATATTGTGTCAATATAGTTACATCAAATAGTAAGAGTATCGTTACATTGAATCCGTAAAAAAATATTGGAGGGACATAAATAATTATCAATTTTAAGATATTGTTATGCCTATATTGGCAATATATTGTTTTTACTATATTCTGATAATCTATATTGGTCCTATATTTGTGATATATTTTATAAAATGTATTATTTAATGAATGTTCTCACCCTATATATCAATAATGTTAATGTCTATTAAACAATATATACTTACATTGTTTTATTTTAATATTAACTGTCAATATTGTACATGGAATATCGGATTCATAATTTAGATACTGTTTTTGAAATATCAGAAAATTCATATTTACCCCATACTAGTCAACTTTCGTGTAAGGAATATTTTCCAAGACAAATCATTATTGAATTTAAAATATTGGACAAATCGTATTTATCCCATCTTGACAACTCTGTAAAAACATATTGTTTAAGTGATATTTTCAACGCAAATAAACATTGATTTTAAAATATTGAAGTCTAAATTCACGTTACATTGTTATTTCGTTTTTTGAGCAATATGCTCAATACACAATTATTTTAAAATCCTGTGAAATAAATATTTACTATCCTGGCCAACTTTTTGTAAAATCCTATTATTTCCCAATGCAAATAAATATTAACTTGATCGTACTGAAAACTCTATATTTGTTATTGTACTTTTGGCCAGGCTGCATAGCAAATATCAATTGATAATAACAAATATAAATTTTAAAATATTAGAAAATTATTACATAACTAATTTTGAGATTATTTTGGTAAACTGTATTTTACATCACATTATCTAACATATGTTTGCCTATGTTGGCTAGTTGTTCCGAGCCTAAGCTGACTGCAATAAGACATGGTAGATGGCCCTCTTTGTAATTGTTTTTGGGTAAGATCAATCAAAAACGACAAACAAGAAATATATTTGTGCGGCTGTACACACCTGAAGAGTTTCAGATAGAAAGTTATTGTCCAGCTTCCCATTGGCCAAGATGAGGCAAATTTATTCTACATTGGGCTCTTTGGTCAGCTGGTTTGGGCTCGATTTAGTATTACTTCGTCTAAAAGGTATGACTGTGTAAACCGCTTGCAGAAGTACTTCATTCTTAAAGTGAATAGGTTATAGTACTTACTGACGGCCAAGGAGCCACAAACTATTGTCTGTAGGTATACTGTACCAGCTAGGCTGGATAAATATTTGTGCTGGGATTTATTGCAATCATTTCTGTTTTTGTATTTTGAAATAATATTCATTTTATATCCTGGTTTAAAACTGTAAACAGGCTCTCTGTGACTTGGCTTATCCAACTGTCAAGCTTCTCTGGGTGGCTGAACACAGCAACATCGAGGGTAACGAGCGGGCAGATGCTCTGACCAGAGGGGACTCTCAGAGGCCCCTACTGGACCCGGAGCCGGCTCTCGGCTACCCTAGATCAAATGCCAAGAAGTCAATAGAAAACTGGACAGTTCTTTGACTTGGGTCTCCTACCCAGGACTTCGGCAAGCGAAGCTTCTGATCTCTGGGCCCTTGCAACAGCAAGCAGAACAAATCCCGCGACTAAGCAGGAAACAGGTCAGAATCGTGGTAGGTATTTTGACTGGACGGCTCTTTCAGAAGACACCTGGGTTGACAACCCCGACTGCAGGTTCTGCGGGGACGAGGAAGAGACTTTCATCCACGTCCTTACTTTCTGCCCTAGTCTTATGAACTTGAGGCACAAACAATTCGGCATTGGTTTTCCGAATCTGGGGAAATAGGGAATGCCCCTCTAGGAAGAATTTTGGCCTTTGGGTTAGAATCGGGCCTGAATGGGGGAATTAAATAAAGTAGCGGCGGTACAATGGGTCACAAGGCCCAAGAAGAGAAGAATTATACCGGGTAAAAATTTGTAATAATTATCATAGAAAAAAATGCGTACCTAAATCAGTTACTAACACATCGAACTCAAACATAGAATAAAAATACGTATCGGTCTGAATGTATGTCTAGATTGTTTCTTATAAACGTGATCACGTCTGTTAGACTTACAATTTTTATATCAAATTTGGAACATACATAAACTAGCACATACATAAACTAGCACGACACAGTACTCCCTAATGAAAGCAGGCTATATCCGTCATGAGGGTGATCGTCAGATCGTCATATTTTATACAAACTATGTTATGTTATAATTTGAGAGCAAAATGTTCTGAGATTAAGCTCAAAAAATACAAACATGTACAAATATCGAAACTGCAACATACAGTATGTCTCTCAGGTTCGAACGAACTTTATGGTGGTACATCAGTTTCACTTTAAAATGTTATTCAAATATTTTCAATAAATAATTACGAAGCGAATGAAAATTGCAGTCACCGACTGCAATTTTTACGTATTCGGGCCAAATGTTAATCAAATAGGTATTCGCACTCGGGCACGTTCGAATGCAACTTCTATTCGTTTATCTTATTGTGTATACGATGCAGAAGATTTCAACAGTACTGAGCTTTTAGAACATAGTGCCACATTGAGCTTCATTGAGTGATTGAATATTGCAATATTGTTGCTGGAATCTTAGCATCAGGCACTTTATTCTTTATTGTAAATTACTAAATACCATTTCAAAATCTATTAAACGAAATTTCATGAAATATATAAACTAGAACAAGCTTTCCTAAAATCGCTGTTGTGACAAAAATATTGTTGGGGAAATATTTTCTGTCTTTAAACGGTATAATTTAATCATCTACAGTTATCGAGGCGCTCATCTCTAGCTAGCAAGCAATGTGCCTATGTATACAGTTGTGTATACATTTTTTAGAAGACCCGAATCAAGGTAGTGAGGCCTGTTAAGGTTGAAAATAGTTAACTGACACCTTAGTAAAATAATTCGTGTACTAAAGGATTTAGGAATTAATACTAATACATTCCTGTAAAAAATTCTTCTCTTAGTAAAATATTGATTTTGGCTAGTTTCTGACTGCCACAAACACAAAAAACGACCAACGTTCTCATTTTATATCATAAATGAAATATTGTCTTGGGCAATAAAACGAGCGAGTTCAAGGAAAATTGCAAACCTATAACTTTTATTACATTTATTTAAAAAATACCGATAGATACCACACTAAAAATTTTTTGACAGTAATAATGGGATAGGTAATGGCATCAATAAGAAAAAATATGAATAACAGTACAATGTATTGACTAGGTGTTGGAAAGAGGTAGATTTCCGTGTGTAATATCACTAGTGTTTAAAATTTTATCAAATTTTTTTTCGAAAGAGTTGTTGCCTGGTAATATGAAGAGTGTAAATTGACAGTTGATTATCTGATTAAATTCTGAGCACTTTAGCAGGAGAGATTTAATCTTTGATAATGAACTGCCAATTTACACGACTTATATTACCTTTTGGCAACTTAGCTTGAGAAAAAATTTTAGATAAAATTTAAAAGCACGAGTGATATTTGGGGAGAATATTTGCGAATAAATAAAGTACATAAAACATCTTTAATAGTAAGTTTTGCCATTAACTGCCTCCAAACGTTTTCTTATATTTTTCAGTGTTTACTGACCTCAATTTCATTATTTACGTCACATAAAAATGTATTTCCAAACCGACTCATCTAATAAAGAACAAAATAGGTATAATTATTTTACAATCGCAGCTGTAAAAATTTAAAAGTCCACGGAATTTGCCACATTTTAAATGTAATGACAATCAATAAACCAATATACCTTGAACCGTAGATATTATAATGCATAGATTGGTGACTGGTACAAAATTGCTGAGACTCTAAGAGTCTTCATTGTAAACAGTTCTTAGGCATGATTCGACCTAGCACACTGTGCATGTAGACAGAGAGAGCACTACCAATGTTTTGCCTTATGTTCTATCTTCAGTTGATCAAAGAGAAATGAAATGGTTCTGGTACCGCCATCTAGCAACAGTAACGCTAAATGCTATATACCTTCGGCAGACAGTGTAATAGACAAGAATTATTATATAAAGTGTTTATTGATATATATTTACTTATTTAATTCTTATTTTCAATTCTCATTTTCAATTTAAGGAGGGTAAAGATTAAGTTACGATTGTTTAGTTAAGCAGAGGGTATTTATACTGCGAGAGTTGAATTAGAATAAGTGTTATTAGTGATGGATTACCATACGTAAGTACATTTGTGTCTAACATGAAATAATTGACTTGCCTTATGTTATGTCTATATTATTATATTACTACGTACAATACAATACAATAATACAATTAGCAATAAGCTAGAAAAAAATGTATAGATAAAATTTAAAAGCAAGAGTGGACCTACTTGCGAAAAACATTTCACGAAACAAAACATGACATATATATCAAATTTTCGCAATAAAAATTGGAGCGATAATTATTTTGTATTGGTACTGTCAAAAGCCGATCTAGGCTGGATTACCACTAATAATGACGTTTGGTTGGTGCAACGTTGTGAAAAGACAGGCTCTCATTGGCTATCGCGTTAACGAGTGGAATAATCAGTTCAATTGATCCTTAATAAAATCACTGCAGGGTGCTTTCTGCAAACTCTCCTATATATTTGCAAATTATAAGAAATATTAATAAACAGTACATACCAAAGTTATGTGAAATATCTTTCCACATTTTGAGGGAGTTAGTATATCCAAAAGGCGCATAAAATTTTATAGCGAGAGTATAACATTTCTTATCTAAACACTTCGTAAGGGAGTTATAGATCTTTCGAAGGCAAGATTTATAAATATATTTTTTTGTTGTAAAATACTTAAAACTCAATTTGAAACAACGAAAGATTAAACTAACTAAACTAAAATAAGGTTCATTACCATTAGCAGTTGCTAATATATTACAAAGAATTATATCAGAAACAGGTCATCCTAAGATTCAGTACTTCTAATGACATCTAAATTTAAACTTGTATAATTACTTTGTATATAGAAACATATATTTTCCTTTTAGTAGTTAAAACATAAAAAAATCCTACTATTTTTAAAATCAAGGTGTTGAGAGAAACATGGCGAACTGGGAGTATAATTACAGCAAATTCTACCAAAGTCGCCCTTCAGTTTTATATCCGCTCTATTTTCTACCAATTATAGAATATATAAAATGGCTTTATTTATCTTGGAATATGTGAATCTTTAATAATATCCGCACAACAGAAAATTACATGTATTAAGATTTTTCATCTATTGATGTGTTAGCAACAGCAGGAGTTCAACAGGGTTCGTTAACATTGTCGTTAATTACAACAAGATCTCTCAAAAATTAATTTATGGCGAGAATCTAATAAATTACCTTTAAATATATCAAAATGTAATACCAAGACTTTTACCAAGAAAAATTATCCGATACACTTTTCGTATAAAATAGACGACGAAACGGTTAATAGATGCAGCCAGCTTAAAGATCTCGGAGTCGTCTCTGATTCAAAATTAACCTTTGTTGCCCATATAAATAACATTACTGCTAATGCTTATAAAAATATAGGATTTATTATAAGAAATTCGAGGCATTTTAGGACATTTCCACGCTTTCTCTTCTGTTTAATGCTCTTGTCAGGCCAAAATTAGAATGTGCTAGTAAGGTTTGGAATCCACAATATAAAGATATTGTGGATTAAAAAACTAAAGAGTTTGAAGCGAATTCAGAGAAGGTATGTTAAATATTCTCCTTTAAAACTGATGGTATTTATCTACCCAGGGGAACTCTACAATCTGATTTGTTAGTTAGATTTGGCATCTCGGCGAGTCTACTTTTCTATACTGTTTTTACATAAACTTCTGACAAATCAGATTGACTGCCCGGATATTCTCAGCTGTATACATTTTAGTGTTCCGACTTTCAAATTAGCTCATACGCCTTATTTTATTTAGCTATTGCAAGAACGAAATTATTAAAATTTTCACCTATTTATAATATATGTTTAAACTATTTAGATTTTATCAGTCAAACCTTGATATTTTTAATTGTAGTGTTAATAATATAAAACAATGTATTTTGAGTCACCCTTTGATACTTTCTAGTACCTAATATGCTGTTTATTTATTAAGTCCTTAATTTTTACTTTGCTTTCATCCTGTAGTTTTTTGTCTATTCGCTTATCTCTAGTTTTAATAATGATATGTTTATATTTTATATGCAAAATTTTTGTTTTTATTATTAAGTTTGTATTGTGTACCTATACTATATACATTTATTTGTATATTTTCTGCCCTTTAATTGGATGCTTATCTGTCTGGGCAGCTGTATCTTTAAATAAGTAAATAAAATTGGCACACATTTTTGTGTGGTTATCACTTCTTGTTTTATTTAGCAAGTGCACATACCCTTTCTCTCAACATCATACTTTTGCATTTTTAAAGTTTTTTTCTCATTACTCCAGTAATTATTTTTAATTTAAAATAATTTAAAATGATTTACAATGTGTTTCCTAAGATTGATTTGTAATAAAGAATATAGTTTCCAAGGCGCACTTCATTACCTACTCTGTAAATAACATTTTTATCTGTGAAATAATTCGATCTGGAATTCCACACGGGGACAAGAGAGTGTAAATAGAACCATAAAATGGGACCACATATTTCAATTTTATAGTTGTTCTACAGTATACAAAACCGTGAACATATAAAATAGTTTCGTGAAGACGTGCATTTAATTATTTGTCCCAAATTTTATTGTGGACACATCAAAATGCTGATTTTAAAGATATGAAAAAATATATATACATACCGCTTTCCCATCTAACTAAAAGAGTAATTACGCACCTGTAACAAAAAAGGAGAAAATTAATAACATTGACATTTAAATTAATTTGTGGTCGTTAGATTATATTAATTATAATTATTGAGATATTACTTATTGAAAGTGATCAATTTCTCTTCTGATACCGTTCATAAATTTATTTCTCGATGTAATTTAAACTGTCACATAACTATACATATTGGTAGAGAAAATTAATTAGGTACTGAGTAAATATGATACTTTTTAACAGACTTTCCCAAAAGAAATGGCTCTGTGTATGAGGCGTGGTCGAAAGGAGACTTGATTATCAGTCTGAGGTTCCAGGAATTTATTCTGGGATAAAGGTTGTATTACCCACGGTGTTTAACTTCATTTAATAATAACGCAGGGCTGCAACAATATGACGCTTTTAAAATAGTCCTCTCAATCAGGCGTTAAAAAACGTCAACCGTGCATTTTGGGTGGGCCCGATTTTTTTTTATTATGGGAGGTTCCAACATAAGTCTAAATTTGAGTTTTTGGGGTCGGGGCGCACTCATTTAGTCGCCAACTAAGAGTGTAAAATGTTTTTTTTTAAACATATCTTGAAAACTATAACTGTAAAAGAATTGTAGAGAGCTTTTGTAGACAATAACAAGTGTGTCGCCGCATGGGGTAGCGCACTCTTGTAAACTTTCCCTTTTTTTGATTTGCCGAAAAAAAGCCATTGAGTAATTGAAAAAACTTAAAATAAATAAAATTTTCAATAAAAATGTAAAAAAGGTAGTTTGCTTAATGTCGATTTCATATTTTATCATTTTTAGAATATCCTGTATAATTTATCTTAAATTTGACAACTGATTATAACTTCCTAGGATAAGCATAACTTTTTATAAAGAATGACTTTTTCTCGGCAAATAAAAAATAAGAAAGTGCGGTACCCCATCCGGGGACACAAATTGTCATTTTCTTATTTTGCAACTAAACTCCGTATTTAAGCTTTTCTTTATAATTGAAAAAACTTTATTATATAAAATTTTGAATAAAAATGTAAAAAAAAAGGTAAAAAAGTCGATTTCATATTTTCTAATTTTTAGAATACCCCGTATAGTACAGGAAAATTTTACTTTAACTCGAAAAAAAATTTGTGCGGACCTTAAACTTTGGTTATAGGTTCAAAATAGATCAAAGTTCAAGAAACAAAAAAGTTTAGGAGTTTTACGGATCCGCTGGAACCTATAGGGGGTGAAAAGGGGTATTATTAATTAAAAAATCGATTTTTCTCTATTTTCTCGGGAAATATTGCATTTACAAAAAAAAAATAGTTCAAATAAAAGTTGTTTCTGACAAAATTAATTCTTCTTCAATTTGGTATTTTTAAATTTAATTTTATAGCAATAATTAACCGAAATACTAGAGGTTTTAACTTCGGAATAATGTCATATGAATTGATCTTGTTCATTTTTGGTAGCTTAATACTAAAGGCATGATAAAAGAGAAGTTTCTATATTGTGCGAGGGCTTGCTAATTTATAGGGGGTGACATCTAAAAAAAAAAAAAAACTTTGGAGCTGAGAGAGAATTTTGATAGATTTAAGTTAACTACTAGAAAATTTGAGATTCTAAAAAGTGGTATTTCAAATACGTTTTCGTCAAATAACTCGAAAACTAAGTATTACATTGAGCAAAAAATGCTAGAGACACATAAGAAAGCTACTAAGTTAAGGACGAATTTCGTTTTTTTCTAATTTTTGCAGAGTTAATGGTCTAAAAGAGGCGTCCGAACGTTTATATGACGAAGTATTTAATTTAAATGTTAAATATCTCAGAAACTATGGCACTTAGGCCAAAAACGCTAATAACCAAAATGAAAAACTATTAAGTAGACTTTCAAATGATTTCTTTCCTATTTTTAAAGCATAAAAAACAAAGAAGTTATGACAGAAACAATGTACTTTTTCACATTTTTTTTTTTAAATAAAAACATCGCAATTTTATTAATATAAGTAGTCAGTAATTGAAAAAATATATTACCATTTTCGTTTATAGTGTGACCTAGACGCTCAAATTTTTTCATCGTCTTGCAGTGCTTACTTTAGAAAAAAAAATGCATTTTAAACTGTAATGGGATTTTAGAAAAAATGTAATATCTCAATAAATATTATACTCCAGTCATTTTAGACAACAATATGGCTTCTGATCTAACAAAATATATCCTTCATTTTTTTAAAATCGATTTATTTTGGTGTTTTAAAGAAAATATTAAATATCGACGAGATCACTACGGCATAAAAAAAATATTCAAGGTCAAAGTTCACAAAAAACGGTTCTTTGCGAATATCGCGCTTTCTATGGCTCGGAGGCCAATAGAGGTTATTATGAAAATGAAAGATAATGAAATTCCGCATAAAAATGATTCCATTTTTTATGTACAACAAACGGTTTAGGCATTGTACGTAAAAAATTAATAAAATATTTTTCGTTCAAAATTTGATTATCTTTCATTTTCATAATAACCTTAGTTAATATCGAGGTTAATATAATATATACAATAAAAAAAAATCCAATCAAAATTACTGTACTGTACAATAAAAATTTGTATGTGTTTACACATTACATACCAATTTTGAACAAAAAATGTTTTATTCATTTTTTACGTACAATGCCTAAACCGTGCGTTGTACATAAAAAATGGAAGAGATCATTTTTGTGCGGAATTTCATTATCTTTCATTTTCATAATAACCTCAATTGGCCTCCGAGCCATAGAAAGTGCGATATTCGCAAAAAATCGTTCTTTGTGAAGTTTGACCTTGAATATTTTTTTATGCCGCAGTGATCTCGTTGATTTTTAATATTTTCTTTAAAACATCAAAATAAATCGATTAAAAGGAAAAAATGGAGAATATATTTTGTTAGGTCAGAAAAGTTTAATTTCAGTGGGTTATTAGTTTAAGAGAAAATATGGTTCAATGGAAAATATCAAGAATGAAGCTTATAAACTGAGGACAAGTTTATTTTGTTTATATATTTGTGTAGGGTTAATTGTTTCGGAGATATTTAATTTTATAGATGGCATCCGACCGTTTTTAGGATGAAGTATTTAGTTTGAAACGTTGAATATTTTAGAAACTGTCCAGCAAAAGTTCTAAGAAACAAAATTAAAGGTAATAAATCAATCTTTGAATTGACTTTTTGTGTGTTTCTACATCATAAAAAATAAAAAAGTTATGACTGATAATTCAATGTGCGTTTTCATATTTTTGTTAACAATTTTGCCAGAAACAGCTTTTATTTGAACTATTTTTTTGTATATGCCATATTTCCCGAGAAAATAGAGAAAAATTGATTTTTGCTATTAAAAATACCTTTTTACCTATGGGAACAGCAAAACTCCTAAACTTTTTTGTTTCGTGAACTTTGGCCTATTTTAAACATATAACCAAAGTTTAAAGTCTGAACAAATTTTTTTCGAGTTACGGTCATTCTTTTCAATCTTTTCTTGTGCTAGTATAATTTATCTTAAGTTTGACAACAGTTTATGTCTTCCTAAGACAAGCAAAATTTTTATTAAGAATGACTTTTTCTCGGCAAATCAAGAATAAAAAAGTTTACAAGAGTGTTGTACCTCATCCGGGGACACACTGTATATTAATTATAAATAAGATATTATTAATGAAAAATATATTAATAAGTTAATATAAAAAAACACAAAATATAATAATATAAATGGGTAGAAATAATGTACTTTTTTTAAAATAGCCAGCGAATAAATTACCTCTAGCTTTTAAATGCAAATAAGTTGATTTAATTTACTCTCAATTATTGGACTAAAAACAAAATAAAACATATTATAATTCAAGAATTATTATTTCTGTTTATATTTACTATGTACTGTGGTGCGCAAAAAAATGGGGCAAGTCTTATAACGTATTTTTGCTAAAATCTAGTTGTGCACATCTAACTTTAATTTTTGTGATATTGTCAGTTATTTGTCAAAATTCATTGCAAGCGTGCAAATAGAGACAGATTTACATTAGAAAAAATGTCCTATTTTTTTTGCTCAAGACAGTACCAATTGTATGCAATTTTACAAAAATATTTTTAATATCAAACTGTCAGATTTACAATCACGATCGCATAACAAAAGTCAAATAAACAAAAGTCATTTATAGAATGCGTCGACGTCAATTAATTAATAAGGAAGTATGTTTTCCAAATAAAAAATGAATCGTTTTGGGAAGATAGAATTTGTTAATATTAACAAAGAATAAAAGTACGTAAGGAATTTGTTCATTTGGGAAATAATCTTGACATATATGTCTGGAACATTTTCTAAGCCAAATTTTACAAAAAGAAGCTACCCGCTGGTTATCCGATAAAATTCAGAGCCATCGGGATATAACCTGTGAAAAAAAACCATATACATATTTACATACATATGATAGTTAACGTTGCATTTTAAATAGCCAAGAAAAGGCTACTATCTACATAAGGTTAATCAAACAATGAAGAAAAATAAGCGTTTTGGAACTTCATTTTTGAGATTTTTCTCGGCCATCTGCCGTGATGTAATTAAAAATCTGAAAAAAATCACGCCTCATCTGTGAACTCCAATAAACTATTTTCAAACCGCAGATTTCTTATAAGTACATTTTTTTTGTTTATCTTATTACTATTAAATAAAAAAGAATACCTTTTGTATTGCATTGTTATAATTTTTTTGGATTTTCTGGTTTTAGATATTATTTAAGACAATTTTCGTGATGTGGATCTTGTTTGTGATGGTAATCTACGAAAAAGAAATTCATTACTTTCTTTGTAAAACGAACCTTGATTTTTTTATTTAAGCGCGAAATCATATGAACTAGGTAAAAAGTGCGTGTTTTACAAAAAAAAAATTGCGTCATAATTTGACGTTTTTATGTACAATGTGTACACATTTATTTAATTCATGTCGAATGCGTTTTAACATTCCTCTTTATTTTTTAAATGCTTCTTAAATGAAAGAATATTTATATTTGTATATAACTGGAAGCACTAATTTTTGGATTTAGTTACTGTGCTTGGAGGTCCGGATATTGGTTTTCACGCCATCGGCAATGAAATTGTTTTAGAATACAATACATTTTGTGAGGTATGTAATCCTCTGTTTTTGCGAGTTTAAAAATTATTAGCAATGATAACACAAACTAACAGGATTTTTATGCTTCTTCGCCACTATTTTGAAAACTAAGCCAGCTGTAGAGTATAAAATTATCTAATAACACAGCCCCACAAAAAAAAAGTGGTCTGTCCGGCGGACTAGACCAGTATACCCGTATGTATTTGGACCCGCTGAAACCGAATCCGAAGTCGGAATTGTCAGATCAGCTCGTGTTTCACCCCCAACCCCAAAAAACACCTCCCCAAAAAAATGGTCTGTCCGGCGGACCAAACCAGTATATTCTTATGTATTTGGACCTGCTGAAACCGAATCCGTAGTCAGAATTGTCAGATTGGCTCGTTTTTCACCCCCAACCCCAAAACAAAAACAAAGTAGTCTGTCCGGCGGAATATACCAGTGTATCCTTATGTATTTTGACCTGCTGAATCCGGATTCGAAGTCAGAATTGATGGATTTGCTCGTTTTTCACCCCCAACAACGAAAAACACACCCCCCAAAAAATGATTTGTCCGACGGACCAGACCAGTGTATTCTTATATATTTGGACCTGCTGAAACCGAATTTAAATAATGAAAATTTTTATTCATTCAGATTATACAGATTTGATTTTATAAACAATTGTTTATTATTCCTGAAATATTTCTTAACCATATTTTCATAAAATTTCACAATTCGCCTTCGCTGTCAATACATTCATATGTATGTGATAGTAAGTGAGGGATCTGTCACAGTCAAATGTAGCCTTAATTAAAGCCAATTTTAAATTAGATTATGAAATTGACCTTTTGTCACGGAAAAATATATGACAGACAATAATCAATACCGATATAAGTTTTATAATTTTTAAAAATGAAAATTTTATTCATGCAGATTATACAGATTTGATTTTATAAACAATTGTTTATTATTCCTGAAATATTTCTTAACCATATTGTTTCAACTAAAATTTCACAATTCGTCTTCGCTGTCACTACATTCATATTGTTCACCAAAAAATATATCTTCTGGAGTTTCCTCGGGCTCATGCATATTTTCACATTTAGTTGGCTTACACGCGCTGGTACATTTCAACTGATTCATCATACAAGTGCACGATGGTAGTTGGCATAACCTTGCACAAGAACAACTCAAAAGGTCCAAAGCTGCTTCAGATGCTCCCGTCATCCAGCTGATTCAGAGTATACCATTATTATCTATCACCAATCCATGATCTTCTGCTTCTGGAACTTGAGGATAATTTTCCCAATTGCTGCTTGATAGTTTGCGCGCATAGAATGTTGGCAAAGACAGTCTTCACATGGAAGAAGTTGTGTTGATTCAACATTATCTTGTCTACTCCGGAAAATTTGGTATCTTAGGTCATTTATGCTCTCTGTTTTGGTATTTCTTGAATACAATTGACACGTAAACTTTTGGATTAGGTAGTGGTCATTGTGATAATGCAAACTGGCTTTCCAGCAACGAAAACAATGAAATAAATTCTTCACGTTTTTGTAAAAGTTTCAGAGCTTTCAGTTTCCCTTGTCCCGAAAACGCGATGATTGTATCTCAACCTATCGATGCATATAAACCTGATATGATTTCACTGCCAACTGCACATGCAAGTTTCTTAATGTCAATTAACCTGACTCGACCGCTTGTTCCACGTATGATGTACAAGTTACTCTCTCGACTAATTTCAGATAATATATAAAGAGCTAAAATGAAAACATCGTGTCGTCAGATACGCAAATAACATTTGAGTATTTTACTGCAGCATCCTTTATATGTAGCATCATCCTAGTATCTGCATCTTCTTGGGATGAAAAAAGATTTTCTTCTTCGTGGACGCCATTAGCAGTTATTTTGATACATTTACAACCATAAGTAGCAAATAAATCTTTGTCACCAATCTTTGTCTTTCTGTTTTCTTCTTACCAATTTTGAACAAGGAAGTTTGTTAGTTCATCTTTACTGTCACTACTTTGAAGAAGACGTTTCCATTTGATTATCTTGTGACCACTTTTTATATTCTTGAACCTCTGCTGAGACATTCAGCAGATTTGATTATTTGTTGTTGTATCATGTGAAAATTCTTCTACATATTCTACAGAACTGACACTTTGTGCAGACATTTTCAACAAGTTTAATACACCAAATTAAATTAATCTTTTGTGCTACAATATTTGTTGGAAACATGTTTTTCTAAAACGTTTACGTTGTAAGAAAATTTATGATAAACAAGCAAATTATCTGTTTAAACTAATATATTTTTCACTAATTCGCGATTTACTAATTAACGCTTGCTTATATCGAAAAAATTAATGGAAACTTCCAAAATGTTCCCAATTTAAGCTGTCATTTAAAAAAAGAACACCGAAATCGGACAATACTTTACAGAGATACGATCGTTTTTTCAAACGTCTGTATTCGCCATCTTGGATTGGCTGCCATTTTTGTTAGTTACCACTTTCAGATGGCAATCATAGTTTTTTGTTATCTTTGTACACCCATATAGCTGCGGCTTAAAGGAAAATTAGTACCCCCAAATTATACCGGCTAGTTGGACCATATACTATATACCTTGCTTTGGATTTCTTGAGGTAAAGCGAGGCATAAGCAATATTGGCTGCTTCTTGCATCTCATTTTCATCGCCACCAAACATATTTGTTTATTTTATTTTGAAACCACCAAAAATTAAAATGTTTAACATAAACCTCTATGACAGATAGTAAATGTTTCGTTGGCACGGAAACAATTTTCACAGCCATTTTTCTAAACTACAAAATTTATTAAAAACGTCAAATAATTTTATGAAATAATTAGTTTTAAATTATTAAATCCCATAATATCTTTCGGTAGTAGAAAAAAATATACAAATACATCGCTACCGGCACGGTAGCTCAATCGGTTAAGGCGTATTGAGTGACGAATACGCTGATCGACTCGCTACCGCGCTCTGGGTTCGACCCCCAGCCCCGGTATTGACAACACCGGTGGGTGTGGATGTATGTCTGCGTTTTTCCGAATGTGTAACCCCCTTCCGGACAGCCTTGGCTTTGGATTTGGGGGTTGTCTACTATCTGTGGTGTGTTTATGTTTATGTTTATGTTTACATTACACGATGCGAAAGCCTTTTTCGGTGTTCGGTGTTTTTTGAAAGTAAAGAGTAGAAGTAAACTTTCGCATTAGTCTATTGTCCATGTACTGTAGAAAGGAACTAAAACGTTAAAGGGTTTTTATTGTTTCTTATGTTCAATTGACCAAGATATGAAAAAACCGCGGAGTGCTACCATTTAAAGTGGTGCGTTTTTGATCGAAAACTATGATTTTTTTCTATAAACACGTCAATAGAGAAGTGTGTAGAGAATTAAATTTCCAATCGAAATGGCATCTTCAGAAGTCAAAAATTTTTTTTTTTTACAAAAATACGTCCAAAAAACAAAACAAAAAAAAACGAAAAAATGCAATTTTTTATTTTTTTTTTATTTTAGCCTGTAACTATTTTTCGGGTACATTTAGGCATAGACATTGCTGCATAACAAAAAAAGCTGGCGTTTTACCCATTAAAATGAGATTTTGTAAACAGTTTTACGATTAATAGTGACCGAGATATAGCGTTTCAAAGTTTGCAACTTCTAACTTTTTTTGCTAATTTTTATTATTTTTTTTCAAATTTCGTCCTGTAACTTTTCTGAGTGAATTTAGGTGTAGACATTATTATATTAAAGTGAAAGCTGACTTTAAGCCCGTTGAAATGGTGGCTGGTAAAAGTCTCTACGACAAATAGAAACCTAGATACAGCGTTTCGAAGAGTGTTACTTTTATTAACTTTCTTCCAATTTTTACGTTCTTTTTGAAATTTCGGCCTATAACTTATTTGTCAAATACAGCTATTGCTACATGGAATGTACTCGCAGCATTCTTGTTTAAATGGTCTGCAATAGAAGTTTATGTGATCAATAGTAACCAAGATACAGTCTAGGTATAGTAGATTATTGTACTTAAAAAATAACTTTTTACATTTTTCCACTTCTGAACTTTATTATATCACGTGTTTTTTTTTTTTTTTTTTGTTCAAATAACTTAGATTAATAACTTACATTATGAAATTATTCAAATGCTGGATTTAACATATTTTCAAAATCAAAGTCGATTTCTTCATCGGCATCTATGTAAACATCGTCTTCCGTTATTTGAGGTACAACAGCGTTTTCACAGTTCATTCCCATACATTCTTTGCAAAAAATGGAGCAATTCATTCCCAATTCCCTGCAACCACAGTTTCCTCTGCATCCTTTAGTGCATTTACAGGCTATTTTTTCCAGCAAAACTTGTGGTGCGGGAGGCTTATTTGTCAAAATTGGTACTAGTCCATTTTCTGAACTTTTCCAACCCCAGATGAGAGGATTTACAATATTTCCTTTCCAATGTTGCATTTGCAAGTAAGTTCTTAAACCATAAGGTTTAGCAGCATCAGTTGTTGGAGGCAATCGGGACAATGAGAATTTCGCACCTGTTGAGTACTTCTGAAATAACTTATAGCGACAGGTGCTTTGGCCATACCGTATAGTAATGTTACAATACATTCAGAAGCAGAACCAATGGCTACTGGACTTGCATTTGACAAATAAGTTATAGGCCGAAATTTAAAAAAGAACGTAAAAATTGGAAGAAAGTTAATAAAAGTAAAACTCTTCGAAACGCTGTATCTAGGTTTCTATTTGTCGTAGAGACTTTTACCAGCCATCATTTCAACGGGCGTAAAGTCAGCTTTCACTTTAATATAATAATGTCTACACCTAAATTCACTCAGAAAAAAGTTACAGGACGAAATTTGAAAAAAATAGTAAAAATTAGCAAAAAAAGTTAAAAGTTGCAAACTTTGAAACGCTACATCTCGGTCACTATTAATCGGAAAACTGTTTACAAAATCTCATTTTAATGGGTAAAACGCCAGCTTTTTTTGTTATGCAGCAATGTCTATGCCTAAATGTACCCGAAAAATAGTTACAGGATAAAATTTAAAAAAAATAAAAAATTGCATTTTTTCGTTTTTTTTGTTTTGTTTTTTGGACGTATTTTTGTAAAAAAAAAAATTTTTGGCTTCTGAAGGTGCCATTTCGATTGGAAATTTAATTCTCTACACACTTTTCTATTGACGTGTTTATAGAAAAAACTCATAGTTTTCGAGCATAAAAAAAATGAAAAGTGGACCTTTTTACTTCGATCTCAAAAACGCACCACTTTAAATGGTAGCACTCCGCGGTTTTTTCATATCTTGGGGTCAATTGAACATAATAAACAATAAAAACCCTTTAACGTTTTAGTTCCTTTCAACCCTCTTTTTTTGTACATAGACAATAGCCTACATTTAGTAATGTAAATAACTATTATAAACCTAGCAATACACGCGATAACGAACGTAAACATTCCAGTTACCTAGTTGCTAAGGCGTTGTTAGCTACGAAAGTAAAACTTTCGTGGCCAGGACAGAAAATAAAAAAAAAACAAATTTGAACGCTTCATAAGTTTGCATATATATACCTTGCTTTGGATTTCTTGGGATAAAGCGATGCACAAGCAATATTGGCTGCTTCTTGTACCCATTTTCATCGCCACCAAATATATTTGTTTAATTTAGTTTGAGACTACCAGAAATTAAAATGTTTAACATAAACCTCGATGACAGATAGTAAATGTTTCGTTGGCATGGAAACAATTATCACAGACAGCCCCCTAAACTATGAAATTTATTAAAAACATCAAATAGTTTCATGAAATAATTAGTTTTAAATTATTAAATCCCATATCTTTCGGTAGTAGAAAAAAGGTCTCGGCTTCGCCTCACACCTAAAAGTAAACTTTCGCATCTAGTGATATAAATAATTATTTCGTCGAAAATTTCGTTGCAAAACAAGATCAATATCACGAAAATTGTCTAAGATAATATCTAAGACTTGAAAACTTCAAAAAATTATGGAAATACAAAAGAAATCAAATTTTAATTTAAATAAAATACAAATAATATAAACAAAAAAGGTCCCAAAAACCTGTTGCTTTATGAAAAATGTCTATGACGTGTGATTTTTCCAGACTTCTTTTGTATGTTAAATGAAAAGTCGTATCAGATAATGACGAAAATTAACCGTTTCGGAAACTCATCTTTGACAGCCGTTGCAAACAATCAATTTTACCGTTTTTCGTCATTACCCCCATTTTAGAGAATTTTATGCTTTATCAAATAGGTAGAAGCATTAAAGATCCACTTATGCTGTTGCTAGCATTGTTAATAATTTTTTAACCCGGAAAAAATAAGAGAGGATGGTACATATCTCAGTATTGTACTTTAAAATAATTTAATTTCTTTTACGGCGATCTGTGAAGACTTCGTCACCTTGGAGTTCCAGTTCTTAGTATATAACAAATTTGTAGGTAGCTTAAACTTTACCCTTGCAAAGTTTCAAAAGTGTACATAGCATACTAAGATGTAAGAAACCAAAATACATAGTTTTATCGGGGCGAAACAATTATTTTTTGCAATAACTCAAAAAAAAAACGTAATATTACATACAACAGAACTCCAAGGTGACGTAATGTCATGTTCTATATGCTTGTCATAACTTTCATAATATTTGATCTACCAGAACATGCTGCATTTAAAAATTAAAAAGATAACGTGATACTTCCATGTTTCAGTTAGGTGCATGCAATTATACTAACTAGATTCTACAAAACAACACTATTCATGTTTTTCAAAATAGATTCATAAAATATACTTTTACAAGCATAACCGTTTAAAAAAAAACTTTACCTAAAATTGGTTTCTCTCTAAACCTAACGCGGTTTGGAGTGTACTTAAAAGGTGGGGATCTAAACATTCTTAAATAAGACAATTCTTAATTATTGTCACGCTAACTGCAGTTATTCGAACACGTAAATTTTTGTCCAAAATAATGTCATCCGAAGATTCCTTCATTTTGTCGCAAAATCCTGCAGCGATCGAAGTAGACAAAGAAGAAATAACCGTCGGAGGTAGAAAGCAAGGCGTGGCTGCGTTCCTAATAAGGATATGTTATGTTAAAAACCGGTGTATTTGATCATGCCATTGGTAGTTTTGAACAAGTGGAATTCCAACACTAGTATTTAGGATTGTTTTTATTGGTCAGTTAATTCTCAATATAATTTGAATTAACAAATTAAGAAAACTATCTAGATGAAAATGATGTGATTTTTAATTAAATTAATTATTTCTTTTCAGGACTTTGACCGATTAATCCTGCATTAGTGTAGAAGACCGTTCAGATGCATATATTTAGGATTGTCTTAAGAACTGTAAGTTAAAATGCAAACAAAAAATTATATACACTTGTATACACTAAATTAATCTTACTTAGATATACTTTTATTGGATATTACATACACTTAAGTTCATTCTTAGATGCCGCATTTACTACTGAAGTTTTAACTAATATTTTTGTTTACTTGTTAAAAATATTATATTAAAAAAAGGTTAAGTATATGTATTGTATTCAGCAAACCAGAAACGTTCTTAGTCTTTGAACTTTTTTATTGGGTGCCAAATTTTTATATTAGGGAGCAATTTATTACATAAACTAGAGGAAACATTTACTGAACAACGATTTACTGGACCTTTTATATAACTGTTACACATTCTATAGGTCAGGATACTCTTCTCAGTTTTTTGTAAATGTTAGTTTTAGACTTTTTAAATTTTACCATAAGAACTTAGTTGGTGAAACACTCAATACAAAATAAAGTAAAAAAAAACTACATCCAAAACCTACCTTTTGTAACTGGTTACAGTTCTGCCAACTAAGAAATGAGAATTTTATCAAAAACATTTTGTTCTCTGATGAATCGAGATTTACAAACCTTGGGTTATTTAATTAGAACACCGTTCGATATTGGGCAATTGAAAAATCCTCATATTATGAGATAGGGGCGGTTTCAGGAGCGGTTTGGCTCCAATGTTTGGTTAGGCGTATTAGGTGACCATAACATAGGTCCAATAATATTTGAGAAAAACCTAACTGAACTAAGATATCTAGAATTTCTCCAAAATATAATAATTCCACATATTATTAAAATTCTCAATACCAATATTGACGAGGTTTACTTCCAACAAGACGGGGCTGGACCACGCAATGCTATTATCGTTAGGGATAACCCAAATTAATTGTTTCCAGATCGTTGGATTGGGACCCATGCATGGCCTGCAAAATCAAGTGGATTTTTTTATTTGGGCGCTTTGAAAAATAGAGTCTACGCGACTGCTCCAACCAGAAGGAAAGACCTGGAAGAGAGAGTTAGACACGAAATTGCTCAAATAACACCTCAACAACTACAGAATGTTGGACGTGCAACAAGTCGCGCTACTCTGTGTATTACTCAAGACGGTGAATAGTTTGAACCATTTTTATGATCGTTTATTATAATTTTGTTATTTTATTTATTAATGGCTGTTACGTTTTATTAAAGTTATTTCTTGTTTAATCTGTGTTTACCTTTTATAAATACTTTTATTATTACAAGGGATATCGTTAAGAAACGATTAATGACCAAAAAATGTAAGTTTATGAATCATTATTTCTGATTAATAAAAGAAAATAACACGTTTCCATTAAAAAAAATTCCATAGAACCTCTACGGAAATGAAAATGAAATTCCGTTTTTTGAGAAAAATAGTCGTATCAGTAATTCAAATAACTGTTTTGTTCTTTACAGACAAGCCTACAAGCTTAGTAATAATTTCCATAGCCTACTAACTAATTTTCTTACGTGGCGTTCATCTGACTCGGCCATTTTGAAAAAAAAAAATAGGTTCGTATCTCTGGAATTTTTTAAATCGGAAAAACTGTTGTAATTTAATGCTTAATAAGAAACCATAAAAAAAATATAGTCATTCTATTTAAGGAAAAAAAAGTTGATGTCCCTTCCAGTTCAACCGGAAGTGATATTTTCGTTCCTGTTAGTCTAAAAGTAGCTCACTTTTGTCTAATTCATGTGTACTGAAAACAAAATTTTTAAAGTAAAAAAATTGGGAACGTACATTGACTCGCGACCACCCGATATAAGGGGAAAACCAGTAGAATGTATGTACATTTCGCTGTTGCTAGTTTTCGAAGATATTCTGGTTTTATTTTTATTTTTTTCATTTTATGCATAAATAAACCCTCATCAAATAAAATAGTATGTAATATTTGTTCGACTACCTTTTTCTGATTACTACTATGTGCTGTGTTTCATAGCTGCCTATTTTACTATCGAAATTTTATGAGAAGTAATACTCCAGTTAACCTTACCAAAGAAAAATGTTCCATTTTTGAAGAATTTTATGTACGAATAAATATTGCATTAACATTTCTAAGACTGATGTCAGTAATTTAAATGTGATATTTATTAATGACATTTCCAGTATTATACAGTTAAACCAATTACATGGCTACTTGAGTGCTGATTTCAAGAAATAAATGAATTTATTATAGGTTGAGAGATACTAAATAACAATATGTCAATCATCGCGACGCATTTTTAAAGTAAACATTTTCTATTTCTTTTCCTTTTCTGAATCAAAGTGCGAATTTATATTTTAACTTTAACTTGATTATTTCCTCGAGTTAAAATTGCAGTATCACACTCACGAAACTTTAATGGACATGTTTCATATATTTTTTCCTTAATCGATATAAAATTCGTAAATTTAATAAAACACGTAACTTAGAATTTTTAGAAAAACGTTTATATTTCTGGTACGGACGACATTCGATAGAGCCACAAACAAAGGTCCAAGGAGTTTCCACGTGCCCAGTATATGTAATATCATCTTTTTCGAGAACAACCACGTCCAGTGGGAAATTGGCGTTGGCTTTTCGCATTTTTTTTTCCGAAGCGAAAATCCGAGGAACAAAATAAATAGGAACGAAAATGTTTATCATTAAATTCTATATAAATAATGTTCTATTGACTGTTTAGCTCATCTCGAAAAAGGAAATGGTTTATTCACCAGACAGCTGGGAACTCTTAGAACTTTATTTTTTATCTCATGAGAGTTTGTACCCGAAATATATACCCACTGATGGTTTTGATCGTTCTATGTGATTCCTACGTCCACCAAACTTTAGAGCCAAACGCTACCATTCAATACATCTGCTGAGCACTTAATGTTCTAGGATTTTCTACTTAGTTTTCAACATGTATACAAGTTTGTGGACGATCTTTTTCAAGTGGGAGTTTCAGTTAGGCGATTGATCTAGTGTCGTACCTAGGTATTTTACTTCCTCCGTAAAAGCAATCACCTTCACATTTATTATATTAACAACAGTTTTGAAGAATTATTATTTTATAAAAACACGTTGTCAATTTTCTGACGAAACTTGTATAAAGACAGATGCACGCGAGCGTTAAAGTACTTTACCGCTCGTTGTTATGGGAGACGAGCGATAAAGTGACATTATTCATAGCTCCTCGATAAAAGCCAACTTTGCGTTGTCAGTGCGAGCAAGAAAGCCTATTTTATATGACAATTGTAGATAAAGGTATTTTAGAAGCATAATTTAATTTTACAGTTTACCAAAAAATCTTTAAAACTGATCAAACTGTACGCTCACATTTTTATTTATTATGATTACTTAGTTTTAGAGTTGGCCTAGCAAATAATAACAAATGAACAAAGTATGGAAATCAATGGTGTTAGTCTGCTGAACAATCATTTACTTTGTAGCCCTATTGCAATTGTTTAACGAAAATCTCCGTAGATCCTTTAAACGACACCCTATCAAAACAACGTTCAAATATTTAAGAATTTTTACTATCAAAACTGTAGTAAGGAATAACTGTTACATTTAATAATAATAATTTATCTAATTAATCTAAGAGTATCAATATCTAATTTTCACAGGCATTCAAAATAATGGTAAAATATTGATGACTTAAAAATACGTTAGGTTTAGTTGTTAGTTCATTTTTACATCAACCTATTCAACATTAGGTAGGAAATAAATCGTGTTTTCTTCTTTTGACAGTCTTTTTAGCGGTGTCTTATTGAACTTCTACATAGCGAGGGAAAATATTATATTATTATGTCGAATTCTCAAATGTATCGTCATCTCTAGAAAATTTGTGTACACGGTTAATTAAAATTTCGTAATTATCCTGTTAATTGTAACAACTCGGTTATAATAATCACGTCTAAAAGTTAAGTGGGAGGAATCACAAATGGTTTGCAGTGGGATTAAAAAAAAATGAAACCGCCTTCAAAAAAAGTTGCTAAAAATTACGAAATAAAATTTCACAGTCCCCCAGTTAATTGAACCTGATTACCTAATAAGACTGCTTGGTTGAGATGTAAGCACCTTGACTTTCATCCAAAACTTTGAGTTCTCGAACACCAATTTATATCACTGGTTCGGACAGATACCCCCCCCCCCCCCTCAGAGATTTATACGCACGATGTCACGACATACCCCCGATAGCGGAATACGTCCAAGAGATTTTAAAAAAATTCTACGAATTCAAACTGAGCTATAGTCCGCTAACCCGCAACATAACCCGAATCAGACAGCATAATGCAATACTTTCCGATATAAGACACCCACTACTATACCAGGCGTTGCCTATTTTCCGGCAACTCCCTTAGCCACACTCTCCACTACCACAACCTATTACTATCTTAAACTTTATCTTTCCTCAACTTCAACTTCATATCTTCAATCCTCTCTCTCTCTCTCTCTGCTTGTTTAATTGGTTCTCCCTTTATTCTTTTGTGATTCTTTGTCTCAAATCCTATTTAGGCCGATAAATTCATAGAAATCCAAACTTTTTAAATTCTAACTTTCATTTCGATCACATTTTCCTGGATGCGAGGAAACCACCAGGCAGTTCTCAAACAGGTTTTTTCGTTTAGTTTTTTCTCGAGTCAACAGCCAAAATTCTTTAGTGCGCGTGTGCAACCAGTTCAATTTTAATTACTTTTAAGTACCTCTGTGTATTATTTGAAAGTTATTAGTTATAAGCCCACTTCTAGTGAGCAGAAACCCTAATCCTTACACCCATTGTCGTTCAAACCGAACCGGACCTGCCCAACACTCTGGTTGGCTCCAGGCCAGGTTCCGAGGAGGCACATGTTAAATGTTCATTGTTCGATTGGATTGACTCCTCCGATTAAAGAATTTATATCTAGATACATAATGGTATTGATTTATTTGTTGCTGAAAGATTCACAATCTAAGGCACTTCTTCCCATAAGTTCCTGATTGGCCCATCGGCCTATTCGCGGCTGTTTTCTACACGATCGCTTCAGTTTGATTATCATAATCTCAGTTTGACAGTGTCCGCCATTAATGTCAATAAATGTTTTTCGTGTTCCCCGACCAAAAAGTGATGAAAAAGTAATTTTATTTTAAGTTGTGATTTGCTTAATACCTAAGTAATATTCTCTATTCATATTTACACAGTTTAGTGAAAATTTAATGCTACATGTTGAAGTGCTGTGCCGTTTGCAGAAGGCAGTTTACAAAAGAAGAAAATCGGTCGTTTCATAAGTAAGTAGGTCATAGTCGTAACATGATGGCGTTCAGTTTACAGTTGTAATAATAATATTATAAATAATATCCTTTCAATACATATTTCCCTTGAATAAAACATCTCTACCTATTATATTTTTTAAATCCGCGGTTATGTTCATAGAGGTTAACCAACAATTATTACATAAAATATGTACAATATTGTACATTTTCCCTTCTACACATACCCGTCACTGTTGCCTATGGGATGTGATGTTCACCTATCCATTTTAATGGACATATAATGTGACTATGTTAGGAGCAAATAAGGTATATGAAGAAAAGATAGCCATTATGTATCTTGATATAAGTTCTTTAATCGGAGATTGACTCTCACCCAGGTATCTCGGATTCGATCCCCGGCCGTGTCACTGGGATTTTTTCAGAAGAAGAAATGAATTATAGTAGAGCTTTCAGGGAATAAAGGGGTCGTATTACTTTTGACAACAGAATCGGTATCACCAACTGTAAAAATACCTAACTACCAATTTCACCGCAATTTCGATCAGATTTGAATTTTTATCATTCGCATATTCGCCAAATTCTCGAGTAAAAAAAAATGTTTTGAATTTCTATTCACCTTACACTAGACGTAACTTTGCATCTTTAAAAATTGGTTACACATTTAAAAAACAGCTAGGAGAGAACAACTACTTCCACATCTAGATTTTGGAAAACATTTTGATATTATATTTGCACTCTGCTTTGTGGAAATAATTGTTCAAAGAACTTTAACAAGCTGATGCCAACAATATTTTGAAACCTTGGCTTCTCGTACATACGCTAAATTTCAATTTTATGGATTTCTACTTGCTTGCTTTATCCATTATCCCCAATCCTTCAACGGAATAAGATCATCAAGATTTTTTGCTTAAACTTAAAATCTCGACGTTTTATGACATTCTAAGTCTATTTGCACAAAAGAATTTTTAATTTTTTTAACGATTCGGTTAATAAAAATCGGTTCAGTCCAGGGACCGAAACCGAAATCCGTACAGTAATTACCAATTTAAAGTTACAAAAATATGGTTGAAATCAAAGATTCAAATCTTTAAACCATGATGTAGAAATACCAAATTGTATGGGGAAAACCATATCTAAGTCGACTCGTCCATTATAGAGATTATATAAGGTAAAAGGCAAGTAAAAAGCCAGAAACCGAAAACCGGACCGTAATTACTATTTTTTTCTAACAGAAACCGAATTGCCGCGGATCTGTAAACCGAAACCATAACCGAGAACCGAAATGTCGCTGCCTTGACAACCGAAACCGTAAATGAAAACCAAATTGTCGCTACTATGAAAACTGAAAATGGTATACGTTATTTAACCCCAACCGAAATTAACCGAAATTAATTTCGGTTTCGGTCCCTAGTTCAGTCATTCTTTAGCTATGAGTGAAGAAAGATACATATACATAGTGATGGTCAAATTGAAGTCGGTTAATAACAAAGATTTGGTGTTTTGTATGAATAGTGGTAATGGGTAGTTATTTGAGGCAAGAATAATAAACCACCCGTCTGCTGCGCCGATTCGGTGAACTATAGGTGTAACGATTTATCTGTTTTGCGAAAACAAAAACGAAATATAGCGTTATTTATCTCAGATCGAATTCAGTTTGATTACAATTGAAGACACAAGTGGATGAAGGGTCTATGTAACAACAAAGTGATTTTGAGATAATTGATCTCAAAGTTTTTAACAACCTACCAACTTCAACAGTACATAGATCCTTTATACATTTATAAATTAGATATTTTTGCATTAGAATCAAATGTAATGTACACTGGGGGAATTTTGTGTACTTATAGCCTTCATTCATATAAAAAACTCGTTTTTTTTTCAACAGTTTTTTTTTTGACATAATTGATCTCAAAGTTTTTAACAACCTACCAACTTCAACAGTACATAGATCCTTTATAAATTTATAAATAAGATATTTTTGCATTAGAAACAAATGTAATGTGCCTGAGGGAATTTTGTGTACTTATAGCCTTCATTCATATAAAAAAACTCGTTTTTTTCGAAAATGTTACATAGACCATTAATCCACTTGTGTCTTCAATCGTAAGTGAGTCAATTGCACTGGCAGACAGTTTTCGAGGTCAATTTTAAAAGACAGATGTGTCGAAATTTGTTAAAAATTTACCTCCAACAACCTCCTAATAAGATTCCACAAATAAATCGGCCTTAAAACAATGTCTTCGCAGACTGTTGATTGTTGATAAGTACATGGAATATATAGGTATTGTTTGGAGTGCTGATGAACTGAGAAATTATTGCCACTTGCAAGTGTTACTTTTGTGGTACTTTCTTTTGTTTATTTACTTACAACTTTATGTCGTACATGAACTTTTTAATATATGCTATAATGAAGAGAGTTATTATGTAATGTGTATTAGTCTATGTAATTTATGTAAATAAACAAATTATTATTATTATTATTATTATATTATTATTACTGTCGTGAAACTTTTGCAGACGCCTCCAAAATTTAGCCTGCCAACTAATAGTGGTGGACTTACGTAATTTCGTGGGTTTGGAATGATGAAATAAAGTGACCTGAAAGACCTCTGAAGAGGGGTTTTACATACAACATGTCACAGTCATTTTTTGGCCAACTCAAATACGCGTCCTTTCCCCCTACACCTCCCTCTGGAATATACGTTATTTAAACTTCATTTGGAGATGAATTTGGTGGTGGAATCTTATTACGAGATTGGTGGTGACTTTTGAGCAAGTTTTAGCGCGTTTTTTTAAATTGATCTCGGAAACCGTCCACCAGTGCTGTCTATGGTAACTTTAACTTCTGCAATCGCAATCAAACACATAATAATCAATCATCTTTTAATTCCAAAAAAGCAAATTTTAATGCACTTTACAATCAATTAGCTCAACTTAATCTAGTACTTGCTCCTGTTATGTCGGTCAATGAGACTTTACTTTCATTTTATGAAAAAATATATGTTGTTTTCAATGAACACGTTCCTCAGAAGACACCCTCTCGTAAACTAAACTCTCCTTGGTTCAACTCGGATATAATTAGACTTTTAAGGGAGAAGAACAAAGCTTGGAGAACGTATAAAAATCCAGAAATGTGAATGACTATAACCACTTTCAAAAATTAAGAGGTTCCTTAAAAGTTTTGGTTCATAACGCTTACAGCCAATACAGGCAAAAAGCTCTATAAAAACTAAGCCGAATAAGTTTTGGAATTTTGTCAACTCCAAACAAAACTCTATAAGTATTTCCAATACTATGTACTATAAGAATGCCACTCTTCAAACGCCTCAGGATATTGTCAATTCTTTTGCTGACTTTTTTCCGGTAGTTTTATTAATTCTAGTGAATTTTCACCAGCTGTGAATTTACAGTATAATAATAATATCCTTCATATTAGAGAATTTATTGAGAATGATGTAATCAATGCAATCAGGAAAATCAAGGCTAATATGACTACTGGACCTGGCCAAATTCCAGTGTTTATTATAAAAGATTGTGCTACGGTTCTTAGCAAACCACTCTGCATTATTTTTAATTTAATATTGAAAACGGCGACTTTTCCTGACAAATGGAAAAAGTCTAGAATTTGTCCGGTATTTAAAAAGGGCAAATAAGCATGACATTGAGAACCATCGCTCTATTACTATTTTATGCAATTTCGCAAAAATATTTGAAATTTTAATATACACGATTTTATTTCCTTCCTTCAGTTATAGTAGAGTAGAATGGATTCATGCGAGGGAGGTCCACTGTATCGAACCTTGTGTGCAAAACACAGTATACTGCTGAAGCTTTAGATCAGAAGAGTCAGGAAGATGTCATCAACATTGACTTTTCTAACGAATTTGACAGATTGGACCACGGTCAAGTTGTAAAACTTTGGGTTCAGTGACTCTTATTCATCTGTTTATTGCTTATTTAACTTGTTGGACTTCGTTGGACATCGTGGCTTCCAATCTGTATTATTTAAACAAACGTCGGGAGTTCCGCAAGGTTCCATACTTGGCCCTCTACTTTTTGTACTTTGATATTATTGACAACTTTGACGTATGCTATCTACTTTACGCTGACTTTCTCAAATTACATATTTGCATTAAATCCGAAGACGGCTGTTTAAGGCTCCAGCATAGTCTAGACTCGTTTAACGCCTGGTGTGTTTAAACCAACATCCTCTAAACGCTACCACGTGTAAGTCTGACCTTATTATTTTTAATTATAATCTGGATAACTGCGTCTTAGATGGACCTGAGTTCGTGAAGGACTTAGGAGTTATCTTCGACTCAAAACTAACTTTCTCCATACATATTGAGGAATGCGTTGTTGTTTTATTCTGCGTAATAGTACACTCAAAGAAATAGTATGGGTAAATTCAACAAAAAAAAAAATGGTTAACTAACAATATCGTTAATTTTGTTAAACTAAATTATATTGATGGTATTTTTAAACAAAAGGTGATTGTTATTTTAATTAATAAAAAGTTGTCGTGCAACAAAACAAACATTAACTTAAAAAATAGATGAATAAGACTATTATTTTTTTCGTCTGACTATTATTTTGTTGAATTTTGTCAAATTAAACTAGATAATAGTATATTTTATTTTTAACTATTGTCGAATTGTAATTGTAAACCCAGTAGCAGTTTGCTCTACTATTATAGTTGAAAGATAAACCAATATTATTGTAGAGTTAACCCGCAGTTCTGTTTACATGAACATAACATCGTTCTGCCATCCACTTTGATGAATTAAGACGTCGCGTCGCATCAGCGCTTTTGTTTGCAAATAGTATGGATTAAATCAATCAAAAAAATAGTATATATTATTGTTCATTTTGTTAAATTGAAGTATATTTAATAGTATTTTTACAAACAAAAGGTGATTGTCACACAACAAAATAAACATTAACTTAAAAAATAGATGCATAAGACTATAATTTATTCATCTTACTAATAATTTGTTGAATTTTGTCAAATGAAACTAGATAATTAGTAGACTTTATTTTTAAGTATTATCGAATTGTAATTCTAACCCAGTATTAGTTCGTTGTATTATTGTACTTTGTAGACAAACCAATATTATTGTTGTCTTCTAGAAGTTCTAAAAGGGAATTACCATAAAATTTGGTTGCTTACCACTATTACAGAAATTATTCCTAGATGACGCCACATACAAATCACTGACAACAATCAATCATGCATTATCTTATACTCTTATGAATTTATAGAAAATTAATAACATGATTGCAATGTTCAAATTCTCTCACGGATCATCGATATATTTGGATGGATCTTATAAACGATCTCTAATCTTTAATTTGGGTGGTCTAATGTCTCAATACTGAGATTTTGGCTAACCAAAAAAAACTTCATCATACAATAAAGTGTAGATCAACCTGAAAATTAGTTGGTGAACAAAAAACAAAGTCGTTGTACTATTTAATTGTGGACCAAATTGAAAATGGTTAGTGAACATAAAAAAATGTCATTGTACTATTTAATTGGTTGTTCTACGAAGATATAATTATTAAACTACTATTTGTCTACGAAAACAAACAAAGTTGTTTTATGACTATTCTGTTCTGATTGATTTAACTATGACACTAGATAGGCGCGATTTCATATGCTCTTTTTGGTTGAATTCACCTATCATTTTCTTTGAGTGTAGGGACTTTAAAAGTTTGTCTACTCTTCGTCTATTATTTATATTTATAACATTTGTTAGATCCAAATTGGAATACGCCTCCATTGTTTGAAGTCCACCTCACTTGAGAAAGTACAGAGACGTTTCTTCAAATCGGCAATATTTTTCCTGGAAGGTTACTATCCAATTAGGGGTACACCTCAGGAGTTATTTTTGAACAAATTTGATATGTGTAGTCTACTTAGAAGACGGGTAATATGTACTATAATTTCTTATATAAAATCATCAACAACGAAATCAACTGTCCCTCTATTACCTCACTTATTAAATATTGAGTTCCTAGATTGTCTGCTAGAACAAGCAACATACTTATCACACCTACACCTCGTATTAACATCTTAAGCTCATCTCCGTTACATCAAATCTGTTTAACCCTTTCAGGCACGGAAAATTGTGCACAAAAAGCCCCGTTGTTGCACGGGATATTTTGTTTTAATTCATCTGTTTTCTTCTGTTATTGGGAATTGTTAAGCAATAAAATATACTTTAATTGCATTTGTGGAGATTTATATTTTGTTTTAAGTATCAACTTTGGCGTGGTACCCATATACATGGTATACTATACATTACAGTGTACACAGTATATACAGTCCACTATGCATATACAATATGCGGTACGTTATTTGTACCACCATGCATTGAACGAGTCAGTTTGCATGGTTCAAATGGTGTACCACTATGCCTGAAAGGGTTAAACTACATATTTGAGAAAAAACGATTTTCTTGACATTTGACCTGCTGAAGCTGTTGTAGCCGGTCCAGTTGGCTTTATGTACTTTTGAGAAATTATTTGTGACGCCAAAATAAAGAGAATCCCGTTGGAAAATCTTAGGTTGGATTTTTTTAGAGGTTTGGCCTTTTTTATGTATAAAGTGACTGGGTTATATATTGTTGTTCTGATAACCCATTTTTCACTTTGGTGTTTGTTATATTAATTCATAATTTTGTTTTTAATCTTGTAAATTCGTAATCTTGTAATTGTGTTGTTATTTATCCTGTAACTGGATTTAAATGACTACCCATACAAAATGCCAAACCTTTGGAACCTTATAACGTGGTATCCATCGCGGTCTAATCTAGACATGATTAGCTTACTTTCAAATTTTCAAAACTTTTTGAGATAAAGCCAATAATGAACACTATCAGCGAATACTATATATAACTACGTCGTTAAAACTATATTTTCTGTTCAAGTTCCTTCTTTATTACCTACGATTTCAACAGGCGAATAAAACAAATAAAACAAAATAATAAAAGCCAAAAGGTGTAACAGAAATAATGGAAGAAACAAAATTCTTTCCGCATTCATGTGGTCAGTAAAATATATTTGATGCGGTACATAAATTTCTCATTTTATAACACAACTATTACAAATGATGGTGAGAATAAGCGAGAGTTGTAAACAGCGTTGAATGATACCTGTAAGTGGATAGTGGCATGTTGACCAAAAGCTGACTTTATGAATGCGATGCTGTGGGAGAAGCAAGGGGGGGTGGCACCCCGACGGGATAACTGACCGCGAGTGGACCAGGGCAACAGGCGCCAGCGAACGCACCGACCGAGACACAAAGAATCCCGCAAGTGTGGAGTAAATAATTTGAACGTGAGAGGTTATAAAGTAGGGTGATCGGACTGCTCCCTGCGGCTTTCCTGCGTGATAAATGATGCCTCCGTAAAAATCTTCAGGATATTTCGTTGGCAGTGCAAAAACTATTTGAGAATCGCTTATCAATCTTGTTATTATATTTATTTGATTTAATCTAATAGGTATATTATAACCGCACAATCTTTTTTTCTAATCGTAGAAATCTGTGCAGAAAACCATTTCATGATATGTTGAACTCAAATATCAAATCAAATAAAAAAGTGTAAATATGTGTGTAGACTGTAAAACCGTTTCTTGTAAACACAACTTCTGATAGACTTAAAACTTGTATTTCAAATTTACATACGTAAAATAGCATGGTAGGATTATCCCTGATGAATGATAGTGGGAAAATTGTCGGTTCAGGATAATAAAACAATTTCTTTCATCAACCTTTCGTTTACTTTTCGTAAACTTTTTTAGTAGGTCGGGTACACCAAAGAAAGTTTCACTTTTTGATTGGAATGTGCCACTTTCTGTGGTCATAGTTGATGCCAAAAGGTAACTTTTCAGATAGAGAGCCACTTTAAAATCCGTGTAGAATATCAAAATGGCGGCAATTAAAGATTACCGCCATTAGCCGCACTAATTTTATTTATATCTTAGCTCCTTATGGTCTGATTTCGATTTTTCTTTTCTTTTTGTTTGAAAGTTCTCGTGAAGAGGACACTTTTTTGTCACTATATATTTATCTCTACACTTCAAGGGGCTCTGCACAATTTTGAAAAACCTGAAAATTTCACTTTTCTCTCGAATTTCATTGATAAGTAAGTTTTTAGTTGTGCTCAATATCTCTTTCTTTCCCTACAAAAAAGGTTTATGTAACTCCAAGAGTTCTCTCTTATTCTGATCGCAGCAGAGAAAGTCGTTCCAATTTTTTGGTAGCAAGAAATGTGTATTCTATTCGCATGGCAACATCCAAAATTCTGTTGTTGAGTTCCGTATCACAATATTCTCCAAGTCAGTGAAAATTAAAAAATATTTGTTTTTTTTAAATTGTGCAGAATCCTTAAGGTGTAGAGACGTATGGACACAAAAAGTGTTCTCTTCAGTAGAGCTTTCAAACAAACAAAAAAAAAGAAAATCGAAATAGGACCATTAAGAGCTGATACAAAAAAATTTAGTGCGACTAATAGCGGTCATCTTTAATGGCCGCTATTTTGGTGTTCTACACGGATTTTCAAGCGGTTTCCTATCTGGAAAGTGACCCTCAGGCATCAACTATGACCACAGAAAGTGGCACTTCCCAATCAGAAAGTGCAGCTTTAGCCATGTATCCGACGTACTATTTAGGGCTCGGAAAAAGTAGAAATGTGGCATTTTCAATTGTCAATAATTTTAAAACTAGTTTTATGAATATAAACATGCGTTTGAATAGTTAAATGAAACTTGTTTAACGTAAACCATTACAATTCATAGCAAAGGAAATATTCAATAAAAAATTTGATGTTTATAATCCAATACACATCAAACCCAGGATACAATTTCTACCTGACAAGTTCCTATTGCAATTGCGTCATATATATCATACAGGGTGATCGTCAGAGACGCGTGAATTATCATATTTGATATAAAGTATGTTTTCTTATAATTTTAGAGCAAAATGATTTTAGATACATGATTTTGATGATTTTTGTACACAGAAATAAAACGTACAAGATCTAAACTGCAGAATTCACAATGCCTCTCTGATTCAAATGAACTTTACGTAGGTACGCGGTTTGACCTTAATATTTTATTAAGGTATTTTTAATAAAACTATTATGAAATTAATGAAAGCTTCAGCCGGGCGTTGCTGACTGTTAATATCTGTTAGACACGATAACTTCGGCTGTACTATTTCAAATTCGGAACTTTGGAAATCAGCATTGTAGAACTTCCCTCCCTTCCCCTATGAAATTCAACAACATCCGTCACACAGGGTGATCGTCAAAGGCATGGAAACTGTCTTGTTTTATATAAGCTACATGTTTTGATATAATTTTAGAGTAAAGGTTTTTGATTAATCATACGGAAATACAAAGATGTACAAACTATCGAAACTATAATATACACTGGTATATCCTACATCACCCAGGTTTGAATGAACTTTACGTAAATTATATGATATATTAATTTAACTTTAAATGTTTATGTTTAATGAGACTACTACGAAACGTATGAGAGTTGCTGTCGGACACTGCCGTGCAAATACCTTTCAAACAATGAAAATAAAAAAAGATATTGATTACTTAATCTCAGTGAAAAACCATAAAAGTGAATTGATATTCACAGTCCGCAGTCGGAAACACTTAGTAGTGTGCCAACTACCGCATTTTCATCAACACCTCAATTATCGTTATACAGTTATACCAAACCACAAGCAAACGTACAATTCTTAAAAACCAGACAAGAAAATTATGTGTAAAGATCGAATTTTCGAGATATTCGCATACAACCGTTTTGACAACTTTCATCCCCAATTTGAGAGTGTTGTCGATCTTTCCAGCAATAAAACCTGACACCCGAGCTTTCCATTCTTCACAAAAAAAGCTAATTTTATTGATTTAAAAATGCAGTGAACACACTTTCATTACCAGAGTAACGTTTTTTATTTCAAAACATATTTCTGGTGTTGTATGAATGGTCATGCCGTTATAGTCAACCTTTTAAAGTTACCAAATAAATTTTCTACTTGGCCATGAAAAATAATCTTATGGAATATTTAATTTTAAGATTTAGCTTCACAACCGTGAACTGAACGACTTCATATAAACAAAACTACAAAAGCCAAGCCTTCACTGCGACAGGAAAGTGTGTGCTTTACAAATACTTCCGTTTTCTGCCGTCAGATTGGCATGGTTATATGTCAGATTCCAATAAGAACTCCAAACTATCATATTAACAGTTTTCGTCCGAATTTTAAAAGTAATGCGAGATAAACTTTTCTTACAACGTAAACAGAAAAGGTACATTGCTTGGTGGGATTCATAATATTTTGCTTACAACTATCGTTTCCTCGATCTGTGCACATACTATAATATAAGGTACCATAACGTACTTATCTTCATCTCACTCCAATGGTGCGATGAAGATACACGACGGCATGAGCTAGGGTTTCACGCACTGGTACTGACGTCGTGTGACGCTCGTTCACTACTGTGGATGGGCATCATATGGCGCAATTAGCTCCGTTCAGGCCTGTTTTAACCTACAGGATGGGAGGTAGCGAACCCAACGTCCTGAAGCTATATCAGGTTCAACAGCGTGGAGGATAGAGTTCAGTCGCTTGGGCGCTCGAGACATCGGGTCTCGACCCGCTGCGGTGGGTCGTGCGCGCAGTGGACTGTCTCACCCTTAGAAACCTGCCTGATATAAACCGCATAGAGCAAGTTGGTGGTTGTTGAGGAATGCTTGCTCTATGTGGGGGTCTGCCTTAATTGGCCGACCAAGTGGATGGGAGCCACAATAAAACTCCCCCCAAGTCAAGGTGGAACAGCATAAACCGAAGACTGTGTGGCTAAGGGGAAGCTTAGTCGCTATTATTCGGACACCAGGGCACCTGGCACACCCTGGTTTCAATACGCCTGCCTGGGGCATGCGGGGCACTGTCTCAGGTAAACTATCATTTCCTCCGCTACTCGTGGGACTGTATGGGGACCAATCTTAAAAACACAGGGGCTGGTACACCCCCAATCGTACCAATAGAGGCTGAAGAACCTATGGAACAGGCTAATTTAACACAGCCTGACCTATTCGAGGAAGAAACCCTCCTAAAACGCAGCAATGAAGATCTCAATGAAACTCTAAATGCTCTAAAACTTAAGGAGCAGAAGGTGAAATAGGGCGGAGCTGCCAGAAAAAGGTTTAAATTCCTGCTGACGAAGGGCGTCCTTAAAGAGGAATTGAGGAATTAGACATTGCCTCCTACCAATTACCACATCTCATGATCTCCTGTTATGCTATAAAACAAAAGGCAATCCAAAGAGACGTGCCTTGGTGGAATAGGGAACTCAGCCATCTCAAAGCTGAGACTAGGAAAACTTTTAATGGGGCTAAGAGCTCTGGAGATTGGGAGAGCTACAAAAAAGCCCTTACTGAGTACAACAAAGAACTGAGAGGGTCTAAAAGAAGATCATGGAGACGGTTCTGCGAAGGGATAGATGAATTAGCCCAAGCAGTCCATCTACAAAAAGTCCTTGCAAAAGACCACTCAAACGGAATAGGGCTACTTAAAAAGCCTGACGGTAATTACGCAGAGTCAGCAGGAAAATATAAGAGTACTTATAGGTACTCACTTTCCTGACTCCCGTGTTATTGAAGGCGAAAATGAACTAGCACAAACCTATCTGGAAGAGGTTGCACATCGCCCCACCAGAAAAGGAAAAAGGCTAGGGAATAAAATCTTCACCTCCAACAGAATTAAATGGGCGGTGTCGAGCTTTAAGCCCTTCAAATCACCTGGCAGGGACGGCATCTTCCCTGCCCACACGGCATGAGGAACTTATCCCCTGCCTGAGAAGCATTTTTAAAGCAAGCTATGCTCTCGCATATATCCCGCAAGCATGGAGGGAAGATAAGGTGGCGTTTATTCCAAAGATAGGCAGACGTCCATCAGAGGAACCAAAATCATATCGTACTATTAGCTTAACCTCTTTTCTCCTGAAAACAATGGAGAAAATCCTAGACGAACATGTCAGAAGCGAAATCCTCACCCAGGCCCCGCTTCATACAAAACAATTTGCCTACCAATCTGGCAAATCGACAGTAAATGCTCTACATGGCCTGGTCAAAGGCTTTGAAAAGACATTTGTCGCAAAGGAAGTGGCTATGTGTGCATTCATAGATATAGAGAATGTGACAACACCTCATATGAGTCCATACAAAGAGCCGCAGAGAAAAGGGGGATACAATCCCCAACTATCAAATGGATACAATCCATGTTAAGAAGTCGTATAATTATTACGGATATGGGGGGGGGATGATTGCGGCCAAGGGTTGTCCACAAGGTGGAGTTCTATCGCCCTTGCTGTGGTCAATGGTGGTGGATGACCTCCTCCATAAGCTGAGTAATTCTGGCTTCAACGTTCAAGGCTACGCCAATTACCTTGTTTTTACTGTAAGAGGCAGACATGAGGTTATGATTTCAAATCTCATGCAAATCACCAAAATATCCAAATGGTGCTCGCTAAAGGGCCTCAGTGTCAATCCGAGCAAAACAGTTATTGTTCCGTTTACCAAAAGGAGAAAACTAAGTTTAAGAGCTCCTATGCTAAATGGAACAGTGCTGAATTTTTCCAGTGAAGTTAAATATCTAGCAATAATCCTGGATCAAAGAGTTTCCTGGGACTCACACCTAGAAAGAACACTAACCAAAGCCACTGCGGCTATGTGGACGTGCCGCAGGCTGCTTGGTAAGACTTGGGGTCTAAAACCGAAGATGATCTACTGGTCCTACTTATCGGTTGTGAGACCCATAGTCACCTATGCATCATGTGTGTGGTGGCCAAAAACTGAAGAAAAATTAGCACAAGGAAAGTTGCAGAAGTTGCAACGCCTTGCCTGCTTAGGGATTACAGGAGCAATGTGCTCCTGTCCCACAGCAGCTATAGAGGCAATGCTAGACCTGCTTCCTCTACATTTGTATGTAAGGAAGGAGGCAGCATTTAGTGCCTTAAGGCTGCAGCAGGTACTTTCTTTCAAACCAGGAAACCTGGTTGGTCACCTAAGGATTCTAGAAATAATTAAACTGGAATCCATGACCAAACCTACTGAATCTATGTCAATTAAGCGGAACTTTGACTGCCCGTTTGATATGCTGATCGAGAGCCGCCAAACGAGCAAAGTCGAAGCCCTGCAGTTGGAGAAGGGTACACAGATGGATCGAAGATGGCTAAGGGGTTGGCGCGGACGTAGCGGAGCCTAACTGTAGGCTATCCAGAGCCCTAGGCAAAACCCCATCCATCTTCCAAGCAGAAATCTATGCTATAGACCTAGGAATGCATAACTAAAGGCATTTGATATATACTCTCTACTCTATATACTCTCAGACAGCCAGGCAGCGCTAAAAGCTCTCAGGTCCGACACCTTTGAGTCTAAAATTGCCTGGGAGTGCAGACAATCCCTGAAGCAACTGGTAAAAAACAACAAGGTTACCTTGATATGGGTACCAGGGCATGAGGGAATAGAAGGAAATGATTAGCTGACGACCGTGCGCAAAAAGGGAGCCGAGGCCCCATTTTTTGGGCCCGAACCGTTTTGTGGCTTATCTAAGGGACACATAACGGAGGAGGCCCAAAAATGGAAAAAGGAACAGAAAGAGTCCTACTGGAGGAATACTTCGGGCCAAAGACAAGAGAAAAAGTTCATCACTTATTCGTCTAAGAATGCCACAAGGCTTCTCGAACTCGAAAAGTCCGACTTAAGGCTGATGACAGGCCTTTTAACAGGCCATTGCCCCTTAAGATATCATCTTAAGAACATGGGCAAGGCAGACAACGATATGTGCAGATACTGCGATTCTGCATTAGAAACTGCGGAACATATTCTTTGCGAATGCAAGATGCTAGACCGCACTAGGCTAAAGTACCTAGAAAAGGTGGAACTAACGCCTGAAGACATAGGGAAATTAGGCCCTAGGAAAATCACAAGCTTTATAAAAAGCTTGGGAGTCCTAAGCAACAACTAATTGTAGGGTAAGTCACAAAAGATCTTTTCAGGTCGATGTGAGGTAGGGCTGAAAGAGCCTAGAACAATCTACAATCTACAATAATATAATGACCTAATCATACGTAAATTCTCCTGCTACAAAATTGGAACATACAAACTAGAACTTACTATGCAGCATTCAAGCGTGGACCTTAAGCAGATATTTCCATATTGCATTAATTACGGCAACACACAAAAATGTCGAGAAAAGACCAGACCATCGTTTTCCGATGCATTTTGACCTGCTAATAATAATAACGAAACAGGCAATTCAACCTCCTTTATCACTGAAGGGATGAAATGGCCTTCTGTGGGAGGGGGCTAAAATTTTTTAAAAAATTTAGAGACAAGGGACACACACTCAGTATCCAAGTATACTAGAATTATTTCATTTTCCGAAAAAATGCAACGGCAGGGAATCGATTCCGGGACTTCAGGGGAAAGTCAGGTCTCCTTGACTATCGGCAGTCTCATGCGATGTCCAAATTGTATGATTTCATTTCAATTTGAAGCTTCAAAAGTTTGGAATCGTAACCAACATTTTTCGTGATTTAAGAAAAACTCAGGCAAAATCAAGCAATTCGGACATATATTTGTTTTTATGTCAGAATACAATGATGGTCTGATTTCTGGTGTAGAGCATTCTTTTGTAACTGTGCACGAGCTATAGCTTAAAAAAAATGTTTTGTATTGGAAATCAGACCATTATTTTCCTATGTATTTTAACGTGCAAATTGATTTTGTCTGTTTTTCTTAAATCGCGAAAAATGTCGTCCTTTTGTCCGTTAGTTACTACGTCCCTCATCCGACGTATAGTCGTTTCCTAGAAAGTAACTTTCTCAGATACACTGTTATGGTACAGTTGGATGTACTTTGTTCACACAAAGTGTCATAAGTCTAAGCGCAACAGGTTTATGAGTAAATGACAGATCAAAAGTCGACGTGTCTCACAAATTGCTAGTCAATTACTATCGTAGGTTGGCCTCTGAGGTGAGCACAAGATGAACTTCTTCTACTTCGTCTCTGTAAGTAAAAATATCGGATAAAGAAATTAGTTCTAGTATACTCGGATACGGTGTGTGTCCCTTATCTTAAAATCTGTAGTCCCCTCCTGCAGAAAGTCACTTCATAGAATCATTGATAAAGGTGGTTGTATTATTATTATTATTAGCACGTCGAAGGTCTTTTTTGGTACAGAGAATTTTTTTGTGTGACTGTAATTAAAGTAATTTGGAAATGTCTGGTTCAGGTTCACAGTTAAATGCTTCATAGTCCGTTTTAGTTTGTTTGTTCTAATTTCGTAGCAAGGTTAGTTGTTCGTCCTAACTGATTAATTTCGTCTCAACTATTCTTAAATCGTGAAAAACGTCGTTTTTTCGTTATTTTTTGCGACTTAAGAAAAAATTGAAACCAAATCAAGAAATATGGACAACAGATTCGTTTTTACCACATAAAATATACAAGAAAATGATGGTTTTATTTTCGGTACAAATCAGCTTTATTTGTGGCTGTGTAATTGCAGAATTGTGTAACCCAAAAATTTGCTTCCAGCTCGGAGTAATGTATTATTTTATGCATTTTGAGTATATTAAAAGAAATTATGAAGTATATTCTAAATCAAAACACACTGCGTTGTATTACAAAATATTATCTTCGATTGATAGCCAATGAAGGCACGTACTCTAAAATTTAATACAAACTTAAGATGCTTAATGGGAAGGGAGTTGGAACAGTATAACGCAGGAGAAAGTAGGTGAAGGGAAACAGTCGCGGAAAACTTCCGGGAAATTTTCGTATCAGGGTTGCATAAAGTAAAAGGGATCAGGAAAACTTCCGCAAGGGTTTTCATAATAAAAGGAATTACGCAATTCATCCTCTGACAACGAATCTCAAATGGTTATTCTATGACTCGGCTGAAATCTGACTATTTTATTATAAAATCATCTATTAGTGCAACTCCCTTCTTAGATATTAACTAGGAAATCGATGCGACTTAAAATTTGATCGCAAAAATTGTTGTTTAGTGTCGTCACATAAACATGTAAAAAAAAGTCGACCACCATTGGCTACCGGCTAAACTTGAGAGGGCGAGGAGAGATTAAAAAACGGTTTTTGCAAATATCTTGAAACATTATCAAGAAATGTTAAAACATACAACTTGAAGACTATGAAATTACCTTCAATATACATTTGATCAAAAGTTAACGTAGATATGCTTTTTTAAAAGTTTAGTCTTTTTCATCTTTCTCTAAAAATCAAAGAGTGACCCAAAAAAAACCTATTTTTCGCCCCTTTTGGGGTCCTCATGAATTTTATTTAAAAGTGGTCTAAATGACAGTTTATGGTGAGACTTTAAAGTAGGCGAAATTGGAAGTTGAGCATGGTTTTTGTTTTGGAGATATGACGAGTTAAAGAAGCAAATTCGCATACTTAAATATACTTGCTATTAAGATTGGCTTCAGAAATTAATTTATTTGTGAATTAAAAAAAATGAAAAAAAGGCTAAAAAAAGATAAAAAGTCAATTAAATTGAAAAAAAAAATAAAAAAATAAAAAAACAAACCTCTTCCTGGATTAGTACCGTGACGTGGTGAAGAGGTTTACATATTATTGAAATACATTTCAGTAATATAACCAAACCTAATCTTTCTTAGAAATATACATTTACTTTTTAATTCAAATGCAGTTGGATACAAAGTTTGGAGTATCTATCGAGATTTGCTAAGTTTCCAGTACAAAAATACCGATTTTTTTCCTGTAAAATCGGCTATACCTCATTTGAACAACGTTTTTGATAAAATACAATGATAGATTTGAAAAGAACGGAAGATTTTACATAGAAAATGATACACTTTGCGTATTTGAGAATCTTGAACATAATGAACGATATTGCCAAGGACCTTATCATGAACACCTAACAGGTGCGACTCGCCACATTTCCAAAACAAAAACTATGCTCAATTTGAAATTTAGCCTACTTTAAAGTATCACCATAAGTTATCATTTAGACCACTTTTAAGTCGAATTCAGGAGGACTCCAAAAGGAGCGAAATTTTGGGTCATTCTTTCAACGCGCGTTATTCGTGAATTATTCAGAAACTTAAAAAAATGTTCACTAGGTAATTTAATTTCCTAGAATTTGGCTTTTCGTACAACCCTCTACGGTAATAATTGGGTAAGTTATGGCTATTTGTTGTTAAAAAAGTATGTTTTTATGAAAATGGAAATTGCAAATTTATTTCTTTAAATTGCGTTATGCCAAAAAGTTGTAACTTTTGAAACTTATTCTCTTTAAATTAATTTATAATTTAAAAACATCTTTTTTTATATAAAAAAGTCTTTATCTAAATCTATTTTTTATCAAACAAAATATCTATTGGACATAAAGTCTATTCAATTACCTTTCAAATGGGACCAACCACGTTTATTTATTTATATTAATTAAAGTGTCGCCTAATACTGCCTGAATTTGGTAAAAATTATGAAAAAATAAAATAAAATTTTATTATTGAAAAAAAAATTTTAAGGCATAAACATGAAAAATGTTAAGGTAATTTATTAAGTGTAATATTCACAATCATGGACGGATTTTTTTTTTACCATTTATTTTTTTTGTCAAAATATTCAATTTTTTCCAAATATTTTGAGAAATATGCATTTTAGGACAGTAGTGCAACTAGGGATTGCAATTTACCGGCAGTTTTAATAACCGGTAAATCGGTAAATAAAAATGTAAATAACCGGTTAACCGGTATTTACCGGTAATTTTTAGAATGGATGATTAGGGTGGCGAAAATGGCAATTGCCTTTTTCCATGTACAAAATTATCTAAATTTAACAAAAAACATTTTTATATACGTATATTTAATATAATGAACAAACAGTAAGATCACAAGAGCTTTTTTTTTTTATCGGATAAATTTCTCTTTGTAACGAAATAATTTTGCCAATCAGTGATTTTATAAGAAAAACTGACATGAAAAAATCGCGAGACCGGAGGTCGAGCAGTTTTTCGAGCAAAATTACTGATTGGCAAAATTTTGAGTTAAAAAGAAATTTATCCATAAAAGAAAAGCTCGAGTGTTTTTTGGCAATATAAATTAACGACAGAGTATGTGAACGAATAACAACATTAATTTATTAAAAATAATTATAATTTTCCCAAAACGACTCATACTGTACAGTATAGTTTCCACAATACTTAAAAATTATAGCTGACAGTACAGATTTCAAAGTGACGTGACTCTTAAATAGATTTTTTTATATAGGAGTTAATTTATCAACAGTAAAATCACAAGAGCTTTTTTTTTATTGGATAAATTTCTCTTTGTAACGAAATAATTTTGCCAATCAGTGATTTTATAAGAAAAACTAACATGAAAAAATCGCGAGACCGCAGGTCGAGCGATTTTGGTAAATGTCAGTTTTTCGAGCAAAATTACTGATTGGCAAAATTTTGAGTTAAAAAGAAATTTATCCATAAAAGAAAAGCTCGAGTGTTTTTTTGGCAAGATTATTTCACTCATTAACGCTATAGCCAATGAGAGCCCGTTTTTTCAAAACATCGCACCAATCAAACGTCATTATTAGTGGTAATTCAAGCTAGATCGGCTTTTGACAGGACCAACATGCAAAATTTATCGCTCTAATTTTTTAGGTCGCTGCAGCGGCAAATATGCGAAAATTTTTTGACGTTTTTGTCGTGAAATATTTTTGGCAAATGGCTCGAGCTTTTAAGTTTTATCTATAAATATCTTCTCTAGCTTATTATTAATTGTTAACGTACTTACCTTGTAAATTGTAATATTGTATTATGTAGTAGCAAACAAAAACACACCTCAATTCCAAAGCGAATCTTGTCTGAAATATATAGGCTGTAACTTTTGCCTATCTGTAACTATTTCAGTTTTCCTAGTGTTAAATCAGGTAACAATTACACACAAAGATTGTACTTAATATACCTAGCTCATAATACAGGAACAAGTCAAGCACAGCTTTCAATAGCTCAATAACGTAGTTACAAAGGTAAGCAAATCATTTATTATAAATGTCAAGTACACATTCGCTCTGGAACAAACTAAAAATGTATAGTACTTACATATTATGGTAATCTACCAAAAAGTAACTCGTTGAACCAAAGCTGTGCATCAAACATTATAATTTGTTGTATTTAAAATTCTCTTTGCTTAACAAAGCAAACCTCAACATAATTCATAAACTTCGTAAGTTAAAAGTGAGGATTAAATACGTAAATATGAGTCGATGAACATTTATTTATTATGGAATATAACTTGTAGCGCTAGATGGCGCTCTCTATGTCAATCTCGGAACCATGGGTGTATATTTTATTTGGGCGAGACATCGGTACTAAAGTAGTGCTCTCTCTATCGTTCCTCGTCGTATTGCACCTCAGAAACGCCTGAAAGGTGTTAAGCCAGTCTATATATTATAATATCTAAGGTTTCAACTCGTTTTATTTACTAGTTGCCATGGAAACGTCACTAGATTATTTTAAAATATAGGGAATCTCCGTTGTTTCTACTGCGTTTGTTTCAGATTTGCTGTTTTGACAATATGAGTCGGTTTGGAAATATTTCTGTATATCAAATTAATGATGAAATTGAAAATAAAGGTCAGTAAACTCCAAAAAGTGACAAGAAAACGTCTGAAGGCAGTTAATGAGAAAACATAATATTGAAGATGTACTTAATGAATTATTTATTCGTGAAATATTCTCCTCAAATACCACTCGTGCTTTAAATTTTATCTAAAAATTTTTTCTCAAGCTAAGTCGCCCTTAGTTAATATAACTCGTGCAAATTGGCAGTTTATTATCAAAGATTAAATCCCTCCCGCTAAAGCGGTCGGGATTTAATCAGATAATAAACTGCCAATTTGCACTCGTTATATTACCAGGCAACACGCTTTCGAAAAAATTTTCGATAAAATTTTAAGCACTAGTGATATTACATACGATAAATTAACGACAGAATATGTGAACGAACAACAACACTAATTATCTTTGTTTATACAATTATTTGAAGGAACAGTAATTAAAAACACAATTGATATAAATTGTTTGGTTTGGTGTACTGATTTCAATATTCTCTTCTCTAGTTTCCACACATGTCGAATATTCGTAAATTTTAGCTGACAGTGGAGATTTTAAAGTGACGTGCGACTACTAGATGTACTCTGCTTTTGAGGAACAGGCATTTTTATCGATGATAAAAAACGATGCACCTTTTTTATCACTGTCAAAGTGACAAAAATGTGACTCTCAAATAGACTTTTTTATATAGGAGTTAATTTATCAAAAGGAAAAAAATATAAATGAAATAAATTTAAATAAATAATTATTCTTAACAAAAATATCCACTTAAATAACAAAAATTATAAACATAAACTCAAATATACCTAATCTAAAAGTACAATATTTTTTAAAAATAGCTGGTTAAAAGTGTTAGTTTTTCAAAGCTATATCTGTTAGTCATTTGATATTTGTGCATACACACAGAAAAAAATTGTTTTAAATAGTTTTATAATTGTAAAAAAAAGTGACGTAAATTGTTGTTCAAATAGGGACAAGAACAACTTGTTTTAGTATTAACCACATTTTTATGTAAAGATTTATTAATAGAATATATACTACGAATTATTAAATGTTGTTATCAAATCTATAAAAGCATTATTTGGTTATGTCAAAGAGTTTTATTGCAATTGTTAATATATAATAATAATCTAATTTTTACTTTCAGTAGTTGCAGATTGTTAAATAAAACTATTAGATTTTATCACGCTTTATTAAACTTTTTATTAAAAACCGAAAATACACCGAAATGTTTGCTTTAGTGTAACAATCAAACATCGTTTTTCTATACATTTTGTGTGATTTTTATGTTCTATTACTTGTATTTTTTAGTACAGTGTTTTACAGTACACTCATTTAATAACAGTAGTATATATTTTCTAACAGTGTGTTGTGGTTTTTACTACAATAATTTTGTACAATAATTTATAAATTTCTTAAATATGTGTAAACAGTAAGTACAACAAAAGTTGCAAAAATTTCAACAAATTACTTTAAATAATATTACATTTTAAGTACTACAGCCTAGTAGCAAAAATTTATAAAGAATTTCTTTCCGTGTAGAATACCACCAGCTGAAGATGCCCTTCCTCAATCGATATTGGTGGGTCGATAAGTTAATAAGAATTGGTGATAACATACTTCTAAATGTATTCCACGGATATTTGCGGCAGTGAAATATTCAATTTTCTGTCTAAGATATTGTCAATGTCTCTCGTGTATTTCTTAGGGCTTGGTGTTTGGAGTTTACTTTTTATAATATTATTTATTTATTGTTAAAAGTGCTCGGTGTTGGGACAGTCACTCTGTATTTAGTGAATACTAGTCGGTGACATAGATAGAAACGTTGAATACGTGACATATCGTAAGTTCAGAATTTACCGAAATAACCGGTAAAAAATTAAAATAACCGGTAATTATCGTCATGTGTTTTTTGTCCTAATAACCGGTTAACCGATTAACCGGTAATGCACACCCTAAGTGCAACCTTAATTGAAGCTGATAGAATTATCTTGAATTTGTTTTCTGATACGTCTCGATCGAAATTATAGCTAAAGTTGGACAAAAACACCATTTTTCTTATCCCAAAAATTGTCTATTTTTAACCATTAATATATTTATACTTTTCAATCTAGACACGAAAAAAAAATAATCAGCGGAGGAGTTACAACATTATTACAATATTTTTCTTGAAAACGACGCAAAATTACCCAACTAATTTGAAAAATACCAAGCACAATTTCACGTGTGATAAAGCGCGAGCATAGTCAAATTCACACGAGCGCTCAGCAGACTCAATTTATATGAAAATGGATGGTTCTATGTTCTCCATGGAGAAGAATGTCCCTGAAGAAGAGGAAATGAAAATAAATGTATAATTTCTCAAATTTCGCACCGTTTTTTTCTTAATTTATTGAATATGGCATGATTTTGATCTTAAATTCGGTCAATTTGGATTTGCCATTTTTATTAATACTTATAGAATTTGCATGAATTTCAAATTCGGGTATTTTAAGCCGCCATTTTATTTATTAATTCTTTAAATACCAGATTTGTAATAGGTGGTCTCAAGAACTTTTTGGTGAATATCTTCAAGTTAAAATACTGAAATGTTTCGAGGGATGTGTTCAAAATTATTTTACATAACAAAACAGATTTTTCGAGTCCTAACAAAAAAAAATAGCCGAGAAAGAAAAGCGGTAGATAGAAAACTTCATTTGTTATTATAGAACGTCATCAAAAAAGAAGTTTTAAGAAGAACTTAAGATGTTAAATTTTTAAGTCCTATTAAAATTTTAAAAAAAGTCTATAATTATTTTGAAAATTTTTATTTATCTTCTTTTATTGGTATTATCATACATACAACAAAGTTTTATCAGTTACTAAAAAAAGAGTACCAACCAGCAATAATTTTTCATTTAATAGAAAATTAAATATGTAGTTTTTCAAGCAAAAATGGAGCGAGCTGCCCTACAATTACGAACAGAAATAAGAGTAAGGGCGACTACGTACGATTGAAATAAGAAGTCAAGTATGGAAATGCATTTGAAATAATGAATCTTATTTCGAACATAAAAATAATATTTTTGTTGAAAAACTCCACATATTTAATATTCTATTAAATGAAAAATTATTGCCGATTGATACTCTTCTGAATTTCGGTTTAGTAACTTATAAAACTTGATGTACGATAATACCAATAAAAGAATTATTACAATTTTTTCCCATAAATATACTTTTTAATTTCTTTTAACCATGCAAAACAGAAACTTTAAAATTATTTTTCTTTCAGTTTAGTTTATTTATTTCGGATAAAAAATAATTCACAATATCAAAGTGCGTAACAATTACATAATTAATAAATATGTCGATTTAAAAAAAAGTGTATGAAATTGGCATTTAAAAAAAAACCGTAGAATTCTTCATGTAAGCATATTTGGACAAATAGATGACAAATGATCCCCTATATCTCTCTCTTCAGGGTCGGCATCTTACCAATCACCCTGTATATCCGAAAGCTTTCATATTGAATATTTTTTCAATATTTGATAAGTATAATTCTGATCAGATATACTTACAAGTACTTATTACACGCGAATATTTTAATGAATAGGTACATATTTATTGTGTATATATATGTGCTGAGAATTTGCAGCCGGTGTTCAACATTATATACCCTCACTAGTAGAATTTTTTAATTAAAGATTATTCTCACGGGGTGCGACAATTCACGCGCAGCTCAGATTGACATTTAGAAAGACGGCCGGCCACCTGCTTGCAGAAGATGGGCGCCGGATCTTAATCTGGTGCAATTCCGCCAAACTACACTTTTTACCGAAAGGATTTCAGGAAAAAGTTTAGTTCCTCAGCACACTACAACTCTTATTATTTTGTTTGCTCGATTTTCCAGTCAAGATCTAATTTTCTAAGGACGTCTGAAGCGTAGCGGCGCTGTTTTTCGTATTGATTAAGCCCTCCTGATACCCGTCAAGTCTAAGCAATCAATAGCCGACATTCCACCCGAGCTTTCTGCATTCCTGCTACCCAACTTCCTGTTTTCCTCTAGGTAAACGTGACATAAAGGAAAAAGGCATCAAGGTAAAGGACTTCCGGAAGCGGTTTAATTAAATGTTCGAGTGATAAATGGATTGGTGGCACAAATGATTTCCTGAAATGCTTTATTTTCATTGAAAAAGTTAAGAAATTTCAGGAAAATCATGTAAAAGCTCAGTTTTCAGGAAATTTATAATGGAATCACAGAAGGCTAAGGAGGTGAGATGCTGAAAGCTTTCCTGAAATTGGAGGAAAACTTCCGGAAAATGGGAAACTCTATCCGGGAAACATAAATGGCAGGGAAAGTTTGAACAGCTTTTCCATTAAAATGTTTATATATAGAATTTACGTTCTGTATTAATGACAAATTACAAATGTATTTAATAGCTTTATTCAAAATTATTTAAAAAAAAATTAAATTCAATACTAAATCTTTAAAATAAATGCTGTAATCAGCATAGTAATTGCCAAGATTACAATCATGGAAAAATCCTGCAATGACCTTTTAATGTATTTAACTGACTTAAAAAAAATAATAATGATCCAAATGTATGTTTTTTTTTTAATGTTTATACATACAATCATTACTCTGGATTGGCTTTCTATGAAATCTTTCTCAAACTGCAAGGTATGACTCAGTGTGGCGGTGCACAGTGGGTCCAATTACATCAAAAGTTGGCAGAAATTAGATGAAACAAGTCAGGGATTGATAACCCTCAAGTTGAACGCACAAAAACCAATTTACTTGACGCTGCTTGTCACCCGCAATTCACTGCATGCCAATCTGAACTTGTGCTTCGTTGATATTAGATGTTATTATACAAATTAACCGTGCGTGCAAGTGTGATTTTGTTTTAATTCTGTGACTTTTCTACAAGAGAATTTGTTCTCACCACCGCTTCTTTACCTTCAGACAAGGTGACAAATAATTGCTACATTTGATACTATATTGATACTATTTAATTTATATGAATTTATTTCAATCTACCTGTTCCGTACGACACGATTTTATGAAACTTTTGTAAGTTTTAGAGTGTGTCTGAACCAGTTTGAACATTGCCATGTATATAAATCTTGTTTGGAATAATGGTTCTCTCAGTGGAAGAAATAAAAACGTGCGTATGTGTGCTCCATTTTAAGCTAACGCTTCATGTTCACGAGGCATATATTATGCGCGTTTTAATATTATTAAAAATTAGATGAACAAATGGCTTATTTGAAGAAATTCGTCGAAACTCACACTCTCATTCACTCATACGTGTCTCGATCATCAAGTTCGCGATCTACATAAGCGAATATATAATTTTGGGCAATTTTAAGAAGAGCTGGAAGAAAGCCAATAGATTGACCAAGCGATAATTTATTAATAATCGAGATTGGTTAGATACGTCTATAGGTTCTCCTAACTATGCCGGTATTGAGAAGACTCGGTCGATACTCAAATGTTGAAAGATGATCAGAAAAGCTTTGCTAATGTCAAAAAGAAAGAACAAATGGCAAAAGACAGAAAAACTGCTGTCTGAACATTCCACTGAGGCGTTATGTTATGCAGCTCAAATGGCCTGCGATCTTCGCAAAAATTTGAAGCATCGAAAATAGTGAGTAATAGTAAGTAACTGAAAATACTCCCAAGCAAGAAGCCCGCTGTAGATCGGACCCTATCATTTCAACCATGCAGCAAACCCAAAGGAAGTTTACTACGAGTTACAACGAGTGTCTGCAGTTATTAGATGGTCTAAATATTAAAACCAGCAACAGCTCTGAAGAACAAGACAGCTCCCAAAGATAATGATTCGTCATAGATTTTGACATTTTCATTTTTTAAGTAAATTAATTTAATACCGTATCTGAAGACTATCTACTCTTTTAGAAGAACATAAATTTGCCTTTTTTGTATCTTCTCTATTGTGAATAAATATTTGAAGTGGGAGTTGATTTCCTGTCATTGATATTTACTTTTATCCTTAAATTGTAGGTTTGGAACGAAAGTATCTTAGAGTCCTTAATGGCTCTATAGCTTCATAGTTATATAAATGAAAATATACAACAAGTAAAAGTATCTGATGTTCAAAATGGAAATGAACTTAAGATACTTTTTTCCAATCCGACGAAATTTATACTGAACAATGACAGATTTAGGTTTTATATTATACTTGATCTTATTTGTCGAATGCGAATAAAAAACGAATAGAAATAATTTCTGCAACCGCTGTGCGACGCACAGTGGAAAAAAAGCCTTTTTTGGACAAAAATCTGCCTACAAGTCAAATCTTAATCAATTTTGATCTACCTTGGCTTAAAATGTAGGTTATTGGCTACACTTTCAGAGTATACTGCCTAAATTGCAAACCCCGATTTCCTAACCTCAAAAAATGTATCAAATATGACCCACTTTTTTCTATTTCTACAAGTCAAATCTTGATCGATTTTGATAATCCTAGGCTTAAAATGCAGGTTATTAGCTACCCTTTCAGTGTATACTGCCTAAATTGTGAACCCCGATTTCCTAACCTCAAAAATGTATCAGATATGAGAGTAATCACTTTTTTTTATTTCTACAAGTCAAATCTTGATCAATTTTGACAATCAGTAGTAATAGCCAACAAGAAAATTGAAAAAAAAAACTGAAATTGAATTGAATTCAGTTCGTTTTAAGTAGCAATTTTTAGACCAACACCATTTTTTTGGTATTTTACAAGCAAAATGTAATACAATTGCCAAACAAGCTTTTCGTTTATACATTTTAACTCAAACGAAACAAACGACACTGTGCAATATCACTGAGCATCTAGGAGTGTCCTAATATCAGTAATTTTACGTCAGGAACAAATTATATTCAGAAATGATTAACATTTTGTTTGAAATTATAGAAAGAAGATCCCTTGGTCAATTGTTCTTCGAGAAAAAATATTACTATTATCTTATAGCCCGTCGGGCAGAGCGCGAAAAGTCTTCTCTTTCTTGACCTACCCAATACTGAAGTATAACCAGATGGGATCTTCACTACTTATTAAAGCATGTTATTTTACATAGGAAATCAATATTGACGACACTCTCCATTGATCGAGACCGAAGATATAAGAAAAAAAACTAAAAAAAAAGAAATTTAGAAATTTAATATTTAATCAAATATAACTTTAGAACTAAAACAGATAAAAATAAAATTTGCGTCTGGTTTTGACAAGTAAACATTGCTGTTTAATTTGAAGTATAATTTATTGCACTAATGAAAAAATTAACATAAAAAAACTGGCAAAATTCAAAATGATACACAAATCAGCAACATTTTTCAAATTCTTAACTCGCCATAACTCGCTTATATAACGAGCTATTCAATTTTTTCTTTCACCAAAAACTGACAAATTTAATAGGCTTCATTTTGTCTCGATTCATGCCAGATCTAATTTTTTAACTAAAAGCGCTACAGCCCTTGAAACACAACGAAGCACACTACAACGACGAAGACACGAGGCTTCCTCTCTCGCCCCCGCTACGCTCTCGGTCCATCGAGAAACGTGTCGGCTGCTGGCCTCATTATTGTCTGGATGAGTATTAATATAAGTATATATTATTTTATTTACATTTAGGCTATTACTGTTTATGTATATTGTAGGTACATTATCAATGAAAAAAAACTGCATGTTACTTTTGCGAAACTGCTGAAAGCAGAGAAAATCTAATGGTAAAAAACCAACTGTTACTGGCATCAAGTCTATTATACATTGTGCAAATGAAAGAAAAAATTCTTATAAAATAAAGTGGTGGCACTTATTTGCACACTCTTCTATACTGATTTCATTATTCTTGTCTTTTTGTAATAAGAATGATATTAGTAGAGACAAGACATATTGCCTCTGATATTAGTAAAGTGATTAAAAATGTAAGTGAGCCTTCATGTGGTTATAATGAAGATAAAAATCAGATTAAAATAATATAGCATTGTCTGATCTGTGGAAAATCCAGAAAAAATAAGAATAAATTAAAAACATTTTTAAGAAGCAATTTGTACAGGAACGGGTGCGGAAACTAGAAAAAAATATATATTAAAGCTGTAGTGACGCATTGTGATATAGAAATAAAAGGCAGGTTTTACTTTTATTCAGATTTATTTGGGGATGATGGAAATTATCATAAAATTTGTTATGCAAAATATATTAGCAAAAAAAAATTAAATGTGTACAAACTAAACCACTGAAAGAAAAATGAATTTAAGGTAGCGTTAAACATTTTATTTAGGGAAATTGAACTTGCTGTTTTGCAAAAAAGAATCCTTAATTTTAACATTTCTAAAAACACTCCTTAATGATATATTTGAAGAAATCACGGAAGAAGAATTAGATTATTATAGCAGCGGAGACTAGTAAACATTTAAACAAACAAAGTGTTTTGGGAACACAAAGGAAATACAACAGTTCATTCAAGTGATAATAAAGCTAAAAAGACTAACGAATTTTTGTTGTCAGACACAAGTGCTGCCAGTATCTTAAATGAAGCTATAGGTGGACATTTTAAAACTATAAAAAAACACGACTACTATTCAGAATAATCATCAATGTAAACAAGAAGCTTCAGATTTGTTATAAACATTTGTGTCGTGGATACTAAATATGTCGACACAGACAAATTTGATTTAAACGTTATTTCTATAGTAATGCAATTTATATTAATAATTATGAAAAAACAAAACAACCATCATAGACCACTTTTTTAATCCTTTACATATAATTACATGTGTATCGTGCCGTCAGAAGAAAAAAACTTATTGATATGCTTTATTCTTTTGGCTATGGTTATTCCTACGATGAAATACGGATATTTAACATCTTTAGCTAGTCACGTATTAGTAAAAACTACATTTTTATTCCACCTGGAGTTCCTCCAGTAAGTTTTGAAGAAAACAATTACATTCATCGACATCGACAATTTTGATCAAAACTAAGACAGGCTAGATGGTAAAAATCCCACTCCCATTACTGCTTGGAATGGTATTATTTAAAAAAAGATCGGCCTATTTACACAAGAATATCTATCCAATAAATTTTAACAGATTTTAACCCTTCCAGTTTACATGAAAACAAAAATATAGATGTACAAAAATCCAACTAATCGTTCAGATCCTCTACGAGTTAGTGAAAGCATGCCAAATAACTGTTTTGATTATGTGGTTACCTCTGACACTTATGGAAAATATTAAAATTTACGAAGCAAAGTAAAAACTTTACTAGCTGGCATGAGTTTAACAATGATATATCTGAAAATCAGTTGTCTCTGTCTGATACCTATTATTTTCCATTTATTAATGCACCATATCTAGCTGATTATTACAATTATATTATTCAATTTGATTTATTAATTTTATCATCTTACAATAAAGGAAGATTATTGTAAAGCTTTTGTTACGGCAGCTGATTATAGCCTTGCGCGGTTTATGGCGAACGCGGGATGTACCGGGAACGAGAGGGGAAGCCTTGCGACTCCGTCGTCGAAGTGCACTTCGTTGTGTTTAAAAGGCTGTACCGCTTTTATTTACAGAGCTAGACTCAGCATTAATTGAGACAAAATGAAGTCTATGAAATTTGGCAGTTTTTGGTGAAAAAAACATTCGAATAGCTCAATACGTAAGCGAGTTACAACGAGTTAGAGCTTTTAAAAAATTGACAATTTGTGTACCTTATATATTAACGTTAATTTTCTAGTGTTAAGGTTATTATTTTTGTAATAAATTATACATCAAATTAAAGAGAATCGTTTATACTATAAAACTAAAAAAATATATAATTCTATCTTTTTTGGTTTGAAAGTTATTCGTGGTTGAATTTGAATTTTGTTATTTTCATTTTTTTTTGTTTTTTTCTTGTAACTTCAGTCTCGACCAATGGAGAGTGTCGTCAAAAGTGATTTCCTATGTAAAAAAACCTGCTGAATAAAATGAAATAGGTTTTGTTTGGTTATACCTCGGTATTGGGTTACTGAACGCTAGAGCCTGCCATCCGACATACTATTAATATACACATATACAAAAGCACCATTTGTTTTCTAAATATTCAATAAATTGCGATTTTTCTCAATATAATTATTTTTTCTTCAATATACGGATTTGTTCCAAAATATTGACATTTTCAGATTTAGATCATTATAAACATTAAAAACTATATACCTATCATATATTAAAACACAAACTACAAAAAATTGTCGATGTTGTTGCAACCATAAATGAAGATGTAATCTCGTCTGTCCATGAAGAATTTAGAAAACGATTTGAAAAATGTGCACTAGTATTATAGTCCAGTCGGCAGGTAATTTCTGCCTGGACACAATTCTGAAGTTAATGACATTTTGGGATATTATTTGGGGATGGTGTCGGGTGTGTAATCTAAGTTTTCGACCTCGAAGAGCCTGTGGAAACTTGGAGGGGGGCAAAAAACCTCGAAATGTTCGGACTTTATTCGGTTTTTCGCTTTCTAAACCATGCGCTTTTCGAGAAAGTCGTCCAAATAAAAGTTGTAGAGTAAATTTCCTTCAATATCATCGGTAAAAAATATTTTTTGACCCAATACTTACCGAGATGCAGCAGTTCAAAGTAAAATTCAGGTTTTTGCTTCATAACTTTTATTTTTCAACATATATCTATGTATACTATACATACTACGTATAGCCGTGACCCCTTCCGACGCGCTGACCCCCCCCCCTCCCCCCTATTTATTATTATTTTCTTCGTTGTTTCAAAGTTGATATGGCGTCTCCCGCAGTGCATCTGTGTTTTATTTGATGGGAAGGTTTAACAGAACATGAAGTAATTGTTGTTAAGAAGGGAGGCTTATTATTTCCAGTATTAAACGCACAAGCCTCAAAATCGACAGTTACTTTAAGGATTGGAGGAAATAAGAGTTCACACGGCTTGCCAGAAAAAGTACAACAACGAAAAGTTGATTTTGGCCTCTATACGTCGTGAACAACTGCCCCCAAACCAACCTGCTCAGGGAGGCCATCATTTGATTTCAACAACAGATGCTTCCCATGCGAGGAAGAAGTTACTGAAGAATACAGGCAAAAACAGGCCAGGTTAAATGTTGAAAGACGCAATCCAATGGTAAAAGTGAGCTCCTAGATGTAGCAAACAGGATTTTGACTGATGCAAAAGAGCTAGGTGACAGATGGGGGCGGAAAATTGAAGAACGTTTAACCATGCTGGATAGTTTCAAAACAGATCTAGTTGCAGTTAACGCTGAATACCGCTACAAGTGTATTACAGATTTTTACAAAATGCCTGCACGTGTCCAAAAAGGCCTGGACGTTCTAGTAATCCCAACAACTATGATAAAGGTATGGAAATTATATTCAAGTTTCTCGAGGAGAATAGTGACGAGTGCCAGTTTTCTATTGGACAGTTGCTCGATCAGGTACCTGAAGATTCTCGTCCACACGTGAAAACTTTGAAATGGCGTTTGGAGGAGAAGTATAAAGGCGTCGTAATGATAAGAGTTTCAAAAACACTGATCAAGTGTGGACTAGAATCTTCAGGTACCTGATCGAGCAACTGTCCAATAGAAAACTGGAATTCGTCACTTTTCTCCTCGAGAAACTAATATAATTTTCATGCCTTGATCATAATTGGGATTACTAGTACGTCCAGGCCTTTTTTGGACACGTGCGGGGATTTTGTAAAAAATTGTAATACACTGGTGGTGGTATTCAGCGTTAACTGCAACTAGATTTGTTCTTCATTTTCCCGCCCCCATTCATCACCTCGCTCTTTTGCATTAATCAAAATCATGTTTGCTCTAGGAGCGTCACTTTTACCATTGGATTGCGTTTTTCAACATTTAGCCTGTCCTGTTTTTGTCTGTATTCTTCAGAAAATTCTTCCTCGCATAGGAAGCATCTGTTGTTGAAATCAAATGATGGCCTCCCTGAGCGGGTTGGTTTGATGGCAGTTGTAGAGGTATCCTGTTCACGACGTATAGAGGCCAAAATCAACTTTTCGTTGCTGTACTTTTTTTGGCAAGCCGTGTGAACTGTTATTTCCTCCAATCCTTCAAGTAACTGTCGATTTTGAGGCTTGTTGCGTTTAATACTGGAAATAATAATAAGCGCAGCAATCCCTCTCTTCTTAATAATAATTACTTTATGTTCTGTTAAACTTTCCTCGCAAATGAAACATAGATGCGCTGCGGGAGACGCCATATCAACTCTGAAACAACGAAGAAAATAATTATAAATAGGAAGGAAGGAAGAGGGGGCCAGCGGGTCGGAAGGGGCCAGGGCTTTACGTAGTATGTATAGTATACATAGATATATGTTGAAAAATAAAAGTTATGAAGCAAAAACCTGAATTTTACTCGTTTTTTTTGCACTTTGAGACATTTGTTCCGTCTTTGAACTGCTGTATCTCGGTAAGTATTGGGTCAAAAATTGGGTCAATGAAATTGAAGGAAATTTAATGCTCTACGACTTTTATTTGGACGACTTTCTCGAAAAATGCATGGTATAGAGGACATAAGCGAAAAACCAAAAAAAGTCCGAATATTTTGAGGTTTTTTGCCCCCTCCAAGTTTCCACAAGTTCCTCGAGGTCGAAAACTTAGATTACACACCCCACACCATCCCCAAACAATTTCCCAAAATTTCATTAACTTCGGAATTGTGTCCAAGTAATTCCCCTCATATCTACTTGCCGACTGGACTATTAGGTCTACATGTGGAACAGTTTTCAATTTAGTTGAATAAAATGTTTGTAAAAAGTTTGACAACTGTTTATAACTTCCTAAGACAAGCAAAACTTTTGATAAAGAATGACGTTTTCTTGGCAAATCAAAAATAAGAAAGTTTACAAGAATGCGGCATCCCATCCGGGGACACACTGTTTAGTAAGTACGTCAACATGACAATTGTTTCGCTAAAACATTAGCTTCATCAGATGAGCGTACTACTACACTACTTATAAAGTGAACTTATTGGACCATAAAGCACCGCTTTTAAGCAATGCGCTTTCCATCGTTATCGTGTTGGGATACTTCATCATGCGTTCTAGAAGGGCATGGTAAGCAATGACAAACGACACACGATATAATAGAAATACATTATTGAAATTGAGCATTTTATGCAAACGTGCGATATCGTGCATTGTACCTGTCTGTGCAAGACATTCTGAATAACTTTATTTTATGAGATAACTCGTCAAACGACGTCATCGACATACGAAAGCCACTAAAAAATTTTTCCTTGTCTTCTTGCAATTCTTCATATAAAGTGTAGAAAGCACCACGTAATATTCTTGCACAATTGATTGGATGCATGGCCCATCGCCTTTGTCGTCTCTTTTTATGAATTAATTTATGGACCAGGTACACAAAAATACATGGATCCATCTTGTACGCACGCTGGCCACTGTCTTTCATTTCATTTTGAAACAATACATCGAAGCTGTACTAGTTATGCTATACAAAACGAACGTTTTCGTTTTTATAAAATGAACAATACGATACGATTTTTCATCGTGTGAAACACTATCGTAGTACGATAGACGATAGAAAACGTATGCATAAAAGGGCTGTGTTTATACATGAAGTTTTTTTACCTGAGAACTATTTTGCATATAAATGTAAATTATTTAATGATAACATAAAATTCTACAAACTTTTAAAAAAATGGAGTTAAAACATATTTACAAGCGGAGAATTATTATATTATATTATTGATTGTCATATTATAATTGTAAGGTAACAATTTTTAAAAATAGGTATTAACATGTACATTGAAATATGCTGACCAATGTCATTACTTTAAAAAGACCAATCAGAGAAACATCACGTAACAATTGCAAACACTCTACTATGCAATTATCGATAATTGCACAGTAGAGCATGCAATTATGGGAAAACTCCATTGAGGTAATAAAATGGTGTGCGTTGGTTACATTTAGTTAATGCTTGAGCATTTTTTATGAAATTATACTACATCAGTAATACACTTATGAACAAAACTATTGCATATTTTTAATATATGGTGCTAGACTTTGAATAACAAAAACTGTTATCATTAATCAATTTAAGGTAAACAACCAGATTCCCACTTGAAAATAACAATTCTTGGTATTTAAATTTTTTTACTTCGTTATTTCAGAGATAATGTTACATTATTTCATTCAGTCATACACATAATGTGTTGACATAAACGGCACATACAAAAAAGTCGTGAACCTGAAACAAAACCTGTCAAAATATATGTATTTTTGAGCGCTGAATCCGAATCTGCTATCAGATTTGGCCTATGTCATTGGAATTTTTTTTCTATATTCGATGAAAGTCAAACGTCCTCAGTTTTCAAGAAAAAAAAATCCGATAACATGGGCCAAATCTGATGGCAAATTCGGATTCAGAGCACAAAAAATTAAATTACAAATTTAAAAAAACCCCCGACGCAAAAATATCGACTAAATAACTAATATAAAAAAAAATACATTAACACAACTTTAAAAATTATGAAATAATTTTGATTCCATATACGAACTCTTATAATTTATTTAAATCCAGGTTACATTTTCTTTATGTCCTCGAGATTTGCTTTCTTATACGCAGACAGACAGACAGACAAACGAACATACAAACATACGAGTCAAACGTATAACACCCTTTTTGGGTCGGGGGTTAAAAAATTTAAAATTTTTAAAAACTCCCGATCAATGTATCTAATCGTACCAGTTTCATATGACCGAATCAAAATGAGGCCGAAATCATATTCGGCTACCATAATTGTCTGCACATTTTCAATTTTATTTCAATCGGACAATTTCTAGAGAAGTTCAACATGGTGAATTCAAGATGGCCACCAAACATCAAAATCTAATACGGCCTAAAACCGTCTCGACAAAATACTCTTTCACAGAAAAAAAGTGCATCAAAATCGGATCACCCGTTGAAGAGATATGAAGCCACAGACAGGCAGACAGACAAACATACAAACATACGCGTCAAACTTATAACACCTCTCTTTTTGGGTCGGGGGTTAAAAATTAACTAACTTCAAACACTTGGTTATTTTTTGGTGGTGCGTTAAATTCTTGGAGAAGTGTATATTCATTGCGTCGATCCTATCCATTATAAAACTTATAGTTTAAACTGAATCCTTCACCATTTCTTAGAATGCAATGTATGAGCGAATACACTATACGATCAAATTATAGTGTTAAAACAAAAAAAATTGTCCGCCATCTTTGGACGTCCGCCATATTGAATTTAGTGTGACGTCATTTTATTTTCGTATTCTTCTTAGCAAACCCTTTCATTTGATACCCATATCATGGGGGTGCATAAAAAATAACTGGTCCGCCATCTTTGGAAGTCCGCCATATTGGATTTGGAATGACGTCACTTAGCTAACCATGCATTGTCATCCAAACTAAACGTGTATGCAAAATTTCAGCAGAGTAGTCAGAGTGGTCCCATATTAATTTTATCAAGCTACGCCTAGTATAAAGTGAGCAAAAATTGGAAACAAGATTTTTTTAGTCGAGAATATTCGAGAATATAGCGAAGTCGCCAGTGAAAATTGAATATAAAATTTAATTTTGAGATAAAACAAATCAAATATCATCGGAATTGCATTAAAATTGGCACTTATATACTGGCGGTACATGACCAGTCAGGTGCAACGTTTTTAAAATGCAGGCCAATCATATATGAATGAAATAACCATGAATATGCCAGAAATGCAAATTTTAGGCAGTCGTCGCGTGCAGAAGGGTGTGCAAATTGATTTTTCTTGTTTTTTTTTTTGTATTTTTTCAATAGTGTCAAACGAAAAGCTGTGAAAAAGAATCCAGCGGAAATTCATTGGCATGCAGTTTCCGCGCGCAAAACAAATTTTGATGCGCACATTAAATCGTAAAATTTTTTGGTATTCTTGATTTTGGATGATTTTGATTTTGGATTTTTTTTCACGGATTTTCGTTTGGCACTATTGGCATCCATTTTAAAATCAAAAAGAAAATAAAACAAAAAAAAAACAAAAAAAATCGATTTGCACACCCTTCTACGCGCGACGAATGCCTAAAATTTGCGTTTCTGGCATATTCATGGTAATTTCATTCATATATATGATTGGCATGCATTTTAAAAACGTTGCACCTGACTGGTCATGTACCGCCAGTCTATTACGTATTTCAGAAGTAGCTGCTAACGAATATGAAGTTAAAAGTAAAGGATTCAAAATGACGAAAACAATATGGCTACGATAAATGCCCTGATTAGGGCAACTATATTCAAAAAGTAGGTAATTTCATAATAAATAAAAAGTGTGTAAGTTGTGATTTGCTTAATACTTAAATACTATTCTCTAAGCTTTCATTATTTAGGTGTACTAAACGAAAAAAATAAAAATAAAACAATAATAATTGTCTTAAAAGAGTCGCGCGCGAAAAGTTCATATGCGAATGTTTTTCTGGTCAAAGAATCACCTTATCGATCAGTGGGTCACACTGTATAAGAGAAGCTAGTCTCAAAAAATTTTTTGGCAATAGCCACCCCCACCCTATTATTAAAGGGGGTGAAAAAAAAAATTTTGATTTACTATGTATACAAGAAAAAAATGCTTTAATTTTTTTTTTTACTTCATCCACCCCCACTACTACAACTAAGAAACAATATATTATTTATTATATGTATGTTTATGTCCACACACCATTCATGATTTTTTTTCTTTGAAAAGGTGCAAAAGATTGTATTATATTGACATCGCATATGAAAAATACACCTTTTTTAGCCTGTAGCTCCAGAACAAAGGGTTTTCGAGGGTTGTCCCATTTGAACATTTAATCAGCATCAAATCAACTTCCAATATCCAAAGTTTAAAAAAAAGTTTTTGACTTGCCACTAGGGATGCACCGAGTCGTTGTTTTCATAAACGCCGTGTACCAGGTATCATCAGGCCAAATATTAACCGGGTAGCGGATATTCACTGAGCGTCAGCGAGAAGTGGAGAGTGGATGAATATCAGTGTAAAATTTGGTTTATTTTCATTTAAAAGACATTTTAATGTTATTTTTTTACAATGTATATTGTTTATTTAATCAGTTTGTTTACTTTGTTTTGTACATTATAGTATAAAAAATGATATAAAAAATAGTGTGATAATCTTGTTGGGTATACGTATCCCTTTTGTGTTTTAAATTTATAAATAAAACCTTTAAAAAAATTTACATTTACTACTCGGTATCCGGCAGGGTACTGTGTTGTTATCCGGCGAAATCGGGTTTTCCTTAAAATGGGTGCGCATCTCTACTTGCCATATATACACGTGCGTTTCTAATGGCTAAAAAATAAAAAATAATTCAATTGTTTATAAAAGTTTTAGGTGCCAAAACAAATGTATGCTTAAAATGAAAAGTTTTCCTAATTAAACCCTAACCCAAGTAATTCTGAAATAATTATAAAATAATGTAAATTAAAATGTTAAATATTTATGTACTTATGTAAAATGAAATTTTGTAATATAAGTTATTTTCCTTCAAGTGAGAGTTATGTTTTCTGTGTACACAAATGCACGTTGAACTCCAAATTTAATATGCTCAACCTTCCTTTTATTCTTGATTTTTCTGTTAGTACGTTTTACATTCCAAACATTTAAGTGTACACTGTGCAATTGACTGTAAATGTGAGAATTGGAAAAGAATGCAGTGCTTGTTTGGCTACTTCTGGCCTGTGGATGGACGCATTGAATGTAGATTTGGGCTGGGCGATTCTTGGAAGGCGTCAAAGCTGCCGCGTTTACCTCCACCAAACACGAGCACCTTCAGCGGTCCCTGCTCGCAACCAACAAGTACGTCCACGTATACATCCGATGATATCAGATGGTCGGATTTGCATAAGATTTCTATAGAAAAATAAATAAGTAATATCGCAATTTAACGGGGATTAAAAATGGACGACATAATATAGTTTTGTAATAGGGAGTACTGTGATAGTTTCAATAATTTATTCATGAAAATTCAATGTGGTACAAAAAGTAAATTTCAATTATAGTACTAAAATTGTTGTCAAATTTTCTGTCATCGCAGCGCCCCTTCTACATTATAATCCAGGGAAATGAGGTTTTGACCGGGACTGTGACTCATCCAGGCAGAGACCACGATTTTTAGGTAGTATAGGTGTCAATAAATGAAACCTATATAAAATCTGCGGTCGATTTTCTGCATATGTTTATTTACAGCCATTTTAATGCAAAAAAATGGAAAAAACGTGTTTTTTCACACTTTTTCACCTGCCAGTAAAAAGTAAACTATCTTACAGATAAATCAAATGAATCACCTTGTAGGAAATTAAAAAAGCTTTAAAATGGCGGTTGTTAAATGTCGATATAGTTAATTGTTGCTAAGATAATTGCAAAATGCGGAATTTTATTCAATAAACAATATCTTGTGTAAAAAACAATCTACTGTTTTGTCCTTGCGTAGATAGTTGACTCTCATAGTGCTTAATATCTGGTAAAAATTTCAAATCGATTCGTCAAATAGTTTTTGCAAAATTGCATTAATTTATCCCAGAGACCTTTTTTTTGCAACCCCACCATGTCCAGAGAAATCAAAATACAATGATTCTACGGCCTCCACCTGAAAGGGAAAGACTTGATTTACCAAAATGCTTTGTTAGATATCGAAAAAATTAATTTTCAGACCTGCAAAATGACGTTGCAAAAGAACTCAGATTTTTACCTTATAAACAAATAGAATAATTTTTTAATAATTGATTGTAGAGCATCGGTTTTTCGATATTAGAAAAGCTGATATTTTTACACGAATTTTGAAAAAAAAAAGAAGGTCCTAGGTCAATTTGGGGCAAAGTTAGCAATTTTTTTTTCAAAAATTCATAGCTCCTTTGTTTATAATAATTAAGAAACGTAACAAGCGCCATTTTAAAGGGGAAGAGTTCAACTTTTAGTGTAAAAAATTTGAAAATGATTGCACTTTCTCAAAACTGTTGGCAAAGCTTCTAAAATGAGGCTCGAATCAACTTAGCTCGGAGGTTGTGGAGGGGGAACCCATCCGCGCATTCAAAAATTGAAACAGCATCTTCAAACTGACCACATAAGTCATAACTTTGGTGTTTGTTAACCGATTTTGATGTTTCTTTATTCAATTTGGGGTACCTTTTTGCGTACGTTAATAATATTCAATCTGTTAAACTATTAACATTAATATTAACAATGTAATTTGTTTAAACATTTAAAAAATTTTTTTTTGCAAAATATCAAAATTTTTTGTTTTGTTCTTGTTGAAAGTTGTAGAAAAGGCTTATGTACACGTAAATATATATCTTATTGTTATAAACAATTGAATTTTTCAAATTTATAAAATAAAAACACTCTATTCGATATAATTTATATTTTTAAGATATTTTTCAAATGCAAAATTACCATACAATTTATGAAAAGTGCTCTTATTAATTTGCGTATTATTAATTATTAATAAATAATAAAACAAACCATTACTTCCTTCGTAGAAGTATACAACACGCGTGTGAATGTACATGTAGTGACAGCGTTTGTCATGTATAATGGTTTGTATGATACAGTAGAAACTTTCTATGGTTCAACACATCTGCTCCAAAATAATAAGAGAGTAATAATTACCTGCAATTTGTTTAAACATTTTACAAAAAAATATTTTTATACATTATCAAAATTTTTGTATTATTCTTATTGAAAATTATAGGAAAGGTTTGTGTACAATTAAATATATAAATTACTGTTATATTAAGTTATAAACAATAGAATTTGTAAAGTGTGAAAAGAAACACATTGTTCGATATAAATAACGCTGTAATTTATAATAATACAGAATATTTGTCGATTCACATATAAATTTACTTAATAATATACCTATACACATTCTAATAAGGTAAAATCAATCAACTTGTTTTTTTTTGGGATCGGCTCATTATCATCAACATTAGAATGATCAAAGTTATCTAACATTAAATTAATATTCTCAATATCATCATCGTCGTCATTACAATTAATTTCACAATCATTTTCAAATTTTTTACACTAAAAGTTGAACTCTTCCCCTTTAAAATGGCGCTTGTTACGTTTCTTAATTATTATAAACAAAGGAGCTATGAATTTTTGAAAAAAAATTGCTAACTTTGCCCCAAATTGACCTAGGACCTTCTTTTTTTTTTCAAAATTCGTGTAAAAATATCAGCTTTTCAAATATCGAAACCGATGCTCTACAATCAATTGTTAAAAAATGATTCTATTTGTTTATAAGGTAAAAATCTGAGTTCTTTTGCAACGTCATTTTGCAGGTCTGAAAATTACTTTTTTCGATATCTAACAAAGCATTTTGGTAAATCAAGTCTTTCCCTTTCAGGTGGGGGCCGTAGAATCATTGTATTTTGATTTCTCTGGACGTGGTGGGGTTGCAAAAAAAAAAAAGGTCTCTGGGATAAATTAATGCAATTTTGCAAAAACTATTTGACGAATCGATTTGAAATTTTTACCAGATATTAAGCACTATGAGAGTCAACTATTTACGCAAGGACAAAACAGTAGATTGTTTTTTACACAAGATATTGTTTATTGAATAGAATTCCGCATTTTGCAATTATTTTAGCAACAATTAACTATATCGACATTTAACAACCGCCATTTTAAAGCTTTTTTAATTTCCTACAAGGTGATTCATTTGATTTATCTGTAAGATAGTTTACTTTTTACTGGCAGGTGAAAAAGTGTGAAAAAACACGTTTTTTCCATTTTTTGCATTAAAATGGCTGTAAATAAACATATGCCGAAAATCGACCGCAGATTTTATATAGGTTTCATTTATTGACACCTATACTACCTAAAAATCGTGGTCTCTGCCTGGATGAGTCACAGTCCCGAACATGGTACTTTATTTACTCATTTCCCTGGACTATTAGAATGTAAAGCAATTTCTTTTGAAGTAAAGTAAATAGGCGAGGTTTACGTCAGATACAACAAATATTTTTAAGAATATAGTCGGATATTTCCATCAAATATTTGCCACAAGATTTCAATTGTTGATTAAGGAACATATAGGTATTTTCAACGATCTCTGTGAAAAGTGCAATTTTAACTATTTTGAGTCCGTATAGTAATACTTTTTCGTACTGCGTGCTGACTTTACCTCATTCTATAAGATGTAGATGTAGCAAAATTCTAGGGTAAATATATAACGAGTAGAAGTTGCAGTCGAACGCGGATGACTGCGAATACTTATTTGACTAACATTTTGCTCGAATGAGGTACAAATCACACAAGTTAATAGTCACTGAGATTAAATATACAGCGCTTATATATTTTTTATTTCTTTACAGTCGACCGCGACCGACTGCAATTCAAATGGTTTTTGAGTGCTCAATTAAAAACAATAGAAACATTTTGATCTATAATAAAACATAGTTTATGTAAAATATGTCAGTTTACATTCCTTTGGTGATTGGATATGGCTCAATTTCAATAGTGAGTATTACACACACATTTTTACTTCCATGTTCTGAAGGCACAGGGAAGTCGGAGGTTAGATTTAGAAGGCACGAAGGCGGATTTTGATTGTACTCTGCTAAAACGTATATATCGTACTAGCTGATGCCCGCGACTTTGTCCGCGTGGAACTTCGTCTGCGTGGAATTAAGAACATTGAGATACTAACCCTGCAGACTCATTGCATTTAAGGAAGCCGACTTCCCATCTATTGTACACAAGGAAGCCCACTGCGCATCCATTGTACTAGAGGAAATCCACTGCGCATCCATAGTACTCGAGGAAACCCACCGTGCATCTATAGTACTCGAGGAAACCCACTGCGCATCCATAGTATCCGAGAAAACCCACTGCACATCCACGGTGCTCGTGGAAACTCACTACGCATTCATAGTACAATTTGTCTATTTTTGTGTTAGAGCGAGTTAAACGAAAAAAATAATTATTTTAATCGAAAATAGAGCACATGGGTGGGTATGTGTCAAATTTATTGCTTAAAAACTTCCCTCTCCCTGTTCACCCGTTCGTGGGGGGGGGGGCGTCGAATACGTGTCTCCTTATTACCTCAGAAGATCCCGTCACTGCAATATCACGTTTCTGACTTACGCGATTTCAGATACGGATACCCTTTACACCATCTACCACTCCCGCTTTCACCCTTTCAAAAAGTGAAAATCGAAATTTCGTCTCACTCGTGTCTAATAAGTTTCAATGAAGAGTATTTCTGCCAAATTTCACGCTTCTAGGTCTAACCGTTTCCGAAAAGTTTCCGAAAAGCTTAAAAACCACCCCCTCCCTGTTTACCCTTTCGGGGGCCTCTTTTTGAAAACCGTCGAATACGTGTCTTCTTATTTCCTCAGAAGAGACCATCGCTAGAATAATCACGTTTCTGACTTACGCGATTTCAAAAATACGCTTTAAACCATCTACCACCCCCGTTTTCACCCCTTCAAAAAGTGAAAATCGAAATTTCGTCTTACACGTATCTAATAAATTTCAACAAAAAATATTTCTGCCAAATTTCACGCATTTAGATCTAACAGTTTCCGAAAAAGCCTAAAATTTCAACCCCCTTTTTTACCAACTTAGGACTCTCCTCTGAACATTCACCAGTATGCATCTTGGAGGTCGAATTTCGAAAAATCCTTTCTTAGCATAATAAATGCAAGTATTACTGGAGAGCGCTATGCGCATCTATTGGTAGTAAAAACATATTTTTATGCACTGTTGGTACTGTGGGATGATGTGTGACATTCGCACCCTCATCTCACCCTACCATCGTAGTCTTAAGTTAGCGTTCGCCTATATGCGACGCATACATTAGTCAATGCTGCTATTGAGCATTGTATTATTATAATTTTATGTTTTTGTGCTCTGCCTTATTGGCATCAATAATTGTAAGCTAAATTGTGCTCTGCCTTCTGGCATCATCGTGTAAATTAGTTATTTAGTGGCGTTAGTTGTATTATAGTGAATTGTAGATAGTGTAAATATACCTAAGTGTAAACAGACAACGACGCCGTATCATTTTAACATTTACAGTCCACTCTAAAAAACCTTTATGCAGTTTTTCCTACATAAAATGGTCCTTCGAGCCGGATGTGCAGTGAATAATTAATAAAGAAGTGACTAATTATTCGGAGTTAAAGTGAAAGTAAGAAATAAAGTACTATTCTTCAAGTGTTCAGTGGAAATTTCCATAACGATAGTGACGCCTTGCGCGGTCCTTGTCTAACAATTCAACGGACAGTTTCTGTCGATAATATCGATTGCTATTGGTGGTGTTGTGGCTGGTTAGCAATGGGTGGCGTACCAAGAGGTGCAGATTTCTAACGCGCAAATACAGCCAATGTTCTAGGATTCGACAACAGGTTGCAGCACCAGCTTTACTGTCAATTGTATTCCCGTTACCGGCAGCCGATAGTGTGGTAGTGAACTTTAATTTCTGAGGACGGACAGAAGGTTATGTATATGTTTACACACTTTTGGTGATATTTCTATTTTATATTTCGAATCTTCAACTATTTTTACTTTCTCAATTTGATCTAACAACTGTATATAGTTTTAGTATTTTATTTTTTGAATATTTTGTAAAAATAAAAAGGCAAAATGTCGAAGAAAGATTTGCCAAAGCTAAAAGAGAAAAGTAAACAATGCGTATCAACAATAACAAGGGTGCAGGAATTTGTTTTAGCACACAATAAAGATTCAGTTTCAGACATATTGTTAGAACAATTACAAGCCAGAAAAGAAAATCTGGTTCTAAGTTTTCAAAAATATCAAGATATACAGGTTGAAATTTCGTGTCTAGATAAGGATGATCCTGAAATATTGAATAGTAATTCGGTTGAAAATATGTATTATGACATTATTGCTGATATAAACGATATACTTGCAAAAGGTAATGTTAAGAAACCAGTACTAAGTCAAAGTATTTCGACTACGAAGTTACCGCATATCGATATACCAATTTTTGATGGAAAAAATTTAAATAATTTTAAGCCTTTTATTGATATGTTCTTTGCAGTCATTGATAAAAACCCTAATTTAACACCTGTAGAAAAATTGTTCTATTTAAGAAACTATTTGAGAGGCGAGGCTCTTGCGCTAATTGATACCTTACCTATTGTAAATAGTTCGTATACTGAAGCTCTTGCTTTATTACGTGATCGATATGACAATGAAACAATGTTAATAAATTCGCATATTTATGCCCTTCTTGATATCCCAAACATGCAAAAAGGCACTACTGTTATTTTGAGAGATTTCGTTAGTAAAATAAAGCAACATATTGGTGCTCTAAAAAATTTAAAACAGCCAGTTGAAAGTTGGGATATGATTTTGATTTGTGTTTTATCAAAAAAGCTTGATCAGTATACGAACCGTGCTTATCAAATAGATAGAAACACAGCAGAGCTGCCTACGTTAAGTAAGTTTTTAATGTATTTAGAAAATAGAGCCACTGCTTTAGAAGCCGTTGCTCAACCTGAAAAGAAATATAAGGAAAAAGCACAGTTCAGTCATTTAACGACAAAAAATAAGGTTGAAAGTATGTGCTCGTTCTGTTCCACAAATGGACATAAAATTTTTAGTTGTAAAAAATTTAAATCAATACCAGTTAATGAAAGAATTTCTTTTATTGATAAAAAAAGATTATGTAAAGTCTGTCTAAATAGTCACTTGGATAAATGTAGATTTTCATTTAAATGTCAAACATGTCATAAAGATCATAACACGTTGCTTCACTTGGATCCACAATTATTATCGGATAATTCAGAAAATTCTATTGTACTGTGGAACCATTGCAATATGAATAAAAATGTCTTATTACCTACAATAATGGTTAAGCTAATTGCGAATAATGGTGATAGGATTTGTGTTCGTGGGTTAATTGACAGTTGTTCTCAAACATCTTTTATCACAAATAATCTTGCTCAAAAATTAAGGCTAAAAACATTTAATAATAATGTGAATGTTATGGGTATATCTGAAAACGCAGTCAAGATTCGAAAGTTTGTTAATGTTGACATAGAGTCTTGTGCATATGATTATAAGATCGATGTTAATTGTGCAGTAGTGGAAAGAATTACAGATAATTTACCTCAATTTGAATTCACTACTACAACATTCAATATTCCAGACTACATTAAATTAGCCGATAATTCGTTTAATAAGCCTGAAAGAATTGATCTTCTCTTAGGAGCAGATGTATTTTTTGACGCATTGCTAACAGGTACAATAAAATTAGGTAAAGATAATTTAATTTTGCAAAATACTCATTTTGGTTATGTTGTTAGTGGTTCTATTCCTTCTAATTCGAGAGATGCTCGGTTATGTAATTTCTCTGAAGTTTCGTTATTTTGTAGTACTACATTTAACTTAGAACAGCTCGTTTCTCAATTTTGGGAAGCTGAAAAGGTACCTGAAATATTTCCTGAATATTCAAGTGAGCAGGAAGCCTGTGAGTCAATCTTTCAAGACACGGTACAAATGGCTGATAATAAATTTCAAGTGTGTCTACCATTAAAACAAAATTTAACAGATTTATGTTTAGGGGATTCATATTCCATAGCATACAAAAGATTTGAAAATTTGGAGAAAAGATTTAAAATAAATCCTGAACTGTTTTTGCAATATAGTAAATTCATTAATGAATATATTGACCTTAACCATGCAAAAATTGTAGATATTAATAGTTATGATTTAAATAGTGGTTCTGTTTATTTCATGGCTCACCATCCTGTAATCAGGGAGGACAAAAAGACTACTAAACTTCGTGTTGTTTTTGATGGGAGTATGAAAACAAAAAATAAAAGGTCTATAAATGATTTAATGTATAATGGGGCTGTAGTTCAAAATGAATTGTTTGATGTATTGATACTTTTTAGGACATATAAATACGTAATTTCGACGGATATAAAACAAATGTACCGAATGATTTCAATTCACCCTAATCATAGACCTTTACAAAATATTTTGTGGAGAGAAAACCTTAATTCGCCAAGTCAATGTTTGCAGTTACAAACAGTTACATACGGTTTAAGAAGCTCTCCATTTTTAGCTACTAGATGCTTAGTAGAACTTGCACATAATGAACAGCATAATTATCCTTTAGCCACGAGGGCTCTATTAAACAATACCTACGTTGATGATATTCTTTCGGGAGGTGACACCATTGAAGAAACCATTCAGTTAAAGAATGAGTTGATTAATATCCTAAAGAAAGGTTCTTTTCAGTTACACAAGTGGTGCTCAAATGACTCTTCGATATTAAATGATATTGCTCTTGAAAATCAACATTTTGATGACGTTGATATTAGCAAAGACAATTTAGTTGTGAAAACTTTGGGTTTGTCTTGTAACATACGTTCAGATTCATTTAAAATATCGTCGCCAAAATGTGATGTCAATGCATGTGTTACAAAGAGGCAAGTTCTTAGCTTTATCTGTAAATTTTATGATCCATTAGGTTTAGCAGGACCGGTTCTAGTAGCTGCTAAGCTGATTATGCAAGAACTCTGGATCAACAAATTAAACTGGGATGATATTCTACCTGAAAAATTACTAAAGTTGTGGCAAGAGTTCGTTCAAAATTTAACAACTATGCCAGTAGTAAATGTAACTCGAAATTTAAATTTTGCTAATGCGGGTACAGTACAGTTAATAGGCTATTGTGATTCGTCTATGACGGCATATGGAGCTGTTCTCTATATTAGAGCAGTTTGTAATGACAAAGTGTATGTTAATTTGCTTTGTTCTAAGTCTAGGATTGCACCCATTAATAAGAAGTTAACTATTCCTAAATTAGAATTAAATAGTGCTTTGTTACTTGCTAGTTTAACAAGTAAAGTTTATAAACTATTAAAATCAAAAATACATCAAGTATTCTTGTACTCCGATTCGAGTATAGCATTAGCATGGATAAAAAAAGAGCCAATAAAATTAAATCCGTATGTTGCCAACAGAGTTAAAAAGATTCAAGACTTAAATTCAAATTTTAATTGGGGTTTCGTTAATACGAGTGAGAATCCCGCTGACTGTTTGTCAAGAGGCATAGAACCTCAAAATTTGGTAACAACTGAAATTTGGTTTCATGGTCCAAAAATGCTCTCAAATATAGAATTCTATCATACAAATTTTCAGTGTAACTTGCCAAGTCCGTTACCTGAAGAAAAGGTACAAACATTTACTCAAGTGTTGGAACCACAAAACCAATCATTTTTTGAAAATTTTTCTGATATAACAAGATTACAAAGAATCGTAGCTTACATATTAAGGTTCATAAATAACATTAAAAATAAAAATAATAAAATTACTGGTAAATTAACTTTAACCGAGCTAGATAATGCACTCAAACGTATTATAAGGCATGAACAAAAATATAACTTTAAAGAAGAGATTAAATGCTTACTCTCTTGTGTGGAAATAAAAACGACATTAAAATATCTGTGTCCATTTATAGATAAAGAAGGTATTTTACGGGTAGCGGGTAGGTTGCAGAATGCAAATATTTCCTACAATCAAAAACACCCAATAATATTACCAAAAAATAATCACATAACTAATTTAATTGTTATGAGGGAACATTTAAGACTTCTGCATGCTGGGCAGAAGCAAATTTTAAGTAGTTTAAACTTAAAATATTGGCTAATAAGTGGCACTAGGGAAATTAAGCGAAACATACATAAATGTGTAACATGTTTTAAACTAAAAGCTCAGTGTTCACAACAATTAATGGGTTCTTTGCCAGAAAATAGAGTCAGTTTGGCCAGGCCTTTCCAGAATGTTGGAATAGATTTTTTTGGTCCGATATACATTAAACAGTCAAGAATAAGAAAACCAGTAATTACAAAATCTTACGTAGCTTTATTTGTTTGTTTCTCTGTCAAGGCCATACATATGGAACTCTTGTCTGATATGAGCACTGAAAATTTTTTAAGTGCATTCAAAAGATTTATTTATAGAAGAGGTAAACCAACGAATGTCTATTGTGACAATGGATCTACTTTTAAGGGGGCAAATAATCAGTTAAACGAATTTTATAAAATTCACAATTCAACAAACCATAAAAATAAAATTGATAAGTTGTGCCTTGAAGAACAAATTAAATTTCATTTTATCCCGAGCTACTCGCCTGTGTTTGGTGGATTGTGGGAGGCAGGAGTGAAAAGTGCTAAATATCATATAAAAAGAGTTATGGGCAACCACCAATTCACATATGAACAATTTAACACTTTAATAATTCAGGTCGAAGGGATTTTAAACTCTAGACCGATAACACAAATGTCGAATGATCCCTCAGATCTAACTTACTTAACTCCGGGTCATTTTTTAATAGGTGCTCCTATTACTAGCTTTCCTGAACCTGATTTAACTGCTGTCCCAGAAAATAGACTAAAGTTTTGGAGGTTGTGTACCCAAGTGAGGCAACACTTTTGGAAAAAGTGGTATAAAGATTATTTAGCGCAGCTACAAAGTAGGCCAAAATGGCATCGCAACTTCCCAAATGTGGAAGAAGGTATGTTAGTCCTATTAAAGGAAGATAATGTTCCTTCATTAAAATGGCCAATGGCTAGAATTGCAAAAGTAGTACCTGGTAAAGACGGCAAAGTCAGAGTTGTCCAAGTAAAAACACAGAATGGAACTTACTTGCGGTCAATTACTAAGATAGCTGTTTTACCAATTTATTAATTTTTTGTAAGTGATTATGTATTGTAATTTATGTATATAGTTTATATGATTATGTAGTTTATAATTTTTTATAGAGACACTATGACAATTTAGTTTTTTATTATAAACACATAAACATTTTATATGTAAACATTTACGTTCCTATTATTATTATAGCCTTTTTATGAGTATTTTATTATTATAGACATTTGTAGTCTGCTTGCATACTTTTGTAAATTATCAAAAAAAAAAAAAAAAAATTTTTTTTTAATTAACCTATTTTATCTTGTTTTTGCTTAAAAAAGACTGGTTAAAGAGTTTTTCCATGAAAAACTGTCGAGGCCCCAGCATGTTGGAAACATATCCAACAAATTATTATATTCAAATAAATGCAAGTATTACTGGAGAGCGCTATGCGCATCTATTGGTAGTAAAAACATATTTTTATGCACTGTTGGTACTGTGGGATGATGTGTGACATTCGCACCCTCATCTCACCCTACCATCGTAGTCTTAAGTTAGCGTTCGCCTATATGCGACGCATACATTAGTCAATGCTGCTATTGAGCATTGTATTATTATAATTTTATGTTTTTGTGCTCTGCCTTATTGGCATCAATAATTGTAAGCTAAATTGTGCTCTGCCTTCTGGCATCATCGTGTAAATTAGTTATTTAGTGGCGTTAGTTGTATTATAGTGAATTGTAGATAGTGTAAATATACCTAAGTGTAAACAGACAACGACGCCGTATCATTTTAACAATTACAGTCCACTCTAAAAAACCTTTATGTAGTTTTTCCTACACTATGCCATTCGAGGAACCTCTATGCAAAATTCGAAGTTTCTTGACCCAGCGGTTTGAGCTGTGGGTTGATAGATCAGTGAGTGAGTCAGTCAGTCAGTCAGGGTATTCTTTTATATAGACCGATATACCAAAAATGGGTCAGATAGAACCAGACCCTAAATCGCTAAGACTCATCAGTCTGACATCATTTCTGTTGAAAAGTCTGGAAAAGGTGCTGGATTGACACATCAGGAGAAACATCCTGAGGATTCTCCTCTGAACGTTCACCAGTATGCCTATCAGCCGGGAGAATCACTTAATAACCTAGTTGGGAAAATCACCCAATCTCTTAGAAAAAAGAGATTGCGATAACGTCGTTTCTTGATATTGAAGGAGCATTCAATAATGTAATTGAAATGAATGAATTCAAACTATGTTTAAAAATAGAATCATAACGTCTCTACAGGGAGAAACTGTCAGATTTAGGGCCGCAACAGGGTGTCCACAAGGTGGAGTTCTTTCCCCCTTCTACGGTCACTGCTTGTGGACGACCTGTTGGCCATTCTTTCTTTGTGGAAAGTCGAGACTCAAACATATACGGACGATCTAATCATTCTGGTCAGAGGAAAATCCGAAGAGGTATTTTCTCATACCTTCAAGAGCTACTAGGTACAGTTCACATTTGGTGTGAGAGGGATCAGATATCTGTTAATCCTTACAAAACTGTAATTGTACCCTTCTCAGAAAAAGAAAGCTGGGTAACTTTGAACCGCCCTCCTTAGCAGGTGAAACCATTCAATTTGCGGAGGAAGTGAAATACCTAGGTGTTACACTGGAACTCCCATCTGTAAAAGGTAATCTAGAAAGCAAGACGTCGAAGAATTAAAATCCTGGGACATCGGGCCCCAACAAATATATTGGATATACGTTATGGTCATAAGACCAATGGTAATGTATGCCTCCATATTTTGGTGATCGGGCTACAACAAATGCCCAAAGCCAAACTCTCTGGTTTACAGCGACAAGCACGACTGGCAATAACGGGCGCAGTACCATACCATCAGCTGCTCTAGAAATCCTCCTGGATTTACCTCCTCTCCACATTTATTTGAGGGGGGGGGGAAATGCTTACGGGTGTGACGTCTACCATGACCAACTATAAACTACCTTTTACCGTCCTGCTTTCTGAAAGAGACGAATGGGACCGGACTAAAACAGACCTACAAAGAGCGGAGAGTTCTTGGTTCACAGACGGTTCCAAAACCCCTGAAGGAACTGGAGCCGGAGAGTACAGTTGCAATCCAAAGGTAAGAGTACGACTATCTTTCAGGCGGAAATTCACACCATTGAACTGTGCGCAAGTAGGCTTGAACAGACGCATCTTAGACACAGATCATTACGAATTTTTTCGGACAGCCAAGCAGCTCTTAAAGCATTTCATATCGTAAAACAGTCTGGAATTACCAAAAGGCTCTAACCCGATTGGGTGGAAACAACAAGCTGATTCTGGTCTGGATACCGGGCCACTCGGGCATTGAAGGCAATTAAATTGCCGACTATTAACCAGGGAAGGTCCGGCATTGAAATTTATCGGACCAGAACCAGGGCTTGGCATATTTTCAGGAAATGCGAAAACAACCATTTTGGTCTGGACTGAGAGGAAAATCGACCAGTACTGGCCAGAACTACCAGGATTAGAAATTTATTACGTATCCTGAAATCAAGAACTAAAAAACTATTAGAGTTAAATAGGTTACACCTAAGATTCCTAGATGGCTTATATGCTGTGCACTGCAGACTAAATCATCACCTACACAGACATCGAATAGCGGATAACGCTGAATGCCGACTGTGTTTGGAGGAGGATGAAGCGGCAGCGGAAGTTCTATGTACCTGCCCTGCTGCAGAAAGAACCAGGTTCTCACTTTTTGACAAAGGGCAACTGCTGCCAGCGGACCTGGACAATCTCTCTCCCAATAAGGTATTCGGCTTTATTACAATTCTGAACCCATTGGATGAATAATCAGGAGTGAACCACAATAGACCAGATAGTCACAGTGGAGGGTCTGTGTATTAGCCCACTCAACCTAACCTAGTCTAACGCTAAAACATAAATAAAAGTGGGTTTTCGACAGCTCTTCGTGTGTCTGTATGTGTTTGTGTGTATGTGTGTGAAATATTTTTTCCTTCACGACAACTTCCGCAAAAATAGTAAATAATATTTAAACTATATATGTATTATTATATTATAGTATTAGAAACCAAGTGCTCCCCAACCGCATAATGGAACGAGATGTCAGATACATTCAGTACAGTGATTTATCTAAATCTGGAAAGTGATAAGAACATTTTATCGCTTGAACTAAATAAAAATGTTGGATAACCCTTCATTCAATATTTTTGCTTGTTTCCATAATAAGCCCATAATTATAGCATAATAGCAATCTCCCGTGTTCTCGTAAATTACGTATGTCTTTCCTGCGAAATTTCGTAGGCGTTACAGAGTATGCAAATATAAACAGACATGTAATAAAATAATAATTTATGTGCGAATATTAATTATCATTTAACATCAGTGAGGTATTAAATTAGAACGTTCGATGATGTATCTACGAACAGGATGTAAAACACCCTCTTTACACAAAGGTGTTATAATTTTTGCGTTATTATTGGTATTAGCATTAATAGTTATTTTTTCGTCTGCAAATTCATTCTGCATACATAATTTATTTAACACCGTGAATAAAAATAGAAGTGATACTTCAACTGATTGTATTTCTTAGTTGTTAAATTTATACAGAATAGAATTCTTTTTTAGTGAAGTAACATATCCATTGAACAAGCAATAAACTGGACACCTATTATTTCTGATTTGTAATAATGCAATAAAAGACTTCGCGCTCTAGTATAAATTATTCCTCTTTGATTTAGTTTACATCCATTTTATGAAAAATGCATTGGAACGAAAATATTTGCAAAGAATTTTTCTTTGCACGTTTTCTCCAAGTTCAGACAAAAAATTTTAGTCGCAAAATGTGACCTTGAAAACGGTTCTCCTTATTAATTATACCAATTTCCAAAACACCCGGAAATTTTTATTCGAAAACTACTTATTCGCTGGACTAATCGTATATTTTGAAATATGCAAGCAATATGAAAGTGCCTATCAATAATCAACATAAATGATAGTACAGTACCTAGATGTCAAAAATATGTTTAGGAATAATCTGATAAGTAACGATAATTTTTTTATAGGTTATTATTGTAATAAAAGATATCATCTTCAGTTTCTATATGGTCCAGACACTTGCTTTTACCTTCAAGGGGTGAAAACCACCCCTAAATTTAGATATTTAAGTTTTTGAAATCGCTGATTACGAATCTGAAGGCAAAACTAAGAAATTTAAAATGGCGTCTCCAACATGGCGGATCGAAATTTTTTCTAAAACAAGTGTTTTAAATGGACAAAAAACTGAGCATCTAGATGATGCTTATACAGGGTGATTTACCACGACATGCGGAAAATAAAATGGCGTTCTAGTCTTATATGTTGGAAAGTCCATGCAAAATTTTAGAGTGATCCTAGGTAATTAGTAATTTTTGTTGCACTAGGGCAAGGAACTTAGCTGGGAAAGAATATATAGGAGATGTTTACGTTTCCTTAATTGGCATAAAAAGTTAAGCTGGCGCGTCCTCAACGCGCCACATTTTTTGCTTTCGGTCGAATCCCGCGGCAGGTACAAAGTACGACCGACTTTGGTGTTTTTTGTTATCGACGGGTTTAAGTAAATATCCTACTTTTTGTTGTAGAGTTCACTGGCAAGGGGTCAATGTTTCGGAAAGATTAAAATAAAATTTTAAATTGTATTCGTTGATCGATGTTCAATACGCCATTCGGCGCTTAGAACAGTGCATTTAATGGAACATTTTCTTTGACTTCCCATTATTTTTAAGTTTGTTGTGCTGTATTCTACAAAATTATTCTATTTTTTGCTATTTTTGTAGTGTGATTAAAACCAAAAAGTCACTTCTACCCTCTCCAGCTTTGCTGTCAATCCCAACTCTGATGAAGGAGGAGGGTAAGTGATATGGCTGGCCCGCGTTACGTCAGATTAGTTAAAGCCATAGGCTACAAAAAGATAAGGCAATTTTTTGGTTACATTTTTTAAACTTTTCATTTTTTTTAACTCCTTTCGGTGGAGACAACCTACTGATAAATTTTCCGCATGTCGCATATTAACGAAAACATGCGCGGATATTTTTACCAGTGGCATAGTGTCATCTGTGGTATAAGGATGTGTAATTGCAATAAAAGTTCCGCTGCAGGTACCAGACAAGACCTGTCTACCTGTAGTCCCCTAAGTTCCGTGCAGGCCGAAAGTGCTACGAAAGCACTTAGACCTGCACTTCTTCGAGCTACACAGCTCATTCTGTCCCTTCGATGATCCGGATGACAGGATGTCAATTGACTTTCTGTGTACAGGCAGTCAATCATAGCCAAAAACTAGTGAAAGCCATTATACTCTTCGCGGATTTACTGATCATTTTATATAATTGTTACACATTCTATAGGATACTCTTTTCTTGTAAATAATGTTAGTTTTTGGACATTCTAAATTTTGTGATACTAAATTTATTGTGAAAAAAAAAATTATATGAAAAAAAAAATGAAAAAAAAAACAACCACCCTGTCAGGGATTCGTACACAAGATCTTTGGATTGCAAAGCAAAACAACAACAAAAATAATTTATCAGCAATTGGGTGTACATATAACGTGTCTCGTCGGAACCTGGCCCGGAGCCAGCCAGACAACCACGGTGACAAAAATTAAGAATTTTTCTTTTATTTAGATGATTAATAACTTTTTTATTTAATGATTGATTTTTTTTTCCAAAAACAATAGGGTTCTTCCTCTAGCTAACGCTAACTTACTTTCCAAATTTCAATACAATCGGGCTTTTCTTTTTTAAGTTATCGTGCTTACAAGAAACGTGACGGACAGACGGATAGACGGACGGACGGACAAACGGACATTTTGAATGATATGAAAATTTTTTGTCTGCGAACGATATTTACGGATTTAGAAATGTACCGATCAAATGCAATATACTCTTCGTTTTCGTATTTGCGAAGAGTATAATAACTATTCTTAAATAATTGTGTATTACTGTATATAATTACAACTGCCTTCACATTTTAAAAATATAAAACATAAAACTAAGTAGCTAATATTTTGTCTGAATTATTATGCCTGAACGCATTTTATGACTGCCCAATCCGCGCACCGTTATGCTCGCGCACACTACTTTTTCATTTTTTTTCGAAAACCAATTATCAAAAAGTAATGTTTTTTTTTTAAATAAGCTAAAAAAATAGCACTTCAAAATGGTAGACACAATTGTTCAACACTGCATTTCATTCAAAAGATATTTATTTAACTTTAATTGGAATTTTTTATACAAAAAAATCTTTTTTTTTCAAATTCAATTTTCACTACTTTTTTCTGAATAATGACCATATGGAAAATATATGTAAAGAATAGAATTTTTCTTCTCATAGCAAAATCTGACAGAAAGTGAAGTACGTTTATAACCATTTTTCGAAAAAAATTGAATCTATCGAAAAACAAGCGACAAAAATTAAGAGAATATATTTTTTTAAATTAAATAAATAATAACTTTTTTCATCAGTGCCAATGGATATTGTCTCAGAGTAGATTAAAACTTGCCCAACTGTTACGAATAACCCTAGGCCAGGTGAAGTGTAAAATGAGTAATTTGTACTAAACTTCGCCTAGTAAAGTTGTTTTATTATTATTATTTTTTTTTTTTTTTTTTTTTTTTTTTTTTTTTTTTTTTTTTTTTTTTTTTTCGGTTTCCCGTTGCCGGACAGGGCTTCCGTGGCCTCCGACACCACACGGTAGCCGCGCCGGCTAATTAATTACAGCCACTCTCCACGACCTGTGGAGTTAGTGACTGTAAACACCTGAATCATGTGCCCTAAGCAGACGAAGGGACCCCAAGATAACCGCCTTCTGCATCTGACCTGCCAACCATTCTGCCGAATTCTGACAGGCCGGTATGATCTTTAATTCTGAGAGCAGCGAAGGCTTCATCCCTCCGAGTACGCCGATTATTAGGACGACCATCTTGACCGAGTAGTCTGGGTACAGCATTTGGAGCTCATACCGGAGATCACGATATTTGGTCCGTTTTTCCCCCTCCTTCAAAGCGATGTTTGTCTCAGCAGGTGCTGAGAATTCGATGACAAACATCACTTTGTTCTGATGGTCGAGGAGGACTATGTCAGGCTTGTTGGCTTGAATGAGCCTGACGGTCGGGAACGAGTAGTTCCAATAAATTCGGCACCTCTCGTTCTCGACAACGGACTCAATATCTCCGGGGATGTAAGGCAGCACTGGTGTTTGATCTACCCCGTACGAGTGCCTTAGATGGTAGTATAGCACTCGTAAAGCCGCGTTATGGCGGTGGATGTAGGCCGAAATCGCGTATATCGGGCATGCTGAAAGCAAATGCATCAGCGATTCCGGCGCCTGACGGCAGGTCCTGCAGTTGATATCAGGGACCTCTACACCCATTACGCGGCTTCGGTAGACCAAGGTGTTTATTACACCATCCTGACAGGCCACAATGAATCCCTCGGTCTCCGACTTAAGCCCAGCTGACCTTAAAAAGGCGAATGTCAGCCTAGTCGATAAACCCAGTGTTTCTATGTTCTTATTATTATTATTATTATTATTATTATTATTATTATTATTATTATTATTATTATTATTATTATTATTATTATGTTTTGTTGTTTCTCGCTTAGTGTGGTATTATCGGTATTCATCGGCCGAGGCAAGATGAAAACGAACTATTGTAGGCTCAAAAATTTGCGCACAGTGTGGCACGTATTAAGGACAATCGATTTCTGTATATCACTAACTAAGAAAGGGGGAAGGCCCAGGGTGACTAAGTTTCTGACGCGGGATCGAGGTACAATGCCGGTAGTGGATATTATTATTGGGAGGATGACAACACTATCTTGCCCCCATTGCTGCCTGCCAGCTAAGTCAGCATACTTCGCTAACTTGTTTTGTGCAGTTTTCTGGATGTTATTGGAATTCGGGATAGCAATGTCAATCAGAAAGGTCTTTTTCTGGAGCTTATTGACCAAGATAATATCTGGTCGGTTTGATGGTAGGGTTCTGTCTGTAAGTACCGTTCTGTTCCAATAAAGCCGGTAGTTCTCATTCTCTAGGACGCTCTCAGGTGTGTAATGGTAATATGGGCTGGTATTTTCTGTAAGGTGGTGAAGTTGCGCAAGTTTTAAATGTAAAATTTTTCCTACACAGTTGTGGCGGTGCAGGTACTCTGTTGGCGCAAGAGTTGTACACCCGGCGGTAATGTGTTGGATGGTCTCGGAGGCGTTTTAAAAATAACATACGGTAAAAGAGTTGCATAATATAATATTTTGTATGTAAACATATATTTTGACACAGTTCAATTTGAATACAATCCTCCCAGAGGTTCTATTCCACAAAGAAAATCGTCGCCCTCTTCTTCTTCATCGTATTTTTCATAGTTTTCTTTATCAAAGGAATCTGTAACTGTGAGTCGTAGATTAGCATCACTCACTTCGTGAAATGGATGTTCTTTTTCCATATAATTCAGTTCTACCTTGTCTATATGCTTACAACGGCTTCCCATTCTTTAGCGGGCCTGACTATGCAATGCAATGTTTTACCCTTTACTCTGACACACGGTTTTTTCGAAGGTCCGAATTGTTCTGGGGAAGAAATTTCGCATTGAAAGTAGGATTATTTATATAAATTACATTAATCACCTGGCAAGAGGCGAATTGGACGTCCTCCAAAGCATTGGGCTGATGTCACCAAGGAGCTGATGGGAAAGAGCTTCAATGAGGCTGTGCCTCTAAAAGGCAACCGCGATAGATGGCGTAATGCCACTAGGAGTGCTATACAGCAAGTGCAGGGCAACTAGAATAATTTTCATGAAACACAAAAACTCTGGAAAGACGTTGTGAATAAGAAGAAGAATTCAATCGCCGCCTGCAAGCAAAACTACTGCAGGGCAGGCTGCAGTCTGCGCCGCACAGGCTAGTCATGGGTGATATTTCACTGCCAGTGATTAAATCACCGTGATTAGGAAATCGACGATGGAAGAACTAAAATCATTGTGATTAGTGATTTTAATAGCAGCATAGCAAATAGCTCTATAACCTCACCGTACCGTGTCAAAGGCTGTTTTCCAATGCCGGAAAAAGTACGCAATGAAAGACGAAGTAGACTAAATGACCGAAAAACAAAAATGCCACTATTAAATAATATGTCAACTACAAATATTCCAGTATAACTAATAAGTTTAAAATTATTATTCATTTAGTAAGTATGTACTCGTTTATTTTCTATTATATAAAATATATCAATATAAAAAATTCCATTTACATTTTAGTTTCAGTTTGTATTTCTGCGGAGTGCAGCGGTATAAGAATGTCACGGTAAAAATCAACATCGCGATATCGTCCATCTCTACTTACAGGCTACCGCCGCCGAACACAACTCTACCGCAAACCACCGCTGCCACTGGTGTCGACATTGAACGATGGAGTGTACAAACTCGTTTCTGCGCATATTTTTTGCTGACCTCTTCCCATAGTAATACCACTATACTTCCAGATGTCCAAAACAGAAATTGGGAAAAAACGAAAGTCATCCTCAATTTGGTAGCTTCCTTATTTGTCCCTATCATGTTTTCACTCATGATATTTTTAGAATTATTTGACGAAAAATATTTTTAAATACCTTTTTTTTAAGCTAAAATCCCAATTCTCAAGTCGTTATAACTTAAAGACTATCAATTTATATGAACAGTTGCATGGAACCTTTTCATAATATAGAAACTTTTCTTTGGTGTATTTACTAATAAGTTGACAAACATGAACGAAATCTAATTCATACGACATTATTCCGAAGTTAAAACCTTTAGTTACTGTACTATTAATATACCCCATACCAAAGTTGCAAAAAAGGGTTAAACCCCAAAAGTGGTGGCGACCAAACATGGGGATGGCCAACACGATGGTGATAGTCGCGCGGTCTCTACCCCCCCCCCCCCCCCTCGAACTACCCCCGCAAAACTCCCCTTTTTCCATTGTTCGTCAGGCATTTGTTGGATCGGTTTCTTTTTTTAGGAAACTCAATATGTCCTGTAAAGTTTCGCAACCAGACATCCTAACGACCCCCAGGGGTTGAAACCACCTCCTCCCTTAATACCGAAACGTGCAAAAATCATCCAAACGTGCTGAAAATTGTTTTCTGTACGTTTTTATTATTATTTAGCCCCCCCCCCCCACCTAGCCAACTATCTCTAAATGCATAAAACGAGAAATGGCTTCTTACAACCGAAATTTTACTTCGTCATTTTTCAAACAATGTAACCGTGGTTGTAAGACCGGGTGTAACACGAGGTGTAGCTGCATAAAATTAGGTGTAAAATGTAGGCCATTCTGTAAACATTGTAGAGGTAATGATTGCGATAATAGCGAGTGTAATGAAAATCCAGATATATCAGAAGATAAGGATAGTACTATTGATGATATTCAAAAGCTGATCCTAGAAATTTTAATACAGAATGATAATGTTATTGACGATGAGACTGACGATAGTGACGATGATGATAAATGTACCCAGATGGAAGTAAGTCTCATTAAAGAGTGTAATGTCCATTGCGATTGACCAGAAAAATGTGATCTAATTTGTAAACGCCGAAGAATAAATTATCATTTTTTAATAATAATCATATATGACGCATGCCTAGCATAAGAATAAAAATTATGTACATAATGTGAAAAAAATATATATAATAAAAAAATCGACTATGCACATACACGACTATATATACATGTGCGTAACCCGTCATATCAAACTTCTCTTAAGCTGCAATAAAAAAATTCTCTCACTAGAAAACCTGATCCAATGAGAGGAAGATAAGAAAAATCGATGTCTTTGGGCATGCAAGGGTAGTTTTTTAGGACTAATAGAGAAAGTGATGCCACGAACGTGTTCTCCACTCTTGAAAACGGGCGATACCCTCTTTAAAACCTTCTCTTTGGGGGACACTACAGGATTGAGGGAGGGGGTGGTTTCAACTCCGGGGGTCGTTAGGATGTCCGATTGCTAAATTTTACAGGACATATTGAATTTTCTCAAAAAAGCCCGATCCAACAAGTCTTCGCATGCCTGACATCGAAAAATGGGAAAAAGGGTGGGATCTTTGCGTTTAGGGGTAGTTCGAGGGAGATAGGGACCGCGCGACTATCACCATCGTGTTGGCCGCCCTCGAAAACGAAGCTACCCTTGCACTTTTGAGGTTTTTGCAACTTTGGCATGGACTAATATATGCCGTAATTTGTGGCAATACACTCTCTATCTATCGATTTACCATTCTCTTCTCTATCCACATGGTCATGGCGTTAATTTGTTTATTTTACTATACACATTAATTTTATTTAAATATGCTACATTTGACATCTAATACTTCAAAATTTGCCTAAAACCTACCTAAGCACGGGGATGATTCACAGTGTGACGAGATCAACAATTTTTGGACAAAATTCTGAAACTTATGAAACTCATCCACAATAAGCTTGTGATTATAGGAAAGAGAAATTTAAAAATCCCGCTGACATATTAAGGCGCTTTTTATGGCGTGGAAACCAAAATAGAGCTCAGTAAAATTCTAAATTTTCGGATTGCTATAGAATTCGACCACCGGTTCAACGAAAAACTACACAGGCCCACAAAAAAAAAGTTATTTGAACTGGACCTCTGAATATACTTTTCTTTAGTAGTTTTTCTCGCTGATTATGAATCTGAACTCAGAATGGGGGGTTCACGCACATATTACAGAGAAAAACCCGAAAAACTGTCAGAAAATGCGTTTTTTATGGTTTTCTGGGTGGTAAAATATGCATGCCTAGCCGAACACGCGTTCGGCTAGGCTGCATGTATTTTTTTTGCTTTTTGCCCCACTGACCTCGAATCTATTGTTAGAACCCAGGGCTAATTATCAAAATGTTGAGGAGAATTTAAAAAACCGTACAAAATCGCGTTTTTCTGAAATCGATCGGCAATGTCTACATTTTCGGCGCGATTTCAGATCGAAAAATGCACAATTCCAGTATTTTAGTCCATTGCTAAGAAACTATCAGAAAACAGACCGGGAAAGAACAGTTGCCAAGCAACGATTAACAAAACCGTACGGGAATGTTACTTTCCCGGCCTAGGCCGGGAAAGTAACATTCCCGTACGGTTTTTTAATGTATATTTTAGACAGCACATAAATACACGCAGACAAACAAACTCACATTAAAATTGCATTTATTAGTAAGCAGATAGATTGCAATGAAGAAATGTTATGCATTAATACAAATTCCTTAATTTATAATAATACTGATTGTGATTTCAGAAAAAATAGTATGTGTACTTAATAATTGCAAAGTGTAACTTCATGAACATTCATGACAAATCATTCTTAATTTGGGAGAGGAGTGACTATTTCATCAAAGGATTTTTTTCATTACTTTTCCGTTGATTTGGAGGTTGAAGTTTAAAGAATTTCACTAATGGAATTGGAAATCGTGGTAGTCGAATTCTATACGAATTCAAAATTTGAAAATTTTACTTAGTTATTTTGATTTCTAAAAACGACCTCAACCGGTCAGTGGAATTTTAAAAAATATTTTCCCCATAATCACAACCTTATGGACCAGGAGCCCGCCGACCACTAACTGGGTGTCATAGGTTTACTCCCAAAATGTCTGAATTGTTGTTAATTTGGGGCAGTAGAGCACAGAAATGATCATGCCAGCCATTTTTTTTGGGACAGGGGCGTACGGCAGACCCCCCCAAAGGCGTAGGAAATATGACTTGTAAAAGTAAAAAAAAAGTCACAAATGGGTCATAGGTTTACGCATGGGGGTTGGAGGGATTTCTTAATTTACCCCCAAAAATTATGAATTCAGACTCCCATTCATTTTGGGCGTTACAAGGAAGCGCTACGCTCGCCCAAATTTGAAAAAAAAGTCAGATGAAAAAAATTATAAGTTTATGAATGGAAATCAGGAACCTGGTAAATATGAACCTCCTGAGTGCGAAAAGACATTCGCCATCTTTGAAAAGTGGTGCGAACGTCTTGCCTTTCACGATAATTGACGGCGTATCGGAGCTCCTACCGCATGTACTAGTTACCCTTGTAATTCGATGTGTCATAAATTTACGACTGGCGATCAGAAACTTGGTAATTATGAACCTCCTGAGAGCAAAAATATATTCGCCATCTTTGAAAAGTGGTACGAAGGTCTTGCCTTTCACGACAATTGACGCCGTATCGTATCTTCCTACCGCATGTACTGGTTATCCGTGTAATTGAATCAGAAACTTGTGTGCGCGCGTGCGTGTTTGTGTGTGTGTATGTCACATGTACAAGAGGGTAATTAAAGAGAGAATAATTAAAACGAGAAGGGAAACTAATCAGAAAAAAAAACTTTATTAGAATAAAAATAAATAATTATAGTGAAACCAGGCGCTTAGGCGATTCAACCCCCTCTAGCTCTTCCTTGTACCGCTAAAAGTTAAAGGGAGTCTGGATTCATGATTTTTGGGGGTAAATTAAGAAATCCCTCCAACCCCCATGCGTAAACCTATGACTTATTCTTGACTTTTTTTTAATTTTACAAGTCATGTTTCTTACATCTTTGGGAGCCTGCCATACGCCCCTGCCTCAAAAAAAAGGTCATTTCTGTGCTCTACTGCCCCAAATTACCAACAATTCACACATTTTGACACCCAATTAGTGGTCGGCGGGTTCCTGGTCTATTATACTTGATCGGCTTCATATGTTTCAGAATATTGGACAAAAATAGTTATTCTGGACCATTGTGTATTGAAAGTTTCTCTGCTACTGTAATTTGGATAAAAATAAAAATATATATAAATAATTTTAATAACGTGCATAAGAAGGTTTTGCCTATAGTGAATTAATGATACATGGTTTAAATTTGCTTTAAAATTTAACATAAAAAAGACCTGGTTTGTATGCGCCTCAAATAAAATTATTTTTTATTTTAGTTGTTCTGTAACACGAACGGCGCCAGCAGGTCAGGCCTGTCAATTAACTTTATCAGATTTCCTATCATCTAATACCGACATTCCTTGCCGCTCTTAAATTGGTAATCGATAAGAGTTCGATCTCATAAAGCACAATTTTGAATTTCTAAAGAATAAATTACGAACTGTTATATTATCAATACTATAATTCATTCATGGGGGAGATATGTGTGAAATTAACAATATTTATTACATAAAATAAGAGTTCAAGTGTACCTGAAATTGAAAACAGAAGTTCTTGTTTTTAAAGTCGAAATTTCTATGGATTTTTTATGTACTAAAATTAATTATATTGAGTATCGGGGATACGCTATGATTTGAGATATTTTCCGATGCACTCATTCTGGCAGTTACCGGAACTATTTAAAATAAGTAAATAAATTGAAAAAAAATTAAACCAGCTGCAAAAAAAGGTCGCTAAAAATTATTAAATAAAATTTCACCGCCGCGCGTCGCCGAGTTCTGCACCTGGTTACATAATATCGACATTGAATATAAGACACTTTTTTTTAGGTTTTAGTAGCTACTAATTAATGTGTTTATACTTAGTCGGCTAATGCTCAGTTTGGGGCCATAGGTCGTTCGATTATCTCGTTGTTAAGATCGTTTAAAATGTTATACTAGGTTACCAATATCTTTGAATTAAAGCCAAAAGTCATTACTTGATATAATCTATTTATTAGGGCGCCAACAAGCCTATACTATGCTACTCAATGAATCCTAACTTTAATCCCGTTTTAATAAAACTACTTCAAATATGGCTTATGATATAAATATTTAAAAGATATGGTACTAAATAACTTCAACAAACATATGCCACAAGTAAATAGTAATTTAAAAAGTAATTTATATCACGGAAGATATTCAAGATGCAATTTTGAGATTTAGCAATCTACCTGTTATAGATCCGTGAGATCTATTTACCGCTAAGTTCAGCCTGTTGTTACTACATTACGTCATTTGGGTTATACAATTTATTGTATTATACATACTGCCCCTAGATATTTCTTAGATTGCCAACTATTTACCATTTAATTTAAATGATGAAAGAATTTATTGAGGAAATTACGAAAGCTAAGCTGTATGCCAAGAGGTTTCAGTTTTCCTGTCCAACCCTTGGAATATGAATGCTGAATTATCAGAGGTAAGACACCAGAGACTATGGCATGTGGTGTTCTCAGAATTTTTTTGTAAAATATCTCAACTATTTCCAGATAATAATTTCAGTGCATTCAGATTTATTCAATTCATTAATGCAATTTGTATAATATGCATTTACGTTAACAAACTAGGTTAACAAACTAGCTGGCATTCTGCTTTAGTTTTTAGTTTTTAATAAAAGTGAAACGAGCTCAGAAAGGTCTAGCCAGCTTCAGATCTCGATCAGAAAATGCTTTTAATTATAAAATCTAAAATGGCAAACCTTTCTACAGGAAATCCTTACTCTATGATCAAGAGGAAATAATATTACACCCATCATGTATACAAAAAAGTGTGGCAAATTCAAATGGTGAAGGTTCACAATTTTACAAGATTTAACTATATTTTTAAAACAAAACTAGGTATCTAGTAAACTTCTACATACATGTTTAATAAGTTATTAATAATGAAATGTTATTTTTAGGTTATGTAATTGTTTATGTAACAAACAACTAAGATATACCTCATCTTTCTGTTTACAGGTAGCAGTACCATATCCAGAGGTTTACATAAGAAATAACAGGAGGATTTAAGACAAAACATAAAATGGAGATATCATATATATTATAATCCAAATGGAAATCTACATATCCAGTCTTATACCTAATTACGAGATTTACCTTTATGGATGTAAATATCTGGATTTAAGTATATAAATATTTCAACGTGATTGACCAAATATCATAAACTCCATACGTTTATTCTAAATATGTTATAACCGTAGCGTTCCTTCCTTTTGAAACGTTACATGAATGTGGTTAAAAATACGGTTGAATAATGAAAAAATATTATTGTGGGTAATTCAGCAGGTAACTTTCAAAGAAACCATTGATCTAAATCTGAGCATTTTATTTCTAAAAACGTTTGAATTAGTTTTTTACAACGAACTCAATATCGATATTAGGTAATCAGGTTCAATTAACCGGGCGAGGGTGAAACTTTATTTCAATTTTTAACGACCTTCTTTGAAGGCGGATAATTTTTTTTACCCTTTCCAATGGTCTCTTTATTTAGCTTCTACACAGTAAAATAAAATATATGTCGTTTTACATTTCTAAAGCCTTAACGACAACTCGTTATCCATAAATACTAAAATCTCCATGTTTTATGTTTTGCAAACATATCGCAATTATGGCAGCCATACTGTATATGCCATATAACATAAGCTGCTCCTCAAATACAACTACCAGGCTGCTGGTTTCCGGATTTTCTTCCGCGTAGACTTGGTTGAATGGTTGAGCAGAAACATTCCTCCCGGTGTTTCCGACCTTACATTCTTCCATGCCTTTACGGGAGCAGACTCACAGTGTCCAGTATTGGGAAAATTAGTGTCTGGAAAACCAGAATATCTTTCGAAGAGTCTTGCGACGTATAAGATAAGGGTGTGGGTGGGTAAGTAGGCGTGATGGGGGAAAGGGTTAGTGGAGAAGATAGTCCAGATAAACTTTAAAAAAAAAAAAGGACTTTTGGAGGAATTCTAAACACTTTTTAAATGCAAAAAATTTAGCGATACCGTTCCTGGATTCTGGTTATCTAATACTTAATAGAGGTAGAAGAGATATGGGCGAGTGGGGGGGGGAGGTTCCGTTTGGGGTGAAATCAATTGATGACAGATCAAAAGAAAATTATTTTTTAAAATTTAAATCCAAAAATAAAATAGGCCTAAAACCGGCCTTAGCTACCCCCCTCCTTTCAGGAAGAAATCTCAATTTGTTTATTATTTATAAGCGGCGGAAATGCAAAAATTAACGTATCTCGGTTTCAAATGAAGTAGTGGGCATTATATTTTCTTTTAGGTTGGTTTCTTCATCTACTTTCATGATTCGTTTACAGTTAGTTTTTGGTTTCTTAAAAATTCAGAATGTTATATAAATTTGTTTTCAATTAGAATTTCGAACATTGTAAACAAATTAAAAAAATGATTTAAATGAAGAAACCATTTTTTTTAACACTATTGTAAAGTAAGTACATGTAAAAACATGCATTCTGAAAAAAATGCCTCCTACGAGTTGGGGCACTTAAACAACAAGGGATTGAAATTTTGAAAAATTTTAGCCATTTCAATGGCTAAATATTTTAAATAAAAGGCACGGTTTCAACTAGCTACGTTAACATGTTATATTTCTTAAATTATCAAAAAAGAATTAATCAGCTTTTATTCTTTTGCAAACAAATTATCAGAAAGTTTATTTGTAAGTTTAGTATTATTTGAAATTTTTTGCGAACAATTCACTATTTTTATTTTTGCCTTGTGATTACTAGGACCGGAGTATAAGGAAATAGCAGACAATTTTAATTTTACAACATAAATTGCTTAACTTTTATATGAAGCAATGAACTGTTTTAATCCAAAACTTCTCATTGTACTTGTTGATACACCTGTCATACCATTCAACATTTATTTTGACTCCACTAATAAAGGTTTTTAATAGTTTTACGGAGACCAGCAATTATTTACTTGGCGCATTCAGAAGAATTGTTCATAAAATGTTAGTCATCAGTAAATAGTTTCACCCGCACTCTAGAAATAACTTAATTATGTACAGGAATACTTGATATTATTTTGCAACACCCACATACTTGGCGCCTCTTGTAAATTTACAATAAATGCACAATGTAAAAATAGACAACGTTATTAAACAGGTATTAGTCATAATAGAACCGCTTAGAATGTAATAATAAATCAATTATATACGCTTATTCCTTGATGTTTATAATGGTGCATGAAGGGCTATAGGGAACAACAGCGGTTATAATCAATTATACCAATAACTATATAATAAGAGGAATAAAGCAAGTTAATAATCACAACCATTCATATAAATAATTCATATGAATATTCATATAAAATAGTGTAGATTTATTATTGCGGTGTATCGTATATGCGTATATGCAACAGTTCATATTAGCGTAACACGATGATTGACCATCAGCCAGTATCCCATAAATGAGGAAGTGAAATATGTAGTCTAAATTAAAGATACTATATATAAAAAAACACAGTAGGTGCTTTCAAAGTTAGTAGAAGAAACGCATATATACCCCAGTAAATAAAGACAAAATTGAGGCCAAAATAGGAAAAAATTACGAGAAAGCTGGTTTTTTGTGGAGACCTTCATTGAGATGTCCTTAGTACATCCTGAGAAGTTCGAGCAATTTGAGCCATGGGTTCTTTTGGGGGGGGATTAAAGGGGCGATTTTCAGTTTTTTGCCATTATCTCGAACATTTTCGACAAAAATAGTCATGAGCAAAAATATTTCTTATAAAATTCTACATAAAAAAGGTCATTACACTTTTTTTCGTAGGATCAATCGTTTCAAAGATATAGCGTGTTTGCTGGCCACTATAATATTAAATAGTTCTGAAGTACGTACAGTACGTACATAAAATGTTGTGTGTCTAATTGTGAGGACAAAGTTTCACAAAGACATCCATTCCCATTCAAGAAAGACGTTACTCGATTTAAAAAATGGTTAGAAATCATCAAGCAGTAGAAAAATAGTAATAAACAAATAGTAGAAGCAGCAGAAAAACAAATGCGGTTGCAGATAAATTATTTCTAGTTTCTACTGTTTCTACTGTTGTTTTGCTTTATAAATATTCTATTTGTCTTCGTAGATAATTCCCAAACAGCAATATTATATGTTAAAAGGGGGTAGAATATATAGAAAATATACTTCTTGCAACTAAATTTCATTCAGTCATTTACATATTGTCATGCTAATAACAAAACAATAATGGTTGGTGAGGATGTTGATTTGTTGATAATTTTAATTGCAAGAGCCGTTACCTGAACACGAAATTTATTTTTTAAAACCAGGAAAAGGCAAAACCGAAACCAAAATATACTCACCGAACAGTTTGGTCCAGTTCAGCAATACCAAAACGCATATTTTATTGATCCATGCTATTAGCGGATGTGATACAACATCCGCATTGTTTCATATTGGGAAAAAAAGTCATGAAGTTGCTTCAAAATCGCGCGGACTTACAGGATTGTGCCGAAGTTTTCAAAATGCCACACACTTCGCGCGAATTAATTACGGAACATGGAATTAAATTACTTCTGGCGATGTACAGTGCTCCTACGAATGAAAACTCTATTGATCAGTACAGGTATTACTCATTTGTAAAGGCAACCAGACTTAACAGACCAGTGAAATTGTCCAATCTACCACCCACATTCAGTGCAGCACAACAGCATTTATTTAGCGTGTATCTCCAGGTCCAAAAATGGCTTGATAATGAGTTAAATCCTGAAGACTGGGGATGGAGGATCATCAACAATAGACTGGAACCTATTCAAAACCTCTTGTCACCGGCTCCAAATCAGTTGATCAATACTATATTCTGCAACGGTACCAAAGGCTGTAACGCTAGTTGCAGCTGCAGAAAACTAGGTCTCCGCTGTTCTGCAGTATGCGGGCATTGCCGTGGGCAATCGTGTTTGAACGCCGCGACGGAAGAAATAGATAGTAACAATGGAGCTATGGATATATAGAAGATTTCTATCTTCTATATACCCATAGCTCCATTGTTATGGAGCAGTTGGAGATACGATACCATCAACTGATCAGCCAATTGGCGAAGCTCTTTATGAAGAGGACGATGAAGTTGATACGGAATTAGATCTGCTAGAAGAGAATTAATGATTTATGCAAAGGGTTGTTTTGAGTGTCAGATGTGGATCAGGCCTACTATTTGTTATTGTTAAAAAAATACAGACATTGTATCTTTCCGTAACTTTTACTCAAAAACGATTGATCCTACGAAAAAAAGTGTAATACCCTTTTTTGTGTAGAATTTTATACTAAATATTTTTGCCCATAACTATTTTTGTCGAAAAAGTGATACTGGCAAAAAACTGAAAATTTCCCCTTTAACCCCCCCCCCCAATAAAAACCATTTCTCAAATTGCTCGAACTTTGAAGGTCTCCACAAAAAACCAGCTTTCTCGTAATTTTTTCCAGTCGAGATGTCTTCATTTACTGGGCTAATACGCATACTTCAATCAAATAAAAAACGATACGAAAATTTTTTAGTCAGCTGCAAAAAAATACTAAAACTAAAATATCTGAGGAAGATTTACCGTCACATTTGTAGTACTCTGATACGTTAAATGATTACTTTGTTTCTGAAATAAATACTACATCTACAGTAAATGATATTTTAGTTTAAATTTTTATAATAATAATATTCATTCAAGCATATATGAACCTAGTTTTAAACCTATCGAAGAATATAATGTGACTGAGATAATAAATTCTATTAAAACTCATGCCACAGGCCTCTCAATTTACGATATTAAACTTTTCATGCCATTTTGTCTTCCTGCCATAACACATATAATAAAGGAGGGGTATCGATAAGCTAAGAAAATTGACCTCAATATATGACAAAAAAATTTAACTATTTATATTTCTCATTAGACTATCTTTGCTTCACGAGAAAAATCGACAAACTGAGGTCAAAATGGCTTTCTTTGAAAAATTGTACCCTTTTTTTAATATATCGAGTTTTTTTAGACATGAGCGCATTTTTTTAGCATGGTGATTTTTTTACATGTTGTGCTTTAGACGTCAACAAATATAAAAATACAAAAACTAAACTGCTAAAAAAATGCGCTCATGTCTAAAAAAACTAGATATAGTAAAAAAAGGATACAATTTTCCAAAAAAGCCATTTTGACCTCAGTTTGTCGATTTTTCTCGTGAAGAAAACGTAGTCATTTTTACTTTTAATTTATTGTAGCGTTAAGTTAGTGTCCTGTATTTTACTAAAATAATGAGAAATATAAAAAAAATATAGTTAAATTTTTTGTCATATTGGGGTCAATTTTCTTAACTTATCTATACCCCTCCTTTTTCACTTTTACACGGTAAATATCCCTCACTATGGAAAAAAGTCGTAGTAAAACCTATAGCTAAAAAAATAATCCTGTAAATCTCAAAGATCTAAGGCCAATTAGTTTGCTCTGTGTGATATAAAAAATAATTGAAAGGCATGTACATAACCAAATCTACGAATATCCGCAAACAAAATAAATTATTGTCGACTTGTCAGTCAGGGTTAAAAAAAATCATAGTACAACTACAGCATTAACACACATAGTTGATGATGTTATCAGAGAAATAGACAATGAAAAGTGCACTTGTCTGGTACTTCTGGATTTCTCAAAAGCTTTTGACACCCTTGATCACTAGCTACTGCTATGAAAATTACATTATTTTGGATTTTCAGACATTTCACTGCAATTAATGTCAACCTATCTTAAAGAACGTAGTCAATGCGTTGTTATCAATGATCGGAATTTGGGTTTAATTTCAGTAGCGCACATAGGTATATAAATTTTACATCAAGAAATTAAATGTATCTATGTTCTTTCTTACAAAATAAATCGAAATTAAATGTAATACGAACATACCTTACGAGTTTTTCATTTATTTTGGCATAATAGAATACATGTATACACATGTACAACTAAAAATGTATGCATATTTTAATAAATCCTTGTAACGACGAACCTGAAAATTAAACTCAAGTCCGATCACTGGTTGTTATAAATCAAATATCTCAATTTAAAACTTTAGTAGGTATGCCACAAGGATCAATCCTAGGGCCACTACTGTTTTCACTCGATGTTTCAGATATATCTAAAGTTATTAAAAATACCACTCTCCATCAATGATTCGCTTTATTGTTCATTTGATGTAGCAGACAATAATTCTATACAAGTTAAGATCAATCAAGATGTAAATAATATGTATAAATATGCATATGACCATAACCTAAAATTAAATGCATTCAAATCACAAGTCATTTTAATAGGAACAGTACTAATGAATAAAAAATTTCAATCAATGAATTTAACTTTCAAAATAAATAATAAAATAATTCCAGTGGTCAATGAAGCAAAAAATCTGAGCGTAACTCTCGATTCATCTCTGCAGTCTGAAGGTCATATTAAAACTAAATTAAGCTAGCATATTGTCGTCTAAAAAAGTTATACCATTTAAGACTTGCAATTCTTGTGAGACCGGATCAAAAATAACACCGGCACACAAAAAAACTCGTGAACCTGAAACAAAACCTGTCAAAATATATGTATTTTTGTGCGCTGAATCCGAATCTGCCATCAGATTGGGCCTATATCATCGGAATTTTTTCTACATTCGGTAAAAGTCACGTTGTTCATGAAAACTGAGGACGTTTGACTTTCATCGAATGTAGAAAAAAAATCCGATGACATAGGCCGAATCTAATGGCAGATTCGGATTCAACGTACAAAAATACATCACGACTTTTTTTTTGCACCGGCACAAACATTTTTACTATGCGTAGCAAATTCATCGATGTGTATTTTACGTAGGTAAGGCACTCTAATGCATATATAGGCGGTAAAGTTAGTATGTCTAGATCAATTAATATCGGTTTAGCATCTGCTCGATAGCCTATTCCTCGCACAACTCCACTCTCCGTTGTAGGCTAAAAAGTCTGCTAGCCGAATATCCCCAAGCGAGAATACCATATGAGAGTTTAAAGTGAAATAGTGCATGATAGGAATTTCTTACGATATTTGTAGACACTCTATTTGATAACTGACGTAATGCATATGTGGTCCTTGCTAGAGATTCGGCTAGCAGGTTGCCATGGGCATTCCACGTAAGTTTAGGTTCCAAGTTAATTCCCAAAAACTTTACAAAGGCAGGGTTGTTATTTAGATTGTATAGATCTTTGGTGGATGAGATCATTGTGATGATTTTATTTTCATTTAATTTAAGTTTATTGGCAGAAAGCCACACCTCAGCGTTCGATTGCATACTCCTGCATTCCTCTCGCAGTTAGTCTAAGTTGTGTAATTTGCATATAAGAGCCAGTTGATACCAGTAAGGGCAGTCTTTATATCGTTAATATAGATCAAAAACAGTACAGGGCCCAAAATAGATCCCTGTGGTACTCCATAAACTGGATACATCCTGACCCATACAGACGATCTGCTTACGACTGTTAAAGGAAGTAATTTTAAACTGTGATTACTGAAATTGTATTTGCAGTTTTAATAGCGTGATTTTGTGGGATACGCAGCCGAACGTTTTATTAAGATCGCAAAATATTAGGAGCATCAACAACAAAACATTTATTTTGACTATTATCCGTAGGCAATTCTAGCCCTACGATTTCTTGAACGAGGGTTTGTTTTCGATGATTTTTTTCACGGTATGTTCAGTGACTTTTCTTGAGACTCTATACATCTAGACATCAGTGATAGCGTCCGGTTCAGCAATGGACCCGTTTAGTAGTGACGTCAAATATTAGGCAACCAACAATACAAGTGGGATAACGAAATTTAGAGTTATTATTTTCGCTCTTATGTACCTTGCTATTAAGGATGAAAAAAATTGCCGTTAACAACTTTGTGTTATTACTTAATTATATGATATATCTAAGACAATTCAATTCATAGGCTATATACCTAAAATACATTAGATTCGTTCTACATATAATTTACTCAATTAAATTAATACGTGTTTTAACCAAATAAAATTAGAGGCCCTGATCATCAGCCATATTTTTCGCCCCTAAATGTATAGTACATAAGGCTCAAAATCTTTAGCAACGCACACTTGTATTGTTGGTTGCCTAGAATCTGACGTCACACTAAACGGGTCCATACTATCTTAAAAAAGTGGAATGCTGTCCTGTAAATCTTGATGGTTTTGTAGGATGCTCAGGAACTTTAATTTGCCCTGATTAAAAAGTGTAAAAGTTGTGTCACACCCGCTAAAAGCGTGAAGAATATTATCAGTGATGATTTTACCGCTCGACAAACAATGGGAAGAATACATGTGGTTGTAGAAAAGCAGGGTTAAAATTTTCTGTAATTTGCAAATTTTATAACGGACAAAACTGCGACAATGACCAGCAACAGTCGACGAGCTTCATGACGACGAGGAAGTCGACCCTCCAGTCGAAACATTTTTCGCAAGCATGGAAAACAATCAATAGGTAGAATCAGTGGACAGCGCAACGGAAGCAATTTCCGAAGAAAGTATTGTTGAATATTACACCGAACCTGGATCTTCGACATCAAGCACCTAAGATGCCTCAAGAAGCAGGCTAGTCGTGGATTAGGCCTATAGGGTACAACCACGTAAAAAAAACGCGCCATATACTATACCTCAAGGTGGTGTGGAAACGAGTATTAAACATTGAGCTATGCGTAGCAGACAATATTTGAGGATTTTCAGGTATGAAAACAAATTTTGTCTCAGCACAAAAATACTCCTTCATAAAAGTCGCACTAAATTGAGAACTTACGAAAAATCATAATTTTGTCAAGAATGCTTGACTTCGACCGGCTGCTGCACCGAAACTATTCAGTTTAACGAAAAAATGTATAAGACATATTTTGTAGAAAATTTAATGCTCTTTTATATTCATAAGAAGATTTTTTTGCCGTCTGAGGCACCCGAAGCGAGTTATTTCAAAGAAACTGTTTTTGTGCGCCATTTTTTTCAATATGGCGGCGCCCCTCCCCGCTCGAGCTGTCAGCAAATTCCCAAATCAGGGTCCTTCCTTAGTGTACGACGTATTGTGATAGAAATTTTTCATAACCCGAGTCATATCGAAATTTCGTGCCCAGCTCTCCGTCTATAATAAGGACTTTCGTGGGAAATACATGATTAAAGCTGGCAAGGTATCTTTATACTTAATAATATCATAGAAAATATCCATACGTTTCTTGCCACCCTGAGATATGCGTCGTTCACTCCCGAATGCTCTTAAGGGAGGAAATTTAAAATTGGGAAACAATTAACATGCAAATTTCATTATTGCTACGATTTTCAGCGCAGAATAAAATAGTTTATCATGATTTTCTCAAAATTTCAAAAATTGCACGAAAGAATACACATTTCTTACATTGTCCTTAGTTCTTTCAAAGATAGTGCCTAAATTACACCTTTAAGAAATAGAAGTTCTAAATAAGAGTTATATAAGATATATGTACTAAGGTGGTTCAAAAAATAAAAGTCACAAATTGTTTCCTCTGATCCGCTGATCTTGTTCCATATGCAAAACAGAAAATCCATACCAAATTTTGGATAGGTAATCATATTTCACAATCATATGTAGATTTTATTAAGTAGTATAGCAGGATAAGCATGTGTTAGCTGTCCCCGCACCAATCGGGTCGAAATTTTGAGCACAGGTTGATAGTAGTGTTAGAAGAAATTTCCCAAAATATTATTTTTGGAAAACCATTTTTAAGGGAGTGGGGGGGTATGGTGGGGGGGCATGGGGGTAAAAAGAAAAATAGAAAAAAAAATTTCTTAAGAACGGATGAACCGATTTTTATGAAAAAAATATGTTATAGCTTTTGAAGGCACAAACGTAGAAAAAAATTATTGAGTTCATTTGTGGAAAAAAGTGGTGAAAAAATGTTTTCAAAATAAAAAAAATATTTTTTTTAGGGGATGTTCTCGAGGGACACCCTTCATTCCTTTCAAATAAATTCTTATATGCCCCTTTAAAACATATCCAACTTTCAAAGCGATCGGAAGGGTACAAAATATTCAAATCTGATAATCATGGGTATACTGGGGCGGCGTGGTTCATTACTACATCTTACTACCAAGGTCACTGACGGCCGTTTAAATCAGTATCAAACTTCAAGAAGTGTGGTGCAGATATTTAAAATTCTCTAACGTCAACTGTTGGGTCAAACAAAATCTAGTTTGAAAATTTAAATATTTTGCAATGATGATGTCTGTAGTCAGCCTACGAAAAAACTAGTTTTCAAAGTTCACTACGAGGAGGTTACAGTGCCTCTCACCAATCAAGGTGCCTTTTTATTGTGAGTCCCCTTGCCTCTCACAATTCGGGTTGACTTTTTTGCGTGAGTCCTCTTGCCTCTCACGAATCAGGTTACTCTATATTGATGAGACTTCTTTTAGTCTTCATTCTTCGAGAACATCCCATACATTTTTTTTATTTTGAAAAAAATTTTTTAACATTTTTTTGAAAAATTTTGCAACGATGACGTTTGTAGTCAGCCTATCAAAAAACTGTAGTTTCCAAGGTCCACCACGTGAAGGTTACAATACGATTTGGTCCACTTATTACGGGGTGTTTGTTTATCGTGCGTCTTCTTGCCTCTCACGAGTCGGGATGCTTGTTTATCGTGAGTCGCCTTGCCTCTCACTAGTCGGGGAGCTTGTTTATTGTTAGCTCCCTTGCCTCTCACAATTCGGGGTAATTTATTTGCGTGAGTCCTCTGGCCTCTCACGAATTACGTTACTCTATATTGATGAGACACTTCTTAGTTTTCATTGCTATCTTGCTTAATTACAGGAATATTATTATCCCGAGTAAAAATATCGCTGAGAATTTCAGCTGGCTTCAGAACTTTCCACAAATACCTTGTGTCGGACAGACAGTATGCAATTGCGCCAACGGAAACAGAGCTGTTGGCTGCTGCTCCCACATTGCTGCAATTGTATACAGTCTGTCCCACGCAAGGTATTTGTCGAAAGTTCTGAAGCCATCTGAAATTCTCAGCGACATTTTTACTCAGAATAATATTATTCCCGTAATTAAGGACGATAGCAATGACGACTAAGAGAAGTCTCATAAATATAGAGTAAACTGATTCGTGAGAGGCAAAAAAGTCGCCCCGAATTGTGAGAGGTAAGGGCACTCACAATAAACAAGCGCCCCGACTAGTGAGAGGCAAGCGGACTCACGATAAACAAACACCCCGACTCGTGAGAGGCAAGCGGACTCACAATAAAAAGGTACCCTAATTAGTGAGAGGCACTGTAACCTCCTTGTAGTGGATTTTGAAAACCAGTTCTTTCGTAGGCTGAGTACAGACGTCATCATTGCAAAATGTTCAAATTTTCAAACTAGATTTTGTTTGACCCAACAGTTGACGTCAGAGAATTTGAAAATATATGCACCACACTTCTTGAAGTTTGACACTGACTTAAACGGCCGCCAGTGACCGTGGTAGTAAGATGTAGTAATGAACCGCGCCGAAAAATTGGATGTTTTAAAGGGGCATATAAGAATTTATTTGAAAGAAAATGATGGGTGTGGTGTGCCTCGAGAACATCCCCTAAGAATTTTTTATTTTATTTTGAAAAAACATTTTTCACCACTTTTTTTCGACAAATGGACTCAATAATATTTTTCTACGTTTGTGACACCAAAAGCCATTCATGAAAAATCGGTTTATCCGTTCTTTAGAAAAAAATGTTTTTCCATTTTTCTTTTTACACCCGTAACTCCCTTAAAAATGGTTTTCCAAAAATAATATTTTGGGAAATTTCATTTAACACTACTATCAACTTGTGCTCGACCCGATTGGTGCGGGGGCAGCTAACATATGCTTATCCTGCTATGCCCTTTAACAAAATACATAGAGGCGTCTTAACTGTACACGTATTTCGGTGCATACAGTTAAGCAACGTTCATCGTGCTTAGTACTCTGATGTCCGAAGAAACTCAACGATCTCGTCCCACCTTCCAGCGGCCTGTATATCACCGCACACGCAAGTTATGTAATTTAAGACGAGGATTACGTAGTGTATATACCATCCTTCGTAGGGGATGTAAATCGGTCGGTCCCTTGTCTGTTATATGTTAGGAAATTAAAAAATTCCTACTGTTCTAAAAAGAGAAGAGGTGCGGGAAAATTTAAAGGTGATAGATAGCGTCACTAAAAATTCATAATATAATTCTTTTATTTATAGCAATACATTTTAATCGTTGACATTAATTCACAATAACTACAACCTAAACTGATTTTACTTCGCACCTGTGGAAGGTAGGGAGTTTTCCAGACCTTCTTGTTCTTGAGTTTCATCTAATCTCTGAATAAGTCAATTTTCAAGATAATCCATAGTTTTCACATAATATATCCATCCATCTTACCTTGCTCTGATGTTGACAGGCTCACCCTCCAAAGAAGAGAATACTTAAATAAAGGAGCTCAGAATAGTCACATCTTGGAAACAGACCCACCTTAATGGTATTTGCATAGAAGCAAATCATTCCAGTACGCTGATGTACAAGAATATTGCTGAAGATGTCATGTGACGCACCTGAAAATTCTGTTTGATCGATAAATCGTCACTGAGTTCTCAAACGATTGCACAGCAGAACATACGTGAACAGAAGATGTGCCGAAAATGTATGAGGATGTCAGCCAATCCAGTTTTGTAAACATCATAGCAACAAGCCAAAAATGGTTGATGGCCTCGAGACAGTCGCAGAATTTGACGCGGTAGTGTCAAAAAGCATCCTACACAGCTTGCTTTGCAGACTCCATTCGTCAAGTGCGTTCAGGCACACATCAGCTTGTGCCTTGCTCGTGCCCTTGGGAATCACACGAATAGAAAGAAACTTCTCAACGTCACCACTAGATGTCAGGATGGCGATGAGATCCGCCTTATCCCTTTGCACTGGCTATACAGTAAGCAATTTGTGGCCGATGATGGTGTTGCGTGGTTGTGACCTCTAAACTATATTCAATATGTCATTCCTTCACAAACTGTCTTTCACAAAGACAAAGTTGAGAAAGAATACTATTATATCATATAATTTCATATATACATCTCTGAGTGCTTGGACATAATAACGACCTAGCAGCTGCTATGGCCAAAGGGCCCTTGCTAAAGTGAGCAGGACAAATTCCGCGACTAAGCAGGAAACATGTCAGAATCGTGGCAGGTCTTTTGACTCGTCACGGCTCTTTCAGCAAACACATGGGCACTATTGGGGTGGTTAATAACCCCCGACTGCAGGTTCTGCGAGGATGAAGTAGAAACTTCCATCCATAACCTAACTTCCTGTCCGTCTTATGAATTTGAGGCACAACCACCTCCGCATTGGTTTTTCGGTGCTGCAGGAAATAAGGATGTTCCTATTATGCGGATTTTGGACCTTGAGTTAGAATCCGGTCTGAATGGGGGAATGTCCTGAATTTGTAGCGGAAGCACAATGGGTCACAAGGCCTCTGATTGCGGTGAACTTCGCCGCCCCGCAAAAAAGAAGAAGAACATATATACAACCTATTTTAAACCAATGCTAGGTCAAGCAATCACGGAACAGGTGCACAGGTTAAATCTGGGTATTTCCAAATTGCAACAGTTCGTTATTAAAGTCAAATTTATTTTTTCTTGTTTTCATTGAACTCCACAAACATAATACTGGTCAACCTACTGTTCATCACTACTTGTGCCACAGTCAGTATTAACTTTAGATTTTGCAAAATTTTCACATTTGCCGTTCCCGGCTTCGCATTTGTATATATCAGTGACTTGTACTGCATTTATTTTTCTTGCAGCAACAAGATATTAAATTCAAACGCCTGGTGCAGTATCCGAAATTGGCGATAATATTGGACAAATAGTCGGGATTCTGAGCTTCAATTAAAAGCTTAGTTTTTGAAAACTAAGTACCTATCAGACACAGATGGAAAGTATCGTATTAGATGTAAAATTTTCTGCTCAATCCAAATCCAGAGGGCGCATAAAATCTGGGATTGCCTTCAAACCTTAATCTGCGAATTTCCCCTTATTTCGGAAACTGAATTTTTAAAATATAACTTACTTTTTCTCCCACAGCATTAGCTAAAAATGTATTTTTTTACATTGTAGCTCACGGTATATTCGATGTAACAGTTTAGTTAAAACACATTTAATATTTATAGAAATTTTAGAAAATATCATGTAAATCTCCACGCCCTCGGCGCATTGAAAATGTAGGCTACGAGAATTGTTATTATTTTGAAAATGAGTAGGAACTTCTGGTAGATAATTTTCTAGTCTTACGATCTTATAATAACATTCATATTCGTAAAATTAAAAGCAACTGAGATATTCGCGAAAAACCACATTTTAACCCTTTTACGCATCATTAAAAAATGTGCCTTCAACGGATCACCAGGAACTTTTGAGAAGTAGACGTTGTTTGTAACGACGAAATTAAAGTGTAAAAAATGCAGCTTTCTTGGACTTTTTCTCGTAACGACATATTTTTTGTCTAAATGCTCTGGACTAATCAGTAATACACCTTTTCTCATCTCACCTTGTAGCTTAATTTGATTTGCTACTGATGTGTTAGCAATCCCTTTTAACGAACACACGAACGCATGTTCGTTGTGAATTTATTATTCCTAATGTTTTTCTTCGGATGGTTTGCCGCAGGAAAGGGCGCTAGCTCGGAGTCTGCTGACCGTCTCCGACCCGTCTCAGTTCCAGGAACTCCAAACACCGGCTCAGGTATGCACCGAGAGCACTCCCGTTACGTAACCAGCTGGTCGTCTCGCTTCCACGCGCAGCTTCTATTATAAGAAACCGAGTACACGGGGAACGACCTGCTCGACCACTCTTCCGTAGTGCTGCACTTACATAACTATGCATTACATATTGTAAATTCTTCTGGTCTTGCAAAGGGCAGTCCAGTCGGCCTGAGCGCATGAAAACTGCGGTACATAGTGAAATATGAAAAGCGGCTAGTTCAGCTATTATTTTTGCTGAATCGTTTACAAGTTAAACAGCTAATAAAATAAACTAAAATTAGTTGCATGCAATGTTTAGATCTGCACAATGGAATCGTGACAACATAATCATAAGCGGATCAAGGATATATTACACAGGGTGTCTTGAAATTCCTGTCGTTAACTCCAGGTGATGATAGTTTATAGGCCAGGCGCCAGGTAATTTAATAAGGAAATAATTCCAGGAAATCTGGAATTTGTTTTAATCGTTTCAGTTTTATATTTCCCGGTAATCATATTAAGTTTTTCCGTACGATGTCGGTGTTAGCCGTCATATTGACAAAATGGCATCAACATTTAATTTTTCACGAATATCTCCTAAACTATTAACTATTTGGCAGAAACACCTATTACCGATATTAATCCTCATTAAATTCTTTACAAGAAAGATCCTCAGTACTTTTTTCTTAGAGTTAACCGGTCCGGAGATACAGTAGCGCGAAGTTCGATGCTATTGCGCGACTATTAAAAACAGTGTTTTACTTGCATTTTCTACTAGTTTCGGTCCGATATGCATGTCAAATTGGCAAATCTTTGCAGGCAAATATAATTGGTAAAAATTTTCATGTCATGTCCGTTTTTGCCTAATAAACTTACAAAAGCTTACAAAATAGTAATTCTCAATTTATTTTTATATTTTTCTAACGTGTAGTGGATTTAACTCACACGCGAGAAGACCAACAAACCTATCTACTCTGAGCTATGCATCGACCCACCCGGGCATCGTCGTTTAGATGAAGTCAAATCTTTATTTTTAAATTAAAAAAAATCACGGTGAACACTTCAAGAATTCAAATTCTAAGCCTCCAAAGCCTATCGTCGCCATATTATGGCAACATAAAATTTACTAATGAATTTGAGAGTTTAAACAAATCAACAGATGTGTACTTTGGTTTGCTTGACATCGAGCTTGACATACCTGTGAAAAGACGTCAGTAACATTTCTTGCCTGAGATCATTGCATTAACTGTTTTTTCCAATGTTGTGAGTATTCTATTGTTAAACAGGTTAGATATCAGATTGGTTTAAGTAAATTATTTCTTGCAAAAATACAAATGTGTGGAACTCAGATTTAAAACAATGGTTTTTTTTTATGACAAAACTGATTTTTGTACTTATGATCTCTTCTATGGTAATGTTAGGCTTCTGGGGTATAAGTACTCTTTTGCCTGAAAAAAGATACTACCCGGGTGTGGTCACAGATATGTATAATTAAATAGTTTCTAATGTTATGAGACGTGATAGTTTCTTTTAAATTATGCGTTTTCTTCATTGCATAGTAACAGTAAATTGGACAAGATGTTCAATCCTCACCCACTGATGGAAAGCCTAAAAATTCTTGGCCTAGTTTGTGCCTTCTGTATGTTTCAATTTCGATGAAGATAAAGTGAAATATAAAATAAATTTAAACATTTTTTTCATATTTAAGAGTACTAAATTACTATAATAGCACCATTCTATTAAAAAAAACGGTTTTTGAAAAAAATAACAATTCAGGCTTTGGATGGTAAAACCAAGAAAGTAAACAAGGTTTCAGTCCGCCATACTGAATCCACCATCTTGTTTTCCAAATTTTAGCATCGGATTCGTAATCAGCGAGTCTAAAAACTTACAGCTATTAATTTTACTGCACGTACTAACTTTTCGCCAGCTATTCGGGAAAATTTCCCACTGGGTAACGCGACAGTGAAATTTTATTCCATAATTATTAGCGACCTACTTTGAGGGCGAATTTTTTTTAATTGCTTAATTAAAATCCGTAGTAACATTTAAAATTACAATAAAACGCGATAATTTACGAGACAGTTTATATTCTTTACAACGAATATAGCCCAATTTCAATAGGGGATATTCTACTATGCTATTACATTTACTTCAAATTTAAAATATATTTTTTTAAGTTCAACAGAAGCTATCGTGTTTAATAGGTATCTGCAGTCAGTAACAACGCCTGACTGGCAACTTTCGTTCGTTTCGTCTTATGAACAAATATTACTCTTCTACGACGATTTTATGCATTAAAAAAAAATTAATAAAATTTTTCAATGGCCTGAAGGGTGACTACCCTGTTTGACACTATTATCATATTTTGATATAATATGTATTTAAACTATAACTATCACATGTAACAGTTATAGTTTTATTAATACGGTGGAACAGGATAAAAATAAATAAAAATTATCTGAACTTGCAATATTACGAGTATATTATTTAATATTTAGATAGGTAATCATGTAATTCATTCAGACAAGAGTAACTGAGTGATGCAGAAATTCGACCCATATTGCGAGCAAAGGAAAAAGGAACTCGACCAGAATGGAAGGATGTCTCAAACAAAGGAGTAGGATTGAAGGCTTTGTGGTCACAATGAGATTCACTTAGAGCATTAGACGGGCTGTTATTATTATTACATACGAACATCTATAAGACTTATTTTATTAGCCATTAGGAACATGATAACTCATAAAAAATTATTTATCCAAGTCACTTTCCTCATCTAACTGTGTCAGTAAAGAAAGTTTTATTGGTTGGTTCGATTATAGTACCTCCAATTTTTTTACATATGATACACTGTTACTGTTTTTGCGTTTTAAATTAAGTGAGCTGATTTTGCTCTCAGAACTATTGCTATCAGTTGTGGAACTTTCCATTTCGTGCATAACACTAACTACTATCTAAGTTTTTTAAAAAGGGAAAAATTAAGTATTAGCTACAATACAAATAACATAAGAAAACCACGAGTACGATACACATACTTAAAATTCCGGAGATAAGATACTATAATATGAGAACGTAACAGTATGAGATGGAGCTACGGAGATTTGTAAGACAGATTCGGTTGCGGCAGAGCAGGGGCGTGAGTAGCCAGCGGTCCGGCAGCCAATTGAAAAATGACTTATTTTGTATTTTTAGTGCCTCTTCAACTGTCACAGCACGCACTTCTGTGTTTAAAGGCAGCTTCTACTTCGAGGGCACGCACCAAAGCCTCGCTAATACTTTGATGCCGCGATATTCTAAGAATTCGATTGACCTCTTCGGCCCTGATGCCATCTAAAAAGGCTCCCACGGCTAGTTGTTCCTGAAATTCTCTTGGTGCACTCGGATATGCCAGGTGTGCCAGTCTCTCTATCGCAGCTTCTTGTAAGCTTTCCCCAACCTTTTGCGTCCTTGATTTTAGCTGAGCCTGCTATACTTAGGCAAGGTGTTGGTCGCCATATCTCAAGTCTAATGCAGCTTCCAAGACTTTGAAGTCCTTTTATTTCTCCACCGGGATGGTCTGAAGTAACTCTGAGGCTTGGCCCCTTAGCGCCAGAACTAATGCCATAGCCTTTTCCTCGTTATCCCAGTTATTCGCACTTGCAACCGCCTCATATTGTCTCTTGTACGTTGTCCATGAGCTTTGGCCGTCAAATGAGGGAGGTTTTAAATGAGGACCTGATGATGCTACCGGCTGGCCTCCTTTCTCTCTCAGTTGTCGTTTAAGGCTCTCCACTTCCCCTTCGACATCACTCGTCTTTTCTTTGATGTCGCTTACTTCCCCTTTGACTTGACTGACTTGTCTTGACCACACCTACTTTATCTTCGACCTTGTTTATCTCTTCTTTGATTTCATTAGTGATTAAATTCATAGCGTCTTGTTGGATTTTCATTTGATCGCTCAGGATTTTCCTCAGTTCTTCCTAGCGTCTTTCTTGTTCCTCTTTTTCTTCTTGGAGTTGTCTTTCTTGTTCTTCTTTTCCTCTTGACGCCTTATTTCCAGGTCTCGTGATTTTTTCGTTCAAAATTATCTAGTTTCGCAACCGATTGGGATATATATTTTCTTAAATACTCGTTATTTAATTTCCAAAAAACAAAAGAGAGCCGATTTCGGAATAAACTTAAACAAAAATATTTCATTTTTCATCATTTTTTAGCCGCCATTGATTCCGCCATCTTGCAGGTTGGTTTATGACAATTTGGATGTCAGATTTGTAATCAGCGACCTCAAGAACCCCCAAGTAACAAGATTTATGTAAATTGGATAAGAAAAAATTTTTTTTATTTGTAAGTAACATGGTGATCACAGTGTAACATGGGCATTTTGGCTAAGCTCAATAATTTTGGTTAGCCTAATTAAAAAATCGGCTCTCTTATGTTTTTTGGGAATGAATTAACGAGTCTTAAAAAAAAAATCCCAATCGGTTGCGAAACAAGTGCTCTAGATAATTTTGAACGAGAAAATCACGATTCGTGCCAATGTGCCCGCCTTTCTTCCTCTTGACGTCTTCTTTCTTGTCTTCTTTTTCTTCTTGATGTCGTTTTTCTTGTTCTTCTTTTTCTTTGCGATGTCTTATCTGAATTGAAATAACTAAACATAAATGAATTATATGATTACCTATCTAAATATTAAATAATGTACTTGTAATATAGCAAGTTCAGATAATTTTTATTTATTTTTATCCTGTTCCACCGCATTAATAAAACTGTAACTGTTATATGTTATAGCTATATAGTTATAGTTTAAATACATATTATATCAAAATATGGTAGTCACCTCTCAGGCCATTGAAAAAATATATTATTTTTTTTTAATGCATAAAACCATCGTACAAGAGTAATATTTTTTAAAATAAACTATCCTACACTAATATTATTTGTGCCAAATTACGATCCGTCAAATAGGAGGTGAGAAAAAAATAAAACATTTAGGGGTACATTTTTTTTCCACCCCATGCAGAGTCCACGAGTTTAAAACTTTGGACACAAGACAATCAGCATACGAGACATCTTATGGAAGCCATTTTAGTTCGGTAGATGCGGGGGCACTTTTTACATTGCTATCCGCTCATACTCTTTTAACCACAGTAGTTCTCTTCCAATATGACATTAATGTGATAAAATTTAAATAGAGAATTATCTCTAAAAACAAAGAAGGATGCCTACGAACACATGTCTCGGAGTTATTGCCCCGCATCAGCGTAACGTGGATAGAGAATATTACATTGCGATGATGAGAAGCAATAATTCCAAAATACGTGTTCGTAGATGCATACTTTTTTCTACGGTATACCGGGCGATTTTCTTTACCTGTAACTTTCAAATATCTCAAATAATAAGAACTCTACGATAAAAATGTCCATAATCAAAATTTAATTATTCCGCGGAGGAAATATATTAGTGCTAAAATTAGTCACCCTCCCCCCTTCTTGTAGGTCGGGCGGGGGGTAACTTTGAAATCTTAAATAGGAACTCCTATTTTTTATTGCAGATTCTGATTCTATGGTTAAAAATACGTAGGATTTGTCTAAAACATTTTTTTCTCTTCTTGATAGATGGCGCTGTAATCGACGAAATTCATTTTTTTTTTCGATTTCTCCTACTGCGATTCTGCAATACGTTTGCAATAAAAAATACCACGTTTTCATTGTTAACAATCAAAATTAGTCTTAAAACAAATTTTATTTCTCAAATTTTCAATTACTGAAAAATGACTTGTCAAGAAACTACTATTATCGTAACCCAGAAACAGGCGTTTTTTTTGGGATACTTGGTCAACGAGATTTCTTTCGCTTATGACTTATCGTAGTGCTTGATTGAATCTGCTTTTAAATTAATGTATTTTTTTGTAGTTTGTTTTGAAAATGCCATTTCTTAGTTAAAAATACTTTTTATAAAAATGTTTTATTACGCTTACATTTAACGTTTGTGTTATTTCTTCTCTTCGTGATATTTATGTGTTTGTTTTGTTTTTTTGTAAATAAACGTAGAAAAGAAAGAAATAACTTTAAGAAACAACTCATTTTACTCAGTTCGAAGATTATTTCGCAAACAAAAAGACCTGTTTCCGTTAGGCTGTTGATACTACTTCAGAATGGAGTATTTAACTGTACAAGAGAAAACTGGTTTGTGGAAAAGCTGGCAGGAGTCTTGTTGATGCTACGCTCAGCGTTTTCCGGATAGAACCCGGTCACGTGCTTCATTTTATAGTACTGTCAAACAATTTACTACTGACGGGAATGTTCAAAGGAAAAAAAGAACCCGTCGAGCAACAGTCACTGAAGAAAATAATGAAATTGCAGTATTAGCTGCAGTGGCTGTTAATCCTCATGTTAGTACACGAGAAATAGCTTGCGATTCCGGATTGTCCCAGAGCAGTGTTTGGAAAATTTTAAAACGTTATAAATATCATCCGTATCATGTATCTTTACACCAAGATCTTCATGGCGTTGATTTTCAAAATCGGGTAACTTTTTGTCATTAGGCATTTGAACAAATACAACAAAACCCCAATTTTTTTTCATTACGTATTGTTCTCCAACAAGTCGTCTTTTACAAATCATGGAACGGTTAATCGACACAACATGCATTACCGGAGTGTTGAAAATCCGCAATGGCTTCGCCAAGTTGAATATCAGCGTCCTTGGACTGTCAACGTGTGGTGTGGAATAATTGGCAACAAACTCATCGGCCTCCAAGTCATTGAAGGCAACTTGAATGATCAAATGTACAGGGTTTTTTGGTAAATGAACTGCCAACATTACTTGAAGGCTTGAGCTTAGAAGTGCGACAGAACATGTGGTTTCAACATGATGGTTGTCCAGCACACTATTTGGTGGTAGCACATGAAGTACTTGATCGTGACTTCAATGGTCGCTGGATCGGTAGAGCTGGTCCGGTAAATTGGCCAGCTAGACCACCAGATCTTACTTCGGCAGATTTCTTTTTGTGGGGCTCTCTCAAAGACAAAGTTTACAAACAAGTACCAACAGAACGTGGGAATATGATTGAGCGAATCAGAGATGCTTGTGCCGAAATTCAAGCAGACACACTTCTCAGTTGTGTACAGTCATTTCAAATGCGGATTAATAAGTGCATTGAAGTCGAGGGCCACCATTTTGAGCACTTATTTTAATGATGATGAGGCGAAGGGACTCACATAAATCAAGCACCCTGGACCTCTATTCTGTAATTCTGGGGCGAGTGAGCATTCATCGTGCGAAGCGAGAGCTCCCATCACACGTATCTCACCCGACCGTTCTAGACTGCATTCCGTGAGTGCAGTGAATAGGTGATAAACGTGAAGCGATTCATCGAGAATAGCCGAATTTAAAACCAATTAGGTTGACGCAAAAGCATCAGCTGTTCAGTGGTCGATTAATGATGCAAAGGGTTAATCCAATGAAGAACTTGCCGTTCCCCTTCCAAATCCTCCTCGGCATCACGAAGATGTCGTAAAACCTAGAATTTATTTTTTGACCAAAAATTCCGTAAGGATATACCCTCGTTATTGGTAATGTATATTTAAAAAAAATATGAGTATAATAAACTAAAAGAGTAATTGTAATATTTGCTAAGAATTATATTATTACTACCACATTGGCGATGAGCAAATCCGCAATGTCCATTCTGGTTCACAGATTTAACAACAATAATTTTTGGTTGACGCAAACTGTCATAAAAGTACGGTTAGAATCGCCGTTCTCCCGGGGAACTGACTGATTCCCTCACGATATACCGACCTCTATTCCGTAATTATGGGGAGAGTGTGCATTCATCGTGCGAAGCGAGAGCTCCCATCACACGCATCTCACCCGACCGTCCTAGATTGTATTCCGTAAGTGCAGTGAATAGGTGGTAAACGTGAAGTGGTCGGTCGGTTAATGGTCAAAAGGGTTAATCTTATGAAGTACAACTTGCCGTTCCCCTTCCAAATCCTCCTCGGCATCAGGAAGATCTCGTAATACCTAGAATTTATTTATTGACCAAAAATTCCGTAAGGAGATACCCTCGTAATATTTGCTAAGAAATATATTATTGTTAACTCATTGACGATGAGCAACTCCGCAATGTCTATTCTGAGTCACAGATTTAACAACAATAATTTTTGGCCGACGCAAACTGTCATAAAAGTACGGTTAGGATCGCCGTTCTCCCGGGCAGCTGACGGATTCCTTCACGATTTACCAGTAGAAGTAAGTTCACGCATTTTTCGCACGAGGTGACCACTCCCTTAGTTACAGAATGGACTTTTATTCATTTTCAAGTGAACTCCGCCCACTTCTCACGGGAATGTGCTTTCACGCTTTTACAGAATAGAGGTCCTGATAGGTGATAGGTTATAAATTGTTCACTAAAATCCTAACCAAACGTCTCACACTTAAATTCGATTTCTACCAACCAACAGAACAGGCCGGTTTTCGCTCTGGATATGGGACTAATGACCATCTACAAGTCATTAAAACTCTGATCGAGAAAACCGTCGAATACAACAAGCCACTCGTGCTAGTATTTGTGGATTACGAAAAGGCTTTCGATTCTATTAAGCACAGCGAGATGTTCAAAGTGCCGAATAGACCACAGATATTCTGCTGTATTGCAGAATATATACATAAATGCAACAGCATGTGTAAGAGTGCACGAGCAGACGGACCGTTTTAGAGTGGAACGTGGTGTCCGGCAAGGTGATACAATCGCTCCTAAACTATTTACTTAGAATACATGTTTAAGAATATCCGATTAGAATCTTGCGGTATAAATATCAACGGTGAAAACCTTAACCACCTCCGGTTCGCTGACGATATTGTACTGATTTCGGATAGATTAGACAAGGCAGAGGCAATGCTGACACTATTAACATCTGCTTCACATAAAGTCGGGCTCAAAATAAACACATCTAAAACCCAATTTATGACAAATCTAGTCCCCAGCCGAAATATCTTAGTAGAAGGAAAAGAGATTTTCCAAGTTACATTCTACAAATATCTAGGCCATGAAATTAAAATCGGCAGGGATAATCAGACTTGTGAGATCTATCGAAGAATTGGGCTGACCTGGGCCGCGTATGGAAAACTTAAAGACGTCTTTAGATCCGAGATCCCCATATGCCTCAAGCGTAAAGTATTCGACCAATGTGTTTTACCTGTGTTGACTTATGGATCAGAAACTTTAACTCTAACACAGAGATCAGCTAATAAAGTAAGAGTAGCTCAACGAGCCATGGAACGCTCCATGTTAGGAATTACAATAAGAGACAGAGTTCCAAATGAACAAATACGACAAAGAACTAGGGTCAGTGATGCAATAGAACGCATGATCTCTCTGAAGTGGAATTGGACTGGACACGTAGCAAGGTTGCCCAATGATTAATGGACAAAACGGATTGTGGAGTGGCGACCCAGGCAAGATGCGTTTAGGAATAGAGGGCGTCCACCAACTAGGTAGACACACGACATAAAACGAGTCACAACGAATTGGATCCAGTATGCCCAGGATCGAAATAAATGGAAAATGTTGAGAGAGGCCTATGTTCAGCAGTGGACAAGACAGGCTGTTTGTTTGATGATAGGTGAGAGGCGGGGGGACTCACGTTAATCAAGCATCCCGAATGGAACAGAAAACTACCACGTCCACGTCGATGTTCCTGGGTTACGCTAAAATTAGTTTATTCATCAGCCATATACATGTCTACAGATAAGAATTTCCCACTTTTCTGACGACGAATTTTGATTATTTACAATGAAAACGTGGTATTTTTTTTATTGCAAACGTATTGCAGAATGTATGCATAGGTTCTCAGTAGGAAAAATCGAAAAAAATTGAATTTCGTCGATTACAGCGCCATTCATCATCAATCAAAAAAAATGTTTCCTACGTATTTTTGGCCGTAGAATCCGAATCTGCAATAAAAAAGATTTCAAAGTTACCCCCGCCGATCTACAAGAAGGGGGGGATGGTCACTAATTTTAGCACTAATATATTTCCTACGCGGAATGATTAAATTTTTATTATGGGCATTTTTTCGTAGAGTGCTTATTATTCGAGATACTTGAAAGTTTCGGGTAAAAAAAATCACCCGGTATAGCATAAATTCCTAGTCTTCTTTTGTTTACATTTGACCAGGTGGAAATATGGCAGTACCCATGGAGGTCTACATACTGACTGTTCTCATTTGAGGCCTTAAATGCGGCACACGAGCTATCAAAGTACAAAGGGCGTACTTTCCAATAGCACTCTTTCAAAGCCAATGCAAATGCACTGAAATAATCAAATTAAAAAAGTACAAAACGTATTTTCTTTAGAATTTGAATCATTTCTGAGCTACTTACAAATAAAATTACGTAAATTTCTCGACGAATTCTGAGTTGATTTTTTATATTTAACCGCAAGAACATTATTTATTATTACAATTAATTATTTTTTATTTATTTGCTTTTATCATGATTAGAGAATATTATTTAGGTATTATGAAAATCACAATTTACACACTTTTTATTTATTACGAAAATACCTACTTTTTGTATATTGTTGCCCTAATCTGGGCACGCTAATATACTAGTTAGGTAAATACTTTAAAACACTCATTATTGGAGAATCAGTCCAAACAACTACTCTTCTAGCTAATACTGACGAAGTATTGAATTACATCATAGGATTCTCAGCATTTTAAAGAAAAAAATATATTGAAAATACTTAAATCATTTATTCAAAGGACCCCGCCCACAATACATGGGTTTTGCGGCTCCGGTCAAGAGTTGAAATAGAATGTACGGTTCAATAATTGTTGTGAATTACTGAATTTCAATAAATAATTTAAGTATTTTCAATATATTTTTTTGCCTTAAAATGCCAGGAATCCTATCATGTAATTCAATACTTCGTCAGTATTAGCTAGAAGAGTACTTGTTTTGATTGGTTTTCCAATGAGTGTTTTAAAGTGTTTTCCTAAGTAGTATATTAGCGTAACCCGATTAAGACACCAATATACAGAAAGTAGATAATTTCATATTAAATAAAAACGTGTGAATGACTAAATTCGAATAAATGATTTAAGTATTTTCAATACATTTTTTTCTTTAAAATGCTAAGAATCCTATCATGTAATTCAATACTTCGTCAGTATTAGCTAGAAGAGTAGTTGTTTTGATTGATTCTCCAATAATGAGTATTTACCTAACTAGTATATTAGCGTGCCCAGATTAGGGCAACAATATACAGAAAGTAGGTATTTTCATAATAAATAAAAAGTGTGTAAGTTGTGATTTGCATAATACCTAAATAATATTCTCTAACATTATTTATTACTTAATATGGATTGTAGACCTAACAATTAATAATATATCATTTCTGGGGTAGGTACATGGAAAGAAACTAAGGCACAAAGTATAAGGTGAATTTTGCGGTTGAGGCTGTTATATAATGCAATACAATTTTGTAAGTGCATACTGATTATTAATAGTAAATCAATATGTATTTGGAGAACGGAAGGGGAAATGTATTTAAATATAGCTGACAGGAAGCCACACATAAGTGTTGCCAATGTACGTTCTAATTTGCAATCGCTATTTTCTGTTTGACTGCATATACGAAGAGTACGCTGACGTTAGTTTTCACTAGCACTAGAGTAGGTAATTAAGATTATTTGGAAATTGCAATTACACACATGACGGTCTGAAGATAAAAAGTAAATAATTGCACAGCGTTCCTAATTTATTATTATTGCATTGTCCCGTGTGATAATGTGATAACAATAAAACTGTTTTATAATGTTTCTCTGATGGCTGATTATTTTGTAATACAAACTTGCAAAATATACATGTTAGAAGCGTCAACCGTGTAAATTGAACAGTTCACACAAGCGACTTAGTGTTTCTCAAATGATTAGAGTTTTGTTGTTAACCTTCTACTACTTATGGTTTCTAGATACCGCTACTAGAATTCAGTACTTAGTACTTTGATTATAAGTAAATAAATACATGTATACATTCAATTTTTTCTTTGTTAATTTCTTTTATTTGTTCTGTTTGTTTTATTACTGACATAATTGATTAATTAGTTAATCAATGCTGACATACTACAGAGAAAAATATGAAATAGGACAATAATACAGGTCGATCTTCTAAATAAACTTGTAATTAATTTGTTTTTGTATAGAATGTTGTATTTTGTTGATCCACCTATAGATATGGCATCAACAAAATACGAGCCCAAAAAAGATTTAATTGTCGCTTATAAGTAACTAGAATGCGTTAGAGCTAGTAGTCAAAATTGTGCAATGGCAAACAAAATAAGATATTTACTTGTCAAGAGTTAACTGTTTGACAGTTAGATTAAAAATGTATTAGTCGAAACAAAAGAGTTGCAGGACGATTTTTCGATATGAGAAATATGCATTAAATTATATTTTCTGTGGTAATACATTAAGTGCATTAAACATTATCGAAAATTCAATTCAACGCATGAAAACGTGTTGCCTAGAAACTGCTTGAGTTCACTTTTTCAGTCAAATCACATCAAAATGAACGAATGCGGTTTCTTAAAGGCAACACGCTTTGAATGCTGAATTTTCAGAACAAAACAAAGAACAAGAAATATTTTTTATTATGAACTGAATTAACAATTAAATTATTACAATAAAAAATGCAATGCCCTTTTAGTGATATTTACTTTGTAATTTATTTTTGCATTTTCCGTAAGTATTTAACCCTTTAAGTATACAATGAAAGAATTAGGCCGCTAGTTAATATTAACCCCATTATTTGATGTCGAATTCGTAACTTATTTGAAACGACCGACGGCCGACGCGACGGTGATGCTGTTGTAGAACTCTCCAAAATCGTCCTAAGTTGAAGACAGAATCAAAATTCGACTTAGGCAAAAATTTTATTTGAAGACATTTTTGGGAGTCTGCAGAGGCGCAGATCAGTCCATAAGGGCCGTTTTGGGTTCTATAAGGCGTTGGAAATGACCAGGTGAAAATTCGAAGAAACACCGAATTTTCACTTAGGAAAAATGTTTTTGGTTCAGAATATGAGAGTAGAAGTATATAATGACAAAGATTTATGAATAATATACTTTTTCAAAGGTACCACAAATTGGACTTGGAAAAATAATATTTTTGGAAGGGCGTCAAAATTTGGCTCAGGAATCGATTTATCGAAAGTACGCCAAAATTTCACTTGCAGACTAATTCTTCAAAACTGCGTTGAAATTTGGCTTGAAGATCGAATTTTCAAAAGTACGCCAAAATTTCACCCGCAGATTATCTTTTCAAAAGTACCTTGAAATTTGGCTTGAAAATCGATTTTTCAAAAGTACGCCAAAATTTCACCCGCAGATTAGTTTTTCAAAAGTACCTTGAAATTTGGCTTGAAAATTGATTTTTCAAAAGTACGCCGAAATTGGTCTGAAATTGGTACCACAAAGTCAGTTTAAAAAGTACCACGAAAATATACTTTGAATTATTTTTAATTTTTTATTCCTCCACCAAAGACATTGACCTTCGAGGTACGGTCATTGAAAGCCCAATTCTAAAGTATGAGCATAAAATTTTAGCGATGCACTGCATCCAAAAGGCAAAATAGAAGATTTTTACAAAGCCGGCGTAGTGCCGATAAGCAAAAATTGATAAAAATCAATGCACATGTACAAGGCCGGTTTCTCGCATGGAAAGAGTTTGGATTGACTCAGCGGCTCGCAATTTGGTCGAGCGCGTTGAGTGGTCCAGACAAAGCAATGGTAGAAAAGCCAATAACGGGGCTTTTCAATTGACATAGTTATAGAGGAAAACGCCTTGTGCATAAAAATCCAAAAATTCAATTTTGCCTAAAAGCCGCTCGAAGGTGGGTCGCTGCCAAATCGATAATATTGAACGACTGTGATAAGGGCTAGTAAGTCGTGGACTGATCGAACGCCATTCAACTTATACAGTAATAAGTCCTCTGAATGTGTTCAAGTACGTGGCTCTTCACGATACAAAAACTTTAAAGTTAAGTAGTCTCTAGCGAACCTAAATTCAATGAGTAAAACTTTTTTAAGTTATTTTAGTCAGCCATAATTATTTATTTACCCAGAGTCTGAGACGACTCTAAAAATGCTCGCATTTTGATTCTGAGAAGGTACATATGAATCTTTTCTACCTAATCGATCGTTAGCGTGAGCGCTCTCGCTTGTATGGTCTGAAAGTCATTACCTTGATTGGGGAAGGCACGATTCTTATCTTGAGAATTTTGTAAAACCAATTTTGTTAAATAAACGGATTCTTTGAACTATTGTTTCTTAATTGATCTTGAGGCCTGTTGACGGTCTATAATCCCTGGAACTTTCGTATAGAAAGCCGGATGTGTCGAGTTAGTGCAGCCTTGGTCCATTACTCGGCTATCGAATTGCATCTTATCTGGAACCCGCCTGGGAGGTAGAAGAACGGGGTAATACGCGACTGGCGCCCCCTGAGAAATAAATTGGTGTCGCGTCATTTTGACGCCTGGTAGTGCGTTCTTCTACAATGCCACGCCACTCACTCGACTGGTTTTATGAGTTATGCGGTTTTATAGGTATTCAGTTGAAAAGTTGTACACTGTGTGGGTCGTCCGCCAGAGTGGTGTGACGTCACACTGCGTTTTCGAGCTCTCTATTCTCATTATTTATTTTGAGGGAGAAGGAGTTGAAATAAAAATCTAATATTTTGCACATTTACTAGGTTAGGTTAGGTTGATATGTGAGTGGGCTAGTAACAGACCCTCCATCGCGACCATCTGGTCTATTGTGGCTCGCACATTTACTAACTAGGTGTACTTTCAAAATATGAACTAAAAAAAAATACGTACGGAAATGTTACTTTCCCGGCCTAGGCCGGGAAAGTAACATTTCCGTACAGTTTTGTTGATCGTTGCTTGGCAACAGATCTTTTCCGGTCTGTTTTCTGGTAGTTTCTTAGCAACGGACTAAAATACTGAAATTGTTCATTTTTCGATCTGAAATCGCGCCGAAAATGTAGATATTGCTGATCGATTTCAGAAAAAAGCTTTTCCGATCCCTGTTATTCTCGTTGCTATGGAAACGAATTTGTGTTAATTGTTGAGATAAATGTCAAATTGATAAATACACTTAACTTTTACGAGTTTTCAAAAGACAATTCACAAGTTATGGAAAATATGAATTCAGATTTTGAAGCGTTACGTCGTAAAAATATTTTGTTTAATTAGTCATTATTGTTTGTCGTTTTTGTTGAAAATTGACTTGATATTATAAGCAATAACAATTATAAGCAGTAGCACAGCATTTATTTTTATAATGCCTCTCCTTTAATTATTGAGCCGAAATATTCCGAAAAAATCTGAAGTAAGGGATAATGAGGAACACTTACGCCTTAAAAAAATTTTTTTTGACAATAATTATAAAATTTTGTGCTTTTTTCCCATAATTTGTACAAGATTAAATGACTGTAGAATAGTATTTAGGGCCAATCTCATTTCAAAGACAGTTGAATAAGCTTTATTTGGCAACAGAAATTTTTGAATTTGTAATATTGTTTAAGAATGTTTGTTTATAACAAATTCGGATAAAAACACGTTTTTCTACAAGAATTTTTGACTTTTCAGATTATTAGGGAAAATAATGTATGCTATTTCATTAATTGTTTAAAAAGCTGCAAAAAAGTTTAAATTATTTGTTGTAACGCTATTTAAAGGAATAAATTCGCAATTTCGATTCTCATAAAAATGTCCTTTCTAACAATAAATCGCAGAGCATTACACTGAAAGCATTAAAAACCAAACAGTAGGCAATTCAATCTTTCAATATTGTGATCAACATTTTTTTGTAAAGCCTTAGTTTGAGTAGAAAACACGGGCTGAAATTTGATTTTGCGAGAAGAGTGAAAAATAATATCTTGGTCAATATTCGACCAAATTGCCTCAATTCACGGCTATCTTATGCAACAATGTAACCGACTTTTTATTGGATTTCAGGGAGTTGACGTCACAACGCGCTAATTTATGGCTGTTTAAAATGAACTCAATATTTTTCAAACTTTAAGATTCTTTTTGTCACTATTAGTAAAATTAAAAAGATAATAATTATGCCATAAATCATTTTTTTACGTGAATTAAGTACTTCAGCAATAATTTTTTTCTGAGAAAACTCTATTGTTTGTCTTTAAATTGTATGTTTTAACGTTTTTGAATAAAATTTGTAGTAAAAAAACATTTTTACTCCTTCTCCCCAAAAATTTAGCCCCCAGCCGATTTTGGCTAAACAACAGTTTTCTGCAAAAAATACATCGATTTCCAAGTGCGCATAACTCTAGTGATAGTGCATATATCAACTTTAAAAAATTATTAATATGTTTTTAATAAGACTATTATTATACGAATGAAAATTGCAGTCTTGCGTTGCCTACTGCTATTACCTAAGTGAAAAATAAATATAAAAAAGGAAGTAGGTAGGTACCTATTTTACTTGTGCCGTAAATAATTTCATTTTAGAGCTCCTTATTTTCTATGTCTGATTTGGGTTACCAAAAGTATAAATTCATGTTTTGAAATATTGATTTTTAGTAATAATCATAAATTATTTATTGATGTTTGCTAAATATATAAAAATAGTTTTCTAATTATTCGGATATATAAATTATTATCATTCTTTCCTTCGTCTAGAACCGGCTGAGCTGTTAATTGTACTGATAAGCATAGAAAACTACAAAGTTGCGAAATTTGCAGATATGCAGTAGTTATCGGGTACACGATAACGAAACGGAAATACCATATATAGGGAGAGACATACAAAATATCGTAATGATATATTTTTACGGGAGCAACGAAATATTTTGCAACAAGAATTTTGACTGTATAGAATACGAAACATTTTCTTATTTTATTTTAAAAATCAGTCAACCCATTTGAAACATTTTACCTTTAAAAATATATCAAAAAACGACATAAAATGTTGGAAAAGAATTTATAATTTATGGCAGATACGTGTAAAAATATAAATACATGTAAATACAATAATACATATAGATATCTTAAGTTCTGTCAAATATTATTAAGTATTTATAGATAAGGTGTACACATTTTTTAGAGTGGTAGGTATACTCCTCGGTCTGGAAAACTAACTCAAAACATCCCTGTGATTAAACAAAGCATTTTACTGAATCGATGTACTTTAAAAATCTGAGGTGGATCTCGCGGTATGTCCATGTAATTTTAAACACTGCAGGTATATTTAAATTGGTTCACTTTTTGACAGTTTTTAATTCTAGCGGCATTTTGGGTAACATTTTGCCAAATGAGCTTTTTTTCTAAATCGGACCTGCTGAACACGAATTTTGATGTTGGCACGCCCAAATCTTGACCGGAAGCTCATAATTCAAGATTGCTGACGTTTCCTCAATATTACGATATTTCCACTCCCGGGGCCGATTTTTTTTCATCTAAAGACCGTTTATGGGGTTAATTTTTGTAGTAGAATGCGATAATAACTGTTCAGGTAATTATTTAACCGAATTCGGTACGAAAAATACTGTGAAAAAGTTAACATTTTGAGTGGATTTCTCTTACATTTGGTAGACGTAAATTCCTGAAGTTGGTACATGTCTTGATATTCTATAGACAACACATATCTATTTATAATATATTTTGTCGATATTTCTGTTTTGGTCTTTAGTTTGGCGTTTGATCTAATGAGTAAAAGTAAAATGCGCTGCTAATGCTACGGATTACTCACGGTTGATAGTGCAGTCATTGAAGCTTTTTACCTTCTAAATTTTTTACTATGAACCGATTTACATGAAATTTTGGAATTAGGCTTATCTCACCCTCAACTTCAAAAGTGATATTGACAAGATCTCCGTTCTCACCCTGGGGGTGGTTGCCACCCCTTCTCGGTGGTGGAAATTTTTCTTTCAAAATAACCTCGGATATGGATAGAATACCTAATTCTAAGCAAAAAATGTTCTGTAAAGTTTTTTCAAAAACTCAATAATTTTCAAGTTATTAGCGATTGAAAATTCGGAATTTTCCCAAGTTTTTCAAATGTTTTTTGCAAATATCTCAAAAAATATGCATTTTAACGATAATTTCATAATGAACAAAATTATAGCAAAACAAATAAACAAATTGGTTTTTTATAAAGTGTTCTAAGTGCAATATTAAGCGAGATATTGAAGATCAAAGCCGTTTTTTTTTTTGTCTGAAATTTAATCGATGTATTCAATGCCATCTAGCGGACAACGGATACATTTTATCCATATGACAATAAGACACTTTTTTATAGTGCTTAAAATAATCTTTAAAATGAGCAGTGTTAAAAGTCTTTTGCGCGTAAAGTGAGTGAGTTGTAATGAAAAAAAGAGGGACATCTAATGTTTTTTTTAAAAAATCGATGTGTTTCATAAGTGCCATTTCCACCAAAATTAAAATTAATCGTATTCCGTCTAGAATTAACTTTAATATGAAGAGTTTATTGGATTCCAGCGGTTTGGCTGCTTTGGAATACATATTTTTCAAAAAAATCACGATTTTGTGAAAAAAATTTTTTTACATTTTTGAAAAAAACACCTTTTTTTTCATAATATTTCAAAAATAATGAAAGATACGTAAAAAACTGTAGGTCTTTTTTTGACAAAAATTTTGGTTTTTTTTCTTTTTTTGTCACACCAAAATTGACGGAGATATGATTGTTTAAAGAGCGCGCGGTAGCGCAATCGCAGTCTCTCTCGAGCCCTTTGACCCTTCACCGTTTCAAAATAAAAGGTTTTTCACTACATATCATAATGAAAAAAGTTGTAGCTCTTTCAATTACCTTTAAAATGTTTTTTTTTGAGTTGTGATAGCTTCAAAATTGTAGGAGTTACGGTCCAAAAACTAATCGTATTTTTTTCTATTTAGTAAACTAAAAATTTCGGAGCATGAATATTTGGAGCAAAGTGAAAGTACACAATAATATGGACCCAAAACTATTGTCTTATGTATATATATATATATATATATATATATATATATATATATATATATATATATATATATATATATATATATATATATATATATATATATATATATATATATATATATATATATATATATATATATATATATATATATATACATATATGGCATATATATATCGGAAACATAGGCATGAATACATACCAACGTTCATATATGTATATATAACACATTTGAATGAGTGTAAGTATGTGTATTGCTCGATGGGTCGACCACGAAAAAGCCAAGTGATCTTCTAGAAAAAAGGGAAGATTTGAGAAATAAGGCTCAGATATTTTTTAATAGTACATCTGAACTCGAAGATATTTTAGAAGCAGGTAGATATTGCATGGTATGTTTGTATGGACTTGCTAAAGATATACATCCAAATAAATTGAGTCGCGTAGAAAACTTTACAAAATATCTGGAAAAGATGCGCTATGAAAGTTTTATTAAAGCAACCACGAACAACAGTACCGCAAAATTATCATCCTTAGTTCCAACAGTTGGTGCCATAGATGAGCCTACTAAGAGGGTTTATCTACAAACTCAGATTTGGCTTGGCAACAAAAATATTCATCCAACTGAGTGGGGATGGGTCAGTAATGAAGGGTTATTAAATCCAATAAAAACTGCTGATCCACCTGCACCGCAACAGTTGCTCAAAATGATTTTTTGCAACTGCAAAAAAGGTTGCGGAGCCACTTGCGGATGCCGAAGAGTCGGGCTGTTTTGCAATGTAACTTGTGGAACATGCAGTGGAGATAACTGCCAGAATAGCCCTCCAATTGATCCAGAAGAAGATCTTGACGACAGCAGCTCTGATATTGAGTCATGAATTATTATTTTTATGGACGATAATTTTTTATGTATTGTAATGCTCTTGTTTGTAATGTCTTTTTTTATGTATTGTAATGCAAATTTTTTTATAATTAATTACTAATTTGATCTAGTATATTTACAGATAACTTATAAGTTTATATTTTATTCAATAAAAAGTGTGATTTTTTACTTTATAATCAAATTATTACTTCCACGTCCAGTGGAAGTATAGTAACGACAAAAAAAATTTTAAAAATTTTTATTGTCTAAATAGGCTTAAAATGTCATGAAACGTCGAGATTTTAAGTTTGAGCGAAAAATAATTTTCTGTCTGTCTGTCGGTCTGTCTGTCTGTCGGTCTGTCTGTCGGTCTGTCTGTCTGTAACTTTTTTTGTGCGCACGTTTACTCTGAAACCATTTAAGATATTGACTTGAAATTTGGTACACATATGTACTTTAATGAGATCTAGAACTAGATTATATTTTCATCTTGTTCCGTCGAAGGGTTGGGGGGTAAATAGGTCAATCAAGTCAGGTAAGAGTCCATAAAATTGGTATTTAGTATATACAAGAGAAGCTAAGGTCTCAAACAAATTTTTGGCGTTAGCCACCCCCATTACCACCCCCACCCCCTTATTAAAGGGGATGAAAAAAATTGTGATTTAGTGTATGTACAGGAACCAGAAACCTCAAAATATTTTTTTACTTCATCCACCCCCACTATCACCCCCTATCATCACCCCCCACCCCACTACCGATGTGGGGTATCGTTTTATGGGTTTTTGGGGTAGAGGATTTCAAATATTATATTGTTAAAGTTCCATAAACGATTATTTTCACATACAAAGTTTTTTCGTTGTGAGTGACTTGGATAGAGAATCTGGATGTGGAAGTAGTGATTCCTTGGGCAGCGGTTTTTTAATTGTATAAACTTATATTTTCAATGTTTTAATTTAGTGGTAGTTTTAAGGGTTGAAAAGCTTAAACATATGAAAGTCATTTTCGAGAACGTGGAACAACCTTTAAATCCTTTTCAGTTCACCAAAAAAAAATTTTTTATACAATTTTTTATAGAGGGGTTGCTTTTAAGGGTTGAAAAGGGGTTAAATTATGACAAATAAGGTAGACAACGTAAAACAATATTTACTCTATGTTTAAATCTTTTTAAGTTATATAAAAGTAATTTTTTGTGATTTTTTTCAATTTAGGGGTCGTTTGCAGGGGTTGTAAAGTTTTTCAGGGGTTTAAAATGGGTTAAACATAAGGTAATTGTGTTAGAGAATACTATAAAATGTCACTCCGTATTATTAAACACGTTTTCTAGCGATAAAAAGGCTCAATGTCAATTTTTTCATTAAGGGGTTGTTTTCACCCCTTAAAAATAAAAAACGGAGGTCGGGTCAATATCACTTTTGAAGTTAAGTGTAAGATAAGCCTAATTCCAAAATTTCATGTAAATCGATTCATAGTAAAATATTTAGGAGGTAAAACCCTATTTTACGCTTCAATGACTGCACTATGAATGAAAAAAAATAAATGTGTCGCACAAGTAGGTAAACCATTTTGTCGATATTTCTGTTTTGGTCTTTAGTTTGGCGTTTGATATAAGGAGTAAAAGTAAGATGCGCTGCTAACGCTACTCACTACTCACGGTTGAATGAAAAAAAATAAATGTGTCGCACAAGTAGGTAAACCATGTTGGCTGAAGGTAATGACAAATGCAATATTTATAGTAATTATACAAGACTTTTGATAATTACACTAGCCGTTTAATAGTCTTTTTTTAGAGTTTGTACAAAGTCCACAACAGAAACACATTGAGGTGCAAATTAACTTAGCCTTACGGCATTTACAAAGCTTTGTAGAACAATCTTTTTTGCAACCACAAAGAACAATATCGGTAGCAGCCTTCGAAATTGGTTAACGCGTGGTGAGAATTGGGATATAGCCCTTTGCATCTTCCTTCCATCCGCAGACTTAGTGGTGACAGGACGGGCCCAGGGAGGTGAGCATTCTCCCAAACTGAAGTTTGGTAGTGACTTCGTTTAATGCGTTCTAAAAGCGCTGCGCTGGTCGGTGGAAGAGATTATGGGTTTTTTATTTTACCAACGTGGTTGAAACTATTGAGTCAGCTACCTGAAGAAGAAAAGGAACTGAATTGAAATATGCGAGCCAAGTCGACGTCTGTAATGAGGTAAGTTGCATTTACTGGTAATACAAACCTTGTCCAATTTTGTCACAAACATTTCTGCAAAAGATACAGCTGCTACGCTGAGAGATATGGTGCCAAGCGAGGATAGCAGAGAATAGTGCTTTCGAAATATTTTAAAAGCTGCTGGTTTGGTAATGGGTGACAGGTATGGTGTGACATCACTTCCCGTGACTGCGTAAAAGGCCAGTATACTCTTCACTTGTCCCTCATTCCATTTGTTATGTACATCATGAACAGGTGCAAAGATCCTCTTTTTTGCAGTACCACCCATTAACTAAACTTCTTTTGTAGGTATTTTATCGAAGTGATGAAAAAGCAACAGAAATACATCTGTTGTCAAAATATACACTTCTTCCAATCCGTTTTGACTCTATTTCCAGTGCGCTTTTTATCGAGAGAGTCATTTGAGGTTGAGGCATTTTGGTTAACCTTCTCTCTGTGTCTCATTTTCCTCATACGCTCTATATTCATTTTATTGGTGAAATCGGAGTAACAGTCTCTGTGATACGAAAAAGAGACATCCTTACTTGGCCATTTCAAAATTCTGTCTATAACGATACTGTAAATTTTGTCATGCAGATTATTTCGTTCTTTTGCATAGGATTTCAATTTCTCATAATCTGTTGTTGTTCCTGTTGTCAACGTGAATACGCCACTACTCTTAGATTTCGAAAAAAGTATGCACAAATTACTTCCACCAGTAGGTTTACCTACTATCACCACTAAGGTGTAGATTTAGTTGCGGTTCCATCTAAAACACACGAGACCATAACCGCAAAGATTGGTACACTTATCCTTGCTCAGATCATAAAAATAGCTGGTTAAAAACACTTACCACTTTGATACACCTTTACAGTAAACAAACAACGAAGAAAAATTACTGCACTGAACACAAACAATTTATAACTTTCTAAACTGCGACAATACGTCACACAACAGCGCAGAGATGCCGTACTCCACACGCTCGTGCGCTTACCACTCACGGCCCTTTAGACACGTTATTTGTGCGCCTGATAATATATTTACATGATGTCATGGCAGGTTTAACTAATGACAAACAAGATATTAGCCAAAAAAACACACACTTGCTAAATTAACGGTTTTATCGAGTATTCTACATACTAAAAAACGGCTAGATTACTGTTTAAACAGGCTACAACGATTACTATTGCGTTTTACGACAATAATAACTCTATAGGCCGTCTTTAGATGAAAAAAATCGGTACCGGGAGAGAAATTATCGTAATATTAAGGAAACGTCCGCCATCTTGGCTGCCATTTTGAATTCTGAGCTTTCGGTCAAGATTTAGGCTTTCCAACATCGAAATTCGTGTTCAGCAAGTCCGAATTAGTAAAAATAGCTCATGTGTCCAAATATTACCCAAATGCCGCTATAATTCATAAAATGGCCATTATAGTGAAAAGTGAACCAGTCTAATTTAAAAATACACACGTTATAAATACAGGACGATTCAGATCTTATCAGCAAAACTTTAAGGAAATATGCACCCACCACCAAAAAAATTATAATAGAAGGAGAGTAACAAATCATGCAATCGACTTATATATTCCACTGCTTATTGGTAAACTGGCGGCGTGGAATGTGCACAGAAAAGCATGAAGCGTCTGCAATTAACTTATTATAGTTTTTCGCAGAGTTACACATTCTCCTGTGTAGTGTTTTCACTTGTAAAACGATTTTAAAAATTGTTATATAATTAATAATGGAAAACATAATTCCAGCCAAACTAGCACTAGCACTAGCTACAGGGGACCGCCCTCCTAACACATAATGGTTCATAATGAAACGGTTGCTAGGCAACAAATGCAGTATGAATTATAACGTGTCAGGTCCGCTATGCAATATGATATTCTGTGTGCAAAATGTAGCTATTTATGATTGAATTTACGATCCTTTAATGGACTTATTTCGATGTTGTCCTAGAAAAAAAATTTACCACTCCGCTGAGTGTAGATAAAGCCATCTTACGTTGAGAAAGGAGCGACTTGGTGCCCTTAGTAAATAATAATAATAATAATAGTCACGTCCTTCAGACGGGCGGTGCACAAATTGAATTTTTTGGTTCAAAAATGGCTAGAGAGCGCAAATCTTTTTTTTTTAGATTAAAGCTTACCGAAATTCCATCAAATCTTGGGAGCCCGAATTTTGAAAAAAAAATCCTTTTATATCATATTAAGTTAAAGACAAAAAAAATGATTTTAAATAATTTTTAATATAATATACTGAATAATCATAAGTCAAGTATTGGTGATGTCACTAGGTCAAAATTTAATGCTTAATTTGGCATAAGACATTTATTGACAGCTTGACAGCTGTCAAATGACACAATTTTCAGACAAAAATAGATGCTTGGAAGTTTTCAGCTGTCAAATTACACAAAAAAGTGTCAATTGACAGCTGCCAAATTGACATTTGACTTATATTCCAAAATCTTTTCACAAAAATGGTTCTCAGGTTTTTGGGGTCACTAAATTCGAACAAGATGTCAAATTGGACAACAGATGTCAATGGAGAACTCAGTTAGAATGTCAAATTTCCAAATGGCCATTATTTTTTAATTTAAATATTAAAAAAAAATTGACGTAAGGGTTTTTGGACTTCCTAGAACCAAATTCAACATTCTATGGCTTTTATTGTTGCTGGATTCAAATGAGATGTTAAATTAAACTAATAGTGTACAGTTGATTTCAAAAAAAACTGGTACACTTTATTTTAGCTATGTAAATCATTCGTTCTTTGATTGATATTAATAATCTTACAAATGTCTCTTTGACGTTAATCAGTGGCGTCATTATTAAAAATGGTTCGACATCTAACAGATATTCAAAAATTTCGAACTGTTTCTAAAATTGAAGACAGTTGGTGCATAAGAAGACTTGCTGCTGAATACAATGTGAGTAAAACTACGATAATGAGTGTTAAAAAACAATGGGAAACCAACCAAACGGTATCCCGTAAAGTTGGTTCCGGTAGGCCCAGAAAGAGCAATAATCAAGAATCAATCTTATAAATTACCTAAGAGAAAACCCTTTTCAGACTGCAGTAAATGCAATTTCAGAGACAAATTTACCTGCTTCTGTGTCTACTGCTTGCAGAAGAATAAAACTACAAAGCGACTTGAAGAGTTGTTCAGCGGCTAAAAAATACAAACTTTCAGAAGAAAAGAAGCAGGGTAGGATTATTTTTGCACTCAACTATATAATCAATGATGAAAACTTCTGGGGACAAGTTGTCTTTTCTGACGAAAAGGTTTTTAAATCCTGTAACGAAGGACATGTTCGCGTATATAGGCCTCCTTCCATCAGATACGACGAAAAATATACTTTCGATCCACAAATATCAGGAAGGTTTTCAGTCAATGTCTGGGCTTGGATGAGCCTAAATGGGTTAAGTGTGTGTTGGAACAGTGGTGGTCATCTCAATTCCATTAAATATATTGAAATATTCGACAATATTATGTTGCCGTCAGTAATAGAGGTGTTTCCGGAAAATAATTTTATTTTCCAACAAGACAACTGCTCCTTACATACGGCACATCTTGTCAGGCAATAGTTTCTTAATAAAAACATAGAGTTGTTACCGTGGCCATCTAAAAGTCCGGATTTAAATCCAATTGAAAATGTTTGGGGACTAATGGTGACACATATAAGAAAATTAAATAACCATCCAAATAATGCCCAAGAATTGGAAGGGATAATTGAAGACACTTGGGAGAACTTGTCGCAAGAAGTTGACCTTGCAAGAAATTTTATTTTGTCCATGCCTGCAAGATTTCAGGCAGTTTTAGATGCTAATGGAGCAATGACAAAATATTAGTTAATAAATAGAATTATCATTATTCAGTTGGTATTTTAATTACAACCATTAGTAGAATTATCCGTAACAAATATTATTCTTTTAAACAATAATATGGCAGGTTTGAAAATGTTTTGAAAAAGTTATTTTCTAATTATTTTTTAAAATTCCATTTGAATAAAATAAAAAAGAAAGGTTTAATAAGTTTAAAAACACTAAGAAAACCGGTCTCCTCCAAAAAACCCAGGTCCGGGGTACATCACCTCTTCTCCTCTCGACATGCCTGGCCAGCCCTATTTACAGACATATGCACACAACTAAACTATTAAGATTTTCGATTACAAGAGTTGTACCAGTTTTTTTTTAAATCAACTGTACATTAACTGTTTAGTTAAGTTGTCAAATTGGCATTTGACTTATATGTAGTAACTTTACACAAAATTCGTTACTCTAAATTAAAATCAGATGTTAATTTGGAGAAAAAAGTTAAATGCCAGTTCAACTATGCTACCGAATGACCGATTTTTTTTTAATATTATTAGATTCTTTCTTTTAACGTAGAGGTTTTCAGGATTAGTAAAACCAAATTTAATGTTCTATAGCTTTTAAGTTTGCTGAATTTAAATCAAATATCAAATTAGAAAAAAAGTGCCTATTGGAAATTTACTTAAGCTATAAAATTGGCATTTGACTTACATTCCATTCATTTACATAAAATTCTTTCAGTCATGTCATTAAATGTCTTATGCCAAATTAGGGATTAAATTTTGACCTAGTGACATCACCAATACTCGAGTTATGACTATTCAGTATATATCAAAAATTATTTAAAAATATATTTAATATTATAATATAAAAGGAACTTTTTTTTTTAATTCGGGCTCTGAGGATTTGTTGGAATTTCGGTAAGCTTTAATTTAAAAAAAAATTGTTCATTTCCGACAAGATTTGCGCTCTCTAGCCATTTTTAACAAAACAACTCAATTTGGGACCACTGTGCGGTGGTGAGTTCATCCACAATACCAGGGGAGAGCAAGAAAATATTTTTAAATTGTTCTGAAAGATTTTTTAATTTTCTTTGTGCTATCGTATTTCTGTGGATTCGTAGTACATCCTCTGTGCATTTGAATAACTTTGTATACTGTGAATGTATATTGTACATACATGTATGTGAGATCTTGTGCGACATAAAAAACGTAGCTCATAATACTTACTACAAATCTACAATAAAGGAAACACAAAATATTTAGATTATTTGCTGTTTGAGTTAATATAAAAATATGTAATTTAAGAACTTGTCCAATTAAATTTTTAATTAATTAAAGAAATAATGAATGCACTTATTAATTCCTCTTGCATACTGCAATATACCTAGTAATTAATTAATTGTTGAAGCGAATGCCCATTATTCTAGATAATAATAGCTCTGAGAAGATTCTAAATATAGCTAATTGAAATGTTCATTAAAGACTAACATATAAAAATACATTAACGAGTTTTAAATTAAGTCGTAAACGGCTTAAAATAGCACAATTTAGAAGATAAAGTCATAAATTAACAAGCTAAATTAAACGACACAAGTAACAAAGCTCGATTTTTTTTGCAAAAATGTGCGTATATATTTTATTTTAATTCATTTTACTTAACAATTATTCGGTTGTCTTTACACTTTTACAGTATTTGATCAAATTGGTATTAAGAAATAAAGCCATTAGTACAACCAAAAGTGCACACCCCGCAAGTTGCTTTACCCGATAGGCAATGTCTCTGATTTCCACAAAAAAAAAACCGCGGCCCAAGGAATCACTACTTCCACATCCAGATTTTCTATCCAAGTTTCTCACAATGAAAAAAATTTGTATAAGGAACTTTAATAATAATATTTAAAATCGTCTATCCCAAAAACCCATAGAACGATATCCTACATCGGTAGTGGGGTGGGGTGGTGATAGAGGGGTGGTAGTGGGGTGGGGTGGTGATAGAGGGGTGGTAGTGGGGGTGGATGAAGTAAAAAAATATTTTGAGGCTTTTGGTTCTTGTACACCCACTAAATCACATTCTTTTTCACCCCCTTTAATAATGGGGTGGTAATGGGGGTGGCTTATGCCAAAAATTTTTTGAGACCTTAGCTTCTCTTGTATATACTAAATACCAATTTTATGCTTGATTTACCTATTTACCCCCGTTTACACCGATTTACCCCCCAACCCTTCAACAGAATAAAATGAAAATATAATCTAGTTCCAGATTTCGTTAAAATACATACGTACCAAATTTCAAATCAATATCTTAAACGGTTTCAGAGAAATCGTGAAAAAGTTACAGTCAGACCGACAGAAATTTTTGTTTAAACTTAAAGTCTCGAATGTTTCATGACATTCTAAGCCTATTTCAACAATAAAAATTATCAATTTTTTTCTGTCGTTACTATACTTCCACTGGATGTGGAAGTAATTACTTTAATTTTAGTTCGTTAATAGGTCAAAACAAACAAAAGAAAAAAAAAAGAAAAAATAAACAAATAGAACAAAATTCTTTTCATTTTTTATTTTCAATTTGATAATTATGCAAAAATCAAATTTTTGTTAAGAAATTGTTTGTAACGATAATTAACAATTATTATTATTAACATTCATACACAACATTTACGATTTATGGCAACTCTATTTCCGAAAGCACGTTGCTTGGTAACATCCCGACGCCGCGACGCGTCGCGCCGTAGGCGGAGGGATATTACTTAAAAGCAACGTACTTGAGGAAGTTGTGATCAAATTACGAGCTATTTATTAATGTTCGAGGGGCATTCGCATAGAAAATTGTTTGTAATTTATTTTAATTATTTTTTTCTAATTCATAATTCCTGGTGCTGCAAAAGTCCATAAATGTATTCAAGATGTACCTACTTTTTACTTTTAATTGTAATATATGGCGCTTCTTCCTCTATTATTATATTCATAGACATTATTACGAAATTATACGAAATAATTTTATCACAGTTTCCGAAAGCACTTGCTTAGTAATATCCCGACGCCGCAGGCGGAGGGATATTACCTAAAAGCAACGTGCTTGAGGAGTTGTGATAAAATTATGAGTTATTCATCAACGTTCGAGAGGTATTCGCTTTGAAAATTTTTTGCAATTTATTTTATTTATTTGTTTAAAACTATTTATTAAAAACACAATTATTAAAAGAGCAATTTGTAAAATTAAATGTAGATTATTTATTATGTATTATTTGGTGTGGTTTCCCCCACATTATATTCATTAAATCGTTTTTTGCAGCTCCAAATCGACATTGTCAAAAAATAAATTTTGAATTATTGAACTACGAAACTGGATGATATAAGTGAAAAGATCCCTAAGGGATCTTATTAGTGTCATTTTGTTCTAATTGGTTGTTTCAGCAGCACACGTGTTTAGAAGTGAGCGAATTTAATAGGATTGCTATTTGAGTTAAAAATTTTCAGTGTAATGTTGTTCTGATTGGTTGTTTCCCCACACGTGATTAGAAATGGGCGAATTTAATAGGATTTCTATTTGAGCAAAAAATTTTCATAATAAACTCATTGCTTGAAATATATTCGCCGGAAAACTAGATAGATATTTATTTGACTATTTTATATATACAATGTTTATAACAAGTCAGTAGAAAAGTATGTAATTCCATATCACAAATATCTCCAGTAAAAATACAAATATACAGGATGTCCCACTTATAACTCCCGGCGACATTTTCTCGATAACTAAACGAGATATTTGAATTCTGTAATCACTAAAATATATCAAACAGTTCAGTTTTAAGTAAAAATGGTATATTACAAATTGAGGTATAGATGGCGTTGTAATGTAAAGAAGTTGTTCGATCACAGGAACGTTGAAATGAGGTGCATGAGATGGAATTACATTCTAACCAACTTTTAAAACACGAATAATTTTAGAAAAACCACTGGTTTTCGAGATATTTGAACTTCAATGTAATTTTTTAACTAACAAAAATCACAAATGTAACAATATGTCCACAATTTAAAGAATAATATTCAGTCAAACATAGAACATAAACAGAGCAGAAATTAAGACGGTACACAATAGACAGAAACGTCAAAATTTCCAAATAGCAGTTGGAGGCACCTTTGTTTTACTTGAAAAAAAAGCTATTTTATGTTCTAAAATAAATTTGTTTCATTACCATCTAAATCAGCCTGATTCATTATGAAAAATGTCCCAAAGAACTTATTTTAAAAAAGTTATGGCAATTTTTATACTTAGCCCCTTTGTCTAACTTTACACCGCGAGGGCGTTCCGTTAATCCTAGAATAAAGTTTTAAATAAAAAAGTTGTCTCCATACTTTATCTTTATATCATCTTGATATACTCTGAACAATATATTAATATGTACATGAAGAAACACATTAATATATTCTGCATTCACGAAAATTGCCTAAATTCAGCATTGTCCAACATGTGTGCAATTTTCCCAAGGGTGCGTAATAAAAAAATGTGCACCCAGTATATATTACGTAGGAATTAGAACATCCCTGTTACACCAAATTTAAAGTAACAGGAAATCATTGTTATAAAACAAGTTTAACTACTTTGAACCAGAAGTGATATGCACCCTTTCTCGATACGAGTATAGTGTGGAACAAAACAACTTAACAACTATAGAAATTCATGGTAACGAATACGTGTACTTCCGGTTTTAAAATAAATGGGAAGACTCGAGTATGGGAAATACAACATAGTGTAATAGTGCCTAAGAAATATGCATTATAGGCCAATGCATTTAGATTTTTGTTTCGGAAATTCTTTGAAGTCGCTGAAAATTTGAGAGGGATTTCTTAAAAATAGTATAAATGGTAATCCGAAAAGTTTACCGAGTTAACCCTTTGCAATTTTTTTATTTAATAGATTAGGAGGACAAATATGGATGTTTGTAAATAATTATGTTAATATGATTTTCTCGGAAAATGATACGAGGACAAAAAGAAAGAGGAGAAAATTTGACGTAAAAAATATATATAGCTAACCAGATAATACATATACGATAGTCAATACTGAATTCCAACAACAGCCTCTACGCCCGATTCACCTGAGGATAGATTTCGGAATCAGATTGATTATATTATGATAGGAATTAGCACTAATGCTGCGAAAAGCTTTTCGAAAGTGACTATCCTAAGGCAGAAGATTACTGAAATCAGAAGTGGAAGCAGCAATACAAAAACCAAAAACTAGCAAAGCAGCTGGAGTCGACAATATCTCGGTCGAAGTGCTCAAATTAGTTGCCAAAAAATATGGGAGGCAGGAATCTGGACCGATGATTAGAGAACCGCACCACTAAATAAAAAGGAAGCACCATTGTCTGTCTTAGTAAATACCTCCTGAATAAGTAGGTATTAATGGACGCGTTACTAGAGAGCAAATCAAAGGACAAAGCTGGATAAGGAGCTCTAAATAAAATTAGATTAGGAGTGCCACGATATATCCACGGGGGTAACGGTGGCCAAGGCGCTTCAAGCGGTCAGCTCCTCCCTTCAAATCTAATCTAGACAGTAAATGCTGAATTTTCAACAACTTATTGAGAAGGTAAGAGAATATTACCCGCCTGTGTATCTTTGGACTATCTTGAGGCTTCTAACAATATGGAATGAGACAAACTGTGGGCTACACTATTGGAGAGGGGAACACCTAAATATTTCGTTTTTATTGTTCACCGGCGGTATGAAAAAAAAAATCTTTTAGTGAAACCGACAACACTAACTGGCAAATGTAAAGTTGGCAAAGACCAAGAACCGTAAATGTATCTTTGCGTACTGCCATAAAACCAATTAGTAACTAATTTGTATTGCTTATTCTTGTTATTATTATTATTTATACTGTATTCTACATTTTATAGTATTGTATTGTTAATTATATAAACTCTTGAATTGTTATATTTTTAGACACATAATATATAGATTTCTTTAATTTCTCTAATGAAAAGGGTGTTTTATAATAATGTGGAAATATTCTGTAAACGGTTTTTTTTTTGGGGAAATAAATTATTACTATTTACTCCAGTCGAATTATACATAATAAAAAATTTTGCGTACTGCGGACTCTTTTTTTATGGAAGTTGTTTAAGAGGGCATAATAAGCAAGCACAGAAAATTACACCCTGCTACACCATGTGCGTCCCCTATTTTTAGGGGTTGAAACTTTGAAATTTTACTTAAGTGTCCATATCTGTTTCCCTATTGCCCGAAGGGCTATTTACCAAGTTACACTTTTTGAAGATTCATCCCTCCTTTACATAATATATATATTACACATTTGCCATAGGACAAAAGGTTTTGGCTGTACGAGGCCGGAAAGGTCGCGCTGTCCGAATTTGGGGGTCTTCTGTACAGGACAAACGGCTATTATTTCCAATCTACAATACTACACATACTAATGCCCTTAAGGAGGGATGATGATTTGTGAAAAAACTTTCATCGAATACCGCGCGGTTTTCATGATACGGGATGTTGAAATTTTGAAAACCCCTTTTTAAAAAAAAAGTGAACCTACTTTTTTTCGCTCATTTTTTTTTCACGTATGTACGACCCTAATATAAGAAAATTTACGTTGGTTTCATTTTAATACATTCATTGGTTTAGCATCTAGACAGCAAAATATGCAAAAAATGGCTATTTTGGTATTATTGCATTAAAAAAACCAAAACCAGTATAATTCTGATAAATGTTTTTGTTTATCCTAAAAGTCCAAGTCACTGAGCATAGAAAATGTGTTTTTGTATTTAAATAGGATCAACACTAATTGTGTAATAACGATTTATGTCATATGTTCGCCAGTCTCCCTTTTCACAATTTTTTTTTTGCGGCCTTATGGTTCATAGTAGGGCAGAAAGTAATATACACGTGGACAGGGCACATAATAGGGTGTTAAAATGGGTCTCTTGTTAAAATGCGATAGGACGTACCGTTTTCGAGTAAACCGCACTTGTTTGAAAAAAATTACTTCAGATTACACTTTTCATCGACTGTCTAGTAAATACTCACCGCTGACTACGAAAAAATACAACTATGTGCCGCTTCTTGCTTTTTCTGTTTATGAGGGACATTGCTAATGAAAAAATGAAGGAACTCGGACGGAATAGGGGGTGAGGGTTCACGCTTGTCTGAAATCATCACTGCAACTTATTTTGTGTCCATAACAAAATGCACAGTAATTTTACCTTCCTCGAGAAACAGTTATTATATGTCCATTTCATCGAAAAATGATTTAAAAAAACAAATTCCTAAGAAAGAAAACACCAAAATGTAGAATTTATTTATCAGATCACAATTCAGAACACAATAAAAACTCAAAGCAAACATAACCAAACAAGTGCGTTTTACTCGAAAACGGTACGTCCTATCGCATTTTAACAAGAGACCCATTTTAACACCCTATTATGTGCCCTATCCACGTGTATAATGCTTTCTGCCATACTATGAACCATAAGGCCGCAAAAAAAATTGTGAAAAAGGAGACTGGAGAACACGACATAAATCGTTATTACACAATGGGTGTTGATCCTACTTAAATACAAAAACACATTTTCTATGCGCAATGAATTGGACTTGAATAAACAAAAACACTTACCAGAATTATACTGGTTTTGGTTTTTTTAATGCAACAATACCAAAATAGCAATTTTTGGCATATTTTGCTGTCTAGCTCCTAAACCAACGAATGTATTAAAATGAAACCAACGTATATTTTCTTATATTAGGGTCGCACAAACATGAAAAAAAAATGGGCGAAAAAAAGTAGGTTCACTTTTTTTTTAAAAAGAGGTTTTCAAAATTTCAACATCCCGTATCATGAAAACCGCGCGGTATTCGATGAAAGTTTTTTCACAAATCATCATCCCTCCTTAAGGGCATTAGTATGTGTAGTATTGTAGATTGAAAATAATAGCCGTTTGTCCTGTACAGAAGACCCCCAAATTCGGACAGCGCCACCTTTCCGGCCTCGTACAGCCAAAGCCGTTTGTCCTACGGCAAATGTGTAATATATATATATATATATATATATATATATATATATATATATATATATATATATATATATATATATATATATATATATATATATATATATACGTACGGTACGCATGAAACGAAGCCCACCACACACTACAGGGTACCAGAAGCCCAGCCTTATTTGTAATTTAAATAGTGTGTACAACTGTTAATAATGTTTTAAGTGGGAATAATAACGCGAGCAACATGAGAGGGGGGAACTTTTTTGGACATACAAATTAAAAACAACACGACATGTCATACGAAGCCTTTTATAATTATGGTACATTACGAAGCCCGTTGTATAAAATGTATAGATGTTTCAGATTACACGAAGCCATACATAGTTGCGACTTCTCTTCTAATTCTTTAACTAAATGATATAACTGTGTGCGACAATATAATTGCGTAGTCGATGTGTTAATAATATAATTGCTTTGTTGTAGGTCACGGCCGCATGGCACCAAAGGGGGCCGCCCTAATATAAATAATTATGTTTAGGGTATGCATGTTAAAAGTATTTTCATTGATATAATTTATAATATAAATAATTATGTTTAGGGTATGCATATTAAAAGTATTTCCATTGATATAATTTATATTTATTATAATGCAAAATAGGTAACAGATATAAGGTATTAATTCCATTATTGACGTTTGACTAAAATAGGTTTTTTTGTACAAACATGAAGCCTCAAAATAAAGCCCAAAGTAGCATATTCCTCGCTTACTTGAAGTCCACACCCTGCCTATGCTTGTTACTACATTTTGAAAAAAAGATGTAGTATAGGTTTTGCATTTTTCCGGTGGACCATCGAAACCCGAAAAAAACGTCGAATCGAAATGAAAGTCATATCTATCGACTTGACAGCGAATTTAGAAAATTCCGTCCGTCGGATTTCGATGAAACTTGGGTGGTTGATAGGAGGCCTTCAGAAGACCTTAACGCTGGAAGCTCGGCTCAATTCGGAAACCGGAAATACCCGATATAGACAGATCGAGATATTTCAAAATGGTGCCGCTGGCAACGGTCTACAGATAAGTATACCGGAGACTATATCGAAAAATAAATGGAAATTGAATTTTTTTGCAAAAAACTGGTTTTCTCGAAATCGAGCTAGGAAGTACGATAACTGTCCAGGATATTGATTGATTTCGATAAGACTTGGTGGGATCGAAGGTACACAGCCACAAATGAAGCCTGTTGCTTGAGGCTCGAATCCGTTGACCGTAAGTATTTTTTCCAAGGCCGAGTATGATTTTCCAAAGAAATTAATAACTCCCGAAACGAAGGTCCGATTTTGATTTTCAAAAATGGCGATTGTAGGGCTCGATTAAGTCTATTAGGTGACGTTTGTGAGAAATTTGACAAAACAAAAGCGAATCTACAAATCCTGAAAAACTTTATTTTTTTGATAAATTCTATACCGAACCGAATACCGAACAGTTTCCTAATAAAAATAGAAAATTAAATATTCCGTCGATCAATCTCTATAACCAGTGTAAGGCATGGATCTTTTTGTACAAAAAATCTGAAATGGAGTTTTTTCGAAAAATTAAAAATAAACGAGTTATTTACAAAGATGGGCATGTTCACGCCCGGTATATCAGAGTAGCAGTCCGCCCGAAAATAAAATTGTAAGTCCGAAATCACTCCCTTCTCGAAAAAGTCTCTATTTTGATAATACACGAAATTATCTATAGGTGTCCAAACCAAAAAAAATAAAGATCATAACGGGGAAAATTCTATCTTTATAAATATTTGACCGATTTTCATTTACTAAATAACAATATAAACGATGTCCTTTCTGTATTTCAAAATGTAGTTAGCCTTTACTTTAGTCAATACAAAAAGAAAAAAAAAAGAAACATGAAACATGTCAAAATGTACTGAGTCATCCTACGACCCTCTGCTAAAAAGGTACTGAATCATCCCAACAGGGATAAAAAGCATATCAAAATGTAGTTTTTAGCTTGTCTATAAACATTTTTCATTTTATGAGGATTATTAAATTAATTATTTTATGTACCTACTTGTTCTTTTAGACAAGTTCACACGTTCAAACACATGTTAATTCTTGATAAAGCTCTTAAAATTATGAGTGAGGTCTCATTGGATTTAGAATGACGTCTAGAAAAATGTGCAAAAGATTCAAACCCGCACATAAGCCATTGCAAAATTTATAAACAAATTCAAATTGAAAAATTGTTTTTTTGCAAATAACTCGAATACTATTAATATATAAGAAATTAAAAAAAAAGGATTCTTAAAGAGGAAGAAATTTCCAATAGAGAACTCCTGACTCCCGGAACTCTATCTCTATTATTAATAATTTTAATTTGATGTTGAAAATAGGGCTCCGCGCGGAGAACGCAAAGCCGTTGTGATGCTCTGAAACCGACCTTGGCAAGAAAAACATTTTTTTATGTTATTAAATACCTATATTTTTTTTTTACATGTTTATGTATAAGGTTGTTTTTGTTTTTTTTTTTTCTATCAAAAAACATATGAACACGTTCAGCGATTGTTAATAACAAATTGTTTATTAATAAATAAACAAATAAATTAACAACGAAAAAATTTTTTCCCTTGTAGAGAATTGCAAATAATAAATTTTAAGAATCATTTTTTTTATAATATGTTTAAATAATGAAAAAAGGAAAAAATTGATTATAAACAGTTAAAAAAAAATTTAAATCACCTAATATTTTATAACAAATAAAATGGCAAAAAATGTTTTTCAAAAATACGTAATTTATCTATTTGTCTATAAAATTTGTTTAAGCAAATAGCACTAAAAATTTAAAGTTTATGTAATCTTATAGTATTTTTGAATTTAATAATAGTAATAATAATTAAAATTAATAAAAACTCCTCTCTTTTTCATTTTTTAGTTTTTTGTTACCTTAAATAATGAATAACTAATAAACCATAACAATTAAAATCATCGCAATGTCATAATCTCATAAAGTATAGTTGACATAAGGTCTCCACGAAGCGAAACAGTTTTAGTGGCTTTTGTTTAACAATTATCCGACTTGAAATATAAACGCAAACTCTAAAAAAATTTATTAATTAACAATAGGCTCATTTTATGAAAAATCGGCGAAAAATTTTTATTCCAACGAGATATTGTTCCTTTAAGTGTCTAAATAATACCATAATTTTTTTTAATTTCTAAATTAATATTTAAAAACATAAAAAAATGTTTCTACTTGCTACGGTCGGTTTCAGAGCATTGGAGCTCTATTTTCAACATTAAATTAAAATTATTAATAATCGAGATAGTGTTCCGGGTGTCAGGAATTTTTTATTGGAAATTTCTTCCTCTTTAAGAATCTTTTTTTTTTAATTTCTTAAATATTAATAGTTTTCGAGTTATTTGCAAAAAACGAATCTCGTTATTTTTTCAATCTTACTTTGTTTAAAACTTTTGCAATTGTTTATGTGCGGGTTTGAAACTTTTGCACATTTTTCCGAATTCAATGAACCCTCACTCATATTTTTACGAGCTTTATCAAGAATTAACACGGGTTTGAGCTTGTGAACTAGACTGTTTGAGAAGTTTGAAAATAGAACAATGTTATATAAAACGTTGAAGAATTAATGTAACTGTTTTTTTTCTGTTGGAACTACCCACATGATAAAAGTCAAAGTCAATAGAAAGCAAAAATAAATAACTGAATGTAAATATTGTTCGCCAGTTTACTGAAGTTTTTATATAACTGTTAAACATTATATATGACCTTCTACAGTTTGTTGAAAATAAGTTGATTTTTCTAGATATAATTGCTATATTTGTAATTCTAATCGTCTCCTGATGATGCCAGCTTGGTTGGCAAAGAGCTTCTAGCTAAATTCTACAGAATTTTTGTTATTGTCAGACCTTATCAAGAGTTACAACAGTTTATATTTGCATTTTTTGCTTAAGATGTCTTAAATGTTGTATTTGCAGATTGGAATTTTTTTAATAACAACGTGGCTCTTCCTCTAGCTAATTTTAACTTATTGTCCAAATTTAAATACGATCGGACTCCTGGTCCTTCAGTTATCGTGCTTACAAAGCACATGGTGGTTTCGTAAATAGTCCAGTAAATGTCAAAAGGACTGTTGGCAATGGTAAAGCTACACCTCTGTGAAGCAAGGCAGTACTTAATCATAAATCTATCTAAAAAATTAATTGTCCTATTATTATGACGAAAAAAATGTATAAATAGAGCAGAAAAATTATTTTATAATTCGTTAAAATTAATAACCAAAACATTAGGATATGAGAAATACATAATACTGCGTATTACAACAAATTACCTGATCAGCTGGAAACTTAAAATAACATGAAAGTCATTGTTTATAAGAATGTTTTAGAGCAGAAAAAGTAATTCTCAATTACGTAAAAATACGTACTTTACGAAAAAAATTGTTTGTAGATGATACAGTTATCTTCAATTTTTATTTTCTTTATTATTTGAATAGACGCACGATATTTTTAACTTTATTATTTTATCAAAAAAAAGTAAGTAAACATAACTTGAAAAATAAATCAATAAATGGCATAAATTTACCCCAGTTATACAAAGAGGGCAATTTTTAATGTCTATTTTTATTCAAAATTAGTTTTTTTATTATTTGCGATATGAAGACTAAGACCATAATAAGAAATATAGCAGAAATTTAATATTGCTACATAAATTGTTTAAATTTTTATGAAGCAACCAAAACTGAAGTCTTGTGTTGATGACTCACCGATTTTGTGCGCCGGCCTTGTCTATAGGTGGTGTTGACAGAAGACGCTGTCGGTTGGTCCCAGTTGAAAGGTAATTGAATAAACTTTATTTTAAACTTTATTTTCCAACAAAATTTCTAATATTTTGTTTCATTATAATGGATAAAATGTTGTTTTACAATAAGGTTGGATTTTTTAGGTTATAAATTATTTTTAAGGAAAATAATGTAGGCATCTATACTATTTAATTAATCATTTAAAAAGCTAAAAAAAAAAAAACTTTAAATGAACTTTTTTATTAGAACGCAATTTAAAGGAGAACCGAGAGGAAAACATTTTCGCAAAATTCGATTTTCATGTAAACAAATTTTTGGACAAAGATAACTTATAGAAATTGTAGAGAATTAAAATAACTTTCAACATTGTTCTTCTCCTCAAGCGTTAATTACTTCCACATAAGTATAGTAACGACAAAAAAAAAATTTGAAAATTTTTATTGTTCAAATAGGCTTAGAATGTCATGAAACGTCGAGATTTTAAGTTTGAGCGAAAAAATTTTCTGTCTGTCGGTTCGTCTGTAACTTTTTTTGTGCGCACGATTACTCTGGAACTGTTTAAGATATTGACTTAGAATTTGGTACACGTATGTATTTTAACGAGATCTGGAAATAAATTATATTTTTATCCTCTTCCGTCGAAGGGTTGGGTGGTAAATTGGGGTAAATGGGGGATAAATAGGTAAATCGAACAGGTAAGAGTCCATAAAATTTATATTTAGTATATGTAAGAGAAGCTAAGGTCTCTAAAAACTTTTTGGTATTAGTCACCCCCATTACCACCCCCAACCCATTATTAAAGAGGATAAAAAATTTGTGATTTAGTGTGTGTACAAGAACCAAAAATCTCAAAATATTTTTTACTTCATCCACCTCTATTATCATTCCCCTATCACCACCCCCCATCCCACTACCGATGTGGGATATCGTTTTATGGGTTTTTGGGGTAGACGATTTCAAATATTATATTATTAAAGTTCCGTAAACAATTATTCCCACATACAAAATTTTTTCGTTGTGAGGAACTTGGTTAGAAAATCTGGATGTGGAAGTATTGACTCCTTGGGCAACGTTTTTTTTGAGTTAATCGCGAAAAACGAGCGTCGAAATTTGACTTTTGGAGGGCAGGAAAAAAACACTAAACCTTAAAAAAAAATCACTTCTCGGTCAATTTTTTTACCATATTGGAACGAACTAACATTTTCTTCCCCCTTTGACTGACATCCTTTATTTATGAATTATTTTTTTCTGTTGGATGACGACCCTGCATATTTTTCTTATAAAAACTATATCAGATTTTTTCCTGGCAATAGCGACTGACAACTACATTTCAAATATCATTTTACTGTGTCGTTTCTTATTTTTTAAAGTGGCCACCCTGTAAATTTTTCATATTTTTCTTCTTTGACAGTTATGTTACCTACATGCGAAATCTCCGCCACATCTTCTTTCATTATTTTTTTTAGGTGACAACCCTGTATATTTTCATATTTTTCTTACTTGGCAGTTGTGTTGTGATATCTGCATGCGAAATAATATCGTCCTTCATCTCATTTTTTATTATTATTTTTGGGGCGACCACCCTATATATTTTTTCATATTTTTCTTTGACAGTTGTGTTAACTATATGAGAAACATTATTGTCCGCAATCCATTTTTTCATTATTTTCTTAGAGTGAATACCCTGTATATTTTTCATATTTTTCCCCTGACAGTTGTGTTCACTACACACAAAATATAAGTGTCTTTTGTCACATTTTTTCCTCATTATTTTTTCAGGTGTCAACTGTTCTTCTTTGACAGTAGCGTCAATTAACGACCAAATATTTTTCTTCTGCGTCAGATGGTTTTGTAATATTTTCCGCACAATACATATCTTATAAACTACAATAATTGTTATGTGTACACATGTATTGTTAGAAATAGATAAGTACTTCTGGCTCTTGTAGATATAGTTGTAGATATTGCGCCAACAGACAGACACCAGACCGACAGACAGAGAGACTGATGGAATTAAATGGCTTTAATTTTCGTAATCTGCATAGTCTGAAACGCGAAAATCCGAAGAAATCTCGGAGGGTAATTTTTTTACGATTACAATACCCTACTTTCCTTCGGTTAGCGAGGGAAGTAAAAAACGAAATTTGATCCATATGGCAATATTTCTAAATGCTTGAATAGTGGATTTTAACATTCCGTAAACAAGTGGCACTGACCATCTACAGGTACCTAAAACAAATTTAGCGGGAATTGGATCGAGAGTGTCGACCTACCCCAACATCTGTGGGTCAGACACAACAATGGGCTGTTATAGTTAGTAATTTTAAATATGTGACTAATACTTTCTCAATTTGCTGTAATGTACAGTATTATAAATTTTTCACGTTCTGACTTTTTAGTTATTTAATTTAGTTTTTAAATATGTTAACATTTTAAATCACATAAAGTGAAGTCAAATTAAGTAAGAAAATAGGTGAATAAGGAATTCTCTGGCTGCAGCAATTTTATTATTTTAATTTGTCGTAGATATAATAAGTGCCACCGAGAAGTTTTTAATTAAATCGGTCCAGCGTAAAAATTTTTTAACAATTTATTTTTCAACGCTGAAATTTTCTGCTCGTTTCCTATTATCTTCGGTCCTAATAATCGTATCGCAAAAATAAAAATAGCGAGTGGCTATGAAAATACTTTCTGATAATTTGTTAATTTGTGAGAAAATAAAAACCACCAAAAATTGCCTTTTTTGACAATTTAAGAAATATAACGTAATAATGCATCCATTTTAACGAAAGTTGGAGGAACTGTGCACTTTATTGAACTAAACCTTCGTGCTAAATTTTAGCATAAAATATTTATTCAAACGGCTAAAAATAAAAAAAGATTTCGAAATTTTAATCGCTTATTGTTTAAGTGCATCGATTCGTAGAACATTTTTTTTTTCAAAATGTAGGTTTTTTACATGTATTTTACAATGATATTATCTTCATTTAAACCTTTTTTAAATATGTTTATAATTTTCAAAATTATAGGTATAAACATATTCAGATAACTGGATTTTTTTATCAAACAGAGAACAGGTAACGAATTATTAAAATAGATGAAATATTTCTTAAAAAAATAATGATCTATTTGCATTTGGGGCCGAGATTCGTCAGTGTTTGCGCCTCAGTCGCTTATAAATAAGCAAATTGATATATGTTCTTAAAATTTGGACTGGTTATTCTTCAATAATATTAGTCTCACCTAGTTGAGAACAATCCAGAAGCACAATTGTTAAAAAAGATAGAGGCCCGATAGTCGGGCTTTTAGCGATTATGTTAGAGATCCAAAAATCGCCAAATAGTCTAAATGTGATATTATGGTTTTACAGATCATACTTCACTCGTAAGGTAATTCAGTGTGTAAGACGACCAACATTTTTTTTTTGGATGCAACGTCTCTGGTTCAATTCCTAACTGCGATTTTTTTTTATTGTATCAGCAAAATTAAAAGTTACAAAGCTGTGTACATAGACATAAGAATAACTGTTCAGGTTAGGTTTGTTTTCCCTTCCGCGACAAAAATGAATAAGAAAGTAAAAAAAAATTGACTAAGTGTGTTATAATCTCAAAGCCGCTTTATTCGATGTAATTTTAAAAAACCGCTGCCCAAGGAATCACTACTTCCACATCCAGATTTTCTATCCAAGTCACTCACAACGAAAAATTTTGTATGTGGAAATAATTGTTTATGGAACTCTGATAATATAATATTTGAAATCCTCTACCCCAAAAACCCATAAAACGATACCCCACATCGGTAGTGGGGTGGGGGTGGTGATAGGGGGCAGTAGTGGGGGTGGATAAAGTACGAAAATATTTTGAGGTTTCTGGTTCTTGTACACACACTAAATCGCAATTTTTTTTTCATCCCCTTTAATAATGGGGTGGGGGTGGTAATGGGGGTGGCTAACGCCAAAGTTTTTTTTGAGACCTTAGCTTCTCTTGTATATACTAAATAACAATTTTATGAGGTCTTACCTGCTTGATTTACCTATTTACCCCAAATTTACCTCAATTTACCCCCCAACCCTTCGACGGAACAAGATGAAAATATAATCTAGTTCTAGATCTCGTTAAAGTACATATGTGTTCCAAACTTCAAGTCAATATCTCAAACGGTTCCAGAGTAAACGTGCGCACAAAAAAAAGTTACAGACCGACAGACAGACAGAAATTTTTTTTCCGCTCAAACTTAAAATCTCGACGTTTCATAACATTCTAATCCTATTTCAACAATAAAAATTTTTAAAAATTTTTTTGTCGTTACTATACTTCCACTGGATGTGGAAGTAATTGTAGTTTTGACTCATTTTCAAACAGCGGAGACAAAAACATAAGCATCGAAAAACAATCAGTCCAAATTTCTAGAAAAAATATCGACTTGTTTATTTATAAGTGACCTAAACACAAAAATTGACGTTTCACGGCTCCAAATGCAAGTAGATCATTAATTTCTTTAGAAAAATGTTAGATATTTCATCTATTTTCATAATTCGTTTCCCGCTTTTGGTTTCATAAAAATCCAGAGTTATTTGAATTTGTTTACAACTGTAACTTTGAAAATAATAAATAGATTTCAAGCAAAAACCGTTTAAGTGAGTATTCTTTTTTCTTAACACTGTTGGAAAATACATGTAAAAACCTACATTTTCAACAAAAATTTACCGCACACGAGTCACTGCACTTAAACAACAAGCGATAAAAATTTTGAAATTATTATTGGTTTTTAGCCGTATGAGTTTTGTTCAAAAATATTTATTTTGCGCTAAAATTTAGTACAGGTTTAGTTCAATAAAAAGCTTAGTTCCACGGACTTTCGTTAAAATTGATGCATTATTATGTTATATTTTTATTAAATTATTATCAAAAAAGGCAATTTTTGGTGTTTTTTATTTTTTTTACTAATTAACAAACTATCATCTAGTTTTTGCATAGGCCTAGTCTTATTCAAGATTTTATTGCGAATAATTCGCTATTTTTATTTTTACGATACGATTACTAGGACCGGAGATACTAATGAAAATAACAGCAAATTTCAGTGTTTAAAAATAGGTAAATTGTTAAAATATTACAAGAAGCAATGGACCGATTTAATCCAAAACAGCTCATAGCACTTGTTATTATTCATAAAACAAAAATTACTGCAGCCAAACAGTTTCATTCAAAATTTATTTTCACTCCACTAATAGTGGAAAAAAGTAAATTATTAGAAAATCGATTGGATTTGAATGATTTTCCCTGAAAACTTTTTTAATGGCTTTCTATAATCAAATATGAAGTTTTCTACCACTTTTCCTTGTCCGCAATAAATATAAAATAAATATTTTCAATTTCCTTTCAAATAGAATTTTTTTTCAAATAAACTTAATTAAAAATTTGAAAATAAAATAAGTACATGTTCTATTTTGCTATTTGTTCTCACCTCACTCCACCATATATCTAGAGACAATACACACCTATAAGATAATAGTTATTTAACAAACAAGTATGTTAATGAGAGCGATTGATAAATTGAGACATTTTAACGTGCGAGCGCTAGCGAGCGCATTATTTGTCGAGATTATTAATCGCCGATTAACACACGAGTAAGTTACAAAAATTTCCCGTTGATTGTATCTAGGAAAAAAAACCGCTGCCCAAGGAATCACTACTTCCACATCCAGATTTTCTATCCAAGTCACTCACAACGAAAAAATTTTGTATGTGGAAATAATTATTTATGGAACTTTAATAATATAATATTTGAAATCCTCTACCCCAAAAACCCATAAAACGATACCCCACATCGGTAGTGGGGCGGGGGTGGCGATAGGGGGTGGTAGTGGGGGGTGGATGAAGTAAAAAAATATTTTGAGGTTTCTGGTTCTTGTACACACACTAAATCACAAATTTTTTCAACCTCTTTAATAATGGGGTGGGGGTGGTAATGGGGGTGGCTAATGTCAAAATTTTTTTTGAGACCTTAGCTTCTCTTATATATACTAAATACCAATTTTATGGACTCCTGCCTGCTTGATTTACCTATTTACCCCAAATTTACCACAATTTACCCCCCAATCCTTCGACGGAACAAGATGAAAATATAATCTGGTTCTAGATCTCGTTAAAGTACATATGTGTACCAAATTTCAAGTCAATATCTCAAACGGTCCCTGAGTAAACGTGCGCACAAAAAAAAGTTACAGACAGACAGACAGACCGACAGACAGACAGAATTTTTTTTTTCGCTCAAACTTAAAATCTCGACATTCTAAGCCTATTGAACAACAAAAATTTTTTTAAAAATTTTTGTCGTTACTATACTTCCACTGGATGTGGAAGTAATAGGAAAAAAATCTAATTTTATTTTATGACACAAAATTGAATTCTAAGTGTTACTTTATTTATTTAATTATGGTAACACATATGGAATTTAAAAAATATCAAAAATACAATTACAAATTCATTAGGCTTCTTTTTGTAACATCGGAGAAATATGCCAATAGCACCGATTCCGAATAGCGCGATACCTGCTTCTCTTTTATTAATTATAAAAGTTTCGTACGCGTTTTATACGTTTGACAATTAGAGTTTTGACATTAATTGTCATATTAACTGTTTTCAATTATGTCCTTAGTTACCTAAACTAAAATCGTATATTAATAGAAAATCATTTATTAATGGGGGTTATTAATGAACGATTTTTTATATATTTATCAAAGCTACAAATACACGATGAACGGAAAAAGTAATAAATAAAATAGGTAGGTATAATTTATTAATTATTTGGAAACACGCGATATTAATTGTTTATGTAACTAAGCACTAAAGTTAAACATTTTATCACGATGTAGAATTTAGTTAAATAAACCACATAAATGATAAAAAGAAACTTTAGTGCCAAGGTGCATAACTAAGTTTTTCTTGAAATTGTGAAATTAAGGTTAATCAACTCTATTTAATGAATAATTTTAAGTGACATTAAGAAATGTCAATTATTTAAATTTCAAATCTCAATAATTTTTTGTAATGTAATTATGTCACAAGCAATGGATAATTTATGTTGACGTTTACCTGTCACCTCCTCCAACTACAAGAAATCGTACAATGTTTGATTACTTTAGTGACTATCTCTAACACTTCAATGACAATTTTGAGGTTTTTTCCGATTTCAAAAAAATCTATTTTTTGTACGATCGGGCTTATTTGTTTATTTACAATATCTGTTGCCAAGACGTCAGGTTATATTTACTGATTGCTAAGTCGGTAAGTAATTTCCTTACCGGTAAGTGAAATTAATATAATATATATTACCGATATTTCACAAAAATAAGTACAAAAGATAAGGTCATTTCTATGTATTAAAAAAAAATAACATTATTTTCTGCACGATTGTTTTTAATTACACTTCAATTATAGTTATTAAGGTACCAAGGGTGTTATAAGGATAATAACGCACCGAGGTAGGGAGTGTACGTCGACCGAGGGCGTCATTATCCTATAACACCCGTGGTGCCTTCAACGTTTAATGCCCTGCAAGTCTGTTATTTAATTCAAATTTTTTTTTTTGACATTTACGATTTATTATTTTGATATCTATTATGTTCAGAACGATTTGATTTAAAAGAGAGTAAAAATCAAAATTGTTTGTAAACGCCGCCGTTGCATAGCAACGCATTTTGTTTGTCAATAACGCTATCATAATTTGCTTGTTTTGGGTTGTATTATAATTTTATAATGCCCTAGGGCGTTATAGATATTCATAACGCCCTAGGGCGTTATTTTTCATTTAACGTATCTCAATATAGGGTGGTTATTGTAAAATAACAGACTTGTAGGACATTAAAATAATTTAATTTCTAGTAAATAAACGAAATGTCAAAATACAAATATCTTATTTGACAAGTTGTACTTGCCACGAAATATAAACGTGACTTTTGACTTTTCGTTTATTTAGTAGAAATTAAATTATTTTAATTGAAGTGCAATTTAATACGATTGTACAAAAACAGTATAAGCATCGCGAACCTTATAATCTCCGGCGGTAAACGTCCGTTACCGTTCTGATGATACTTAATATACTATTATTTCGACACTACGGAATAATATATATCTACCATATATTAGGTAAGTAACTAGATTACTTGACAAAAATAAAGTCGTATCTTTCATATGAAGTTTTTTAAAATTAGCTTTTCCTGAATAATTACGCCCTTCTGTAAAGCGTGCATTAAAATAATGTTTGAAATTATTTTTTTCAGACTCATTATAGTTTTTATCAATAGTTTTTACTCAATATGATATTTATGCAAAAGTCTTTTCATCCTCCGTGGCATCCCTTAAATGTATCAAATAAACCACCCTTTATGACTTTTCAACAGTTATTAACGGTTGAAACTTAGCTTATAACTTCATCAGAAAATTTTAAAACTTTTTGCTTCTTGCTTAAAAAAAAATAAAATACCCTGATATGCATAAAAAAACCGCTGCCCAAGGAATCACTACTTCCACATCCAGATTCTCTATCCAAGTCACTCACAACGAAAAAACTTTGTATGTGGAAATAATTGTTTATGGAACTTTAATAATATAATATTTGAAATCCTCTATCCCAAAAACCCATAAAACGATACCCCACATTGGTAGTGGGGTGGGGGTGGTGATAGGGGTTGGTAGTGGGGGGTGGATCAAGTAAAAAAATATTTTGAGTTTTCTGGTTCCTGTACATGCACTAAATCACATTTTTTTTTCATCCCCTTTAATTAGGAGGTGGGGGTGGTAATGGAGGTGGTTAATGCCAAAAATTTTTTTGAGACCTCAGCTTCTCTTGTATATACTAAATACCAATTTCATGGACTCTTACCTGCTTGATTTACCCATTTACCCCAAATTTACCCCAATTTACCCCCCAACCCTTCGACGTAACAAGATGAAAATATAATCTAGTTCTAGATCTCGTTAAAGTACATATGTGTACCAAATTTCAAGTCAATATCTTAAACGGTTCCAGAGTAAACTTGCGCACAAAAAAAAGTTACAGACAGACAGACCGACAGACAGACCGACAGACAGACCGACAGACAGACCGACAGACCTACCGACAGACAGACCGACAGACAGACCGACAGACAGACCTACCGACAGACAGACCGACAGACAGACCGACAGACAGACAGAAATTTTTTTTTTCGCTCAAATTTAAAATCTCGACGTTTCATGACATTTTAAGCCTATTTGGACAATAAAAATTTTTAAAAATTTTTTTGTCGTTACTATACTTCCACTGGACGTGGAAGTAATGAGCCGTTTTCTTCCATATGTATTTAATACCCTTCTCTCAAAATTATTCAGATTAAAAGTAATGTAAACTAAATGAACGGAAATAACAAAGAAGGTGGGAAATATTTAACAAATATAAAGTGGACTCGCCCCTTTAAAAGGGGGTAGCTTTCCAGGGAGGGTTAATTTTGGAAAAGTTAATACTAGAAACTTTCCTTAATTTTTGCCAAGGAATCTACTTAGAAATATCCTCAACATTTTAGTTAATACCCTGTATAGGTGTACTTAAAATCACAAATTAATTATATTTATAATTACGATTTTTGCTGCTGAACGCACGGAAAAGAAAGACAGTCTATATAATCTTAGTGAAGTAAAAAAAGTAAAATGTATCAATAGATTTTTTGTTAAATAACAGTTTTTTTGTCATCTTATAGCAGATATAAATATTATTTAGTTACGAGTCCGGTTCTAAGCCAGCCATTAGATAAACACAATTAACATAAAATATTTAATTATCATAGCCAAAATTTATCATTGCCACAGCAAAAATATTACAGATACAGACATATTAGTTGGCTGCATAATATTTACCAAGCAGATGTACAGTGTTGCCAAGACTTAGGGATTCGTATAATGCATCGAATAAAATAGGGCATTGCAAAATGCGTCAAATATATTCACTGTATATATCGCTTATACACCGACAACTGTAGCGCCATCTGAACATCAATTTGTTGAACTACATCGCGTATGTTTTGAGAGAAAGGAGGTGCAATTTGATGCCCGGGCGAAATTTTGCCAATTGGCGGGATTTGTTGAGAATAACATAGTCTAGGTTTTATACACGCTTATTTTTACGAAGCCCGAAGGCGGGCTTCGTATGTGTGTTGTGGGCTTCGAGTAAGCGGCAGAATATACTGTTTTGGGCTTCGTATTGAGGCTTCATATGTCTATATATATATATATATATATATATATATATATATATATATATATATATATATATATATATATATATATATATATATATATATATATATATATATATATATATATATATATATATATATATATATATATATATATATATATATATATATATATATATATATATATATATATATATATATATATTATGTAGAGGAGGGATGAATCTTCAAAAAGTGTAACTTGATAAAGAGCCCTACGGGCAATAGGGAAACAGATATGGACACATAAGTAAAATTTCAAAGTTTCAACCCCTAAAAATGTAGCAGGTTGTAGTTTTCTGTGCTTGCTTATTATGCCCTCTTAAACAACTTCCATTAAAAAAAGTCCGCAGTACGCAAATTTTTTTATGATGTCTAATTCGACTGGACTAGTTATAAATTATTATTATAGATTTCTTTGTACAATACGCGTTATTAGTCATACACTGCACACCTTGTTCCCGGCATTTTTTGTTCACTTCTATCTGAACCCAAGGGTCAATATTGGGTCCTCTACTGGTCTTGATATATGTTAACGATTTGCCCTTACATATAGAACACTCAAAAATTATACTGTATGCTGACGACACCACAGCAATTCTTGGAAATAAGAATAAAGTCATTCTACAAAAAAAAAACTGAACAAACAGTGAACAATATAGTAAGATGGTTAAATGAAAATGGCTTAAAGTTAAATTCTCAAAAAACAGAAATTTTGCACTATTCTGCTCAAAATGATGTCTTTAAAATAAATGTAATTAACTCTGAAATAACATCAATAAACAGCACAAAGTTCTTAGATATCCATATATGGATATAATAATTTTAATTGGTACGAATAAATAGAACATATATGTACAAAATTATCAAAAGTTTGTTTCTCTTTGCGAACAATGGTAAAACATTGTAGTACAGAGCAGATGGTTAACATATACTATGCATCATTTAATTCCGCTATTAGTACATTACCTAGAGGTAAAAAATATGCAAAACTTAGGAATAATGTCATATTGACCGGATTTCGTTCATTTTTGGCAGTATAATAGTAAATGCTTCACAGAAAAGTTTCTATATTGTGCGGGGGCTTGCTAATTTATAGGGGGTGGATGCTACCCCCTCCCAGGGGGTGGAACTTAAAAAATATATATATTTATTGCAGCTGAAGTAGAATCAAATTTTAAGAAGAAAAGGTTCTATGCAATTTTTTCACATAAATTGACTGTTTTTAAGTTATAACGACTTCAAAATTGCGATTTTAGCTTAAAAAAAAGGTATTTCCAAAAATTTTTCGTCAAGTTTCTCGAAAAGTATTACTTTATCGAAAACATGTTATAGACCAATTACAGAAAGTACAAACTGGGAATTAATTATATTTTTTGTTTATTGATGTAGGATTAATACTTTCGGAGATATTTAAGTTTACATTTGGCATCCAAGTGTTCATAAGATAATTAGTTAGAGTAAGAGTTAAATATCTCAGAAACTGTGATACCTACGTCAAGGATGCTAATAGGTAGAATAATAGGTTATTAATTAAGCTTTCAACTGTTTTTTTATTTGTTTCTATAGCATAAAAAACTTTATTACTCTAAAATTTATAATAAACTTCCCGACCACATAAAAAATTTAAATACATTGTACAAATTCAAACATTCGCTAAAAAAATATCTACAAACTCATATGTTTTATTCTGTACAGGACTACATACCTACTTATATAAAACTTAAATAATTTTCCATAGGTGACTTTTTATGCATCTGAAATAATTTTTATATTTGTCTTTTAAAATACATATTTTTTGTACACACCATTTACATGTACTTTTTGAACATATTTTTTAGGAATTTTTAATTAGCATTTTTTAAACTGTTTTTAAATAAATAACAATAAGTATTTGTTATCAATAAACCTAATCTTATTCATTTGATGCTACATGTAGTAATTTAATTAGTGTAGTAACTAGTATAAATAATATATATATCTTTATTTTTTACATTAAATATGCACGTGTAATAATACTTTTACAATTACGTATAACCTAATTGTATTTTCTTTTGGGCAAAGACGTCATACAGGGCTGTGTTCTGTCACCAGTACTATAGTGAACACGTGATGCAAAGTATCCAGTACACTTCGCATTACCTGTTCACTGTAGTATTAGTGACAGAACACAGCCTGTATGTACTGGCAAGCAACCGAGATTTTTATCTTCTACAGAGGATACCACCTTAGGCGAGGATGAACTCATACACCTACTCAACAAGCTTTAAACAATAAGCTCTGATTACGGATAAATTGCAACAAAAGGAAAATTATGATTATAGACGCAAATGAAAATCACTCAGATTGATGAAGGATTGGTGACTGCGAAGTAGTGGACGATACCGTCAACTGCGAATATAAGATTCGGCGAAGAATACCGACGGCAAGTTGGGCAACTTGCCAGTTGAGCAAAATTTAGCGTGACAAAATTATCATGAAACGCATAAAGATCGGATTGGCCAACCAATCTGCTCTGTCTTTCATTACGTTTCTGAGACATGAGCCGCTAGGAAGGCAGACAGACGGTACGAAACGTTCGTTATCAGTTCCAGCGAAAAAAAATGTTTTCTGATTTTTTCATCTAAAAATAATTTGGGGCAAAAATCGCCCAAATAGACCCTCTTCCTTTATTTTTAATTTATAAATAATTTCGATAAACCTAACTGACTGTCTCATTCGTACTCGCTTTTATACATTTGCCTTCCTTTGCGCTCATACCTACAGCTGACCTTCAACTATGTCTGATAGGGGGTTGGAACCTTCGAAACTGTCTGGCTGCGTGGGAAACACCTTAAAATAGTTGCCGAAGTAACATATATAAAATTCAGATGTTATAAAATAACGTAAGTACAATTACATTTTTTATACTTAAAGGGGTCTGGCGGGGGGTTGCCACCATAGAAAGTATCTGGCAGTGGAGGACGTGAATTATTATAGCATTTCGTAAACAATATCAAAAAATTACGCTTTATAGTATGACGATTTTGAGCAGCAATTCTATACACCTTTGCTACCTGTTACCTGTCAAAGCCACCGCGACCGACTGTTCATAGTAGCCAATTCTTCTTACCTGTAGTAGTGTACTTCCGTTGAAAAATTTTCAGATTTTATAAAATAACGTAGGTTTGGCGTTCACGGGATCTTGGTCTATATGTACTATTTATCGCATGAAATTCATTTTAAACATAATTCTGTACGCAACAGAAAAGTATATAAATAAATTCTGTGATCAACTGATGAGGGCAGGCCCCCCAAATGCGTAAGAAATACGGTTTGTAAAAGTAAAAAAAACAACCACAAAAATGTCACAGGTTTACGTATGGGGGTTGGAGGGATTTCTTAACTTACCCCCAAAAATCATGAATCAAGACTCCCATTAATATTGGGTGGTACAAGGAAGCGCTACATTCACCCAATTTTGAAAAAAGTCGGGTAAAAAAAATGATAAGTTTATGAATGGCAATCAGGAACTTGGTAAGTATGAACCTACTGAGTGTGAAAATATATTCGCCTTCTCTGAAAAGTAGTACGACAGCCTTGTCATTCACGATAATTGATGGCGTACCAGAATTCCCTACCGCATATACTGCTTACCTGTGTAATTCGATGAATATCATAAATTTACGACTGGAAATCAGAAACTTGGTAAGCATGAACCTCCTGAGTGCGAAAATACGTGCTCCATCTTTAAAAAGTGGTGCGAAGGTTTTACCTTTCAGGATAATTGAAGGCCTATCGGAGCTTCCCACCGCATATACTGGTTATCGGTGTAGTTTTGATTGCAAGCCGTAAATTTATGATATTCATCGAATTAGACGAGTAATCAGTATATGTGGTAGCATTGCCATCATTTTTTTTACCTGACTTTGGACGAACGTAGCGCCCCCTTGTACCACCCAAAATGAATGGGAGTCTGGATTCATGATTTTTCAGTGCAAATTACGAAATCTCTCCAACCCTTATGGGTAAACTTATGAATTATTTGTGGCTGTTTTCTTTTTACTTTTACAAGTCCTATTTCTTACACATTTGCGGGCCTGCTCTACGCCCCTTTACCAAAAAAAGGGGCTGGCATGAACATTTCTGTGCTCTACTACCTCAAATTAACAACAATTCACACATTTTGGTCTATATTCTTCATGGAAATTTTGAGACAAGAAACATTTTTTTTTCGACGCCCTTATTTTTGGGTGTATTGTTTTTTGTATTTAGTTATTTACGAACCTGATATTTTAAGACATACAATAATTGATGTTTCATAGTTTTGTCCCACTCTGTATATAGCTGCTCAATTTGTACAATTATCTTCCAATAATGAGATAATAACAACAATACTAGTTACCGGATCTAAATTCTTGCAAAGCCAAAGTAAAAGTACTGACCGTTTTCAAACAAACAGGACAAGCGTTTCAATTATGATAGTATTTGAAAGGTTTTTTTTTGTGTAGATCTACCCGCACTTTTCCTTTGATCACATTCCATTAAGAAATTGAATAATTAACAACCAATAAATCTATAAAAAATACGTACCATTTAAATAAGTCGTCTGGCTTTCACAATGAAGATTTATTCTTTGCAGTGGGTTTTTAAAAGTAAAATTGTAGTAGCAGAATATAAATGAAAGCGCAATAAGTAAAAAAATAGATGAGGCCAGCACATTTTTAAAACTCTTTTTGGCACTTCCCTTTGGAAATTCGGAATAATAGTCCAGTCAATCCAGGCATTCGTCAGAAAAAAAAAAAAATATTGAGCTAGTTTTTCGTAGGCTTCAGATTCAACACACTAAAAGTCCTCCTTCCACAACCCACTTTTTTTCATCCCCCAAATGTGCACGTTTCTATATTTTGACTGTTTCCTCGAGAACTATCAATTTTATAAAAAAATAAAAAAGGTACTTTCTTATAGTAAAATTTACTTTCCAACGATATACAAACTATATATTTTTTTCTATAACCGTTCCACAGGCGTTCGAATTAGGGGGCTGAATTAACCAAAAATACTTTTTTGGCGATTTTGAATATTTTTGCCATAACTTACAACCTTGATATATAGCGGAACGGATCTGGTTTTGAAATGAAACCAACTTTTAAAAAATTTTTTTTTTTTGACAATTCGGTTACATGCGTTCTCTTTTATCATGTTATCAAGTTAGTTAAGCTTAATCACACGAGGTGGGGCAGGAACTCGCATGTAAAATTCGCAAATTCACAATAACTTTGTTATTATTGACTTGACGAAAAAAAGTTAAATCAAAAATTGAAGACCTCGCGGAAGCGCATAATCTTTTTTTTTTTTAATCGGACGGTAACACTAATATACAAAAAAGTAATGCCTTAGTTTTTTCACGAAAAAAAGGAGTTAGGGGGCTGGAATTTTTTTGAGGTAGGTAAAATAGATAAGAATTGATGGAGCCGGAGGATGGAGGTGGTGGGCCAATTAGGGGAGGGGGAGAAGGTAGGGAAAGGAAAATTATTCAAACCCCCCGAACTTTTTTCCCTGTCGTGCGACTTTGAAAAACCAAAATGGAATTTGTAAACACCCTGTATCGTGGGTTCGGAAATTATAACAACCAGGGTAACACTAAACACTAATTTATTAACTTACTTAATTACGACAATAACTACTTGGCTAATAATACACTGTGTACTACAATTCAGTTATTCAGTCACTTTATCACTGTGTTTACTCTCTGACCATTTCAACTGTCAATTAGTACTGCACTAACTTCTCCTCCTCTGGTTTACTCCATGCCTTATATACCTACAGATGACAGATCTCGAAGTTTCTGTGATGATCTCACATTCTCCAGATGGTTCCAGAACAGATATGTCATCACTCTAGACCTTCTAGTATGTGTATAAGCACATCACAATATATTCCCTCTTCAATCTCTAAAAGTGTCACCCCTTCACGGTTTGTAAATTAAAAACTTAAAAAACTACAGTAAAAATCATGCTCCTCGCCGATTTGTTTAACTTTTTACATAACTATTGCACGTTCCTTATAATACTCTTCCCAGTTAATTTTTGAACATTTTAAACCTTATAGACGACTTATTTGATAAAACATTTGTCAGTAAAAAAAAAAGTAAAAAGGAACAAGTACATCTATAATAACCTGCCTGTGTTTCAAACTTGCGATCCTTGGATTTCAAGCCATAATTCTACCTATTACATCACCATACCCTATTTCCGAAAGCGATAATATTGCTAATATAATGTCACTATTTGAAAATCATGTCTACGTTTTAATATTATATTGTTATGAAATATATATTACTTAAATATATAAATAAATGATAGAAAAGAGCATTTAAAAAAAATATTTAATTACTACAAATCTAAAAAAAAATCAGAAAATAATTTTTTAAATTTTAAATGATTAATAACTTTCGTCCGAATCTAAGGTTTGTGCAACGTGTACACTATAGTAATAGCGCAACTTATTTATAAATTGCCGTTTCGGCAGTTTAATATTTGATTGACATTGACAAAATATTAAGACGGAAAAAAGATTTATATTACCGAATATCAAGGTCCGAAGTCCCTATCCCTTTTCCTTAACCCTTTATTCCCGCAAACGCATTATGCCCCCTCCCTCCCTTCCTATTGCTTGAATTGCGATAATTTTTTTTTAAATAAAGATAAAAAGATCCTCACTTACCTGTAGAAAAGTTTATCCTCTGAACCCTTTCCTACGTAAAAAAACGCATTTGAAAAAAAGGCAAAAAGTTTTTCCCCTTCCACAAATTTGTTTATTTGAAAAAAAATTTAAAAAATAATCAGTCAAATACTAGATAACAGTGAACAAATTCCATTTTGGTTTTTCAAAATCGTACGACAGGGAAAAATGTTCGGGGGGTTTGAATCATTTTCCCTTCCCTACCTCCTCCCCCTCCCCTAATTGGCCCACCACCTCCATCCTCCGGCTCCATCATCTAACTTCTTTTTTTCGTGGAAAAATTAAGGAATTACTTTTTTGTATATTAGTGTTACGGCATAGAAACGTGTATTTTAAAAAAACAATTTCACGAAAAGTTACCGATTTGAAAAAAACTTTTTTCGTCAAGTCAATAATAACAAAGTTATTGTGAAAAAACGTGTTTTTGCGAATTTTAAATGCAAATTCCTGCCTCACCTCGTGTGATTAAGCTGAATTAACTTGATAACATGATAAAAGAGAACGCATGTCACCGAATTGTCAAAAAAAACAATTTTAAAAAAGTTGGTTTCAAAACTCTTCTTTTTCTCGCCAGATCCGCTCCAGTAATATAATTTTAAGCTTTTAGAATTAAGCACATGCAATTGAGCACTTAAGAACGTAATGTAATTATATAAACGACAAAATGTTTTTTATACATCTTCTTGTTCATCAAAGGTCACATTCTGTAGTAGTATTATCGGTATTGTTAAAAATACTATACTTAATAATACTGTAATATATTGGAAGTAGTTTTGCCTGAAGATATACTCTCAGGAAGTGTCGTTCCTTCCATTGCTGCCTTGATTGTAGCAAATTTGCAAGCTTATTAAGAGAAGCTGCAGATTGTTTAGCCGTCATTTTTTAGATAAACAATATGTTCGGAAAACTTTATTCAACACCATACGTAGTTGTGTTGACTGTGTCGAGAAAATTCGTTCTTGGAAAATGGTAGCGAACAAGCAGAAAAAACGAACTTTCATAGGATTAAGAAATAATGAAAGGAAAATACAATTACTTTAATTACATATTATATGACATGTAAAAAGTTATACCGACCAAACCATCCTTGATTATTGGATTAGGAAACTTTTTAAAAATGTCACTATTGTTAATATTTATTTATTACAAAGGTTTCCCTAATTACTCACGGGAGAATTTAAGTCACTACAAATTTCTTAAGGGTCGCACCCTTCACACTACGTAAGTAGCCAAAGGTATAAAATTTCAGATTATGCACCTATACTTATCTATACGATCACGATGTTATTTTGATTGGTTATTTGTTCTTAAAAGTAAGATTTTCTGCCTTACAAAACTCTATTTATTTTTGTAAGAAGATAAAAATTCACAAGACTATACGCTGCTATATGATAAGAAAAGAGACATATTAAGGATAATTTATTGGTTGCTATTTATAAACTTGGGTGTGAGGATTGTTCTTAAAAAGTACACTTTACGTATGTACGTATATTTGTTTCAAATAGGGCAGTGTTTACAATCACAAATTGTTTTGTACAAGTCATAATATGATCAATATAGATAAAATAGACAAATATAAAGTATAAAAAAGGTAAGTTTAAAAAGGTAGCAAAAATTATACCGTTATATGTAAGAAAGGTGATGCAAATTCTATCGACATTTATGGGCCCATTTCACTTCTATGTATAGTTTCAAAAGTATTAGAAACGGCAATTTACAACAGAATGCTGAAATTCTGTTCAAAATATAAAATTATTTGCGATGATCAGCATGGATGTCGTAAAGGGAGGTACCCTCAGTCAGCAATTCTCACTTACCTCAATGAACCTCACGAACATTTGAATAATAATAAGAATTGTATAGGTGTCTTTATGGATTTAAGTAAAGTGTTTGATTTGGTTAATCACGTTTTACTTATGAGAAAACTGGAAAAATATAGTTGGGAGACTGGCTTGGGTCGTACCTGTCCAACCGTAATCAGTTTGTAGAGATAGAGGGTATTAGGTCAAGTGCATCGACTATTTCCTGTGGAGTCCCACAAGGCTCAGTTCTGGGGCCGTCCTTATTTTTACTTTTTATAAATGACTTACCTGCTATTGTCAACAATAGTTTATTAATTATGTTTGCCGACGATACTTCGCTTTTAACTATGGATGATAATGTAGACAATTTAGTAGAAATTACCCAGACCAAAATTAATGAATTTGTTGCAAAGATCAGTGGTGACAGGTTGCTGTTAAATGGGGATAAAACCGTCTTCATACATTTCACGCTGAGATTGTTGCAGTATAACAAGTCATTTACTCAAAATAAACGGTAAGTCTTTGAAACAGGTAAAGACTACAAAATTCTTGGGTGTTTATTTGGACAATTCTCTTAATTGGGAATGTCATATAGACGTTATATGTAAAAAATTATCTTTCGTATGCTTCGCTCTGTACAGATTAAGAAAAGTTACTAACAGAGAGGTTTTGTTGTCCTACTACTTTTCACAGTTTTATTCTAGAGTAGTTTATGGTTTTGGGGTACTTCAAGTCACTTCGAACGAGTTTAAAATACAGAAAAAGGCAATAAGGAATATAATTGGAGTTAATAAGAAAACGTCATGCAGAATGTACTTCAAAGAGTTGAAAATCTTATAACTTCCCTGTGTAGTTTCTAAGTAAACTTAATGATCTTAATTATATTACTGACCGGAGTGAAACATTATGAAGAAATGGAGTTCCACCTCCAAAATAACGTAATACGCTGGCAAAGAAGTGTCAAGTACCTGGTTGGATACTCGACTCACGTTCGGCCAACACATCGAATACATTATTGGTAGAGCAAACTAAGCTGCCACAGCATTAAGCAGAATAATGTTACGCCTTGGAGGGGCCGGCGAAACGAGGAGACGATTGCTGGTTCGGTGGTAGATTCGATCATCATGTATGCGGCGCCAGCATGGCGAAAGGCCAAGAGAATAGACACAGGAAGAAACTGGAACAAGGAAAGAGGGAGATGGTACTTAGAATTAGTGGAGCATACAGAACAGTATCTACTGAAGCTATGCTCGTATTAACAAAGATGATACCAATAAACCTACTGGTGGAAGAAAGGACCCTGGCACTGGAAGGAGGCGAGACTGAAAATAAGAAAGAAATACGACAGCGTACAATAAATAGGTGGCAAAGTGAATGGAACTTACCTGGAAAGGGGGCGTGGACACGTCAAATCATACCTGAAATAGGCCTATGGGTAGAAAGAGATCATGGAGAACTTAACTACCACCTGACACAAGCCCTTACGCGACATGGCCGTTTCCAAAGCTATCTGAGTGGGATAGAAAAAGTGGAAAGTGATCACTGCGTGTATTGCCACCGAGCAGACCATCCTGAGCACACCGTGTTTGAATGCAGCAAATGGGAGGACATGAGAAGAACACTAGAAGAGGAGATTGGAGAGATACTAACTTTACAAAATATAACAAGAATAATACTGAAAGAACTGACAACATGGATTCAGCATCACGATACGTTACTGATATTATGAAAAGGTAACGGGATGACGAGAGACGGCGACAACAACCCAACGCGTAGTAGAGTAGATGCCCGCGATTTTCCACTGAAGTAATGCTAAGAGCCGGTTCCAGGGGAGACAGGCTAAGCGGAAGGGGGGAGAGGTTTTAATGTTGTAAGAATCCCACAGTACCCTGCAACATCATGTAGGGTCCCTTTTGAAGGTTTCCCCTCCTAAATAAAAAACTTAATGATCTAGTGTTGGGATCATGAATACTTATATGAACAATAAAAATTAAAAAGGATATGGGCTATGTACTTTCTCACTGGCACTGCATAAGAGTGAATAGTGCCTTATTGGAGCAAAATGTTAATCAAACAGGAATTCGCAGATGGCGTTGCCCAACTCCAACTTATACTCGTCTGTAATATATAGATTAGAAGAAAATAATATTTATCAGGTTACCGAAAGATACAAATAAGTGTATGATGGCCATTCAGCTGATGTCGACAATATAACGCTCGTGTTGGTCCGATGATTGAAAAACCTTAATCTTCGTTCGACTACATAAGAAGGGTACGACAGATACCGATTACTGACATAAATATCACACGCAAGTACAATAATGCCACCCATATATTCTTCAATCTAGATTTCAGCCTTATCTGTGTTGGCAAATACCTCCTGAGCGGCTTTGTTAAACGACGTGGTAATAGAGAGCAAATGCTAAATTTGCGACAACTCATCGAGAAGAGAATATTACGTGCCTATGTACCTCTTTGCCTTTCAGATTACAATAAGGCTTTTGACAATGTGGAATTATTAGCGATAGGAACACCCAAATATTTGGTCTTCATTATTGTCCGACCCTATGGAGAAAACGGGTGAAAGAAGTTAACACTAACTCCGACAAAATAAAGTTGGAAAAGGCGTGTTTTATCAGCAATTCTTTTTAACATCTATAGTGAACGACACGTGATGCGGCGTGTGCTGGAAGACTGGCGGGGTAGAGTAGGGGGATTAAGATTTCTAACCTGAAATTTTCAGATGATACCACCTTATTTACAGCAAGTGGGGGTAAGCTAATACTTTGAGGTAGTAAATAAGATGATATACCTTGGAATCATTGTCAGTAATACCGACAATTATGAATATGAGATTCGGAGAAGAATGCAGATGGTAATATTAGTAATTTGCCAGTTTGGCAAAATTTGGCGTGACAAAAATATTTCGAAACGTAGAAAGATCAGATTTGCTAACGCCCTAGTCTTCTCAATCTTTCTTTATACCTCCGAGACATGGACTATTAGGGAGGCAGGCAAACGGTGTATTAAGCTTTCGAGATGTGGATCTGGAGACGTTCCTTGGACAGCTTTCTCCAAGAAATAGGTCACCCAAAATGACTACCCAGCAACGGATTCTCCCAAATCTTCTCAATTAGTCACAAATCTTCTCAATTAGTCACATCAAGAGGAGAGAAAACAATATAGAACGGATGATAATTCAGGAAAAATCAGACGACACGACGCAAAGAGGACGCGTTTCAAAATATTGAGTCGATACTATCAAGAGGCAGATGGGACAAAGCTTTGGTGTGCGCCTAACAGACAACCGCGATAAATGGCAATATACTGACGGACACGCTATACAGCAAAGGGAGGTCAATAAGAATAATGCATCAGTAAAAGTCTGCTAAGTCGTTGTGAATGAGAGGATGGTGGGCACTCAATATGTGGAATTAAAGAGGTGTTTAGCTAGGTCGATGTTGGTAGTTCGCGTATAAATTCCTCCAATCTCACTCTCTACTTTGCTGTTACAAACTGAATATTATGAAGATCTTGAACCACTCCCAAGATAGGATCCTTGGGACACGCCGCGTTTATTAAACTTGAAATTAGTAATTGACGAGCTGATATCGATCTATTAACGGCCGCTTGCACCGTATTGTTTAATAGAGGATTAAACTTAAACCTCCGTTAAATTTAAAATTTGCTTTGCACCGTTCTTTAATCCTTGATTAAATTAGCTTAAACTTGCGTTAACTTAAACCCCCAAAGTTGGCCGCTTAAAGGGCGATTAAATTTAATCGCAAATCCTGCGCAGTCGTCGATGTTGTGCATAACCTCAATTTTTAGTATATTTTCATTTTTTATTTTTATTAACAAATATTTGCCTTTTCTTGAGACGTTACGTTATTTGTTTGTTTATTTTCTAATATATTCTTGCATTTTGTGGCCGTATTATAACTAAAAGTTTTTAAACTAATGAAAAATTATCGGATCTTGATCTTTTATTTTTATTATGGTTTTCCATATTTATAAAGAGCTTGTCAACAGACAACTAGTGGTAAAAGTGTACACACACAGATTCACGTTTTTTCTGAAAAGAACAAATATTTGACAATAGTTGACAGAAATAAGGTTATAATTTTGAAAGAGAAGTTAGCAGAATACCAAATTCCCTAAAATCACAAGGTAACTGTCAACTTAAGTAAACCACAAACAATACATCACGGTGCAATAAGACGCAAGTTAAACCTAGTTTAAAAATTAAACCTCGAGTAGTTATTCATCGCTTAAAATGAAAATGGTGCAAATGGCTGTAAATATGATCTAATATGATAAATCAGCTGTACCTCCACCTACCAGAACTTGTAAATATTATAATTACACCCTCCAATGAATGACATCAAACGGTGTACATTGTACATTTCAAATTCAGAGAATCAGTATTAACTTAGCTAGATCAAGTGTTGCAGAAATTATAACTGAAGAGCTACTCATCAGCTACAACTTAAGTAGGTTGAAATGGATTTGCATTTTTCACATTTTAAAACAAAAATAAATAATTATAAAAATAAGTCGGCAATAAAAACAAGTTGGTCATTTCCATTCCACACACGTAGACGTAGCCAGCCCGGCGGTGTTTCCCGGGAGTGGCAGCAATTCCTACCGTACGCTGGTAAATAAAATCATATCAAATCAATAGCAAACAAAAATCAGTCCAAGTTTTAAAGCAGTAATTGAAAACATAAAGCCTCAATTGGAGTCGGGTATATATATATATAAATAAATCAGGGTGTATACCAATTCAATCTTGAAATTCTTTAACTTTTCCAGACTTTTCAATTTAAAAAAATCGAGGGCGGGGGGGGGGAGGTAGAAGAATTGAAAACATTTTTTTCCGAGCGGGGGGGCGCAAGATGGGAACAACTTTAGATATAAGTAGTTTTAATAAATTTTCCCTGACTTTTTTAATAAATTTATAAATTTCATGATTTCCCTGACCAAAATCAAATTTCCTGACTTTTACAAGTTTTCCCTGTTTTCCAAAAAGTATGCACCCTGACACATATACAAATGTACTCGCGTATAAATACTCGAATAAATAGCCTCTAAATTATTTAGTTAGCATCTACAAAAAATTTCACTTTCTTAGATTGTAAAGGTCAATTTTATAATCTTCAAAACTACTTCACTCTAATAGGTATTGATGCCAATTTAATTCGTTTCATTAACTGATATCTTCGTCTTCATTTTAGAATAATTCTGTGGGTCTCGAGAGAAGACCGGTCTAGACAAGAAATGAATTGCTAGATTAGTCTCCTCACGTTAATCGTATAGTATAAATATACCTACATATAAAAAGAAGAGTTACAAAATGGTCTTATACGAATACACACTTTCATTAGTTCATTAGAACTATTTTTTAAAGAAATGTAGTCTCCTTTATTCAGACACAACATTTATTTTGTGAAGCCTAGTAAATAGTCCATCCGTCAGGTAGTTTTAGGTGGAATTAACTCGGGAAGTTTTGATATTTGATATAATTCTAGAGATAGGTGTCTAGTACTAAGAATCACATTTTGCACAAAGCAAGCGCTTCCGCTCTCGCCGCCATATTGGCAAGATGGCCTCCAAAAACGGTTTTTTCAAATATCTCCGTTACCGTAAGCTCTACAATCAAAATACTTATAACCAAAATTAAAGAGTAGGAAATTTTCTATAAAACGTGCCTGCTATACAGGATTTTCGGCACATGATCGTTATTCCTCTGCATATCCCTTTATCTTTCACGGAAGAGAAGATGGTAGCGACCTCGGGGGTTGCTTCAACCATTCCAAGGGGTGTAAAATTCATTAATTACACTTTGGATCGTCAATACGCCCTCCCCCGTTTTCGCAGCTGCTGATCACGATAAAAATATAGTTAATGAATTTTATACCCCTTGGAAGGGTTGAAGCAACCCCCCGAGGTCGCTACCACCTTCTCTTCCGTGAAAAATGAAGGGATATGCACAGGAATAACGATCATGTGCCTAAAAAAACCGTAAATCCTGGATAGCATGCTTTCTGGTGGTTTCTGCCCGTTTGAAGGATGACGAGGGGTTGAAGCTAAAAATGAATATTTTTCCCATGATCAGCTACCCCGAAAACGGGGGGATACGCATTTGAACCGAATCATTTGAAAAAAATGATTTTCCACCCCTCGATTCGGGAGGGTTTAATCAACCCCCTAGGCCTGCTGTCTGGATTCCACTTACTCTATAACCCCCTTCCATTTTATTTCAAGTATAACCCGTCGATAAATCACTCCCCAGACCTGTTTATATACGAAAACATAAAGGGATTCATAAAACGGGTGGTTTTTGGCCGTTTCAGGGGGTTGCGGTAGTCAAAAACTTCTCCCACCACTTCCATTGTATTTAGCACCCTCGAAAACGAGAGGGAAAGGTAATCTCGTCTTTGCACGAAATATTTACACTCTTTCTGCCTTCATTACATAGACTACTAGTCTCGAAAGACCAAGGACGTGATTTCTTTTTCACTATGACGTAATATTCCGACCACGCTGCGAAAAAAATATGTTATATGGGGGTGAAAGTAGACGCTACTAAAAAATTTTGAATGTGATGCAACGAGGGGAAGTTACCCTTAAAAATATTTGAAAAGTATACCGATGTTTTCTCGCCCTTAGTTCTTTCCCAAATTGACAGACAATTTTTTCTGAGAATCCTCTCCAATACTTGTCCAACATACATTTTTTCCAAAATATTCGGTTGCTGCGTTTTAACACAAAAAATTGGTCCTTTGGATTTCATCCCCCTCGTCACCCCGTGAAACTTTTGCGTTAATATTTTGAAAAATTGTTCCCTTCACTTATTGCTAACTATATTCCTTCTCTCAATGAAGATAGGGCCAGGGGCCATTTCACCCTACTTATCCGGTTATGCCCTTTCAAAATTTAATTCCTGGTAAGGCCTTTTTATATGACCTGACGGTGGACTAAAAGGAAAGTTCAAGAAAAAATGTAATCAACTAACAGTGACAAATATTCAACAATTGCAGGACATATACTATTTCTTTATGCCTTCAGCGGCTGTGGTGCGACCTCAGCCTTTTTTAAAAGAAGAAAACAAAAATTTATTAAAGCACTTGGCAAAAATGTAACAATGCAAGAAACTGTTAATTTTCTTTTAAGAATCCGAACGCTTCACCCGTCTTAATCTCTGCAGCAGGAATATCTTTCATGAAAGCTGTGTATGTAGTGGCATTCAATAATACTTCACTTAAGGATAAGATTTTGCAGAGTGAGGGGGAAATATATGTTTATTTTCGGTTTATTATAAATATTTAAAAAATTATAAATGATATAATCTTCAATTGCTCTAAGGAATAGAACAATCTATAGTTTTTCTCATAAATTTTGTATATAATTAAATGCCATACTCTAATAATTAAATTAGGAACTATTTTCATTGAAAAACTACGATATTCAATTTGCATTAAACAAAATATATAGTTGTATTCGTTAGGTCAACAGCAAGTATGTAAAACAGTTTTAAAGATTATACAATGTTTGGTTTTTTAAATATTTATAATAAATCGAAAATAAACGCATTTTTCCCTCTCACTCTGCAAAATCCTATCCTTAATCATAGCAGGTCAGAATTTTCTTCAAAATCTCAGTAGAGGAAACGCTACTACCTTGCATTACTGTAGGACCCGAAGACATCCCCGTCAATGTTTTAAAATATTGTTCTTCTGTTTTAGCAGGACCACTGAGTACTATAATTTTGTTTTTCGATGTTTTCATAATACCTATTTATATATTAATATATATTAATATATAGGAATGGAAATAAAGACGAAATCGAAAATTATCGACCCATTATAACATATCTAAAATAATAGAAAAAATAATTTAAAATAAAATTATACACTTCTTGGAACAAGAACCTAAATTAACAAATGTACAAAATGGGTTTATAAAAAGTAGGTCAACCATAGGGGCTATATTTCAATTCGTTGAAGAATTAATAAATTCTCTTAATTCTGGTGAATATACTGCTGGCCTATTTTTGGATATCTCGACATTTAAAAGTGCTCCCTAAACTGAAGAGATACTGTTTTCGAGCGTCTAGTTATGGACTTTTAAAGCCATATCACACCGACAGGAGACACTGTATTCGGGTTCCAGATGAGTGCAGTGGAGGGTTCAAAATGTTCCAGTATGAATACCTAAAAAAAGGAGTCGCTCAGGGTAGCACGCTGGGTCCTTTAATTTATTTATTATATATAAATACCCGATAATACTTTATAAAAAGTGGTCATGTTTGCGGATGACAATACATTGTCTGTTGAAAAGAAAAATTTGGTAGAATAGGGAAGATGCATGAAATTTTAAAATGCTTGAAAAAGTGATTTGCACTTAATTTCCATTACGCAGAAAACGATTATAACAAAAAAAATTCAAAATAAAATTTATTTTCCGTAAAATTAATATCTAGATTAAGTCGTAATTTGTAAACAAAACCACGTGACTGCAAACGGTTTCTTATTGGCGTGAAGTCAATGACGACCATCCGTTAGTCGGATAATTTGTCCAAAGTAGACGCAGTGTCCTAACCTCTTGCTGATGTCTGTCTAATTTTGGAGAATCTTGAATGTAAAATTACCATATTTGTAGTGTTTACATTTAGGCACAATGCAATATTTGTAACTCATAAGTCATAATAACGTTGTTCACTAGCTCATTAACCAAATAATAACACAATAACACCACAAACAATAACTTGGTAAACTGATTGTAAACAATAAACAGTAAACTGACATTTGACAAACCCATCGAAATTGCTTTAGATATACGAAACTACTGAAGCATGTTCCTACGGAAAAAGAAACTTCCGTTCACTATTCCGTCCTTGTCTGACAAGAACTGATTGGTTGAAGAAAACGTCCGATTGGCTTAACCGTCTGTACACAGACCGAGAAAAAGGATGGAATAGTGCACGCAAGTTTCTCTCTCTGTGTCACTTTCTCTAGTCGAGTGCACCTTCCAGTTTGTTATTAATTTCGGTGGACAAATCATAACGGAAAACGTCGCAGTTAATGGCGCCAAATAACTGCCGTTTTGAAATATCTAAATTCCTTACCGATGAAATTATTTATTTTTTCGCTGTATTAACATTCAAAAAATCGTAAATTTTACATTTTTATAACTTCTTTTGATGCTGTATCCATTTTCAATATAAAAAAAATCATGTAACTTCTCTATTGCGGCAACCAACTAAAATTAAATATTAATAAAACAAAAATCATTAAATTTTCCTCACACAATGAAATAATGGTTAGTGGAGACAAACTTACTTCGTCCTCAGACACAAAGTTCTTGGGTGTCATAATAGACAAGCAACTGAACTGGAAGGCCCATATCAGTTATTTAATGCCGAAAATCAGTAGCTTCTGTTACATACTAAGAGTGTTGTCTTAGTTAGTCGTTGAATCCACAAGTTTATCTGCATACTATGCATACATCCATTCTATTATACGATATGGATTAATTTTCTGGGGAAATTCTACAGAGGCCCATAGAATATTTATATTACAAAAAAGATGCCCGAGAAGTAACTACAGTATGAAACCAACAGACACGTGCCAATGTGAATATCAGTCGATATTCCGTTGAAGCAACGAGCTTGGTTAGCGCGGTCGAGCGCGGTTAGTACTTGGATGGGGTACCCATCTTGGGAAATACAGCGTTCTCGTCCCACCTTCTAGAGGCTTGTATATCAGTGTATACTTGGAAGTTACGTAATTTCAGACGAGGATTACGTAGTGGATATACCATCCTTCGGAGGGGATGTAAAGCAGGCGGTCCCTTGTCTATTAAATGTTAGGCAAGTAAAAGATCCCTACCCTAGCTTGTCTCCTGGCGTCGGTGATAGGCATTGGTAGCGGAAATAGGCCGACGTTAAATAGTTAAAAAAAAAAAAACAGACACGTGCAAACACATCTATCTTTAGTGAAAAGAGGATACTACACTACACTACTTTTATCAAACATGAACATGCTCACGAATACGATAATAATAATAATAATAATAATTTTTATTTAGCATAATATATAAATCAGAATACAATTACGTTAAACAAAAAATAGTGATGCACAATAAACATAAATACTCACTGAAGTACGTGATGTACTTGTCTATGAGACAATAAAGAGGATTATTTTAATACTTACATATTTATACATATTCATTAATATTCTTATATAGTCATACTCTCACACATACACACACACACACATACACCCACATTTACCCATACACGCACACACATGTATATCCATGTCTACATATATTATATGCATAGGCTAATACTAATTAATTTATTTGATTTATGACTAACTTAACATCCTAGTGTACTTTACAAGTGCAAAGAAATATAAAGGTATGTTAGGTATATAATTTTATGGTAAGTATTTTTATTTATTTATTGTGGGAATGAATTATTTTTTATATCAATTATCTTGTGTATATCTGCTCTATTTTTATAAAAAAAAATTTACAACCATCTACCCAACTATATTAAAAGTTTACAAAATGTTAAGTTAATGAAATTAAAACTAAATGATCTGCTAATAAAAAAAGCTTACTATTCATTGGACGAATATTACTTTGGTACTTTTTAACCAAGTGTAATTTCTGTTACCATTATCTTTAACGAGTTTTAAATTTATGTTTGTTAACTCGTTTTATATGCATATACATATTTTTTTGTCAATTTATATTTTGTTAGTTTGCTTTTATACATAACAACTAAATGTTTTTATAACTAGTTTATATGCAAGACCATTCTACTGATTTTTTTTTTCTCTGACTCGTTCTACACCGCAACGTATCATTGAATAAAGATGTTTTATTATTATTATTACTGCCGCCAACTGAAGCAGCAGCGTATCAATATTGATTGCCAACCTATCACCAGGTTCAAGAATGGTGCGGTAACTTCAAAAAACCATTAGAATGGGGTTGGGAAACCAGTCCTTAGGGTTTGACACCTATGACATCGAATGATCCTGCCCCACAAGAGCTTTTACTCCAAATTTTCTGCAAATGCACAAACTTGCAGTTTTTGGAAAACCGGACTTTACTGTTCAATAATCCGCGGAAGTTGTCGAGAATTGTGTAGTAATATTAATGTTGAAGATGAGGACCCTCTTAACTAAGACAAGTCAACTGAAGTTGAATTTCAACAATTTAATAATGATGATGATCGTGATGACAATGATGATAATACTAATGGAACCGTAAATACTGAGGGACCAGAAACAACTCACAATTTCATATCAGTCAGGAACAGAACATCGTATGAAACGGAAGAGACGGACTTGCTTAAATAAAACATAATCATAAATATAATTTGGTCTATTTATTAAAAAATCAATCCTGGTCTTTTAAATAAGGTGTAAATTTTATTTTTATAATTTCCAGCCTCTTTTTCTAATTATTATTATTATATAGCTTGTATTAAACTTAATTTCATAAACGAATTTGAAGGCGATGCAACATAGCTCAACTTTAGACGCTAATTACTGATGGAAATATGCATCTGGCAATAAAATTGTATACAACCCGTATTGTAGAGAATTTTATAAATTTTAATTTTGTACATAACCTTTTTTGTCGTAAATTCAACGGGAAAGCCGGAAGTCGCCAAAAACCATATTTTCCCGTTGGAATGGGGTGGGGTTAGGGCCTCATTCGAGTAAGATAAATTAAGGATTTCTCAATGACAACGCAATGAACCAATTTAAGGTAAGAAACCTTTGGTTTTAATTATTTCTGAATTTCTGAAATGTTTGTGACTAGGAGACTGGCCTAACAGTATTATATATAAAAGTAAAAAGCAAGTCGATCCAATCAACCAAAAAATTCCTTAGATGAAGAGATATATAAATAATAATTTACAAGTCGATTATGATTACTGTAAATAAGTGTTTTTTTATAGGGAGCATAAATAATCTCAAGATATAATATATGCCTAAAAATAATTTATTACATTATTTGGGTATAAACTTAGGAGTTTACAAGAGTTCATTCATAATTCGAAAGGGACAACGTATAACGGAACATTAACATTTTTATGATAGAAACTAACAGGCGACATCAAAGTAATATTTGGAAAGCTACTTTTAAGACACGTGCGTCGTCTTGCAAACAAGGCCGGTATTCAGGTCGTTCGACATTGCAGGATCTCGCTAGACTGCGGGGCTCCTGAGGAAGACAGCAAAATCCTTTTTACAACACAGACAAAGACAGCAGCAATTAAAAAATCATGTAATAAATATAGATACATACCAGTTTGATTCGTGGGAGCGAGAAGACCTCCAACATTGCTACAGTATCCACGACGAAGAAAGAAATAACTGGTTATTCAGCATGCTAAAATGATATGACTTTATACACAGACCTACATCATTTCAAATTTACACATATCTAATACGACTAGGTACCAATTCATAATAAACTCTAGAAATAACCAAAACCGAACAACAAACACCTTCAATTTTTCAGAAAACAGTTAGTACAAATCGATATAAACAATAACTAGTAACAGTTTTATGGACGTTCTACCATCACAAAATTTATATTTTCTTTTAACATAATATCAGAGACAATACGTATTGTCTCTGATAATATACAGGATGACTACAAACATTGCATCATTATTTTGGGAGCTGATTCTTTGTTAAGAAATAAGTACATAACTTTGGTCTTAAATTGTATACTAAGGTAATTGCTTCCTTTATAAGAAAAAACCATAACAACACACTGTTCCTTTATCACCGACTTCATAAAATTAAAAAAATGAGGAGGCTCTCAATTCGACCCGTATGTATATATATTTTTTTATATTTGTTCAATCATTATTGGGGATTGGATGAAGCGATTTCTATGAAATCTTTCTCAAATTGCAAGCTATAGATCGGCGGTGGTCCCATATTAATTTCATCAAGCTACGTCTAGTATAAGGTAAGCAAAAATTGGAAACAAGATTTTGTTTGTCGAGAATTTCGCGAAGTCGCTAGTAACAATTTTATTTCATTAAATTTAATTTTGTGATCAAAAATTCAAATTCCATTGGAATTGCATTGAAATTAGTAGTTAGATAGGAGCAGCTGATAACGAATCTGATGGCAAATATTAAGAATTAAAAAATTTGAATTCAATATGGCTGCGATAATTGCAACATTTTTGTAGATTTACGTGAAATTTGATACTTGGGGCTAGTTGTAAGAACTAAGTTGAGCCAAGTTCAGCTTGAACCGAGGCTTGAACCAAGATCAAAAGCCAAGGTTACGATTGTTACAATAATCGTAACCATGGATTTTGATCTTGGTTCAAGCTGAACTTGGTTCAACTTAGTTCGTACAACTGGCCCTTAGTGACTTCAGGATTCTCTAATAAGGAGACTAGTGTTATAACTTAAAAAGTCAGACCAACGGATATCTTCTGTGTAAAAGCTAATCTTAAGTATTACCTAATATCTATATTATATTAAGGTCAGTGTAAAAATTAACAAATAACGAACTCAAACCTATTTTTAACCGGCTGCAATATCGATATTAAGTACCTAATAAGATTCAATTAATCTTAAAGTTTTTTTTTTTTAATCTTCGTTTATTAATTGCCTTTCGATATGTCACGCCTGATTTTCGATTTTTGTCAGTGATTTTTCAAAATTTTTGATGAAAATTCAAACTTCTTTGGAAAATTTTGAAAAATCGGAGACGAGAATCGAAAATCTGGCTGCAAACTGATTTGAAAAAAAAAGTCACTTTGGGTCACTGTGCGACGGTGACATTTTATTTCATAATTTTTAGCGATCTTTTTTGAAGGCGGTTGGTTCGATTTTTCTACTGACGGACATAAATAAAAAAATACCTTTTTTGATACTAGCCTACGAAGGGAAGTATTGTAATCGTGAAAAAAATCACCCTCCGAGATATTTTCGGATTTTCATGCTTCAGAGTAAGAAAAAATATACAGAGTGGTCACCATGGGAAAATAATAAAAAAATGTGACAGAGGGCAATAATATTTTGCATGTAGTAAACTCAAGTGTTAAAGAAGAAAAATACGAAAAAATATACAAGGTGGTCACTCTAAAAAAAAATACATAAAAAAAATGTGACGCAGGACGATAATATTTTGCATGCAGTTAATGCAACTGTCAACGAAGAAAAATATGAAAAATACAAAGGGTAGTCATCCAAAAATTTGAAATATGTTATGCAGGGCAATAATACTTCGAATGTAGTTAACACAGTTGTCAAAGAAAAATATGAAATCTGAAAATTATACAGGGTGGTCACTAAAATTTTTTTTATGAAAAAATGTGACAGAGAACGGTAATATTTCGCATGTAGTTAGCACAAATGTCAAAGAAGAAACGTATTTATAAAATATGCAGAGTGGTCACTCAAAAAAATACGTAAAAAAAATGTGACGGGGACAATAATACTTCGTATGTAGTTAGCATAACTGTCAAGGAAGAAAAATATACATGGTGGCCTTAAAAAGATATTTAAAAAAATGTGTTGAAGGACTACAATATTTCGCATGCAGTTAGCACAACTGCCAATAAAGAAAAATATGAAAAATATACAGGGTGGTCATTTTAAAAAGATATGAAAAAAAATGTGACGAAGGATGATAATATTTCGCATGCAGTTAACGCAACTGTCAACGAAAAAAGACATGAAAAATATACAGGGTGGTCACCCTAAAAAAAATAATAAAAAAATGCAATGGATAACGATGATAATTTGCATGTAGTTGGTACAACTGTCAAAGTAAAATATTTAAAAAATAGTGTAGTCACTAAAAAAATTATTAAAAAATGTGACGAGGGAGGATATTTCGCAAGCAGTGAATACAATTGTCAACGAAGAAGAACATGAAAAATATACAGGGTGGTCACCCTAAAGAATATAATAAAGAAATGTGATGGAGGACGACAATATCTCCCATGTAGTAAGCACAACTGTCAAAGAAGAAAAATATTTAAAAAATACACATGCTGGATTTTTCGCATGCAGTTAACACAAATGTCAAGAAAAAAGAATCGGCAGCTACGGAAAGCGGCTGGAACCTCCCCACTCGGTGGATCTTTGAAGCCGAAAAGAGCAGTAAAAAATATGAACGATCTTATTCAATTATAATTTTTATTTATTTTTAAAAACCATATAATTCTTTGTGGACAGCTTCTCTGCCAGCTGTGGCCGGTGAAGTGTTCATAGTGAACCGTTTCAATTTGAGCTGATAAATATTATTTTTATCTTCTGGCCTCGACCGATTTTTCACTAAATCGGTCGAGGAAGGTGGTTTGGTTGCTTGTCACTAATGTCAGATGTCAAACTGATGCCAAAAGGTTTCAGGAGAAGATTTCTTGACAGCTGTCAAACTGAGAGCTGTCAAATTTTTTGGCGCTAAACTTTGTTAATTCTAAATCTGTCAAACTGACAGCTGTCAAAAATTCTGGTTCTAAACTTTACTGGGGAATTTTATTTTTTGACAGTTGTCGAAAATTTTTAGGTTGGTATTCCACTTGGTTTGGTTCTTAGGTTATGTTAATGTTTTTTAAGTTGTGATTGGCGGAAATTTCTCCGGCGTTGTGCCGGAAATGGATTCAAGTTTCTCAGACTCTTAATGTCACTTCACTTTTATTAGTATTGGGAAAAAAACTTACTATGGGCTCACTTATTTAATTTTTTTCACGGAAACCAAATCGAAAGGGTGCAAGTGTGATATATCGTTGAAATCGGAATTTTTACTGCTTTTCAGTGATTCGATTACAAATAGTAAGTAATCATAAAATAAACAACTTATATCGAAACGGCACTAAACGTAATCCGATCTCAACTAAAGCTTTTCAGATCTTTTGGAGCACCAAAGAAATCCTCATGCAAAGTTTCATCCAAATCCGTTTAGTAGATTCGCCGCTATCGTGCTAACATACATTCACACATACATACACACACACACATACAGCCATTTTTCAAAAACCACTTTTTTGGGTTCCTGGGACCTCAAAACGTAAAGATTTGATGTCTCAATTTTCGATTTTGGACCAATTTCAGTAACCTCCCACAATTTTACTGTGGGAAGGTTAATATAAAAAAATTATATAGGGATTATAATGAAAGAATGTGACAAATAATAATATTTCACATGTAGTTAGACAACTATCAGAAAAATAAATATGAAACATAGAGAGAATGGTCACCATAAAATATAATTTCGGTGAAAATAATATTTGGATTGTAGTTGACACAATTATCAAGGATGAAACCTGACATACTTTTAGTGAAAATTATACAGGGTGGTCACTCTAAAAATAACTAATGAAGAAACGACAGAGGAAAATAATATTTGGAATATAGTTGTCATTATTGCCAGGAAGAAAACCCAATATACTGTAATTGCCAATTATGAAGAATGATTTTATCATATATAATTGGTGTAATAAATATCTATGAGTGACATAAGGTTTTAGAAAGAACTCGTGGGATTTATCTGCGTCCGGCGGCTTCTTCATAATTTACTTTTAATTAAAAATATACAGGTAGTCATCATATCGAAAAGATAATGAATAAATAACAAGTGCTAAATAGAGAGGGAAGTATTGCGTAAATACTTACTTACTTTGTGCACTGCACAATGTGCATAAGGTATATATTTTTTCTAAGACTGTTAACAAAACTGCAAGTTTTTCAACACTTTCTGTGCGTAAAATGTGTGTTTATGATGGTGTAGTTCAGTCAATAAAGGAAATGTAGAGTGCGTGAGCAGGGACCTAAGCGATTCCTTTAGAAAGTTGTTCAGGGTGCTTAGGGAGTGAACATACTAAAAGTCCTGACGTCTAGGAGGTGAGCCGGAGGGAGGGGGGCACAAAGAAAGTCCCAATTTATATCTCGAAAACGGTGCGTCGCAGGGAAAAATTTGCCAAATTAAAGCTAATGAAATTCTCTACAACTTTTGTTTTATATATATTTTTTGAATTCGCAACTGTTTTCGAGCTACACGCTCCGGAAAAGTGAAAATTTTTGAAAAACAGATTTTTACCTGAAAAATAGAAAATTGTATTTTAAAGGTGATAAAAAAAAGTAGGACCTCCGGTGCTTGTAATTGGCACCAGGGTGTCTCCTTCATGTTTCCACCCCCACGCTTGAGGGGGCAGTTCATTTCCGAGTCACTGCTGCACTGGGTGGTAGGTGCGCCGGGAATGCTGTTTAGCTGCGCTCTCAGTTGGTGGGAGGGAGCTGATGTCAGGCTTAATATTGCCACCGACCTCGTAAACAACGGGAAGCGGTACTGGTTGAGGAAGGTCTGTCTTGCTCGTGCCCCATACTATTTGAGGAAGCAAATCTTCCCAGCCTGTTCAACCTCGCCTTGAGTGGAGGAGGGGTTGTAAAAAATCACTGCCGCATCCTTGATGGTTTCTGACTTAAGTACAATTTTGAGAAGCCCACCTTGTTTTTCATTAAAGTTGAAGAGGTAAAAATCTGTTTTTCAAAAATGTTCACTTTTCCGGAGCGTGTAGCTCGAAAATGGTTGCGAATTCGAAAAAGTATATAAAATGAAAGTTGTAGAGAATTTCATGAGCTTTCATTTTGTGCAAGAAAATGTTTCCCTACGACCCACCATTTTAAAGATATAAGCGAAAAAACCAAAAGTGGGATTTTCTTTGTGCCCCCCCCCCCCCCCTCAGGCTCACCTCCTAGACGTTAGGACTTTCAATATGTTCACTCCCTAAACACCCTGAACAACTTTCTAAAGTAATTGCTCAGGTCCCTGCTAACGCACTATACACCACCCTTTAGGTCATTCGTTGACTGGCCTAGTAATAACGAAAAAAGTAAATAGAGTGAAAAGAAGTAACATTATTCCACTCTTATGTAGGTATAGCCGGGGATCTATGAGTACATTAAAAACAATTGAAGTTATCTCATGACCTTTGATTTAGGAACGCCAAATTATGGATTTGTGTTTTGACATTTAAGTTAACTTAGAAATATATTTATATAAATATGGAAATTAAGCAGTCGCCGAAAAAGTATTGTATGAAACTCAAACATAAAGTGCCTTTTCTTTACTCATGGGACTGCCGCACTCACCTACTGTCAAACTTCCCATTCATGAAAAAAAGCACCACTTTATGCACTTGTTGCATTAATTACTATTTATTTCACAGAATATAACAGCGTTCATGAAAATATTTTTATCAAAACCCACTAAAAACAAAGAAAAAACAACCAAACAACTCATACATTTTTTAAATTCTTTAGTGGACGCACTACGCGATTTCAGGGAAGAGTACAAAAATTGAAATAACTTTTGAACCATCAACAATAAGATGACCGCATATATGGTTATTTTGATTGACTACCACCTCACTTAGTTTAATCTACACCTATGGAACACCCTGTATATGGACAAATATGCAGGTCTTATCACGACATTCATGTGCATACAGCAAACCAATTTAATACAGTCCGATGAAGAACTACAATTTACCATGTTAGAATAGGCAAATATCCGCATTATGCCCCACAGAGGGTTATCAGAGAGTGATGATATTACAGAATGACACAAACATTCAGGTTCTTCTGTTACATCATTGGACTACTGTCAGTAATCTTGGATTGAAGGTATTGTTGATTCGTCTAGATATTGGATCTACGACGCCAAGTACCAGTTCATATTGTGTCTGAACAAATTGCAATATGCCATGTACTTCCTGCTTTACACCTCCTAACTGAGTCAAACTATATTAGCAAAGTAGATACAACACAGCCTAGAATTACAAGTATACTCGAAGCATTTCTCAGGAGTTTCGGAATTCTAACAAATGCAGTAATAATGGAGCAGTTGATACAATTAGCAGAATAATGTCTCGTACAAGTTTTGAAAAAGATATATATCACTGTAAAATAATGGACGAATTGCGAATGATTTATTACACACGTAGGAAAAACATTTTCAGATCTTCCACCAACTAATGCATCAGTTAGATTATACCAAGCCAACTATAACACACATTTATATAATATATGATTAAATAATAACATCACGCAACTTGATGCTATACAGTTTGGTTACAAGTATGTGGGTGATTATCTACAGACCTCACGCATAACGTAGCCATTACTGATTGTTGTAAAAAGTATTGTAATATTGCAATGTAAATTATTATATCTGCTGTTTAACCTCATAGATATAAGAGTCATCTCATAACATGTCACATGTAGTTATAAGGTGGAGTCATGTTCTATTTCAGCTAGTGATCACTTATTTATCTTATGCTACTTCGTGTTTTATAAAATAATGTAAAACTGATTAGTATAAATACAAAAGACGTTGTTTCGTGTCTGCCTCACTAAATAATGATCAGTAACCTCTTTTCAGTTTTTATACTATCGGAAACGTGTTCAGCAAACTAAAAACAAGTAAAGTGACTATCACCTAACTTTTTTTTTCAATCACTAGATGATTATCAATAGGATCTAAATGAGTGATAACCCGGTAAAGAATGACATAAGTATCAGGATCAGCTGTTGTATTAATTGAATAGAAGTGATTTTTTTATCTTTCTCAAACTTCTTTTACATCCATAAAAGGTTGAGTTACTATCAGGCTAGCCCTGGAATCTTTTCTGGAAGTCTTTTTTATTTCTATGGAATGTCCGGTAAGCTGTTTTTATTTGATTTCCTTTCTATTACTATTTTAAAATTTTTGTGAAAATTTATCTTAAAGTAACAATAACAATAAAGTTTACAAAATATTAAAAATCGTTTACTTTTATTAAATTGTCTTGTAATTTCCCAAGAAATTGTTCATTAAAACAGGACTTGCTTGATATCAATAGTATGTTAAAATACTGCTTTTCTTTACACACTGAGTAAAAAAGTGATTTTTGTCCACAATAAGAAAGTTAGCTAACAACAAAATTCGCCATAAAAGTGGCATTTTCGTTTTTTTTTTCTTTTTAATTTTTTGTGGATCCCTTGAGAGTTAGAAAAATATATATATTGCCAAAAAAATTCTCCTTAAGAACGTTCGAACAGAAAAACCAAATCGAACTTCTACGAAGTGAGATACAACAAATTTTAGGACACCTAAATGGCATCAATCTTGGTGTCCTACATTTTTAAGTAGTTGCCTATCTGAAAAAGAATCTTCTAACCTTATCTAAAACCGCAGAAAGTTGCATATTCCGTTTAAAAAATTGCAAGTTTTAAGCTTATTTGCCATGTACTAGATGTAGACTGGCATCATCTTAATTAGAAAGAGAATAAGTTCCATAGTAGTGAAGGCTCCACAGAATATTGTGTTCCATTATTTGTAGAATTGGGTCATCACTATATAATGCATTATGGTTGTTATCGAAATTGCAACTTAGAGGCACTAGAGCTAGTCGCACAAATGAGGTAACCGTTAACCATAATTATTTAGAAGACATGTCGGATGATCTTGTAGATCTCTCGAATATCATTTCGAATAACGAACACCTCCTTAATTATGACCTATAACCTTTAAATCTTTAAAATCATCTTTATTTTTGTTCTCTGTAATTTACATTATGAGGCTGTACTTCATTTATATCTCATTTAGTATATACGATATAATAAACAAAAGCGTAACATTCGCGTGAAGCGTGATGCGCCAATGCTGACCAATGACATGTCAAGAGATATCAGACAAGTCCCATTTTATATCCAGGCCACGGCATTTTCCTTTCGATTAAATGCACTTGTAGTGATCACGCAATTTAGCTTGAAATAGTGACAGGAGAGCAAGATGTTGGAGTGGTACGAATGTTATTGAAATCATGCAGGAAAGTTGCAAAAACCTGCCTAAAGAAATTCGTCATGAAATAAAATTAATTATGACCAGAAGACAGCAATCAAAGCAATAATTAACGCTTCGAAAAAAGTATTATCTTTTTCTTGGACGCTCCCGGGGAACCGGAAAAACACTCCTAATAAACCTTTTGCTTGCAAGAGTAAGAGAGAGAACGAATTGTATGTGCTGTCGCTTCTTCCGAAATCACAGCGAGGCTTTTACAAGGTGGCAAGACAGCACATTCGGTTAAGTTGTCACTTAAAACTTCAACTGCGCAGAATGTTCCTCTTTATAATATTTTACAACAAAGTGCAATGGTCTCAGATTTTTGGGATCGCAAATTAATTGTAAAGATGAATGCACAATGTTCCACCATACTGTGCTAGTGGTACTCGACAGGACAATTCAAGACGTCCAAAATAATAGCACGTTAATGGGAGGAGTGACTGTACTTGTTGTCGAAGATTTCAGACAGACGTTGCCAGTCATATCAAGAGGAACATGTGTTGATGTGGTAAAGGCTTACTATAAGTCTTCATTCTGTGGTCAAAAATAAAAGTTCTGGATTTTAGGAAAAACACAAGGGTGCAGTTGATGGGTGATTTAAAAGCAAGGGATTTTTCAGAACAATTGCGTAAAAGAAGAGGAAAATAAAAACACCCGGCAATTTGCTGAATGGCATAAACTCTTTAATTGACAACATCTATCCAAGTATCGAAGACTTCGTCCATAATTTTGCATCGTGGCTGATGGAGTGTACTATAATGACATCTAAAAATGATAAAGTTGCGCAAATTAACAATAATATTTTGGAAAGATTAAAATCAATGAAAATAAAGTACGATTCCATATATTTCGTAGTAGAAGTCTAGGACACCATATACTATCCAGTATAAATTCCTATACACCCTCAATCCAATTCCTCGGCATACGTTACCCTAAAAATAAATGTACCAATAACGTTTTTAAGAAATTTGAATTCTCCCAAAATGTGCATAGAAATCAGGATGCAAGTAAAAACTTCGCATAAGAATGTGGTCTGGTTGTGGTCAAGGAGAACAACAACAATTTTTATAACTCGAATTCCCCCGATTCTAACTTTTCTGACTTTCCCCTACACTTCAAAAGGCCGCAATATCCATTACACTATCAGTGATAATAAATAAAGCTCAGAAAAGAAGAAAAGAAGAGAAGGTGGATTTAAGAGATGAGTTTTTCGCCCACGATCCGCTTTGTGTAGAATGTTCCAGTGTAAGTTCAGCTTAAAGTCTACATATTTTGAAGCAAGGAGGACAAACAGGGCATCGTGTACAAAGAAGTACTGTAGTTCTAGCTCATTAAAAGTCTTGGTACTTCTTAAGCTGTATATACGCAGGTAAAAAATAAAAACAAAACGTATCGTTTTCTCAGTTTATCATATAATTTATCTGTATAGTTGTTGATTATATTTAAAATTAATAAACGAATTCAAACGAATCAAAGGATATTAAGTATACCTCTACAAAATATTTTGCTTTATATGAAAAATCCTCAAAACATGCAACTTTAAAAGTGCCCATCTCCAGATGATAATATTAATAAATCTGACGAAGAAAACGTAGCCAAGGCTAAAGTAAAACAGATTTCATCCGTCACATCCATTCGACTTAGTTACTGACTTCTTAAAAAACCGCTGCCCAAGGAATCACTACTTCCACATCCAGATTCTCTATCCAAGTCACTCACAACGAAAACACTTTGTATGTGAAAATAATTGTTTATGGAACTTTAATAATATAATATTTGAAATCTTTTACCCCAAAAACCATAAAACGATACCCCACATCGGTAGTGGGGTGGGGGTGGTGATAGGGGGTGGTAGTGGGGGGTGGACGAAGCAAAAAAATATTTTGAGGTTTCTGGTTCCTGTACATACACTAAATCACAATTTCTTTTCATCCCCTTTAATAAGGGGGTGGGGATGGTAATGGGGGTGGCTAATGCCATTTTTTTTGAGACCTTAGCTTCTCTTGTATATACTAAATACCAATTTCGTGGACTCTTACTTGCTTGATTTACTCATCTACCCCAAATTTACCCCAATTTACACCCCAACCCTTCGACGGAACAAGATGAAAATATAATCTAGTTCTAGATCTCATTAAAGTACATATGTGTACCAAATTTCAAGTCAATATCTTAAACGGTTCCAGAGTAAACGTGCGCACAAAAAAAAAGTTACAGACAGACAGACCGACAGACAGAAATTTTTTTTTTCGCTCAAACTTAAAATCTCGACGTTTCATGACATTTTAAGCCTATTTGGACAATAAAAATTTTTTAAAATTTTTTTGTCGTTACTATACTTCCACTGGACGTGGAAGTAATACGTCGGCCCCTTAACTAACGCAAAAATAGCATTGTTACCACAACGTCATGTTTTTCCAGCTAATATACAAATACTATTTAAAAACCTGAGAGGCAAAAAACTGCCTGATGATTTTGCTCGATACCTTAGACACAAGAACACTGAAAAGTATGGAGACGTATGCGTATTAATTTGAAAGTTTGGTTACCTTTCATTTCGAAATCTCTGGAGTTTTAGTAAATGAAAAACTGAAAAATATATATTTTTTGCAGTGCGTAAAATATGTATTGATCCAAAAAGCACTTATATTGTGAACACGAAATCCAAATCGGGCGAAATTTAAGGTGTTTTTAGTGTTTACAATGATAGTCAGTGTTACGATGGAAAACTTCAAAACATTTTTTTGAAAAAACAATACGTTTCCATTGAAAATTAATTTCAGATTCGTGTTCTATGACTTCAAATTGGTGCATCCTGAAAAAATTACGGAATTTCCACTGCCTCGCTAAAATACAGAATTACCATCAAAACTAATTAACAAATCTACTACATAATCATACAAATAGAATAAAACATAAATAAGCTTAATGCTTGAATTCAATGTTATATCAGAAATGACCACTGGCGATTGCGGTACACACCCCCCAAAGAGTTATGCTGCTCAACAGCTGTAATGTGGGGGACACAGTGGGGCCGAGGGGGCGGTGTGAGGTCAGACGTCTTGCGCGGAGGAATGTTCGGCGCCTCGGGCGTAGAATTGAATTCCTGGCCCCCTTGTCGGAGCCCCCGCCAGGCCAGTTCATTCATTCACAAGATCAGACCTCCTACTAGGATACCTACGTGATAGTGGGACACTGTTGCCGGAATTAGTATTTTAACATTAATCTCGTATTTCTCATCATCTACACGGGTACACCTCGACGAATGAAATTTTTCATGTGACACGTATTAACGACATCGTCAGTGCTACATGGTTTTTGTTTAATACCCCGAAACGAATCGTATTTGAGCATTTTATTTTCTGCTTTTCTTGTTAGGATCCTCCCCGCCCCATGTATTTTCTTTTCAAACAATGTCCGTGAAATATACAAAATAATACAATTTTCAGTATTTTACCGTCAAAGGAACAGTTAGAGGGCGTCAATGGCGTGGAGGTTATTCTCCAGTAAAATACCGGATAATTGTATTATTTTGTAGATTTCACGGACATCGTTTTAGAAAAAATACATGTGGCAGAGGATTCCAACAAGAAAAACAGAAAAATTAAGAAAATGCCACAACCAATATTTAGACAGTATTTGAGCATATCTCTTTACAACTGCCCACCGCACCGGCATGTCTAGAAGTAAATGTGGTAATTATACATTTATGCAATATGAAATGTATAATAAGGTTTCTAAACGCAGATAAACGGCTATATTATCTCTCCAGAGATATTGCTCGAAAGTTCTGTTTAATATATTTTTGCTCATCATCATCAAATACATAAACCAATAAACCGTCTAAAATTTTACAATTGCTAGTAAAGTATTAATTTACACAATATATTAGGGTCTACACTTATATTCGCCTTGTACAAAGCTGTTGCACGCAGTAATCTCAATATGCAAAAATAAATACCTAACTAATATTCTGTATGTTTTACAACACACTTTCCAGTTAAAGTAAACGTGCGATAAGAGCTTTGGAAGCGATTTAGATTAGTTTTTATGGACTTCGTCACATTTGGCAACAATGTAGGAAATGTTATAGTAAGACAGGAAGAGCCACCTGTGTAACCAACTCAACATCAATACATAAGCGCCATCTCATTAGAAGCAGTTAAAGCGAGAACACTTCTACGGTGGCCACTGAACCTCACGATTAGCAAAAATATACGCCAAAGTTTAATTCAAACTGATCGCGCCCTCTGTTGCTCGGCAGACATATTAACAACTAAATTCATGAACATTTTGTACTCCGTGTACGCTCATATTGCAGATAGCATGCTTTACAGAAAAGACAGGCTCCTTTATTTGTTTAAGAAATATCCTAATTACTCAATGATCCGCTGTATTAAAAACCGCCATTGATAGATGTCGCATCAGGTAATGTAACGAAATTAACAAAAAAAATATATTTTTGTGCATTTAAGTTACATCTTTCCCATAATATAGCAGAAGCAGTGAGTATTATAAGTTTCGTTAATTTTTACTTTTATATTGCAAATGAAATGTAAATGGTAGAGGGTGAATAAATTGCTTCCGATATAAAGTTAAATTCTGACGGATAGTTCAGTAAATAATTCCATTTTGTTTAGTAAAAAATTATAAGTGAACAGTATTTCGAAAAATTTTGAAAGGTAATTAAAAAATGAAAATGACCGGTAACTCATGCACAGTATTTTATTAAATTTTGAACAGTATGAAGTATGCAGTAAAATAATATCAGATACACAATATTTTATTGCAATCTGCCAGTAAAAATAATAAATATTTAGCAAAAACAACTTCGACCCCAGGTTCATAGGCCAGTGCAGTGGTGCAGCTACATCATCTAACCAAGGATTATTTTTTTTACGTTTATGATGTCCAACCTCTGTATTGCATCTGATTTTCTTTTTTTTCCAATTTCTCCTTTATATTTATAATTTTATACATTCTACAACTTATTATTTGCAGTCCCATTTAATAAGCATGTAAATACTATCGCTTAATCGAACATTTATTGTATTTAGTTTTATTGTTTGTACAGAACAAACTTTGTTTTACTGAACGCTTATTTTTTTTCTCTGTGCACCTAGGATTTTTACTAAACGCGTATTTTCACATTTATTATTTCACTGAACATCTATTATAGTACATTAACTACAGGTTTTATTTTAGAAATATTGTCATATGAGTTTTTCGATTTAAAATAAATATCTTGTATTTCTGCTTACATCATTATTAAAAAACATTATTTTGGGTATTTAGCAGATAACTCTCAAACATTATTTTGGGTATTTAGCAGATAACTCTCAAAGAAACCATTGGTTCTTTTCATATACCATTGATGCAAGTCTGATTACATTAGTATATTAACAAGAACCTCTCCCTACGAAACAGCTTGCCAGCTTCTTTCATACACTAAATATTTAATATTCAGTATGAAAAAAGAAAACCATAACCATTAACCATTTTTTCTGTATACTGACGATCTAAGTCTGATCAACAAGAAGTTCCTTCTACGAAACATATTGTCAACTTCTTTTATACACTTTCTCGCTAAGATTCAGTATGAAAAATAAGAAAATAACCATTTTTTCCATATACTGATGATCTAAGTCCGATCATGCTAGCATATTACAAGTAGCCTCCCTTACGAGGTGTTCTTTCAAGTATCTCTAGCCCTACATAGAGGAAACTCCACCATAAACAAACATGTGTTACATTTCAAAGCCAAGAAATACTAAAAAGCACAAAGAAAAGCACAATTTTAATCACCGCATGCATGTCCTAATAAAAAATATATTTCCTTCTACTCTCGACTGATTAAAAGGGTGCGTTGTACCAGCTAAGTTCAGTCAAGTTCAACTTGATCCAAGATCAAAAGCCAAGGTTACGATTGTCATAAAAATCGTAACCATGGATTTTGATCTTGGATCAAGCTAAACTTGGCTTGAACTTAGGGCGAGTTGTACCAACTAGGTTCAAACCAAGTTCAGCTTAATCCGAGATCAAAAGCCATGGTTACGATTGTTATAAGAATTGTAACCTTGGATCAAGCTGAACTTGGTTTGAACTTAGTTGATACAACTCCTCCTTAGTTGGTATAACTCGCCCTAAGCCCAGGGGTGTCGGTAGGTTTTTTTTTTTTGACGGGGAGAAGGTTGATAATTCCCAACTTTCATTATAGAAATTTTCCCAATTCCTCAAAAAAAATTTTCTCCAAAATGAAAATTGATACGAGGGAGGGGGGTGGAATTTTTCCCGAATTTTCCCAACTCAACCACGAATTTGGGTGGACACTCCTGCCTAAGCCATTCTAAAAATTGATCAACATTTTTCGTTCCCTTTAGAATTCACCAAGAATGGCATATACTTCATTCGAAACAAAATTACGAATAGAAATTATTTTGATGTTAAACGAGTGGAAGTTGCAGTCGGAAGTGGCCGACTGCGAATACCTATTTAATTAATATGTTGCTTGAATGAATTTTATTTTTTACTAATTTCTGCAGAATAAGAAGTATATGGAGATATGGAAGTATAAAGATGGCGTTCGAATGTATGTTTATAAAACGTATACCGTGTGTGTAGTCGCGGGCTAGGCATGGGGAGTAGAATTGCAACATCGCGTGTGCCAGCTGGCTGAAATGAAATAACAGAGCTGGAATGCTCCACCGATGGACGAATTTACGGCTGCCGGTGTTGTCATATTTCTCGCGCTACGTGAAAGTACATGCCTAATGGGAAATTACACGCACGGTATAAGTATTTAGTTTAAATGTTAAAAATGGAATGCCAAAGACCAAAATTGATCATTGAATTATTTTTGTTTCGTTTCTGTAGCATAAAAAACGAAGAAGTGATGACTTAAGGGTGCCGTGCTTAAGAAAATGATTTCGTAGTTCAAGGATTTCTCTTACATCCCTGAACCGATTCAAAATTTTTTTTGATAGGCCTTTAGATACAACATTATAGAATGGTACCAGACTATTGAAAAGTCAAAAAAATGTTTTTTTTGATTTTCGCACAAGTAAAATTTTTTTTTCTTTTTTTAGTTTTAAATAGCCTAGTACCATCATATAAAGCTGTCTCTAAAAGAATATCAAAAAATTTTTTCAATCGGTTCAGGGATGCAGGAGAAATCCTCGAATTACGTTCACGAAACCGCCCACCTTAAAGAATGTGCATTTTCACATTTTTTAATTAAAACATTTTGTTACTTTCGGCTCTCCAACTAAGAGTCAGAGATTTGTAATGTCGGATCATCTGCCCAAAAAATGCAGTTGACACTCTTGAGGGATAGTTCATATAAATCAGGAATAAAACTGGGACCAAAATTGAACCCTTTGATACACCTGAATTAATATATAACGCCTCTGAAACTATTATATTTAACCTAACTGACTGATTATTCGCTGCCAAGCGTGTCAAACAGCAAGGAGAGATCAACTAAGAATAATTCATGAATCACACAAAGTCTGCCAAAACGTTGTGAGTAAGTTTTATCCGCTCACCAATTACTTTTCCATTTGAGATCTTTTGGGCAAATGTTGCTTGACCTGTCCTTCTAAAATTTTATAGCAAAATATTTTTCTGTGATTTAGACATATTAATGATTAATTTTGCAATAAATCGTATATAAGCCATGGGGATTGTCGGTATTGACAGTAATTTATAATTCTTCACTTAGTTTAAAATAATTTGTTTACTACACATTATGGATTCTATGCATGAATTTGATCAAATTGATAACTGAATACAGGAAAGTTGATGTGTCAATTTATAACTAACCAGAAATTAAACAAAAATAACAAAATCATTTTTGTAAAAAAATGAAGTCTTCAAAAAATGTAATTAAAAAATATGAAATAAAATGAATTATTTTTCTATAATATGTATGATAAAAGTTAAAAATATAATAAAAGAAATCCAAGAACAATTTTACAATTTTTTTATTGTCTCACGTCACTAATCTGCTCTGGACCTGCTTATTTACATTAATCTCATTATTATCTCTTGGTTAAAATGACAAGTAGTGGCTACGCAGAGGATATGATCTATTAATCGCACCATTCATTTTCGACATCTCAACATTGGAGATGTGATAACGAGCGTTTAAACGCGTTCAAATTATCACGTAAAATAAATAATTTTTCAAACCTTTAATTATGGTAAAAAAAAAGACGAGGCACATTTTTCCAGTCGTTTATCCATCTGCAACGTAAAATAAGTTGACTAAAATACGTTCGGCTTCCGTATTTCTTCATTTTTACACCGACCTCAACATTGATATTAGGTAGACTAGGCGGATGGCAGATGAAAAAATGTAGCAAAATAAAAATGATCAATCGGCCCTAATGCAGATGATGTTCATTTGTCATTCACCTTGATTCCTAGCAGTTGCACTCTTAATTTTACCAAATATTAGCATTAATATTTCACCGTGGTACAATATTGAAAATACAGTCAAGCCCAGTTATTTCTGTTAAAATGTACCAATTTCAAAGGTGCGAATTAAAGTCCCAGCTATAACGAACTTTAGATCGCTTATAACCTTATGAGTCTAGAACTTCTGGATAACGATACCACTGTAGCTTCTGTGTCTAATAGAATTGATGATGAAAAAGAAGAAGATGAAGAAATCGGGAGTGACGAATTAATATCAGTCCCAACTACATCAGATGCAATCCGACATGTTAAGGCTGTTCGTCATTTTCTATAATCTCGAAATACCCCGCAGAGTGGTATTAATGGAATAGCTGAGGTAAATATGTATATTAATCTTACCCAAAAAGCAAACCAAAATATATGATTTTTCTATGAAAAATAATTAAGAAATATGTTGCTACATTCACTTTTAACGAACCTTTTTGCCGGTCTCTTGAGGTTCGTTATAAGCGTATATTACTATACTGGAAATATCAAAAATTATATGGTCACCAAAAAAAAAAACGCTGCGCTTTTGATCAGAACCATCTTCTCCTATGTTCTTTGACATGCTGAAACCGATTTTCATATTATAATAGTATATTACGTAATGAGTGTTGTAAGAAGCACATTACGCACGAATGAAAAAGTTACGCACGATGCCGCGTAGCGGCGAGTGCGTATTTCCATGAGTGCGTAATTGCTTTACAACTCGAATTATGTACTATACTTTACCTACGATCATATTTATTTAGTAAAATCCGGATTTAGTTTACTAGTCAACAATATTTTTCAACAAATATTATGTCAGTTTTGACAGCGTTTGAAAATTGCGTAGGCGCATTTGTTTTTTTAAATCCCGCATTAGCGATATAAGCCACCTATAATTGCATGTCCCGGGCGTTTTGTTTACAGTGCGTTTTGTTTACAATACGTAAAATTCAACTTACATAGATGGCAGGTAGTGGCTTTCTTACTATTTACAGTAGTGATCGTAGGTAAAAATATATAACGTATCAGTTTTTGTCTAAAAACGGAAAAAAGGTCTTGTCCTAAGGTTATCATCTAACTTGTCTGAAGTATTCTGACAAGCTGCAGCCAAATTTGGACAAAAACATTTTTCTATTCTGTCAGCTTTTCTCCACCACTCCTTCATCCCCTAAAAAGGGCAAAAAAAGGCGTTGTCCCAAGGTTCTAATCTAACCTTTCTGAAATATTTAGATGTGCTGAAGCCAATCGTGACAGTTTCCCTCTGCCACCTCTAGGAGATAAAAGGGGGTGGTAGAGGCAAACTGACATGTCAAAAAACATAAGATAACATGGTTCTGATCAAAGCGCAGCTCTTCTGTTTTGTTGACCTGCGTAATCTATCTCTTGATTTAGACCAATTTAAACTAAAAAAATATATGTTGTAGTTAGAATAGAACATTCATTTTTTAGATACAAAATTGCCCAATAGTCGATTTATTTAACGGATCTTTATAGCGACTGAAAAGATAAAAGTCCAAACAGTGGAGTGCCGTTAGGTGTGAAAACCAAAAAACCTTGGAACCCAGTTCCTATGAATCAACTTTAATGAAACTTTTTGCATTGTGTTGCTAAAACCTAATACTAAAATGTTTATGGATTAGAAATTGATGTTTTTTTTTATTATTATTTAAAAGTTTATCGAGATCTACAAATTCTTTGAAAAAATACTCAGTTCACATAAGTTTTAATAGTTTTTGTTCTGTAGACAAAAAAATTGTACCTGAATAGTATTGTAGGTTTGTGATTACAAATTTATGGTAAAAAATTACAAATTCAAAATGTGGGACCCAAAATGGCGACCAAAAACTTTAAAAGAGATATAATTAATACAAAAAACATTAGAATTTCTGTAGAAATAAACTTATTGTTAAATCATAAAATTCATAATAATTTTAACAAAATATACTATTTATCTCCGATATCTTCATTTTCAACTTCGCTTATTTCCATAACAGGAGAAGGGTTCGAGCAACTATCACCATTGCATTCGGAACAAGCTGGAGTTCAAGGTAATAAAAGCTTTCTACATCCACAAGCAGCTCCGCATCCTGTCTTACATGTACAAAAAATAATTTTAAGTAGATTTTTAGAGGCTGGTGGCTTATTCATTGTTATGGTCTCAACATCCCACGATAATGTTTCCATCCCCATTTTATTGGCGAAATGTCATTTCAGACTCGGATGGAATCTTCTCCAAACGTTTGATTGGTTTTCTGGGCTCAATACTATCACCAGGAATATAACCCAAATTATGGAAGGTCCCTTTTCCATCAAGTGTGTTAACATTAAAATCTGCATTATCATGTACAAACTGAACAAAAGTACATATTTTTATTTCAATTGGACTTCCAAAAGCTGCTGTTTCATACAATTTTGTATGAACCACAGAAACCTAATATATTTTTTTTACAGCCAAATTTTCGATGAAGTTAACTGATAATGCAACACGTAAAGCTGATGAATGATCGTAGTCGTACTGCTGAAATAATGGCATGAGCAATTGAAGTGCACTTTGTCTCATAAAAAGACATATTTTCTGATTTACTCTTTTTATCATTTATAATTATTTCAGATAGAATAAAACTTGATGACTCCGGGATGGATGTATGAATGCTTTCAAACATTTTATCGCTAGCTGGGTAATAAACTTCAGTTCGAATATGTCTTCGAAGAATCTCACCAGCAGCTTTTAAGATTCGATATTCTTCTTCATTATCATTGTCTAATCTTTCTATGAACCAAGTTTTTGATAATATTTCATGGTGTTTTTTCCGGAAGCATATTATTGTATTTGACCAAAATTTACTGTAAAATACAATATTATATTATCCTTATAGTGTGACAATAATCGTTTTATCATCGGGAATGTATGGTATTGTTATGATTGTTTTCAATGTTGTAGTTTCGGAGGATATAGATGTCCTGGTATTATTAACAGCACTAACCCCAAATGATCGAGACGTTTATTTTCGAAAACTAGCAAAGGGAAAAGTTCTTCAAAAAGTGTTTTCTTCCATGAGCTTAGAAAAAGCATCGCCTCTGTGTAAAAAGCATATTTTTTTTTACATGCTTTTAGGGGATGTGACACTACATCAGCTTTTTATAATGGGGGTAAAAATAAGTTTGTAGAAATTTTTGTAAAAATAAAGATCTTCAAGACGCTGCTGAAGCGTCTACAAGCTGAAGCGTCTGCAAATGCCAATGAAGATTTGAATAATATTTGAGAAGCTGGGGTGAAATGTGTCCTCGCACCAAAGAAATAAAAGATTTAAATACTTTAAAATACAGTCGTTTCATCAAAGCTACAGCTAAAAATAGCTGTGTACGACTGGCATCATTAGTGATTCAGTCTCTAAGCATTTGAAAAGAGTATACTTACAAGTACAATTATGGTTGGGAAATGACATTTCGCCAATAGAATGGGGATGGAAACATCGTGGGATGTTGAGACGATAACAATGAATAAGCCACCAGTCCCTGAAAATCTACTTAAAATTATTTTTTGTACATGTAAGACAGGCTTGTTCCGAATGCAACGGTGATAGTTGCTCGAACCCTTCGCCTATTATAGAAATAAGCGAAGTTAAAACGAAGATATCGAAGATAAATAGTTTATTTCTACAGACATTCTAATGTTTTTTGTATTAATTATGTCTTACTTTAAAGTTGTTTGGCCCCTATTTTGGATCCCACATTATGAATTTGTAATTTTTTACCTTAAATTTACAATCACAAATCTACAATACTACTCAGGTACGATTTTATTGTCTACAGAACAAAAACTATTAAAACTTCTGTGAATTGAGTATTTTTTCAAAGAATTTGTAGATCTCGATAAACTTTTAAATAAAAAACAACATCAATTTCCAATCCATAAACATTTTAGTATTAGGTTTTAGCAACACAATGCAAAAAGTTTAATTAAAGTTGATTGATAGGAACTGGGTTCCTAGGTATAAATCTAACGGCACTCCACATATGGCCAATAGAACTTACCAAATATTATGTCCTAGATAAAAAAAATTAAATCGGTGAACAACACCTTTCAACATAAGAGAATGACGCACAAGCAGCAGAAGCGATAACTCACATTGGCATTCACTCATATAAATTTAAAAAATTCTCGAAACTCCACTTTAATGAATATATAAATAATAAACTACTGAAGAGCTATTATCGTAAAAAGCAATCATTCCTCAGTAGTTTTAAAAATATATTAAAGAAGTAAATATATTAATGATGACACCCCGAAGGAATGAAAATACTAATCTTGAAAATATTTCTAAGGTGTGTCGACCTTTGCAATTGAATTGTTTATAGTACAGTATCTAGAGGTGAAAAAAATGTAAAACTCAGAAAGAGTGTCATATGTAATAATTTTTTGTGCTTTAAATGAATAAAAAAATTGAACAGCTAGGTAATGCTAGATATTAAGCCACTAGCGCTTATAGTTACCGTATAGTCTAGGATATAGCGTGCAAATTCGACGATGAAAGGTTAGGTGCTCCGCACATGGAGTTACTCATTAGAGACGGTAACTGGTTTGTGACGGAAATATAAACTGATCGCTAACTGGTTAGTAACCGGACTCCGCACACGAAGCTACTGTATCTGCCACAAAATTCACATTCAATTGCTCGTTCATCTTGAAATCATCCAAAAGATACTTGTAAACACAAAAAAAACTCTGTAATTACTTCCCGAAACTCGGAAACTAGATACTGAAGTGACTGCACGCAGGATTTCTTAAAACCGATCACAAACCGATTACCAACTAGTTACTAACTAGTAGCGCCGTGTGCGGCACTCGATAGAACGTCATAGGAAGTGACTATCGAGTGATTGGTTACTAACTGCAGTCACCAATCAGTTTCTTTTGAGTAGCTCCGTGTGCGGACGGCCTTTTACCGTCTGCCAGTTGGTAATCGAAGAGACTATATAAGTACCCAAGTTTTTTCTATCTGGAAATTTTTGGTATGGTGGGGGGATAGGGAGGGAGGGAACATTTTTTTCATCGAATGATTATCGATATATGTTCGCATAGGTAGTTAGTATATGTACTTCACATACCCCAATTACGTTGGCAGACGAAACTTCCGGCCGGCGCGCGCGGTAACCGGAAATTGAAAAAAAATTTTTAGTTACCGGACCAAACTTGGCGCAAAATGTTTGTTTTGGCGTGTACAACACTGTACTGTAGTGGCAGATATATATATCGGTAGGTTTTTGAGCAATTTGCCATCAAAGTGGCGATATAGTGTAACAATCTCAATTGATATATTACATCGTCTATTTCATTAACTATCATCATTTAAGTAAATAATAGAATTGTTGGGATAGTTAAAAAATTTAATTATGGAGAGATTATAAATAAAATTTTGATTTTGGTTTAAGTCTCTAAATAAATTGCTTCAATGCTTAAGAATAAAGATTAAGAGGTACAGTATTGAGCCTACACCATGGCCCACCACTCTAAAAAATCTGAAAAAATTACAAGCTAACATGAATTCGTACTGTAAAAAAATAAATATAGTCACTTAATAAAATTATAAAAAAAATTAATTTCAAAATTTCAAAAATTTTTGGCAAGATAAATTTGAAGCCACAAATACTGAAAAAAATTCCTGATGTGTTGCCATAAGATCCTATGAACTTTTCGGAATTTTCAATGCAACAGGAAAAGCGAAATTAAATAAAAACTGAAAATCATGTTTCCTTCTGTAACTTGACCGACAGTAGGGATGCGAAGTTAAATTTGGCTCAGGCACTTCTCGCTCTGCTTATCCGGCTATACCCTTTTGCGTCAAAAACATGTTCTAGCTCTACCACTTTCTGAAAAACGCCGTTCCAAAAAAGTTCAATTTTTTTTTACCCAAAAATCGTACCTTTCAGATTTCTTAATATACTTACGTCCCTGATGAGAATTCATAATAATTTGATTAAAAAAAGGAGCAGGAATCTCCAAGACGTTTTTTTTATGACGTAATTTTAAAACAAATAACAAAGCAATGTAGAATAACTATATTGTTTAGATTGTATTAATGTAAAATACTCGGAAAATTAAAGAAAATTAAGATCTTACAACTACAAAAAATGTTTAATTCTTACTTAATACATTATTTTTATCGTTCAGCTATCTTGCATGACATTAATTTCAATGAAGTTAAGAATGCAATGCAATGACCATTGATTAACACTAATCAAATGTTCGTTCTAAAAAATAATAGAAATGCTTAACTTGCCATACTGCGGCGAAGACCTTGATCATGGAATGGGAATGAAAGTGTTTTGTCTCAGAAGTAATGTGGCAAATAATAGTTAATAGTTAACTTTAATGGAACAATAAATAAGTATTAAAAGTGGACAACTTTATCAACTAAAAAAGACTACGATGAGAAAATATATGTATAAATTTCGGAAAACTCGATAATTGTAATTTAATCGATACTGGTCGTGATTAATCATCGAAACGATTTAAAGAAAAATTTTCTCAGCTCATTTCCCCCTTTTTAAAGTTATTAAAATTACAATCGGAAATTTGCAAAAATTTAAGAAATGTATACAATGCTTATGTAAAACTTGGACAAAATCATTAAAATCGTAAAAAAAGAAAATTAAAAAACATTCGCATAGGTCAATTTATTTTTTAAAACGAGACATATATACACTGTGTTCCTGGACTGATTTACCAGAGGAAAAACCTCTGACTTTGCGACAAAAAGTTATTCTTGATAAAAACACCTGCTTAGTTGAAAACCACGATTGGAATTGTCAAAAGTAATGTAGGATATACGGTACATTCGAAAAGTTACTGTTACTACATATTAAAAAATTCAAGAGAACAGTACCCCTACCTTTTTCCATAACCAAGAGATATAAACAAAAGTTGTTTAAAATTACAAAATTGTCCTCAGAACAATCCTCATTATAAAATTGTTAGGAACAATAAAAAATGCGTGCTTTTTGCTGGATACATTTTATTAAATGTTTTACTTTAATAAATAACTTTTTTTTGTGAATGGTTTTGTAAATATAAAATAAACTTGTAATTTTAAACACTTTTTCTTTTTGTCGACGCAAGTCGATTAATAACTGTTGGTACTCGTCAGTATCTCGAAACACCATAAAGCCGTCATAAATAGCGATGGAGAAAATGTTGAAGAGAACGTAGATGGTCTTAATAAACTATAAATAAGTTGTAGACGTCTACTGGAATATGTGATAGCGGGTCCACTGTATTTTCTTATGTTTATTAGTTTTCTTTATGTTATATTTTTTTCTACTTTAAGAATCAATATATAAAAAAACACTTTCCTCGAAGAGTTATCTACGTGCAAGTCCTAGTGCCGAAACAGACCCTCATATTCAAACGTGATAAAATAGTTTTTATTGTAGACTTCGAATTCTTATGCAGACATGCTAGCAATATGGGGAACAAAAACTGGCAGTAACATTAATGTTTCTAATTTCAATAGAATTCTATCAGAGTTTGAAGTACACGTTTAAGATATTCTTCAGCCAGATTAATAACACAGGCACACAAAATAAAAGATGGTCTTTTTCTGGTACTCCATTGGGTAACCCACATGTATTTCACCATTTTTCTAAGTAAATTAAGAAAATAACCTAAAAAAACTTATAATTTACGTAATATAAGAAAAATGCTGATTACTCTATTTTTGTAGGAGACATTAATATTGATATCCTCAAAAACACTGACATATCATTGGAGTATTTAAACACCATGCATCATGGGTGCAGCCAGGGGGGAGCCATGCCCCCCCCAAGCTGTCTTCCATGAGCCAAAAAATAAAGAAGCATAATCTATCAGTACAAAGCAGTATCCAAATTATCCCTTGAAATAAATATTTTGTAATTAATGCCAATATTATCTAGTAGAGGAATCTACATACACATCCGTTTTCAACCATTTTCTGAAAAATTTTCCTCATCCTCTGGGGAGGCCGGTTCTATTGCCCCCCAAATGAATTTTCTGGCTGCGCCACTGCCATGCATGAATATGGTTATGTATCAACAATCAATGATTATACAAGACGTAAAGATCTCAGTAGGTCTTGTATAGATCACATATTCGTAAAAACAGTCTTCGACCCAGAACTATTTTACCCATTATAGTTAAAACTACTCTAACCGATCATTACACCATTATATTACAAATAATACTTGAACGTTTGAACACATCACAGTGCAATGAAAAACATAATATATTATAATAAAAAAAATAAATTATGAAAAGTTAAAAAACCGTCTCAATCTAATTGATTGGAACTGTATATACCAAACGGAAAACCTAGAAACTGCAACAAATACGTTTATAGATACTATTAATAACAACATTGATACATGTACCACGATAATAAAAATTAAAAACAAAAAACGGAAAAGTTGGATCACTAATGGTCTTATTAACTCCATCAATAAAAGAGATAACATGTATCAGCAAGTATTGAGGGATCCAAATAATGAAACATTGAAAACAAATTATAAAAAATATAGAAACATGGTTACATCATTAATAAAAAAAGTCAGAATTAATTATTACAAAAATAAAATTGAACAGGATAAAAACAGCACAAGAAATTTATGGTCTACCGTTAAAGAAATTTGCTCAATCACAAAAAAGACTAGTAACATCAGTTCTATTACCACTGATAATGGTGAAAAAATAGAAGATATCAAAAATATAACAAACGTATTCAACAACAAGTATATTAAAACGGGCGTAGAATTAGCAAATAAAATAAAAAAGAACCCTAATTACAAACCAAAAGAAGTAAATGTCATGAATTCAATATTTTTAACCACCACCAGTGCTGTAGAAGTAAGTGAAACAATTCTCACCCTAAAAAACCGCTGCCCAAGGAATCACTACTTCCACATCCAGATTCTCTATCCAAGTCACTCACAACGAAAAAACTTTGTATGTGAAAATAATTGTTTATGGAACTTTAATAATATAATATTTGAAATCCTCTACCCCAAAAACCCATAAAACGATACCCTACATCGGTAGGGGGTGGTGATAGAGCGGTGATAGTGGGGGGTGGATGAAGTAAAAAAATATTTTGAGATTTCTGGTTCCTGTACATACACTAAATCACAATTTTTTTTAATCCCCTTTAATAAGGGGGTGGGGTGGTAATGGGGGTGGCTAATGCCAAAAATTTTTTTGAGACCTTAGCTTCTCTTGTATATACTAAATAACCAATTTTATGGACTCTTACCTGCTTGATTGACCTATTTACCCCAAATTTACCCCAATTTACCCCCCAACCCTTCGACGGAACAAGATGAAAATATAATCTAGTTCTAGATCTCGTTAAAGTACATATGTGTACCAAATTTCAAGTCAATATCTTAAACGTGCGCAGAGTAAACGTGCGCACAAAAAAAGGTTACAGACAGACCGACAGACAGACCGACAGACAGACAGAAATTTTTTTTTCGCTCAAACTTAAAATCTCGACGTTTCAAGACATTTTAAGCCTATTTGGACAATAAAAATTTTTAAAAAATTTTTTTGTCGTTACTATACTTCCACTGGACGTGGAAGTAAAATAACAAGGCGCCGGGCATAGACGGATTGAAAGCAGAGACATTAAAGAATATATCCTCTTTAATTTCAGCTCCATTGGCGTACTTAATAAATAAATGTATGGAAACAGGTTACTGCCCGTCTACCTTCAAAACATCCGTTGTTCTTCCAGTTCATAAAAGTGAAGATCACTTGATTGTAAGCAATTATAGACCCATATCCTTGATAACCAACTACACTAAAATCTTTGAAAAAATAATAAAAAAAAGATTGTGTGAATATATTGAAAAATATAATTTAGTATCCCCCAAACAGTATGGATTTCGGGAAGGCATATCCACCCAAGATGTCATATTAGATCTTACTAAATCAATGTACTCTGCTTTGGATAGTGGTAGGCCATCCTTGTGTGTGTTCATAGATTTGTCGAAAGCCTTTGACACGGTAAGTCATACTCTGCTTGTGGAATCATTAGAAGAGTTAGGAATTAGAGGCAAAGCTATAGAATTATTCAAAAGTTACATCTCCAATAGAAACCAGTACGTCAAAATAAATAATGTATTCAGTGAAAGTAAAAACACTGAATGCGGGGTACCACAAGGAACAGTGTTAGGGCCTGTATTATTTAATATATACCAAAATGGTCTGTTCTCTGTTCAAAGCAGCGGTACTATAATCACTTATGCTGATGATACAGCAATATTTTACAGCTGTGACAACTGGGAATCTCTAAAAACAAAAGTAGAGTTGGATATGAAAAATATAAAGGACTGGTTTAATCACAAATTGCTTACGATTAATTTCGAGAAAACAGTGTACTTACCAATAACATGCAATAAATCTACACTGCCACGCTTCGAAGACCTCATTGAAAATGCGTTTACAATACATGCTGCCACAAAGGTAAAATATTTGGGGATAATAATTGACCTTCACCTCAAGTGGGACATTCATATTAATTATGTCATCAAGAAAATTCAGTGTTTAATATACAACTTTAAAGTTCTAAAAGATATACTGGACACAAAACAACTTAAAACTCTATACTATTCATTAGTCGAATCTCATATTATTTATGGTATACTAGGATGGGGTGGTGTAGGGAAATCTCTTTTGAACAATTTAGTAATTGTTCAAAAGACACTTTTAAGTTATATTTAATAAAGAACACTTTTACCCATCAGACACTTTATATAAAGAAACGCATATAATGGACCCACGACAGTTGTTTTTTGTTCATGCCAGCATTAAACTGCAATTGAATAAAACAATCCTAAAAAAAAATGAGCATGTACATGACACAAGAAAAAGAAACTTTGAATACCTACCACCATTTATGTGCAAAGCGGTTGGACAAAAAAGCTTTGGCTACTTAGGACCACGACTGTACAATAATTTGCCATGTGAGATAAGAAACATAAATTCCAAATATTCTTTTAAAAAACGGATAAAAAACTTCACATATTCCATACCTCGCCAACAAATACACAACCTGATTGAATGCAAATAATATAAAATATATGATGATTATAACTAAAACAATGCCTATTGACACAATTTCAGTTAATTAGCATTATATTTCAGTATATCAGCATTATATCATAAGCCTATGTATGTATGTCCGTCCATATGAATATGTGTGTATGTGTGTGTGTTTGTGTATATACTATACCCTCTCTTAACATTTTACTTTTAATGTCATATTCCACTCAAGAATTTACTTTACGGAACTACCGGCATTTTATTTTATTCATTTCACTTTATTTTGTTAGTTGTAGATTGATTATTTTATGATTTATGTATTATTGATGATTATTTTTATCAAAAATTTTCAACTTTTGTCATACTCCGCTCAAGGAATTTTTCCTTACGGAGTTTGTCTTGTTTATTGTGTTGTATTATTGTATTGTATTATTGTATTATTAATGTACTTTTGTAATGAGCAATAAACATTATTATTATTATTATTATTACGTTATTTTCGGGATTTACTAAAAATTGGTGGGTAACGGAGCTAAACGAATACCTGATTCGTATTCAGCATGTCGAAATATAATGGAGTCCTAGAAACAGATCACTTATCACTTCTTTTTTGTGTCTGTGTAATATATTTGCATACGCGATTATCTAGAAAATGGCGGAGGATCCGGTGATTTTCATATATTACACAGACACACACAAAAAAAAGTCTGTTTCTGGGCCTCGATTGGGCAATCTTGGGCAACCCCTATGTATTTCGACATGCTGAATATGAGTCAGGTACCCGTTTAGCTCCGTTACCCACCAATTTTTAGTAAATCGCGAAAATAACTTAAATTATGAGTTTTTCTTTAGGGTCTTTTCGCGATTTACAAAAAAATGATGGCAGATGGAGCTAAACGGACACCTGATTAGTATTGAGCACGTCGAAATAGATATGGAGTACAAGAAAAAGGCCACTTTGTTATTTTGTGTGCCTAAATAATATTAATAACAATACCTGTAGTTTGCAAAACTACAAACGTAATGTTAAAAGATAATGTAAGGATGGGTAAATGTCAAAGAAGCAAGGATAGAACAATGAAATAAATGTTATTCTCTTATGTACAACTAAAATATATTTTACTTAACGCCAAATTTTTACATAAAAAGCAGAGTTAATGAATTCTTAATTTTTCAGAATATTAAAGATGTCAAAATGGAAATTGCTAAACGATTTATCCAATGGTTATAGACAAATTGTCAACATACACACTACTGAGTTAAATACGAATAAATAGCGTCTGGTATAGAAATGAGCCTTGCGAAACACCATATTAACTACAGAAAAGTCAGAACCGACCTCAGAATTCTGACTACTATAACATATAGAAACACTGCTTCCAAAATAGACAATTAGACATGATCATCGTATAGTTATTAGCTTACTGAGATCACCGTAATAGCTCGCATCATACATTTAATGAATTCGTAATAAAAATAATGTGTATACAGCAGTTCTAGTAGATATTTCAGAACAAAAAAACCACTGCCCAAGGAATCACTACTTCCACATCCAGATTTTCTATACAAGTCACTCACAACGAAAAAATTTTGTATGTGGAAATAATTGCTTATGGAACTTTAGTAATATAATATTTGAAATCCTCTACCCCAAAAACCTATAAAACGATACCCCACATCGGTAGTGGGGTGGGGGTGGTGATAGGGGGTGTAGTGGGGGTGGATGAAGTAAAAAATATTTTGAGGTTTCTGGTTCTTGTACACACACTAAATCACATTTTTTTTTCATTCCCTTTAATAATGAGGTGGGGGTGGTAATGGGGGTGGCTAATGCCAAAAATTTTTTTTGAGACCTTATCTTCTCTTTAATATACTAAATACCAATTTTCTGGACTCTTACCTGCTTAATTTACCTATTTACCCCAAATTTACCCCAATTTACCCCCAACCCTTCGATAGAACAAGATGAAAATATAATCTAGTTCCAGATCACGTTAAAATACATACGTGTACAAAATTTCAAGTCAATATCTTAAACGGTTCCAGAGTAAACGTGCGCACAAAAAAAGTTACAGACCGACAGACCGACAGACAGAAATTTTTTTCTCGCTCAAACTTAAAATCTCGACGTTTCATGACATTCTAAGCCTATTTGAACAATAAAAATTTTTAAAATTTTTTTTGTCGTTACTATACTTCCACTGGATGTGGAAGTAATTATGTTTGTTATCGGATACAATTTTATATTTATTTAACAGCGAGCACGAAGACTAGATCAGTGGCAGAAAGGAGCAATGGGCCAAATGAAGAGAGATTTTCCTAATAAGTTTTAGCTAAAAAAATTATTCGGCAATCTTGTAGTATTCATTTATTTAAAAGAAAATATTTTTTTCAGTTTAATAACATTAGTTAGTTTGCCAAAAACAGTTTATTATGAATCCCCATTTCAGTATAATGCTCATTAGTAGACGTAGCCATCGTGTATAGACTTCAATCGTACTAGTTATCCGCAAATAAAAAGCGTGGAAAAATTTTTACAAGAACTTCACAGTGATATCCGTATAACATGCACATGCCATATGAATCAATTATAGAGTGGGAAGTGGGAATGTTTTCATATCGCCTATTGAGGCATGAGGGAATCGCGTTCTGATGTGACGAAGAATGTTGCAAAACGATTTAATAATCATTCTCAAAAATAATCCAGGGACATAAGATCATTATTTTCTTTTAAATAGGTGTTACCTTGTAAGTGGTCGACCTAAGTGCCTGATGATGTCCGATTATATTAGTTAGTACTTCAAGAAAATTTTCATTTAACAATTTGTGAACAAGTTTTAAACAAAGAAATTAATCAGAAGTAAAATAAATTAAAAAGAAGATGATGTTGATCTGGGAGTTTGGTAAAAAATGAAGTACTTTTGCCACAACATAACGGTCCCCTCGAATAGTTTCTTCTAGTGAGTTCACTTTCTGTCTTAAGTTAAGCAATTGTGAAAAATTGAGTGGTCGGGGCATTTTTCTTTGAGGAATCACTTACCGATACAGAATATTTGATATTTTTGAGGGATGAGCTAACATGGACATTTGCAGTTATGCCCAAAACATTTTGAATGTTACAAATTCTAAAAATGCATCGGATCAGCGCCACAAACGTACATACACCAACATTTAATTTGGTTATTGATGGGGAATTTCTCATACATAAGCTCATCTGGTAAAGGGGATCCTCAGTTTCCGCAATTTGTGGTGGATATGTGAAATTCGTCAAGACCCACTAATATGATTTTTAATTTTTTTCAGCATATTTTGGTACCGCAGGTGCCTGGCTTTGCCTTTGTAGCAGGCGAACGTTTTCCTGATCATACGTAGATCCTAATTTGTTCTATACTTGAGTAAAATTTGATTCAAATCGGAAACAAAATAAAAAAGTTATAAGGGTGTCTTCATTTTAAGTGAATCACACTATATATTTAAGGATATGTATAGATTTCGACAAAATATTACGTTAGTAAATACGTCGAGTATTGTAAAATAAAGATTGTTTGTGACTGTGATTTATTAGCAGACCACGGTAAACCGCTTTGATAGAAATATTCAAGGTACTTAATTAATTAATTTATTAATTATCTATTTTGGCTGGCGAATACCTTGTAAACTATAACACATAGGAAGAAAACCAATATAGACGTTCTTGTAGAAGCCTAGTCAATGAACGTTCAATAATAGGGTCTAGAGGGAAATGCCGATATCACAATTTTTGACTTGAGCGCTGTGTTTGGACTATTTAGGAGGTAAACATACCAAAAATCCCCGAACATAGGAAGTGGTGGAAGGGGGCACGAAGAAGGTCCCGGTTTTTGGTTTTTCGCTCATATCTCGAAAACGGTTAGCCCTAATCAAAAAGTGACTATATGCAAAATTAAAGCTGACTAAATTTTCTACAATAACGTTTCTATTAATTTTTTTTCGTATCTGTTATGGTTCAGTAATGAATTGTATATGTTTTGACTGTATTCTAACTTTATTATAAAGGGTATAGCCGGATAAGCATAGTGAAAAATGCCCCTGAGCCAAATTGGACTTTGCATACATGGCTTGTTAGCTCTCTATTAGTAAATAATTTCTGCCGAGTTTTAAATCCGTACCCCTACGGTTGGGCCCGTTATAGAGGGAGACGTGATTTTCAGTTTCTATTTAATTTCACTTTTCCTGTTGCATTGAAAATTCTGAAAAAAATCAGGATCCATACAGTCTTAAGGATGCATGTCAGGATTTTTTTTCAGATTTTTTGGCTTAAAATTCGGCTTGCTAAAAATTTTTGAAATTTTGAAAAAAAATTTTTTTTTAGGATTTTATCAAGTGACTACCTTTATTTTTTTACCGTAATAACTACTTCATATACTTGTTGGTTTGTAATTTTTTCAGATTTTTTAATGTGGTGGGCCATGGTGTAAAAAATTAAATTTCGATTTTGAGATGTTTGAGCTCTTAATCTTTATTCTTGAATATATTGTAATCTGTAACATCAAAAAGTTTACTTAGCATTTCTGCAGGTTTTACAATTTTGGAAATATATCGAGCGTGAGATAAATAATAAATTATTGCAGCTATGTGTGAACAGCACCCGACTGTGCGTCTACCATTTGCACACTCACAATAATATCGCCTTACTCCTCGGAAACCAACGGAATTTGGCTCATAATCAATAAAATACTTATAAGTTCTGCTAACATGTTGCGACCTCACTTCTACTTTAATTATATCATTATTGTCTGTAACATAAGCCATAATAACTGATACGATCCAGTGAATAAAATTTTCAAGTCGTTCTGTGTCATTTCTGGGAAATCAAGGAGGTATGAGGATTTCAACTGTTGAAATGGAGCCTTTCGCCTAGTTCAATGTTTCGTTTCGATCTCTAAAGTTAAAGTATTCTCCACAATTTGCTGCGATGTCATTTGGAAAAGAATTTCTGCGGAAAGACTGACATCTGAAAGGCGTTTTGTTTTCCAAATCTATTAATTAAAAAACAAGCTATCCGAATGTATGCACGGATTCTAAGAAACAATTTGTTATCCAGCTGCTGATGAAGTAGTCCGTACTTCTGTCCGATTACACCGTGAATTGCTTCAGCGACTCAGCGAACTTTTGTTACTCAGCGTGAGTTATTGGATTCGGCTGTGGTCAGCTGACCACGTTTGCCCTTAAGAGCAGGCATAAGTACTTTATATATTCATCCGCATCATTCTGCGTTGGATGAAAAGGTCCGAGCATTTCGACAATGATTTGCACCACGATTTGCACCACAAACGGTTATATTGTCGAAATGCTCGGACCTTTTCACGCAACGCAGAATAATGCGGATATCATGACAATTGTCTTGCAAGATCCGAAAGAGTTGCAAAATCTTCTGAAGGAAGGTGATATTTGTATCGTCGATCGAGGCATTCGCGATGTAAAGGACCATTTGGAACAACGAGGTTATAAAGTACTTATGCCTGCTCTTAAAGGCAAAAGTAGTCAGCTGTCCACTGCTGAATCCAATGACTCACGCCGAGTAACAAAGGTTCGCTGGGTCGCTGAAGCAATTCACGGTGTAATTGGACAGAAGTACAGACTACTTCATCAGCAGTTGGATAACAAATTGCTTCCTAGAGTCCGTGCATACTTTCGGATAGCTTGTTTTTTAATAAATAGATTTGGAAAACAAAACGCCTTTCAAATGTTAGTCTTTCCGAAAACATTATTTTCCAAATGACATCGCAGCAAACTGTGAAGAATACTTTAACTTTAGAGATCGACATGGATCGTATCAGTTATTATGGCTTATATTAAAGACAATAGTAATATAATTAAAGTAGAAGTGAGGTCGCAACATGTTAGTAGCAGAACTTATGAGTGTTTTATTGATTATGAGCCAAATTCCGTTGATTTCCGAGGAGTTAGGCGATATTACTGCGAGTGTGCAAATGGTGCTGTTCTCACATAGCTGCAATAATTTTTTATTTATCTCACATTCGATATATTTCCAAAATTGTAAGACCTGCAGAAATACTAAGTAAACTTCTTGATGTTACAAATTACAATATATTTAAGAATAAAGATTAAGGGCCCAAACATCTCAAAATCGAAATTTAATTTTTTACACCATGGCCCACCACTTTAAAAAATCTGAAAAAATTACAAACCAACAAGCATATGAAGTAGTTATTACTGTAAAAAAATAAAGGTAGTCACTTGATAAAATCCTAAAAAATTTTTTTTTTCAACATTTCAAAAATTTTTAGCAAGCCCAATTTTAAGCCAAAAAATCTGAAAAAAAATCCTGACATGTACCCTTAAGACTGTATGGACCCTGATTTTTTTCAAAATTTTCAATGCAACAGGAAAAGCGAAATTAAATAAAAACGGAAAATCACGTCTCCCTCTATAACTGGCTCAACCGAAGAGGTACGGATTTAAAACTCGGCAGAAATTGTTTATTAATAGAGAGCTAACAAGCCATGTATGCAAAGTCCAATTTGACTCAGGGGCATTTTTCACTATGCTTATCCGGCTATACCCTTTATTATAAATTGAAAATAAATTTTAATAATCATCGTAGAAAAAATTTCTAGTGCAGATATCCGTTTCACAGCAGACTGAACTGAAATATCGAATAAAAAATGTCTTTGCGTCTGTAAGTGTGTGTGTGCGTATATATCTATGTGTGCGTGTATACCGTTTCTTGTAAAAACGATAACTTCTATTAGACTTAAAATATTTGATTTCAATTTGGACCATATGTAAAACAGCATATTACCATAATCCCTATTGAAATTGGGCCATATCTGTAATACATGGTGATAACCAGAAGCCTACAAATTCTCATACGTAAAATACGTTTTATTTTAATTTCAGAGCAAAATATTACTAAGCATACAAAAATAAGAAGATGTATAAGATTTCTAAACCGCAATATACCGGGTGTATGTTAGGCAAACCAACTTTATTTAAATTAGATGATATATCAGTGTTAACCTAAAATATGGAAAATGGTATTTTTAATAACATTATTATGAAGTTAGAATTGTAGGCCTCTGGTTATCACCATGTATTACAGATATGGCCCAATTTCAATAGGGATTATTGTAATATGCTGTTTTACATATGTTCCAAATTGTAATCAAATATTTTAAGTCGAACAGAAGTTATCGTGTTTACAAGAAGCGGTATACATGCACACATAGATATACACGCACACGCACACACTTACAGACGCAAAGACATTTTTTATTCAATATTTCAGTTCAGTCTGCTGTGAAACGGATATCTGTAAAAGAAATTATTTTCTACGATGATTATTAAAATTTATTTTCAATTTATAATAAATTTATAATAATGTTAAAATATAGTCAAAATATATACAATTCATTACTGAACCACAGCAGATAATAGTAATAATAATAATAATAATAATAATAATAATAATAATAATAATAATAATAATAATAATCAGAAAAGTGTGATTCTCCAAACCTGCCATATAACAAGAAAATTTTTAAACGCAGCAGGATAAGATGAATTTCTTCCCTGCTAACGTAGAACACCCACTCACCAGCTCAGCTGTGAAAGAAAAATAAAATAATAATAAGACAGAACGGGGACAGAACGGTACTTACAGACAGACCATCAAACCGACCAGATATTATCTTGGTCAATAAACTCCAGAAAAAGACCTTTCTGATTGACATTGCTAGGAAACTGCACAAAACAAGTTAGCGAAGTATGCTGACTTAGCTTATGAGATCAGGCAGCAATGGGGGCAAGATAGTGTTGTCATCCTCCCAATAATAATATCCACTACCGGCATTATACCTCGATCCTTCGTCAGAAACTTAGTCACCCTGGACCTTCCCCCTTTCTTAGTTAGTGATATGCAGAAATCGGTTGTCCTTAATACGTGTCACACTGTGCGCAAATTTTTGAGCCTACAATAGTTCGTTTTCATCTTGCCTCGGCCGATGAATACCGATAATACCGCACTAAGCGAGAAACAACAAAACATAATAATAATAAATGCCTTTATTCATTGTGTATACAAATTAAAGTACAATAAACAAGAAAAAAAAAATTAAACAAACACAAATGAAAGGGCGAAGATCGGTGGTGCAGTAGTACACCCGAAAAAAATTAATAGAAACATTATTGTAGAAAATTTAGTCAGCTTTAATTTTGCATATAGCCACTTTTTGATTAGGGCTAACCGTTTTCGAGATATGATCGAAAAACCAAAAACCAGAACCTTCTTCGTGCCCCTTTGCATCCCCCCCACCTCCTACGTTCGGGGACTTTTGGTATGTTTACCTCCTAAATAGTCCAAACGCAGCTCTCTAGTAAAAAATTGTGATCTCAGCGTTTCCCTTTAGAAACCATTCATTGACTGGACTATAGGAAATTTAATTCTGTTTAATTTTGTATAGATTACCTTTTTCCATACGACGCATCGTTTCAGAGTTATAAGCGAATAATCGAAAAAAGGAACCTTTCCAACTACAAAAAGTAAGCTTTCCTTTCTTTGATTTATATTTATAAATATAAGCATTTTTAAATTTAAATCGATTTTGTATTACCACACACGCCCGACATGACATCACAGACACATTTTATTGAAGAAAACAAACAATATATTACAGACCGGTTAAGAAATAAAACTTATACACTTAAAAATTATACTGATTGTAATATAGAGCAACAATGCGTCATAGTATTCAAAAAAAATATATTAAAGGTTAATTGATGCAGACTTGGATTGTGCATCGACCGATAAAAAGAAGTCCTCCAAATCTATGTCACGGATATAAAAAAAATAAAAGTATAATAACACCATTCATATAAATATAAAAAAAAATAAGCTCAAGAAACATTAAATAAAAAACACAGAGACCTTCAGACTTTTTCACAAAATGCAACTATCTTCCTTTTCTTATTTACTAACAATAGATTATTATATACAGGGTATCCCCTGTTCATTGCTATAAAGATTTTTTGAGGGTAATTGGTGGGGGGAGGTAATTAGCAGGTAAGGGTAATTAAGGGCAATTAAAGGTAATTGGGGGTAATTAGGGGAAGGACGGACAAGGTGGGACTGGGGATGACAAGGTGGGGGATAAAACAAGATTAAAATATGGGACAACCTACTATTGGTCTTGCAGGCTAAGCCGTCACGCTAATATTCATAAAATTCTTAAAAGATTTCTTTTTATGAATTTGTTTTTCGTTGTGAGAGACTTGAATAGAAAATCTGGATGTGAAAGTAGTGATTTCTTGGGCAGCGGTTTTTTTTTCAAGAGCGACGCCAAAAAATTTAACATCACAAAAGTTGGGCGCAAAACTTTTCAATGATAGTTGTGTCAGTGGTGCCTTCTATGAAATATCCCAATAGTGCTATCTTAATTATATTTATGGCAAAAATGTATTCATATCTAATATCAATCGTATATATGTTGTAGTTATAATTTTGTGTTAAAAAATATAATATTGGGAACTGTGCTTTCCCATTAAAACGCGAAAACGCCGGCTAAAAGTCCACTAAATTTTATAAAACTTAGGTGGATTTGTAGCTCAAAGAATTCTGCGTAAATCGATATATCATAACAAAAGAACAAAATTGAAATAGTATTAATATTTCAAAATAACTAATACAGAGTTATTTAGTGGCAGAACCGACAGTGCAGTGCTATGCATAAATAAACAAGCTTAAAGGACTAGGCAATAAATTATAGGAATATAAATAAGCTAAGTATCTTCTCATTTTTAAATTACCACCCAAGTTCTGTTATCAAAGTTTATTTATGTCTTAATAACTAACAAGTGTCTGCCGCATAAACCATTGCAGTGCTTTTTTAGGTCCAAACCCTAGCTAAATACAAAGTGTAAAAGATATAATTTTAAGGTGTCAAGTGAGTGATGGGTTTGAGGAAATACATATCTTGGGACCTGCGATTAGTGATTAATTTCGTACATAATTTGTATTTGTATTAAAAAAGAGTGTGTTTTGATGGTGTTGCATATTTTTGCATTATAAATGCTGTAATAAACTGCTGAGAGGCTGATTCAAACGACTTTCTTAGAAAATCTGAACGATTATACATTTAAAACCTTGAAACTGTCGACCGCTGTCACCTTAAATTTATGGCAAGGCAATAATGGATTATTGAAGCGTGTTATTCCTTAAGAAAAACGGGGTTTATTAGATAAACAAGCGTTGACTTGGGTAATAAATGGACAACCTGATTATTGGCGTACTATTGGTATAATATGCCGGGGGCCGAATCTCTTGCAGTTCAATGGAAATGCACAGATTTTCCCAGGAAATGATATCTATACACATGAATGACGAATCGAATACAGGACGTAAAAACGACAGATTACATCCTGGTAGGCACAGAAATGGGAGAACGAGTCAGCGGCGTTAAAGCGGGGGCAGGGTGGCATACAGAATAAATGATAACACATACACGAGAAGAGGCATACCACGGCAACAGTGGAGATAAACTGGGGGAAGAAGAGAAAGCAAAAAATGAATGAATCAAATTAATACAAGAAGGCCCTTCAATAAACCACCAACCAGGGAATAAATGCTAGAAATCACGGCAGAGCAAAAAGAAAAACTGCACCTGGAACAGGCAAGATAGACAATGAATTAATGCACTATGGAGCCAAAAGGACAAAGAAGCAACAATCAGAACTCATCACCGGAGCAAGGCTGGAAACGTTCATATGGTTTTTTCCAAGGAAATGGTATCTACACAGAAGAAAAATGGACCAAATACTGAATCTAGGAACGAAAGATCAGATCACATCCTAGTAGGCAGTGAAGCGGGGAAACGGGGCCAGAGATAACTGGGAAAGAAAAGCGAGGGGAAAAATGAATTCCACAAAGAAATCGCAGCGACATATGCTCTACAATAATCAGAAACGGAGGAATCAGAAGAAGAAGATCTGTAGAAGCAGAAATACAAAAAGAGGAACATAAACATTCCATATCACGACAAAACACATATTTCACTAGAAGACTCAGAAGAGGCAGAAGTCCAGAAACAAAAACGCAAAAAAGGGAGCTTAAACGCTCCCTTACGACACAATGCGGTAACGCATCTCACAAATACCTACACCTCCCATCCCGCATTCCTTTACCATGCGCCATGTGGCTCTTGCTGCTGGCAACAAGCATGACCTTAGTCCAACCCAGCGTGGACGTAGCAGGCCCAGCTGTATAACTTGGGAGTGGCAGCATTGCCTACCGCACGCTGGTAAATCAATCAATCAAAAAAATATAATATTGGGACATATGTTTCTTAAGCAAACTCTGCTTATTTTTGTATATATTACCTACCCTAGATATATTCATACATTTTTTTTAAACACCTTGTATAATAAAGGCAAAATAATTTATTCATAAAGCATAATTTAATAATTAACAAGAAGCATGTTATTAACAGTGTTGAATTACATAAAACAATATCATGTATATATTAATAATAAATATTATTTATCTACATTTTCATCTTGTAGTGGAGACGTGATAAGTCTCAACTTTATCATACTACCTACATCCCGAAATTAATAATAAGAGCCCCTGTGGCCTAATGGATAAGGCATCGGCCTCCTAAGCCGGGGACTGTGGGTTCGAGTCCCACCAGGGGTACTGAAATTTTTATTTTTTTTTTTTATAATGCACACTTTCGCGTAAAACACAATTACCATATCAGGCGTTGCCCATCTTCCGGCAACCTATTTAGCCACATCCCCCTTTCCTCTATACTATAAAATCTATCACACTCACAACTCTTTTCTATCCTTCATCGTTTCTGTTTGCTGCTTTTTGTTCGTTTTCTAAATTTTAAATATTTTAAATCATAAATTGTGCAATTTCTTGAAGCGAGTTTTTAAGTCAGTAATATTCTCGCGTGGTCATCATATCTATTTCTGATATTTATTTACACACGCGTCTCTTGCCTTTACACATGTTTAATTCTAATTAATATTCATGTTGCACCCTGTGACCAGGAGATATTAATTACTCTTCAGCTCTTTTTAGTTTTACCCGGCATCACTCCGTCCACGGCGACTGACGCCGTGGATGTCTAACTGGCTCCGGTGTCTTGGTAGGGCGAAATATTGTATTCAATTTTAAATAAATTAGTTTTGATCCATTGAATTATTTTTTAATTACCATACCATAAGCCCATTGTACTATTGAACATTTTATAAACTGCAAAGTTGAAATAAAAATGTATTCAATACATTTATTACTATTCTTCAGCTGCAAGTTCACCGGCATTTCTAAATAATTACAAGTTTCGTTTCTGTATTAAAAATGTGCACAGGTCATATATACTCTCTAATGAATGTAATTAAGTAATGAATATCATTACAAACTATTGTTAATGTATTTTCACAATTAATTATTTTGTATTTACCTGCCTTCATTATGATTAGAGAATATTATTTATCATAAATCAGTTATACACTTTTTTATTTATTATGAAAATACCTACTTTCTGTATATTGTTGCCCTAATCTGCGCACGCTAATATACTAGTTAGGTAAATACTTTAAAACACTCATTATTGGAGAACCAATCGAAACAACTAGATAATTTCATATTGAATAAAAATGTGTGAATTAAAAAAAATGATTTAAGTATTTTTAGTATATATTTTTTCCTTTAAAATGCTAAGAATCCTATCACGTAATTCAATATCTCGTCAGTATTAGCTAGAAGAGTAGTTGTTAATGAATGTTTTAAAATATTTACCTAACTAGTATATTAGCGTGCCCAGATTAGGGCAACAATATACATAAAGTAGGTATTTTCATAATAAATAAAAAAGTGTATAAGTTGTAATTTTCATAATACCTAAATATTATCTAATCATAATGAATGCAAATAAATAAAAAAGAATTAATTGTAAAAATAAATCAAGAATAGACTTGTAAATAATGAATAAATGTTTCTATACTCTACTGATGAGAAGTTCGAAAAAACTTGTACAACTTTTCTAGAGTTGAAATAGAATGTAAGGTTCAATAATTGTTGTGAATTTCAATAAATGATTTAAGTATTTTCAATACATTTTTTGCCTTAAAACGCCAGGAATCCTATCATGCAATTCAATACTTCGTCAGTATTAGCTAGAAGAGTAGTTGTTTTGGTTGGTTTTCCAATAATGAGTGTTTTAAAGTGTTTTCCTAAGTAGTATATTAGCGTGACCTGATTAAGGTACCAATACACAGAAAGTAGGTAATTTCATACTGAATAAAAATGTGTGAATGAATGAATTTAAATAAATGATTTAAGTATTCTTAATATATATTTTTTCCTTTAAAATGCTAAGAATCCTATCATGCAATTCAATAGTTCGTCAGTATTAGCTAGAAGAGTAGTTGTTTTGATTGGTTCTCCAATAATGATTGTTTTAAAGTATTTATCTAACTAGAATATTAGCGTGCCCAGATTAGGGCAACAATATACAGAAAGTAGGCATTTTCATAATAAATAAAAAAGTGTATAAGTTGTGATTTGTATAATACCTAAATAATATTCTCTAATTATACTGTTAATGTACTTACTAATATGATGTAGGCGTATCTGCATACGCCTGCATCATGCCCTTGTGAGTATTATAGAAACCTTATTTCTTACTTTTGCTCAGAATCTTAGAAAGGAACCTTGTGATATGATTTACAGAAATATTTTTTCAATGCAAAATATATTTCTCATACCATATCTCTATTCTTTTAAATTTTAATTAATGTATTAATCAAGTATCGTGGTAACTTTACTTCATATAATCAATTAATTTACTCCAAATTTACGATGTTTATGTTGTGTTTTTATCTAATAAAAAATTGCAAAACACATCATAAATTCCATTTAATACAGTCATATATTCTTAGAAAATATTAATATTTAAAAAAAAACTTAAGGGTCAAGTTAGAAAATATTTAGTTGTATTGTATATTTTGGCTCGGTTTTGGTGTTATGTAACTTTCTTGGCAATAGTTTACTACAAAAATATGTGTAAGCAATAATTCGCTGACATTAAAGCTCGGAGAAAGACCTTCTAAATATACCGTGTATCCCATTTAAGTTGAAGCAACGAAATATCTACAGAAAAATTCACTTTCGAAAAAAACATTTTGAACAAAAGTTGATTGGTTTCGAGGGGGAAATAAAATGGCATTATTTACTCTTGATTCAGTGGAAGTTTTTAATAATGTAATTTCAAGGTTAGCTTCTTTTCTTTAAATGGAAACCGATTTTTTTTAATACAGCATCATATTCTACAAAAAATAACAAATATTATTTACTAGTGAAATATTTTTGTCGAACTCCTCTATACGTTTCCTTAAATATATAAGGAATAAAATCCAGACTGCAACCAACAGCTATTCTCCGGACTAATGCCCCGCCGAGTGCTAAATTACGAATTACAAGCCTGGCCGCGTTAAGTGCAATAACTGTGTATTGCCACAAAACGCTTAAAGTTTGGATTTTAATAGACACCAGCCGAAAGACTTATTCCTACTTAAAGGAGCTCTCGTGCCAGCCACACCATACCACTTGCAGACTGCAGTTTCGAGCTATTGGCTCTCGTCAGTGTAAGGTAAGTCTGAGATGGCTGGAACGAGGCATTTGTTCACTCCTGGTACATGACGAGATTTATAAAACCACGACATGCAACAAAAATGGCAGGCCCCATCTAGCGGCTAATGTCCATTACAATCGAAACAGCAGTAGCCCTGACATGGGCATAGTTAGTAGGTATGCTTTTAGAGGACAGAATATTTACTAGTAGTCGGGGAGCCCTCCCTAGCTGTACGTGCACCCCCCGCCCGATCCTTGGGGACAGTGTTTTTCATAAAGATTGAAGCCTAAGGAACAATTTAAGACATATTCTAAAAAAAAAAAAAAAAACTGGCTGTACTTTCAAAATGGCGGCCATATATTAAAAAAAACTGTTGCCAATGTTGTTTTTGTCATTTAACACAAAAACTAAAAAAGATGGACAAAAACTTTCTTCACAAAAAACAACGTGCATAAAATTTTATACAATTTTGTACCTATACAATATTTTGATAGGAGTTACCATTTTCCAGATAAATGAGTCCAAAATTAAGAAAACATGGAAATTCATATATCGGTAAATCACTTAGAGGAAATAACTGTGACAATTATTGTAAGGCGTATAATGTAACTATATATTATTAACATAAAAATTAAATAAAATAAACTGAAAAAAATTAATAATAATAATAATATTATAATTTGCAGACATTTATCTCGAAAAAGGTAACAGTGGTATCTGGAAAACGGTAACTCCTATCCAAATATTGTATAGGAACAAAATTGTAGAGAATTTTATGCATTTTGTTTTTTGTACAGAAAGTTTTTCTCCATCTTTTTTAGTTTTTGTGTTAAATGACCAAAAACAATATTTGCATTTTTTTTTAAACGGACGCCATTTTGAAAGTACAGCCAGCTTTTTTTTTTTAGGACATGTCTTAAATTGTTCCTTAGGCTTTAATCTTTATGAAAAACATTGTCCCCAAGGATCGGGGGGATGCACGGACAGTTAGGGTGGGCTTCTGTAGTGTTACGTTTTATATTGAATTTTATATTTTATGTTAAGAGGAGGAGGAGGATAGGAACAAAATTGTAGAAAATTTTGTGTACTTTATTTTTTGTACAGAAAGTTTTTCTCCATCTTTTTTAGTTTTTGTGTTAAATGTCAAAAACCATATTTGCAAATTTTGTTTTTTTAACGGACGCCATTTTGAAAGTGCAGCTAATTTTTTTTTTAGGACATGTCTTAAATTGTTCCTTAGGCTTTAATCTTTATGAAAAAATTTGTCCTAAAGGATCCGGGGGGGGGGGGGTGCACGGACACTTAGAGTGGGCTCCCGTAGTATAGTGAAATATTTTTGTCGAACTCCTCTATACGTTTCCTTAAATATAGAGAGCTCCTTTAAGTAGGAATAAGTCTTTCGGCTGGTGTCTATTAAAATCGAAACTTTAGCATTTTGTGGCAATACACAGTTATTGCACTTAACGCGGCCAGGCTTGTAATTCGTAATTCAGCGCTCGGCGGGGCATTAGCCCGGAGAATAGCTGTTGGATGCAGTCTGGATTTTATTCCTTATATATTTAAGGAAACGTATAGAGGAGTTCGACAAAAATATTTCACTAGTAAATATTCTGCCCTCTAAAAGCATACCTACTAACTATGCCTATGTCAGGGCTACTGCTGTTTCGATTGTAATGGACATTAGCCGCTAGATGGAGCCTGCCATTTTTGTTGCATGTCGTGGTTTTATAAATCTCGTCATGTACCAAGAATGAACAAATGCCTCGTTCCAGCCATCTCAGACCTACCTTGCACTGACGAGAGCCAATAGCTCGAAACTGCAGTCTGCAAGTGGTATGGGGTGGCTGGCACGAGAGCTCCTTTAAATAGGAATAAGTCTTTCGGCTGGCATCTATTAAAATCGAAACTTTAGCGTTTTGTGGCGATACACAGTCATTGCACTTAACGCGCCAGGCTTGTAATTCATAATTCAGCGCTCGGCGGGGCATTAGTCAGGAGAATAGCTGTTGGTTGCAGTCTGGATTTTATTCCTTATATATTTAAGGAAACGTATAGAGGAGTTCGACAAAAATATTTCACTAGTAAATATTCTGCCCTCTAAAAGCATACCTACTAAATATTATTTTCCGAAACATTTTTTATCTGACTGATCTGACTCAAAAATATTAAACAAAATATCTAGATTTTTTAGACTTTCAAGAGTTTTTTGGTAAGAACCTTCAACTTTACGGAAAAAGTACATAAATGTTTAGTTTAATTTAATAAAACTTGAAGAATAATTTTTCAGAATTATTTATCAACTTTTGTTATTCAGTTTATTCAGTAAACTTATTCTGGCAAATGAAAACAAACATATTTTGTCTGAAAATACTTTTTATGTGTAATAATCTTTTTAATAATGTGTGCGATAATCGCCCATCGCCTATCATCCAGCGTGAGCCCACCACAGCATCGCTTTAAAAGGAAGTGAAAGAAAATCTAAAGGAGGATGTAAAAAGTGGCTAATTTTGGCCTAAGCTTAACAACGGGAAATAAACGCGGTTTTTGATAGTATTTTTCCCGTAGAATGCGATGATGTATTTGATTTTACGGAAAAACTGCGGGAAAATGTGGAAAAGTTAAGAAAATACTTGATAATTTACAAAGTCCTGTCTGAGATAATCACAAGTTAAACTTTTAAGATCTATAATATTTTTTTCTAGATTCTGGTGGCTTCTTTTAGTATTTTTCTCATGGAATATGATGCTCTACTTCGCTTTGCCGAAAAATGTCCAGAAAATGCGGAAATATTAAGAGAATGCCTAAAAATTCACAAATTCGAGTATGTAATATTCAAAAATATAAACTTTTTAAGATTCAGAGCTTATTTCGCGAAATTCAGGTGGTTTCTTGTAGTACTTTTCCCGTGGGATACGAGGGTTTACTCTCTTTTGCAGGAAAATGTTAGGAAAATGCGAAAAAAATTAAGAAATTGTTTGAAAACTTTCAAAATCTAGTCTGCGTCATTCCCAAGTGAAATATATTAAGAACCAACATTATTAGCTGGAGATTATAGTGGTTTTATCTAACTTGAAATTAAGTTAGATACTCTGTATCTTAATGGATTTAACTTGTGGTTGCTACAGGCTAAATATTGTACTTTATTATGCCCTTTTTTAATTTCTCCGAATTTTCCCGGGGTTTTCCCGGATAGCCGTGCTAACCTTCTCTTTTCACTGAATAAATACGAGAAACCACTATAAGCTCAAGTTGATTCCTAATATATTTCATTTACATGGTGTCTACCAAATCCGGACGTGGAAATTCCCGACTTCTTCCCGGACTTTTCCCCCGATTTTGCCGTTTTTTTCCAAGCTTCAATATAACAGACTAGTACAGACAATAAAGAAAAAGTAATGAACGAGAAGCAGATTTTTCTAATTATCTCAGTCACAGCTCCAAAAGTACAAGAAAAGAGACAGCATTAATTTAGAAAATAAAACTTTCATATCGTATGCTTTATTGTCTAGAATAAAATAGATTTTAAACAGTAAATAAAAGTATTTTTTCTATGATTGTGCTGAAAGTCAAATTTTCTAACTTCAAAATGAGTGCAGAAAATATCACTTTGCCGCACGCCGTGCGGCAAAGAATTTGTCAGACGCCTTGATTACATCTTCACGCACCGGAATAAAATAGTGTGTTTACCTTAAAGAATTTTATATTACTTACTGGTAATAACAATTAAATTCTATAAATGTACATTAATTACACATGAATTGCAATTACAAAGTCAAATTTTCTTACTTCAGAATGACAGCGGAAAATGTCACTTTAAATAAAATCTGACAAGCAGCAAATATAAAATTTTGGAAAGACTTTAAAAAGGGAAATAACTTCACAACCGTAGAAAAAATAGTATGTAACACACGTGTGGCAAGCTTCATTGCAAAACTCGTATGATAGGAACACTCGCTGCGCTCGTGTTCCTACTTTCATACATCGTTTTGCAATGAAGCCCTTGCCACACTTGTATTACAATGTACTATTTCTACTCTCTTATCTAAATTTGCTGTTTTCTGTACCGTCTGTAGAAGGGATAAGTAGGCAATTCCAGTTAACTGAACGGATATATTTCATATCAGTTCTAGGATGGATATGAAATGAAACCGACCAATCACAGTTCGTGTATAAAATACATAGACAACTATTCGTTTTCAAATCAAATTAGTGCGTAAGCTGTCAATGTGTACTGTCAGTGTGTATTTGTGTAATATATTAATGTTTAATAAATTTTGTAGTTTTTTTAAGCTGGTCGTAGAAAAAATATACTGTACAACTCGAGTGGATTATCCATATCGCACTCAAAAGATTTGAAGCACTTCGCCTACGGCGTCGTGCTCAAACTTCTTTATCGTGCGATATGGATATCATATCCACTCTTGTTGCACAACCTACTATTATTTAACAAATTGACTTTCAGATCGGTGAAAACTTGTAAACAAAAGTATCGAGTACTCAACATAAACGTAACTTATTATAAAAAATTAGTACATAAGTATACTTAAGGTGTAAACCTTTATATCAAGACAAAAATTTAAAATAGTGAACATATTAAAAACAGTGTATTTACACATCCAACCAAAAGAGATCCAAAGTGTTTACCCTTTTCTTAATAACGATTGTCGATATTTACTCTTGAGCAAAATTTACATTTTTCGACTCGTATACGACTGCAAAAAATGGTATCTTATTATTTCATTTTCGGTTTTAGGCCATGCAAAACTTTTTATCAAGAATAACTTTTTGTCATAAAACCAATAATAAAAAAGTTTCCCATATGGTGCCGACTTAGATGGACCCACTGTATATTCTCATATTACTGGGTAATATGGGGAAATACAGTACAGTATAAGCTACCCCGTATCTTGCTAATGCAAATATACCTATAGTTATTAGCCGACGTTTGCAATTCCCGATTACTTTTTGAAATTCCCGTCTTTTTCCCATTTTTTTCCCGGTTGGACTAAATCCGCGTCATTTTCCTGTTTTCCCAATTTTCCCGGTTGGTAGACACCCTGCATTTAGGAATGACGCAGACTAGATATGTTGAGTCCTTTGACATTTTCTTGATTTTCTACATTTTTCCGGCATTTTAATGCAAGACAGAGTAGACCATCGTATTCCAAAGGAAAAATACTATGAAAAACCACCTCAATTCTTAGTTATATACTCTGCATCTTAAAAGGTTAATATTGGGACTATCTTAGGCTAGATTTTGTGAATTTTCAAGCATATTTTTAATTTTTACGCCTTTTCTCAACATTTTCCTGCAAAAAAAAGAGTTGACCCTCGTATCCTACGGAAAAAATACTACAAGTAACCACGTGAATCTCGCATAATAAGCTATGGATCTTAAAGAGTTTAAATTTTGAATATCACAGACTTGAATTTGTAAATATTTGGGCATTCTCTAAATTTTTCTGCATTTTCCTGACATTTCTCGGGCGAAGGCAAAGTAGAGAATCATACTCTACGAAAAATGTTAAATTTTAACGTTTTATTTAAAACATTCGCAGAGTATACATTGTAAAATAGAATACATTTAAAAAGAGAATAATCTAAATTTGAACCGTCAATCTGTCAGAAACTACTCATATATATATAATATATACCCCTCTATTAAAGAAAGATAATAGTATATTCGAACAAGCAGCAGGAAACTTCTATCTTCAACAAAAAACACTACAAGAAACCACCATAATCCAAACTAAAATATAATGGATCTTAAAAGTTTAACTTGTGAACGAGCTTGTGAATATCTCAGACAGGACTTTGTAAATTCTCAAGCATTTTCTTAACTTTTCCACATTTTCCCGCCATATTTTCGCAAAACCGAATACGTCATCGCATTCTACGGGAAAAATGCTATCAAAAATCGTGTTCATTTTCCGTTGTTCAGCTTAGGTCAAAATTATCCACTTTTTAAAGTCCTCCTTTTAGTCACTGGCTCTTAGACTAATACATTAAAATGTTATCTATCCATTCTATAACCAACAGTAAGACCTAACAAAAATCACTTACCTTGCTCTTTCCAAGGTTGCCGAAGGCGAAGTTCCGATGGCCCCAAAACCAACCCCGACGGCTAGTCCCTCAGGAATGTTGTGCACCGTGATTGCGACGACCAAGAGTATAATCCTCTTCCACTGTCCGTGTTGGATTTCCTCGATGTTGCAGGCTTCATCATAACTCTGTGTACGAACTACGCCTTCAGTATTCCGTGTTACATTATCTGTTGTTTTACCTACTGTAAACGAAAATAAAAATAGTTGTATTTTAAGTAATCGGAAGAGACGTTCTAGAGGCATTTTCAACGACGACAAAACGCCAAAATTTATTATGTTCCACGATCCGAATAGAAAATAGGAGATAATGTATAGACAAACATTATCGTCTGTTTTTATGAAATACAGTTCTTTTGGTGACACCCCATTTTCCGATTTTTTTAAAAAGTATAACTATGATATTAAATTAATAGGAGTTTCGTTTAGAACGTCTAAGTATACAGATGCATGTTTAAAGCTCCGCGTTGTTTTGTGTGTGAGAGATAAACAGAGTAAAAGGTATATTTAACCAAAATACATTGATAAACTTTGGTAAAGTAACCGTAAGGAAAAATGTTTATGAAAATATATAATATATACTATTTTATAGATTTTGCAGCGCTTGTACGCTAAAACTATTCATTTTACAAAAAAAAAGGTTAAAAAAAACCATAGGAAATTTTCTCTAGTTTAATTTATTATATAACCGTTTTTATCGTAAAATGAATCGGAAAGGAGATATTGTCAGAAAACAGTTTTTAGGCGCCATTTTTTCAATATGGCAGCGAGAGCGGCAAAGATTCGAGGTGGCAAAGTAGAAATTCGGAAAGAGCACATCGAAATCTATAAAACCACAAATTTTCAAAACTCCCTGCAAACTTTCCAGGTAACCTCTTTTTTGAGCACCAAATGACTGTATTATACTGAAATTAACAAAAAGAAACAAAACATGAAAGGAATCAGTCCAAATAAGGCAGAATGGAAATTATCAAAGGATAAGTCTCAATACTTTTTAAATTGCGTTACATAAAAACGCATAAAATATGAGTATTATTGAGGTGCGTATTCATTAGAGCATTCGTTCCGCATGAGCACTGAACGAGCGCGGAATGAGCAAATGAACGGACAGTGTGGACGCCGAGCTGAGCTAAAACCGAGCAGCTCGTGTCGATCCGCTGACTGTCGGTACATCAAAGCGAGCATTATCTGAACATGTGCTCATTCATGCTCAGTGTGGACTTGTTAATACAAAGTTCGATGTCGATCTAATATATAACATAAACATAAACACACCACAGATAGTAGACAACCCCCAAATCCAAAGCCAAGGCTGTCCGGAAGGGGGTTACACATTCGGAAAAACGCAGACATACATCCACACCCACCGGTGTTGTCAATACCGGGGCTGGGGGTCGAACCCAGAGCGCGGTAGCGAGTCGATCAGCGTATTCGCCATTCAATACGCCTTAACCGATTGAGCTACCGTGCCGGTATAGAGTATAGAGCAATTGTTACAATAAAAATAATTAAAATTTGCTTTACTTCTGGTACAATTGTTGAAATTACTTGTTTGGAGATTTTAAAAAGGTATTGCAAACTTGAATAGGAGTCCCCAGTTGCAAGAAGTCTTAAAGTAGCCGCTAATCACTCTTCCGGGGTAATAAATTTTCTAAAGTTAGTATCCTGCTTTTTTGTTTTTAATTATATTCAGTAAAATTGTGAAATCTTCCGGTCACATCCTTGCAAAGTTTTTAAATTGATGGCTCTGCGGTTCGAGAGTTAATTGTTGTAATATTTGTCTTCTGTATATCGTTTTTTGCCACCAACGCTTTCGTTTTTTCTTTTTTATCGACAAATATATCATGAGAAAATTAGCACTTACTATTATAATACTTGTATATACATTTATGTAGTTCAGTGTTCGTTTCATGGATTAACTGGATCAGTGCTCATGCGGCTCATCTCGCAAAACCGAACGAGCTCGTTCCGAGTACTACGTGAGCAAATTCGGTGCTCATTCAGTGCTCATGCGGAACGAATGCTCTAATGAATACGCACCTTTACATAGAATCATTTTTTGCTTTATAACATTAAAATATTAAATTCCATCAGGAAGAGTAAGTAACTTTCTTAGATAAATTAAAAAACTAAAAAAACACGCTTTTATAAATACTGCACAAAAAAGCAAAAAATAATCATCGAACCTGTTCTCTCTGTCTACCCCGTAAGGGCCTTAGTGTAAGCCGTGTTTGTAATTAAGTGTAATATTTGAGTATAAAAGCGTGGGGAGTTTTTCGAGCGCTATTTCGAACATGTTCGATAATTAAAACACTGAAGACATCATTAGATTAAATGAAAAGCGCCCCACGCTTTTATACTCAAATATTATACTTAATTACAAACACGGCTTACACTAAGGCCCTTACGGGGTAGACAGAACAGGTTCGATGATTATTTTTTGCTTTTTAGTGCAGTATTTATAAAAGCGTGTTCATTTAGTTTTTAAACTATTAATTTATTTCTTTACTTTTTAGTCTTATATTTAAGGAGAGAATGTTGGCAATTTCGACATTTTTGTAAAGAATTCAACTAAATATTTATAATCTGCGACCTCGATTCACTCGAATCCGACGATAATTGATAAAACCTATTTGCCATGTTGACGCTGCCATTTTTTAATTTGTAAATTTTGATCACATATTTGTTTTCTACTTATCAAGCCCTTTCTTTTGATACCCATATTAAGAAAATGATAATCGCCATCTTGGGGCGGCGGCCATTTTGAACATATTAAAATATTGAGTATACTATATTGTATTGTCATCACAATTGCCAAGTTTCATGATGATACAACAACTAGAAGTGGGAGAAATTCAGTTCCTTAGACTTTTTAACCCTCGACCCCAAAAGAGGTTTGACGCGTATGTTTGTATGTCTGTCTGTTGTGGCTTCATACCTCTTCAACGGGTGATCCGATTTTGATGCACTTTTTTTATTTGAAAGAGTATTTTGTCGAGAAGGTTTTTGCCATATTAGATTTTGATGTTTGGTCGTCGTCTTGATTATAAGATTTTATTTAACTTGCCTTGTTCTTGTGAGTCAAATCTTGCAACTGAATTTTAAAATAGTTATCTCCAACAGATTGAGCTGAAATTTTGCTTAGTTTAGTTTGCATGACAATGCTTGGTTAGCTAAGTGACGTCATTCCAAATCCAATATGGCGGACTCCCAAAGATGGCAGACCAGTTATTTTTTATACACCCCCATGATATGGGTATCAAATGAAAGGGTTTGCTGAGAAGAATAAAAAAATAAAATAACGTCACACTAAATTCAATATGGCGGACGCAACTGAATTTTAAAAGTTATCCCCAACCGATTGAGCTGAAATTTTGCATACACTTTAGTTTGAATGACAATGCATGGTTAGATATGTGACGTCATTCCAAATCCAATATGGCGGACCAGTGATTTTTTATGCACCCCCATGATATGGGTATCAAATGAAAGGGTTTGCTGAGAAGAATACGAAAATAAAATGATGTCACACTAAATTCAATATGGCGGACGCCGCAAGATGGCGGACAAAATTTTTTAGTTTTAACACTATAATTTGATCGTATAGTGTATTCGCTCATACGTTAAATTCTAAGAAATGGTGAAGGATTCGGTTTAAACTAAAAGTTTTATATGGGATTGGAACGACGCAGTGAATATACACTTCTCCAAGAAATTAACGCACCACCAAAAAATAACCAAAAGTTTGAAGTTAGTTAATTTTTCACCCCCGACCCAAAAAGACGTTTGACGCGCATGTTTGTATGTTTGTCTGTCTGTCTGTCTGTCTGTCTGTAGCTTCATATCTCTTCAATGGGTGATCCGATTTTGATGCACTTTTTTTTATTTGAAGGAGTATTTTGTCGAGAAGGTTTTAGACCATAATAGATTTTGATGATTGGTCGCCATCTTGAATTCGCCATGTTGAACTTCTCTAGAAATTGTCCGATTGAAGTAAAATTGAAAATGTGCAGACAAATATGGTAGCCTAATATGATTTCGGCCTCAGTTTGATTCGGTCATATGAAACTGGTACGATTAGATACATTGATCGGGGGTTTTTAAAAATTTTCAATTTTTTAGCCCCCGACCCAAAAAGAGGTGTGTTATAAGTTTGACTCATATGTTTGTATGTTTGTCGGCCTGTCTGTCTGCCTATCTGTCTGTCTTTATATCTCTTCAACGGGAGATCCGATTTTGTTGCAGTTTTTATTAAAATTAAATATAACACATAAATATATTTATAATAGAACCGGTCTTGTAGACCGTGTGCGATTAGTAGAATACAAAATTGGACCGCGTCGGCTTAAAGGTTAAAAAGTTCTGTGTGGGACTTGTGATATAATAATACGCTATGTTGTATGTATATGTTTAGTTTAAAAAGTATAAAATAAAATTGAATTACAAATTTAAAAAACCCCCGACACAAAAATATCGACTAAATAACTAACATAAAAAAAAAATTAACACAACTTTAAAAATTATGAAATAATTTTGATTCCATGTACGAACTCTTATGGTTTATTTAAATCCAGCTTACATTTTCTTGATGCCCTCGATATTTGCTTTCTTATACGCATGAATATGTCGGGGGCTGCTGTAAAGACGAACTACTAAATAGTTATGTTCAAAACAGCAGCTCCCGATATATGCATGTGTATAAGAAAGCAAATCTCGAGGACATAAAGAAAATGTAAGCTGGATTTAAATAAATCATAAGAGGTCGTATATGAAATCAAAATTATTTCATAGTTTTTAAAGTTGTGTTAATTTATTTTTTTTATATTAATTATTTAGTCGATATTTTTGTGTCGGGGTTTTTTTTTTAATTTGTAATTTAATTTTATTTACTTACCTACATACATACAGACATAGATAGATAGTTAGTTAGTTACAGGTCGACTTAATAAAAGCGTGTTAATAAACCGCGAAGTGCTTATATTGACTTCACATATCAGACGACGATGGCTGCATAAAACCGTACATCTAAAGATATATGAAGAAGACTATCTTGTAGCGAAAATAGCATAATAGGAGCTCTAAAAAACATAGAGTTTTCATATCCTAGCCTGGAAGGTACCTCATGATTCTTAATATACCGGGTGACAACGATATCACTTGCCTCTTTTTCCCATTGTTTTTCAAGATATTAAAATGAAACTAGACACAGTTAATATACACGTAAAATTACACAATTTGACGTATTTGAAGACTTTTTCGTATTTCCGGTTTATCCGGAAGCGACACCAATTCTTGAATTTCAAATAGATCACCCTGTATATCATTGAATTTTGAGAATCCTGAGAAAATAAATTCTGGATAGGTTTGAACTATTTTGGTGCGGTTTTACGTCAACTTGATTTTTTTAGAGCCAAATTTTGTTTTGAATCTAATTTGGTCTACTGGTAAAAACTACTTACCTCCCTTGTAATGTATATAACTATTGTGTGCTCCCATTATTGTAAGTAGACTATTGTCGCATTGTTTTCAAGCAGGTAAATTGATTTTACCGCGAAAGTGCTAGTTGCTACAGACGACGGGATGTAAGTGAGCCACTTACCTCCCTTGGGTAAATAAGTGTGTTCGAGTAATGCAAATAAAAACTAACGACAAAATCAAAGCAGACTACGTGACATCCACCAATGCCAAAAAAACTTCTTAATATCACTGTCAAAATAAAGTGATCAAGAAGTGTAAAATCTGATTTTTTATTTCATGAACAGTATAACTATGGGAGCAGATAAAACGTTATACACCACCCAAGAGGTAAGTAACTTTGACCAGTCTCAGACTCTGTTGCCAGCTCTCGCTATGCTCGGGCACAAAATCATCCTCGACTGGTAAAAACTACTTACCTCCCTTGTAATGTAAATAACTATTAACTGCTGATAATGGTAACAAATTCAGTGACAGGCGTAGAAATTAATAGTAATCGAGAATAGCAAAATTTTAGCACAAATTCATCACAATAATCTTCGTCGGGTATAAATTCGTCTAAATGTAAAAATAGTGTCAATCATCTATTGGCAAAAGGACATAATAAGGGCATATCTGATTATATCTCACTATAAATAGACAGATTCATGTCGTTTCTGCTATTTATCATTCTTCTCTTATAAAATATAAAAAAAAATTAAATACGAAAACATTAATTTCATATATAACTGATTCTGCTACCTATTAGTATCATTAATTAATATTGACGGAATTAATAAGCTAAGTCAACTTAATGCTAACAACTCATCTTAATACCAATTAAATGATTGATATACTGAAAATAATGAGGGCGGTGGCCGTAACAAAAGATGAATACGGAAGTTGATAAAACATGTGAAATCATCATGAAGGATAAGCATAATAGAAAATACACCTCTGACCACCAAAAAGTTAGAATTAGAATAATAACACAATAAGATATTTTTACTAGGATTTTTCGACAAATTACACTTTTATAATGAGGAAATTACGGTGTATAAATTATAATACACAAGAATGGAAGAGGCAGAAGAAATTAATGATAACGACGCTAAGAATTTATGAATCTGTTATTGATATAATGTACGTTCATTAATACAATGTACACATTTATTACTATTATGTTACTCCATTAATTTTCAGCCGATGAACCGATTCATTAATATTACGAACATATTTTTTTCACCTTGGCAGAATATTATTATATTTGTTTGATTTAATGGCGTAGGTATATTGTAACAGGACAAACATTTTCAATAATAATCTTAAGAAAAACATTTTTTGTAGGGACATCCGTTTCATAACAGGCCGAACTCGGATATCGAATAAAAAAAGTCTCGTGTATGTGTGTATGTACGTCTGTAGACCGTTTCTTGTATACACGATAACTTCTATCAAACAATAATTATATTATTATTATTTCAAATTTGATACATAGGTAAAAGAGTATGGTAGAATACTCCTTACTGAAATTGAGCAATAGTCGTCATACAGGGCGATCAGCAGAGATGTGTAAACTGTCATCTTTTATGAAAAATGAACAGAATGAACCATCAAATCAACAGTAACTCTGTTAACTAAAACTGTTTCTATTTCCCTATGCACTCCATTTTAGGAATCTTCTGAATGTTAGAGGTGGTAAATAAACTGTCTCTCACTAGATTCTGATACAAAACAGATATACGTTGAAATAATTGTTAGCTACTTAAGTTAAATTAGTAAATTTGAGGTATAAATTGTAGGAAATTTGGAAATATAAAACAAAACCAAATGTACAGTGCAGTTTTATATTTTAAACTAGAGGAAGCATTATACTCTTCCCCGATTTACTGAACTTTTTATATAATTGTTACATATTCTATGGGCGCAGTTCTTCGCAGTTTTTTTGTAAATGTTAGTTTTGGACATTTTTAATTTTATCATATGAACTTGGTTGGTGAAACACTCAGTATAAAATAAAGTAAAAAAAAGAACCACATTCAAAATATGGGTTTCGAACCTGGGACCATTGGGTTCCGAGTCAAAAACGTAAGAACTACACCACCACTCGCCACGTGAAAAAATGTAAATTTTACTTCCACATCCAGTGGAAGAATAGTAACGCAGAAAAAAAATTTGAACATTTTTATTCAAATAGGCTTCGAATGTCATGAAACGTCGAGATTTCCAGTTTGAGCAAAAAAAAATTTTTCTATCTGTCGGTCTGTCCCTAACTTTTTGTGCAGACGATTACTCTGGAGCCGTTTGAGATATTGACTTGAGACTTAGTACACTTATGTATTTTAACAGAATCTGGAACTAGATTATATTTTGATCTTATGGCGTTGAAAAGTAAATTGGGGTAAATGGGGGTAAATACCGAAAGGATTTTAAAAAATGAGAAATTTTTAAAAAATGACCAAAAAAATTACCTCATTTTTTTGTAGAAATGCGCCGCCAAAGACTTTAACCAATCTGACGTAACGCGGTACAACCATATCACTTTATCAGCCTTGGGATAGACACTATTGACAGCAAAGCTGGAGAGAGTAGAAGTGACTTTTTGGTTTTAATCAAATCACACTACAAAAATAGTATAGCGAAATAAATCGAAAAGACATTGACCCTATGCTAGTGAACTCTGCAACAACATATAAGAGATATTTACTTAAACCTGTCAATAACACACCGGTGCTGTCCTGATTGTTCGACCGAAAGCAAAAAATGCTGCACTTTAACCGCACCCGCCGGCTTCACTTTTTATGCCAATTAAGGAAATGTAAACTCTCCAATATGTTATTTCACAAGTAAGTTCGTCGCCCTATTACTGACCTTGTCAATAACAGTAGTGAATCTTCGTAAAGGGGGTGAAAAAAATTAAATTGTGATTTAGTGTGTGTACAAGAACCAAAGGCCTCAATTTTTTTTACTTCATCCACTCCCACTACCACCCCCCTTCCACCACTCCCACTCCCACGCCCACTCCCACCCCCACTACCGGTGTGGCACATCGTTTTATGAATTCTTGGGGTAGGCGATTTCAAATATTATATTATTAAAGTTCCATAAACAATTATTTCCACATACAATTTTTTTTTTCTTGGGAGAGACTTTGACAGAAAATCTGTCTCGAGATCTGCATGTGGAAGTAGTGGTCCCTTGGGCAGCGGTTTTTATATTATAAGCGATGAGTTGAATCATATTTCCACGGATGGATATTATATTATGAAATGTATATTTGTAAAATATATAAATAGATATTAAAATCATTCAAAATATCATTTCACCAGATTTCTATTCAATTACAAAAACAAAAAATCAAAGATTTTTTTCTCAAATTTAAATAATTAGGTAATAACTTTTTTATTTACTGATCGACTTTGTTCAAAAACAAAAGGTTTCTTCCTTCTTCTAGTTAACACCAACTTACACTCCAATTTTCAATATAATCGGACTTTTCTTTCTTAAGTTATCGTGCTTGCAAGAAACGTGACGGACGGACAGACAGATATTTGTTGTGAAAGTTGTTTAGAATTCTAACTAACTAACACAATGATATGAAAAGTTTTGCCTACGAGCGATATTTTCGGTTTCAGAAATATGCCGATCAAATGCAATATGTTCATCGTTTTCGTATTTGCGAAGAGTATAACACTTCTAGTTATGGAGACTTCTTTTCTCAATATCTCAATATGCACAACTGAACATTTCATGATAAATGTTAGTTTATGTAAAATCCCTAAAATGTTGATTTATGATACACGTAAATATTTGTTTTCCAACACACTATCGAATGGTTATAGATTTATATAATTTCACGCATCTAGAATTAAAATCTGTTAATACCACTTTTTGTCCATGTTTAAATGTTTCTCTTAATCAACCTATTTACAGGTTTCTCATCGAAATCATCCAAATCCATTAAACATAGTTTTGCTCAAAGTTTTGGTTTAAATTGAAAAGCTGTTATATCCAATATCAAATATTCACTAAACCTATTTCGACGAATAGGAATTGCCAAGATCTCGCATAGAAAAGTATTAAAATGTAAATATGAACTATAAATATATTGAATTAAAAACAATCAATCAATCTCTCATTTGCCTCATGAATTATTCCTACAAGAGATTTCATTTAATTATACTAGAGTGGGACTGTTTTCAAAAAAAATATCGTGTCCGCTATGATCGCCATGTTGGTTTTTCTCAATTATTTCCTTTCCTCTTAGTTCTACCCTAAAATTAGGTATTACCAATATTGTAGAAAATGACAAAAGCAACAATTTTTATTTAAACTATTTTCTCTATTTTACGATTCAGAAATACATACAGTCAGAATGATGAAAATGTGTGCTTCTTCGCACATTTTTGCAATTATCTCTGTCCTCTAATTGGCTATTATCATTATATAGATTATAAAATTTCCCAAATCTTTTGTTTCAACAGTTTTCTTCCACGGTCAATTAAAAACAAATACAGCAGCTCGAAGTCTGAAAAAGATTCTTGAATTTCGGAAAAATGTCTGCACCGTTGTTTCGATGTTATTCATACTTATTATTAATTTTCTATAATCAATAAAATTGACTTACAATAGTGTCATTTCTTTAAAAGAATGAATTTTATTCGAATCTTTCGAGTTCTCACTATAGCCCGTTGGGCAGAGCGCGAAAAGCCTTCTTTCTTGACCCACCCAATACTGAAGTATAACCAGATGGGACCTTCACTGCATGCATGTTATTTTACATAGGAAATCAAAATTGACGACACTCTCCATTGGTCGAGACCGAAGATATAAAAAAAAACTAAAAAAAAAAAAGAAATTTAGAAATTTATATTTCAATAAAAAAATATAACTTTGGAACTAAATCTGAAAAAAATTAAATTTTTGTTTGGTTTTGACAAATAAACCGTGCTTTTTAATGTGAAGTACAATCTATAGCAATAATAAAAAAATTACCATAAAAAAACTGGCAAAATTCTAAAGGATACACAAATCAGCAACATTTATCTAATTCGTAACTCGCCATAACTCGCTTATACAATAAGCTATTTAATTTTTACTTTCACCAAAAACTGGCAAATTTAATTAATAGGCTTCATTTTGTTTCGATTAATGCTAGGTCTAATTTTACTTCCACATCCAGTGGAAGTGTAACGACAAAAAAATTTAAAAAAATCTTTATTGTTCAAATAGGCTTAGAATGTCATGAAACGTCAAAATTTTAAGTCTGAGCGAAAAAAAATTTCTGTCTGTCTGACGGTCGGTCTGTCTGTCTGTACCTTCTTTTTGTGCGCACGTTTACTCTGGAACCGTTTGAGATGTTGACTTGAAATTTGGTACACATATGTACTTTAACGAGATCTAGAACTAGATTATATTTTCATCTTGTTCCGTCGAAGAGTGGGGGGTAAATTGGGGTAAATTTGGGGTAAATAGGTAATTCAAGCAGGTAAGAGCCCATAAAATTGGTATTTAGTATATACAAAAGAAACTAAGGTCTCAAAAAAAAAAAATTTGGCATTAGCCACCCCCATTAAAGGGGATGAAAAAAAATGTGATTTAGTGTGTGTACAAGAACCAGAAACCTCAAAATATTTTTTACTTCATCTACCCCCACTACCACCCCCTATCACCACCCCCACCCCACTACCGATGTGAGGTATCGTTTTATGGGTTTTTGGGGTTGAGGATTTCAAATATTATATTATTAAAGTTCCATAAACAATTATTTCCACATACAAAATTTTTTCGTTGTGAGTAACTTGGATAGAAAAACTGGATGTGGAAGTAGGGATTCCTTGGGCAGCGGTTTTTTAACTAAAAGCGCTACAGCCCTTTAAACACAACGAAGTACACTACGGCCTCGAAGACGCGAGGCTTCCTCTCTCGCCCCCGCTACTCTCTCGGCCCATCAAGAAACGTTAACGGCTGCTGGCCTCATTATTGTCAGTCAATGAAAGAGTTGTAGAGAACATTTTGGAGGGGAGAATTTTTCTCTTCAGGAATGTGTTGGAGGTAGTCAGGAGATAAACATACTAAAAGTCCCCGCCGCTTCAGTAAGAGAGGGGGGTGGAAAGGTTCCTTTTTTCAATTCTTCGTTTATAACTCGGAAACGATGCGTCGTACGAAAAAAGGTAATCTATGCAAAATTAAACGTAATTAAATTTCCCACAAGAATGTTTATACTCATTTTCTTCCTATGTGTTATATTTTACGAGATATTCGCCAGCCAAAATCGTTAATTAATAAAAAAAAAATCAATTGTGTACCTTGAATATTTCTATCAAAGCGGTTTACCGTGGTCTGCGAATAAATTACAGTCACAAAACAATCTTTATTTTACAACACTGGACGTAGAGTGAAATTACTTAGAGAAGATAACATCCGCACAAACCAATATCGCTAGCGAGTGCCGATTGTCTAGGTCGTGTTCGGTATTTATTATATATTTATAGTGAATATTCAACCATTTCTATGAATAAAACAGATGAAATGGAATTTATTTTCATTGCGACTGTCCAATATTATTAATAAACGAAAATAGTAAACTTAGTAGTTTTAGTATGTTATCTTCTCTAAGTAATTTCACTCTATTTACTAACGTAATATTTTGTCGAAATCCAGACATTTCCTTAAATATACAGTGTGACTCACTTAAAATGAAGATACCCTTATAACTTTTTCATTTTGTTCCCGATTTGAATCAAATTTTACTTAAGTATAGAACAAATTAGGATCTACTTATGACCAAAATCATTCACCTGCTATAAAAGCAAAGCTACCTGCGGTACCAAAATATGAGGAAAAAGATTAAAAATCGTATTGCATAGTATTATTTAAAAAAGGGAACGGCCTATTTATACAAGCATATGTAGATCGTCTATCCAATTTTAGCCGATTTTCCAGTTTACATGAAAACAAAAATATAGTTATGTACAAAAATTAACTAATCGTTCAGTCTCTACGAGTTAGTGAAAGCATGGCAAATAATTGTTTTGTTTATGACACTTTATAGAAAATAATAAAATATACGAAACAAAGTAAAAACTTTACTAGCTGGCATGAATTTAACAATGATATATCTGAAAATCAGTTATCTCTGTCTGATACCTATTATTTTCCTTTTATTAATGCACCACCCGCATATACACCGGATTAATACAACTAATATTATATTATTCAATTTGATTTGTTAATTTTATCATCTTAGAATAAGGGAAGATTATTCTAAAGCTTTTGTTACGGCCGCTGATTATAGCGTTGCGCGATTTATGGCGAACGCGGGATGTACCGGGAACGAGAGGGGAAGCCTCACGATTCCGTCGCCATAGCGCGCTTCGTTGTGTTTAAAATGCTGTACCGCTTTTATTTACAGAGCTAGGACCCAGCATTAATTGAAACGAAATGAAGTCTATGAAATTTGGCAGTTTTTAGTGAAAAAAACATTCGAATAGCGAGTTACAACGAGTTAGAGCTTTTAAAAAAATTGACAATTTGTGTACCATCTAAATTAACGTCAATTTTCTAATGTTAGCGTTATTATTTTTATAATAAATTATACATCAAATTAAAGAGAATCGTTTGTACTATAAAACTAAAAAATATATATAATTTTATCTTTTTTCGTTTTAAAGTTATTCGTGGTTGAATTTGAATTTTGTTATTTTCATTTTTTTTTAGTTTTTTTCTTGTAACTTCAGTCTCGACCAATGGAGAGTGTCGTCAAAAGTGATTTCCTATGTAAAAAAACCTGCTGAATAAAATGAAATAAGTTTTATTTGGTTATACCTCGGTATTGGGTTAGTGAACGCTAGAGCCAGCCATCCGACGTACTACTAATCAATACTACAGTTGTATGGCTTATTATGAAGAGATTTACACTCGCTCAAAAATGTGAAAATTTATGCTTCACTGTAGGTTATTGCAATTTCTCTCTCCCATTGCTTCTACGTCGTAATTAGTAATTATCAATATTGCACAACAAAAAATTCACTAACATTGTAGTTTAAAAAATGTTATTGCCCTATCAATTGTTTACAAATTACAGCAGCCCGAATTTTTTTAAATATCGAGCTACTGCAATTTTGAAGCAATTCACCGTGCAAGAAATTTATTTAAACAAAAGTTTTGGGAAATTTTATAATCTACAATACTGATAACAACTACTTACTATATAGGAGTAACAGGAACAGAGATAATTGGAAAAACCTGCAAATTTTCACCATTCTGACGGCTGTAAATGGTAAAATAATAATAATATAGAAAAATAGTTTAAATAAAAGTTAAGTTATAATTAATTCAACCTAAATTAAAATGATTTCCATTTTTATTTTCAGATAATTTAAAAAGAAACAACGAATTAATTTTACAGTTTTTGGAATTATATCAATCCGGATAATTAAATACCGTTAAGTAATAATTAATTGTAGGTGCTTTATAATTATGGTGCCGATACAGCAATGATTTCGACGTCTGCCATGATTACAGCGATTGAAGCACGAATTCCACATGTGTGAATGCCTACATTCGCTGAATAATTCTGCGAGGTGTTCGGGTGAATATGTATAGGAGGCATTAACTGAACCATACTCATTAAAGCTCTTCATAAAGCTCTTGACTAAAACTAAATATGTACAAAATCTAACAATAGAAATCGAGTCAAAAATCAAATTACAACAGGTACAAAATGAAACCGGTTAGAGATTCCGGTGGACGGCCTTAAAATAACAAATCTAGATTAGAAATACCATGACGCACTACTGATTTTTGGTAGGGCCATGGATATGGCCTCGCGCGCCTTACGTCTTATAACAATAAGCTTAAGGTACAATTACTAATAGTAAACACTGCTATTTTATTTCGTTAAGTTTATGATTTAATTAAACACAGTGTAAATATGTTTCAATAATAAATTGAGGAATCTGCTACTGTTATCAGCCCACGTAAGATTTTAAGAAGATAATTAGAAGAGATAATTAAATAGAATAAATAATGCTTTAAAAAGTGCAAATGGATTCCTCCACGTAGCTCTAAGATAACAAATGTCTTAATTCTAAGGCAAATATCCCATGAATTCGTTTGCCAACCAATTTTTAATGAACTATAATTTTAGATTTAAACAATTTACTTTTTTGACCGTTTTCCATCGGTTTTCTTTGAATATCTCGAAATCTATAAGTCCTATAGAAAACAATAAAAATAAGATGTTCGTCTTGAGCTCTACAGTAAAAGTACATAAACTATAACTCATTCCATTATTATTATTTAAAAAAAAAATAACATTGCGAAATTATGTGTTTTTAAACAAATCCCTGTTCTTCCAAAAATAATGGATAATATTCAATGAAATTTTGGAAAAATATAGCTCTTATAAAGTACAGTCACTACTTAAAATTTCAAACTAAAACGGCTCAAATATACAACTGTAGCATTCTATAAGTTGCTTGCAAAATTGTAAATAGTGGGCTGATAGGTATCTATATTTTACAATTGAGTGAAGAAATCAATTAATAACACTTTAATGTGAAGTATTTTTCATTATAGAGTCATTGAGTCCCATTTTTTTAGAAATAAAAAATTCTAAAACATATTTACATTTTTAAGAAGTGAGATTGCCAATGTAATTAATCAGATGCTTGAAGAAGAAAAAATATGGTTGTGGGTTCAGCAGGATGTTGCAAGTACCAATAGCACTATTCCAGATATACATTTCTTAGATGACATTTTTCACAGCTAATGGAATCGCAGGTATTTACATTTTCATTGGCCAGCTAGGTTCCCAAACTTTACTTCTATGGACTACTTTTTATCGGGATATTTAAAAAACCGCTGCACAAGGAATCACTACTTCCACATCCAGATTTTCTACCCAAGCCTCTCACAACGAACAAAATTTTGTATATGTAAATAACACAGCCTCAAAAAAACATTGGCCTGGGCACTAAACAAGTATATTCCTATGTATTTTCACGCGCTGAATCCGAATCCGAGCTCATAATTGGTTGTCTAGCTCATATATTCAACAAACCTCAAAAAAATAGTTAAATACAGTTCTAGGGTAATCGTGAGTACCAAACAGTTACAAGACCAACAGACAGACTAACGCGACAGAAAGAATTTTTTTTTAATCTTGACGTTTCATGACACTCTAAGACTATTGAAAGACTATTGAAATGAAAATGTTCAAACATTTTTTTTGCGTTAGTATACTTCCACTGGATGTGGAAGTAATACGCAGAAAATGACATGTCAAAGATATAAAAATCATTGTGTGCTATGGACTTCATGATAGAAGTAAAGCTTCTACTTCAAGCATTTTCTTCGAGGAAACCTACTACGCATCCATACTACTCGAGGTAACCCACTGTGCATCCAACTTGCTCGAGGAAAGCCACTGCGCGTCCATAATTCTCGAGGAAACCCACTGCGCATTCATACTACTTGAAGTAATCCACTGCGGATCCATTTTACTCGAGGAAACCCACTGCGCATCCATAAGACTTAAGGTAACCTACTGCGCATCTTTAGCACTCGAGGAAAGCCACTGCGCATCCTAATACTCAGGGAAACCTACTGCGCATCTTTAGTACTCAAGAAAAGCCACTGCGCATCTATAATACTCAGGGTAACATACTGCGCATCCATACTACTTGTAGTACCCTACTGTGCATCAATAGTACTCGAGGAAAGCCACTGCGCATCCATAATACTCGGGGAAACCTACTGCGCATCCATTTAGTTCGAGGAAACCCACTGCGCATCCATGCTACTAGAGGTAACCTACTGCGCGTCTATATAGTACTCGATGCTGCGCATCCACAATACTCGAGGAAACCTACTGCGCATCCATACTGCTCGAGGTAACCTACTGCGCATCGATGGTACTCGAGGAAAGCCACTGCGCATCCATGGTACTCGAGAAAGGCCACTGCGCATCTAAAATACTCGAGGAAACCTACTGCGCATCCATACTACTCGAGGTAACCCACTTATTATAGAGAATAACAGAAGATCTATAAACACCGTACAGGTTGCATGGTATTCTAATTTGAAATCGTAGAAGCTAGACACACACGCGATGGCGCGTCTCTGACGTTATTTCCTCATCCTTGAAACATTAGTGTCAATTTAGCAACCTGCTAAAATAATTTTGAAAGGCAGGCATGCTGATGTTCGCTTGTTCATAAGACTCGAATTACAATGCAACCCAGACGGTCTTAAGTCTCTCACAACGAAAAAAATTTTGATACTACATTTGCACTTCACTATGGAAATTATTGTTTATGGAACTTTAATAACATAATATTTGAAATCGTCTACCCCAAAAACCTATAAAACGATATGCCACATCGGTAGTGGGGGTGGGGATGGTGGTAGTGGAGGTGGATGAAGTAAAAAACAATTTTGAGGCCTTAGGTTCTTGTATACACGCTAATGTACAATTTTATTTTTTCACCCCCTTTATTAATGTGGTGGAGGGTAGTAATGGGGGTGGCTAAACCAAAAAATTTTTTTGAGACCTTAATTTCTTTTAAATATACTGAATACCAATTTTACGGACTCATTGCTTGACTTACCTATTTACCTCATTTACCCCGTTTTTCCCCCAACCCTTCAACAAAATATGATCAAAATATAATCTAGTTCCAGATCTCGTTAAAATACATACGTGTACCAAATTTCAAGTCAATATCTTAAACGGTTCCAGAGTAAACGTACGCACAAAAAAAAGTTACAGACAGACCGACCGACAGATAGTAATTTTTTTTTGCTCAAACTTAAAATCTCGACGTTTCATGACATCCTAAGCCTATTTGAACAATAAAAATTTCAAAAAATTTTTTAAGTTACCTTATTACTGGATGTGGAAGTAATAAGGTACATATACGCAACAAGACCAATCCTTAATGTAAATAAATTAGGAAACGTTAGAAGAGATGCTTGCAATTACATAACTCAAGAATTTATGTAATGTACTCCAAAAATTATCGAAATTAAATATATGGAGCAAAAGGGGCGACATGTCGAAACATAAAGTAGACAAAGTCAATAACAACATAGTTTCCCACATGGAAACACTATAAAGTGACAGACCTTCAAGTGAGTCTTCGACGCACTTTTCCACTTCGTTATTTAAACCGCTTCCTAAGGATCACTACTTCCACATCCAAATTCGGGGTGGAGGTGGTAGTGGGGTTGGCTGTTGCAAAAAATATGTATTTTAGGCCTTTGGTTCTTTACAAATACTAAATCATAATTTTATTTTTTTATCCTCTTTAATAAATCGAGTAGGGGCGGCAATGGGAGTTGTAGTGAGGGTGACCGATATCGAAACAAATATCGAGGCCTTTGGTTCTTGTACACACTCAATCACAATGTTTTTTTTACCCCCTTTCATAATAAAAAATAGGGTTGAACTTCGACACCTCAGAGTGTCGAAGACTCACGGGTCAAGGTCAAGGGTAACGTCAAGCTAAAAAAAAGAACTATCTTTTTTATATGCCAGATAAATATTACTATGGTTGGTGTGGCACTTTAAGGTAACTTTGGTCATGATCCATGGGCCAAGGTCATAGATCTGTTCAAAGGCGTCGAGTTTTATACCAGAGTAATATTTCTAGGGTCAAAGAGGCACCTGAAGGTGACTTGATAGCTATAATAAGTGATAGCTCATACGACCTTTGACCTTCAATATCTCGAAATTTAGGACATTTTGGGCTTTGTGGCCATAAGCACTTTTGATCAGGAAGTTTATGGACTATAACATACCAAATTTTCAGCCAAATCGACGACTGTGTGAAATCCCATGTATTATGTGCGTGGTCCCTTAGAGACAATCTATGGGGCATCTGGACAGCTAACCTCAAAAATATATATATATTTCTTAAAATTTACAAGTATTATGTAGCTATTATTAAAATTTCTGCCTGTTTCCCGTATTTTCAACCAAAATCTAGTTCAATGTAATGTTTATGAAGTTTTAAATAGTTTGTCCCAATAAAATAAAACGCATTTTGCAGGTTAAAAATCTAACCTATAATTAGCAATCTATTTTTATTAATTAACAATATTAAAAATATATTTGGAAGAAGCCATGGAAGCCAAAGGACTTCAAAAAGGAGATTGGCAAAATATAAATTATTGGAGGTTGAGATGCGAGAAGCGGCAAAGGCCGTAGAAACCTCGCTTTATATATATATATATATATATATATATATATATATATATATATATATATATATATATATATATATATATATATATATATATATATATATATATATATATATATATATATATATATATATATATATATATATATATATATATATATATATATATATATATATATATATATATATATATATTTACATCCCACTATCCATAAAGCGTCATTACAAAAAACATTCATTGGGCGTCCGTCATGAGATAAGCGCATATATGAGTAGAGCGACAACGATATTTATTATATACTCCGAATTCTCCGCGTATACTGCCTTTATTCGGCGTATGATTCACTTTAAAAAAAAATTCGCTACCTTCAGGCGTCCGTACGTATAACCACCTCAGAGCGCCCACAAACATGTATAAAATGCGTACATTTACTACCTTAAAGCGTCCACTCGTGTATATCTCACATATGGAACGACCTTAGAGCGTCCGACAGTGTTGTCATATTTGCGTTAGTAATCAGAGGGGAAAAGGGTATCAATATTTACTATGCGCATGCGTCAAGTTTACTCTCGGCAGGTATTGGAGTGAGGGCCCGTATAGCTTGAGTCACCTATCTTTTCTTTCAACCAAGTGTGCAATTAATGCTTTAGAAGCAATACAGGGTGTTGTATTAGGAATGGACCGGAAGTATAATCATTAATAATTCTCTAATTTAATCATGTTCCAAAGATTAATGTTGTCAGATATATTTTTATTAGTTATTGTATTAACACAAAAATACCTTAATCTATACATATAAAAGAATACGACTGACTGACTGACTAACTGACTGACTGATCTATCAGCGCACAGCTCAAACCACTGGGTCTAGAAACTTCAAATTTTGCATAGAGGTTCCTCGAATGACGTAGGCAACCACTAAAAAGGGATTTTTCGAAATTCGGCCCCTAAGAGGGTGAAAAAGGGGGTTGAAATTTTAGGCTTTTTCGGAAACGGTTAGATCTAGATGCGTAAAATTTGGCAGAAATATTTTTGTTGAAATCTATTAGATACGTGTAATTTCGATTTTTACTTTTTGAAGGGGTGAAAACGGGGGTGGTATATGGTTTAAAGCGCACCCGTGTTTATGAAATCACGTTAAGTCAGAAACGTGATTATTCGAGCGATGGACTCTTCTAAGGAAATAAGACGACACGTATTCGACGGTTTTTTAAAAAGAGATCCTCGAAAGGGTGAACGCGGAGAGGGAGGTTTTAAGCTTTTCGGAAAGTAGAAGCGTGAAATTTGGCAGAAATACTCTTTATCTATTAGACACGAGTAAGACGAAATTTCGATTTTCACTTTTTGAAGGGGTGAAAGCGGGGGGTGGTAGACGATCTCTGAAATCGCGTAAGTCAGAAACGTGATATTCCAGCGACGGGATCTTCTGAGGAAATAAGGAGACACTATTCGACGGTTTTCAAAAAGAGACCCCCCCGAACGGATTAACAGGGAGAGGGATGTTTTTAAACATGAAATTTGACACATACCCGCCCGTGTGCTTTATTGTCGACTAAAATAATAATTTTTTCGTTTAACTCGCTCTAACACAAAAATAGAATAATGCATTGTTATCAAATTGCGCAGTGGGTTTCTTCGAGTGCAGTGGATGCGCAGTGGGTTTCCTTGAACGCAATGGATGTGCAGTGGGTTTCCCCGAGTGCTATGGATGCGCAGTGGGTTTCCTCGAGTACAATGGATGCGCAGTGGGTTCCCTCGAATACAATGGATGCGCAGTGGGTTTCCAAGAGTACTATGGGTGCGCAGTGAGTTTCCTCGAGTACAATGGATGCGCAGTTGGTTTCCCCGAGTACTATGGATGCGCAGTAGGTTTCGATGAGTGCTATGGATGCGCAGTGGGATTCCTTGAGTACAATGGGTGCGCAGTGGGCTCCCTCGAGTGTACTTCTTGAGTAATATAGGAGTACTCAGTGAGTATGTAGCACTTCTTATAGGCATAAATTATTATGTTAATGTTCTTAATTCCACGCGCAAGAAGTCTTCCGCGCGAACGAAGTCGCGAGCATCAGCTAGTCGAGATATAAATATATTACTTCTTTTGCTTACCGTATTGTAGTCGTGAAAGAATCGTCTTTTTGTCTTTTGGCGCTATATCTACAAAACGGAGAAAATATTATTTGGTAGGTAGTTGACGTCATTGCCAATGAAGGAATCCGACTTTTAGTAAAAATTATGTAAGGTTGGACACCCCACAAATATAACACAGTCCCACAAAACAAGTGGTCTGTCCAGTGGACCAGATCGTGTATCCTTATGTATCTTGACCCGTTGAATCTGAATCCGAAGTCAGAATTGTCAGATTGGTGCACTTTTCAACCATAATCCCAAAAAAGTGATCTATTCAGCTAATATGTATTTTGATCCGCTGCTCAAGGAATCATCATTTCCATATCCAAGTCTCTCACAATGAAATAAAAATTGTGTGTGGAAATAATTGTTTATGGAACTTTAATAATATAATATTTGAAATGGTCTCTCCTAAAAACCAATAAAACAATACCCTACATCGGTAGTGGGGTGGGGGTGGATGGATGAAGTAAAAAAATATTCTGAAGCCTTTGGTTCTTGTACCTAAACTAAATCACATTTTTTTCACCCCGTTTAAGGTGGAATGTCAAAAAAAATTTTGAGACCTTAGCTTCTCTTGAATATACTAAATACCAATTTTATGGACTCCTGCTTGATTTACTTGTTTACTAGGGGGTCGGTAGCTCAGTGTGTTGGCGCGTCTAGCTTGCACTTTGAACGTACCTAGCGAAGTGGGTTCGAGCCCCACATAGCGCAAAAATTTTTCAATGGAAATTTTCCCTAAGAAGTGGTTCGGATTCCACTATAAACTGTAGGGCCCTGTCTCCTTTACTCAGACAAATCTAGATCTACTGGACTTAAGAGGGTCTTTGAGGTGACATGGAAGGCAGTTAAAACACATTTTTAAACACACACACTACAATTTACCCCCAATTTAAACAGTTTTTCTTTATTGTGTAAACAATTTGAGAGGCCTTAAAACTACTCGCAAGTACTGTTCCCATCGAGTTAAATCGAATGGCATCGAAAACTTATTTTTTCGAGTACCGGGAAATTGATGCAAATGACTACATGGGAAACCGTCTAATTGCACTGATCTACCGGCTTACAAATCTTATAACAATATATATATCTGGTAACTGATGCCCGCGTCTTCACGTTGAAAACTTTTTGCGCGTGGAATTAAGAGCATTGACATACTAACTTATGCCTATGAAGGAGTACTACATGGTCACTAAGTACTCTTATAGTACTCAGGAAGTACACTCGAGGGAACCCACTACACATCCATGGTACCCGGGGAAACCCACTGCGCATTCATTGCACTCAAGGAAAACTTCTGCGCATCCATTGTACTCGAGGAAACCCACTGCACATTCACTGTACTCGAAGAACCCACTGCGCATATATGGCACTCGGGGAAACCTACTGCGCATCCATTGTACTCGAGGAAACACACTGCACATTCATTGTATACTAGGAAACCCACTGCGCATTCATTGTACTCGAGGAAACCCACTGCTATCGCAATTTGATAACAATTCATTATGCTATTTTTGTGTTAGAGCGAGTTAAACGAAAAATAATTATTTTAATCGACAATAAAGCATATGGGCAGGTATGGATCAAATTTCATGCTTAAAAACATCCCTCTCCCTGTTCACTCGTTCGGAGGGTCTCTTTTTGAAAACCGTCGAATACGTGTCTTCTTATTTCCTCAGAAGAACCCATCGCTGGAATATCGTGTTTCTCATTTACGCGCAGGGTACCCTTTAGACCATCTACCACCCCCGTTTTCACCCCTTCAAAAAGTGACAATCGAAATTTCGTCTTACTTGTGCCTAATAGATTCCAATAAGGAGTATTTCTGCCATATTTCATGCTTCTGAGTCTAACCGTTTCCGAGAAGCTTAAAAACCTCCCCCTCCTCGTTCACCCGTTCGCGTCGAATACGTGCCTCCTTATTTCCTCAGAAGAGCCCGTCGCTGGAATATCACGTTTCTGACTTTCGCGATTCCAGAGATACCGGTACCCGTTAGACCATCTTCCACCCGCATTTTCACCCCTTCAAAAAGTGAAAATCGAAATTTTGTCTTGCTCGTATCTAATAGATTCCAATGAAGAGTATTTCTGTCAAATTTCACGCTTCTGGGCCTAATCGTTTCCGAAAAGTTTAACCCCCCCCTTTCCCTTTTCGGGGGTTTCTTTTTGAATATCGTCGAATACGCGTCTCCTTATTTCTTCAGAAGAGCCCGTCGCTGGAATATCACATTTCTGACTTATGCGATTTCAAAGATACGGATACCCTTTAAACCATCTACCACCCCCGTTTTCACCCCTTCAAAAAGTGAAAATAGAAATTTCGTTTTACACGTATCTAATAGATTTCAACAAAAAATATTTCATATCACTATCGGTGTCTGTCGACTTGAAGATTACTTGTTGGCAAACAATTTTGAATTGGTTAACGTTCCGCTCGAAAAGTATCTATATGAGAATATCTACTATGTACAATATAAATATGAAATATAACTATTGATGTTATATTTGTAATGTACTTTATGTGTGAAACACATAATTTTTAGTAAGAAGCAAATATCCAATACTATCAAAAAGTAATAAAGGATTCGAAAATCGACTATGCATTCTTCTATTAGTACTTCTATTACAACGTTAATAGCAAACGTTCAATAGTTGAGACCGTGAAAGTCAGGTTGCTGTAAATACATATGCGCGAATTTATTCTAATACTTACTGACGACTATTGAGCGCCCGCGACGTTGTCATGTCTACTGGGCGCTTCATGGTCTGTGACCGAAGGATAACTGATATACATGAAGGCGACACCAGCGCCTCTGATGGCCAAATGGAAGAACTAAAATATACTGATCCTGTACAAAGTACCACTTTAGGGCGTCCACTAAAAATTTGTCCAATTGCCTGGGGACCCCCTTCTTAACGTCTGGAGCGAATTTTAATGTGTTGACCTTAGAGCGTCCACATACGGGCGCTCTATGGTAACCGGACGCTCTTATATATATATATATATATATATATATATATATATATATATATATATATATATATATATATATATATATATATATATATATATATATATATATATATATATATATATATATATATATATATATATATATATATATATATATATATATATATATATATATATATATATATATATATATATATATATATATATATATATATATATATATACAAAAATATATTTGCATGAATTTTTAAATATCCGCTTGGTCAGTATGGCTCCAAGCTTAAAATGCGGATGCAAACATTAAACAAGATTATTAACTTAAAAATCTTAAACTTGAGGTTACGTTAGTTACATGAAGCACATTCCTTATAAATGTACCATAACCTATAATTCAACATCCACAAAGGTTACCAACCCAAATATTTTTGACAGATGGCAAAATACATTTTCCCCCAACAATAATAGCAATAATACTTTTTGGATGCTGCCATGTATGCACATATAACGAATTATTTTTAATTTTTTTGACGGAAACCAAATCGAAAGGGTGCAAGTGTGATATATCGTTGAAATCGGAATTTTTACTGCTTTTGAGTGGTTCGCTTACAAATTGTAAGTAATCATAAAATAAGCAACTTGTTGTTCCAAAACGGCACTAAACGTAATACGATCTCAACCAAAACCTTTTCAGATCTTACGGAGCACTAAAGAAACTCTCATGCAAAGTTTCATCCAAATCCGTTTAGCAGTTTCGCCGCTATCGTGTTCACGTACATACACACATACACACCACAGACATTTTTTAAAAAACCACTTTTTTGGGTTCCTGAGACCTCAAAACGTAAAGATTTGATGTTATCTCAATTTTCGATTTTGGACCAATTTCAGTAACCTCCCACAATTTTATTGTGGGGAGGTTAAAAAAATAATGTACTTATGTATTCATGTAATCGTAAAATACTTCTTTTACAAATTATTGTTTAAAATAAGTAGGTATTTACTAAGAAATTTAAAATGAATAGATAAGACTTCGTCAATAATAATTTGCATCATATTTAGATTAAAACATTGGCATCAACACAATGAAATTATTTACTTTACTATGAATTTAATCAAAGTGTGTTGTGGTTAAAGTATGCAATTAAATCATAATTTTAAAAGCAATCAACACTGCTCCAAAGACAAATACATTTTAAATAATATTATAAAAGCTGGGTATTAATAAATCGGTCCCTTTCAAGAATACATGATATTGGTGATCCTCGATAACTGACAAAAATGTTCGACTTTGTGTCCAAAATATGTTTTTTTAACTTTTCTTTTAGTTCTTTAATAAATTCACTGCTGATATGGAACCTATATTGAAAGTATACACAGACAATTACTTCCACATCCAGTGGAGTGAAGTGAAATTACAGTAATGCTAAAAAAATTAGAAACCTAGTTTTGGTCTAACTTTTCTCCTGTGATACACCTATGTACTATAACTAGATCTGGAACTAGATTATATTTTGATCTTCTTACGTTGAAGGGTTGTGGGTAAATAGATAAAGCAAGCGAGTAAAAGTCCAAAAAATTGGGATTTAGAGTACGTACAAGAAGCCAAGCCAATTTTTTTTAGCATAAGCCAGTGGTGTATCCTGGGGGGTCCAGACCCCCCCCCCCAAATTAATTGACATACATGATATTCAAAATTATTATATTGATTTTATTTTTAGTTGAACATTTTTCTGGCTAATTTCGAATTTTGAATTGCAAACCGTGATTTTCTTGCAATTTTATTGCACAGCTTTATTGATAGGGCAGAACCAACACCGTGCCGATTTGAAGCGACGCAATCTAGCGCAATCTGACTGATTTACTCTTAAAAATAACCTGCTGCATATGAGCATGACGCATGTGATGTGACTGTGTAAATCCAGTTCCTTTTCATAATGAGACATTTCGGAGATTTCTCAACTAAATCTTAAAAAAAAAGTAAAACTGAAAAAGGTGAAGTAAATATAGTAGTTTGTGCAACAAGAGTGGATATGATATACATATCGCACGATAAAGAATCTTTCGAGTGCGATATGGATAATCCACTCGAGTTGTACAGTATACTTTTTCTACGACCAGCTTAAAAAAAATACAAAATTTAATAAACATTAATATATTACACAAATACTAGTTGCCTTTGTACTTAATACACGAACAGTAATTGGTCGGTTTCATATCATATCCATTCTAGATAGTATTTATTTATTTATTTATTTAATATACAACCATTCAACAGGTGTTAACCCAATTACAGAATGGGAACAAAAGTAATACAATTAATAAATATACAGTTTACATAGTAATTCGATATTATGTAAGCATAAACATAAGTGACATATAAGTAACAATCGAAAATAAAAATAAGCGAAACAAAACAAGCAAGAAAACAGCTTATGACAGTTTTTTTTATGAAGGCTACACTGCGTTGAATGTGTCAATTCTATCTTGAATTTTATGATATTTGTCACATATTTGATTAATAGGAGAAAACTTTTTGATGTTTGTTCTCGGCGTCGGTAAATTAAAAGTTAGTGAATGCCTAGAGGTAATTCTAGGTACCTGAAAGTTAATACGATGAAGAATATCGCTGCAGTCTATTTTACTGTTCAGTAGCTTATATAAGAAAATTATTTGTGATTTCATACGCCTATTCTCGAGACTTTCGATGGATAACCTGTTCTCCATTCGATCATTAGGAAAGCCAATAACGGGATATACACCATCTTCTCTATAGCAAGCATACTTTAAGAATCTTCTTTGTACTTTTTCTACAGCATTCTCATGAAGATCATAATAAGGACACCATATTACTGAAGCGTATTCAATACGTGATCTTACAAACGAGACCTATAGCAAATTTAATGTACTAGTATTAGTGAAGTCTTTGCAATTCCTAATGATAAAGCCTAGCGTTTTATAAGATTCTGATGTTAGGTTATTAATATGATTTTTGAAAGTGAGTTTATCATCGAAAGTGACTCCCAGATCTCGAATGGTGTCAGGTCGAGATAACGTTGATTGATTTATTGCGTAGTTGTAATTTATTCTATGCAATTTATTTGTGAAAGACATAACATGACATTTTTGAACATTTAATGGTAATTTGTTTTCTGAACACCATAGATTTATCTTGAGAAGATTTTCTTGTAAATTATCGCAGTCAGCTGTGTTGTTAATAGTGGAATAGATTTTCATATCATCAGCGTAAAGTATAAACGAAACATTTAGATCAGATCCAATATCATTTATAAATATGTTAAACAATAGTGGACCCAGATTGGAGCCCTGTGGAACTCCAGAGGTAGAGGCTATTTCAACAGACTGGTAACATTGCACGAGTTGCTTTTTATCGGTGAGATAAGACTTGAAAAATTCAAGGAGTATTCGAGAAAATCCATTATTAGCAAGTTTTTGCAGTAGGATGTTATGATCCAGTCTATCGAAGGCCTTGGAAAAATCTGTATAGATTACGTCCGTCTGCATGCCAGCATCTAATGAGTCAGATAGAGTTTGAGTAATAGATAAGAGATTGGTGACAGTTGACCTGTCACGCGTGAAGCCATGTTGATAAGGAGTGATGCGATTTTTCATATAATTAGAAGTATATTCATGAAGAACCATTTCAAGAATTTTGGCAAAGTTTTTTATAATAGTGATAGGTCTATAATTTAGGATGTTATTGCGATCGCCTTTTTAAAAAATTGGTGTAATTCTAGACATTTTCCAAGTACTTGGGAATGTTTGTGTTTTTAGAGCTAAATTATAAATTATGGTCAAAGGGTATGTAAATACATTAGCACAGTCTCTTATTATAAATGCGGGTATATTATCAAGACCCGATGTGGTTTTCGGCTTTAATTTTTTTATGCAGTCATATACTTCTGACTCTGTAAAACTTTCAACATGAAATGAGTCTGTTATAGAGCTATTCTCCGTTGGATCAGCCAGGTCATCGCTCGGTATATATGAGTCCTGAAAGTGTGAGGCAAACGCATTAACAATGCTTTCTTGATCCTTATACTCCTCGTTATTGAGAATCATATAGTTAGGTATAGTGGATGTATTTCGCTTAGCGTTAACAAATTGCCAGAATTTATTGGGGTTATTAGAAATATTACGTTCAATATTATTGCAGTAATTTTTGTACGAAATATCTATACTTTCTTTTATGGTTCGCCTGAGAACTCTGAATTCTTCTAGTGTTGTGGGGTCATTATTTCTTTTATATTCTTTCAATCGAATCTGTTTCAGTCGAATATTTTTTTTTATTTCCGGGGAAAACCAAGGTGGGTACGTTCTATTTCGAGGTTTTGTTTTAGGAACGAACAGATCAAAGGACTGATATATTTTGTGATCGAAGTAATCGCAAGCCATATTAACGTCAGAGAAATCATTTAGGCCATCCCAATTTATTTCGGCCAATTCACGATATAGGTTGGTATAGTCGGCTTTGCGAAAATTATAGAAGATAGTGTTAATTTTTTGTTTATTATTTCTTGGACAAAAAATTAACACTGTCTTCTATAATTTTCGCAATTTTCCATTCAGTTAACTGGAATTGCCTACTTATCCATTCTACGGACTGTATAGAAAACAGCAAATTTACATAAGGGAGTTAGTTGAGTCAATGAAGCCTAAAAATCGTCAAAACTTCTTAATTCTCAGCAACAGCTCCGATTTTGATCAATTTTTTTAATGTGTGTTTTTTAACATTATTCAAAATCAGAAACATCCCAAGTGACGCAAATAATTATTTATATTGTTTAAACAATAATAATAGCCCAGTCAACGAATGGCCCAAAGGGTGATGTAGAGTGCGTGAGCAGGGACCTAAGCGATTCCTTTAAAAAGTTGTTCAGGTTGCTTAGGGAGTGAACATACTGAAAGTCCTGACATCTAGGAGGTGAGCCGGAGGGGGCACAAAGAAAGTCCCACTTTTGGTTTTTCCGCTAATATCTCTAAAACGGTGCGTCGTAGGGAAAAATTTTCTAATACCTAATACCAAATGAAAGCTCATGAAATTCTCTACAACTTTCATTTTATATACTTTTTTCGAATTCGCAACCGTTTTCGAGCTAAACACTCCGGAAAATTGAAAATTTTCGAAAAACAGATTTTTTCCTCAACTCTAAGGAAAAGCAAGGTGGGCTTCTCAAAAATGTACTTCATCATCATCATCAAGGAAGCGGCAGTGATATTTTACAACCCCTCCTCCACTCAAGGCGAGGTTGAAGAGGCTGGGAAGATTTGCTTCCACAAATAGTACGGGGCACCAGCAAGACAGACCTTCCTCAACCGGTACTGCTTCCAGTCGTTCATGAGGTCAGTGGCAAATATTAAGCCTGACATCACCTCCCACCAACTGAGAGCGCAGCTGAACAGTATTCCCGGCGCACCTACCACCAAGTGCAGTAGTGGCTCGGGAATGAGCTGCCCCTCAAGAGTGGGGGTAGAAACATATAGCAGACACCCTGGTGCCAATTACATCAGAAGATATATGTGACTATTTTTTATTATCTTTAAAATACAATTTTCTATTTTTCGAAAATTTTCACTTTTCCGGAGCGTGTAGCTCGAAAACGGTTGCGAATTTCGAAAAAACTATATAAATTGAAAGGAGAATTTCATGAGCTTTCATTTGGTATCAGAAAACTGTTCCTTGTGACGCACCGTCTCAGAGATATAAGCTAAAAAACCAAAAGAAAGTACTTTCTTTGTGCCCCCCTTGGGCTCACCTCCTAGACGTCAGGACTTTCAGTATGTTCACTCCCTAAGCACCCTGAGCTTCTAAAGGAATCGCTTAGCTCCCTGCTCACGCACTATACACCTCCTCTATTGACTGAATTATAACATCTACAGGAAAAAATCTTTTTAAAATTTTTTTCGCGATATTTATAAAAGATTGAATTGTTTTTAATGAAAATTTAAGTTCGAAAATGTTTCTCATAGTGATAATTATTTATATTGTTTAAACAATAATAACAACTTTTACAGTGAAATCAATTTTTTTATGTTTTTTCGCAATATTCATGAAAAAGTGAATTGTTTTTATTGAAAATTTTATATTTTGAAATATTTCGAAGATAATATTTATATTGATTAAATAATAATAATGACATATACAGGAAAAAATTTTCCGTGATATTTATAGAAAAGTGGGTTGTTTTTATTGAAAATTGAGTATCAGAAATATTTCTCACAGTCGGGGTTGACAACTATTTATATTGTTTAAACAATAGTAATAACTTTTACAGAAAAAATCTTATTTTTCAACAATACATCATATTTACATAATAACTATGGCACTAATGTTAAAATTGTATTTGATGTACTGATGGTACTAAAGCGTTAGAGATAAATCGCAGATACATCGGTAATATCTCGATTGATTACACTATTCTACAGCCTACATGTATTGGAAGTAAAAATAGCAAATTCTTAGTAACTGCGTCATGCTAAATAACAATATAAAAAGCAAAAGTTCAAGTTGGCTCTGATTTTCCCAATACAGGTAATAAAGTGTAACGCGGGTATAGGGTTCTGCAGACGATCCAGCTGCTGGGACCCGACATTGTCGGTACGCTTTGAAGATAATTGGAATTCCAGCGGACCAGTTCACTTCTACGAATGAGTTCAAAGCATACCGACAAGGCTGGCTCCCTGCCGCTGGATCGTGTGTATAAACCATAGGTTATGGGCGGTTATCACAAATAACATGTGGCAGAATTAGAATTCTACGAAAAATAGACATACTAATTACCTACCTCTTTATTTGTCACTAAAACTAATATTCATTCTCAGGTAGTCGTATTTGTACCTTGTGCATGATAAGCGTTCATTTTCGAAAGTAAATAGTGCTATTTTGAAAATATGCCAAGAGATTGTGTAAATACACCTAACAACTTTTGTTATATTTGTGGTGAAGTGACTTTTGCGCATCCAAAACGTAATTTTACTCCCAAAATTAAGAAGGCGTACCTGTTGTATTTTGGTTGTACAATTGGAGATGAAGACAAAATCATATATGTTGCAGCAATTGTGCGAACAATCTCTGCAGTTGGCTGTGGAAGAGGACGTTCAATGGCTTTTGCTGTGCCCATAATCTGGCGAGAACCTACAGATCATGTTACCGATTGTTATTTTTGCGTGATACAAGAAAAAAAGGATGGTAATACAATACCCCAATTTACCATCTGCCATTCGCCCGGTTTTCCATAGTGATGAACTACCTATTCCTAATCCACCTCTAGAATACAGCCTTGATTCTGACGAAGAATCCGATGATAATGTAGATGACGACTTAGTCCAGCCATCAACATCACAAGATCCCGATTTCTCTGCCGAAGTGTCCGGTGGTGAACCACACAAAATTAATCAACGCGAATTAAGTGATCTTATAAGAGACCTTGATCTGTCCAAGGCAAAAGCGGAGCTTTTGGCATCTTGATTACTACAATGGAATTTACTATAAGAAAATGTTAAAGTTTCCATGTATCGAAGTCGTCAAAAAGATCTTTTTTCAAAATGAAAAATGGTTACCTGCAAGGACATTGATGGTTTAATGAGTGCTTTACACATTCCCCATGATCCTAGTGACTGGAGACTTTTTATTGATGCCTCGAAACTTAGTCTAAAAGCTGTGTTACTCCACAATGGAAATAAATTGCCATCAATTCCAATCGCCCATGCTGTCCACATGAAGGAAAATTACACTAACATGGATGTATTGCTACGAACTATAGAATATAACAAGTATAAGTGGCAGATTTGTGCAGATTTAAAAGTGATAGCTATCTTACTTGGTATGCAGCAAGGGTACCAAATATTGCTGTTTTCTTTGTGAGTGGAACAGTCGAGAACGATTAGAACATTACAAAAGAAAAATTTGGCCGCCAAAACTGGGTTTTGAACTAGGAGAAAAAAATGTTGCTAACATTCCATTAATTGATTCACAAAAGGTAATACTGCCACCACTCCACATAAAACTGGGGCTTATGAAAAACTTGGTAAAAGCTATGGACAAAGAAGGACGTGCTTTCAGTTATTTAAAACAAAAATTTCCCAGATTTAGTAATGCGAAAATTAAAGAGGGAATTTTTGTGGGTCCTCAAATCAAGAACCTTTTCAAAGATGCTGAATTTGACAACATTCTAGAAGGTAATGAAAAAGCTGCTTGGAATTCCTTTAAAATGGTAGCAACACACTTTCTCGGTAACAAAAGAGCAGAAAACTATAGAGTCCTTGATGGGAATCTTCTTTCTTGCTACCAGAAATTAGGATGCAATATGTCAAAAAAAGTCCACTTTCTGCATTCACACCTAGACTACTTCCTAAAAAACTGTGGTGCACCAGGATATTCAAAATATGGAAAAAAGATATCAGGATTCTGCGATGTTGGCAGACTACGGCTGGACATGTATAAGAGATGCTCCAGAAGTAATTTATAAGAGACGGACTAAGAAGCGCAAGAAGAATAATTAATTTTCTGATTAAAGGGCTTATATTCTAATTAAATATATAGTATATAACATGTATTTGAAATATATATCAAAATGGCAAATATTTTTTCGCATGATGTAATTAATTGGTTTTTTTTATTAAAATTATACCATAATATGTGAGTTAGGTCAGTTATTACAATTTTTAGAGCCAACAATTTTTTTTTATGACTATGTTAGACGTAGCTGGGACCAAAACAATGCAAGTGGTTTTGGTTAACGATACAAAATAAAAGTTAAAATTTGTAGGTGTGTGTTATTTATTTGATAAAGATATGTATTTAGAGACAACCAAGGAAAAGTTTTTAGCTAACAGTAAGAATAAAAATAGATTTATTAATCTTCTTTATAAGAAGCTGGTTGAAAATAATTTTGAGTGTACTCAAGCAGATCGTTTAATCGTTCAAACAGCTCTAGATTGCCTTTTTCCTCGTGTAGTGATAGCTGAGGACATTGATGTTCTGGTATTATTGATAGCTTTATCACCAGATAATACAGAATTGTATTTTTTTAGACCACCAAAAAACAGTATATACCGAGAGTTTACTCAACAAAGACAGGTTTAAACGATTTTACAAATATCAAAAAGGAGCATCTTCTTTTTATTCATGCATTTACAGGGTATGATACAACATTGGCTTTTTATAGAAGAGGTAAAAATCATTTTCTAAAAATTTTCAATGACGATGAAAAGTTACGTGCAGCAGCTGAAGCTTTTATGGTTGAAGATCAACGTGAAGAAATACTATTTAACAAAGGTATATTTTATGTTCTTGCTTTGTGTGGAGCCAAAACGTTCGTAAATTTAAACAAATTAAGGCATACACGATTTATAACACTTGCCTCAAAAAATAAGAGCGTACAAATTCCATCACTACCTCCAACAGAAGATGCAGCTAAGCAGTTTATTTGCAAGTTCAGCAATGAAAAAATAATTCTACTCCCTGTACTTCCCGTACAGAGGGGTTGGAAAAAAGAAAATTATTTGATGCCAGTAAAAATCACGCAACCAGCAGCACCGGACAACATTCTAAAAATAGTTTTCTGTTCGTGAAAACAGGATGCGGTGCAACATGTGGATGCAGAAAGAGTGGTTTGCATTGCTCACCTGCATGCATTATGTGTAGTGGCAATGACTGCAATAATCACCCACCATTTGAAGAAAATTAAGAGATCAATTCTATAGAACGAAAATTAGATCTTGTTTTTCAACTTTTGTAAAATTAAAATTAATAAATTATACTTAAATAATAAAAAAAATTCTTCGTTTCGTAATTTATACATCAATTCCATATTTTATTATGAAAGAAAAGATGGAACATTATATTTTTTCTGTAAATATTTTTCAATAATGTTTCAATAAATAATAAATATAAATAATAATCAAGAGCAAATAATTATATTTACAAAATATTTCTTATACTAAATTTTCAATAAAAACAACTCACTTTTCTATAAATATAGCGAAAAAACAAAAAAGTAGATTTTTCATATAAACGTCATTATTATTGTTTAAACAATATAAAAAATTATTAGCTATATTTCAAAACGTTTTTATACTAAATTTTCAATAAAAACAATTCACTTTTTCATGAATATCGCGAAAAACATACAAAAATAGATTTTTCCTGTAAAAGTTGTTATTATTGTTTAAACAATATAAATAATTATCAACAGACTGAGAAACATTTTTGAATTTAAATTTTCAATAAAAACAACTAATTGTTTTATAAATATCGTGAAAAAAAAATTTTTACATATTTTTTTCCTCTAAATATTGTTATTATCGTTTAAACAATATAAATAATTATTTGCACCACATGGATTGTTTCTGATTTTGAATAATATTCGAATACACACATTTAAAAAAAATTATCCAAATCGGAGCTGTTGCTGAGAATTAAGAAGTGAAAACATTCATTGACCCAACTAAGTAGAAACAAATTTTTTATTTATAGTTTACTATAGGGCCATAGGGTAGGTGCACCGGTTATAGCCACTTTAAGAAATGTTTTCATTTCGATTCCCTGTTTGAGACGTATTGTGAGACGTATCTGCACGTCCTACGATGCTATCCGATAGCATGTACTTTTCTGTTTAATACTGTTGATAGAAAAAGACGGAACATTACTTCTGTGAAACACAGTAAATAAAAAATTGGAAAAAGTGCTGTTTTTCCTATTATAGCCAGTTTCGTACCAATTATAGTAAGACAAAGGTACCGTATTTAGTCACCAAACTTTTAAACGATACAATACAATGGATATTTGAGTGTACTATATGCAAAACTCGGGTTTTATGTTATTCAAATATAAGAATGTATTGTTCACAAGACTATTTAACCAATAAGATGAGTAAGTCAGTATTTTGCCGATAAAATAAGTGTTAAAATCTAAATCAGCTGCAAAACTCAGTATTTGTTTACTTCTGACAGATGCATAACTTGCTATTAACCAATCATTGTGCAGTTGTATATACCACGTGGGCTAGCAATTTGCCGCCAGAACCGACCTTAGTGTTTACTGAATTTAAAAAGAGTTAAGAATGTCTTGGTAAATTTGAGCATTTTTATTATTTTTTTAGAAGTTGTTTCTATCCTTGAATCATTTAATTAGTGTTACTGATATATATCTACTAGACATTGGTTGAAGTGGAAAAAAATTTCAATCTCCGATCTTTCGGAAAAGCAACAGTTTTAGGCAGATTGCTTCATATTTTTTAAAATAATCAATAGAATAATTTAAATTGTTTACTATTTTATTGGTGTTTGCACATTTCATTTGCAAAACTGGGTCTTTGCATAGGGCAGATGCAAAACTGGGTTTTTGAAACCTTTCACTGCAATTATTTATTGATGCTATGCGATTTGAAGGAAAATTAAGCCTTTTTCAAATAGTTATTATCTCAGCTTTAGTTGCCTGCATGTTTCTAAAGATTTACAAAAAAATAAATACCTGAGCGTTTTGCATCTAGTGTACTCAATGAGGATTTTACCGTATTCTAAGGGCGTTTTTTCGCTTTGGTGGTGCCATGACTAATATCCCAATCTCCAAAATGAACTGGCTAAAAATGAAACACAATATTGTCCTATTATAGCCATCTCTCTGACTGTAAATGGAAAACCTTCTCCTAAGTGTTCCATTTATAGCCATCCTCAGTTATAATATATGGCGCGAAAGAATCACACCGAAAAGTACTTTGAAACAAGCCCAACATTACACAGATTCGTTGGCAGCAGTTCCAGCAGTATTAAACCTGAAGTAGAGTTCAATATAATCACATTACTCACCCTGAGTTCCTTAAGGAAAACGATAAGAAATCACAATTTGCAGAGTTACGTGACAGTCATAGCCGCATAACTTTTAGGTTAGGTACAGATACACAGGGAGTATGCGCAGATTCCATAGAAAACTTTAAACCCTATACAACACTATCTTAGCGTCAGTTTCTTAGCAAGAGGACAAAAATGTCGAAGATGGCTATAACTGGTACAGTGGCTATAACCGGTGCACCTACCCTACAGGATAATCATGTTCTTGGGATTGCTGATTACGAATCTGAAGTCAAAATTAAAAAATGGCGGCTCCAATATGGCGGATGGAATTTCTTTTTTGAGTAAGTGTTTCGGGGCGGGTTGTACCAACTCAAAAGCCAAAGTTACCATTGTTACATCTATCGCAACCATAGACTTTGGACAAAAAAAAAATGGGCATCTAGGTGATGCTATATATTAACGAAACACAGAATTTTTGAGAATATTTTCAATTACTGGACAATTACAATAACATGGCGACATTTTGTAAAAGAAAAAAATGTGAAAACGCCTATTGTTTCAGCTATAACTTCTGCAGGTATTTTTTATGCTACAGAAAGAAACAATCATTTTAAAGATTGATTAATTATCTTTAATTTTATTCCTTAGAAATTTTGATGGAAGTGTCGTAGTTTCTAAGATATTCATCATTTAAACTAAATATTTCAACCCATAAACGAATGCCATCTATAAACTTAAATATCTCCGAAACTATTATTCCTACATAAATATTTAAATAAAACAAATTCATTCTCAGTTTATAAGTTTTATTCTTGATGTCTATCATTTTTTAGCTAAAACTAATATTTATTGAAATATTTGCAAAGAAATAAAAATAATTCTTGAGGATAATTATTATTTCGCGGACCTAACACCGGTATTTTTTTATCTACCAATGCCTCACGGTCCATTTTTGCGTTTTTAATTTCTGACAGGAGCGATGTCTTCCAATAACAATCTGTCGATGTTGGTGCTGGTTTTCACTTCTTCTATGCATCTATAAAAGAAACGCCATTCCATGTTTGCAACCACCTTAAAAAAAAACATGATATTGTCTATTTCCATTTAAAATCTCAAACAAAAATATGAAATAAATAGACTTATTACAGAAGTTGTATAAAATTAATGAGGGATTTATATTAGGAAATAATACTTTAACACATATTGCGTGTATTGTTACTATAGTTTTAATTTCCTCAATATTTAAAAGATTTATTTGATAATTTCTTAATACTTAATTAAGTACAGTTTTAAGTAAGTACCGAGATAAGTACTTAAAAGTATAACTCTAATTTCAAAACCGCCTTGCAAGGAATCACTACTTCCACATCCAGATTTTCTATCCAAGTCTCTCACAGCGAAAAAAAAAATTGATACCACGTTTGCACTCCACAATGTGGAAATAATTGTTTATGGAACTTTAATAATATAATATTTGAAATCGTCGACCCCAAAAACCAATATAAAAAGATATGCCAGATCGTAGTGGATAGTAGTGGTAGTGGGGGTGGGAAGTAAAAAAAAATGTTGAGGCCTTTGCTTGGACACACACTAAATCACAATTTTATTTTTTAACCCCCTTTAAAAATGGGGTGGGGTGGTAACGGGTAAATGTTTTGAGACTTTAGTTTCTCTTATGTACACTAGATACCAATTTTATGGACTCTTCATTGCTTGGTTTACCTATTTACCCCCATTTACCCAAATTTACCCCGGAGGAACACGCTCAAAATAAAATCTAGTTCCAGATCTAGTTAAAATACATACGTGTACCAAATTTCAAATCAATATCTTAAATGTTTCCAGAGTAATTGAGTGCACAAAAAGTTTTTTTTCGGACAAACTTAAAACCTCGACGTTTCATGACATTCTATGCCTATGAACAATAAAAATTTTCCAAATTTTTTCACGTAAAATTTATCTTTTATAAAAAAAAACTGACAACTAAAATTCACTCATTTTACAAATACTTGCCTTCTGATGCAGCACAATCCTTGCATTAACAGGATAACACTTTTTCATCATTGTCATCTATTAATACTTCTACTGAGTATGCTTTATTGCTGGTTTTATGTTCTGGAGTAATTTTTCCTTTTACAAAACCTATTTTTCCTTCTTAAGATGAATATATCCGACTGCATTATCTCTGTATGACTCTTTTGCAGAACTAGAAACAGGTGTATTAATAAGGTAGGTAGGTGCATTTAAATGATATTGAATAAACAAAACTCCGTCTATATCAGTGTTCCCTTTAAGTTAAATGAAAGTTTAGGTGCTAATTAATAACTTACCGCTTAGTTTTTACATTTTTCATTTCTGCTGACAAAAAGGTCATGTTTGTGACATAAAAGTTATTCACCATTTCACTGTCAACAAGAGGAAGATTGTCACCTGTTACCTTCTCAAAACCTTTCTCCATTTTTTTAATGTCTACACATAACAGTACATACACACTTTTAAATAATTAATAAGAAACAAAGTTTTAAAGTCAAAGCACTAGATACATAATATGATCACGACGTAAATAAGAGAACAGAACCTCAATATTAATAGATTAATATTTAATACCCATTTCATTTCCATCAGTGTTGCCAAGTGTCAGTTATTTGGTTAGACCCGACACATAAAGTGTGTTTCTTCTATTAATTATTATCATTTTTATTATAGTAGGTGCTATCAATCAATGGAAATTCATTGTTTTCAAAAGCGGAGATAAGAAATAAACATTATTTAATGAAATAAATAAAGCATTTCCTCTAACGCTAAATATTCATGTACTTACATTACGCAACATTGAAATAGTCTCATCGGCAGGCTTCCAGACGAGATGTCAAATTCATAAACGTCAACAGGTTCGGTTAATGTTCGTATGAAGCCGGAAATTATTTAATTTCGATTGGAAGGTCCGCCGGAGACGTACATTTGAAATGCATTTGGTTGTTTCAAATATGGGGTGAAGTGGACAATATTTTAATTTTTAATATATCTATTTAAAATTAGAATATTATACGACATGGCGTGTATACAGTGTGTTTCACTTCTCGTGAAGACACCCCTGTATCTTTTTTATTTGTGGCCGAATTCATTTCAAATTTTAATCAGCCATACAACTCCATAAGACGACTTTATTCAAGATATAAATGCAGCCTAGATCTAAAACGCCGGTCTACTGCGAAAAAAAGAAAATAGCAATTTTCGAGAAATCATAGGCTTAGAGATAGACAAAAATTTTGTTAATAAAAGTTGTTCAGAATCACTTGATATGCCCCCCCCCCTGTAAAATTTTGTGAAAATCGGAATATAAAAAAAAATTGTGAAGTGAATTTTTGTCTAAGCCTACTATGATTTCTCGAAAATAGCGATTTTCTTTTTATCGCAGTAGGCCGGCGTTTTAGATATAGGCGGCATTTGTGTGTCGAGTAAAGTGATCTTATGGAGTTGTATGGCTGATAAAAATTTGAAATGAATTCGGTCACAAATAAAGAAGATACAGGAGAAGTGAAACAATTTTTTTTTTTAATATTCCGATTTTTATAAAATTTTACAGAGGAGCATATCAAGTGAATCCGAACAACTTTTATAAACAAAATTTTTGTCTAGCCTACTATGATTTCTCGAAAATTGCTATTTTCTTTTTATCGCAGTAGGCCGGCATTTTAGATCTAGGCGGCATTTATATGTTGAGTAAAGAGATCTCATGGCTGATAAAAATTTGAAATGAATTCGGTCACAAATAAAGAGGTTCACGAGAAGTGAAACAAAAAAATTTTTTTTGAAAATATTCAGATTTTCACAAAATTTTACAGGGGGGCATATCAAGTGATTCTGAACAACTTTTATTAACAAAATTTTTGTCTATCTCTAAGCCTACTATGATTTCTCGAAAATTATTGTTTTCTTTTTATCGCAGTAGGCCGGCGTTTTAGATCTAGGCTGCATTTATATCTTGAATAAAGTCGTCTTATGGAGTTGTATGGCTGATAAAAATTTGAAATGAATTTGGCCACAAATAAAAAAGGCACAATCCCACAAAAAAAGTCATCTGCGCGGGGGTACTGACCACATCTATCCCTTGTATTTTAAGCCGCTGAACACGAATCTGATCTTAGTTTTTCTCCAGCACGTCAGGTTTTTCTTTTAATAGCAAATAAATATATAAATATTAGACTTTTTTGCTTTAAAAAAAAAACCTGACGTATAGGGGAAAAACTAAGGTCAGATTCGTGTTCAGCGGCTCAAAATACAAGGGATAGGTATGGTCAGTACTCCGGCGCAGACAACTTTTTTTTTTGTGGGCCTGTGTAATTAGGTGTTAACAAATGATTTATGACATAATAAAAATCAAGTCCAATTACGTAGGAAAGGCCCATTCTGGCTGCGTCACTGCATCAGTCACCCTCATTACCACCCCCACCACATTATTAAAGGGGGTAAAAATAAAATTATGATTTGGTGTGTATGTACTAGAACTAAAGGCGTAATTTTCTTTGTGATCTGTGAATAAGTTATCCATCACATAAGGAACTAGATCCAAAAATGCTGACCTAAATACTTAAGTGCGCGGCGATGTCTTGGAGTTGATATGGAGTTCTCAATACCTCTCAGAGCTCTCTAATGGACATTATTAGGCCATTAAAATTTTTGAAGAAAATACTTCGATTATTTATTGCATTTAAGGTCTAGAATTGAATACACAAAGTGGAGAAACCTTGTTTCATTCATTTTTAATATTTTTTAAATAGCGGAAAAAAGGCGTTATATGACTTCTATACGGAACCTCGGTAATAAATCGCATACTAGATCATAGCTTATATAATATAATTCAAAATCATCAGCTCAAATAAGTAGTTTACAAAAACTTGGGACATGATGTAAATATTGAAAAATTAGTGGACCCAAAATTGAGCACTGAGGAACACCAGAACGGATTTATCTCAAAGCTGAATACATTAGGCCATCCTCGCCGTAAACCATTGTCAACTACGCGATCATGGAAATAGTTATCAGATCGTAAGTATACTGCACCTGATATACCTTAAAATTTTAAATTATCTGAGATAATCTATATCTAATGTATCAAATGCTTTTGGCATATCCAGCAATATTAGGGATGCAACACGGGAGTTGTCCCTGGCCTGAAATCTGTCATCAACAACTGAAATAAGTGAAGAAATCGTACTATAAAATTTCTTAAAACCTGATTGGTTATCAGGGATATTATTTCTTAATACACGATCGCTTGATTGATGCTAGATTATGCAATTTAAAGTTTTTTAACATTTATCATTTTTTTAGTCTAACCTAACCTATTTTCAACATTTACAAAGTAAGTAGGTATATAAAAACATGGAACTATTTATGTAACACAATTTTTTACAATTTCATAAAATTATGTTTAATAACCTTTGCATTTTTTACCCCCACTTCAACCATTTACGGGTTAAAGCCGTATGTGAATTTCAATTTTGGAATATTGTATCTATTTTTAATAAGAATCAACATATTATTGTGCGACTTGTGTTGAAAAAGATTAGGTTTAACCAGCTAAACCTAGATTCCCATATCATACTAGAACTTTTTTCTATAACTGTCAAAGAAGTTGAAGTTTGCGTATTGACGTCAATGTGCAAAGTCGGTTATTTTACTTCCACATCCACGTAGTAGCGATAGCATTAACTTTGTCCTTATAGTCCTACTAAAGTGTTACGTCTATGAATATGACACACTATGCACCTCTTGCTCATTGTCTTTTCTTTATAAAATACGTAAACAGTAACACTCACGAAACACAATAGAACATAGTCCAGTCAACGAAAGAGTTGTAGACAACATTGCGGGAAGGGGGGGAGAATTTTCCTCTTTATGTGTTGGAGGTAGTTAGGAGGTAAATATACTAAAAGTCCTCGCCCTTGGCCCCACCACTTCAGGGGGGCGGGGGGTGGGAAGGTCCATTTTTTCGATTCTTCGCTTACAACTAGGAAACGACTCGTCGTACGGAAAAGGTAATCTATGCAAAATTAAACATAACTAAATTTCCTACAAGAATGTCTATTTTCATTTTCTTCTTATGTATTATAGTTTCCGAGGTATTCGCCAGTGAAAATCCATAATTAATAAATAAATTAATTAGGTACATGGAACTTTTCTATCAAAGCGGTTTACCGTGGTCTGCTAATAAATCACAGACACAAAACAATCTTTATTTTACAACACTCGACGTATTTACTGAAGTAATATGTTGTCGAAATCTATGCGTTTCCTGAAATATACAGTGTAACTCACTTAAAACAAAGACACCCTTATAACTTTTTTATTTTGTTTCCAATTTGAATCAAATTTTATTGAAGTATAGAATAAATTAGGATCTACTTAGGAATGACCAGAAAAACATTCGCCTGCTACAAAGGCAAAGCCACCTGCGGTACCAAAATATGCGTAAAAATTAAAAACATTTTGAATGATAAAAATTCTAAAAAAAAATGCATCGGATCGGCGCCAAAAACGTACATACACCAAAATTTGATTTGGTTATTGATGGGGGATTTCTCATACATAAGCTGATCTGGCAAAGGGGATCCTCAGTTTCCGCAATTTGTGGTGGATACATAAATTCGACCCACTAATATGATTTTCAATTTTTTCCGCATATCTTGGTACCGCAGGTGGCTTTGCCTTTGTAGCAGGTAAATGCTTTTCTGGTCATAAGTGGATCCTAATTTGTTCTATACTTCAGTAGAATTTGATTCAAATCGGAAACAAAATAAAAAAGTTCTAAGGGTGTCTTCATTTTAAGTGAGTCATACTGTATATTTAAGGAAATGTATAGATTTCAAGAAAATATTACGTTAGTAAAGACATCGAGTGTTGTAAAATAAAGATTGTTTTATGACTGTGATTTATTAGCAGACCACGGGAAACCGGTTTGATAGAAAAATTTCAGATACCTAATTAATTAATTTATTAATTATCGATTTTCGCTGGCGGATACTTCGGAAACTATAACACATAGAAAGAGAATAAATATAGACACTTTTATAGGAAATTTAATTATGTTTAATTTTGCATAGAATACTTTTCTCCGTGCGACTCATCTTTTCCGAGTTATAAGCGAAGAATCGAAAAAAGGGACCTTTCCACCCCCTCCCTCCCTGAAGCGGCGGGGCTAGAGGCGGTATGTTTACCTCTAACTACCCCCACTACATTCCTGAAGAGGAAAATTCTCCCCTCCGCAATGTTCTCTACAATCCCCTTTTGGGCATTCATTGATTGGACTAATACGAAACAGGCCAGTAGACTTAAAATCCAAATCGGAAATAATTGCTACAAAAGGTTTTATTGTTTTAATAGCTTCCTTTGTTGCCTAATATGACTATCTTATGTTTTCCCCCCTGGCGGAGTTGTGCTTAAGTGGTGGGGGGTAAAAATGTACCTCCCGAAAGAGTATTTTTGCGGTTTTACGGTTATATCTCTTAAAGGACTCACAATATCGAAAACATAGTCCTATTACAAGTTGTAGGGCATTAAATTCTGCACTAAATGACGCATATTTTTTGGACCACCCTTTCCCATACTAGTGCTCATCAAAGTTGGACAAATTTTACATATTTATGAAAAATGTGTTATTTACACTATATTAAACATAGTACTATAGCGCTCCATTGTACTACTCTTGTACTTAGTAAATATATAAAATATTAAAATTGTAGAATAAGTATATAAAAAGATAATATTAAAAAAGAGTTTCATATAGAATGTTATGAGATCCATTCAACTGATATAAAGATGGAGGCAGGATAAGATACACAATTCTTGAAATCAATTAGTGATGATTATATTTCATGTTAAAAATCGTAGGCCAGCTTCGGCAAAAGCTTCAGCTTGAGTGTCGTGCTCGAAGAAAGGTTTAATTCCTTCGAGAAGACGTTTATTTTCGACCAACAGCTTGAACACCTTCTTTTTACCCTGCCTGAAGAGTGCTGAAGTTGTGTCACATCCACTTATAGCGTGGAAAAATATGAGAGGCCTTCTGATGTTGTCTGCCAGTTTGAAGCTGTTAGGACCAAATACTTTTGATGGGGTCGTTCCTCTTCCACGTTTTGAGAAATATATGTTTGCTGATGGTGTGGCTAGGGCATTGAGCATGATGAGGAGAACCGTATCCTCACCAACTACCACAACCTTCTCATGCGCCTGTGATACCTCAAGGGCCTTGGCAACAATCAGGTGGTCTGCTTCTTCATTAGCTTGCTTTACTGAGAAGCCTTCACCTTCAAGCCTCTTAGTAAGCAAGCTAATAAGACGTGCTTTATTTCTGTCGTTGAAAAGGAATTGCTCCTCAGCCATGGTCACCACTATTAACTCTGTAAGGATGACCTCAGAGTAGTGTGTTTTGCTTCGATTTCAAGAATTGTGTATCTTATCCTGCCTCCATCTTTATATCAGTTGAATGGATCTCATAATATTCTATATGAAACCATTTTTTAATATTATATTTTTATATATTCTACAATTTTAATATTTTATATATTTACTAAGTATACGACTAGTACAATGGAGTGCTATAGTACTATATTTAATATAGTGTAAATAACACATTTTTCATAAATATGTAAAATTTGTCCAACTTTGATAAGCACTAGTATGGGAACGGGTAGTCCAAAAAATATGCGTCTGATCTCATTCAATGCAGAATTTAATGCCCTACAACTTTTAATAGGACTATGTTTTCGATATTGTGAGTCCTTTACGAGATATAACCGTAAAACCACAAAATACCCCTTTTGGGGGTACATTTTTACCCCCCTACCACTTAAGCACAACTCCGCCGGGGGGAACCTAGGATAGTCATATTAGGCAACAAATGAAGCCATTAAAACAATAAAACCTTTTGTAGCAATTATTTCCGATTCGTCTAATTTTTTGATTTTACACTACTGGCCTAAAAGTAAACAATACGGAAATGGAACTAAACGCCATACTGGAAAACACCATCAATGGAACACGTCGTTATTTCGTACTAACCAATGAGAATCGGGGATTAATAATTTGCTTGTCTACAGTTGTGGGACGAACAAATAAAAACAACTGTTTGACAGCCTCTACTTTTCCTCAAAGGTTTATATCGTGTGTCATATAAACGACAGTATATTACGACATCATTATATTATGAAGACACGGTCGGAGACTTTTAAAAATTTTACTTATGTTTTCATTACAAAATGTATAATTTTCTCTAAAAAAATTAAAACAGAAACATGCAAAATAAAATATTTAAAAAAGCAGTAGTAGCAAAGTACGCTGATAATAATGATTTTGACAGAAAAGTGTAATGAAATTCATAACTAGTAATTAAAAAATGGAACACTAAAACTTAAATTAACGGGTAAATTAATCATGATAAATATATCAGCATGCTTTGTTGAATAGTTATGATTACAACTTAAACTATTTCATTTTTTACATCCATTTATAGTCCAATCAATAAATAAATGCCCAAAAGGGGATTGTAGAGGACATTGAGGGGGATAGTTAGGAGGTAAGCAAAATAAAGGTTCCCGCCCCTAGCCGCCGCCGCTTCAGGGGGGGAGGAGGGTGGAAAGGTTCCTTTTCTCGATTCTTCGCTTATAACTCGGAAACGATGAGTCGTAAGGGAAATGGCAATCTATGCAAAATTAAATATAGTTTACGAGACATTCGTCAGCCAAAAGATATAGTTAATAAATATATTAATTAGATACCTTGAATATTTCTATCAAAGCGGTTTACCGTGGTCTGCTAATAAATCACAATCAAAACCATCTTCATTTTACAACACTCGACGTATTTACTAACGTAATATTTGTCGAAATCTATACATTTTCTTAAATATACAGTGTGACTCTCTTAAAATGAAGACACCCTTATAACTTTTTTATTTTGTCTCCGATTTGAATCAAATTTTACTTAAATATAGAATAAATTAGGATCTACTTATGATCAGAAAAACATTCACCTGCGGTACCAAAATATCCGGAAAAAAATAAAAACATTTTGAATGTTAAAAATTCTAAAAAATGCATCGGATTGGCGCGGCGCCACAAACGTGCATACACCAAAACTTGATTTGGTTATGGATGGGGAATTTCTGATACATAAGCTCTCAGTTTCCGCAATTTGTGGTGGATACGTGAAATTCGTCCATTTTTAATTTTTTTCAGCATATTTTGTTACCGCAGGTGGCTTTACCTTTGTAGCAGGCGAATGTTTTTCTGGTCATAAGTAGATCATAATTTGCTCTATACTTGAATAAAATTTGATTAAAATCGGAAACAAAATAAAAAAGTTATAAAGGTGTCTTCATTGTAAGTAAGTCACACTGTATATTTAAGGAAATGTATAGATTTCGACAAGATATTACGTTAATAAATACATCGAGTGTTGTAAAATAAAGATTATTTTGTGACTGTGATTTATTAGCAGACCACGGCAAACCGTTTTGATAGAGAAATGTCAGATACCTAATTGATTTATTTATTAACTATCGACATTCGCTGGCGCTATAACTCCTTTGTTATAGTTTGCATTCGTGTAGGAAATTTAATAATGTTTAATTTTGCATAGATTATCTTTTTGCGTAGGACGCATCTTTTCCGAGTTATAAGCGAAGAATCGAAAAAAGGAACCTTCCCACCCCCTTTCCCGCTGAAGCGGCGTGGCTAGGGGCGGAGACTTTTAGTATGTTTACCTCCTAACTACCCCCAATACAATCCTGAAGAGGAAAATTCTCCCCTCTTCCATGTGCTCTACAACTCTTTTGTTGCCTGGACTATTAAATTTTTACGTAAAAATGAAACGTATCAAAAAATAACAGACAAAAAAGTTATATTATGAAATGGAATACTTACTTATAAAATTTTATTATAATTTTTTTTTTCAATTTTATTAGCAGATATAAAACCTGAATTACGCTAATCTCAACCAATCGTTTAATCATTTGTCTTGTTTATATGTTTATATACATTGTTTGTATTACAATGCTTTGACACTAAATAAATATGTAATTTTTTTATCTTGTTTACAAGTTATTGGTTCAAACTATTGGTCAGCGTACTAGTGTTGTATCATAAATTCATAATCCAAATCCAGCAAATCCAGTCCTGGTCAAACCAGATCAGTGTTTTAAATAAAAGAGTATTCCCTACCATATTCAGATTAAAAACGTAAACAACTTAAGTTTATTCACAGCAGATACGGAATAGTGGTAAAATTCTGGTAATTTACATAAGTATAAAAATTTGTAAAGTAAATATTTTTTAAATTAAAATATTTAATCAAATGAATAACAGTTACTTTTACTTTTTAACAATTTTAATTACATATCCATCTATATGTGCAATATTTATGTATCAAAGATGATGAAAAGGAAGTTTCACATATTGAGTAGTTCCCGCATTTTTCTTTTGTAAATTTAACGTAAAAGAAAAAAAAACAAGTTAAAGACTGTTTTATATATCTGCAAGACTACAACTAAATATATCCGAAGGATTATTCGAATTATTTTACTTCTTATAAACAGATGCTGGACACAAGAAAATATCTTTTTCTACAACCGAGCGAAAAGTGCAACTTTGCGCTTCCAAAAGAAAGCGCAAATTTGCACTTCTCTGAGGAGCGAGCGTTTTTTTACTTTGTCGCTCGCCGAGCGACAAAGTAAACGCTTAGTTACCATGGAAACCATAATAAAGAAACGTCTAGTGTATCTGCGACTTTTGACACAAAAGTAAACATTGAGGGTATTTGACAGATGTCGACAATTTTGTGACCAGCGCCTGATTTTTTATTTTATTCTGCAGTAAATACTATTTTTACAAACATTTTTACAAAAATATGTGTATCGCAAATTGATGCTCACGTTTTGAAATCTGAACTGTCAAATTTGAGGTTATCAATCTTTAATTCATTTTTACCAAATATTTTTATAAAAACACCGGTTGTAGAAAAAATTCTGTGTGTAATTCGAGCGCAAAGTGACATTGCCACTCTCGCTAGCCATGACGTCATGTTACTTATTTACGTTTGACGGAGCCGTGAATGTCGTGATAAAGTAAAGTATTTTTAATATTTATTCGGTTGTAAATGTGTGTAACTTTTGACTTTTAAGATGGATAAATCTGTAATTAAATAATGTAACTCTTCGAATTTCTTCGACATTAAAGCAACCATTTGAGCGAATGAACTCCATCAGCATAAACGAATCAACAGTGAGTAAATTTTCACTTTAGACAACAAAAAATTTTAAAAAAACCTCTTCCAGAAATATAAGCGATTAAAATCTGGCCACTCCTGAAACGTGACGTCAGATGGAGAAAGTCGGATGACGGCGTCAAGCGTCACCAATAAGGAACTTGCCCACAAAATAAAATTGAATTAAAATACTCAAAATCGTAAACTAACATCATTAAAAACCCCATAGACAACAAAAAATTAAAAAAAAAAAATCCTCCAGAAATATAAGCGATTAAAATCTGCCGGATTTTACCCACTCCTGAAACGTGACGTCAGAGGGTGAAAGTAGGATGACGGCGTCAAGCGACACCGATTCTGCTTTCGGATGCTCATTTGTCAGAAACAACTAGCAATGAACACAATCTAACTTAAAATTCGTTGGAAAAACATCTTCAATATTCTGAAATGTCACAAAATGTCACTTTTGATTCGTTCGTGCCGAGCCGAATTTTCGAATTTCGCCGTGCAATTTACGATCAGGTTTATCTGAAAGACTTCCTTTTTACGTCGCGACATCGTACGGTCGATCCAATGGTGTTTTTCGAAAAATATGAACGTGTCAAGATTGCATGTTTTTGCAATTTTTTCGGCTCCGAAATGTAAGCTGTTTTTTGCTATTTTTCGCAGATATCTCCGAAACGGTGGGAGTTAGCTCGAAATAAAAAATAAGGTCAAACGAGTATTTTCCACTACCAATCTTTTGCTATCACCAGACTTTTGATTTTTTTTTTCGTTTCGGAGATATCTACAGAAATGTCGGCCATATACGGCAAAAAATCGCAAATTTTGAGCTTCTACAGTTGGCAACTTTTTAATCTTGGCTCCTACGCCAAATCACTACTCTAGCTAATTTAAACATAATTAAATTTGCTAAAACTCTTTTTTTTTATTTTTTGAATTCCGACAAAAATTAAGGAATTAGAGGGGGCGGGATTTGGGACTTTTTTTTTTCGGTAAAATTTCTCCATTTTGTCGTATGTAATATCACTAGTGCTTAAAATTTTATCGAAAATTTTTTCGAAAGCGTGTTGCCTGGTAATATAAAGAGTGCAAATTGGCAGTTTTTTATCTGATTAAATCCCGACCGCTTTAGCGGGAGGGATTTAATCTTTGATAATAAACTGCCAATTTGCACGAGTTATATTAACTAGGGGCGACTTAGCTTGAGAAAAAATTTTTAGATAAAATTTAAAGCACGAGTGGTATTTGAGGAGAATATTTCACGAATAAATAATTCATTAAGTATATCTTCAATATTATGTTTTCTCATTAACTGCCTTCAGACGTTTTCTTGTCACTTTTTGGAGTTTACTGACCTTTATTTTCAATTTCATCACTAATTTGATATACAGAAATATTTCCAAACAGACTCATTGTCAAAACAGCAAATCTGAAACAAACGCAGTAGAAACAACGGAGATTCGCTATATTTTAAAATAATCTAGTGACGTTTCCATGGCAACTAGTAAATAAAACGAGTTGAAACCTTAGATATTATAATATATAGACTGGCTTAACACCTTTCAGACGTTTCTGAGGTGCAATACGACGAGGAACAATAGAGAGAGCACTACTTTAGTACCGATGTCTCGCCCAAATAAAATGTACACCCATGGTTCCGAGATTGACATAGAGAGCGCCATCTAGCGCTACAAGTTATATTCCATAATAAATAAATGTTCATCGACTCATATTTACGTATTTAATCCTTACTTTTAACTTACGAAATTTATGAATTATGTTGAGGTTTGCTTTGTTAAGCAAAGAGAATTTTAAATACAACAAATTATAATGTTTGATGCACAGCTTTGATTCAACGAGTTACTTTTTGGTAGATTATCATATGTAAGTACTATACATTTTTAGTTTGTTCCAGAGCGAATGTGTACTTGACATTTATAATAAATGATTTGCTTACCTTTGTAACTACGTTATCGAGCTATTGAAAGCTGTGCTTGACTTGTTCCTGTATTATGAGCTATATTAAGTACAATCTTTGTGTGTAATTGTTACCTGATCGAACACTAGGAAAACTGACATAGTTACAGATAAGCAAAAGTCACAGCCTATATATTTCAGACAAGATTCGCTTTGGAATTGAGGTGTGTTTTTGTTTGCTACTACATAATACAATATTACAATTTACAAGGTAAGTACGTTAACAATTACTTAGTAATAAGCTAGAGAAGATATTTATAGATAAAACTTAAAAGCTCGACAAAAAACGTCAAAAAATTTTCGCATATTTGCCGCTGCAGCGACCTAAAAAATTAGAGCGATAAATTTTGCATGTTGGTCCTGTCAAAAGCCGATCTAGCTTGAATTACCACTAATAATGACGTTTGATTGGTGCAATGTTTTGAAAAAACGGGCTCTCATTGGCTATTGCGTTAATGAGTGAAATAATCACCGTAATTAATCGAACCGATTAATCTAACCGAAATCGATCTCATTTACGATGTTCACTTAATATCATGTCCTATTTTGACGCTCCGTTAATCTCGGCCCTTCGAAACAAAGACTTCTGAGAAAAAATATTTTTTTAAGATTTACATACACTCTATAGGGAAACGTGTAATTTCCTACATTTCCTCGAATATCTCGATAATTATCGATTTTTTCGAAAAATTTGTAGACAGCTTATGTAAAGAGAATTAATTGAGCTTTCCGACACATTTTTTCTCTAGCATAAAAAACAAAAGACTTATGACCGAATATGCGGACGTCTCAAAGCCAACCGCCGAACGGTCTATTAATTAGGGTGAATGGCTAAAGTACGCCATCTGTTAATACCACGCGAGACTAGTTTTCACCCGGTGACGTCACAGTGCTTTTCGTGAGGAGTGGCGAGGATTTCAACTTTAATTATTTATTGCACAGTACTGCGATTTAAGAGCTGATATTCGGTGTGGCGTGTTTTTATACATAAATACACACTTTAATGAAATAAAAAAAAATGGGCAAGTTCCCCATTCTGCTTTGGCCTTGATAATTCCGCATGCGCATGCGCACTTGTGAGAAACAACTAGCAACACAACTTAACCTAAAATTTAAACGTATTAAATGGAAAAACATCTTCAATATTCTGAAATGTCTCAAAATGCTACTTTTGATTCGTTCGTGCCGAGCCGAATTTTCGAATTTCGCCATGCAATTTACGATCAGGTTTATCTGGAAGACTTCCTCTTTACGTCGCGACATCGTACGGCCGTCCCAATGGTGTTTTTCGAAAAATATGAACGTGTCAAGATTGCATCTTTTTGCAATTTTTTTCGGTTCCGAAATGTAAGCTGTTTTTTGCTATTTTTCGCAGATATCTCCGAAACGGTGGAAGTTAGCTCGAAATAAAAAATAATGTCAAACGAGTATTTTCCACTACAAAATTTTTAATCTTGGCTCCTACGCCAAAAGATTACTCTAGTTAATTTAAATAGAATTAAATTTGCTAAAACTCTTTTTATTTTTTGAATTCCGACAAAAATGAAGGAATTAAAGGGGGCAGGATTGGGGACTTTTTGTTGTTTCGGTAAAATGTCTCCATTTTGTCACCGTAATCGGTAATTAACTGAAATCGATCGCATATACGATGTTCACTTAATATCATAGACTACTTTGACGCTCCGTTAATCTCGGCCCTTCGAAACAAAGGTTTCTGAGAAAAATTATTTTTTTAAGATTTACATACACTATAGGAAAACGTGTAATTTCCTACATTTCCTCGAATATCTCGATAATGGTCGTTTTTTTTTTTCGAAAAATTTGTAGAAAGCTTATGTAAAGAGAATTGATTGAGCTTTCCGACACTTTTTTTTATTTTTTCTTTAACATAAAAAACAAAAGACTTATGACCGAATATGAGGACGTCTCAAAGCCAACCGCCGCCCAGTCTATTAATTAGGGTGAAGACGTACCGCTCGGCTAAAGTACGCCATCTGTGGGACCCCACGCGAGACTATTTTCTCGACGCGACGTCACAGTGCTTTTCTTGAGGAGTGGCGAGGATCTCAACTTTAATTATTTATTGCAAAGTACTGCGATTTAAGAGCTGATATTCGGTGTGACGTGTTTTTATACATAAACACATATTTTAACGAAATAAGTTCCCCATTCGTTTATTAGACATTCTCTAACTGTACTTTAATGAGATTTGTTAAGATACAAATTTTCCATTAAGATACAAGTTTATAACCAACAGAAACGCGACAAACAACAATATTCTGCCAATATCAACTATTGCCTTGAACATCTGACAGATCTAAAATTTATCAATTTTGACAACTCATACTTACTGTTTTGTGATTTTTGCAATTAAAATCGGTGAACATGTGTGATAGTGAAAGTGAAATTGAAATAATAATCCATAATATTTTTCTAAGTTCAGTTTTCATCTCGGTTTTCATAATATTTTCTAAATTGTAATCTATAGTTAATAAATTTTAGGAATTTTCTATTTTATTATGACTGGTCGTAGACAAAATAGTGTATGCAACTCACATTTAATGGTTAAGACACTCTCATTCATTATGATATTCGCCTACGGCTCATGTCATAATTCTCATGCTCGTGTTTTAATAGCCATCATTAAATGGTCGTTACATAATATACTAGTATATATTGACCTATAATACACCTAGAGCATTGATAATACCGAGATAATTCTGTCATAGAGATTGCTAAAAACGTGTTGCTCTTACTTTTAAGCAACACGCTTGAAGCTAATAATATGCATAGAACAAGCACGTATTCTATGCATGGACTATATGAAATGGAGCATATTATATGCCCTGCGAGGAAACTTCGAAGCACATTTTTGTCTAAACCGTTCGTTGTACATAGAAAATCGAAGAGATCATTTTTGTGCGGAATTTCATTTTCATAATAACCTCAATTGGCTTCCGAGCCACAGAAAGCGCGATATTCACAAAAACCGTTTTTTGTGAACTTTGACCTTGAATAATTTTTATTCCGTAGTGATCTCGTTGCCGATTTTTAATATTTTATTTAAAACATCAAAATAAATCGATTTCAAAAAAAAAATGAAGGATTTATCTTGTTAGAACAGAAGCCATATTTTTGTCTAAAATGACTGGAGTAATAACTTAAGAAAGAAAAGTCCGATTGTATTAAAATTTGGAAAGTAAGTTAGTGTTAGCTAGAGGAAGAACCCTATTGTCCTTGAAGAAAATCGATCAGTAAATAAAGAAGTTATTAATTATTTAGTTTAAAAAAATATATTTTCTTAATTTTTGTCGCTTGTACTTAAATAGAAATCTTGCGAAATGTTATCTCCATAATATATTTTTTTGTTTATGCATTTCACTAATAAATGTTTTATAATATATCTAATGAGCTGAAATATGATTCTCGAAAGATATATATCAGAGACATTCAACTGTCGCGTCGTAGCAATATGTGATGGTCCAGCGGCTAAAGTTTTGCCTTGCAATCCAAAGATCGTGTGTTCGAATCCCACACAGGTTGGATGTTTTTTTTTTCAATTTTTTTTCATATATTTTTTTTCACAACAAAGTTGGTATCACAAAATTTAGGATGTCCAAAAACTAACATTATTTACAAGAAAACTGCGAAGAGTATCCTATAGAATGTGTAACAATTATATAACAAGTTCAGTAAATTGGCGAAGAGTACGTTTTTAGCTTGTTTGTTATCTAATTGAAATATTATTTTTCGATTCTCTTGATTTTCAGAAAAAAATTCATAAATTATTTCTAAGTAATCTCATACAAACGAAAATATCTTTAAGTAAATTACAATTTCTAGTGATACTACACCGATCAGTCATCACATTTAATTTATCAGTTATCACCCACAACTTATTAAGAATTTTAATTGACACTTGATTAATTTTCATAAGAATTCATTGAATAATTATTAAAGCGACAAACGATATCGGCATGGACAGACAGACATCTTAGAGATAACAATATTTATTTATCTAGGTAGAAGAGGGTAAACATTTATGTGCAACTTTTGGGAAGCCCTGTATGCCTAAATCAATTTAATACAAACTATCCACTGGTAAATAATAACACAATATGATTTTTTTGTAGTTCTAAGGAAACATTTTTTTTGTCACTGATGCAGAATAACGTGTCTGGGTAATCCTGTTTTTTATACCTCAAGGGGTTTTTAATTCTTAGAATATAAATTTGGCAGAAAATCAATAAGGCGAAATAAATATCAATAGAGAATCACAAATAACATTTAAAAAAACAATATATTTATTTATTATGATGAAGGGTCAAACCCCTGATGTGATATTTATAGACGGTACTACAGTAGATAGTTTCTATAAACATCAAAACACTTATTCAAAACTGGTTTACTTTTAATAACATCCAAATAATTCCAAACTGGTAAATGCAGTTGTTTCAATTTAATTTATTAAAATTTCACACCCCTCATATTGAAAACTATACTTAACTAATATTAGACCAGTGCCAATAGTTTTTGATTAAAAAAAAATTCTTAGCAGTATATGGGTGGTGGGAAAATTTAGGACTAATGGTATATAATTGGGGAAAAATCGATTGGACCGCACCATATAACCGGAAGTGGGGTGGAGGTGTGAAAAGGTCTGTGGTTAGGGGTAAAACGTGGCTTTTTACGATTTCTGACAAAAGTAGACCTCCTATAGGAAAAAGTTTAATGTAAAAGTTGTAGATAATTGAGAGATCTACAACTTTTATTTGGACCATTTTTTTACATAACCTCAAAAATTTTGAGAAAAACGCGAAACGAAATGAAAAGCCAATTTTTTGTTTTTTTATTTTTATCTTCCACAAAAATAACTTAATTTTGATGAAATTCGGTGAAAATTTGTTATGCATCAAAAAAGCTATAATTTTTTTGAGGCGTAATATTCATTTTTTGATTTTTTTTGCGAATTTAATTTGAAAAAAAGGCCTAATTCATACTGTTACGCTGGAAAAACATTGTCAAAAATGGAAAAAACCAAAAAATACTTTTTTCAAGATTGATTTTACAGTAAATGTCGGTAATTCTCAATTGTTCATTTAAATGAAGTGTTGTAAGTTGTGCAAAACGGTAATTTCAATGTTATGCGTAATAAGGGAACTTTAATTAACCGTTTAAGGTTCGGACTGTTGAAAACCGAAATGTTTAAACAATAATTTTACCTAAGAAATTGCTAAAAATGACCATTTTTAGGCAAGAAAAAACTTTTTTGTGCATTCAAAATAAGTTTATTACGTACTTTACATTAAATCAATTAACAAAGTAGAAATACATAATCAAAATTTATAATAATCTCATTGTTTTGGGAAGCTGCTCTACATCATCAGACTCAACACATTGTTGGGTTTCTTCAGGAACTTCGATAAGGTCTTCGACTTCATCAAGGTCCTCAAGTTCATCTAGATCTTTATATTCTATATTATTTTGAACATTTCTTTCGTCACACATCTCCTCCGAATCGCTGATTTCTTCTAATGGTTGTATTTCAGAGTTAGAACAGTTTTAGGCCCCGTGACAATTCGAGCATAGAATAGCATTTTACTCCATGCTTTCGACAGCCGCATCTTTTACTACCACAACCAGTTTCACATCTGCAGCAGATAGATTTCAGCAAACTTTCAGGAATTGATTCTTTCTCTGTCAATTTAGGCATTATTCCGGTTAGATGGTGTTTCCATCCCCAATCCGTAGCCGTAAGTTTGTTACCAAGCCAAGTTTGAATTTGAAAATAAGCCCTGTAGCAGTGTTGCTCAGCTGCTCCCTCAGTTGGTGGTAGTTTTTCTAAATTAAATGAAGTCCTTACCGTAGCGGTTTAATATATAAACCTCAATTCGTTCAGTGACATATCCCTTTTCTTAAATTTATAAATAGACGCTATTAGCTTCAATCCATTTTCGGCTATTGTTTGTCTCCATTTCTCCGATAAAAAATTTCTGTGAGCTTTGATAAATTTTGGTTAGCCAGTAATGATTTTACAATTGTTTTTTCAGCGAAACTGGAAGTCGTGTCACATCCAGAAAAACAGTGGAGGAACGCAACAATGTTCTTTTTTGATTCATGTTTGAAGCTGTTTGAGGTTGTAAAATGTATCTTTTGTATTACCTGAACCTGGTTTGTGAAAATAAATATCGGAATTATTTGAATTTAATTGGTTCAACAGAACTAGAAGATCAATATCCTGACCCACAATTACTACGATTTTTGTAGGATCTTCAGCTACTTCAATGGCTGTATTAATAATTAGGGCATCAGCATCTTCTGCTTGTTTACATAAAATTCGTTCCGATTGAAATTTTTCTGACAGTTTCTATCAATTTTTTCTTATTTTGTTCATTAGACAAAAATTAGATAGGTGGGTTGCAAGCGAGCTGGAAGAAAAGAACGAAAAAGAAGTGCGCGCGCACTCGAGAGCACGTAGTAGAAAAACTGCCCCGCCATAATTCACTTTTTCAACTTTGAATATTTTGAAAAATGTATGTCAATAAAATTGTTTCAATATATGTGTGCCCATAAAGCATAAAAAAGTTTTCTTCTTGCCTAAAAATGGTCATTTTTAGCAATTTTTTAGGTAAAATTATTGTTTAAACATTTCGGTTTTCAGCAGTCCGAACCTTAAACGGTTAATTAAAGTTCCCTTATTACGTATAACATTGAAATTACCATTTTGCACAACTTACAACACTTCATTTAAATGAACAATGGAAAATTAGTAACATTTACGGTAAAATCGATCTTGAAAAAAGTATTTTTTTTTGGTTTTTTTCCATTCTTGACAATGTTTTTCCAGAGTAACAGTATGATTTTTTTACACTATCTTAAACTAGAGGTTTAATGAGAAAAATACCGTCCTGAAATTTTCAAAAATCAAAACTTTGTTAATCAACTTTTTTGATTGAAAATTAGGCCTATTTTTCAAATTAAATTCGCAAAAAATTCAAAAAATGAATATTACGCCTCAATAAAATTACAGCTTTTTTGATGCATAACAATGTACATTTTCACCAAATTTTATCAAAATTAAATTATTTTTGTGGAAGATAAAAATAAAAAAACAAAAAATTGTTTTTCATTTCGTTTCGCGTTTTTCTCAAAATTTTTGAGGTTATGTAAAAAAAATGGTTCAAATAAAAGTTGTAGATCTCTCAATTATCTATAACTTAAACATTAAACATTAAACTTTTTTCGATAGGAGGTCTACTTTTGCCAGAAATCGTAAAAAAAACACGTTTTACCCCTAAACACACACCTTTTCGCACCCCCACCCCACTTCCGGTTATCTGTTGCGGTCCAATCGATTTTTCCCCAATTATATACCATTAATCCTAAATTTTCCCACCATCCACATACTGCTAAGAATTTTTCAGACTTTTGGCCTCTGGAAACTGGTTTGGCACTGGTCTATCTCTTCATGTTTAGACACAATATCCATATATCAAATCTATTAAAAATTTAAATCATGCATATCTCAAATATTTTTCCCTTGAATATTGTTATTATAAAATTAATTAGCACATAGCATTAATAATGATTTTATGTAAAGGTCACTGAATAATGCATTTAATTGAACCCAGAAGAAAATACGAGCCATCATAGGTATAATATTAATAAGCATTTTACTGTTAAAGCAGAAAATACCCCGACGAAAACTAATGGCATAATCGTTTAGAGCTACAATGTGCCCAAATGACAGCTATCTGTATCATTATAATCTGTTATAAAGCCACTTTATTATGATCATGAAATATAAATATTAACCTTTGATTAGATACAAAAGTTTATAAACAGACTACATATTAGACAAACCCCCAAATCCAAAGCCAAAGCTGCCTGGAAGTGGATTACACATTTGAAAAACCTCAGACACACATCTATTACCTATGAGTGTCACAGTTGGGGATCGAATACGATAGCCAGTATGACCACTAGGAGATAACACGGTAGACCACTGCTAGTCATACACAGAATAATTTATTAAAAAAAGGAATGCACTCATTAAAGTGTTCTGATGTACCCAGGTATTTAGGCAAAGCGATACAAACGTTGTTTTCTTTTTTGTCTACTAAAGTCAGCTTTCAAGTAACACGTTTATTTTAACTCTAAGATAATATGACAATACCGTAATTTTTATAAGTATATTAAAGTTCAACTGTAGTTTCAGTTTGTCTTATTTTTGTTTCAAATAATGAAAGCAACTTACCCCTTCTACGCTGATGAACCGTTGTCCCCATTTCGCTAAACCCATCTATGGCAGTCGAGTCAGGCGATGACATGTGAGAATCACGTCTAGCACTACTACGTCTACTGTCTTTACGGTTGCTTGTGGCATGTAAAGCTAAAAATACAACTAGTCAATATGCTAATCACAAACACAATTTTATCTAGATATAAAACTATTAGTTATCCTCAACAAATAAATCAGAGCCATAAAACTACCCTAGGTAGTTACTCTATGTTTATTGTACATATAAATGATTATTGTTTGTATATTTTCATTGTTACCAAAAAATTAAACAACATATTGTTATTATAGAGTAAGTTCCATTACAGTTTTAGTGGCACTGAATTAATCGAGCTTTAGGATACCCTGAAACTTATCACCCTATGTTACAAAGAAAATGAAGCGTACCTAGCATCATGTTGGGTGAATGTAATCCTAAAACTGTTATTAATTTATCTGCTCCATATACAAAAAAGGCACCTAACAGAAATCCAAATGCTACAGGCACAAAAGCGTATTCACCATTTTCACCATAAAGTTTTGATACACTAGCTTGTTCAATTGCTGGGGCTAAAAGGGACCAGAAAGAAGCTGCTGTCATAACACCAGCAGCAAATCCTAAACTTGCATCTAATAGTTTCCTCTAGAAATAAATGAGTATTTCATTATTTTTGTTTACATATTGAGGTTATGTTCTAACCTGAGATCCTCTGATAACAATAACTAATGCAGCTCCGGCTGCAGTAAGGCCCCAAGTGAATAGTGTGCCTAAGAAGGCTTGCATTACTGGTCCATAGCCCTCAATCATTTTGATAGTCTTATTATTCACCAACAATGCTATAACATGCCAAAGTCAACAAAACCACGCACTAACACCGACTGCCATGTTAGCGCGAATTCTTGAATATATAATTTGAAACGTGTCAACAACAAACGTTATCAGACCATGCGCGTATAGTTTAACGATTATGGGGATATAAGAAACAAACTTTGTTAAATAAATACCGTTATTTATCTTCTGTTAAAGACGACTTTCAGTGCAGTTTTTACTGTTTTCAACAATTTGACAACTTGAGTGGTTAAGTGGATAACATTTGGGGTAGTTTATGTTGGTATTACCTAATACAAAGTAGGTAAAATGTTATAGAGTGTAGGAGCGTAAGTAAGTACCTACTATGCAATGAATTTTCAAAAAGGACCGTGTGGATGTGTGTGAATCAAAGATACTGATCATGAAAATAGGTTTTATTAAGGGTAGGTAGGTATGTAGGGTACGTATATGTATATATAGTATAATAATTGTGCACAATTATAGGTACTTAGGGAATTTTTTCTATACCGACACGACACGAAAATATATACCTAGGTACTTACCTATTAAAATATATTTCTAGAATAAATCGGATACCTATATCTATTCCTTACCATGTTTAAATGTTTTAGGTATAATGTTTTTGAATACTTATAGATATGTACTTATCTAAGTATATCTACTAGGTACCTAGCTACCTATAATAACTATTAGAAATTAATTACCTATGGATTTGTATATTTTATTATAAGTAAGTAATAGATACCTATTTCTACATTTAGATAGGTAGGTAGGTATATTTAAAATTTATATACTTAATTAATTCATGAGTGTTCATCCTTGATCTTCAAGGGCATTCGACCTTTTCTAATCGATCACGTGTGGAACATGAATAGGTAGGTAGATAGGAGCGAACACTGGGTCGTTTGTTTATTATTTTAAAGCATCATAGGTATATACATTTTTCTTTAGTTAATATTGTTTCATATGCCTATTTACCTAGTTAGGTACCTACTTATTTTTCTGGCTCATTTTCCGTACAATTTTTACTCTTTCTCATATTGAATTTATTTTTTGATCGTTGGTACCATGTACCTATGTACCCTATCTACCTTATTCTGCAGGGTAGTTTTTCAATTAGATTCCCCTAGAGAGAAAACATATAAATAGGCCGCTGACTTATTTGTGTCAAAATAGATAAGTACCTAAAAGGTATTTTGATCTAAATTATTTCTTACCAATAATAGGTACTAGGTACTTATTATCGGTAAGTTAGATAGTTAGAAAATTTCATTTTTAGTTAAAAAAGTCTATATTTAATATTGGCTTTTAAACTTAATAAAACACTTTATTGGTATTATAAGCAATAAGTACCTATATTTGTTTATTTATTGATATAGGAATTCATTATCAAATTTGAGAAGTTGATATCGTCAAATATACCTATGCAACCACGTTAGTAAATGTGATTTTCTGGTTGTATATATAAGTACAGGACTTGGTACTACGAGTATAAAATAATAATGTTAATGTTCTACCTATTTCGTTTCCGCATCGTTTATAGTAACGGTAATTAAAATTTTATTTTGTTCAAATAGGCTTAGAATAGGTATGTCATGCAACGTGAGATTTTAAGTTTGAGCAAAGAAAAATATTTCTGTTTTTCTGTCAGTCTGTCTCTATAACTTTTTCGAGGGCATGATTACACTGATATGATATTGACTTGAAATTTGGTACACTTATGTATTATAATGGAATCTGGAGCTAGTTTATATTTTGATCTTATTGCGTTGAAGAGTTGCGGTGTAAATGGAGGTAAACAGGTAAATCAAGCCGGTATAAGAGTCCATAAAATTGGAATTTAGTAAATGCACGAAAAGGGGCCATCCATAAATGACGTCACGCTCCAGGGGGGGGGGGGGGTTGTAATTACGTGACTAAGTGTGATAAGGAGGAGGGAGGGGGTGTGACTCAGTGTGACGTAACGAATGGTGAACGAATCAAGAAAAGAAAAATACTGTAAATTTTTTATTTTTTTATTTTTAGTAGCATTGTGTCCATGAATTTTTTGGGCTTCTACTACTCATGAGGCGGAATTTTTTTTTTTTTTGGATTTTTACTAGCACCCCCCATGAGGCGTAAAATATCGTGAATAATAAATAACGGAATCGAAAAAATATAAGGGGGGGGGGGTCTCTATAAGCGTGACAAAACGTGACAATGGGGGGGAGGGGGTCTAAAATCTCAAAAATTAGCGTGACGTCATTTATGGATGGCCTCAAAGCCATGGTACCAAAATGTTTTTTGGTATCAGCCAGCCTCACTATCACCCCCAGCTCCTCCTCCCCCCCATTATTAAAGGTGGTAAAAAATACTGATTTAGTATGTACAAGAATCAAAAGCTTCAAAATTTTTTTGGGCATCAGCCACCGATATAAAAACAAACAATCATTCTAAAGCTTGATTAATTACAGAGATCCACAAAAAAAGTATGTCGTACCAGAAAAGAGACCATCATAGCCCACTTATTTTGGCGCGCTGAATCCGAATCGGGGGTCCAAATTATATTTTCTATCATGTAATTTTTTTGAAAATCGTGTTTTTTTTTTCGCATTTTGTCTGAAACATTTTATCAAGAAAAAGTGTCTTACCTAATGAAAATTTTTAAAATAAATGAATTGAACGGAATAGCTTTTCTTTTTTCTTCCTTATTTCTTATCTGATGTTGATGTTATTAAATGAGGAAGAAAAAAGAAAAGCTCTTCCGTCCAATCCATTTGTTTGGAAAATTTTCATTAAGACACCTACATACAGCAACCGAATAATGTATAGAAGCACCATTTATTTAAAGAATAACTTTTTTTTTCTCCTTCATTTAGTATCTAATGTTCCCTAAGTCGAATGACTACTTTACCTTTTTAGTAAACCTAACCGACTTTTATAGAGGGCCAGTCGAAAAGTGAGAAATGTTTTTGGCTATTAAATAACAAATACCTTATATGAGGTATCAAGCTAAAATTTTATATACAGGTATTTGGGACAACTGCGAATCGAATACGCCGATAAAAAATTGTCTAATGGTCGATCTCGAAATTTCGACCCATTTAGAAGAACTTAGTAGGCTTTGAAAATATGAAAATTACAGTCAAATAGAGCTCATCGAGCACTATATCTCAAAAAAAAAAAATTAATATATCGGGCAACGCGTTCCAAAATAACGGTATTAAATAGCACAGACTGTACAATACGAAATTTTATTTTGTTCATGATAACTAGGAAACCAAAATGTAAACAAGTACAACAAAAATATTGGTTATTCAAGACATATTGGTTGATATTAAACTATTTTTAAAACTATAGGTGACCCATCTTGGGAAACACAGCGATCTCGTCCCACCTTCTAGTGGCTTGTGTATACGCGGAAGCTATGTAATTTCAAGACGAGGATTACGTAGTGGATATACCATCCTTCGGAGGGAGGCGGTCCCTTGTCTATTAAATGTTAGGCAAGTACGAGAAGAGGTTCGGCAAAATTTCCAGGTTGGGGGTAGCTCGTCTCCTGGCGTCGGTAATAGGCCCTGGTAGCAGAAATAGACCGACGTTAAATAAATAGATAAAAAAAATTTTAAACTGAAATAATTTTATTAATATTTTATTGATATCTAACAACCGTTTTCAAATTAAGTAATAAAATTTTAAAATAATGCTTATAAAACTGTTTTAATATATTTTCACATAACACGTGTTATGTAAGAATATATTAAAATAATAAATAAAATAATAACTATGTACATATAGTTATTATATAGGTACATATATCACCTAACTTACAAAACTTTTATAAAATTGATATGTAAGATAAAATACTCAAAACCGTTTCATAATTATTATGTGTGATCTTTATATCACTTTTAACGAATAAAATTATTTTGTAAACCTGGGCCTTCTCCGCGTGTATAGGTGTTATTATACACGTGTTTACGAAATACTTTTAAAATAATACAATTATATTACAAATTGCTATGTACATAGCAATGTATATAACCCTCATAAACACTTTTGTGCCATTTGGAGGAGGCCAGGGGTGAACTATTCTCAAGATATTTTACCCCTCCCCAATTTTAAGATGTGTAATTCTTTGTTGAAATCTAAAGTGAATAGTTTTCGAGAAAAATGCAGTTAAACGTTAAAAAGTAATTTTCATTTTAATAAACCGCATTGCATAGAGAAAAATTTATTACTGCACTGACATGTATACCTACTATATTAAAAGTTTTTGAATTTCATTAAAAAATTCATAATGTAGCTACTTTATTGGGTAAGGCTACTATATATGGTTCTTTTAAAGTAACTGTTACCACACCGATACCATTTATTGGAACTGTAATCACCCAAGGTCAAAGTAACATTTGGGTAGTTACTGGGACTAGGCAGTATCATTTTATTGTTACTCTATTGTGGCTAAAAGTATATTCTACTAGTGAATCAGTTACTGCCACCTACCAGTGCCACTAAAATGCCTAAATAAAGTCACTGGGTACATAGAGAGGCAATCTAGGTTCCAGAATAATTCCAGTGACCATCACTTGGAACTTTAAAGTATCGTGGCATTTTAGTGGCGACATGGGTAGCGAAATAGTTCCTGTTGGTACTTTACAGTTCCAAAATAGAATCTGATACTATAGAGTCACATCAGGATAGTTGCTATTGTCACAGATCTTTTAGAGGTAAAATGGGGTAGTACCCTATACTTTATGGTGGAGGGCCTAACTTTATAGTACTTTTGTTAAAATCGGCCGTTATTAGTTGTTAAAATTTTTAGAAAAAGAAAATTGGTTTTAATCAAAAATAGACAATGGTTATGTTAATATCTTATCATAAACTTTTACGAAAAATGATTTTCAAAGTATTCCAAATGTTTCCCTAATAAATATTTAATTTTTTTAATTTTCCCTTTTTAAATTATTTTGTCAAAAAATTACAAAAAAAGGTTATTTTGAGGGCGCGTTGAAATTTTATCATTTAATATGTCAACTTATATAAAAAAAGTTACTTGTGTTTGAAAAAATGGCTAAACACGCGCCTAAAGTACACATCTTTTTGGTATAATATTATTTCACTGTGCCATTATTATAAAAGAAAAAAATCAAAGAGGTCGCTAAAAGATAAATAGTGGCAGTTACTAGGCAGCCACGTAGCGGTTACTAAGCAGCCGAGTCGCGGAGTGGTACCCGCTACTACCCCGATCCTTTATAGTAACTAAACATAGTCACATCATAGAGGCCGGGACTACCCGAAACACTACCCGGTGACTAAAAATATTTCCCCATTTTAGTAGCGGCTACGTAGCTGCCACGTAGCAGGGACGTGGCAGCCTATGGTAGGGGTCCACTTTATCGTGGCTTTTCTAGTCGTCGATACGTTCTCGCGACTTTATGTGTTACTTGGGTCTAATACACTCCCGGGCTGGACGAATTGAAGGCTGCTGCTTCCAACGCCTCAGCATTGTTTCGTATTTTATTGCGTTGTAGCAGTTAATTTCTGGTCTCTACTGGAGTTGAACAAACTAAGTTTTTCAAATGTCCCCACACATAAAAATCTAAAGGATTCAAATCAGGTGATCGAGGAGGCCAAGCAGTAAAAAGTTATTATTGATAGACTGCTTTTCCCACCCTATGTTAAGGGATGAATATCTCGGTAGGGTGCATCCTATCGAAAAAAGTTTCATAAACATATGATGTAATTTGTACCCAAAATTTATGCTTCTAAGAGATTGCCCGCATGTTCTGGGACATCGTATATTTCATGATTTAACGAGATTAGGGAAATCTGAAATATGTTTAATTTTTGACGCGCTTTTCTCTAAACGATCGTTAGTGTGTATAATACATTTAAGAAAAAAATACAAGTAAACTAGACAAAAAGTCTATAACCGGAAATTATTTTCGGTTATACAGGGCGTGCCAAGACGATAAAATACAGAATCCAGTGCATATTTTATAATGGAATGTTATGTATATCAGTACATTTTTTGAAGCCTCTTTCTAGATTCCTTTCACTCCTATATTAGTATTAACCATTTCCGAACCACGTAATGAATTTTTATGTCGGAATAATGCCATCTGCAGATGCATCTTGAAAAAATCACTACAGTCACAATTACGGGTTTTAAAAAAAAATTATGTGAATACTAGTTACGAGATATCTAATTAATATTTTTGAATAATTTTCACTTCATAAAAATATACAGGGTGGCCAAAATGATTTTTCAATTTAGAACTTTTTGAATTGAATTTTCTCAATTTTTTCAAATGGAACACGAACATTTTTGTATGTATATCATTACAGCTATTTGCAACCATTTTCAATTTATTGAGCAATAAGCACAAAAGTCAAGAACAAACTTAAAAAATAAAGGTTTCTTCAAATAAATCAACAGAAAAAGTTATAATAAGTGCTCCACATGTGCCATATAAATAACATGAAATTTTTAGTGGGTTCATTCAATGTTTGTGTCTCGATATCGCCCAGTACATCAATTCCTTGGGAATTGTTTTTGTAAATTTTTCGTTATTGGTCAAGCAATAGAATCTGTAATGAAGCATTCATAAATTCATGTTCCAATACTAAAGTTTCCGGATTTACACACGACACTAATGTGCACACGGCACGCAAATCTACCCCGCTCCCGTCTAGAGGCACGGATTTGCACACGACACTAAACTATACGACGTTCTACGTAAGCGAGGATTCTCGGGTAAAAAAGCCCGGCCACAAATCAACTAATTCAGTGTGGGCAATTCTGTCAATCTGTCTTCAGCGTGGTGAGCTGGATATATTACAGTTTTGTGCATCTCCCGACAGAAACACGACGGAACGAATGCAATCTGACCCTGGGAATCCTTCAGCCGTTTCGCCGCCAGAACCAGAGCGGATGAGCCTGACCTGGAGACCTCCTACAGCGTGTTGAGCTGGGAGACTTCTTGAGTCGACGATATTCACCCGACGCCCGATGCCACTCCAGTAGCAGCAACTAACGTCGCATCGCATCGTTACTCTCTCTCTCTCTCTCTCTCTCTCTCTCTCTTATAACAGAAAATGTTATCCTAAGTACCGTAAAAGATACGGACCTATATAACCTGTACCTGTATGTTATGTAACACTGCCACATATTACCTGTTTGAAGAAGAAAATAAATTGTTTATGTTTTATTAGGCTGTCTTATTAACTAATCTGGACCCTGATTAATCTCCAAACCAGCTACTCGACAACAAACCCTTACAAACCTCAGTTGCGTATAAATTGAAAATTGTATTGCACAAACGAACATTTATCGCACTAGTCGGTCGTCATTTCTCATTTGTGTTAATTTTAAAATATTTGGAGTTTTACTAAATGAATTTTAGCAAAGCGGAACTTGTAGACATGACTTTTGTTTTGGGCGAGTCGGACTGAAATTGTTTGCTTGCCAATGAAATTTATAAGCAACGGTACCCTGAAATTAACAGCTTCCAAACTTTCTTGATAGATTTCTGAGAACTGGATATGTAGAATATAAAAAAATTGAAAGAATAAAACATGTTGTGGTCGAAGAAAATGAGTTTTCTTAAGTGCTTTCAACGGTTGAGAATCTTCGTATTAGTCAGAGAGAAGTGAGCTCATTAGTAGCAATAAGTACGTTTACTTATTGCTAATAATACACTCTGTTGGTCTCTGTACACTCTGTTGGTCGAATCTTAAAAAAATAGTTTCATGCATATCACATTCAGATGATAGCTAGGTGGACGATTTTCAAAGGCGTCTACAGGTCTGTAATTAGCCCAGAGGTAAAATGTTGTTTCATTCACTGATGAGGCAACTTTTCATAAAAGTGGATTTGTTAACAAGCACAATTTTCATTATTATACTTCGGAAAATCCTCACCTTTTCTGGCAAGTTGATAACCAGCATAGATGAACTATAAACATTTGGGGAGGAATTATTGGAGAACTTAAATAGGGTCACATTTCTTTGATGATAGATTGACTCGAACTATTTATCTTCATTTTCTGGAGAACTATCTGCCACAATTATTGCTGAATCTTCCTGAAAAGATTCGAAGTACGATGTGGTTCAACAAGACGGTGCTCCATCACATTATTTAAATGCAGGGACCACCCAAAATAATATTTACCCACTTCAATGGATTGGAAAAAATGGTCCCACTAAATGGCCCGCTAGATTCCCAAATCTTACAAAAATGAATTTATGTTTGATTTGTGAAGGAAATTGTTTATAAAGACTCACCAACAACAATCCAAAATATGAATGAAAGGATAATAACTGCTTTTAGATCTATCCCACCAGCAAGTTTAGGAACAGTAGAAACCTCATTTCAAAGTGCATAGAGATATATGCCAATCAAAGTGGGCAACATGTGGAGCACTTAATATAATGTCATCTGTAGAATTATTTTTTTTAAGTTTATTCTTGAATTTTGCACTTATTACTCAATAAATCTAAAATGGTTTCAAATAGCTATAGATGTACGTACAGAAAATGTTCGTTTTTCAATTATACATCGCATAGTCGAAAAATATACAGGGTGTGTTTGAAGAAATTGAGAAAATTGAATTCAAAAGGGTCTAAGTTGAAAAATCGATTTTGTATATTTTCAGAAATTGAAAATGATCAATTAGATGTCTCGTAAGTAGTATTCACATAACTTTTTCTTAAAACCCGTAATTGTAACTCTAGTAATTTTTTCAATATGCATCTGTAGATGGCATTACTTCATCAAAAAAATTCATTACATCCAAGTGGTTGGGAGAGAGTCAATAATAATATAGAAGTAAAAGGAGTCTATCAGGAGGCTTAAAAAAATGTACTGATCTACTGACAGCAGCATTTAGGTATAAGACATAACATCATTATTAACAGTTTTTACAAACCGGTGGCTTGATAGTAGGATGGGTCGAAAGAACACTATTTTTTATTTTCCTATCGCTATAACCCGGAAAAGTGGCCTATCACCAGCTAAGCAAAATGAGAAAAAAAAATTCAAAAAAAAAATATCTTCCGTTTTGAAAAACTAAATCCTGGATAGCTTGCTTTATGGTGAGTGAGGGGTGGTTTCTGCCAGTTTGAGGGGTTGAACTTAAAAATGAATATTTTTCTCGTGATCAGCGTCCCCGAAAACGGGGGATACGCGTTTGAACTGAATTATTTAAAAAAAAATGATTTTCCGCCCCTCGGGAAGGTTTAATCAACGCCTTAGGCCTGCTATTTGAATTCCACTTACTCTATAACCCTCTTCTATGTTATTTCAAGTATAATCCGTCGATAAATAAGTCTCCAGAGCCGTTTATACAGTGTGTGCTATTTAATCCCGCAATACCCCGTTACCTTGAAACGCGTTGACCGACTTTAATTTTTTTTTTATGCTCGATGGGCTTTATTTGACTGTTTTGAAAAATTCGTAATTTTTATATTTTCAAGGCCTAATAAGTTCCTCTAAATGGGTCGAAATTTCGAGATCGACTATGGACCACAATAGTTGTGACGTCATGCATGAGGCGGTTAATTTGAATTGCATTCCATGCAGTCTTTGAAGCATGCCTTCTGTACATGTGTTTTAAGGGTCAAAATAAATTACTTAAAAATGTATCTAAGGATTGGTACGTTATTTTTTATATTTAGCTATTGAAACCTAACTACTGATATAAAAATAGAGCTGGATTATAGGTTTTTTACATGTGGTAATCAATTTTCTCTACCAAAAATTATAAAAAAAATATTTTCTGGATGGCTATTTCTGCGCATGCGTTCTACAAGTGTCTGGAAAATTATTCGGACCGTAGTTCTTTGATTATTTCTTTGTACTCTAACCTCAAAGCCTGTTTTATTTATTTTCATTTGAAATTGAATTGCTTTCCATTATTTTATACTATTATCATAGATTTTCAACCTATAACTTCGTGTTTAAATATTTGTAAGTAAGTGTTTTCCCTTAGAAACACAAATAAATAAAGAAATTACATATTGTATCATTTATTCACAACTTATTTCTATTAAATCTATAAATGATTAAAATAGTTTAAAATTGAACTGTCTAATAAATACGACATATTTCATGAACATGCTTAATCTGTTAGGGTACGAACATGCCAAAAATGCTACCCAGCTAGAAGTTCATGCCGCAGTTTCAGAAGATGTATCGAAGCCATCAACGTGTAAAACAAACCTATACATTTAAATGTGACCGCACATACCGTGGATGCTAGCAGAGTGAACTGCTCTTAGCACAAATTGATAGCTTCGATGCATCGACTGAAACTGCGGCCTGAACTTCTATATCTGCATAGTATCTTCGGCATGTTCGTACCCTTACAGAAATATTATAGTGTGCAAAGAGAGCCAGAGCAGTTATATATGATGTCATAACTATAATCCCCTTGGACAAGTACATTCTGCATCTGTTATATTTTTATCGTTATTCAAAAATATCTGAAAACAATTAATTACGTTAAAAGTCAAATATGATAATGTTTAAAAAAAAATGCACACACCTCTACTTTATAGATTCTATCTCTCATGCTAGCATGAACTTGTCCCTTAACAATCGGTACTTCGGGATCATAAATCATTCCTTTCACATGGCTCGCTTCAACAGAACTTTCTGCCTTGACCACGAGTTTTTCTTTATCTTTAAAAAATTGAGCAATCGCAGAAAAATGCAATACGTGTTTTTGAACCATTTTTCAATGCTAAAAATAGGTAAGTATATTGATAAGTACATATTTAAAAATTACTTTGTTATAATTTCAATCACAAACGTAGGTACTTACGATGCCGTTGAAATATATTATTATTGACTCCAGTACAAATTTGGAATGCAAACGCTTTAAATACTGTAAAATCCTTGAAAATTATAAAAGAAATAATCCAGTATACATAACCTTAAATTTCATCTAGTCCAGGTAAACAAATAAAAAGATGCAGATATGTTCGACATACGTATACACGCGTGCGCAATAAAAAATTAATTTCTGAAAAAATTTCAAGAGGACTTTAAAAATTACAGTTTTATACAAGAAGGCGCAGCTTTTAAAGTTAAAACATTTGTATGATAATTCAATAGTTAAATATTCACAGATTTTCTGAAATTTCAAATTCAATTTTGACCAGTGTCTTATGTACAATGGTAATAAGGTCGATGTTAGAAATAGGATGGAATAGTTAAAGTGGGAGTGAAACGTCACACTATTTCGGTCCATTAGGTAATTTTTTGTCGGTAAATTGGTTAGCGCATTCGATTCACAGTTGCCTCAAATATATAAAATTTTAGCTCGATACCTCATATAGGGTGTTTGTTATTCAATAACTAAATTTAAAATTTTTCACTTTTCGACTGGCCCTGTATAAAAGTCGGTTAGGTTTATTGAAAAGGTAAGATAGTCATTCGACTTAAGGAACATCAGACACTAAATGAGGAAGAAATAAAATTATATAAAAAAAATATTTTTAAGAAAAAGCTTTTATTTGAAAAAACTACTAAAAAGTAAAAATAATTTTTTAAAATTCATACACCTGGAAACCAAAAGCCAAAAAACACAATTTTTAGTGAATATTTCGTAATTTCTACCTAATTTTACTTTTTGATTTTTAGTAAATAAACGGTGAGTCATTTCTAATTTTGTTATTTAAAAGATTTTTGGGAAAATTCTGATCTTCAGATCTTGATAGAAGAGTGGTCCTAATGAAGTCATATCTTGCGTCAGCGCCACTTACTTTAGATGCTTCGGTCACAAGTTTGACACACCGTTCTACAGCCTGGGTGTGACAAGGAGAAGCTTTGGAAATCCGGTTGCAGCGGTGTGCCAGTCTGTATTAGATTCCCATTCTTCAAGTTGACAGAAAAGTGCTGAGCAAGGATCAATTACACTTACCTGGTATTTCTGCTGCCATAAAGTTAGGTACAATTTTAAAAGATTTAGCAGCTCGTGCAGGCCCGTTTTAAGCGGGCGTGCAAGGCGTGCACGGAGGATTGTTTAAGTACCTTTAAGACCTGCAGAGGGTCCATGTTTTTTCAAATCAGTCTGTAGGTCTTAATACACTTAAGCGATCGGAAAGCTTTTTTTAATCGTTTTTTAATTGCCTATCGATCTGTCAAGCCAGATTTTCGATTTTTGTCTCTGATTTTTCAAAATTTTTGATTAAAATTTAAATTTCTTTGGAAAATTTTGAAAAAGCACAGACAAACATCTAAAATTGGGCTTGACAGATCGATAGCCAATTAAGAAATGAAGATTTCAAAAAAAAAACGTCACTATGGGACCACTGTGGGTCGTAAAGCTAAAGTCTCAACTAGACGCAGTACAAACTAATAATAATTATACTTTTAATTTTAAACGACAACTGATGGCCAAAATACATCAATACATGTTCAATATGCATACTTAAGCAAATTTAGCAAATCTACTCTCTTTCTGACGTAAATATAAATATCAAACTATCTCTTTCTAACTTGTAAGTTACTTGTTTCTTAGGCAGTTCCTTGTTCCTTTAGTAATCTTGGTCCTCAGTGACTAAGGGTCGGCATTATGACAAGACGTACGGCACGGCACCGCACAGTACGGTCCGTCAACACACGTGTGTATACGAAAAGCCCTACGTAAATACATATGTGTTGGAACACTTAGTGTAAGGTTACATTGGATGCGTAGTCGTACGGGTTTTCACGCGTGCGTATTCGGACGTGTACGGAGTTAAAAACAAACACATGGATTTGAACGCTTATGGTTACATTGATAACGGGTTAATCTGACGCGCACGTACGATATCGTCCGTTAATCAAAGCCAAACAAACCAGTTTGTTTTTTTCATGCGTGTTGATGCGTGTGCTTCTTCTAGATATATTAAATTCGGAATTAAAATGGATGTTGAAAAATTAATTATATGTGTCCAAAGTAATAATCCATTATGGGTAAGGAGTATCACAATAGAAATATAGTGAAACAATCGTGGGAAGAAGTTGCTCACTTAATTCACTGTACAGCGTCACATATTCACTTTCCTTATTTCTTGTCAAGTATACATCATTAACCCAATATTTTTCTCTTCTTTTTTAAAATCAAATACTTTAAAACACTTTTCTCTAACACGTAGAAATTATCGTCATCCATGTTGCAAATGCAAAAGACTCGCTCGAAGACCGATCCAGTGTAACCAGTCGATCGTCACATCACTATTCGTCCGAATACGCACAAGTAAAAATCCGTACGACTACGCATCCAATGTAACCTTCGACTTACGATACGGTACGACATGGCACGCCTCGGCACGTACTGACACGTGCCGTACCAATAGTGTGAAATAATGAATTTACATTGTTTTATATGGCGCAGGAACACATATGACACGACGCGTTTTTACAGGACACTCTCAAACGTACGCGTGTAGCAGAGTGCAATTATTTAGAGAAGATAACTACGTCACATGGCTTCGCGCATCTCTATAACAGTTGGCATAATAGCAATGCCGTGCCATTCATTTTTTATTTAAATATTAATGGTATTAGGCAGTGCACGGCCATGCAGCTGTAAAAATAGGATCGTTACCTAGGTAACGAGCACTCGGTCTCTGCGCATTCTATGACGAAGTTGTCTTCTCTAAGTAAACGGACTCTACATGTCGATGAGGTCTAACATTTTACCCTTTTCGGTATGTGTGCAGGACACGTTTCATTGTGCACTTGCGCAGAGCATGACGTTTTCAGGCAAACTTGTGTTTGTTTTGTTTGTTTAGTTTTAGTAGTATCTCACGGAATATGGTGCTAATACAGTGCAATGGACAACGAATTGCTCATTGAAAATAGATATAAAATTATCGTGGGCTTAGTTTTGGAATGAAACGATAAAATTCTCTCACCGTGTCACGTTCTTGCTCGGTATTTATATTATCTACCCACAAAACTCTATAGGCAGATTTATTTTCTCTAAGATGCAAAAATATACCAGCATTATCTAAATCCTCCTAGTCTGTATCACTACTGCCGCTAGCACAATCCATTTTCATACAATAACAGGCCCGGACTGGACAGGCGGGAAGACCCACAAAAAAAGGTTTTATAAAAAAAATCCGTTTTCTCCTTCCCCCGCTCAACAAAATTTTGTCTCGTTTAAAAAAAATAATTTTTCCAGCAGTCTACTGCTGCTCGAACAATTCGAGCAACGAGGAGCAGCAGTAGACAGCTTTCAGGGAGAACCTGAAGATGGCAGATGGAATTCTGCCAAAACGTCGTTTAGGCAACCATATCAACTATACTCAGAAAAACACCCGGAAGTAAAACACTGCATTCAACATCCGCGAAAACCTAAGAAACAACATGTATTGGCGCATAGGAAAGGGCGGCCTAATGATTTTTGCACGCGGGCAGCCAAGTGCCTAGAAACAGCCCTGAGCTCGTGATCCTGGTCCGCTTTCACACTCAAGATGGTTGATAACAGCAAACAGAGCTCTCAGACTATACGTGAGCTTATAAAAACCCACTGATGAAATTATTCAGTTGATATATTTAATTTCGAAATGTTACATGTTTGTCTGGTTTAAAAATAAAACCAGCAAAAATGTCACAGTTGGTCCAAATATATTTTTTGAAGTCAACAAAACATCACGGTACCTAACTCAACATTTACAATCATCAACCCAGTAATTGAGCGAAACTATTTCTTTGCTCACCCAGAAAATTTGATCCTTGCAATGATTGTGGGTGAAAGAAGACATATTAGAGAACTGGGGCTGCACCGAATGTTGAAAACTCGATCACTTTCCAAGGGAAAGACTATTTGATACATCACCAAGCCAAAACTCAACTTCAAAGCAACAGACTACGTCAACATGATTTAGTGGGGTAGTTGCAATATCTCTCCTCCTCCACTATTAAGAAACATCACGGATGAGGACATACAAAATCTAAAACAGACTGGCACACGGCTGCAAGCGGATTTCTAAAGCTTACCTTGTCACACCTAGGCTGTAGAACGGTGTATCAAACTTGTGATCGAAACATCTAAAAAAGTGTGTGGCGCTGACGTAAGAGACAACCTTCCTATCAGATCTATTATGCCAGAATTTTCTCAAAAATCTGACTTCAAAGTGCACTCTTTTGAATAATAAAATTAGAAATGATAAATACATTCACCGCTTGTTTACTGAAATACTATTTGTTGACTGATTTGTTTACTGAATTACTATTTAAAAAAATAAAATTAGCAGAAATTACGAAATATTGTCTCGATAGTAGTGAGTTTAATAATTATAAAAAATTGACGAAAAACAGCAAAATTTCACCATTTTTCAAAATCTTGAGTGCGATGCGCGACCGAAAGTTATGATTTGAATTGTTTTTTTTTTTTCATTTTGCTTAGCTAGGCGATAGGCAACTTTTCCAGAGTATAGTGATAAAAAAGTAGTGGAATTTTTTTCGTCTACACTAAATGGATCAGTTCTAGAAATGTAAATGGTATCGCTGAAAATTATGTTCTTTTGGACGGGTGCAGATGCTTTTATAACATTCTTTTCATCGAGTGTAGCTGCACTACAGACTTTTTATCAGGTGTGGTTAATGCAGTAGTGTAGATGACAAAAATAGTTCAGAATATTTGAATATTCTGAGGTTATTTAACGCACCTAAAATATCTGCTGCCTGGGGAATGGCCACTCGTGTGTGCTGGCGTGTTGTGGCACATGTAGTGGAACAAAGAGTATAGAACTGGAATAATGTATGAATCCCAAAACCACTAGCAAGATGTTGCGAATAAGATGAGTAATTTTTGAAGGGAACTAAATAAAATAACATTCGTTCAAGTGAAGATTTATTAATTCGATAACAAGTTTTGCAATTTATATTTAACTTGATAACCACAAACTTAAATTAGGTATTGTCGGGATGTAAAAATATTTTTCTACAAGAATTAAGTACATTATTTACAAGCATACACTAAATAACAAAGTAACTTTAAAACCTGAAAATTTTAAGAATGTCAGCCAAAGTATCAGGAATCACTTAATTAAGTGCTTAATTGAATAGATGTTGATTATTAATTTAATTATACTATGTCTTCTTCATAATGAGGCACAATCTTTATGCGGTTTACCTAAGCATTCCACTTCTCTTGTACTTATTTACTTGCATTATAACTCAACATTTTACGGTTATATCACGTATCTACTATGTATGTACAATGGATTTAAAAAAACTACAAAAACATTTTCTAATTTATCTTTACTTATTTATCTTAAGAATATTTTTACCACAATAGATTACACTGGTTTACAAAAAGAAAAGGTCTTGTCCTAAGATTCTCACCTAACTTTCTGAAGTATTTTGATGCGCTTAAGTCAACTTTGGACAAAAATAAATTTTCTATCATGTTAGTTTTCATCTACCATCTCCTAAAAAGTACTTTGATGCAGTGATGCCTGGACAAAAAAATGTTTCTATTGTATCAGTTTTTCTTTATCACCGCTTCTATCTCCTAAAAGAAGCAAAAAAAGGTCTTGTTCTGAGGTTCTGGTCTATTTTGTCTAAAGTGTTTTAGTCCGCTGAAGCCAATTTTGGAAAAAAAAATGGCTTCAGCGAGTCCAAATATTTCAGAAATGTTAGATCAGGACCTTAGAACAAGACCTCTCTCTTTTGTTCTTTTTATGGGATAAAAGGGGTAATAAACAAAAACTGACACGATAGAAAAAATTTTGGCTTGAGCGCGTCAAAATACTTCAGAAAAGTTAGACGAGAACCCCAGGACCTGTGTTATTAATGTTATTATAGTATGATTCGAGCTTTGACCAGGGCATCAAACTGATTAACATAATATTTAGAAAATAAATAATAAATAGTTTATTTAGCAGCATGATACTACACGTGTGTTGGTTTCATGGTCTGACAGTGATATACCACTTAATATTAAATTATCTAATCCTTTTCTTTATTTAGATATGCACCAGAGAGGATTATAATTTTGATATAATTATAGTTGATATCTAATTAAGATTTTTTATATCTAAGGAAATACTAACTGATAAATGTGAGATAAAAATATCTTCTAGTGCGTCTGTACTTCACTAAAATGATGTAGGCATTATTCTACCCTACATTTTGTTGACATGAAAAAATATATACAGAAATTTTATATTTCCAATTGGTTATAAATATTTTGTTTGGATTTTCATTTTAGTTCACCAGTTGACAAATTTGAAATATCTGTTTTTGTACATATATCTTATTGGAGTTCCATGGAAATTCATTACTTTCTAAAATGACAGTTTGTATTTATATTTTAAAAATATATGTATTAAATGATATTTTTTCCTAATAGTCTTATTTGGCATTTGAACTAGTACTTTTTATTTTCTTTTTACAAACAAAACGCAAAAAATATTTGCAGGTACATGTACAGGATGTTAACGAAAGTTATCGAAAAAATGTTGAGCTGGCTACTTTAGGTTGGACTACGAAATGCCCACAAGTTAGCAGATCCGCCACGAAGACAAACATTGAAGAGAACAGCCTAAGAGACAATCGCTTTCTAGATGTGACCAAATCCATCGAGCATTCAAATTTTAGCTAGGTTTGCTAACTAGTATTTGTTTAGGGTCGTTTTTCGTTTCCAATCAAAGTTACTATGTAGATAAATCGCGAGTTAAACTAGTTGTGAGAATAATCCTAGATACAAGGAAACCAAGCAATTGCCGAATACATTTAATGAAAAGTGAAAATACCTACTCAAACTCCAAAGGAGAAAACTTTTTATAAACATATATTTTTTAATATATTTAAATGGTTTCGCTTTTTACTTAGTCTTCTTAATTTTGACAGATAATAAATAAGTTATGTTAAAAGTAACAGTACAAGTAATTATTAATAACGCAGCCCCACAAAAAAAAAAAAAATTTGAAAGCAGCGAACCAGACCCATGTATTCCTATATATTTTTGGTCGCTGAATCCGAATCCGGGGTCAAAAAAAAACGTACATCGCCAAAATCATTAGTTAGAGCCAAAAAACACCCCTGAAATGGGGTAAAAAGAATGTTAAGCTACGAGAATAGTTGTTACATCTTAATCAATCGAATTATACAAATCAAGGTTAAACAGCAGCGTACATACAATAGATATGAAACACACCCCCAGGGAGGGACGAAAACTAGCCCCCATAGGGTTTTTACTTAATAACATTTATAGGACATGAGTTTCAAACTCTAAGTGTGCAACGCGATTTTTGCCAATCATAGCATCCATAAAAATGTAAATCCGGTTAGTTTCTCTGTATTTTTCCAGCATCCTACAGATATAGGGATAGTATCTCGCAACCCCGTGGAGGTGGTTTTCAAGCACATCGTCGAACATAGTCTAGTTTCTTCTCTCTTCCACACAACGCAGGTGTTTCGATTTTTTATAGAAGTCACTATAACTTTTTATAGTTAAATCTTACATAGGGGGTAGTTTTCACACCCTCTGAGGGTTGACAGTGTAGGATGTTGATGGTACGTAAGTTTCTGGTTCTATTGTAGAGTACTACACAATTTCAGCCAATCATAGCATCCATGAAAATAGAAATCCTGTTGGATTTTGCGTTTTCCCTTGTTTTTCTCGTGTCCTTTGAACTTAAAGGTGGTTGTTCTCAACCCTGTAGGGGCAGTTTATGAAGATTACGTCGGACTTGATGTAGTTTCTTAACACTTTAACAAAACTTAGACATTTCGAGCTTTTTCAGCAGTCATTGTTCTTTTGGATCGATTTTATTATATATGGGGGCTAGTTTTCGCCCCTCCCTGGGGGTGTGTTTCATATCTATTGTATGTACGCTGCTGTTTAACCTTAATTTGTATAATTCGATTGATTAAGAAGTAACAACTATTCTGGTGGCTTAATCTTTTTTTTATCCCATTTCAGGACTCTACCTAATGATTTTGGGGGTGTACGATTTTTTTTTACCCCGGATTCGGATTCAGCGACTGAAAATACATAGGGATACATGGGTCTAGTTCTCTGCTTTGAACTTTTATTTTTTTTGTGGGTCTCTGTAATTACGATTCCATTTTCTATCAACAAAAATAATTCATCCAAGTATTAATCCCGTAAGTATGACATGAGTAATTTGATAATTTTTAATTTCATGGCAGCACCCTTATCAATAAATATGTGAAAATAATTTCTATTTCTCAGGGGCGGCCGATCTATATTAGATCTGTCATTTTCAAGATGCGCTCCTACTTACATTTTTCTACATTTTTAAAATGTTGCTCCCAGAGGTGAAATATGTTCTAGGGTGAAGTAATTATTCATATTGCATTACGGGTGATTCATACTACTGAACTACTACTGGTACACCTAATGGCGGATTTAGACCTTGAGCTTAGGGTATGAATATACCTAAGTAAATAAAATATATTATAATAAAAATATAAAATAAACACAAAATACAATATCTTACACAAAAACAACAAAATACTTACAAACGACAAAAAATACGTTACTTAAGGTATTATTTAAATTATAATGTAAAATTGTAAAATAAAATCAACCGTACATGAATGTTTTTAACATTGTGGGTGTGTCGAGATTCATTTAACGGGGTTACGGAAAATTAATATCCAATATTTTTGGTTCGTAGTTTCTTTTATAAATATTTCAAATTTTGAAACAAATGTCGATGTTCTAATGGAATCCTAATTACTTATACCTCCTCCTCTCGAAATCTCCGCTTGGATACATTATCTTATCTCATAAATACAAGAATAATTTTTTTACATTTTTAAACACGTTTTCATATAATTCTAATTACAAGAAACAACTGCTTTTTAATGTTTCAAAATAAGTATAGTATTGATATTCTGCATATGTTTTGGCGTACTAGGTCTTTCTCAAGAGTAAGTATAAAGATTACCGACAAGGAACCGACTACTAATTTAGTTCAACGTTTTCATATGTTAGAGTCAGCAATGTAATATCTGCCTAAATTTATGTTCTTAATAACTTTGGTCAACATCTTGCATATTTAAAAATATAAAATAAGAATATTTAGCTATCCTAATAGCCCATGAAAAATGGGGATACTAGGTTTTCTATTAAACTCAGTTATATTGGCATCTAAGGGCGTTTTTTAACTAGGCGAAACGATACCGATTCGTCGTCAAAGACACCGATACAACGATATCGGGGCAGCACAAACGTATAAAATTATATGGAACTCTTTTTTCACTTGCCGATACGATACCTTTTGTCACATTTTGTCAGCGCCGTGTTATTATATGCTATTCTTCAGTATCGGTACGACATTGTCGGTATCGTATCGGTATCATGTCGGCCAGTGAAAAAACGCCCTAAGACCGCTATCTCACTAGTCGACATGGTGTCAGTAAGGCCTTTCCCTGACGGACCGGAGTAGTATCGGTAAGATATTGATACAGTAAACGCTTAACATGTAGAGCCGATTGTAAATCGGCAAATTTCTCAGTGTACTGGCTGCATTTACCGAGGATAGTGCTATTTTGTCCGGTAATAGCTGAGCTGACAAGCAGAACAAGTTTCCGATATGTCCTCTTAGACATTCTATACATTGACAAAAAATTTCCATCATTTAGGCCGTTCCCTGACGGGCCGAAATGGTATCGGTACGATATTGATACGGTAAGTGCTCGATATGTAAACTGCTGGTCCATTGACGGACCAAGCGAATTTTTAGGTTGAATTTAAATCCACATTTTTTGAAAACGAGAATATATATCAATGTGCAAGTTTCAGGATTTAAGAGATAATTTATTTGTGAGACAGCGGGTTTTGCCCATTTTTTTTATTTTGAAGCACGTTACTATCTACATGGTGTGAAAAAAAGGTGTTTTTCTTACCAAACGTTATAACTTCCAAGATTCCACAAAAATTATTTTACGTTTTTTTGATGCATATTTTTTTAGTCACTGGTTTGTGGGGAAAAGGCAATTTCTCAAATTTTTGATATTTCTGTTATTTTATAAGATACCGATTTTTTTCAATTGGCCAGCAGTTTAGATTCAGTCAATTGCAGGCAATCGGCGAAATTCTCAGTCGACTGGCTGCGTTTACCAAGGATAGTACCTACTATTTAGTTTGGTAATAGCTGGTCTGAGAAGTAGAACAAATTCCTGAAATATTCTCTTAGACATTCTATACATTGATAAACATTATAAATCATTTAGGCTGCTCCCTGGGTCGAAATAGTATCGGTGCGATATTGATGGTAAGCGTTCGATATGCAGATCCGATGTCGGTACTTTATTTTTGACTAGCTCCTATCACGCGGGTCGGCGCTACGCGATACGTACGAGATATGGGTTAAATATGTTATCGGATTACAAGCAATCGGCAAATTTTTCAGTCAGCTAGTTGCGTTTACCGAGGAAAGTGCTATTTTGTTTGGTATCGTTGGTCTGACAAGAGAACAAGTTCCTAAAATGTCCTCTTAGACATTAATATATTAATAAAAATAATCCATTATCGAAAAATTTTCCATCATTTAGGAAACTCTGACGGGTCGAAATGGTATCGGTACGATATGATACGGTAAGCGCTCGGTATGCAGATCCGATGTCGATACCTTATATTTGAATAGCTCCCACCACATGGGTCGGCACGACGCGATACGTACGAGGTACGGATTCCACATGTTTTCGTACTGCAGGCAATTGGCAAATTTCTCAGTCGACTGGCTGCATTTACCGATTATAAACATCTTCTTTGTCGCTAGAAGCCGTCATTGTTCTCTCAACTTACACAGTGACTAACTGCGGAACAAATATTTGCAGGACCGTACGGAAGCCCAGTGAAGTAATATATATGTTGCACTGATGCCGTTCCGATACCATTCCGCTCCGTCAAGGAGCGGCATTAAAGTTAGTTCCTGAGCTGCCACAAGTAATATGCAGTGTAAGTTCCGTTAAATGTATGGATGCAGCCAAAATTGTTTCCTATTTCTTCATAACCTCAAATACATATAAAACACATCTCTTTCATCGCCAGATGACGACATTACAGCTAATCAATTATACTTATTGCGAAACAAAAGTTTCTAGGGCTGTGCTGGAGTTCAGTGCTGCAAAATATATGTAGTTTCGATACGGCACAAATACCATTTCGGACTTTATCGGTACGATATTGATACGGAATCGCTGCAACGTATATTTCAGACCCCCGCACGGTGCGGTCCAGCAAATTTTCGTTCGCAGTCTATAATTCTGTAGTTCGAGAGAAGAATCGTCATATAATGACAAATAAGACGTTTATCCTCGGTAAATGCAGCAAGTCGACCGAAAAATTTGCCGATTGCCTCCAATAAGAAAACATGTGGAATCCGTGCCTCGTGGGTGTCGTGTCGTGTTGATCCTGTAGTGGCAGCTATTCAAATATAAGATGTCGACATCGGCTCTTGATACCGAGCGCTTACCGTAAGGACGTTTTTTCACTGGCCGAAACGATACCGATTTGTCGTCAACGACACCGATACAACGATATCGGAGCAGCACAAACATACACAATTATATGGAACTCTTTTTCACTTGCCGATACCATACCGTTTTGTCGGCGCCGCTTTATTACATATGTTCTTATGCTATTCTTCAGTATCGGTACGACATTGTTGGTATCGTATCGGTATCGTGCCGGCCAGTGAGAAAACGCCCTAAAGTAGTATTACTATGAGAAAATGACAGCTAAAACTATACTCAGAAACGAATTTGTGCACTCCATCATTCTAGGACAATGAGAACGAGTTACGTGAAATTCAATTCAGTGGCGGTGGTGGTCTGCAGTAGAGAGGTGGCGGCAGTAATAATAATAATAAAACAACTTTATTAGGCAAAGTTTAGTATAAATTACTATTCCCTTACACTTCTCCTGAACAAAGGTTACTACTAATAGTTGGCAAATTTTAATCTATTCCATTATATAGCTACTTGACCGCGAAACTTTTATCGCAATTACACATCCCTATACCCCGTATGGCGCTATGCCACTGGTAAAAATATTTGCGAATGTTGGCTACGCCCCTGTCGTCTTCTGATAATAATACTACTTTATCAATATCTTACCTATACCGTTCCGGTTCGTCAGGGAACGGTCTAAGGATCATAAAAAAAGCTTAATTGCCATCTCAAAACGATAGCTATTCAAATGGTAGCCAATTCAAGATGGCGATTGTCGATCGTCGCAAAATCGACAATATCTCAGCTCCTATTAGTCAAATGAGCAAGCATCTTGAACAAATGTTCTAAAATATCGTGTTTTTTCGTGAATATCTCGAAAAGTATGACATGCACCAACATTTTAAATCCTAACGAAGTTGTACTTTTCAAATTTCTTACAGTCTTTTGATATCCGTGCAATAGAAAGTGACCGAATTAGAGCTAGTGAATTATCATTTCATTTTTACAATTTGGCGGCAGAACGACTTCTATTTTCATCGCCAATATTTCAAAAAGTATCAGTTACAAAAAATTTCACTATTAGTAAAATACGGAATCGGAAAGCGTTTGTTTTGGTATTGCGATTTAACCGACCGCCCACAATAAAGATGTCTACCAGTACTCTAGCAGAGGTAAACACTAAACAGTGACACGCCCATCAAGAGAAGCATGTACACGATTGCATGCTTCACTCTCGCTTGCCGCTCTCGCTTGCTCTTATTGCCATCCCAAAACCAACACTTTCCGATACTGTATAGCTTATTATCTTAATATCCTGTTCGGCATAAATTAACAGAGTTATAGACTCGAAAACAAGCAAGTATTTTTTTTATATATTTGAAAATATCTCTAAAAACTATCATACATAGATACATACTCATTCTAAATAAAACAAAATTGTCTCTGTTCTCTAAAATTAGAAATAATTGAGTATGTTGTGAAGAAACGATAATTCCATTAGTTGGAATTTTGTGAAAACACACTGGCTATAATATGTTAGTAGGTGATAGGTATATGGGTACAGACTGCTTAAATTCTGCTGTAGCAAAAATCAACGAAATTGATGATCAAATGCAAGATTATATATATTCTGAATATATAATATTCTGAATATATATAATATTCTGAATATATATAATATTCTGAATATATAATATTCTGAATATATAATATTCTGAATATATAATATTCTGAATATATAATATTCTGAATATATATAATATTCTGAATATATAATATTCTGAATATATATAATCTTGCATTGGATCATCAATTTCAATGTCGTTGATTTCTGCTACAGCAGAATTTAAGCAGTCTGTACCCATGTACCTATCACATACTCACTATACTATAGCCAGTGTGTTTTCACAAACTTCCAACTAATGGAATTATCGTTTCTTTGACTCTAATGATGCCAATTTGTATCATATTGAAAAAAAAACTGTAGGAAATTTATTAAGTTACAAATATGTAACCAACATTTTACGCCATTTTTTCAAGATGTGACTTTTACACATGGTGTGAGGATGGTGCATTCTTGTACACTATCCTCAACAGGTTCCACCATAAAATATTGCATTCTAATTTTTGTTCTTATTTATAATTAATTTTAGCTCATTTGACTGAACATTTAAATGAAAGCTTACAAAAATTAATTATTTTATTTTTTTAGTTTATTGTTTCAACTATAAGGAGTAAATAAAGTTGACTGTGCCTAAATTGTACCAATTTACTGTTTATATACAATATACGGTTTAACAGAAAACCTGATATCCTGATACTATATCGACAATTTTGCTAGTCTATGGACTACTATAATCTTAGATAAATATAATTTTATATTAAAATACTTTTAAATAATAATAGTTTAATTAATTCATCATCTGTCTATTATTATAAATATATTTTTTCCTATTTGTTTTGCCAGGTCAGTTTTTATATGGACTAACGTTGGTCATTTTCTTAGAATTAAAAACAATTTCTGTAATAACTTTTACTATCCTACTTTTCGTCCTACTCTGTACCTATATATCTAGCTACAAAAATATAAATTCATATTACATTTATAATATATGCGTCCTTATAGTTATACTGATGATAAATTAAAAAATGTTTTGGATCAATTTTAAAACTTAACATTACGACATATTCTAACAACATTCTACAATTATTATTATTGACCACTTACCTAAACTCTTATTGATTTATACTCACAATACATGTAAGAGCACCTTAATATTACAGATTTAATTGCAAACGGCATTACAGTAAATACAAGAAAATCAACTATAATAATTTCCTGAGGTAAAATGACCAAATATTTTCCCACTGATTTTTATTGCGCTATAGCTTATAATAGACTAAAAGTTATTACTTAACTTATAACGATAATAACAATAATAACAAGTATATCGAATATTATATTTGCGAAATCCGAAAATGATTGACGGAGTCGTTTTATAGAGAGTTATACAGTTTTGGTAAACTGTTATTACTCCTCGTCAAGTACACTTATGCTTGACTGTCAGAATTATATTTTGTCTACACAAATGATTTTTCTGGTCAATCATTTTCGATAAGGCAAACAAAACAAGTGAAACTTCATTTTTATTTACATCGTACATCGTACACCTGTTAAATCAAAAAAGCAAAAAATATATGCGCAATAATTTTCAGTTAATTTATAAAAGTTAATGTGGACCAGTTGTCGACTATCCACAGTTTTCAGAAGTTTTCAGAATAAGCAGTGAATATTTATAACAATTTAGGCTTGAAGTTTAAATCGCCACATCATCAAAAACTGGTTGAGATGTATCGAATCTCAGCTTCTGTAACAAACAGATGAGAATTTAAAAAGTGACTTGTTCGCTGAAATCTTAAGCGAAATTAAGTTCTATTAATAGAGTATTTCTATTAAGTAAATCACATTTGATAATGTCCTTCGAATATGTATGTACTTTTACCGAATATATCTAATCGCAATAATTTTTGAGAGGGATATTTGAAGAATTCTTACCACTAGCGAGATTTGTAATGACGCTCTAAACCAGGACTGATTTGATATTAGTCCTGCTGAATAATACAGTCTGATACATTCGAGGAGAAATTGCAAATTTGTTTCCTAAAAGCAGCAATGTCAACATTCGCTCATCTTATTTCAGGGCTCGGGAATTTTATCTCGACGCCAGAGACGGTTCTCATATAGACATAATATTATATTGCAAACACCTATTGAAACATTCAGAAAAACGACGAAATGGTGAAATATTTATCATTGTCAGCTACAATGTATTTTTTGTAATAAATTTAACCTAAAAAATACATGTGGGTGTGTTAGTTGAATGTTACATCCCTCAATATCTCCTCTTGGGGTGAATGTTTATAATAAACTGACCATATTAACTTTGAATATTGTGAAATTCCCTAGAAAAAGTACAAGGTAAGATATATTGTGTCATATTTGCATAAGAATCTTTCCGCGCTGACCTAGAGCCAACCCTGATTTTGACGTCACAAAGATAAAATTCCCGATCTCTGCTTATTACCGTTGAGGAAACTTCCATATATCCAATTATGGAATTTAATATCATTATTGGGTATATTGATACCTCGGACTTATCAACTCTAAATGAAGAAAATTAACAGAGGTAATTTGAAAGGTAGAAGAAAAAATGATGACAGATATAACACTTTAAGACTTTATAAATAAAAAGAGAGAGTGCATTTGCATTGTCCATTGAAAAGTAAAATTTCTTATCAAGTATGACTTGATGAAAATAAAGAAGTTTTTCTCCTGTTCTGTCTATCCGTGAACACACTGTATATCATCCATAGGTGAACTATGTTCCACGAGATCAGGTTTCTTAATGACAGTATATCTAACAGGGAAATTAATTAAGGAAGCATCTCGCTTTTGACTAAGCAAATGCTATAAAGGTTGTCCGATGGAGAACCCAATGATAATTTTTAACTAATTACAAATATACCTTTCTTAATTAGATGTCATCCAAAAGGGAGATGCTCGTATATCGGAATCATTTTAGTAAAGGTATTCTAAGTGATAAATATATTTGTGGTATAACAGCATCTGGAGGGTTCCTTAAATCTTATTTTATTAACGGTACGCCTTGAACTTTCAAACCGAATGGGACAATTCGAAATTTGTATAATCCTATTTGAATTTCTGTTTACCAGTAATCTCAGTAGGATTGTTTTAGCTTAGATATAATAGTTGTCCATCATAGAGAAATAAGTTACAAACGCTTAGACAAACCAAAATGTAAATGCAAATCTCCGTGATTTATACAATTGATTGTAAGGAGTGTAATTCGTAGTATGCTGGAAATAAAACGCTTAATTATAACCAGACTTAAGATGCATATGGTTGTGCTCAAATTCGGAAGAACTGAAATGTCTAGTGTTGCTCAACATACCTTCGCTAACAACCGTATAAAATAGATATCGATAATTTAAGGCCAATTAGAAATGTATCAAATAATAGAGTTCCTTTGAGTTTTGAGAACATAGAAATTGCAAAATATAAGAATACTATGAATAATACAGCGGTGAGGGCATAAAACAGGGGGTTTTAAAACTTTGGGAATTTGTAGATTTCGATGCCCTGAATGAAATAAGAAAAAATGTAAAAATGTTGAAAAATGGGGATGGAAACAGAGCAAAGCTGGGCTTACACCAGTAACAATGCTGAAAGATCCTGCTCCTGAAAAGCTACGTAAATGCAAGAAAGGGTGTACTGCAGCATGTGGTTATAGAAAGGTAGAGTTAAAATGTTTTGTAATTTGAAAATTTTGTAACGGACAAAGCTGCGACAATGCACCAGTAGCACTCGACGAGCATCGTGACGACGACGAAGTCGACTCTCCAGTCGAAATATTTCTCGCAAGCATGGAGAACAATCAATACGTAGAATTAGTGGTGTGGGAACGAGTATTGAACATTGAACTATGCGGAACAGACAAGTAAAATCAACTATATTTGAGAATTTTCACGTATGAAAACAAATTTTGTCTGTCAACACATAAATACTCCTTCATAAAAAATAAACTATTCAGTTTACCGAAAAAGTGTATAGGAAATATTTTATGGAAAATTTAATAATCTTTTATTTTCATAAGAACATTTTTTGCCGCATGAGGTACCCGAAGCGAGATATTTCAAAAAAACTGTTTTTTCAATATGGCGGCGCCGGCGGCTGAAATCACACTTTGCATTTTTTGATATTTTATCCGGGGCATTGAAATCTACAAATTACCAAAGTTTCAAAACTTCCGCACTTATTTGAATCAGAATCTACCTATCGACTGTACTAGAATAGACATAATAGGACCTATCCCAAATAGACCGCTTTGTTAGTGGGTTACAATTTGTCGAGCTGAGGTAGAGTTTAGGCAGGGATACGGATGGGATAACAGAAATGGTTGGATTCATTCAAACATGACATTGATTTAGTATATGGGGTGCCCAGTACACCCCACTTTTTTTTACTTTTCAAGATGAAAATTTGAAATTAGGGTGCAGCGTATTTGGCATTAAAATAATTTTTTGTGTTATCCAGACCCTATCATTTTCGGTTTAACCGAAAGTGCTTTTTTATTTTATTTTAAATGGCACCCCGTATATTTTTAAATCTTTATGATATGTGTTTAAGTTACCTTTATAACGATTTTTCAAAATAAAAATCGAATCAGAAATGAATTTGAAAATGAACTTTTTTAATTACTCAGTGATCATGAAAATCATATTTAACTAACTGGTAGGTTATATACATATTAGGAAAACAAGTTTTGCATCTTAAAGGGTTAAGTTTATAATACGTGGGCCCAGTATTTTCACCAAAGCATAAATAGGCTTTATTCGGAGAATAACTATTCGATAGACAAGAGAACTGAAGCTTGCTATCTTCAGAATAACTTGAATCCGTAGAAAATTGACTGTAGAAAGCCATGCGAACAAAATGAGCCAGAAGTATTTTTAATTAAATTAATTATCGTATGTAATATCACTAGTGCTTAAAATTTTATCGAACATTTTTTCGAAAGCGTGTTGCCTGGTAATATAAAGAGTGCAAATTGGCAGTTTATTATCTGCCGCTTACCGCTTTAGCGGGAGGGATTTAATCTTCGATAATAAACTGCCAATTTGCACGAGTTATATTAACTAGGGGCAACTTAGCTTGAGAAAAAATTTTTAGATAAAATTTAAAGCACGAGTGGTATTTGAGGAGAATATTTCACGAATAAATAATTCATTAAGTACATCTTCAATATTATGTTTTCTCATTAATTGCCTTCAGACATTTTCTTGTCACTTTTTAGAGTTTACTGACCTTTATTTTCAATTTCCTCATTAATTTGATATACAAAAATATTTCCAAACCGACTCATATTGTCAAAACAGCAAATCTGAAACAAACGCAGTAGAAACAACGGAGATTCGCTATATTTTAAAATAATCTAGTGACATTTCTATGGCAACTAGTAAATAAAACGAGTTGAAACCTTAGATATTATAATGTATAGACTGGCTTAACACCTTTCAGGCGTTTCTGAGGTGCAATATGACGAGGAACGATAGAGAGAGCACTACTTTATTCCCGATATCCCGCCTATTTATTACTATACACTCATGGTTCCGAAATTGACATAAAGAGCGCCATCTAGCGCTACCGCTAATAGAGTTATATTCCATAATAATTGTTCATTGATTCATATTTACGTATTTAATCCTTATTTTTAACTTACGAAGTTTACGAATTATGTTGAGGTTTGCTTCGTTAGGCAGAGTGAATTTTAAATACAACAAATTAAAATATTGCACAGCTTTGATTCAAAGTTACTTTTTGATAGATTAACGTATGTAAGTAGGTACCTAGGTACATTTTTAGTTTGTTTCCAGAGCGAATGTGTTTACTTGACATTTATAATAAATGTAACTACATTATTGAGCTATTGAAAGCTGTGCTTGACTTGTTCCTGTATTATGAGCTAGGTATATTCAGAACAATCTTTGTATATTATTGTTACCTGATTGAAAAGTAGGCAAATTGAAATAGTTACAGATAGGCAAAGGTCATAGCCTATATATTTCAGACAGGCTTCTCTTTGGAACTGACGATTGTTTACTATGTGTGTTTATGTTTGCTAGTACATAATACAATATTACAATTTACAAGGTAAGTTAACAATTAGTAATAAGCTAGAGAAGATATTTATAGATAAAATTTAAAAGCGCGAGTTGCCCTATTTGCGGAAAATATTTCACGAAACAAAACGTCAAAAAATTACCGCAGTATTTGCCGCTGCAGCGACATAAAAAATTAGAGTGATAAATTTTGCATGTTGGTACTGTCAAAAGCCGATCTAATTTGAATTACCACTAATAATGACATTTGATTGGTGCAATGTTGTGAAAAAACGGGCTCTCATTGGCTATAGCGTTAATGAGTGAAATAATCATTAAAAACAATCATGTTTTACCGTTTTCGCGGAAATTGATTTCAATTAGAGCATTTTTTAGGATATTTCATGCCCTTTCGGAAAAACCTGGTACGACAACCTCTACTTTGCCGAAAATGTCTGTCATACCTATTTGAAGGAGGTGATAGGTAACAAAGTTTTACCGTTATGGTCTGGAAACATTTTTTAAAATTTGTTCGTTTTTGTGCGCTCTTTCAGAATATCATGGTATTACAGCCCAAAAACTGCCGGAAATACTTGTCATACCGGTTTATTGCATAGTTTTGACTCTCGGAATTAAGAAAAGTAGCGAATTGAATAAATTTGATTTGGAGCCAATGTTTCTTGTAAAACTATTTCTGTTATGCTTGTCTTATACCCACAGCATAGTGTGGAATACTATATTACAAAGGTGAGAAAACTCGGATCCTGCGTGCTAGAACAGTATTCATGGTCTTCGTGAGAATAAGTGAGCTCCACTAAAAGTCGAAGAAATTATTAGTAATGATGAAAATAAAGACAAAAGTGAAGATTCAGAGGACGATAGACATTATGGTTGTGACGATATTAACTTTGAAGATTATTAATAAATATTATTTCTCAAAAGTGAACAATTATTAATTATATAACCTTCATTTCTCCATTTGTTAGCAAAAGAATTGATTTTTGTTATTCTTGAATTTTATTTTTATTATTGATATAATAATTTCAGAATGATTGGTTTTTGATGTTTTACTTTATATAATTTGCAGCTTCAGAAAAAATACATAATAATTCTTTTAGTAAGATTTGAATGGATTATTTCAAAATCCAAAAAAATTATATGTAGATTAACCGCTCTAGAAATTAGCCTATTTTTTATATGCACTTGTTTAAACTTATAAAGCTTCAAATATAAGAAAAAAATTAGTCGTTTGTTTCATAAAATTTACTTCAAAAAAGTTCTTCTACTCATTGAATAATTTGGAAAATGTTGATATGAAGATCATTGGAGTGTTATCTATATATATTTTTTAAATCTACTCTGACAGTCCACTCAGTATAACCTATATGACAGGTATTTCCGGCAGTTATTGGGCTGTCATACCGTGGATATTCTGAAAGAGCGCACAAAAACGAACAAAATGAAAAAAAAAAATGTTTCCACGCCATAACAGCAAAACTTTGTTACCTATCACCTCCTTCAAATATGTATTTTCAGCAGAGTAGAAGTTGTCATACCAAGTTTTTCTCAAAGAGCATGCAATTTCCTATAAAATGCTATAATTGAAATCAATTTCCACGAAAACGGTAAAACATTATTGTTTTTTAATGATAATTGATTTAATTAAAAATACTTCCGGCAAGGAAAACCTCGTTATACCGAGTTCATTTTGTTCCCATGGTTTTCTACAGTCAATTTTCAATTTTTCAAATCCGCGATGGCGGTACTTTCGATGTCACGGGTTCCTGGACTATTCAGTCAAAATATACCCTCGGTTAACTATTCGATAGATATGAGTTTAGTTACTTCCCAACTTAAGATACGGTAAAGTAAGGAAGTTTAATGCTTCACATAGAGATAGAAAGATCCCCTACTGTGGCTTGTTACCAGTTTATGACATTTGCGTCGTTTTCATGGTTTTTTGGACGTGTACATCATAATATAAATAACAACGTGAAATTTGAGTTTTTTAAAGTCCATTCTCGTTTTTAAAGTTTGTATCGTATTTTTAGCTTGGAATCATACTGGCTTCAGACGAATATTTAAAAATCCGGGCAAATAATTTTTCAATATTGTTAATTAATAAAATGGACTGCTAATTATAGGCCGATTTCCAACCTACAAAAAGAAGTATTATTTAGTTAGAACAAAGTACTTAAAATATGTATATTACAATATGCGATATCATTTAGTGAATATGGTTATTTATATTTAATTATACAATTAAAGTTGAAACACAATACAAAACAAACCAAGTTTTTAAAAAGTTCAGTTAGAAAATAAAATAAAAATTCTGTCGATCCTAGCGCAACTGCGTTGATAAAGGCATTATTCGAATAAGTTATTCTAGGAATAAACCATATTTATCTGGTGGATATCACTATTTGTGGGTGGATATCACTATTTGTGGGTGGATATCACTATTTGTGGGTGAAAATACCGATTTCTTTGCTTAACTCTGGGATAAAATTTATTCTATAAAATAAATATCACTATTTATAGATTAAAGTACTGCGCCTTAGTAAATATAAATACCCATAGTATTTGATACAAGGGTATTTTTAAATATTTTTTGCCCAAAACAAATATGATGTGTGTGATTAATGTGTCCAAGTGTTTTGTGTTTATGAAAACTACTTCAGAGGCAGTGACACGCCAAAGATTCTACTGCTGTTATAATACTTTACTTATTTATTTCAGGCTATATAAAGTTTCTGACCCTCTGGGATGTATTTTAGCTTTAATTTAAAATGTAAATTATTTTATTTACAGAATATGTGAGGTGAGGTACGGTACCGGTTTCGGTGACTGGACCTTTGTTAGATTTAAGCTTTAGTTCCTTTAAGCAGGAGTTCCAATCTAAACCAACACCAGTCGTTATAGCCAAATCAGATCTCTTCCTCCCGACCATGTATTCACCGCGACGCCGACGCTGCGCGCCGTGGTTGCACGGTCGTCTCTGAACCGGAATCTGACTAGGCGCATCGTTGTAATTAATAACTGTTAATAAATCTTTTTTGAATTGAACTGAAATTTGAGTGACTAAAAAAATTACTTTTAAGAACCAGTTACTTTTTCCTGAAAGCACGAATTGACACTATTCAAGATCAAATATATAATAAAACGGACTATACATCTAAGAATAATTTGTAATGAAATATAAAAAATGTATAGCCTCATCGACATTTTGGACTTACCTACAATATATGGACAACATTTTAAATTATTACAGGTTATCATCTTTAAATCTCAGTTTCTTCGAGATAGGCGTATATTTAAATTGAAAAAAATTATTTACATTTCTGCTAAGTAGTGATACAGGTAACACCTTTTCAATTGGATTAGGTTTATATCAGAAACCGGCTTTCATGAGACACTCTGCATCTTCATCGGCTGAGCTTTCTGAAGATGATCCCGAAGGTGTTGAAACGGTGTCCATTAAAGAAACTCCTAAGGATTGTTGCCTGGGAATGCTTAGGCGTCTCTGAGAAGACTGTGGTAGCCAACCAGGCCTTCTCAATGATGAAGTTCCATAGGTTTCTTCTGGTATTGTGTCGCGGGTAATTGATCTAGAATGATGTAGTTCATTTTAATATTAATCGACACAATATGTAATGGATTTTTTTCCCGTTTATTGACAATGTAATAGGTATACTAAAAATGATATTAGATTGTACATTTTATGGTGCTTACTTCTTTAATTTAAAAGACATTATTTAGTTTTTAAAACCGAATATAACGCTGATTTTGAATCTACCGGAGAAATTTTTTAAATAAGCCCGAAAAATTAAAAATTATGACCAATTTTGGGATCTTTGTCAAAAAATGCCCGTAGCTCGAAAAAATCTCGGAAAAAATAGAAGAGAGCAAATTTATAGAGCATAGAAACTACATTGAAGATTGTGTTAATCCAAAAAACTGTACTACTCATAGACGTACTGTAAGGGGGACAAAAGTGACATTCTATTAACTTACTGTATATTACTGTTTTCTTTGTTAAACCTTCAGATTCTGGCACGTTTCAGTTCCAGTTCTATCAGGATTTTCGCTTGCATTATAATTTAGAAATATGTAACCAGTGGCGTTCTCAAATATAGTACTTTATAAAGTTGATGTAATTTTGTTGAAACATTTGCATTTAGGGAATTATTAAGGCATGAAAAAAAAACACAAGAGAGTAAATTTGCAGGCCGTAAAAACGCAGAGAAAAGTATACTCAAAAAGAAAACGTATCAACCTACGAGTAAGGAAAAGTGAAATGTTCTTGGCCTTTGCAATAATTTCGTATACTTTTTTTTTTAAGAGAAGGGCTTCCAATGAAGCGTCAGACTCTTACTGACCAAACCCCCCCCCTCCCGGGCTCGCCTGTATACTACTCTGGGGGTACTGCAGCCTTCTGGGCTTATTGAGCTCATCCTGTATAGCCCTGGCAACTGTTGTTTCGCTGCGCGGTGCCCCTTAAGCCCGAGTCAGACTAGGCTGTTTACTAGCTGCTAGTTAACCAGTCGCTAGTTAGCAGCCATCAAGTAGCGTAGTCTGAACACAGAAATAGCCGCTGGTTTAGTTAGCCGGCGAGTATTTACCAGCTGCTACTAAAGCTGGACATGTTGAACTTTAACAAGCAACTAGCCGATCACGTGATCCTTTCATCTTTGCTGCCACCATCCACTAGCCTAGTCTGACCAGTACAGCGCACCAACAGCGAGTAATTAGCACGTGGTGGTGTGAAATTATTTTGTTCTCTGTTAATGCATGTATGAAGATGGCAGAGCTGAATTGGTTGGGAAAAGAAATTATACAATTTCTGGATATGTTTGTGGTATGTCTCATGTGAGGATTATTTAACACTTCTCTTCGTCTTATCCGGTCTAATCCATCATCGTCTCTGTTTGCGTTTAAGCATTTTTGAACTAGGTTCCCTCACTGCTATCCTTAACAATAATCTCAAATATTCTTTGCGTGGACCCACAGACGACGATATTGATAACTGAGAACGTAGCTGCTACTTTAAGCCACTGACAGCAGCGCAATGTGGCCAGCCGTTGCTTGCTAGTGCTACTATCAGCAAATAACAGCCAGCGGCTAGCAGCCAGCGGCTAGCAGCCAGCCTGTTCTGACCCGGGTTTAAGGCGCCGTTACACGGCGCGTGGTTCGCCGAATCTGGCCCGACGAACCACGAACCACGCGCCGTCTGACATGGGTGGTGCGCTATTAGTTCGCGGTTCGTGGTGTGTGCTGCCGCGATCCATCGGATGTCGGTAAACTTGCACAGACGAAAGGATACAACCAAATGCGTCACAAATTTGAATGAACTACGTACCGTATTGACATCCTCAATTTAAGACGCCGTTACACGGCGCGTGGTTCGCCGAACCACGCACCAGGTTCGTGGTTCGGCGAACCACGCGCCGTGTAACGGCGCCTTTAAATGGTTCGATCGGGAGCCAGGAGCAATCACCCATCCAAGTCCTCACCGCGCGCTACGTTGCTGCACTCGGTGATCTCGTGTAGGTTCGTATACTTAGTCATTTACTTAAAAATCTTCTGTTTAACAGGCTTAAAGAAATATATAAAGGTTATAATTTAAAAAATATTATATTCAGTATTTGGATACCGACAGTGGAAGGGAAACTTTAATAAATAGTAAAAAAAACAACGCTGCCTAAGGAATCACTACTTCCACATCCAGATTGTCTGTCCAAGTCTCTCACATTGAAAAAAAAATGACAATACTATACTACTATACTATATTTGCACTCCACCATGCGGAAATAATTGTTTATCAAGCTTTAATAATACGATAGTTTAAATCGCTACCCCAAATACCCATAAAACGATATGCCACATCGGAAGTGGTGGTGGGGTTGGTAATAAGGGGGTGGTACTGGGGGTGAATGAAGTTAAAAAAATGCTTGAGCCTTTGGTTCTTGTACAAACGCTAAATCACAATTTTATTTTTTTCACCCCCTTTAATAATGGGGTCGGGATGGTAATGGGGGTAGCTAATGCCAAAAAATTTTTTTAGACCTTAGCTTCTCTTATGTATATTGAATACCAATATTATGGACTCCTACTTGCTAGATTTACCTATTTACCCCCATTTACCCCAGACAGACAGAATTTTCTTTCCGCTCAAACTTAAAATCTCGTCATTTCATGACATTCTAACCTATTTGAATAATATTTTTTTTGCGATACCCCACCAAATACTAGGAAAAATAGATCTCGGTGAAAAGTTTTGTAACTTTGGGAAAAGGAAGTTCTCGTTATCTCGATCAAACTTTCAAATAATGTAACCTGGGTCTGTTGAGAAACTTAGATTTCGTCGTACAGGGTGCGTAAAAAAATGTAAAAATATAAATTTTCAAAATTCATAATTTTTAAATCAAACTTTTTGAAGCATTAAAACTAAAGTGCTTAAAAGATGTAATCGAAAAGCAAAATAATTTTTTCATGGAAGTTATTGTTGCTAAAATATTTGGTATTAAAGATTATATCGATTTTTTTATCGATTACCTATTATTTTTTAAAGTCTATGTATTATTTGTAATGAAACGTTGTAACTATTATTAGTAAGTATAGGTATAAAGGGTGTTTTCAAGTTTTTTGAGGCCCTATCTTAACTGAAGTAACTTCGTATTATTTTTAAGATTGTTGCTATGAAATAATGCTGGTGATATTATTATTTGTTAACATTTGTCAACTAATACCTTCAGAAAGGTGCCTACCTTAGAGCAGAGTATTTACTAAAATAATAATCGGTAATAAGTTATGGAAAAAAATTGATTTAATATTTAATATCAAATGTCTTAGTAACAATAATTAACCTAAAAAAAAAAAAAATATTTGGCTTTTCGATTACTCCTTCCACATCGTGGAAGTATAGTAACGCAAAAAAAATTTTTAACATTTTTTTGTTCAAATATGCTTAAAATGCCATGAAAATGTTGTCTGACGGACTCTCTTTTTTTGTGAGTACGATTACTCAACGGTGCATGATATTGACTTGAAATTTGGTATACCTATGTTACCTATTTTAACGAGATCCTTTGATTTTATTCCGTTAAAGGGTTCTTTTGGCATTAGCCACCCACTCAGCCACTACCAGTGCTGCCTCCATTACCGTGTGGCATATCGTTTTATGGGTTTTTGGGAGTAGATGATTTCAAATATTATTTTATTAAAGTTATATAAATAATTATTTCCACATAGTGGACTGTAAGTATAGTATCAATATTTTTTTCGCTGTAAGAGACTTGGATAGGAAATCGGGATGTGGAAGTAGAGGTTAGGTAGCGATTTTTTAAAACTTATGCCAAATTAAATGTACCTGGTGCCATCACGCATAGTCTTTTATTTTATGGAATTTTACCATAAATTTTTCTACTTTTTCAATAAATTGTTCCACAGCAGGAATCTTTCTTAATCCACAAAAAAGTTCGTTATGTTTTAAATAAATAGTCCATGGTGCTTTCTGGGGAGTGAAAAGTAACATAGAAACCAGTGAAAACCAATGGAACGATACATCTTTTAAATTACTCTTTCTGAATTGCAGATAAAGCCTAGATTTTGATTTTTCAGCCATCATAAAACATTCTTTTTAAAGTGGTAAATAAGCAACAAAACACATCGGTATCACGAGCTGATAAAACTTTTTTTAACTGTGGATGGCATACAGTATTATTCGTATATCAAGCTCCTCTAGGGAAGAAGGTGATGTCTATAGAATTATTTACACAATCTAAATCTAAATCGGCCTACCACTATCACTTCTAAATTTTCTTGAAACAGATGCAGATGATTGCTTATTTCCTCTCACAAAAATCTGGCTAAATCAGACTTTTTTCTGAAAGGTCAAGGAGTGGAAAATGGCACTTTACGCACAGTTATAGAAAAACTTTCATAACCGAAAGATATCAATTTAAGTAATATTTAATCCCACTTCGCTCAACTCTGAATTCTTAATTGAACAACTTGTTACTGATGATATAGAAAATGATCCTCGGGATACATTGTTTGACAATATTCCACAAGCTTAAACAAATCACGCCACTTGATAAAATATATTTCTTAATAACAATCCAACTAAAACTATTTTAAAAAGTGAAATAATTTTGAGTTTTAATAAAGAAAGCAGAAAACTATATAGTAAATCAAAAGAATGTCACTTCTCCCCCTTATAGCATGCCTATGAGTGGTACAATTTTTCGGATTAATACAATCTTCGATGTATTTTTTATGCTCTACAAACTTGATTTTTTCCGTAACAGTCATAAACATTTTTTTGAAAAATAGTGTAAGAATTAGCCTCCATTCTGATACTTCTGGGCTGTTTTTCAAAATTAGAGAGAAAGTCAAATTCAAAAAGATATGCGCAAACATTTTTCGAACAGTTGTAGTTTAATTAAGTTTTTTTTTAAATTGATGATATCATGATTCTGTAGCTGAAGAAGCTCAAATACCATCCTCTGTGGTTCTTGTCGTATTTTTTTGAGTGGAAGATAAGCCAATTACCATAGAAAATGCCGAAATTCTTTTGTTTCGTTTGTAATATAGCCTGCAGGTGTGGAAAAGCTGGATTGCACTGCATGCATACACAGCTTGTAATAACCAGGAATTTTTAAATATATTCGGAGCAATAGATCTTTGAACTGACGTCATCATCATATTTTGCCTGAACTAATTTGTTAAAGGATGGCAATTATTTCGTGCCATAGGAGGATCATAGTTATCATCAAAATAATAATTAATAATATTATTAATAATGATTAATAATAATAAATTGGACTGAACTAGACATAAAGAATCAGATTAGCATTATCGGTAGACTCAATTAGAACAGAAAACCAAATTTCTAGCTCGAGAATTCAGGTATAATGAATCAATTGTGTTACGAAGAGCAACACTCAAAGAAATAGTATGGGTAAATTCAACAAAAAAAAATGGTTAACTAACAATATCGTTAATTTTGTTAAACCAAACTATATTGATGGTATTTTTAAACAAGAGGTGATTGTTATTTTAATTAATAAAAAGTTGTCGTACAACAAAACAAACATTAACTTATAAAATAGATGAATAAGACTATTATTTTGTTCGTCTGACTATTATTTTGTTGAATTCTGTCAAATTAAACTAGATAATAGTATATTTTATTTTTAACTATTATCGAATTGTAATTCTAACCCAGTATTAGTTCGCTGTATTATTGTACTTGATACACAAACCAATATTATTGTCGTCTTCTAGAAGTTCTAAGAAGAAGAATTACCATAAAATTTGCTTGCTTACCACGTAGTCTATTACAGAAATTATTCCCAGATGACGCCACATACAAATCACTGGCAATAATCAATCATGCATTATCTTACACTCTTATGAATATATAGAAAATTAATAACATGATTGCAATGTTCAAATTCTCTCAGGGATCACCGATATATTTGGATGGATCTTATAAACGATCTCTAATCTTTGGTTTGGGTGGTCTGATGTCTCAATACTGAGATTTTGGCTAACCAAAAAAAACTTTATCATACAATAAAGTGTAGATGAACCTAAAAATTAGTTGGTGAACAAAAAACAAAGTCGTTGTACTATTTAATTGTAGACCAAATTGAAAATGGTTAGTGAACATAAAAAAATGTTATTGTACTATTTAATTTGTTACAAGAAGATATGATTATTAAACTACTATTTGTTTACGAAAACAAATAAAGTTGTATGACTATTCTTTTCTGATTGATTTAACTATGAAACTAGATAGGCGCGATTTCATATGCTCTTTTTGGTTGAATTTACCTATCATTTTCTTTGAGTGAAACAATGCGCGCGCCACTGATGACTGAATCACGACTTCTTATCTAGTCTAGACGTATAGTTGACTACAGACTTATTATGCGTGTAAAAAATGTCGGCGTCTTTCATCTTTACCTCACCGCCAAAGGTGCCAACTCTTTTTACACGCATATTAAGTGTGTAGTCAACTATATGCGTTACTATTACTCTGAAATCTAACACGTAGGATGAGCGTGCGTAGGTTGCAGACTGTGAAAGACATACATCCTTATATCCATTCCAGAAAGTTCGATTGTAAGGAGTGAGATGCCAATATACACACGATAGTCTTTAATTGCTTCCTGCATTAGTGACGTCAGTTCAAAGATCCATTTCTCCGAGTGTAGCTTGCCTTCTAAAATCTCAAATGATGAACAAGGTTTATCAGATTCAGAAATTGCATGCACCTAAGTAACAATGTAATTGCTAGATAAAAAATTTTAATTTTATGCATTTCAAGCTATTTCAATATCACTGAAAACATCTCAAGAACAGCTCATAAATTATTATTTTAACATTTTTTTTATGATTTCAAAATTAGTTTTTAATTTAACTTTTTGAAGTTTCGTTTCATGAATATAAGGTATAGTGATTTCATTGTATTAAAAACCCAGCTGCAGTATATTGTACATATCTTCGGCTGATTTTTGAGTTTTGGTTCACAATATTAAATCCTCCACTTTGAATTTTGATTTTGAGATATTAGATTCGCAATCAGCGGCCTCAAAAACCCCTATATAGAAAACTTTTATGTATTCTATTTAAGTTTTTGCGAAATTTTCATGATTCTCCAATTTGTATCGGCCATATTGGATGCGCCATTTTAAACTTTAATTTGTAGAAATTGGATTCGCAAATAGCGACTACAAATTTGTTTATAATATAATTTTTAAATATTCTCCGCGTTATGTCTACCATATTCGATCCGCCATTCTGTATTTAGATTTTATGATATCAAGTTCTCAAAAAATATTTGAAATAGTTTTCTTCCGAGTCGTTTTCAAATTAATTTTGATAAACTAATTAACTTTTTTAGTGTTTCCAAAATTGAAAAAGGCCTCGGTCAGTGGCACCTTTTTATCTATTTTACATTTAAAACATTACAAAGGATTTCAGACAAATTAATTCAAGACCGTATTCCAAAATAACACACTTTTTACGCCTAATTTCATTTAAAAAGAAAACAATTTTTTTAATTTTCTGTAGAAACGAATCAAATAATTGTTTATAGGTAAAATCAAATCACATATCTTATCAGATCTGGAACACAATATTGCCTTAAAACTTGGACGGCAAAAAAGGATCAGGAATAATTTTGTGATTTGCAGGAAAATTTTTAGAAGAGTCTCAAAGTTAAATATTTACACTACCATTCACCTACAGAAAATATGGCCAAAGACTAGTTCGCTCTAAAGTAACAATACAAAAATGTCTTTCTATGTGTTCGCTATTTGCAAACAACGCACATTAGTCGATCAAATAACTACTAATATAAAAAATTAAAAATAACATTTTTAGTATACCTTTAGCAAGTATAGCACATGAGCTGTATTTTGAGCAATTAGTATAGAAACGTGTACATGTAGATAATTTATATAAATATTTTGGGAAAATATGTATTCTGGTAAAATTATTAATAATAATTTATATAGTACCATAAAAACGTACAGAATTAGTATTCATTCACATATATGCGAAAGTTTACTTAAGGCTTAAGGTTTATACAGATCACATGCTATTGAAGTTTAATTTCTACATTGTTTTTGGGTTAAATTATTATGAAAATGTAAGATTAGTCAACACGTAAATTAGCATGCTGTATTACCACAGATAAACAAAAAGGAAGTCATGCTAGTTGTTATAGTTACGTTGAATATGACACGTATAGATATATCGCTAAAGCAATATTATATCAAGGGCTTTATTTACTTGACGTAATTTTGGATCGACGGGAGTTTCAAACATAATTTAATATATGTACTATACAGTGTGAAAAAGTGATAAGAGCACCACGGTAACTTAATTATTTTTAAATGAATTAATCCTTATACCGGGTGCCACAGGCTAGTGGCTCACCCCCATATTTCCTTTATTTTTTAACTTATCCATTTCAAATTTGAGGTGCATAAACTACCTATAAAAATGGATTTTTGCACATAAAACGGTATGAGATCATTTTCAGTTTACCCGGAAGTGACCGCAACTTTCGATTTTTAAATCTAACACCCTGTATATTTTTACTTATTTGGATTCAAGACAACATTCTGAGTATACCATTTTTCGCGAATTTTGTGTCGACGTTCAGTTCTTTTAAGCATTCGCCTAGAGTGCTTTGGAATACCAAAATTTGTTCTACGGCAGGTAAAGTCAAAGGGAAAAATATAATTTTTCGTTTAATTTCATTAACAGCTATTTACGAACCCCCAAAATTGAACAAATCACTTTTTTATCGAAAACTTTTTTTTTCAAATGGGGAGGTGGTGGTTCATAGTGTTCAATAAATTATAGATTTTTTTTCTGAATTCATTGATATCCACTTCAAATCTATGCCATTTGTTTTTCTATTTTATTAAAGGCTATAGCGTGATAAGATGATCAAAATTGCCCCCGTCTGGATTTTAATTTCGAATTGGCCATTCGAAAGGACATATTTGAAAACCCCTTCAACCAAATTTTCAGCCCCCTAGGTGCTAATAGGGTGCTCCTATCGTAAAAAACGTGTTTTTTCGAAATAAATTTCTCCTGCTCGACTGTTTGCTCCAAAAAATCTGAAAAAATTCATAATGATTTCTTAGGCAATGAAGGTCATATTTAGGTAACTTCTAAATAGCAATTTTTTATGTACTTTTTCCCGTACTTTCGAGTGCCGGTACCAGAATTACCATTTTCAGACCGTAACATGCTCAAAATTTGGAAAAACCGTTTTTTCCACATTTTAACCTCCCCACAATAAAATTGTGGGAGGTAACTAAAATTGGTCCAAAATCGAAAACTGAGATAACATTAGTGCCGTTTTAGCACAACAAGTTGTTTATTTTATGATTACTAACAATTTGTAATCGAACCATTGAAAAGCACTAAAAATTACGATTTCAACGATATACTTGCACCCTTTCGATTTGGTTTCCGCGAAAAAAATTAAAAAACAAAATAACACGCTTCTTGTGTAAGATATATTTTGTAGTCTAACCTAGCGTTCGGTAGACTAGTGTGTTAAAGCGTGCAGACTGCCAGATACGTTTTTTTCTAAGAACGTCAAGCCAATTGTGTTTTTTCATGAGAGAAGAGAAAGTCGGAAGCCGGTGGTAGCCGTGTGGAGCCTACACAACCCATAAGGAGCCCGTCTGATTACGGACGGCCCTTAACTGGGTCCAGAGTGAGTTTTTCATCAAATCATAATAAAAGTGACATTTACATTAAAAGTCCAAAAACTTTGAACCTATTTCCGACGCATCGCCGGAAACATTTCCGTTAATCGTAACCATAAAACTATATAAACAATCATAACCTAAAAAACCGCTGCCCAAGGAATCACTACTTTCACATCCAGATTCTCTATCCAAGTCACTCACAACGAAAAAACTTTGTATGTGGAAATAATTGTTTATGGAACTTTAATAATATAATATTTGAAATCCTCTACCCCAAAAACCCATAAAACGATACCCCACATCGGTAGTGGGGTAGGGGTGGTGATAGGGAGGTGGTAGTGGGGGTGGATGAAGTAAAAAAATATTTTGAGGTTTCTGGTTCTTATACCTATACTAAAACACAATTTTTTCATCTCCTTTAATAAGGAGGTGGGGGTGGTAATGGGGGTGGCTAATGCCAAAAATTTTTTTGAGACCCTAGCTTCTCTTGTATATACTAAACACCAATTTTATCGACTCTTACCTGCTTGATTTACCCATTTACTCCAAATTTACCCCAATTTACCCCCCCAACCCTTCGTCGGAACAACATGAAAATATAATCTAGTTCCAGATCTCGTTAAAGCACATATGTGTACCAAATTTCAAGTCAATATCTTAAACGGTTCCAGAGTAAACGTGCGCACAAAGAAAAAGTTACAGACAGACCGACAGACAGACAGAAAAATTTTTTTCGCTCAAACTTAAAATCTCGACGTTTCATGACATTTTAAGCCTATTTGAACAATAAAAATTTTTAAAAATTTGACATTTCCCCCAACAAAGTTAGTGACAAAAATTATTGATGGAGTCAAATTAGCAGTTCTCCAACTAACAATTTTTAGACGCATTTTATCTGACTGCTGGCCAAAAATCTTTCGCGCGCGAAACCTTTTCAGATCTTCCGAAGCACTAAAGAAACCCCTCATGCAAGGTTTCATCCAATCGGTTTAGTAGTTTCGCTATCGTGCTAACAGACATACACACACACACACAGAGACATTTTTCAAAAACCATTTTTTTGGATTCCTGGGACCTCAAAACATAAAGATTTGATGTTATCCCAATTTTCGATTTTGGGTCAATTTTAGTAACCTCCCACAATTTTACTGTGAGGAGGTTAAAATGCGGAAAACGGTTTTTTCAAATTTTGAGCATGTTTCGGTCTGAAAATGGTAGTTCTAACACCGACATTCGAAAGTATGGGAAAAAATACATGAAAAATTGTTATTTAGAAGTTAGCCAAAGATGACCTTCATTGCCTAAAAAATCATTGAAAAATTAAAATATTTTTCCTGGCCCCAGATTTCATCCGAAAAATCTGAGGTGGCTTTCTTACTCAAACACATACGTCCGTGAATTTTTTCAGATTTTTTGGACTAAACAATCGAGCAGGAGAAATTTTTTCTGAACATCGACTCAAACATTCGCGAAAATCGCATGGTATACTCAGAATGTTGTCTTGAATCCAAATAAGTAAATATATACAGGGTGTTCCATTTAAAAATCGAAAGTTGTGGTCACTTTCGGGTAAACCGGAAATGGTTTTATACCGTTTTTATGTCCAAAAATCCATTTTTATAGGTAATTTATGCACCCCAAATTTCAAATGGATAAGTTAAAAAATAAAGGAAATATAGTTGGGAGCCACTAGCTGTGGCACCCGGTATACAGGGAATTCCAATAAAAATAATTCAACTAGAATAACAATGTGTTGCAATGTATTCATGAAATAGCTCAATTTGTTGTCAAGCAAGGCATATTTTGTTGTTGAATATGTTTATGAAAGACTTCTAAATGCCTACAACTAACTTTTCAGTAATTTCAAATAGCAAGTGGACTTGAATAGTATGTCAAAATTGACTTGCATAGGTTTTTTTGAAAATGAATAAAACGATAAAACGTTTAGTATAGTATAAAACGTTTAGTATTTGTTGAGAGGATCGAGGGTTCGCCTGGTTCGAGGGTAACAATTTGTAAAAGTTTTTTATCGGGGTCGTAATAAGTGGCAGTGCGCAGCATTGTTACCATCGAGGCTACCGAAGAAGGCTGACCGCACATACCGAGGATGCTAGTAGGGTGAACTGCTGCTAGTATCTTCGGTATGCGCGGTCACATTTAAACGTACAGGTGTGTTTTACAAATTGATGACTTCAATGTATCAACTGAAATTGCGGCCTGAACTTAGTAATAGAAATATAACTCACCATCACTGTATGTACCTATATCAAATTATGCGTATAATATTCAGTGTGTCAAGAAATTCCCGCCAGTCTATTCAGGAACTGATTCTGCATAAAAAATTATAAAATTTCCTATAAAAGTGTGTCCATAAATGCTTTCTATTGGAATTACCGCCCATTGAAGATGGCGCCTACTGATCATCTCGGAAACACTTTGAGATAATTGAACATTTTTTTTTATTTCTAATTTTGAATGAGAATGGTCTCTTGACAATTAATCTTGACAATTAATCGAAATATTGCGTCTTCATTTAGTAACGTCTATTATGATTTATTTACTAACGTAATATTTTGTCGAACTCCTCTATACATTTCCTTAAATATATAAGGAATAAAAACCAAACTGCAATCAACAGCTATTCTCCGGACTAATACCAATCCGAATACTGGATTACAAATTACAAGCCTGTTAGCATTAAGTGCAATAACTATGTATTGCCACAAAACGCTGAAAGCTTCGAATGCAACAAACCCCAGCCGAAAGACATATTCAAAGGAGCTCTCGTTCTAGCCACTCCACACCACTTGCAGACTATAGTTTCGAACTGTTAGCTCTCGTCAGTGCGAGGCAGGTCCGGAATGGGTGTAACGAGACCTTTGATCACTCTTGGTATATGACATGACGTGATATTATGATTATTATGAATGTTCATTTTCATGTATTTCATGTGTTAATAAAAATGGCAGAGTACCTCTCACAGATGTAGCTGGCCATGGTTACCTGAATGATATTTCATAAGATCGTTTCAAGGTGTTTCCGTGTTTCAGTAAGTACTAGGTGTCATCCTCAGAGGGGCGTAGCTTCCTGAGGAAGCACTTTCGGACATATGTTTATAGGATCTTTTCTTACTAGTTTGACGTGTCTTCTAATCGGACAGATGGGAATTTGAAGACATCCTGATTAATATATTTCCTTCATCATTAATAACATCTTTTCTTCTATTACGATAACAAAGAGATTTCAGATTTTGTAAAAGTTATACTTATAAACACAAACATTTAAGAAAAGTTGTTCAAAATCGTTAATGTTAGTAAATGCGGAGATTCGTTGAAGCCAAAATAAATACCCCAAAAACCATTTTGATGAACTTTATTTGCTCATAAATCACGTAATTTAGTATTTTTGACGGGATTTCGTTTTTTCTAGCATTATACGGGTCATTTAGAATAAATTGGAACCGTCATGGCACACTTAAATGGAAAACTATAAATTATATTATAAATAATATTGACGTTTTAAATGTCACTTATTTGGTACTGTTAGATTCAGAAAATTATGCAGAATTCAAAAATGTAATAATATATAGGATGTTCTATTTAAAAATCGAAAGTTAGTATCACTTCCTGCGAAACCGGAAGTGAAAAAAAAATCACTTGTATGTCAAAAAGCGCCGCTCATTATGTATATAGGATATCCCAAATTTCAATCAATTATCTTCAAATAAAGGAGATTTTTTTTTTCAATTTCCGGTTACCGCGCTCTGGCCGGAAGTTTCGTCTGCCAGCGTAATTGGGGTATGTAAAGTATATATACTAACCACCTATGCAGACAGATATCGATAATCATTCGATTAAAAATACCCACGTCGCTAGCAGGAATTGATTTCTTTTGTGAGACACTAATTGGATCTGGCATTAGCTTCAAACCTTTGAGCACCACCAAGTACCGTTATACTTAAATGAGAGTGCTATAATAACATGATTTTTAACATATTTTTTTTATTGTTTGTGATTTAAAAAAGAACAAAGATAGTGTTTTATCAGGAAAAATATTTGTTCTTGTCTTCAACGAATTTTCATTTATACCAATAAATTAACCATAACCATTTTGAAATACTTTTTTCAATAATATTTTAAGACATCTTTCTTGTTTAAAGTGTTACTGCAGATGAAGGTAAATATATTAAATCCATTTATATTACGAATTTGTAATTGAATTTGCCCAATAACTAGTAACAGTCACGTCATCAATCAAAATTTTTCAAACCAATGAGCTCAACTTCAGAGATTTGAAATATCCTGAAAGGAAAATTGATAGAATCAAGGATTTGCTGGTCAAATAGCATCTGTCAATATATATAAAGCTCTACTAGCATAATATCATATCAAGAAACAAAACTATTACTTGTTTATCCGATTTACTGCGGAGTATCATTAAAGCCAAAAATAATACATCAACATAGACGGATGACAGTTAGTGCGCATATTAGATGATGTTATCAGAGAAGACGTGCAGGATGACAAACCGAACATCCAGTAAAAAAATTTCATTTCTTACATTTTCATCTGCTACATTTTCATATATGATTAATGTAGGATTCATTAACACACCCGCTAAGCTCTAACATGGAGCCTCGTCGGGCCTGCCTTCGTTGTCCCGGTGTGTGTGGAGGCTGCGGTAGCGGCGGTATTGACACTTGCTTTTGTAGTACTCCTAAAGGATCGGTTTCACCATCTTCTATTAGTATGACTGCATTACGCCCTGCCGAACCTCTCCGCTCCTTTTGGGGCGTGGATTCTGTACTACTTATGTGTTCAGAACCTATGCTCTCTCGGCGAAAAAGGCCTATCACGGATGAACGAGGGTTTTCTAATCCACCTGTAAAAATTATGTTATGTTATTAACTGCTTTTACGAAAAACAGGAAAGGGAAAACTTGAACGTGACCTAAAATAATGTCTGTATTGGCAGAATTATGGCAGTACTGTAAGGATTTAAAAAGAAAACGTTTGATAACTGATAATTCTCAGCTATAATATCCCTAGGACATTGATAATGTACAAGATAATTTTATGACAATCGAAAGCACGTTGCTTGGTAATAGCCCGACACCGAAGGTGGAGGGCTATTACCAAGCAACGTGCTTGAGATTGTCAAAATATTTTGAGACATTTGTCAATGTCAGAGGGATATTCACTCAGAAAATTTTTTGAAAAAATAAAATCAAAAAGTCGCAACACAACAAAACAATTATTTATTTATTAAAAGTACAGTTGGTAAAGGTACAGTTACTAAAATTTAACGCAGCATTAGATTGGTTATTTTTTTAATTTTATTGTCATAGTGTTTGAGAATTTCCCTGGATGGTGTTATCAGTTATCATTAAAATGATTGGGTGATTTGTGTCACATGACAAGAAATAACGAAAATTGGTTGTTAGAACTGTCAAAAAATTTTCTGCATAATTGACGTGAATAAAGATCAATTAGATCACTTTATTTACGTCAAATTACAGCTTAAAATCCACTTCCTATTTTATAATTTTTAAGGCTCAGCCTTAAGCTTAAATTATAGACAATTCGGTTCAACAAATTAGCAAGAAGTGGAAGAGTTAACAAAGTTGTTAATTTATAGCCTTAGTGTCGAAAATATCGAAACTCTCCATAAATGTAGACTGTGACATCTCGGAATATAGTGCCTAATTTCGTTTCTTCGGCGATGCGTCACAGCTAATAAAAGACACAAACGTTTTTTGTAACTTGTTTATTTTTAGTTCCAGAAAAAATCTTGTAAACTCATTTTTCTTGAACTAAAAATAAGAAAGTTACAAGTATATACAAGGTGCATCACGGTTAGTGGTCTATTAGACATTTGAGAAACACTACAGGAGTGCTCTATTTAATGAAAATAACGTCATGTGTGACACTTCCGGTTAAACCGGAAGTTGACATTATTTTAAATGGCATGCCTTATTTTTTACGCCGGACTCGAATTCTATTCATTATTTTAAAGTAACCTATTTAAAAACCAATAGTTTTTGAGATATTTCGATTGAATGAAATCTGATGCGAAAACTAATACATAGTTGGAAATTAATAACCTTCGCTATGGTAAATTCCGATGACCAATTCTTCTTCCATATGTCAATGAGAGATGGAGCTTATGTGTATACATGGTGCCCAGAAAATGAGGTCGAATTTCGACCTCCTTTAAATCGCTTAAATCAAATGGAAAATATTGTAGTTTGTAATTCTATTCGCTTCCCTCTTTTGCTACCTTTCAGCCTATATGTGCATTCTCTAGAGTTAAAATTTACGGTTATTGGGTCATTTAAAGTTACTTAGAAAAATCTATTATTTATTACTGTTTTTAGGTTTCCATGATTTTTTTTTTTAATTATTCCTATTATGACTAATTTTTATTAGTGTAAATAGTGGCATATAGTTAAGTCATTTACACATTATATGTATTTTTCCTATCAATTAATTTATGATTTTTTTCTCTGAATGCATTCTGAAGCCATTCTTTAATTTCTTTCTTAACATCCCAATGAAATGCATGCTTCTTAGATTGTCAGGAATTTCCGCAATTACAGCAAAACATAAGTTAAGTGTAGCATCTTTGACCTACAGTTTTTCAGTTTTAAGTATATATGTTGATTTAGCTTGTTTCATACCTTATTTATTTCACGAATGTTAATTGTTTAAATTACACAGGCACACAAAAAAAAATGTCGAGTGCTAGAAGGCAGACCTATGTATTCCCATGCATTTCGGCCCTCTGAACACGAATTCGATGTCCGTTTTGCCGGATTGGCTCTCGCATTCTTGCTAACCTCAAAAAACACCTTAAAAATGCCCGAAAAATCCCAAAACAAGTAAATAAAAAGTTTAAATGAGCTGATCACTATATCTATACGTAATTTGGGGCGCTGAAACTGAATATGAGGTCAGAATTAGCCGATCAGCATTTTGACACAAACTCAAAAAACATCTAAAAAATGCCCAAAAATCCAAAACACATAAATTAAAAGCTTAAACCAAGAACTTTTAAACTAACATAACCTAAGGCAAGAGCTTTAAACCAAGAAATTTAAACTAAGAATTCTTAACCCAACATACCTAACCCGAGACAAAAACTTTAAACCAAAAACTTAAACCTATTATAAATTAAGACAGCTGTTAAGTTCCTAAGGCAAGAACTATTAAGGTTTAGAGCTCTTGTTTTAGAGTTCTTTGTGTAAAGTTCCCGTCTTAGAATATGTTATTTAGAGTTCTTGGTGCAAAGTTCTTGAGTTAAGTTTTGTTAGATTTAGAGTTTTTGATTTAAAGTTGGTGTAAAATTCTTGCCTTGTTTTTAGTAAATTCGATATTCCGAAATATCGAAAAAAAAATCAACGATAAAATAAAAAATATTTATCTAAAATATTACAGTATGGAAATAGTGGATAAAGGTTTTCCATGGTACCTTGGATCATATGTTATAAGATGTTGGACAAATGGAAAGAACGTTAAAATGTAAAATATAAAAATCCAACAATATGGAAGGAGCCTGGAATCCGTGAAGAGTGTTATATTTTAGCAATACAAATGTTTCCGAAATTAATGCTAAAAAAGGGTTAATGGAAACTGATTGTTCCGAAAGTCAAGAAGATGACAGTGAATATGAAGTTAGTGAATGTGAGTGTTCGATAAAAACTAAAACTCCCAATATTTGGTGAAATGATAAAACTTAATAATGTTATTAGAAATCTTGGTCTATCTAATGGTAGGCGATTATGGAAAAAGACAATTTAGTATCAAGTGATGTTCGTTCTAGCTCATACAGAAAAAGAGAAAAATACTTTATTTTACACGAGGAAAGAAACACTTGCTCTTATATTGTCATAATGAAAAGGGGTTGATGAATATACTTAAACCTGTCACATATAGATTTTAGATAAATATTTTTTATTTTATCGTTGATTTTTTTTCGATTTTTCGGAACCTCGAATTTACTACAAACAAAACAGAAGGAATTCGCATTATTTACATAGTTGGGCAAATTTCTTGTGCTCATAGGAAGCCAAGTTTCCCACTTCACTAGAACTGCGGTTGCATGATGACGACGCATGCGGTCCCGCTTTCCCAACCTGAGCGGCCGCCGATACTGGGGTTTCCCTCCTCTGGATCGTAAACTCTTTCTGTGCTTTTGCCATGCCGGGATTTTTCTTACCTAGGAACTTAGCCGAAATAAATCGTTGCCCGCCGTCACCACGTGGAAAAATAGAAAAAGTAACAAATGGCATATGACAATCATACAGAATAAAGAAAACTATACAATTCTAAACAGCTCTAAGAAAAAAAAGTAAAAAATCATCGAGGGAGGGTGTAGGTAAATGTTAAGACCAAACGATATCCCTCTCTCAACAGAGCAAACTTTTTCCGAATTTTTTTTCTTAAAAATGTCACTGTTCAGTAATATTTTCCTTTAGATACTTGAAAATTTAAAAGTTAGCCATCTCCGCTTACTAGGGTTGATGAGAATATTTGTTGAAATGATATTTAAGTTTGCAGATTGCGCTTTAATTCTGACTACGGTATTGTGTTCAGCTCGTGAAATTACTTCGGAAATTATATGTTCAGATATTGTGTAGAGCAAAGTCAATTTCAGTCATTTGGTACGTTTTCATCCTAAATATGGATTTTACAAGATATTCGATCGTCGCGCATACATTCTGACCTTGGATTCAGTTTCAGTGCTCCAGATTACGTATAGATCTAGTGATAATTTCATGTAAGCTTTTTATTTACTTGTTTGGGATTTTCGGGCATTTTTTAGGTGTTTTTGAGGTTATGTCAAAATTCCTAACTGATCGGCCAATTCTGCCCTCAGATTCGGTATCAGCGCCTCAAAATACGTATGGAATGGTGGTCAGCTCACTTAAGCTTTTTATTTATTTGTTTGAGATTTTTCGGGCAGTCTTAGGGTGTTTTTTGGGGGTTAGGAAAAATGCAAGAGCCAATCCGGCAAAACGGACATCGGATTCGTGTTCAGCGGGTCGAAATACATGGGAATACATAGGTCTGCCTTCTAGCACTCGACATTTTTTTTTGTGTGCCTGTGTTATTAATTATTCTTATTTATGTGCCTTAGTATTGACATTTGTAAAATTTAAAATATAAAAAAACATTATGTTGATTTAGTCACAAAACTAAAATAAAACTTAATATAAACTGAAGAAGAAAATACTAAAAAGATAGAAGATATCCTGAGAGTATTTATGGTTTAAATGTAATTTACCTAAAAATGTTGCTGAAGGTGAGTTGTAGGCTAAATACTCCTTATTCGAGGCCCAAGCTGGAAATTCGCTCTGTTGAATTGGTGCTGAACCCTCTTCTTCATCACGTTTCCAAGGCAACATAATTTCAGTAGCAGTTGGAGTTGTTACACGCATCAAGTCTCCAGCTGCGTAAATTATATATACATTAAAGGAGAAAATTGTTTTTCACAAAATTTACGATAATATTTTATCGAAGAAAATTAAAATAAGGGGATTAAATACAAGACAAAGGAGATGAATAAATATATTATGTAATATAATATAACATAATAATAATACTAATATAATATGTATATTTATTTTACTCAATAGTAAAAATGGTACAAATTAAACTAGTCCTTTCATTTGCCCAATAATAAACGCCTTAAATATAAACTATGTTAACCTAAAATTATAAAAAAGTACTTAGTTGAATTTTTTTATTAAAATTTAAGTCTAAATATGAATTTTGTAATCTTAACTATGTCCAGACATGGGACTAGATGTAGGGTGATCTGGTGAAACAAAAGCAAACCGGTTAAAGTGGGAGGTGCCGTGAATGCAATTCGACCATTTCTTCTACATCCCTCAACCGATTGAAAGAAAAATTTGATAGGCTTTTAGAGACAACTTTATAGAATGGTACTAGGCTATGAAAACTAAAGAAAGAAGAAAATTTTTAATTTGTGCAAAAATAAAAAAATAAAAAAAAATTGAATCAGTTCAGGGATCTAGGAGAAATTATCGAATTACGAAATCATTTTCTTAAGCATGGTGCCGCCACCCTGAAAAGTGAATAAACCTATAAACGAAAAATATTAGTCTAGATGCCCGCGTACATAAATGCAATTTATACATATCCTCGTATAACTTCTTGTACGGAATAATTGCGCCTAGTCCATCACTTTTTTGCTCTGCGAAAATTTTTCTCCTCGGCATGAAAGAGACGATTTCCATGCGTCGAACTCAGGCGCAGATTTATGGGGGGGGGGTAACGGGGTAATTACCCCCCCCAAGATTTAGTAAATCATCAATTTTTTGTTTTAAAATGGTATGATTTTTGTTCATTTTTGGAAGAAAAAAAATTTTAATAGGGTAATTACCCCCCCCCCCCAAGAAATTTTCATTTGAAATTTTTTAGGATGAAAAAATTTTTTCTCTGCTTTTCAAAAAAATTTTGGGGCGAAAAATTTGTTTTCGGATTTCTCCCTTCCGCTCTTTAAAAAAAAATTTTTTTTTGGATTTTCTCCCCCCGTTCTTCAAAAAAATTTTTGGATTTCTCCCCCCCGCTCTTCAAAGAGCGAAAATTTTTTTTTCAGATTTCTCCCACTTCCCCCCGCTCATCAAAAAATTATTTTGGATTCATTGTTACCCCCCTCCCCAGCTCAAGATCCAGATCCGCCCTTGGTCGAAAATTTGAGAATTGGATTCTATATATATATTCTATATATTTCTACAAACTGTTCGACAAAAATTTTGGAACGTTAAGGGTGTCTACCTAAACAAAACATAACATAACTTTAAAACATTTATTGATAACCAGCTGATTTTTTCAAGATTGCTTATAGACTGGCGGTACATGATCAGTCAGGTGCAACGTTTTTAAAATGCATGCCAATCATATATATGAATGAAATTACCATGAATATGCCAGAAACGCAAATTTTAGGCAGTCGTCGCGTGCAGAAGGCTGTGCAAATCAATTTTTTTTGTTTTTTTTTGTTTTTTTTTTAAATTTTAAAATGGATGCCAATAGTGCCAAACGAAAAGCCTTGAAAAAAAAATCCAAAATCAAAATCATCCAAAATCAGGAGCACCAAAAAATTTGTTTTGTTTGTTTGTTTTGCGCGCGGAAACTGCATGCCAATGAATTTCCGCTGGATTCTTTTTCACGGCTTTTCGTTTGGCACTATTGGCATCCATTTCAAAATAAAATGAAACAAAAAAAAACAAAAAAAAATCGATTTACACACCCTTCTGCACGCGACGACTGCCTAAAATTTGCGTTTCTGGCATATTCATGGTAATTTCATTCATATACAGTGTGTCCCAGGATAGATGTAACAAAAGGTGTAATGGACCAAAAATTTTGGAATGGTATTTGGGGATTGAGTCTTGCTTGTTGTAAAACTAAAGTATATCAAAAATGACTTGATTTGGTGTTATACAGAGTGTTTTATAAGCAAAGTTGTAAAAATCACCACTAATAAAGTACCTTTATTTTTCAAAATATGAAAAAATTCCACTAAGAAAAGTTATTTAGAATGCAATTTTATACCTCTATACCTTTCAGGAATATAAAATTATTTTTTTGAAACTTCCCATTTTTTCAATAAATTAGTATTTTATTTTGAACCATTCAATTAAAACTGCATAGAAATTATTTTTTGTGAATTAATATTTAAAGTTATGTAGAAGCTAAAAGTAGGCTATGAGAAAAGCAGTGGATACACATTTATCATTTATTATTGACATGCCTATCTGTCAAACGTAGTCAATATTATCCTTAATTTCTGTTCAAATTAACGAACCAAGTATAAAAAATTAAGTGAAAATGGTACTCACAGTGCGTGAAAAAATTTATATTGTGCAGTGCTACGGAATTGGCGGTGAAAACTCGCTAAGAGAAGTGGTAAGCCAATTTAATTTGAAATTTCCAAACACTGCTTTGTCACGTACTCAGGCTATGAGAATAATTAAAAGTTTCTGGCTACTGGTAGTGTTCTTAACATGAAAAGAAAAATAAAAGCATATGATGAGACAATGTTGGGTCTATTATAGCTCATGCCTCTGTTATAGAAAATCCTAGGATGCCACTAAGAGAGAGATCAGCTCTTATTAATATTAGCAAGTCTGAACTCCAAAGAATTTACAAGGCAAAGAAAATTAGGACATATAAAGCAAATTATAAACATACGCTTGAAGAGGGAGATGACGGCCGTAGGTTGGATTTTTGTTTGACCATTGGAGAAAAAATCATGGAAGAGAGATTGTTTCATCATTTCATAATTTTCTCAGATGAATCCACATTCACAACCAATGGTGTTGTTTCATCTCAGAATTGTCGGTTTTGGGCTTCTGAAAATCCAAATTTTAGAATTCATTGTAGAAGTGAATGTGTGGTGTGGTGAATGTGTGGTGTGCCGTTTCTTATCACGTTGGAGTTATTGGACCTTATTTCATTGAGGGAAGGTTAAACCAGCACACTTATTTACAGCTTCTTGAAAGATTTTCTGAAGAACATTTAAATATTTTAAGAGATATGCCTTTAGTTCATTTTCAACATGATGGTTGCCCTAGCCACTCCACAGAAATGGTTAATCGGTGGTTGAATTTAAATTTTGGAGAAAATTGGATTGCCAGAAATGGACCGATCAAGTGGCCGGCGAGATCCCCAGACCTATCAATATTGGATTTCTTTTTATGGGGTCGCCTCAAGCAGTTAGTTTACGCTGAACCACTTCCTAACGATGTAGCAATATTGAAGCATAGAATTACAAATGCCGTAAACTCCATACCGTTAGATCATATTCGAAACAGTTTTAAGGACTTCAGGCGAAGGATCGAAATGTGTGTAGATGTGGGTGGTAGCTACGTCGAATAATAAAAAAATTGTAAACATTGTTTTGTATTGGTCAATAATTAATTTGTTTGTGAATCTGTTATGTTTTTGACATTTATTACTTGTTATAATTTTTAAACCTCACTAATCTTCTGTTAGTAATTGTTTCTTGTTCTACAATTAGTTCGATTAACATTATACCTTCTTACATCTCGTATATTCAATTTTTTATTTACCAATAGCCTACTTTTTGAGATGATTAACATTTGCTCCTACACAACTTTAAATATGAATTCAACTCTTAATTCGCAAAAAATAGGAAGTTTCAAAAAAATAATTTTATATTCCTGAAATTTGGTATAGAGGTATAAAATTGCATTGTAAATAACTTTTTTTCGTGGAATTTTTTCATATTTTCAAAAATAAAGGTACTTTATTAGTGGTGATTTTTACAACTTTGCTTATAAAACACCCTGTAGAACACCAAATCAAGTCATTTTTGGTATACTTTAGTTTTACAACAAGCAGGACTCAATCCCCAAATACCATTCCAAAATTCCAAAATTGTTGGTCCTCTTGTTACATCTATCCTGGGACACACTGTATATGATTGGCATGCGTTTTAAAAACGTTGCACCTGACTGGTCATGTACCGCCAGTCTATTAATAAAAATATGTAGAATCCAATTTTCGAATTGTCGGACAAAATATATTTGTCGATTTTCCAGTCTGACGCGCGACATGTGGAAATCGTTTTTTTCATGCCGAAGAACGCAGCGTTTACGAAAATTCTCGCAGAGGAAAAAGTGATAGACTAGGCGCGTTTATGAAGTTGACAGAAATGGTAATAAATAGATATTTTATCATTCATTATTATAAATCTAATTACAATCCACTGCGTTTAACATTAATAAACAGTCTCCGTCTGGTTGGAAATCTCCAGATTCGGAGAAGTTGGAAATAAAAATTTTTCAAGGCTTTGAATATTTAAGTGCATGTATAAGAGATCACGCAATATTTCCTCTTTATGTACCCATAAGTTTGAAAGCAATGTGCCGCAAAAATATTTTCTGGTCTTTTTTATTCTGTTTATATGGATTCCTAAGTGTTGTATTATACTCACATTATCAATTACGTTATTTCTAATATATGATTGGAGATTTACTATTGCTTTTACTAAACTGTATATATTTGCACTTTGCAGCATTGTAAGACCTGGAGTAACTTTGATGTAGTGGACTATTTGTGTGCGGTCTGAAAGATACGATTTAAACCACAATAGTGTGCCATTAATGTAACAAGAAGCACGTTAATTAGAAGCTTATGATCTAACTTGTCAAATGCCTTGGAGAAATTTGTATAAGTTGCATCTGTACAATTACCTCTTTCCAAGGCATTGACAGTATAGTTTTTATATTATAACGGCATTTTAATATATTGGAACTACTTATGATTTTTTCCAAACTTCAAGAAGTATTCCAAAAGACAGCGACTAATTGAACAAATTTCGTAGGGGCCTGGAAAGGATAAAGGCACATATTTTATATCATTTCTTAATTGCTTCTAATAACTAAAAATTTTCTTATATTTTATCCATTTCATGCTTTAAGTGAGCTTTGTTTCCCAGTAATATATTTAACTACAATTAGTACATAAATTTTGTAAATGTAAAATTATTTGGTTAAGTGACACATTTCGTCAATGTTACTTGATCCATCTATGATATTTCAGCTAAAGAACACAGTTTACAGTTTAACTCAAAATGTTCTAAATAATCTCTATAGTCGACTCTTTATGCATATCTAATGTTACAAAAACTAGTTTGTGCAGTCTCGTGTGAGGTGTCCTTTTATACACACGTGTGATATTGGTCGTGGTACAAGAGTCGCTCAAAGTATAATCTAATCGTTAATTAGTTGCTAAATTTTTGTATATAGACAATAGGTAAATGACATAGTGTAATCTATTGGTGATGTTTTCCTCCCCGGAAGGGGGAGGTAACAGTGCTGGGACGATAAGTATCGCCCAAGTTGTTCTCTCGGACGAGGAAGATTTTTATAACGGGTCCCTTAACCGAAAGGCGGATGCGAATTCAATGGATACAACTGTAGAAAATCACAGCAATACAAATGGAAACTGCCGCTCTAGTGAGACATTGACAGTTACTAAGGAAAAAAACGAAGAGATTAAACTTTTTAACCTGCTGTCAGATAAGTACAATTCTAACAACATTTTTGTATATATAGAAAAAACTAATGATCAACAGGTTGGACGGTTGCACCCTTTATTAGTGGGTCATATTCTCCACAAAAAATTATTTGTTAAAAACATTGTCACTATTAAAAGTTCGGGTAGAAATAGAATTAAAGTACAAGTTAAATCCGCGAAAGATGCGAATGACTTAGTAAACAATAAGTTACTGGCATCTGAAAATCTTAGAGCATTTATTCCAAATCATATTTTAGAAAAAAAAGGGCTGATAAGAGGGGTCGACACATATTTTGATAATCAATACCTAAAAGAAAATATAATATGTAACTCTAAGATTTTTAAAATAGAAAGAATGCAAAGGAAGGTAGAAAGAGATAATAAAACCGTTTTTATTCCAAAACAGACAGTCATATTAATTTTTGAGGGTAATTTTTTGCCAAATAAGGTTGAAATTAATAGCGTAAATTTTACTGTGGAACCTTTTTACGGTAGAGTCACACAATGTTTCAAATGTTTGAAGTATGGGCATGTTTCCGGACAGTGCCGTGCTACAAATTCTTTATGTATTAATTGCGGTAAAATAAAAGTTGATGATCATTCATGTCTTGAAACTGATGCTTTCTGTATATATTGTAAAACAAATTGACATAAATCCAACTCAAAAAAATGTACATATTATGAGGAACAAAAAAAAATTAAAAAAATTATGGCGGAAAATAACGTTACATTCAATGAAGCCAAAGAATACAGTAAATGTTCATTTGCAGGTTGTGTAACTGCTAACACATTTAGCGTTCTCTCTGATGATAATTACGAGACTAACTTCCCCAAACTACCGAATAAAAAAACTTGTTTTTCTCAAGCTAGTGAACGTAATAATCGTTCAAATAATAGAAATTTTGCTACATCTTCTCAACCTAGTACTAGTCATAGAAATTATTCACAATCGCAAAATAAGAAAAGAAAAATAGCCCCTACTTCCCCTACTTGTCTTAACCCTCCCCCTATGTTCCCTTTTAGATTTGGTTCAACTTCGCCTGTTGCTCCAAATTTAAATAGACCTATGTATCATTTAGAAACAGAAAAAAACAAAATATTTGAATCCGTCTCGACCTTCTTTTTGCAATTTTTGCAAAAAATTAAAACTTTAGACGACATTAAAAATCTCGATTTAGAATCTATTAAACGTGAATTAAATTCGGTATTGGAGGACACCTTTCCTAAGAAATAAAATTCACCAGTATTAATAATAAAATAAGCGTTATGCAGTGGAACGCTCGTTCCGCTGTAAGTAACAAACTTAGTCTTGAAAATTTTTTGTCACAAAACATGATAGATATTGCGCTGATAAGTGAAACATGGTTTAAACCAAATACAAGTGTTCGATTTAAGGATTTTAATGTGATAAGGAAAGACAGGGTTGACGGTAAAGCTGGAGTTGCCATTTTGATGAGGAAAAAATTCCCTTTTAAGAAAATCGATATTATAAACAATTTTAACGGAGATATTTGTGTCTGTGGGGCCAAGATCCTCATTGATAATAAATATATATCTGTTTTGTCGGTTTACAGACCCCCTAATGTATTCACCAGTCCCAACGACTGGGAACACATTTTTAATCAGATATCAACACCATGTATTATAGGAGGAGACTTTAACGCCCACAATAGAATGTGGGGTTCTTCCAAAAATGACAACATCGGTGGCCAAATATTAAATATTGCGGACGAACTTGGATTAGTCGTATTAAACAATGGAGCATCTACAAGATTAGAACGCCCTGGACAACAGAAATCCGTTGTAGATATATCTTTCTGCTCTTGCAATATTGCTGGCAAAGTTACATGGACTATCGGTACCGACTCTCTTGGATCTGATCATTTTCCTATAGTCATGAACATACTCACTGGCAACTATACTAAAGAAAAAATTTTACCTAAATCGAAGTGGAATATTGAGAAAGCGAATTGGACATTATACACTGCCTTAATTAAACAAGACTTTGGAACTTTACCACCTTTTACCAACACTCAAGAAAAATATGATTATTTCTTAGAATCAATAAATAAAGCTGCTGCGCAGTGTATACCAACCTACAAAGCATTTTCAACAAAGTCACGTCCTCCTCCCCCTTGGTGGGACGCTAACTGTGATTCAGCAGTCCTTGAAAGAAAACAAGCACTAAAAATTTATAAACAAAATCCAACCGAAGAGAATTATCTCAAATGTAAAGAAATTGATGCCCGAACCAAAAAATTTTTGAAACAAGCAGCTAAAAATAGTTGGATAAAATGGTGTTCTAATCTCAAGAAAAACACTCCTTCATCAGTTTTATGGACCCAAGCAAAGAAAATGCAAAGAATTCCTATTAACCAGTCAGTGGCAGAAAATGACAATTGGTTACAAGATTTTTTTGATAAAGTTGCACCTCCATCAGTGAACAATGTAACAGATTGTAAAAATATTGATATTCCACAGGATAGAAATCATTTTCTATGCAATCCCTTTAGTATAAATGAGTTGGAATCATCCCTTAAAATTTCTTCAAATACTGCCCCGGGATATGATGATATCAAATATCCCATGCTTACCTTTTTACCTAAAAGGGCAAAAAAATTCTTGCTACAAATTTTCAACGACATTTATATATACGGTCATGACATCCAACAATTCAAAAATGTAATCGTTGTTCCAATACCTAAGCCAGGAAAAGATCTAAACAGCCCCGATTCTTACCGCCTAATTTCCTTGTTATCTTGCATTCTTAAAACTCTTGAAAGAATGATAAAGGCCAGATTAGAATGGTGGCTTTTCCAACAGAATTTTCTTCCGAAAAAACAATTTGGGTATAAAAAAGGTTTTGGCACTATTGATGCTGCAGCCACCTTAACCGTAGATATTCAAAATTGCTTTTCTAACAATAATTATTTATGTGCATTGTTTTTGGATGTTAAAGGAGCTTACGACTCTGTCGATTTATCAATTTTGGAAAAAAAAATGACTGAACATTTCTTTGTTCCTAGGCAAATTGCCAGATCAATTATAAAACTTTACACGGATCGAATAATATATTTAAGAAATAACAAAAATGAGAAAATTGGACCCCGGATGAACAATCATGGACTGCCTCAGGGCTCCGTGTTGAGCCCTCTATTATTTAATTTATATACGGCCGATCTTCATCAAATTCATAATACAAGTTTAAATATTGTGCAATATGCAGATGACTTCTGTTTGTATGTAGACAATAAAATTTATACCAAGGCAGTAGAGATATTAGAGCATGGAGTCTCTAATGTAAGTCAATGGCTTTTTTTCAATGGATTCGAGCTTTCTCAAGAGAAATCGGTTTACTCTGTTTTTTCTCGACACAATCTTCCAAATGTCTCTGAAATCCAACTCGGAGCTTACACATTTCCTTTTAAGTTTGAAGTAAAGTATTTGGGGGTAATTTTCGATAAAAAATTAACATGGAAACCTTTTATCGAATCTATTACTACAAAATGCAATAAAGGTTTGAATTTTCTAAAAATGGTGGTAAAAACGTGGTGGGGTGCTGATGTTAAAACGGCATTGGCTTTCTACAAGTCTTATATAAGATCTATAATTGATTATGGCTGTGTTTTATATGGATCTGCGAGTATGTCAACATTAAAATGGTTAGATAACATACAACATAAAGCGCTCAGAATTTGCCTAGGCGCGATGAAATCTTCCCCAACTGATGCACTGCATGTCGAAGCTTTAGAACCCCTCCCTTTCGTTAAGAAGAGAAGTAATAAGCGGCACATTTCTTTTAAAACAGCTATACTATTCTACATCTTTATTACAGAAAACGGCACGTTTAAACACTTTTGATTTAACGAACAAATACTGGATAAAAAAAACTTCCCCCCCTCTATGTTCAGCCTTTAGAGAACATAGCGAAATGGTCCATATGACTGACAGCTCGTATATGTCTGAAATCGACTTCCTTAGCCTATTTGCTGATATAAGCATTATTACTCCAAATTATTGCGAGAATACTCTTATCAGTTCTAATATGTTACAAAGCGTACTAAATCAATTTGAGAATCCAGAACTTGTTTACACAGACGCCTCGAAATCTATGTCCGGCACCGGTGGAGCTTTTATTGTTCCATCTCGAAACATCGAATTTAAATTTAAGTTAAATCCACACTGCTCTATTTTTACTGCTGAAGCCATTTCAGTCTACGAAGCTTTAAAGCATGTCGAAACTTCCACTTCCAGTGTTTCAATAATTTTATCAGATTCGCTTTCAGTCCTCAATGGTATCAAAAACCCTTTCCATCTTTGCTATAAAACCAACCCATATATATTTAGAATAAAACATTTAATTTCACAAATAAAATCTTCAGGAAGGGATGTTCACTTTATCTGGGTGAAAGCGCACATTGGACTACATTACAATGAACAAGTGGATCATTTGGCTAAAGAAGGTGCCAATTCAGGTGAGCTTCTGAACGATGAGCTATGTATAAGTGACAGACAGACAATGTTGAAAAAAAAATCCAGACATAAATGGTCGGTTATGTGGAAGCAATTCTGTTTCACAAACCCCACAAGATACACTTTAATTCATAATGACATCCCCAATCAATTTTGGCATGACGAATTTACCTGTTCTAGAAAATATGTTACAACGTTAATACGTTTAAAGCTGGGCCATGCTTGCTATCCTGCACATTTATTTAAAATTGGAGTTTTCACCTCAGATAATTGTGAAGAGTGTAACGTTTTGGGTGATCTTGACCAGGTGTTCTTTGGCTGTTCAAAATACAAAGTTTCCTCAACTAAACTAATACAAAATATTGTTAAAGATTGTCATACTTTCGCTCCATTTAACTTACTGAGCCTGTTGTCAAGTCAGTCAAAGAAAATATATAATAGTCTCATGCTTTTTATAAATGAAACTGAAATTAAGCTGTAGGTTAGACTCGTAAACCTTCGTGTCTCTCCTCATGTTATTTTTCCCTACTTTCCGAGGTCTCTCCTGTGTTGTCTGAGATATAGAAATGTCCTGATCGACCCCTGGACGAGAAATGTGTGCCCCCGTCATCTCCTGTCGCTCTTCTCATTTTTTATTATTGGATTAGGTTTAACTAGGTTTTTAGGTTATTATTTCTTTTTTTTTGTTAATTTTAGTGGCTGGCTGCATGGTCAATGACCTAAAGCCAAAAAAAAAAAAAAAAAACTAGTTTGTGGTCTGCGACATTCTCTGGAAAGTAATGACATCAGTTTGATTACTTTAGAAGATATTTTTCAATGCGACGTAGAAATTTAATATTGGTAGATACACATAAATCTTCCTTGTAGTCGCACTGTACGTTGCTAATGTACTATTTCTATTCTCAATTGGGAAAATCGGCCTGCGACAGAATAACACCGATATCGTGATATTGCAAACGGGACCCATATAAGACTACAGTCAACCAGATATGTTACGCGCTTGCGATAGTTTGCCCCAATTGAAGGTAGTCGACGGTTGGCACTGACTTACCATTAGAATAGTCTCACTTTATCGGTATGTCCTTCAATGTGGGTGTAGCAGTACCGTAGGTGTGCGATATCTTGACATTAAAATTATCATAAGTGGTTCTAGTCGTCATTGCTTTAATAATAATTTACTTTAAAAAGGATGGCTTTGGAAACGGAGAACAACGAAACACCACATGAAAATAATGAACTGCTGATGCCGTAGTAGGTATAGCGTCGGTTCAGACCACGGTCATTAAAGTATACGGTTACCTCATCCAGCAGCTTTTAGACGAAGGAGCGGGCGGAGCGGGGAACCGGAGTCTAGCGCCTACGTCATGTAGGCGCTAGCTCCATCTATATCTTTGTCTCTATCTTTTGCATGGGAAAAGTATATATCTGTCTCTCTTGCACACCTTATTTGTTTAATTATTCATATCAAGCACAAAGCTTTGGACAAAGTCAAGGTAGATCCAGAGCCGGCGCTAGTTGCCGCGTGTCACGGTCATTAAACTATACGGTTACCTCATCCAGCAGCTTTTAGACGAAGGAGCGCGCGGAGCAGGGAACCGCGGTCTAACGTCTACGTCATGTAGGCGTTAGAACCCACCGATATCTTTGTCTCTATCTTTTGCATGGGAATAAGATATATCTGTCTCTCTTGGACATTTCATTTGTTTAATTATTCAGATCAAGGTCAAAGTCTAGGTAGATCCAGAGCCGGCGCTAGTTGCTGTGTGTCGTGTTTTCAATTGTGTAGCATACTACAACGACAGTGTGTTTATTTTTATATTGTTTGTCGCACGTCGCACTGGCACTGTGCGGTGTAATAAATTAGTTTGCTGTCGTCCCTATTCGTTTATATCAGTGTTTATTAATTGAGTGAGTAGCAAAATGTTTAGTGCCGGTCCTGGCTGGGTCTAGAGGCTACGTCATTTTCGATTCACCGCTCCGCGCGCTCCTTCGTCTAAATGCTGCTGGATGAGGCAACCGTATAGTTTACTGACCCTGGGTTCAGACCACCCCCAGCACTCGACTATTTACTCAAGTGTCAGCCAATCAGAGGGCACTAAGCCACGCCCCCTATCTCAGCGTGAAACTCAAACGCGGTATTACAGGGATTCCAGCCTCTCACAGTGACAAAAAAAGTCCGTTTATTCGTCTGTCTGTAAGAATATTGTTTCCAAATTCCGATATAAGTGAATCATTGGGCAAATAATGAAGTATACACTAGTGGCACCTAGAAATCTTGGAACGATTCCTATAATAAGATAGAGTGAAATATAAATAGCAAAATAGTGTACGTGAAAGAATGTGATATATTAATAGTACGTCGGATGGCAGGCTCTAGCGTTCATTAACCCAATACCGAGGTATAACCAAACAAAACCTATTTCATTTTATTCAGCAGGTTTTTTCACATAGGAAATCACTTTTGACGACACTCTCCATTGGTCTAGACTGAAGTTACAAGAAAAAAACAAAAAAAAAAATGAAAATAACAAAATTCAAATTCAACCACGAATAACTTTCAAACGAAAAAAGATAGAATTATATATTTTTTTAGTTTTATAATATAAACGATTCTCTTTAATTTGATGTATAATTTATTACAAAAATATTAACTTTAACACTAGAAAATTGACGTTAATTTAGATGTTACATAAATTGTCAATTTTTCTAAAAGCTCTAACTCGTTGTAACTCGCTTATGTATTGAGCTATTCGAATGTTTTGTTCACCAAAAACTGCCAAATTTCATAGACTTCATTTTGTCTCAATTAATGCTGGGTCTAGCTCTGTAAATAAAAGAGGTACAGCCTTTTAAACACAACGAAGTGCACTTCGGCGACGGAGGCGCAAGGCTTCCCCTCTCGTTCCCGGTACATCCCGCGTTCGCCATAAATCGCGCAAGGCTATAATCAGCGGCCGTAACAAAAGCTTTACAATAATCTTCGTTTATTGTAAGATGATAAAATTAATAAATCAAATTGAATAATATGATATTAATTGTAATAATCCGCTATATATGGAGTCGTACAACGCGGGTGGTGCATTAATAAATGGAAAATAATAGGTATCAGACAGAGATAACTGATTTTCAGATATATCATTGTTAAACTCATGCCAGCTAGTAAAGTTTCTACTTTGCTGCGTAAATTTTAATATTTTCCATAAAGTGTCAGAGGTAACCACATAATCAAAACAGTTATTTGGCATGCTTTCACTAACTCGTAGAGGATCTGAACGATAAGTTGGATTTTTGTACATCTATATTTTTGTTTTCATGTAAACTGGAAGGGTTAAAATCAGTTAAAATTTATTGGATAGATATTCTTGTGTAAATAGGCCGATCTTTTTTTAAATAATACCCTTCCAAGCAGTAATGGAAGTGGGATTTTTACCATCTAGCCTGTCTTAGTTTTGATCAAAATTGTCGATGTCGATGAATGTAATTGTTTTCTTCAGAACTTACTGGTGGTGGAATAAAAATGTCGTAGTTTTTACTAATACGTGACTAGCTAAAGATGTTAGATATCCGCATTTCATCGTAGGAATAACCATAGCCAAAAGAATAAAGCATATCAATAAGTTTTTTTCTCCTGACGGCACGATACACATGTAATTATATGTAAAGGATTAAAAAAGTGGTCTATGCTGGTTGTTTTTTTTTTCATAATTATTAATATAAATTGCATTACTATAGAAATAACGTTTAAATCAAATTTTTCTGTGCCGACATATTTAGTATCCACGACATAAATGTTTATAACAAATCTGAAGCTTCTTGTTTACATTGATGATTATTCTGAATAGTAGTCGTGTTTTTTAGTTTTAAAATGTCCACCTATAGCTTCATTTAAGATACTGGCAGCACTTGTGTCTGACAACAAAAATTCGTTAGTCTTTTTAGCTTTATTATCACTTGAATGAACTGTTGTATTTCCTTTGTGTTCCCAAAACACTTTGTTTGTTTAAATGCTTTCTAGTCTCTTTCTTATATTTCCGCTGCTATAATAATCTAATTCTTCTTCCGTGATTTCTTCAAATATATCATTAAGGAGTGTTTTTAGAAATGTTAAAGTTAAGGATTCTTTTTGCAATACAGCAAGTTCAACCTCCCTAAATAAAATGTTTAACGCTACCTTAAATTCATTTTTTCTTTCAGTGGTTTAGTTTGTACACATTTAATTTTTTTTTGCTAATATATTTTGCATAACAAATTTTATAATAATTTCCGTCATCCCCAAATAAATCTGAATAAAAGTAAAACCTGCCTTTTATTTCTATATTACAATGCGTCACTGCAGCTTTAATATATATATTTTTCTAGTTTCCGCACCCGTTCCTGTACAAATTGCTTCTTAAAAATGTTTTTAAGTTATTCTTATTTTTTCTGGATTTTCCACAGATCAGACAATGCTATATTATTTTAATCTGATTTTTATCTTCATTATAACCACATGAAGGCTCACTTACATTTTTAATTACTTTACTAATATCAGAAGCAATATGTCTTGTCTCTACTAATATCATTCTTATTACAAAAAGATGTCCGACAAGAATAATGAAATCAGTACCGAAGAGTGTGCAAATAAGTGCCACCACTTTATTTTATAAGAATTTTTTCTTTCATTTGCACAATGTATAATAGACCTGATGCCAGTAACAGTTGGTTTTTTACCATTAGATTTTCTCTGCTTTCAGCAGTTTCGCAAAAGTAACATGCAGTTTTTTTCATTGATAATGTATATACAATATACATAAACTGTAATAGCCTAAATGTAAATAAAATAATATATACTTATATTAATACTTATCCAGACAATAATGAGGCCAGCAGCCGATACGTTTCTTGATGGGCCGAGAGCGTAGCGGGGGCGAGAGAGGAAGCCTCGTGTCTTCGTCGTCGTAGTGTGCTTCGTTGTGTTTCAAGGGCTGTAGCGCTTTTAGTTAAAAAATTAGATCTGGCATGAATCGAGACAAAATGAAGCCTATTAAATTTGTCAGTTTTTGGTGAAAGAAAAAATTGAATAGCTCGTTATATAAGCGAGTTATGGTGAGTTAAGAATTTGAAAAATGTTGCTGATTTGTGTATCCTTTTGAATTTTGCCAGTTTTTTTATGTTAATTTTTTAATTATTGCAATAAATTATACTTCAAATTAAACAGCAATGTTTACTTGTTAAAACCAGACAAAAATTTTATTTTTATCTGTTTTAGTTCTAAAGTTATATTTGATTAAATATTAAATTTCTAAATTTCTTTTTTTTTAGTTTTTTTCTTATATCTTCGGTCTCGACCAATGGAGAGTGTCGTCAATTTTGATTTCTTATGAAAAATAACATGCTTTAATAAGTAGTGAAGGTCCCATCTGGTTATACTTCAGTATTGGGTAGGTCAAGAAAGAGAAGGCTTTTCGCGCTCTGCCCGACGGGCTATAACATTGATGCCAGGCACTTCAGCATGTTAAGAGTTCCACCGAGGACTAAAAGTAGCTAAAGAGAAAAGTGGCAACAGCGTAGGTTAAATCTGTTTCTTTTCAGCATATTATTTGTCCATTTTTCTTCTCTTCTACATTACATGAGCATGGGCTCTATATTTTAAAATGCCACTACTACTGTATAAAATAATGTTTAAGTATCAATGAAATCATAAAAAAATCATATTTAAGTGTTGATGATGTTGAACTAAAATGAAAATTGAAACAGATACCTAACGATGCTTACCGTATTAGCCTAATCAGTCAGATCATATATAACTTTAATATTTCAATTCCTTGATATCCGATCGATCTAAAATTTTAGTTTATTGAATCATCTATGGAATTGCTCAACTAACATCACTTATTATATATCAATAATTTCCATTAAACCTATCAATTAATATAAGGTAGTAAACAAATATTCAATTTATTCCAAAAATTAAAAAATTATTCTAGAACTTTTTGGTCAACGCCCATGACACTGCTGCAATTATCAATAGCTCCCTTGTCGGATTTTTTATGATTTTTCAACTGAGTTTAGAAACCCTATACCTCTTTAGGTACATTTTTCGTCAATGTGACATTGAGTTAACTAGTTTTATGTAGAATTTATGAACTTCCGAACGTCCGAATGAAAAAATACTATAGGAGCAAAAAAGAATTTAATGTTTATTTGATATTTTCCCCATTTTCTCTAAAGTATACCTAATTTCATAGTAAAGAAATAAAATTAAAGAATGCCAAAGAATAAAAATACACTCAATTTATTTGAAAAGTGGCATCTGCAGTTCCCACTGGTTGAAATTAATGAGTTGAAAAAATTTTCGGTATTTATTGGCACCTGTACTTCGAAAAGCGCCTTCAATATATCCATTGTAAGGAAATTACTATTCCTATTATACAAAAATTATAATAATCGTTTCAGCCAAAAGTATGTTATACTTGCTGAAAATTACATAATTATGCATTTTTTTACCTTTTCTACCTTTTCATCAGTTCGTTTCCATACATATTCATTTTAAAAATTTCAATTTGGAATCAGACTCCAGCCATACTAATAAAATATAGCGTCTTGCACTAGTGTGACTTCAAAGTTAACTGCCTTTGAAAATGCAACTACAAAGGATAACTGTGTTAATAGTTGAAATCTGGTAGATAAGTTTGGTAGATTTTATCGACGTTGTCGACCTAATAGTGCTTTAAAAAGAGCGTAAGGGTACGGTCATGCCGAAGATACATCACGGTGGATGTCGTGGTCAAGGTGGAAGTCACGATCGATACATCGCTCCATCAATGCCACGACGCTGGGTGGACATATCAGAGAGGTTTGTCATAAACATAAAACGTCAACACACCACATATAGTAGACAACCCCCAAATCTAAATTCAAGGCTGTCCGGAACGGGGTTACACAATTGGAAAAACGTTGATCAGGGAGGCCACTGACTACGATCCAGCCGACATGACGCTCCGAGGCACAAGAGGCCACAGATGCAAATTATGGATAACGGGTGAGTATGAGAACCATACCACCGCCGATGTTTTCATCAAACAACTCACAGAAGAGATATGACGATCACCCAACCACCCACCCGCTACCCTGCGGGTACCGGATAAACCACCGTCCGAAAGTGCTACCGTGTAGTCCGAAAGTGCTACCAAAGCACTTAGGTCTGCACTTCCTCGAGCTACAAAGCTCATCCCTACCTAACCGATGATCCGGATGGCAGGATGTCAATTGACATTCTGCGTACCGGCAGTCAATCCCAGCCAATAATACTCCAAAGTCTCCGAACAGACAGATGACTAACACTAGGGGTGACAAGCTGGTAAAGAAAGAACATCAAGACAGAAGAGAAGACAGAAGAGCGCCAGCAGGACTCGGGGAGGTGGGCCAAAATCATCTATACTGCTCACATTTGTAGACATCCGAGACCGTCATCACTGTCAAAAGATATTGGCGCGCAGACATACATTCATATCTACCACTATTGTCAGTACCGGGGCTGGGATTGAACCCAAAACGCGATAGAAAGTCAATCAGCATATTAGCCACTCAATACGACTTAACTGACTGAGCTACCGTGCCGGTATCCTTTCAGTGTTAGACTCTTGGGAAGCATGCAGTAGAGAGGAAAAATACCACGTGACCTAAGTGAACCAACCTGGTGCTGGCTACCACGATACCTTCCTCTGTACCGCGATGCAAAAACAAACTATTTTGTATAAAAGTATAAAAGTTTATGCTTCAAGTAATTTTTGATAGATTTTTAGTAGTTTTTCCCTTGCTGATTTGGTTAAAATTAGTTTTAAATACACGTAAATTTGTTGGTATTGTTTACGTAAATTGAAATATAAATTAAGATCAATTGTTCATGTGTGTTCATCCAGTAAATTATACGTCATAAGTAAATTCGTCTTTTACCAAGTTGATTACTGCTTAAGTTAAGGAACATGTTTGCATCCCATTATTATGACATCCGCTTGAGTTAAAAATAAAGCTCTGAAATTTTGTTATCTTGAATCAAGTTTTACTTTATTTTTGGCAAATTATAGAGTTTAATCTTTCATTAAAGTACCTTCACTCATATTTCTCAAAAACATCTCTAGTCTCACACCGACCTAATATACTTACGTGATGGAAACTCCATTTTTCTACGAATATACAAAAATATTTTCCATTTTTTTTTCCCGACAACATTTCGTTATTTGTTAGTATTAAATAAAATATTATTTGATACTTACCATCTATAGATCCTCTTGACATTCTCTTTCCAGGGTCAGAGAAAATGCTCTCATCTGTAACTAATTTGAAAATCTATAATACACATCTTTTGAAAGTTTGTATTCTAATGCATCTACGAGTATTAGTTACAAAAGGCAGTTTTCATGCTGCAGCAAAATTTCAAATAGTGCAGTAAAGACATACCTAATTATATTCTACAACTACATTTTCCTAAAAGTGCCCAAAATAAAACAGTCTTTATTTATGTATTTGGATTTACTTAGTAATTCATGAAGTGTTGGTGTAGTTATCATTATTGAAACTTACTGACATTTATAATGTAATTAATTTTCTAACCATTGTGATATATCAACATAGTGTGCTCCAAATTTTTCTGACATGGAACTGTCGACGGTTTTTTAGATCAAGAGGCATCGATATAACCAAAATTTCTCTTCAGTTGATTGTAAAGGACAAAGGGACAAAGTTGATTCATTAATTTCATTTTAAAATATCTCAAAAACGCCCCCTACTTAAAATCAAATTTGTTATATTCCCATTATATCATTTTTTTTGTTTTACGATATAGGTTACCATTTTTCTTTCACTTGAGTGAGATACAATGGTAGTGTCTTTGGTAGTGTCACTCCGGTATAATTTTTGGCATATTATTTCGTGAAATTTTAAACGGATAACCTTTGTAGATACAACAAAATGTGTTATTATTGTTTAGATTAAGTTTAACAAACTAGTCGAGTTGTGTGTTTAAAAAGTCAATGCAAAAAAATATGTAATACATTTTCAAGAAAGAGTATACTTGTATATAGGTAGTTCAAAATATAGAAATAGTTACGAGCCACATCAAGATAAAAGAGAAATTGTGCCAAATAATGTCATATAAGGTTGGTACTAGCACATTGTCATTATAGAGGAAAGATAATTGTTGAAAATCATTAAATGTACCTACCGTATATTCAGAAAATTATCTTTATAAACTCAATGAATGCTTCAACTGTTCAACTATTAAATAGTGGATGAATTCAGTTAAAATCGATAGATAATACGGACATACGCTACAAAAAATATGGCCCATATATATGGCTTTCCTAAATGACCACAGGACACGTGACCTGCTAATTCCTTTTCAGTTGAGCAGATTTATCATGTTTCAGCTTTCCAAACTGTGCATCTAAGGTCGCGCTTTCAATTATCTTTGTCAACGTTTTGACGTAACGTACGGTTAATTGGCTCTGACACTAAGAACGCGCAGTGGAGCTAAGACTCCGTTTATAGTGGAGCAGAGAGCAAAGAGTAGAGCAAACGAGCAAAGCGAAGGAATTAAACTAATGCCGACAAACTAAGACGCGTATAGTGAAGCGGCGGCAAATATGGCATGTTCGCTACCTTTACGAGCAAAGCAGCGAATGCCTTTGAATTTGATTTCTTTGCTTTGATCGATATACGGATTATTGAAAATGGGTACTGAAAAATTAATTAATGAAGTATTTGTGTACCCTCCTTTGTGGGATTAAATAGGCAAGGAGCATCATTTTAGGATGCCATCTCAAGGCCTCATATAAATGATGAAATTCGCCCAGATCTCTTAGTCTCTTATTTATTTCGTGCACACTACAACATCTAACATTTTGCATAATGTACCATGTGTTTACCGAACTACTTTGAAGACATATCAAAAACCTTTTTCGAAGACTATCGCCGCTACTAGCATCTTTCACTGTGCATTCGCATCTTTCATCAATGCTCCGCTCTTCGCTGCTCGTTGCTCTACTGTTTACTCTCATAGTGGAAAGGAGAGCAAACAGTAGAACAACGAGCAGTGAAGAGCAGAGCATTGATGAAAGATGCGAATGCACACAGTGAAAGATGTTAGTAGCGGCGATAGTCTTCGAGAAAGGCTTTCAATTAATCAAAGTAAAATATTATTACATGAACACATCAATATATTACATATAGATACTATAGATATAAACAATGTATATTACAGATAAAATATTTAACGAGGTATTGAGAATCTCTCGTGAAGCGGAGGCCAATACTCATGCCCACATCGGAGACTATGCGCAGTTATAACGCTTGCTGTTAAGAATTCTTTCAATAGCTCATCTTGGCAAAATATATTGGTGGAGTTAAGAATGAGCAGAATAGACGAGAGTATTATAAACTTTATTGCATCCTACCTCTCTAAAAGAGAAATAATCCTGAAGACGGAAGACGCCCAAAAGACAAGACAAACAAATAGCGGTGTCCCACGGGGCTCAGTATTGGGTCCGACACTGACGGGCTGCTAAGGCTTCGCCGACGACGTGGCTATGGTTATAGTCGCCAAAGGGGAGGAGATTCTGATGAACACCGCGAACACTGCACTGCTACGAGTTTCTAACTGGATGGCTAGGAAAAGACTCCAACTTGCACCAGAAAAGACGGAAGCTGTCCTCAACAAAAAGGAAAATATCCCCGATACTCTTTAACGTCCAGGGTATAATAGTGACTCCATCAAATGCAATAAAGTGTCTAAGAGTTAGCAAAAACAACCCAAAAAGCATAAAAGACGGTAACAGCGTTGGCCAGTCTTATGCCAAACATCGGAGGGCCTAGATCATCTAAAAGAAGACTGATGTCATGTGTAATCGATTCTCAGATGCTATATGCCGCTCCAGCGTAGTGTAACCGAAAATAAGAAACTCATAACAAGACTGTCAAGCGTACAGCGCAAAATGACTTATTGCTCTGCATACAGGACCATTTCAACCGAGGGGATAGGACAGGTAGAGCAGAATTTCCTCCAATAGAATTCTTGATACTAGAAAGGCATGAAAAATATACAGGGCTAGATGGAGTGACGGCAAGAGCCAACCTTATGACTAGGTGGCAAAATAAGTGGGAGCAAGGAAGACATGGGCGGTGGACATACAACTTGATACCCGACATCGTGGATTGACAGGCCGTAAGGGGAAATTGACCACCACCTAACACAAGCTCTATCCGGTCGTGGCTGCTTTAGAAAATACTTATGCGACCGCCAGAGGGCGGAAACAGACAACTGCACCTACTGTAGTGAGCAAGCTTAAATCGACAAGGTTAAATTGGAAGTGCGCCTACATGGCAGTAAGAAAGATTATAGAAAGTAAGGAAAGAGATGAGAGGCAGATATAATAAAATCTAACAAACCTAAACGGCTCTCCCACCGAAGTAATGCGCAAACGGTCCCCAGTGGGAAAAGCGAGTCGAAGGGGGAGGGGTTTTAGTCAGTAGGAATCTGACACCCCCGACACTTTCCGTCGGAGTTTCAAGCAAGATTTTCCTCCATTAAAAAAAAAAGATAAAATATATTAATACAGCGTATTGCATCTATCATAGAAATACATAAAATTAATTAAATTAATTAAACCAAATGATGAATGCCTTCAAAGTAGTTCGCTGAAAACGTGGTATAGTTGACTACATACTTGTTATGCGTGTAAAAAATGTCGGCGTCTTAGGCGGTACGGTAAAGATCAAATGCTGTAGTGTGCACGAAATAAATAAAAACTAAAAGTTCTGGGCAAATTTCAACTTCATCCTTGAGTCGGCATCCCAAAATGATGCTGCTTGTCTTTTTAATCCCACAAAGGAGGGCACACGAATACTTAACATTAATTAATTTTTCGGTAACCATTTTCAATAATCCTCTTGAATTTAATCCCATTTTTATCTCGAGCATGGCAGAGAAATCAAATCCAGCTGAATTCGCTGCTTTGTTCGTTCAAGGCAGCGAACATGCCATATGACTCGTTGCTTCACTATGCATGTCTTAACTTGCCGGCATTAGTTCAATTCCTCCGCTTTGCTCGACTGTTTGCTCTGCTGTTTGCTCTCCTCTCCACTATAAACGTAGCCTAAGGCAATGGTTTGTCGCGGTTGAATATCTTGCACCGTATAATGTAAACGCACATTTTTTTTTTTTTTAACGTCGGCCTATTTTCGCTACCAGGGCCTATCACCGACGCCAGGAGACAAGCTACCCCCAACCTGGAAATTTTGCCGAACCTCTTCCCTTAAGAAGAGTAGGGATCTTTTACTTGCCTAACATTTAATAGACAAGGGACCGCCTGCTTTACATCCCCTCCGAAGGATGGTATATCCACTACGTAATCCTCGTCTGAAATGATGTAACTTCCGAGTATACACTGATATACAAGCCTCTAGAAGATGGGACGAGAACGCTGCATTTCCCAAGATGGGAGCCCATCCAAGTACTAACCGCGCTCGACTTTGCTTCAACGGAATATCGACTGATATTCACATTGAAGTCGCCTCTACGCTCGCCCCATAAACGCACATTCTTTCAATATATTTTATCATGTCAGACATAGTGTTGCATTTGGTATTGCGTATTTATTATAGTTCATTATAGTTTTGGATTGTTATAATTATTTTATGAACATTTATCTGTTATTTTTATAACTACGTAATTTACATCAGTTTACCTTGTGCTGAGTAATAGTAATAAGAAACAGAATATTAGCTTAAACAATCTTTTTCTAATTTTGTTCTAGTCCTGTTGTTTGCAATGGCTTCATTTTGATGGATCATTCTCGGAGTAGAACTCGCAACGAAGAGGGATCATGGACATATACATTACAATCGTGCATCGAACAATTTATCAAATAATTTCCGGACGCAAATATGTCATAATGCGCATTTTTAATCGAAAATATGTAGTTGTTAAACGGTTTGCAAATAAACACTGCCTTTGTAAGGGAATATCAACTGGTAACGTGACTGTTTTAACTAGAGTGGTTTTGAATACATCAAAGCCCGACAAAGTTTATACCAAAGGTGTCCGCTTAAACAGGCAATTTATCTCTAATTGTCTTAATGACTGATTATGCTAAATGTTATTTAAACTCATGGTACGTAGGCGAATCTCCTACTGTCTCGTGGGATCTTTAATGATACGGGTATGGAACTGGTATAAGACATTAAGATAATTGTTTTATTGCCGACTGTTTGTATGCGCCGCGCGCCGGCTTATTCCTTTATCGAAATAACCGGCGCTTTTGATATTTGATAAATGGACTTCTCTTATATCTTTTGCGTCTACTATACCAATCTCTTCACCAAGAAACGTTATGGTGATACGTTGTAAATCGTATGGGAAAAAAAGTTATGGCTTAAAAACAAAATGGCGTCAAACAAGGAAATTTTTGATAGATACCAATGTACTTATTACACTTCTAAGACACCTTACCACCCAGATGATTCGCTTCACCTAGCTGCCCGGTGAAGCTGCCTCCCCAAAAAGTTCAAAGGCCCTCTCTGTTTTCTTATGTAAATTGAATTGCGGCAACATTGACTGAACTTTTAATATGTTGTTGATTTCGAGTTAATGATCACAATTTCTCATGGGCCTAACTCCACTATTATCCTCCTCCTCCTCCTATATTATTTAGTGGAATTTATTTCAAAGGCGACAAAGGTGTGGCAAAAAAATTAATGCAACCAATTTGTTCAATTTTTTTTATGTTCTTTTCGAATTTAATATTGAAATAAAAAAAACCATATACAGGTATTTGACTGAGCTCATCTAAGGTATTATTTTCTTGAAAAACAACAAAAATACTTTTTCCAAGTCCGGACCTGGATTGTTGTGTGCGTGATACAAGTACTTATTTAGGATCACTAGTGTATTGGGTAGAAAAATTATGCAACATATGACAAAAAGTTACATATAAAGGCAATTTTGTAGATCACAAACTTACTACAAATGCCTCGCCCACAGTCATCCATATTTCTATTTAATATTTTACGAATTTTAATACTAATTGTGTATTAATAACTCAACATGTGTTTCCAGGTATTTATATTGAATCGTAAAAACGGACTTGTCGCAATTTCTTTTGTACATTGTTATTAAATAAATAATAAAGATGAGTTTCAATACCCATTATACCCTTCGCAAATACGAAAATGAAGAGAACATTGTATTTGATTGGAAATTTTCAAAATCATGTTAGTCATATAATTTTGAACAACTTTCAAATGTCCGTCTGTTTGTCTATCTGCCCCTCTTTCCGTCCGTCCATCCGCCATGCTTCTTTTAAGCTTTTAGCTGAAGAGGAAACATTCGACTCCATTGAAATTCTTACAGTAACTTACTGTTGACTAAAAAATAAAATCGATCTCTGAAAAAAAAAATTATTAACCATTTGAATAAAAAAAAATGTCTTGTTAATTTTTATATTTTGTAGTTGAATTGAAACCGTGCAAAATGTTATTTTGTATTATTATTTATTTACATACTTTACTAATGAACATTCCATAATAACATTCAGTCGTCGAAATATGATTTTCAGCCAAAGGCAGATCTGGACCTTGAGCTTGGGGAGGTAATACAGCCGCGTGCTGAAAATAACAAAAATGTTTTTCCTCGAAAATTAAAATTGATCACAAAAAAAAATTATAAACACAACTAAATAGAATATATACTGAAAAATCTAAAATAAAATAATAAAAATTATGAAATTTTAAAATGAAAGTTGGCGGCTTACAGAATCTGGGGGGGGGGTAATTACCTCGTCCCCCCCATAAATCCGCGCTTGTTTTCAGCAAACATTATATTAAAGGCAGTAACGCCTATGAAAGCAATGAATGGTTTAGTTTTTACGTTGAAGACTAAGGATAACAAGTTCGCGAAGTAAGTTGTTGGATGTATAATTCCCTTTTTTTACTTTACGAATAGAATAGTATATTGTTTAGTCTAGTTTATTCTAGTTTATTATTTGAAGCATTTATATAACGTATAAATATTATTGATTTAACATAACTATAAAGACATGTTAAATGTTTAACTTACAATTAGCACTGAGATGAGAAACTTCCGTTTCGAAATGTAATTTCATTGTATTGATTGGCGGAAGTCTTTTGTAGGAAATTTTGTCTCTACAGAACTGTATTAATAACCTTGTCATACGTTGCGTACCTTTCCAGATATTTAACTGAAAAACTTCGGAAATCCGTATTTTCCATTCAATCATACCACCATCACCTCAATTGTATATTTCGTACGACATACGTAAATGTCACATAGGACCGCACCACCTACCGATTTTCACTGGTTTCGTCCATAATTCAATTACTTGAACAATTTGTGCGTTCTGGTGCACACATCGATTGGCCTATTATTGTCATTAATCATGATGCTATGAAAGAGAAGATACACTCGGTAAGAGTACTGGGTATGCACATGACGTCACTTACTGGAAATTTTTAAATTTTTATCGCTTTACGAAACACAGGGAAATTCAAGACACAGTCACTGTGGATATCATTGAAAAGAATGACTATAAAATTTTGATGAGGCGACGTACTAAAAAAACGAGACCGAAAAATGTGGCAAAGTTGCGCAGCGTCTATATGCAATTATTAGACAAAAATCAGCAAAAATGGATAAGGCAGGTTTCTCGAATAAAACAAATTTATGTTCATACAGTGACTCGTCACTTGTACTCTATATTGAACTTATATGGGGCTAGTACGTCGCCTTAAAGGAGGCAGGAAAGCAAATTAAACTCATATTGTTCAACTCCGTTCTTGTGAATGATATAATCACTAAAAGGAACTTTATAACTAACAACTAGTGTCACAAAATTTTGAAAAAGTAAAATATTCTTATATTATTTTCAGTCAGTCCCAAAACCAAACTTCCGAGGAAGCTGTGTGGATCCTTTTACCTAATCAATTGCTATTACAAGCTCTCGATTAAATGGTAGTTGCGAAACCAGTCCTCACTCGCCCTTGTCCTTCTTGTTAAAGCGATTCATTGAAATATATAGATTCTCTTAGATAGCCTATTGCATAACCCTGTTTGTATTTATTTTTGATTCTAATCAATAAATGGCATTATTCGAACTGTTGCATTTTACTGATTGAATAATTATATTTAAGTCTTATCCTCGAGGGCTTCTTTGCATTAGATCGGAGTCGAGTACCGGGTATCTTCTGACCCCACAAGTCTGAAGCTCAATACCCCGTTCGGCTCACGGAGGCTCGAGAGGGATTTTCCATGAAAGTAAATCTGAGATCTCTAAGCACAAGATCCATTAAATTGTTAGAGTACCCATATTGAGAGAGAAGGCAGTTAGTAATCTAAGGTAAGTACAGCTTTTACCTTTCTCGTTTATCAAACATCTCTTAAATATATCGAACTAGACTGGGAGTGGAAAATATCACATATAATGAAAGAGGGATGTGAGTGGCGCCCGTGATAAATAAATTAGTGTCGCATCCTTCGGACGCTGTGTGTAAGGTTCTTCTATGACGGTAAATTCAGACCAATTCATTGCTTCGTTCTTGGGTTAGGGCGAGTTAAGCGAAAAAATAGTTTCCTAAAATATTATCAATTTTTCTCGCATTTTTGCCCCTATCTTTTGGGTCGACCAACAAAATGGGTTGTAATTTCTTACTATATCCTGAACACTTCGATTACGGTGACATTATTTTATACCTCAAAAAAAAGTTCCAGATCGGCCTGACCGCTACACTAATTGCTTTCAGCAAATGACGCCACTACGGGGGATGTGGTAAGGGGAATTCTGCGCTCCTTTTAATATGACATAGGATCATGATCGTTAATCATATAATTTTCTTCCATTTATCTACTTTTATTAAAACGCGGACGTCACAATAGCACTATTGTAACTCTCTGCAAGAGTATGATATGATATTCGATATTTCGGTATACTTGCACTAAACTTTTTGTACAGTGTGTTGATTTTTTCCTTTTCGAGTTGTAATGCCAAACTTTCAAACCTCTGGAAAACTTACTGTACATACTTGAAAGAGCACACAAATGTAGTAAAGAGCTCAGAAACTTTGGAAAGAGGAAAACAGAATAATTCCTACAGCCCTTAAACTTTCTGCTCCGAATCAATGACTAACTGAATCATTTCGCTAAATTAATGTGATTTTTTCTAAGTTTCAATTTGTTCCTTCTTGACTTTATTGTGATCCGCATGTTAGATAGAAGGTGTAATTAAATGAGGAAGATAGGATTTGAATCTGGAGGCCCGTAAATTAATGAATGCATATTTTCTTGGGAATATAATATAAATATAAAAAGATTTTCTGTTAATTCTATTTATAAAACTTGTACTTCTACCTGTACATTTCTATTCCTTTTCTGAAACTTGGCAACGCTCATAACGATTTGACGATATTCTGATAAAATGAGGATGACCTAGTTAGCAATGAATTTCCTTTGAAATTTTATAATCGTTTTCCAGTTTCAAGCGGTGAAAAATAGAAAAACATGTTATTGATTTTTTGTTTTAATTTGACTACTCAAAAATTGTTATTTTACAGTACTCATTTCGTGATTTTTATTGAGTTACATTTTTTTAACTCCTATTAACCTAGTTAATTTAGGATTCTGTATGAAAGTTTTGGAGGAGTTTTTTCTCTAGCTTCCTTTATGTGTTTTGGGGTGCTAAACACGAATTTCAAAGCCACCTCGCAATTTTTCTGCTTAAAAAGTTGTAAATGAAAATCATGAAAAATCGGGGTTTTCTCGGGTTTTCCCTTGTATTTGATAGAGGTTTCAACTTTTTTGAAAAATTTGTTACACCAGATTAAACTAGAGAGATTTCCTACATTGTTCATATATTTTTTTTCTAAGATGAATAATCTTGGCATGCGAATAAAACGAATTTTGGCGATATACTGAAATTCCGACATCGGAAGGCGAAAACGCGATCCGATCATTATGTATTCATTTCAATCACCAATCTGAAGCTCTTGAGTTACCTTTGTAGTTGTGTTTCGACTACGTTAACATAGTAATTGCACAGTAATTGTACACTTTGCGGTGATTCACTGAACACAACTCGCAGCATGGAAAATATTGTGACCGTTCAAAGTCTGTGTATTAAAATCGGCGTTATCATATACAAATTGAGAGAAGGCTGTTGATTCGATCTCGAAGGGTGGCATCATTATCTCTGATACTTCAAAGCGCACTGCTTCATGAGATGATGAACAAAAAAAACCAGTGACGACAGTATATCAATCAGCTTGCTTCCTTATACAGATATGCTTCCAATCCAATTTACTATGGTGAAAGAAAGAATCCTGGTCTTACCGTAGTAATGATGCAGTGAGCTAGTTCAGTACCCCTTCTTTTTCATTTATCAAAGTCACCTTTTCTTTTTCTCAAAAACAGTGCCTCTGTGAAAATCCTTGTGGCTCCTGGAATGAGTGACTCATTCTCTTTCAAAAACTCGTTTGGAGGAAGATATTGAGTAATTGAGTAAACCTAAAACCAAATGTCTTCAACTACCATCTTCGCGGTAGTCTTGACAATACGACGTCGTTGTTCCTGCCAAGCATCAGTCAAAATCTTGTGACCTGTGCTCATGAAGCAAACAACAGGTACTGTCGTGAGCAAAAAAATAGGACAACTATTTTTTCTAATGTAAATCTGTCTCTATTTGAATATGTAATATGAATTTTGACAAATAACTGACAATGTCACAAAAATTAAAGTTAGATGTACACAACTAGATTTTATCAAAAATACGTTATAAGACTTGTCACATTTTTTTTGCGCACGACAGTACCTTGTTTCCAGTGGTTGAAATAACAATATTTGCCTCCATACTTGTTTAGAAGGTGTGCTTTAACTGTTTTGACTGAAGGACAGTATTTACCTGCTTCTCTAGTCTGTTAATTCTTCTATAGAAAATTGGCATTGCTCTTCATTTTCCTTCAGATAAGAAAAGAAACTTGTATGGTTGCGTCTATGTTAGAGGCAAATGGATCTCTTTTCTGTGTTTTTTTCATATATTTCGAATAATCAGCATCATTAGCAGCAACCAAGTCAGTCACGGGATCTACTCTGTGGAATATGGCCCGCCCATACCCATCATCATGATTTTCATCAAATTGTTTAACATTTTCAAGGACTGTCAAGAAACGAACTGTATACTATATTTCGTTCTTATAGTGTTCGATGAGTTTATTCTGCTTTAAACAGGTGGTGGGATTTCTTCTCCACACAAAAAGTAATGGGTTCGAACCGAAAACTGTTGTACTGCTGAACGTAATTTGGGTTGATTTTCAACGCCCTCAGAAATCTTAGTCAAATGGACTCGTAGAGTTGGAAAACACGGTACGACTTGGTATGCCACGGCACGCACTAACAGGTGTCGTATCAATAGTGTGGTATAATGAATTTACATTGTTTTTACAAGGTACCCTCAAACACGCATAAAACAAAATAAATTCATTATACCCACTAGTGGTACGGCATGTGTTAGTGCGTGCCGTGGCATACTGTGTCGTGTGTTCCGACCTTTAAGGTGTAATATTACTTATGCCGGTAAAACAGTAAAAACTTGTTTGCGTATTAAATATTCGTCAACCCGAATAGGCTATTATAGTTATTATTACCGGCCCTCCCTTATTTAATGCATATGATAATGTTCTTAAAATACTAATTTTTGAAAATAATGGATGGTTAAGATTAAAGAGAATCTCGTGCCATTGATGTAGAGTAAGTACTGCAAAGGGCATAGCAGGATAAGCATGTAAAATCTGCCCCCAAACCAAATTTTGTTTGCTATTAACTGTTTGAAGGGGCTTACCCTAAATATGATTTTCCAAAAATTTCAAGCCTGCACCCGCCTTATTGGAGGTGTGGGTAGGGGGTTGATTTTGGTTTTTTAAAATTTTCTCGGATAGCGTTGCAGGAAAAAATGCAAAAAAATTTGAAGTTGTTACTTACATGTTGGATTATTTACCAAATTTTTTTCATAATTTTTAAATGCAAATATTTGCACACAACTTTTTGACACTTTAAGGAAGAAGGCCACTCTGGATTTTTCATCGTAAATTACTCATTTATCATGGCCTGTTCTCAAATTGTTTTCATATTTTTAAAAAATGTGGAAGATAGTTAAAAAAACGAAAACCTGCATTACCGACCATTCTCTTAAACGCGCCTCACTATCATTTGGACGCATGTCTTGTTAACAAATATACAAGGTGTTTCATTAATAATTGGACATATGCTAACTGGAGAATCCTTAGTCCAAAATATGAAGATTTAACCTGAAACACTTAAATAAAATGTGCCTCCTTTCTGAGATACAGGGTGTCAAAGTTATATTTTTTTTTTTGCAATATCTCAACTACCTCATGACCGATCTTCTCCCAATTTGGTAAGGAAACATTTTTTTAAGGTAAGAAACAATAATTTATGTGTCACATCACGCTAGCCCGTGGAGGGCGCCTCCTGAACTATACCCGATGATGAATATTTTTTCTCTTTTTTTTACGTAGTGGCACTTTTGACTAGAAAATTTCATGCAGGAGTCATTTCTATGTAAAAAAGGTACACTTGCTAGAACTTGATATATTCAACCGTTTTCGAGAAAACTGCCGCATAGATCTTCAAAATTCTTTGATTCTCTGTCAAAATGTCAAACTTTTACGTAAATGACAGAACTAAGACGTCACCAAGGCACACTTTTCAATAAATACAATTCTTCTTTTTCAAATTGGGTTTGTTTTCAACGAATTTTTGAGATCTATGCGGGAGTTTTCTCGAAAACGGCTGGAATTATCAAGTTCTAGCAAGTGTACTATTTTTACGTAGAAATGACTCCTGCATGAGAATTTCTAGTCAAAAGTGCTACTATGTTTCGTAAAAAAAAAGAGAAAAAATATTCATCATCAGGTATAGCTCAGGAGGCGCTCTCCACGGGCTAACGTGATGTGATACATAAATTATTGTTTCTTAGCTTAAAAAATGTTTCCTTACCAAATTGGGAGAAGATCTATAAAGTGGTAGTTGAGATATTGCAAAAAAAAGGAAAAAAAATTACGAAAAGTTTGACACCCTGTATCTCAGAAAGGAGGCACATTTTATCTAAGTGTTTCAGGTTAAATCATCATATTTTGGACTAAGGATTCTCCAGTTAGCGAATGTCCAATTATTAATGAAACACCCTGTATATTTGTTAACAAGACTTGCGTTCAAATGATAGTGAGGCGCGTATAAGAGAATGGTCGGTAATGCAGTTTTTCGTTTTTTAACTATCTTCTACATTTTTTAAAAATATGAAAAAAATTTGAGAATAGGCCTTGATAAATGAGTAATTTATGATGAAAAATCCAGAGTGGCCTTCTTTCTTAAAGTGCCAAAAAATTATGTGCAAAAATTTGCAATTTTTTTTTTGTATGCGAAATTTGCATTTCAAAATTATGAAAAAAATTGGGTAAATAGTCCAACATGTAAGTAACAACTGTAAATTTTTTCGGATTTTTTCATACAACGGTATCCGAGAAAATTTTTAAAAACTAAAATCACAAAACCCCCCACCACTCCTCTAATATGGCGGCTGCAGGCTTGAAATTTTGGGAAAATCATATTTGGGGTAAGCTCCTTCAAACAGTTGATAACAAACAAAATTTTGTTTGGGGCAGACTTTACATGCTTATCCTGCTATGCCCTTTTTGAGCAACGCAAACGTAAAATCGCTTAATATTTAATTTCCTCCAGAACCATGGTTAGGAAAATATATTACTTTAACACAGTTATTTAAATTTATTACCGTGATACATAAGGTGACCTAGGAGTATGAGCCAGTACTTAGCATATAGTTTGCAGATTATAGCCTGAATCAAAATAACACCAAATATACTTCTACATTTTTTACCTAAGGACCCTCCCCTTAGAGCTATCCCTTGACAGTAAATACAAATAAATATCTTGTATTTCTGCTTACATTATTATTAAAACAGTAAATGCTTGTAGAAGGTTATTTGCTCCTAACTTCTCAACTACTGTACCATTTGTAATAAAATTTCGACAGCATGAGTGGTGTCTGCGATTGAAGTAATAGACTTTGAGGCTATTGCAATGTGATGTGATGATACAGACCACGGATAGCCCAGACGACAGAGATCATTTTATAGTGAAACCCACAAAAAGTTGCAAACTGAATAATTTTTTTTTAATGAGTTCGTGAAAGTGTATAGAATAATATCCTAAAAAGTTTACATTCCGCTCGGATGCAGAACATAAAAAAAAGTGAAAATTTTTTTTATCAATTTTTTCAAAATTTTTAAATTAATTCAGGCTAGAAAAAAACAAAAAATACAGGTGGGTAGACCACGTGTTTCTGAACAAAAAGTGTTCTAATAAAATTTATCGCTAAAGCCACGGTTTTTCCGGAAAAAAATAGTGAAGTAACTTTGTCACTCTGCTCGGTCAAGCGCACGGTTAAATGCATACTACGGAACTCTAAAAATTCTTAGCAGTTCTAACAAGTAAAATGGGGCGAGCGTAGAGGCGACTTCAATGTGAATATCAGTCGATATTCCGTTGAAGCAACGTCGAGCGCGGTTAGTACTTGGATGGGCTCCCATCTTGGGAAATACAGCGTTCTCGTCCCACCTTCTAGAGGCTTGTATATCAGTGTATACTCGGAAGTTACGTAATTTCAGACGAGGATTACGTAGTGGATATACCATCCTTCGGAGGGGATGTAAAGCAGGCGGTACCTTGTCTATTAAATGTTAGGCAAGTAAAAGATCCCTACTTTTTTTAAAGGAAGAGGTTCGGCAAAATTTCCAGGTTGGCGGTAGCTCGTCTCCTGGCGTCGGTGATAGGCCCTGGTAGCGGAAATAGGCCGACGTTAAAGAGTTAAAAAAAAAAAACAAGTAAAATAAAGCTATTTTCTCTTTCTGATTACACATTTTTAACATTTTTCTTAGTGACTAAGAGGAAAAATAGTGAATCTGGAGGGAAAATATATAATTATGAACGCATACCCAGACACCATACATAACCGCTGAATCGCTCGCATGAATTTGTACGTGCATTTACTGTTCCGTCCTCAGTCAGTATTTGGCCTTTTTTATTATTTAATTTTTAACTGTTAATTATTTTTCTATAACTGTAACTCTAACTATGTACCGCTAACTTTAAGTAAAAATAAAATACACTTCGCTGTCGTTCATTTTGGCTCACCCTGTAGCTTTCCGCGCTAACAAAAAGAGATTTTTTTGTGATACCTAACCATTAATTCGCTGTTCAACCTCGTGTCACCGCAGACAAGTGTCTTGTATCGCAAAAATAATAATTATTAACTACCCGCTTTGTGTTCCATTTTCTTGGAAGTGAACATTTGATCCTAGAATACTACATTGATTGCTGGATTCCCTATCTGGAGGCCTCCGGAAGCTGGTAACTGGATTCGGAGAGGATTTAAGGTAGGATCCATACAAATCTCTTTTTCTATACCGCGACAGTCCACTATCTCTCTCGCTCTCATTATTATTATAATTTTATTTTAATAAACATAAACTTTTTTACCACCGCCCAAGTTAGCGGATTGATCTCAGTTCGCTAACATTTTTTGGCCTTTCTAGCCAAGGATTACGTTTTTTTGGCTCTTCTAGCATTTTAATTTTAGGCATATATTGTTTTTTGCATTATTAAACTAACGTCAACATTCAAATTTAGTTTTTTCATTTTATTTTAAATTATATTACATTAAAATTCTTTACATTTATTACCATTATCAGTTCCACGTTATTTGCTGTATTTTTTAAGAAAACCTTTGTGACCATAAGTGTATTTTGTTTCGGCTTAAAGTTACATTATTAAATTAGCATAATTTCCTTAACATCGAATCTCGTCATTTTATTTGTATTTAAGTACGATTTAGAATTATCAAGGCATCGCGTAAAATATAAAGTTTATACCGATAGCGGCTCGAACAAATTCCCGGGCTCTTATCAGTGGGGTCAGTTTTTGTGGCGCTACAAATAATAAATACCTTTTATTTCGTATTTACCTTTGAATATATTTTATCACATAAATTTCTTACTATGGAGGACAAATTAAAGAAACTGTGTGCTTTTCGACAAAATGAGATAGCCAAAATGCATGAATTGTATAATATTGCACAAATGGCAATTGATAGTCAGGCTTCACGTCGATCCTTTAAAGTTCGTTACGAAGTTATAGGGCAGATTAAAAAAGAGTTTGATAAAAATCATAATTCCATTCTCTCACTGTTAGCTGTTAGAGACGGATCTGATTTGGGAGTTGAGGCCCAAACTCGTGAATCATTTGACAGTGAATACTTTGATATTAAAGTAATTTATTTCGATTTATTTGAAAATACAGAAAATTCTGTAAACAATGACGCTCAAGCGACCGTTATTAACAATGTTTCGCATGTTCATTTACCTCGAGTTGAATTGCCTAAATTTAAGGGGGATTTGAAAAATTTTCCACCATTCATAGATATGTACAATTCTATGGTACATAATAATAAAAATTTAAATGACGTTGATAAATTCAACTACTTACTTTCCGCTTTAACCGGCCCTCCGCTTAATATCGTAAAATGCGTTCCTATGACTGCCGAGAATTATACAATTGCTTATGACCGTTTGGTGCAACGATATTCGAATAAACGTTTACTCACTACTGCCCATTGGGCAGAAATTGAAAATACTAAAAAATTACATTCGGAAAATTCCCAGGCATTGAGATATTTGTTAGACATTTTTCAAGAAAATTTATCCGCATTTTGAAAAATTTAGGACTCCCCGTAGAACACTGGGACTTTATCTTGGCGCATATGCTCTTGAACCGACTTGATACAACAACCATATCACGTTTTGAATTACATTATAGTTCTAATGAACTACCCACTTTTAAAAATTTGATGGACTTTTTCGAAAGTCATTGTAATGCTCTAGAAACTTTAAACTTTTCTGCTCCGCATAATAAAACAACAAAGGCATTAGCCTCATCCATTCGGACATCTAGTTCGTCATTTTTTGCCAATACTAATAATAATGTAGTTTGCCCTATATGCAAAAAGGGTCACGTACTATATAAATGTCAGGAATTTCTTAAAAAATCCCCTCTGGATAGATATCATTTTTCAAAACAGAATCGATTGTGTGTAAATTGTTTGTCGCATACTTTTAAAACTTGCAATTCTACATCTACCTGTCGCAAATGTCAACAGAGACATCATACTTTGTTGCATTTTGAAAATACCGATACTCATATTCCGGCTGTCCCAGTTGACACGCCTACACAACAGATAGCTAGTACCTCATTTAATGATGGGACAGCAGTTGCCACTGCTTCCACACACTCTTTCTCAGGTTTTACACCACAAACTACCCCCGTCTTACTTTCAACCGCCTTAATAGAAATATCCGATAAATATGGTAATTTTCATAAATGTAGGGCACTTATAGACTCAGGTTCCCAAACCAGTTTTATTTCGCAAAAGTGTGTTCATCGATTAGGCTTAACACATTTTAATACATCCTTATCAATTCAAGGCTTGGGTCCCATGCATACCTTCACTAGTTCTAGTGGAGTGTCTCTTAAAATCCGCCCGGTTGGGAAGTCAACGCCTTGTTTAGATTTGTTAGCTATAGTACTTCCGAAAATTTGTAATGAGTTGCCCACTATTAGTTTTCCTTACGAGACTTGGTCTCATATTAAATATTTGCAATTAGCCGATCCTACTTTTAATATACCGGGGGCGATTGATATTTTACTTGGAGCTGACGTCTTTATTAGTATCCTCGAAACTGGTCGAATCGTTGGAAATGTCGATCATCCTATAGCCTTGAATACAATATTTGGTTATGTTTTAATGGAAAGATTACCTATCACAGCTTTAACAGTGATTAAATCTTTTTTCTGTTCTCTTTCTGCAACCCCTGTAGAATATGTTCTAAAAAAATTTTGGGAGGTTGAAACTGTCCCGGAAGTCAATTCTCTGTCTCCAGACGATACACTCTGCGAACAAAAATTTGTAACAACCTTTTCTCGAAATGAAATGGGTAGGTTTATTGTCTCCCTTCCTTTTCGTAGTGATGAACCCATTTTTCCCAATTCTCGTAATTTAGCTCTAAAATATTTTCTTTCTCTGGAGCGTAGACTACGTACAGATCCCGCTTTATATAAACAGTATTCAGATTTTATGCAAGAATATTTAGATCTTGGCCACATGGAGCTTCTGGTATCTCCTTCCGATTCTCAAAAAAGTTTTTATATTCCGCATCACTGTGTTCTTAAACCTTCAAGCAGTACTACGAAACTACGAGTAGTATTTAATGCTTCCGCTAAAATTCCACCTTACTCTTCACTTAATGACACTCTTTTAACCGGTCCCAAGTTACAAAGAGATATCGTCACCATTTTGTTAAATTTTCGGCTTCATAAAGTTGTATTCACCGCAGATATCAAACAAATGTACAGACAGATTTTAATTAATTCCGCTCATACAGATTATCAGAGAATATTGTGGCGCTTCACGTCTGATGGTCCTGTACAAGAATTTCGTTTGAAAACCGTTACTTACGGTATTTCTTCGGCCCCTTACCTTGCTATACGTACTTTATTGCAGTTAGCTGAGGAGGGAAAGTCTGATTTTCCTTCAGCTGCTGACATTATTAATTTTGATACTTATATCGATGATGTAGTGACTGGAAGCCCATCGCTGGAAAATGCTCGTCATTTAAAAAATGAACTAGTCGAACTTTTAAAGACAGGTGGTTTCGAGCTAAGAAAGTGGGCTAGTAATGACCCTAATTTATTAAATGATTTGCCTGCCTCTCACTTGCCTAGCAGTCCCCTTTCTTTGGACGACGAGTGTATTTTAAAAATCTTAGGTTTACACTGGTATCCAGCTTTGGATACATTTTCATACAACGTAGAACCTGTAGAAAGATCATGTACTAAACGTCATATCTTATCAGAGTTGGCCAGAATCTTCGACCCACTAGGTTTTTTAGCTCCCATTACATTCTTTACTAAATATCTTATTCAGTTATTGTGGTCTTTAGGTGTAGATTGGGATGAAACACCGCCAGATGATGTGCTCTCTCTTTGGTCACGATTCAAATCTGAACTTCCTCTGTTGTCTCGTGTTGCCATTCCTCGTCATTTACGCATACTTGGCAGCTTATCTTGTGAAGCGCATGGTTTTTGTGACGCATCCATGAAAGGCTACGGTGCAGTAGTGTATTCTAAACTACTTGATGAAAACGGCGGGATTACTACCTTTTTAGTTTGTGCGAAGTCTAAGATAGCTCCGCTGCGCCGCATTTCCATACCGCGTCTTGAACTTTGTGGTGCTGTACTCCTTGCCGATCTGTTCTCTTTTGTTTTACGTACGTACCACGGTAAGATACATTTTAGTAAGATTAGTGCCTGGACTGATTCCACTATTACTTTATCATGGATAAAGTCCTCTCCACACAGGTGGAAAACATTTGTCAGTAATCGTGTTACTTTTATACAGGACAAAATCGCACCCGAAAATTGGTTTCACATTTCGTCTGGTGATAATCCTGCAGATCTCGCCTCTAGAGGTTTATTTCTATCTGAGTTACTTAATAATCCCTTATGGTGGGCTTGACCTACAAGCCTCCTGGCCCCCTCCTGGCCCCCTTAGTAAAATACAACGCGTGGTCGCGTATGTTCAACGCTTTCTATTCAATATAAAAAATCCCGCTATTAAAAAAAATTCTCATTTTTCATTTCATGAACTACATCAAGCTCTATTAACGTTAGTTAAACGTACCCAACATTTGGCATTTTCTGATATTTTAAATCAAATCAAAGTTGGGAAACCGCTTCCTAAACCTTTTCGAAAATTAAGTGTTTTTGTAGATGATCACGGTATTATGAGAGTAGGAGGTCGCTTACACCATTCCACATTGTCTTACGACAAAAAACACCCTGCTTTGTTGCCACGTTCTGGTCGTCTTACGGAATTAATAATTGAATATTTTCATAAAAAATATTTACACGCTGGTTTACAATCTGTTCAATTTTTGATTATGCAACAATTTTGGATAATGTCCTCAAAAAGAGCGATACGCGGCGTTTTATCTAAGTGCCATACTTGTTGGCGACTTAATCCTCTCCCCTGTAATGGGAAATCTACCATCCGCATGTATCTCACAGGTCAAACCATTTTTACATACTGGTTTGGACTTTGGTGGTCCATTTCAGATTACTTTGGGAAAACGACGAGGTACTAAGTCCCAGAAGGCCTACTTATGTCTATTTGTTTGCTGTGCCACAAAGGCTTTACACCTAGAGCTTGTATCCGACTTGACAACTAATGCATTTATTGCCGCATTACGACGGTTTATTGCTCGTCGGGGACGGTGCAATCATCTTTATAGCGACTGTGGCACTAATTTTGTAGGTGCTTATAATCAGCTTTCCCCACTTTTAAAATCCGCTGCGGAATCTGAAGGCATTGAATGGCATTTTAATCCCCCTTCCGGTCCGCATTTCGGGGGGCTTTGGGAAGCGGGAATTAAGTCGGTTAAGACACACTTAAACTGAATTATTGGCCAACAAATTCTGACATATGAGGAATTATATACAGTGCTTGTTCAAATTGAAGCATTTTTAAATTCGCGTCCCTTAACTCCATTAAGCTCAGATCCCAATGATCTATCCGTTTTAACGCCTGGTCATTTTTTAACAATTGAGCCACTAACTGCTCTACCTGAAGCTGACTTGACTGAGGTGCCCGTGGGACGTTTAACTCGCTGGCAAATGCTACAACGTTTACACCAGGATTTTTGGTCTCGGTGGCATTCCGAGTATCTACATACACTGCTTCAAAAAAGTAAGTGGACTTCTTCCTCTAATTCTGTTATACCGGGATCCATGGTTTTGATAAAAAATTCCCAAGCTCGCCCTTTACAATGGCAACTGAGTCGCATTGATTCTGTACATCCTGGTGCAGACGGAGTTGTTCGCGTTGCCACTGTGCGTACAGCTAATGGACTCCTAAAGCGTCCTGTTGTTAAATTGTGCTTATTGCCCTATTCTAAATCGTAAAATACGTTGTATTTTAGGTGGGCGGTATGTTCCGTCCTCAGTCAGTATTTGGCCTTTTTTATTATTTAATTTTTAACTGTTAATTATTTTTCTATAACTGTAACTCTAACTATGTACCGCTAACTTTAAGTAAAAATAAAATACACTCCGCTGTCGTTCATTTTGGCTCACCCTGTAGCTTTCCGCGCTAACAAAAAGAGATTTTTTTGTGATACCTAACCATTAATTCGCTGTTCAACCTCGTGTAACCGCAGACAAGTGTCTTGTATCGCAAAAATAATTATTATTAACTACCCGCTTTGTGTTCCATTTTCTTGGAAGTGAACATTTGATCCTAGAACACTACATTGATTGCTGGATTCCCTATCTGGAGGCCTCCGGAAGCTGGTAACTGGATTCGGAGAGGATTTAAGGTAGGATCCATACAAATCTCTTTTTCTATACCGCGACAGTCCACTATCTCTCTCGCTCTCATTATTATTATAATTTTATTTTAATAAACATAAACTTTTTTACCACCGCCCAAGTTAGCGGATTGATCTCAGTTCGCTAACATTTACTGTATTGTATTTATTACATATTCACCTATCCACATTTCAGCTATATCCATTGAATTCCTTATACATTTGTTAATGTATTGAAAAAGTTCCAGAATTTGTATTCAAAGATATTTTCATAGTTATAAGGATAAGATCGTGACAATCGCAATTTCTTATCATGATATGATTAATCATATTTTCAAAAAAATGCATAAAAGTAAACGAATTTGTGTTTAAACATTTGAAAAGTATACATTTTTTCCGAAATAGTGATATTTTATTTTTTCCAATGGGTCAATTTCTCGACAAGTTACAGCCTCCAATATATGTGTTTATCAAGAAAATCATCAAGCAATTAAATTAACATGATTTGAGATGTACTTTTTTTTAATCCTCGTTACTACAACTTAATAAACCATAATAATCATGAAGTGTACATACTTTTTAACAGTTCTCAATGAAGAAAGAATTTTTTTGAAGAGCTTTTATTTTGTCTATATTTTTTTATTGCTTCGATTGAGTTCGGGCGTAATAATATATATATAAGCATATTTTTCCCATCAACTCTTTGCTTGTATTGTTTGAAACAAAGAAGCATCAGAAAGCTACAATTTCCATATTTTAAATGAGTCAACACACATATAGATTGAACAAATTCTGATTTAGTGACATGTAATTCGATGCGTCGGTGTCACAGTCATGCATATTCAAGCGCGTGCACGCATGGATCTCGCTCCGAGTTATAACGTTGCACTTTTCTTTTTTTTGGCGAAAACCGTAGCTTTAACTATAAATTTTGTTAGGACATCTTTTGTTCATAGATACGTGATCTACCCATCGGTATTTTTTTTATTTTTTTCTAGCTTGATTTTATTTCAAAATTTTGAAAAAATGGATGAAAACAAATTTTTTTGTCACTTTTTTTTTATGTTCTGCACCCGAGCGAAATGTAAACTTTTCAGGATATTATTCTACACACTTTTACGAACTCATTAAAAAAAGTTTACAGTTTGCAATTTTTTGTGGGTAAATACCTTCGTCGACTGGGCTAGGACTGGTTATTTCAGTGATGTCACGTAACTACTTATTTAGCAGCTCACACGCACGTTGTAGTGAACAATGTAAATATGTTGAACATGCTTGAAGATTTCGACAGAAGAGCGTATATCGTTAATCAATAAAAATTTTCCGGAATTGCGGTTCAACGACGTAGAACTTTCCTGCACAATCTGTGAAAAAACGCTTTCTTGTTGAAGCAATTTGCACGTTATGAAACATATTTCATCTGAAAATCATAAAAAGCGTATATGGTACAATTCTTTAGCCGGGAAATAGTGTTAAGAAGCAGATGTCATCGAGCTACGTCTTTATAAAAATTATTTTGAATTACACCTCCTCCAAGTTTAAACTCCAATGGGATCTGTTACACGCATTGATCACGTGGATTTGTTACTATCTTCCTCTCCCAGCTAAGGTATAGATATAATGACAGTGAACGAAGTTTCAACATAGAGTTAATAGAAGTGATGGCCGAGTCTAATATATCGTAACTGGACAACTATCTTTTGGACAGTTTTTGCAAAAGTGTGTTAATGGTCAATACAAAAACATTCAAACGTCAGCAGAATCAATATAAAGAAAATATTATTTTACTTTGTGTGACACTAAGAGAGCAAATGTGATAGACAGTGAAATAGAGGAGGATTATTCAATGTATGGCCATTTGATTACATCTTAATGTCCCTTTGCACAATGGTCCATCATCGCCCATCGCTATGATCGGCTACTGTTCGAGACATTGCTACTCACCACAAGCTGACCCATCTTCAAGTATCGCTGTAGCTGAGGATGGGATTGGACGTCGAAACAGCCATATAATGGGCTTATTTTGATATGCTTTTATAAATGATGGGCCAACGTGTGGGCACGCGTCAGCCACCACCCGCCACGTTCCATTGTGTAGAGGGGCTTCTAAAGTACTAGACGTTACTAATTCAAAAATTGTAGCCGATTTGGTGTAATCACTAATCAAGTTTGAAAAATATGACCTATATTTAGATAGATTTTTGTTGTTAAGTACCGACGTGGTTGGTTAAAAGAGGATGGCTAAAAAAAATTGAAAAACTGCACAAACTATAAATAGTATTAAAATCTACCGGAGTTTAACTTGGAAAACATATACAGTGTGTCCCACTTAAGACTAGCCCCGAAATTTTTTTATTTTGTGAACCGATTTTTGCTTTTTTTCTTTAATACGTAAATCTCGCAAAAATGCATTAGAAACATATTCTATTAATTCCGGAACTCAAAGCCACGGCCAACTACGACCATTGTTTAAGCGCGAAATATTGGGAAGTACTATTAGGGATTTTTTTTTAGAATATTGGAATGGATTCTTATTCACGACTGTGTATATACCTATTGTACCAATTTTTGTCGTGATAGTAATGCAGAGTGGCCCAAAACATTAAAAATAAGTTTTTAAAATAACGACATTTAAAGTAAAAGACCACATTACTCTGTATTATTTGAATTATTTATTGATAAAATTATTATTATTATTATTATTATTATTATTATTTAAATTTTCATTTATTTCGAAACTTTATAAACAATTACCACCTGTAAAAAAATTTAGAGTTTTAGATTTGTAAGAATCTGAGCGGTTTGTTGTTATTAAAACTCAACAGGCGTGGAAAAAAAAACATGTTAGTTGAAAAATGGGTATCACTGACACTGTTTAACTAATAATTTCAATGTTTTTGGGCCATCCTGTATTACTATTACGACAAAAATTGGTACAACAGGTATATAGGTGGTCCCGAATAAGAATCCGTTCCAATATTCTAAAAAAAACTCTAATAGTACTTCTCAATATTTTGCACTTAAACAATGGTCGTAGTTGGCCGTGGTTTTGAATTCAGGAATTAATAGAACATATTTCTAATGCCTTTTTGCGAGATCTACATATTAAAAAAAATATAATCAAAAATCTGTTCATAAATAAAAATTTTACGGGGGTGGTTGATCCTTAAGTGGGACACACTGTATATTGACATGTTTTCTATCGAAATTGTGTATTATTTTGAACTCTCATCTATAACAGTGTATCCGTCAATCGGTTCAAGCTTTTAATAATAAAATAGGATTCTTCAGTCCAGTCAATCTTGGAATATAATTAATTTTTAGGACTCTACGAACATATGAAAAAATTATTTTAGTCTTTATTCTTTTACTGACTTCCAATTTTATTGATTATCCGTATCATCCAAATACCAACTAAGTAATAAACCTACAATTTAAAACTGTTGAATAGATTATTAATGGCTAGCACGTCAAACAAATATAATATATCTAACCATGTTTAATGCAGTAACTCTTTATTCAAAATGCTGTAATACAGGACAGGTAGCATCACTTTCTACTAGGTACATTAAAGTAAGGTAATCACTACCACTAAAATCATTTAAAATCAGCACTACATAGTGAAAAACTAATAAAAGTAAAGCGAAGCATTAATACAAAATATTTTTCATAAATGTGGTTGATGAGTATTATGTATATTTCTCTAGAGCTCGAGAGAATGAAACGGAAGGAAAGCTTCGTTTAAAATAGGCTAACATGTTTAATTCAAATGATATTCCTACGACTTATATGGGATAATAGTTTTTTTTCGCTCAAAATCTAAAGTGTTTGCTTACAGCTTTAGTAAGTTTTCTTCATAGAATTTAAGGAACACTAACGTATAACCTATTAAAATGAAAAAATAAGTTCAAAAATATTCACTCTGTATTTTGTACCAATATGAATTTATTTGTTAGGCAACAAACACTTTTTAAGGGACTTCACAAAATTTCAAAAAGGAAATTATCAATTCGCTCTTTAATCCAGTAACCTTGTCATCAAAGAAAGGGTTACCTGACGTTAAATCAGGTATATATGCTTTTTTAATATGTTAAATCCAAGTTTACGACCTCGGCAGACCTTCGGGTCTTGGTCAAAAATCCAAAAAACCGCGAGATTTTCGTTTTTTTTTTAGTTTTTGTCGATTTTGACAACTAAGACCTAATTGGTAAAAATAATTTAATATTTCTTAAAAGTAGACTAAATTTGCTACAAATTGGTATCAGAGGGCACTCAGTAGATCAAATAATATCCGAGATACAGCTGTTCAAAGTTTTGCAAAATTTTTATTTTTCGACATTTTTGACAATTATTAACTTAAAATGAAATACGTACTACTACTATAACTAGGTTCAGAAAATTTATTTTACCCCAAACCCAAGCCCCAAATTAGGCTAGAGGGGGCCAAAATATGCCCCATCCCCCAATATATGGTACTATTACAGTGAACAGATCAGAAATGAGGAAGGAATATTTAAAAAATATATAAAAAAGACAGTTATAAACAGATCTTATACTTTTTAAACAACTTTAGCTCTCTTGTACGATCCGGGAGTGTCGTCCGTCTCGCTGTTCTCTCTTATCTCCTTTTCTTCTTCTTCTTGAGCCCAGATGAGATTATCCAACGCCTCGTCGTATGATTCTTCTTCGAGGTCTGGGAAGTGTATATTTATACTTAAATCAGAAGCATTCTAACATGACTGTCCACTGCAATGCGTGCAAACCGTAGAACATTTTAATCCAGATTTTTGCAGCTGCATGATATTGTGGTGATCGCTGGTGAAGACATAGATCTTCTAGTCATTCTCACTGGCATTACAAAGAAACACACAATCTTTTTCCAAAAATGTGGGAGAGGGATGCGACTTATTCAAACGCCCCCTCGAAATACAAGTCTCCTGAAGTCTTTCTATTTCTGTATGCCTTCAGTGGATGTAACTCTACATCGGCACTGTTCGGGCAAGGAGAAATTAAGTTATTTGCTATAATAAAAAAACATCCAGACCTTGAGGATAAGATTCCTGTATTTTATAAATCATATGCCACACTTGAGCAAATTGCCCAAGTAGGCGAGGCGAACATGGTTGCTCTATATGGAGGCAAACATTTAAGCCAGAATCTAAATGATTAGCGCTTCCAGTTGTTTGCGAGGGCTGTAGCAAAAATTAATTTCAATCTTGCTAGATTGCCTCCAACATGCTGCACGATTTCACTCCCTGCGGACGTACCACCAGGTAAAAATAACAATTATAAATATTACTTCTTTAATATTACAATTTTTAATATCAGGTGCAGAAGTGGCTGGGTGTGGACAGATTTCACTCCCAAAATAATGTCCAAGGATGCAGCACCGCAACAACTCTTGCAGTCGATATCATGCAGCTGCAAGAGGGACTGTGACAATGCGTGTAGTTGCAAGAAATCTGGATTAAAATGTTCGACGGTTTGCAAGTATTGCAGTGGACAGTCATGCGATAATGCTTCTGATTTAAGTATAGATATGCACTCCCCAGACCTCGAAGAAGAATGAGATGACGAGGCGTTGGAGAATCTCTTCTGTGCCCAAGAAGAAGAAAAGGAGATAAGACAGAACAGCGACATAGACGAGACGGACGACACTCGTGGACCGTCCAAGAGAGCTAAAGTTTTTTTTTATATATTTTTTTGAATATTCTTTCGTCTTTTCTGATCCATTCACTATAATGGTACTATATGTTGGGGGGAGGGGGCATTTTTTGGCCCCCTCTGACTCCATTTGGGGCTTGGGCTCGGGTAAAATGAATCTGAACCTAGTTATAGTAGTAGTACGTATTTCACAGATTTTTAAGGTAAAAATTGTTAAAAATGTCGAAAAATGAAAATTTTTGCAAAACTTTGAACAGCTGTTATCTTGGATACTATTTGATCTACAGTCAGATCTTTGAGTCCGATCTGGTACTAATTTGTAGCAAATTTAGTCTACTTTTAAAATTTTTTTATTATTTTTACCAAGGAAGCAGGTGTGTCAAAATCGACAAAAACAAAAAAAAACAAAAATCTCGCAGTTTTTTTGATTTTTTACCAAGACCCGGAGGTCTGCCGAGGTCGTAAACTTGGATTTAACATTAATTTGTTATCCTATACAACATATTAAAAAATAAAATAAATAAAATAAATGAAATAAATGAAATAAATGAAATAAATGAAATAAATGAAATAAATGAAATAAATGAAATAAATGAAATAAATGAAATAAATGAAATAAATGAAATAAATGAAATAAATGAAATAAATGAAATAAATGAAATAAATGAAATAAATGAAATAAATGAAATAAATGAAATAAATGAAATAAATGAAATAAATGAAATAAAGGAAATAAAGGAAATAAAGGAAATAAAGGAAATAAACGAAATAAACGAAATAAACGAAATAAACGACATAAAGGAAATAAATGAAATAAATGAAATAAATGAAATAAATGAAATAAATGAAACAAATGAAACAAATGAAACAAATAAAACAAATAAAACAAATAAAACAAATAAAGCAAATAAAACAAATAAAACAAATAAAATAAATAAAATAAATAAAATAAATAAAATAAATAAAATTAAATAAATTAAATAAATTAAATAAATTAAATAAATTAAATAAATTAAATAAATTAAATAAATTAAATAAATTAAATAAATTAAATCAATTAAATGAAATAAATGAAATAAATGAAATAAATGAAATAAATGAAATAAATTAAAAATAAATAAAACAAATAAAACAAATAAAACAAATAAAACAAATAAAACAAATAAAACAAATAAAACAAATAAAACAAATAAAACAAATAAAACAAATAAAACAAATAAAACAAATAAAACAAATAAAACAAATAAAACAAATAAAACAAATAAAACAAATAAAATAAATAAAATAAATAAAATAAATAAAATAAATAAAATAAATAAAATAAATAAAATAAATAAAATAAATAAAATAAATAAAATAAATAAAATAAATAAAATAAATAAAATAAATAAAATAAAATAAGTAAAATAAGTAAAATAACTAAAATGAATAAAATGAATGAAATGAATGAAATGAATGAAATGAATGAAATGAATGAAATGAATGAAATGAATGAAATGAATGAAATGAATGAAATGAATGAAATGAATGAAATGAATGAAATGAATGAAATGAATGAAATGAATGAAATGAATGAAATGAATGAAATGAATGAAATGAATGAAATGAATGAAATGAATGAAATGAATGAAATGAATGAAATGAATGAAATGAATGAAATGAATGAAATGAATGAAATGAATGAAATGAATGAAATGAATGAAATGAATGAAATGAATGAAATGAATGAAATGAATGAAATGAATGAAATGAATGAAATGAATGAAATGAATGAAATGAATGAAATGAATGAAATGAATGAAATGAATGAAATGAATGAAATGAATGAAATGAATGAAATGAATGAAATGAATGAAATGAATGAAATGAATGAAATGAATGAAATGAATGAAATGAATGAAATGAATGAAATGAATGAAATGAATGAAATGAATGAAATGAATGAAATGAATGAAATGAATGAAATGAATGAAATGAATGAAATGAATGAAATAAATGAAATAAATGAAATAAATGAAATAAATGAAATAAATGAAATGAATAAAATGAATAAAATGAATAAAATGAATAAAATGAATAAAATGAATAAAATGAATAAAATGAATAAAATGAATGAATAAAATGAATGAATAAAATGAATAAAATGAACAAAATGAATAAAATGATAAAATGAATAAAATGAATAAAATGAATAAAATGAATAAAACGAATAAAACGAATAAAACGAATAAAACGAATAAAACGAATAAAACGAATAAAACGAATAAAAGAATAAAATGAATAAAATGAATAAAATGAATAAAATGAATAAAATGAATAAAATGAATAAAATGAATAAAACGAATAAAACGAATAAAACGAATAAAACGAATAAAACGAATAAAACGAATAAAACGAATAAAACGAATAAAACGAATAAAACGAATAAAACGAATAAAACGAATAAAACGAATAAAACGAATAAAACGAATAAAACGAATAAAACGAATAAAACGAATAAAACGAATAAAACGAATAAAACGAATAAAACGAATAAAACGAATAAAACGAATAAAACGAATAAAACGAATAAAACGAATAAAACGAATAAAACGAATAAAACGAATAAAACGAATAAAACGAATAAAACGAATAAAACGAATAAAACGAATAAAACGAATAAAACGAATAAAACGAATAAAACGAATAAAACGAATAAAACGAATAAAACGAATAAAACGAATAAAACGAATAAAACGAATAAAACGAATAAAACGAATAAAACGAATAAAACGAATAAAACGAATAAAACGAATAAAACGAATAAAACGAATAAAACGAATAAAACGAATAAAACGAATAAAACGAATAAAATGAATAAAATGAATAAAATGAATAAAATGAATAAAATGAATAAAATGAATAAAATGAATAAAATGAATAAAATGAATAAAACGAATAAAACGAATAAAACGAATAAAGCGAATAAAACAAATGAAACAAATGAAACAAATGAAACAAATGAAACAAATGAAACAAATGAAACAAATGAAATAAATGAAATAAATGAAATAAATAAAATAAATAAAATAAATAAAATAAATAAAATAAATAAAATAAATAAAATAAATAAAATAAATAAAATAAATAAAATAAATAAATAAAAATGCCTTTATTTAACCTGGCGGGGTGTCAGCTCACAAAGCTGCTATAAATGCTGCTATAAATGCCAAAAGCATTGATTTGACGTCAGGTAGGGTGTATAAAGTTACTGTATTACTTCGCATGTATGTTTTTTTTAACATTTTTTATTTATTTTTTTCCTGTTTGGTCAAACATTACTCTGGATTGGTTTCAGCGATTTCTATTTATATCTTTCTCAAACTGTAAGGTATGGCTAGGCGGTAGTCTCATATTAATTTCATCAAGCTACCTACGTCTAGTGTCAGGCGAGCAAAAATTGGAAATATATTTTTTAAATAGAGGTTATGCTGAATGCGCCAGCGATAAAAAAATTAATTTTGTGATAAAAAATTCAAATTTCGTCGGAATTACATTAAATTTGGTAATTAGGTATTTTAGCTGATGCCGATCCGATGTCAAGTGTTAAGAATTCAAAATGGCGAATCCAATATGGATACGATAATTGCAAAATGTTTGCAGTTTACAAGAAATTCGTGTCGATGTTGATTTCAGGATTTTCTGATCGAGCCTAACGTTAAAGCTTAAATAAGGAGGCTACTGAAAAGGGTGAAAAAAATATTGAATCGCCTTCAAAAGAGATAATGAAATAAAATTTCACCGTTGCCCAGTTAATTGAACTTTCTTACCTGTACGTACCACTAGAATGTTGCATTAGCATATAGGACACTATGTAATAGTTTAACTCCAGGAGGATAAAACAATGATTATTATGTTTCTTTCTCAGTTTAATGACCTGTTGCTATAACAAGAGTCCTCCAGCCAACTGTAAGGGCTCTAGAAAACCTGTTGATTTATAAGTTTCATTGCAAATGATAACCAAAACTTAATTATATATGTTATGTACTAAATTTCTTATTAGTATTTTGGCACTTCTCTAACTTAATTCTACTTCAAAATGTTTGAGCAAAAGTAAATTCCTTTGAGAACCTTTTGGTAATTAACAAAATTAGTTAATTAAACGAAACTTTCCTTGTGACTGAAATCTCTATTGTATCATGTGTTAAAAATAAACTCTTTTTCTAACTATTAATAGATGTTTTTAAATATCCGTGTAAATGATAATAACGCATAAGCGTGAAACAATAATTTATCATATTTGGGATTGAAGTTCAGCTTTCGTAAATTAACTCGATTTTGTTAAATTCACCCAGACAGACCACAGCGCAGAGTTTAAACACATGATACAATTATTAAGCTAAAAAGGTATTGCAAGCGGTACTACTGTGTTCGTACCATGACGTTCTCGTCGCCATGGAAGGCTAATCTCTGCAACCGTTGGTTTTTTACTTTTTGGTCCCATCAGGGGAACAGTTTGACTAGCTAAACTTCCACTGATATCATCCGTCCCCGTGCTTGCTAAAAGACAAGCTTATTTCAGAATGATTCAAGATAGTGGATAGATAAACTCAAATTCCACTGAATCCATATGTAGTGCTAAAATTCATGTTGCATTTAATATGTAGTTACATTTTGATGGTACACGTTCCATTGAGCATATGAAATTTGACTGTTCACTATCAGGCCAGTCTTCAAGTCACAAAAATTTCAGAAATTCAAAAATAATTCCAACTCGAACGAGGCTCGGAACCCTCCTTCAGGGGGGAAAGTCACGAAAAGATGTTTTTTTGCGATTTTTGGCTTTCCCGTTGAATTAACGATAGAAATAGTTTTGTATTAAAGCTTACAAAATTCTCTAAAAAACTGGTCGTATACAATTTTATTGCTGGATGCATATTTTTGTCAGTTATTAGAGTTCAAAGGGCATAACAGGATAAGCATCATCTGTTAGCTGCCTCCGCACCAATCTGGTTGAGATTTTGAACACAAGTTGATAGTAGTGTTAGATGAAATTTCTCAAAATATTATTTTTGGAAAACCATTTTTAAGGGAGTTATGGGGGTAAAAAAAAAAAAGATTTTTTTTTCTCAAGAATGGTTAAACCGATTTTCATGAAAAAATTATGTTAAGGTTTTCGATGACACAAACGTAGAAAAAATTATTGAGTCCATTTGTCGGAAAGAAGTGTTGAAAAATTTTTTTCGGGGATGTTCTCTCAAATCCTTTTTAATAAATGTTTATATGCCCCTTTAAAACATATTCAATTTTCAAAGCGATCGGAAGGGCAGAACGTATTCAAAATTGATAATCATGGGTGTACGCGGGCAGCGCAGTTCATTACTACATCTTACCACGGTCACTGGCTGTCATTATACCCCTACCGTTCAAATCAGTATCGAACTTCAAGGGGTGTGGTGCAGATATTTATAAATTTTCTGACATCAATTGTTGAGTCAAGCAAAATCTAGTTTGAAAATCTGAACATTTTGCAAAGATGACGTCTGTAGTCAGCCTACGAAAGAACTGTAGTTTTCAAAGTCCACTACGAGGAGGTTGCAGTGCCTCTCTCTAGTCAGGGTTCCTGTTTATTGTGAGTATTCTTGCCTCTCATTAGTCGTAAGTCCTCTTGCCTCTCACGAATCAGGTTACTTTATATTGATGAGATTTCTCTTAGTCTTCATTGCTATCGTCCTTAATTACAGGAATAATAGTATTCTGAGTAAAAGCTGTCGCTGAGAATTTCAGCTGGCTTCAGAACCTTCGACAGATATCTCGCGTGGGACAGATAGTATCCACTGCAGCAACATGCGAGCAGCAACCAACAGCTCTATTTCAGTTGGTGCAATTGTATACTGCCTATCCCATGCAAGGTACTTGTCGAAAGTTCTGAGCCAGTAGAAATTCTCAGCGATATTTTTACTCGGAATAATAATATTCCTGTAATTGAAGATGATAGCAATGACGACTAAAAAATTTCTCATCAATAGACTTGAGACTTATTTATGGAATACGTCGCAACCAGAGAATGACTCATAAATTAAAAGAAATAAATTGGCTAAACATGAAAAATAGACGACTTCATCACTCAGCATGTCTCTTTCATAACATATTAATACATAAATCCCCAGTTTACTTATATCAGAAAATGAAATTTAGGACAGATGTCCATACACTAAATCTTAGATTTAAAGGTCTTCTAACTCCACCAATCCATAGAACATCTCATAATTTTTTTTTTTATTTTAAAAAAAAATTTCAACACCTTTTTCCGACAAATGAACTGAATAATGTTTTCCTATATTTGTGCCATCAAAAGCCATAACATATATTTTTTTCATGAAAATCGGTTTATCCGTTCTTAAGAAATTTTTTTTCCATTTTTCTTTTTACCCCATAACTCCCATAAAAATGGCTTTCCAGAAATAATATTTTGAGAAAGAGTATGAGCGGGTAGCAATGTAAAAAGTGCCCCTGCACCTACCGAACTAAAATGGCTTCCATAAGATGTCTCGTATGCTGACTGTCTTGTGTACAAAGTTTTAAGCTCATGGACTCTGTGTGGGGCGGAAAAAAAAATTACCCCTAAATGTTTTATTTTTTTTCTCACCTCCTATTTGACGGATCGCTTTGTAATTTGGCACAAATAATATTAGTGTTAGGAGAGTTTATTTTAAAATATTACCCTTCTATGATGATTTTATGTATTAAAAAAAAATTAATATATTTTTTCAATGGCCTGAAGGGTGACTACCCTGTTTGACCCTATTATCATATTTTGATATAATATGTATTTAAACTATAACTGTAACACATAACAGTTATAGTTTTATTAATGCGGTTGAACAGGATAAAAATAAATAAAAATTATTTGAATTTGCAATATTACGAGTATATTATTTAATATTTAGATAGGTAATCATATAATTCATTCAGACAAGAGTAACTGAGTGATGCAGAAATTGGACACATATTACGAGCGAAGGAGAAAGGAACCCGACCAGAATGAAAGGATGCCTCAAACAAAGGAGTAGGATTGAAGGCTTTGTGGTCGCAATGGGATTCACTTAGACCATTAGATGGGCTGTTGTTATTATTATTACATACGAACATCTATAAGACTTATTTTATTAACCATTAGGAACATGATAACTCATAAAAAATAAAAAACAAAATTATTTTTCCAAGTCACTCTCCTCATCTAACTATGTCAGTAAAGAAAGTTTTATTGGTTGATTCGATTATAGTACCTCCAATTTTTTTTACATATTATACATTGTTACTGTTTTTGAGTTTTAAATTAAGTGAGCTGATTTTGCTCTCAGAACTATTGCTATCAGTTGTAGAACTTTCCATTTCGTGCATAACACTAACTACTATCTAAGTTTTTTAAAAAGGGAAAAATTAGGTATTAGGTACAATACCAATAACATAAGAAAACCACGAGTACGATACACACTTAAAATTCCAGAGATAAGATACTATATATGAGAACGTAACAGTATGAGATGGAGCTTGTAAGACAGATGCGGCTGCGGCAGAGCGGGAGCGTGAGTAGCCAGCGGTCCGGCAGCCAATTGAAAAATGACTTATTTTGTATTTTTTGTACCTCTTCAACTGTCACAGCACGCACTTTTTTTTTGTGCACTGTTAAGCTAGTCCAATCAGCCAGAAACCAGCACGCACTTCTGACCGCGGGGTGTCTTTAAAGGCAGCTTCTACTTCGAGGGCACGCACCAAAGCCTCGCTAATACTTTGATGAGATATTCTAAGAATTCGTCTGACCTCTTCGGCCCTGATGCCATCTAAACTCCCCAGGCTCCCACGGCTAGTTGTTCCTGAAATTCTCTTGGTGCACTTGGATATGCCAAGGTGTGTCAGTCTCTCTATCGCAGCTTCGAATTCTTGTAAGCTTTCTACAACCTTTTGTGTCCTTAATATTAGTTGAGCCTGGTACACTTGGGCAAGGTGTTGGTCGCCATATCTAAGTCTAATGCAGCTTCCAAGACTTTAAAGTCCCATTGTTTCTCCACCGAGATGGTCTGAAGTAACTCTGCGGATTGGCCCCTTAACGCCAAAACTAATGCCATAGCCTTTTCCTCATTATCCCAGTTATTCGCAATTGCAGCCGCCTTCAAATTGTCTCTTGTACGTTGTCCATGAGCTTTGGCCGTCAAATGAAGGAGGTTTTAAATGGGGACCTGATGATACTACCAGCTGGCCTCCTTTCTCTCTCAATTGTCGTTTAAGGCGCTCCACTTCTCCTTCGACCTCACTCATCTTTTCTTTGATGTCGCTTACTTGCCCTTTGACTTGATTGACTTCTGTTTTGACTACACCTACTTTATCTTCGACCTTGTTTATTTCTTCTTTGATTTCGTTAGTGATTGAATTCATAGCGTTTTAATTGATTTTCATTTGATTGCTCAGGATTTTCCTCAGTTCTTCCTGGCATCTTTATTGTTCCTCTTTTTCTTCTTGGCGTGGTCTTTCTTGTTCTTCTTTCTCCTCTTGACGCTTTATTTCCAGGTCTTCCATTATTTCCTTCAATTCGTGTCTTTCTTCTTGACGTCGCTTTTCTTGTTCTTCTTTTCCTTTGCGATGTCTTATCTGAAGTGAAATAACTAAACATGAAAGAATTATATGATTACCTATCTAAATATTAATAATATACTCGTCATATTGCAAGTTCAGATAATTTTTATTTATTTTTATCCTGTTCCACCGCATTAATAAAACTGTAACGGTTATATGTTATAGTTATAGTTTAAATACATATTATATCAAAATATGGTAATAGTATCAAACAGGGTAGTCACCCTTAAGGCCATTGAAAAAATATATTAATTTTTTTTAATGCATAAAATCATCGTAGAAGAGTAATATTTTTTAAAATAAACTATCCTAACACTAATATTATTTGTGAGAAATTACAAAGCTATCCGTAAAATAGGAGGTGAGAAAAAAAACATTTAGGGGTAAATTATTTTTTTTCCCACCCCATGCAGAGTCTATGAGCTTAAAACTTTGTACACAAGACAGTCAGCATACGAGACATCTTATGGAAGCCGTTTTAGTTCGGTAGATGCGGGGGCACTTTTTATATTGCTACCCGCTTATACTCTTTCATCTAATACTACTATCAACTGGTGCTCAAAATCTTGACCCGATTGGTGCGGGGACAGCTGACACATGCTTTTCCTGGTATGCCTTTTTCAGCTAAGTTGCGGGGTCTTCAAATGTTCCAAGTAGTTTCGTCTATGAAATTTAGTTTAATACAAGCTGTAATAAATTTATAAAAATAAAAATTAAATAAACAGACCAGATTATATTCATGACTGTTTTATTTAATCATGTCGTCGTCTCATCCGTGCTACACGATGTTCTGCACATGATTCATTTGGAATTGTTGGTTATAGTCTCAGCTTCCACGGCACAAGAAACGTACCCCATCGAACACCTCAAATATAAAAAGTGAAAATTGTTGGAAAACATGCAAAAAAATATGTTATGCCTGCCAGATTAGTAAGAATTTATTAATTGCTATTTTTAATGAATTTTTGAAATTAGCGCAATTACAGGATTTATGGAAAATAATGTATCATTTTTGAGAAAATTTGTTTGTTTGACAATTTTTAATAATTAACATCTCACAGATCTTCTGTTAAAAGTTATTTATTTCATGAAGGTACACTTCATAACACATCCTTATTTTTTAATTTAAAACTTGTCTGCATGAAATTTTTTGTTAATTACTTTATCATATTTAATTTCGAATTCACTGCATCCATGTATGAGATAGATGTCAGGTTCAACCGCTGGCATTTTACAACACCTCCTTTTTTTTAATGAAATTTATGATCTCTATGCATACGAATTGGTCTATCATCGAAAAAAATGTTTTTACTATGTCGGACCTAGTTTATAAGCGCCTCGGTTACGTTTTTCAATTAAAAAATGTGGTATGACCGTTGCCAACTACAAAAATGTTTCATTTTTCTAATTCTAAATTAAAAGATCCCTTTTATATTTAAGTAGATTTCTTATCGAAAAAATGTTTTTATGACACTGACTTAATTTGTAATCGTCGTGATTACGTTTTTATTCAAGAAAATGAGGTATGACCGTTGCCAACTGATTTTTTTTTGTATTAACTTTCAAAGTTAAAATAAATATTTTACCAAAAAAAAAAAAATAGATTTTCAACTTTGCTCTCTGTGTATGAATGGTCTTTTGTTTGTTAAAATGAACTTAAATTAATATAGCCTTGTAAGTGGTACACATTCTCATAATACCAGAAATAATGGTCACATTAAAATAAATTATATAAAACTGAACAAAAATTATTACGGGCCATTATTTTTTAATAAACTACCAAAGACAATTATAAATCTAGATTTTAAGCAATTCAAACAAAAGACATAAATAGAAGGAATTCTTACAGAAAATGCATTTTATAATTTTGATAAATTCTTAAATGTCGACGTAAATTATTAATTTTAATTTATTATGATAGTGTATCTTTGTATATGTAACCACGCACGTATATTTTTTCTTTGTAATTATGCACCTGTTCTCTGTTAATATTTTATGTTTTATATTATGATTTATATATATCTCAATGTATGTATTTACCAATTTTTTTATTTTAAACATTGTATATTATACTGACGTGTCTGATTGTGTAATTACACTGAAAAGGCAAATAAAGAATTTGAATTTGAATGTCATGCCCAATTTTTTAAAGCGCCGAGGTATGATCTCAGTCGTATGCAAGTATTGTATTGAAAAAAAAAATCATGAAATACGAAGCAAAATTTTAAACTGATAATAACATTTGTTATGTTTCATATAAAATTTTACAAACTTAAAATATTTTTTTTATTTACTCACATCAAAAAACTACTTTAATAGCAGGACAATTGACAAAAGTTAAGGAACACATTCATAATTATAATGATTTCAAATAAAACAAATTTAAGTTTATTTTTCATATTTATTTGTAAACACTTGCTTAACAGTAAAATTAAAAACATACAAAAGACATCATATTTCAGACAATAATAGTAATTAATCATTGTCGCATTCCGAATCATAAATGATTGTCGGTATTTTTACTTCATCCTATTCTGAATCACTGCATTATTCTTCCTCTACAAAAATATCCAACTCGTTTTGGAAATGCTCTCCAATACCATAATGGTTTGTGTTGATTTTCGTCAATACACCAAGCACACTCTTCTGGAGAAAGAATAATGCAGTGACGTTTTGCCACATACTGCGCATTCAAAATTAAATCTGACAAAGTAAACAAAATATTTTCGATGACAGACCAACTTTTATGAATAAAAGAAATATCAACCTTCAATTTAACAAAAGAACAAAAGAGGTGTTATGAAATGTACTTTTATTAAAATAATTAAATGCTAAAAAAATATATTTTAGGTATTAATTAACAAAAATTTTCAGCCACACAAGTTTTAATATACAGGGGAGATCTCAAACTTCAATTCAAAATAAAAATCAAGAAGGTGTTATGAAGTGTACTTTTATGAAAAAAAAATAATTTATAAGAAAAGGTCTGTCAGATATTAATGAACAAAAATTGTCAAGCAGACAAATCCTTTCAAAAATGATTCATTATTTATCATAAATTATGTAAATTTCAAGCAGGTGTTTTGAAAAATAAATTCATTTATTCAGCTAATTTCAAAAATTCTTTAAAAATAGAGTTTTATAAATTTTTACTAGTCTGGGGGGCGTAACAAGTTTTTTAAATGTTTTCCAACCGTTTTCACCTTTTAAATTTGAAGTGTTCGATGGGGTACCTTTTCGTGCCACAAGAGCTGAGAATATTATGTATGTATATTTCCATTGTTATTTTCAATTTATGGTCCCTCAGTATTTACAGTTCTATTACTATTATCATCATTGTCATCTTTATCATCATAATCGAAAGCTAAACTTAGTGCGTAATATATACGTAAATGATATAAAAATTGAGATTTTTAAAAAGTGCAAAATCGACATTATATTAAAAAAACCGTAGCATTTTTCATATCGTATAGATGCCAAATAATCCCCTGTATCTTCCTATGCAGGGTCGGCACCGCTTTACCAAACAATCTGTATATATATCTGAGAAAATGGCCGATAAATTGTTGCCTTGCTTCCTTTTTTAATAAAATACATTTATTCGACTAATTGTTTACAAATTAAATTATAGGTATTGTACAGTACATATTCTATTATACCTTAAATCCTCTTGTATACCTATGCACTTTCGCTGATTTAGGAGATTTTTCTTATAGCGCTAAAATTATATCATAACGTACTTTTAACATTGTTTAGATTTATAAATCTAACATTAATATAGTTATACTTCAAGCACAATAATACATTCACTGAAGAAAAAGCACACAATAGGTAAGCATCATTAAATATTATATTTACTTACAAACCAATAAAACAGAAATTACTTTTGCCTACATTTATTTTCTCAGCATTATTACTTGTACCATGCTAAACTATCATTAAACTATTGTGCAATAGCCAAATAATTTTGACTACGGAAGTTATAGTCCGAGAGTCCGCGACATAATTGTACCCTCGGGATGAAAAAATTATATATGAAATAGAATCATATAGAAAATATGAAATCGCTGGCCACTCAAAGCATAACCGACTTAGTGGTGCATTGCTTACGGTGTTATTAGACGGAGAGCTGGCGGCCGCGGAGGTACTACGATATTACCTCCGGCTGGAATTTTGAGAAGTAGTTGGGATGACTATTAGAAAGTGCCATCTGCAAGGATTTTGTTCAAAACTCCTGCAAAGGACACGTCAGACGACTCAAAAATGAAAAAAATTTTGCTCAAAAAATGATCATACCTCCGGCTGAAAATTTGCACATTACCTAACATAACATAAACATAAACATAAACACACCACAGATAGTAGACAACCCCCAAATCCAAAGCCAAGGCTGCCCGGAAGGGGGTTACACATTCGGAAAAACGCAGACATACATCCACACCCACCGGTCAATACCGGGGCTGGGGGTCGAACCCAGAGCGCGGTAGCGAGTCGATCAGCGTATTCGCCACTCAATACGCCTTAACCGATTGAGCTACCGTGCCTGTTTGAAGGTCATAGATAACGTATGTAAATCGTCAGACGCCTAGGTTGCTGCCAAAGGACAGACGCCCTCAAAGTTGTCATTTTTTTTTCAAAATTATCCCTTATCTCCATCTGACGTTTTAACATATTGCAACAGAGACCATTCTAAGCACAAATCAAAATCGTCAGACGAAAATGCCACTGCGAAGTCACCTTACAACGTTCACAAAGTTCCAGCCCGCCTGAGAGGTATACTTTTTTTCGAAAATTTATTTTCGTTATCTCCGTCTGACATTTTTACATATTATCCTAGAAACAATTTTAAATACATATGTAAATCGTCAGAAGAAAATACCGCTGCAAAATCCCCCTGAAATATCGCGAAATTCCAGCCTAAATTACTGAATATTGTTTCAACATCTTTTAAATTTAATGAAATACTGGTTGAGTTTCCATTCATTATAAAAGAAAGTCAATTCAAGGGAAAAGTTTCTAGCACATATACATAAAAAGTAAAGGATGTTCCATGCGAATAAAATAAAAATGTTAATCTTGTTATACTATCAAAAATCAATATGCAAGAGGTTTTAAGCAAGTATTATTTTTTATCAAAGAGGAAAGATGTAGTTATATTGTTACTTAGTACAATGAGTAGTTCATTTAACACATTCTGAATGTAAAGTAAGCGATGATTATTAAGTGGTCGATGATTATTAAATAAATTCCATAGATTTTTTTTGTTCGCTTTGTAAATTTATTTAAGAAAAAAGATACTAATATTATTACTGAATTGAGACAAAAAAAAGTTATTTCATTTTAATCTTCGGAATAATTATCAATATCACTGTTCATCATTTTTATCGATGGCAACCTTACAGCACAAAAATATTTGAATTTGTTACGTGAACAAATTATTCCGGCCGTTCGAACTTTGGGCACTGACCTCGAAGAGATTTGGCACCAGCAGGATGGTTGTCCTGCTCAAAACGCGATAGTGATACGTAGATTCCTAGACACTACATTTCACGATCGCGTTATAAGTGGAACAAGCACATATGTATTTAAAATTGTCTCTAGGAAAATATGTAAAAAAGTCAGACGGAGGTAACGAAAATAAATTTTCGAAAAAAAGTATACCTCTCAGGCGGGCTGGAACTTTGTGAACGTTGTAGGGGGACTTCGCAGCGGCATTTTCGTCTGACGATTTTAATTTGTGCTTAGAATGGTCTCTGTTGGAATATGTTAAAACGTCAGACGGAGGTAAGGAAAAAAAATTAAAAAAAAAAAATGACAACTTTGGCAGCGACCTAGGCGTCTGACGATTTACATATGTTATCTGTGACCTTCAAACAGGTAATGTGCAAATTTTCAGCCGGAGGTATGATCATTTTTTGAGCAAAAATTTTTTCATTTTTGAGTCGTCTGACGTGTCCTTTGCAGGGGTTTTGAGCAAAATCCTTGCAGATGAAACTTCCTGATGGTCCCCACAACCACTTCTCAAAATTCCAGCCGGAGGTAATATCGTAGTACCTCCGCGGCCACCAGCTCTTAGTCTATAAGCTTGCTTGCGACCACGAGGTCTTACGTTCGAATCCTGGCTAGGGTATGGATGTGTAGTGGCGTTTTTCACGTGTTGCCGAGACGGTGGCAGTGAGCTAGACTGCGGTTGCGTGAGAGACAACACGGCTAGTCGCTCTCCTCTTCTGTTTTCGAGTCTCAGCTGCGGCAGATGGCAATGTCGCAGGGAACGGATGTTGTGTTGTTGTCTATGTGTACGTGTCTTAGTTGAGTGGTGAAATAGCCTACGGCTAAACTACGCCAGGACGTAAGGCGTTAAAAAAAATCTTGTTTGGCTAACCCCATTTTACTGGAAGCACTGGGCAAACCGCTTCAAAGGGATTTTCAACATTTCACTACCCTCATAGAACAGTACCTCCATTTCTTCTAATTTGAACCTTCTTATAACCAAAAGTATTGGTCTGCCAGGACGGAAATTACCGTGTGTGTATTAGGGCGGTCCTTATTTATACTTGAGGAAAAAAATATTTTCGAATTTAGTTTGGGCCACCCCCCACGGTTTCAATTGCTAAAAAAATAATGTGGGTGAAATTTGAGCGAAATTGGATACGGGGAAAACGTGCTAAATTTAATATTTCTTGAAATTCCCTACATTGTTATATTTGGTTTTTCTAAGTAAACAATAGGTATAATTGACATCCTGAAGATAATTTATACTAGTTTAGGAAGAGGAAAGCGAATTCTAAACACTACCCATGAAAATGTTGACATTAAAATTCCCTAATCCTTTTAGGATTAAGGAATTTTAATTGGTGGTCGCTCACAAGGCCCTAGTTTTAAGATCTATTTCCTCGAATTTTGTCTCTGCAGTAGGGTTGAGTTTCTACCTGAACGGCATAAACCTTAATCCTCACTGTAATTTTAGCCGACCTGTATGGCAATAAGTGCGTCAAAGCATTTTAGTACCTCATTATCAGTGAAAAGAGCAGCACGCAGCGCAATGTCCCGCCAAATTAATTTGCGTGGTCGTGATAGTGTTTATTTGCTCGGTAATTTTTTAAACGAGATTACTGGAAGTAAACTACCTTCTGATAAAACCAAGTTTTGAGTGTACTTTTTTTAACTTAAGAGACGTGAAGCTGAAGCCAGACTTGTAATACAAGAAGAATGGAGAACGCTTCAATAAAGGTGTAAGAAGCAGACGAACTTTCAAAAACAGAAAGAGGCAAATTTTGTAGCAAAGTTTGATGACTTACTTCTTCGACATAGCCCACGAAAACGCGCTTGAGACGATGACTATCTAGGAAGATAGGCAATTTTTAGTTCAACAATGGGAAAAACGTCGACCAGGATTTATGTACGGTATAGATTATGAATTAGAAAGCAGAGAAAGAAGAGCTGAAAACGAGCACGAGAAGCTTCAGAAAGAAGAGAACGCAAGATACGAGAACTTGAAGAAGCAAGTAAGTACCAAAATTAATAGTATATAGTGTGACCCATCTCAAGTGGAAACACCTTCGTAACTCAATTATTGGTCATCCAATTTCAACCAAATTTGGATCGGTATCAAAGATCTTTAATATTTATTTTTTTGAGTAAAACAAAACTTATTTCAGTCAGTCAGTCAAATTTTTAAGGCCGAGAATTTTCTTTAAACGCTTTCAACAGTATTGGGCTAAGATTAACAAACATTATTTTAAGTTCAGATTTGAAGACGGATATGTTCTTCCATTTTTATATGATACAAAAGACATTTGTGATATCTGCTCTGGAAAATCTGCTTTGCTGGAAAATCTGCTCTGGAGAATCCGCAAAAGCAGCCTCGAGAAGATTATAGAGAATTTTTGGAGTTGTCCAGAAACAGTTGCCTTCGCATTCTTCGATTCAAAATTGTCAGAGGAATCCAAAGTGAAAATGGTTGAAGCCCTAGGTGAGAAAGAGGATCTGGAAGAAAAAACATTGGATGTGGAAGAAGAATCATCGGATGTGGAAGAAAAGCCATTAAATATAGAAGAAGAATCATCATATAGTAAAAGTATCAAGCGAATAGAGATAGACGAAAATGAAATTCCAAAGTTTGTGGAGAACACATTTATTGAAAATTTTGTTACTATCGAAACCCGAAAGTTTTTCAAACGATTTCACATAAATGATGACTTTCTTGAAACGCACCCTTCAACTTGGTCTAAAAACGATAGTTTTAACAAAGGGTTGGATATTGTTTAAAAAATCAAAGTTGTTAATTATACAGCAGAGCGGGGTGTTAAGTTAATGACAGATTACAATAATGTAATAACAAAAGATGAGGAACAAAAACAATTCGCCTTGCAAGTTGTAAAAGATTATAGAACACGATTTCCCGATTTTGAAAAGGAGACCTTATCCCAAAAATTATAATCAAATTAAGGACTTTTCATAAATAAAGTGATTTTAAGTATGTATATTATTTATTTTCAGTCACTACTAACTCGATTGTCAGTAGCAAGCTTTGAAAAAATAAATATCGAAATTTATTAGAATTTGTTTGAATCTCCCGGAATCAAGGGTTGGGTGGCACGTTTTCTCGTTATCCGATTGAGTTCAGATTTTGCACAGAACATTTTTTTAAACATTGAAACCAATCTAGGGGGTGGCCCGCAAAAAAACATAAAGTCGAAAAATAAGGACCGCCCTAGTGTGTATGGTATGTTTTTTTATCATCTCCCTGTTTATAAAGCAGTGGCAGATGTGTACGACTATCATCCCACTCAAAAAAAAAGTTTCAGTGATTCTTATATTCCTTGTGAATATGTTCATCCTTTTTTCATATCGTTGTGGTCTCTTTATGAGGATCAAATCGTACATTTTATACAATACTTAATGCTTTATTCTATGCCGTTCTGAAGACTGTGGGTGACATTTAGACAACAATAATAATCTTGAGCCTCATTGCTGCATAGAAGATCTGAAGAAGAAGAAAGTGACAGAACTGGAAAACGATAGAAGACATGTGATGAAGTGTATTCATTCACAGTAGGTGCGATACGTTCTTATTATTACTTTAATAATAATAAGATATTAAAAATGGGGAGTCTCAAGTCAGACGTAAAAGAGACCAGACGTCTTTTACCAGCCCCTTTTTATGTGCCATCACTTAAGCTGAACACAAAGTGTAAAAGATATAATTTTAAGTTGTCAAGTAAGTGGTTAACGATTTTGTCTAGTGATTAATTTCGTACATAATCCAGAACTACATAGTGTTTTTGGTTTATGCAGTAAAGCAAATCAAAAAGGGAAAGGAATAGAAGGGAAGAGAGGTAAATCATGTATCACAGATAAGTGTTGTCAATCTTTAACTTTTTATTTGTATCTGTATTAATAAGAGTATGTTTTGTGATATAGCATATTTTTTTTGCGTTATAAATGTTATAATGCTGATTCAAAAAAACTCAAACAATTTTCTTAGAAAATAATCTGAGAAGTGTTTATACATCCAAACCCTTGAAAATATCGACCGCTGTCACCATAAATTTACGGTAGGGCAGAAGATTGTTAAAGTGTGGCCATGATATTCATGTGTAAGCAAAACTACATTTCTTTATTATTATTAAAATTACTCAAACGAATTTAATTTGAGATAAATAAAAAATAATCAATAATGCAATGTTTTTCAAGTGTGGCCATAATATAAATTTCTTATGTAAATCTTCAAGTACATTATTTCATTAAAAATATGTTTTTCCAACTAAGCGGAAGGCAATAATTTCCTATTGAATTTTAATTTTTGCTATATACACTTTATTTACTATTACAGCTAGACAGTAGACACCCTAAAGGGGTCTACTCACGACCTAACTTGCTGGAGCCAACATTGTTGACACGCTTTGAAAAGTACTGAAATTCCAGCGCACTAGCTCACTTTTACGAATTGGCATGACAATACGGAAGAAATGAAAATACGTACTCGAGAAGAGGCATACCACGGCAACATTGGAGATAAACTGAAGGAAGAAGAGAAAGTAAAAAATGAACGAATCAAATTAATACAAGGAGACCCTTCAATAAGCCACCATCCAAGGAATAGCTGCTAGAAATCACGGTAGAGGAAGAAGAAATACTTCACCTGGAACAGACAAAGTAAACAATGAATTAATGCACTATAGAGCGAAAAGGACAAAGGAGCAACCCTTAGAACTCATCACCGGAGCAAGGCTGGAAACGTTCATATGGTTTTTCCCAAGGAAATGGTATCTACACACAAGAATAATGGACTGAAAACTGAACATAGGAACGAAAGATCACATTCTAGTAGGCAGAAAAGCGGGGTAGCGGGTCAGAAGCCGGGGATAAAACAGAGGAAAATACAGACCATGAAATATACTATATGGGAAACTGGAAATACGTAAACGAAGAACAAAACCCTGGAATAACGGCAAGAAAAACGGGTGTACCATGTATGCTCTACCGGAATCAGAAACGGAAGAAATTGTAGACTCACAAGAGGTAGAAGTCTAGAAGCAAAAATACAAAAAAAGGAGTTTAAACGCTCCTTCACGACACAATGCGGCAACGCATCTCATCCCATCCCGCATTCCTCTACCATGCGTCACGTGGCTCTCGCTGCTAGCAACAAGCATGACCCTAATCCAACCCAGCGTGGACGTAGCTGGCCCAGCGGTATATCTTGGGAATGGCAGCAATGCCTATCGCACGCTGGTAAATCAATCAATCAGTCAATCAATCAATAGTATTAATATTTAAAAATAAATAGCTTGTATTTCTGCTTACATCATTGTTGTTGATATACTAACGTAATCAAACTTGGATTAATAGTTTACGAAAGAAATGAATGGTTTCTTTGAATGTTAATTGCTAAATACCCAAAATAATGTTTTTTAATAATATTATTAATAATTTCAATTTAATTTTTTATATTCCGATATTCTAAAAATATAAAATAATTTCGTATCATTTTATATTATACCTCGGTTATTATTGAATATAGTGGAGTAAAAATAAAATTTGAATGGAATTCTCTGGGTACAGCAATTTTATTGTTTTAATTTGTTTTAAGTATAATAACAAGTGCTGTGAGCAGCACTTATAATATTCCCACATTTTCTAAATTATATTAATTAAAAAAATATTTTTGAAGTGTTTTTTTGTAATTAAACAACATAATACTCCTACACATCTGCCACTGCTTCACAGACAGGGAGATGAGGCTGATGAAAAAATAAGTCTGTCATGCATATGCTGCAATTTCCACCCCGGCAGACAAATATTTTTGTTTATGAGAAGGTTCAAACTCAAAAACAAAATGAAGATGATATTTGATGCGAATAGCGATATACTGAAAATACTACTTCTTTAAAGTGGCCTGCTGAGTACTTCCGGTAAAATGAAGTTAGCTAGACCAAATATTAAAAGGACAGATATTTTTTTCGGCAGAAAATAATTAGGAAGATTTCATATTTTTCATATGATTCCATTTCACATATATTTTTTTTATAGTGATCGTTTATGAGGATACAATTTTGTCGTAGACTCTTCGCCTATTGTTATTAGTAGCCACTACTATCAATCACCAGTCTCCAACTTTTCGTGGATGATTTTTCTTCAGTAATTAGAAACACAAGCGAAGATTCACAACCAGCCAGTTCAGTACACTTTCCTAAATGAAAATGTATGAATGATGATTGTACTTACGAGATGATTTAGCAGTGAATGTAATTGGGCTATCCCATTCTTCTTTGCTAGATTTTGGTTCTGTATCGTCTTCATTTAGAACCTCACTTATGTAATCTAATGAAAGAAATAATGATTGCTACCGGTGGAAACAAAGGTCTATGAGGAAATTAATAAACACTTACCGTGACAAAATTGTTTGGCACTGCCATTCTGTTGAAATTCTGGAAAACTGACGTGGTTCTGTTTTCCATCCTGCAATAGAACCAATATTTAAACAAAATACTTCCATATCTCCGAACTATTAATTCTACAGAAATAATTTTAAAAAATGTCCCTACTTTATAAAGTTTCTAGCCCCGGAGTTTTAGTCAATATATCGCTTCTACCAGGAATTAATTACTGTACAGCTGAAAATTTGCAGGATTGTAATTTTGGTCCAGGAAAACACGTACCAAAAAGTCCCCACTCTCCCCCGTCAGCTTCCCTGTTTTAGCGGAGGAACAAGGGCCTAAGTCGCAGAAATTGCAAAGTTGGCTACAAAGTGCATCAGAAAGGTTGGTACTGGTCCGATTTGGGTCGAAATGATCATAAGAGCTTCGGAGAAGCATATACGTTCGCATTTCAGATGTTTCATGCATATTTTGTTCATAATTTTCCGTTCTAGATCTGTCAAATTTTCAAAAATTGAAATAATTCCGAAATTGCACCATTGCAGATAACTGAAGACTCAGGAGAACGTACCCGAATAAACATTCCTCTTCATACTTTGGACTTTACATTGATATGTCTACATTCTCTGTAGCGTCACCCGTTACGGAGCTACGCCACTCCGAGTGTCGCCGCACGGCGCGGCGGCCGCGCCTGTCATACGCTCGGTGGAACTACCCCGGCTGCGTTTATTACGATTTCCTATTTATACATCATTGATGCTTTATAAGATATATTGAATGAAATTTAACTTGTCAGACTCAGAAAACGGTATTTGCACTATTCATGATACAAACGGTACTTTCAATCCGCATGACGCATCTTCGGCATTTAAATACAGACTATTAGACATCTAGGCAAGCGGCTACGTCTACGTCTCCCTATGCGATAGATTAATTCTAATTAATTAATCTTAATTAATTTTGAAGCCTATAATAGAGACCCTAGTAAGTTATTTTTTTTTGCATTTTGCTCTAGAATTAATAGATCTTTCAGAAAATGTAATAGAAATAAAAATGTTAAATGAGCCCATTGCTATTTCCTGAGCGACAGACACTGCCCTAAGTTATTTACAACACAGCGTGTTGTCGATAATCCACCAACTGTAGCCGATGTCGAAAACTTCTGGAAAGGAATCTACGAAACGACACGTCCGTCCGATAGCAACACTCCAGCAATAGCACACTTCGAGGCTCTCTGTCACAGAACCTTTGAAGGGCCAGAAGAAGTGTGCGCGGCAATCAGTCCGGAGGAAGTCCAGCAAGCTCTTGTTGGCACCAAGAACTTCGCTGCCCCGGGTCCAGACGGCATAAACAACTGGTGGTGGAAAAAATTTCCTTCCACTCACCGTCGTCTGGCCCGAGTTTTCAACACGTGGTTGAATGAGGGGCAGCCAATCCCGGACTGGTTTGTCGAGGGACGTACCGTGCTTATTCCCAAAAAGGGTGATCTGTCCGACCCAAGGAATTATAGGCCAATCACCTGTCTGAACTCCGGCTACAAGATATTTACACGTATCCTGTACGCTCGGACACTACGGCAGGTTGATCCGGTCTTCCAGCAGATATACGAGCAGCGTGGCGCCAAGAAGGGCATGGCAGGTTGTAAAGACAGCCTGCTGGTATACCGCTGTATTACACAGGATTCTGTGCAATACAAGCGGAATCTATCGATGGCCTGGATTGACTATCGTAAGGCATTTGACACAACATCGCATGAACTATTGTTACATTTGCTCAAATGTCTTGCGGTAGCAGAGCCACTAGTGAGATGCATAGAACAACTGCTGCCACTCTGGAGGACCCGCTTCACCATAACATCAGGTGCACAGCGGGTTACGACAGAACAGGTAGCATTCAGAAGAGGAGTATTCCAGGGAGATTCTCTGAGTCCCCTCCTCTTTTGCATCTCACTGCTGCCGTTATCTGTTGAACTCCGCCAAACCCGCGGGTACCACTGTGGCCCACCCAGCAACCGGAGGCATAAGGTCACCCATCTGTTCTATATGGATGACCTCAAACTGTATGCCTCCGGTGAGCGTGAACTTCAAAATGCTCTAAGGGTGGTCGAGGAGTACACGCGGGCCATTGGTATGGAGTTCGGGTTGGACAAGTGCGCGGTCGTCCACCTCAAGAGAGGGCGATGCGGGGAATTCTCTGAAGATGCGCAGCTCGCAGACGGAAGCATTCTGAGACATCTGGATGCCGGGGAGACCTACACATACCTGGGTGTGCAACAACATCACATCCAGGATGTGAAACAAATAAAGGAGTCTCTCCGCGGCAAGTACAGATGCCTACTCCGAAAGATTTGGTCCTCCGAACTTTCGGGGAAGAATAAGGCGTCTGCCACTAACATGCTTGCCGTTCCTGTTCTGCTCTACTCCTTTGGAGTAGTAAAATGGACTGTAGATGAGCTGCGCCAACTAGACAGAGATACCCGCAAGATGATGAACATCCATAGGAGTATTCATCCTAGATCGTCCGTTCCTCGTGTTTACTTCCCACGTCATCGGGGGGGCCGAGGACTCTTGGGCCTGGAGTGTATGCATGGCAGAGTAGCGCTGAGTATGGCATGTAACATCCTCAGGAGCTCGGATCCGCTCCTGCTATTAGTGAGAGATCACGAAATCGCAGGGGTGGGCGCAGGATTGTTTAAGGCAGCAAAAAGAGCCGCAGATGAACTTGGTCTCGTATTCGACGTCAGACGAGGGGGCCGGCGCGGTGCTGATCCAGAGTCAGTCACCGAGCTTCAGCCAAATCGTCTGAAAGCCCAAATAAAAGCTGCCGAACAGGAGAATCTGTTCAGGCAGCATGTCGATAAACCCATGCACGGTGTGTTCTATAAGAACATAGAAACGCTGGGTTTATCGACTAGGCTGACATTCGCCTTTTTAAGGTCAGCTGGGCTTAAGTCGGAGACCGAGGGATTCATTGTGGCCTGTCAGGATGGTGTAATAAACACCTTGGTCTACCGAAGCCGCGTAATGGGTGTAGAGGTCCCTGATATCAACTGCAGGACCTGCCGTCAGGCGCCGGAATCGCTGATGCATTTGCTTTCAGCATGCCCGATATACGCGATTTCGGCCTACATCCACCGCCATAACGCGGCTTTACGAGTGCTATACTACCATCTAAGGCACTCGTACGGGGTAGATCAAACACCAGTGCTGCCTTACATCCCCGGAGATATTGAGTCCGTTGTCGAGAACGAGAGGTGCCGAATTTATTGGAACTACTCGTTCCCGACCGTCAGGCTCATTCAAGCCAACAAGCCTGACATAGTCCTCCTCGACCATCAGAACAAAGTGATGTTTGTCATCGAATTCTCAGCACCTGCTGAGACAAACATCGCTTTGAAGGAGGGGGAAAAACGGACCAAATATCGTGATCTCCGGTATGAGCTCCAAGTGCTGTACCCAGACTACTCGGTCAAGATGGTCGTCCTAATAATCGGCGTACTCGGAGGGATGAAGCCTTCGCTGCTCTCAGAATTAAAGATCATACCGGCCTGTCAGAATTCGGCAGAATGGTTGGCAGGTCAGATGCAGAAGGCGGTTATCTTGGGGTCCCTTCGTCTGCTTAGGGCACATGATTCAGGTGTTTACAGTCACTAACTCCACAGGTCGTGGAGAGTGGCTGTAATTAATTAGCCGGCGCGGCTACCGTGTGGTGTCGGAGGCCACGGAAGCCCTGTCCGGCAACGGGAAACCGAAAAAAAAAAAAAAAAAAAAAAAAAAAAAAAAAAAAAATAATAATAATAATATATTGTCTTTATTCAAGTATTATATATAAATACAATACCTAGGGAGAAGTCTAGCCGAAGCTACTCTACTTAACCCTCGATCGCCAAAGCGTGCATTTACAAATATTTTATTTGAAGATAAAATTAAAATGAAGATAGACGGAAAATAGAAATTTATCGGTAATAGTAATAATAGGGATAGATTTACAAAAATGTTAAAGAAGAAACTAATATAAAATAATATTTAGTGCGAACAAACTACTGACGATGGTGATTTGTCAATCGTTTAAGCATCGATAAGTGTCTTGCAAAAGTGGTGTAGAGGCATCGGAAGACATTGATGTGCTTATAATCTTGATTGCAATTCCGTTAGCTCCACCTAAAAAAGAAACTATGGAAAGGAAAAACTGGGGGATCAAGTTTAAGTCAGCCATTTTGAATCCGTCATTTTCAATTTTGAAATAATATTATCAAAATCGTAATCAGTTGACTCGCAATTTAATCACTGAAATCGTTTTGAGTTTCTGCAAAGACAATTTGATTTGCACATATTTTAATGGATAAATTCTTAGATTGATTATTTTTATAGCACGTTGCAAAAGGTTTCATTCAAATCCCTCCAAGTTCAACGAATTTTCATCCAAATGAACTGGGCTCAAATACTCCTCGAGTCCCCTTGACGAGTGGTTGAGAAGGCTTGCTTTCATTTTTTGAAATTTAATTGTAAAATTAGACATCAAAGACACATTTTTGATGTTAATATTCTTGTTTCCATACAAATAAAAATTATTGATTTTTCTGGCAAGAAATTATCGTAATTTTTAACTTTGCAACAGTTACTTGTTTAAACAGTTAAGTATTAATAAGCATCCGAGGTAAATAAGCACAAACTTTGCATTCTGTAGTTTTAAATATAAAGATGTTGGAAAAGGTCTGAAACAAGTTCGTTCTTGTTCGACAGGTTCCAAGTTTAAAACCCTCATCGGCTCCACTACAAAACTTAGTTAAAATGTTGTATTTGAAGAGAATCTTGACAACTCACTGTGTGTACTTTCTTTTAACTATAAGAAATTACAAATAAACTAATTATATATAATAAAATTCGGTCAGTAAGAAAGGAATACATATAATTTTCAGTTCCGTAAAGGTGATAATTTTTTTAAAGATATTACTAACCTTCATCTACTTTACAATGTTTGCATCTATCAATTAAAGATATAAAATATATGCAATGATAATATACAAAAACAATATTGACTCTTTTATAATTATCGCGTACGTGCCTAATTAATTTGTATTCAATTTATTTATTTAGTTCTCACCTTGTTTAACTTTTTACTGTGCCTTTTGTGGTGATGCTTTTTATCGGCCACCAGTCTCCTCATATTATAATGCATCCTATAATTAACTTGGGTTGATAGGTCACGGTCGTTGACTGCGTGTCTACTATAGCTGAGCTTCCGATGCTAAAAAATAAAGACTATTAACCTTGGGCAATATTATTTATTTAAAAAAAATAAACGATTCAATGCTGAATTCAAGTTTATAACAAGAAGATAGTAACATCTTCGGAAAGGAATTTGGAATTAAATAGAAACACGGGAGTCAGTAGGAACATTTTAGTTTCCTTTTAGGAGTACATGTTGCCAACTTTCTCATACTGAAAAAAGGACATTCTCAGAATGTGAAATATATGGAGGGCGCAGGTTTCATAAGTATTAAATATCGAAATATCGGTTTCTTATACACTTTTCACGGTAACACTTTCGTAGCTTAGTTGTTAATAAATCGATGTTCAAACTTGGAGATATTGTACGCCTCTTCAAGGTAACTAAAAGTCCATATACCTAATTTATATTATTCCACGTCTGAATTAGGGGATGAAAATGGGGTCAATTTTTAGATAAATCGTATTGAGAATTTTTTTATAAAAAAAATAATACCACAATCCGATTGGGTTTAAAAATCCTGTGTGCAAAATTTTGTTGAAATCAGATTTTTTTTTAAATAAAAAAAATAACTGAAGAATTATTTTAACAACCAATAATGACTTACGATTTCAAAGATGATCAGATTTAAAAAAATAAACGACGTATTTATTAAGTTACGAAGGTATTACCGTGAAAAGGTTCCGCTTATATATGTGGTAAAATAAAAAAAAAATACCCTGAAAAGTAAACAAGTAAGTAGAACCAATAGGGTGAGCTAATAAATAAAATCAGGTCAGAAGACGTGTTAAAATAAAAATTATTGCTCCATGTGATAATTCAGTAGTAGAGAGTTAACAACTTGTCACAATTTTTGAACATTATATACGGGTCACGCTAATATACTACTTAGGAAAACACTTTAAAACACTCATTATTGGAAAACCAATCAAAACAACTACTCTTCTAGCTAATACTGACGAAGTATTGAATTACATGACAGGATTCCTGGCATTTTAAGGCAAAAAAATATATTGAAACTACTTAAATTATTTAGTGAAATTCAGTCATTCATAACAATTATTGAACCTTACAGTCTATTTCAACTCTAGAAAAGTTGTACAAATTTTTTCGAACTCGTTAGTTCTCATCAGTAGAGTATAGAAACATTCATTCATTATTTACAAGCCTATTCTTGATTTATTTTTTACAATTAATTATTTTTTATTTATTTGCTTTTATCATGTTTAGAGAACATTATTTAGGTATTATGCAAATCACAACTTACACACTTATTTTATTTATTATGAAAATACCTACTTTCTGTATATTGTTGCCCTAATCTGGGCACACTAATATACGAGTTAGGTAAATACTTTAAAACTTACTTGTATTTTTTTGCCTTAAAATGCCAGGAATCCTATCATGTAATTCAATACTTCGTCAGTATTAGCTAGAAGAGTAGTTGTTTTGATTGGTTTTCCAATAATGAGTGTTTTAAAGTGTTTTCCTAAGTAGTATATTAGCGTGACTCGATTAAGGTACCAATATACAGAAAGTAGATAATTTCTTATTAAATAAAAAAGTGTGAATGACTAAATGTAAATAAATGATTTAAACATTTTCAATAAATTTTTTTTCTTTAAAATGCTAAGAATCCTATCATGTAATTCAATACTTCGTCAGTATTAGCTAGAAGAGTAGTTGTTTTGATTGGTTCTCCAATAATGAGTGTTTTAAAGTATTTACCTAACTCGTATATTAGCGTGCCCAGATTAGGGCAACAATATACAGAAAGTAGGTATTTTCATAATAAATAAAAAACCGCTGCCCAAGGAATCACTACTTCCACATCCGGATTTTCTATCCAAGTCACACAACGAAAAAATTTTGTATCTGGAAATAATTGCTTATGGAACTTTAATAATATAATATTTGAAATACTCTACCCCAAAAACCCATAAAACGATACCCCACAACGGTAGTGGGGTGGGGGTGGTGACAGGGGGTGGGAGTGGGGGGTGGATAAAGTAAAAAAATATTTTGAGGTTTCTGGTTCTTGTACACACACTAAATCACATTTTTTTTTCATCCCCTTTAATAATGGGGTGGGGGTGGTAATGGGGGTGGCTAATGCCAAAATTTTTTTTGAGACCTTAGCTTCTCTTGTCTATACTAAATATCAATTTTATGAACTCTTACCTGCTTGATCTACCTATTTACTCCAAATTTACCCCAATTTACCCCCAACCCTTCGACGGAAGAAGATTAAAATACAATCTAGTTCTAGATCTCGTTTTAAAGTACATATGTGTACCAAATTTCAAGTCAATATCTCAAACGGTTCCAGAGTAAACGTGCGCACAAAAAAAGTTACAGACCGCCAGACAGACCGACAGACCGGCAGACAGAAATTTTTTTTCGCTCAAACTTGAAATTTCGACGTTTCATGACATTCTAAACCTATTTGAACAATAAAAATTTTTAAAAATTTTTTTGTCGTTACTATACTTCCACTGGATGTGGAAGTAAAAGTGTGTAAGTTGTGATTTGCATAATACCTAAATAATATTCTCTAAACATGATAAAAGCAAATAAATAAAAAATAATTAATTGTAAAAAATAAATCAAGAATAGGCTTGTAAATAATGAATGAATGTTTCTATACTCTACTGAAGAGAACTAACGAGTTCGAAAAAACTTGTACAACTTTTCTAGAGTTGAAATAGAATGTAAGGTTCAATAATTGTTATGAATGACTGAATTTCAATAAATAATTTAAGTAGTTTCAATATATTTTTTTGCCTTAAAATGCCAGGAATCCTATCATGTAATTCAATACTTCGTCAGTATTAGCTAGAAGAGTAGTTGTTTTGATTGGTTTTCCAATAATGAGTGTTTTAAAGTGTTTTCCTAAGTAGTATATTAGCGTGACTCGATTAAGGTACCAATATACAGAAAGTAGATAATTTCATATTAAATAAAAAAGTGTGAATGACTAAATATAAATAAATGATTTGAATATTTTCAATATATTTTTTTCTTCTTTAAAATGCTAAGAATCCTATCATGTAATTCAATACTTCGTCAGTATTAGCTAGAAGAGTAGTTGTTTTGATTGGTTCTCCAATAATGAGTGTTTTAAAGTATTTACCTAACTCGTATATGAGCGTGCCCAGATTAGGGCAACAATATACAGAAAGTAGGTATTTTCATAATAAATAAAAAAGTGTGTAAGTTGTGATTTGCATAATACCTAAATAATATTCTCTAAATATGATAAAAGCAAATAAATAAAAAATAATTAATTGTAAAAAAGTTAAGGTAAATTTTGAAAGGCTTGGGTGCAGTTATTTTCTATCAAACCATGATGGGCCCAAATTACTTTAAGGCCTGAAGTTACTAAAATTAAAGTATTTAATAAAGGAATTTCAATTGGGTTAAAAGTTTGGATACTTTTAGGGGGTCAAATTATTCCTAATTCAATTCTAGGGGAAAGAGAGTTATGAAAAATCTTCAAAAAAATCTAATAAAAAAAATTTTCAGGTGTAATAAAAAGAATTATACCTCGACGTAAACTTATGGTTACAAAATAAATGTGGAGACCTTGGACCTCTCGTTACCATTGATATATTACTGAAGTTGTAATAAATAAACTTGATGAAAATAAATTTCTTTGGTAAACATGGAATCATTTAATTAATCCTACTATAGTAGTTATAGCTCCTAAAGCTCCTAAAATTGATCAATGGCTAGCATTTACTAAATGAAAAGGGTGATTTTTATGAATTGACTTTAGTTAACTTGTCTTGAGTATAAAGTTCTTAAAATTGAAAATACGTAAGCTTGGATGATTGAAACTGCTCATTCTAAAATGAATAATAGAATTTGTGTTAAAAGAAGTAAGTTTAGAAGGATTCAAGATACTGAAGGGCCAGTATTTCCTAATAATGTATAGGTAAATGCCCTGCAATTATATTTGCTGACAATCGAATAGCCAATGTTCCATGTCAGATAATATTTCTAATAGATTCAACACAAACTATGAAAGGTATTAGAATTCCCGGGGTTCTATGAGGAACTAGGTGTGCAAATATATGAACTGTATTACTAATTTATCCGGAAATTATAAATCCTAATCAAAGAGCTAAAGTTAAAGTTAATGTTATATGTCTTGTTTTAGTAAAGATATAAGGGAATAATCCTAAAAAAATATTAAAGAAATTAATGAAAATAATGAAATAAAAATTAATGTTCTTCCTTTAGAATTAATATTACCTACCAAAACCTTAAATTCTTTATGAAGAGTAAAAATAAAATTAATTCAAAGGATTGATAAACGAGAAGGAATTAATCAAAACAAAGATGGAATTAGTAAAATTTCAATTAAAGTTATTAATCAATTTAAAGAAAGATTAAAATTTGTAGCATTTGTAGCAGTATATTTTTTCTTCGCAATTTTGAGGCGTGATATAGTTTCTAAGTTTTAAATTAAATAGGTAATTCGTTCTATAAATGCCATATTTGAAGTTCCACATCTCCGAAACTATTAAGCCTACCTAAATAAGAAAAAAATCAGAATCATCTTGTTTATAACTTTTATTTTTAGTCACCGCCAGTTTTTCACAGAAACTAATATTTATTAATTAATTAATTCCTTTTCGTTTATCAATTATTGAGATATTTACAAATAAAATAGAAATGTTGCAATTTTCAGAAAATACCTTTATAGTTTAAAGTGCAAATTTTTCTGTAAACGAACAAAAAAAAAATGGCTTTTAGGTCTTGCTGTATGTTAACGGAAAACAGTATTTGAGGATTATGTAATTTTAATGACTGGCTTACAATAGCAAAACTGCGGCGTTTAAAAAAAAGTGAATTGTGTCTGTCATAACTTCTTTATTTCTTATCCTACAGAAGCACAAGAAATTTGAAGGCTTACTTAATATTTTGCTTTGATCGTTAGAATTTTTGACGTAGATGCCATAGCTTCTCAGATATTTAACATTTAATCTAAATACTTCATTTTATAAACGTTCAGATGTCATTTTTATACTTCTTTCTATATCTCTGAAACAATTAATTCTACACAAATTGGAAAAAAACAAACTTCTCTTCAGTTAGAGGCTTTCCTACTTACCTTTTTTTTTTTTCGCTAAATGTGTTACTTCTCTAGTTATTCGACGAAAACCCTTTTAAGAATCCTATTTTCTCAAGCTAAATCGCAATTTTCAAGTTACTATAACTTAAAGAAATCAATTTAAATCAAAAGTTACATATAACTTTCTTTTTTCAAAGTCTGATTCTCTTTTAGTTCCAATTTTCCAATTATTTTTTTAGGTGCCACCTCCTCAAAGAGGTGGCACCCAAAATTATAAATAAATAAAAAATTAATATAAGAATAAAATTAGCAATTTCGTGACTAGTTTCAAATTTTTCGTGAATTCATAAGTTTTGTACCTGATTGTTGTTGTTGTTTTTTTAATTTTGGTTTGCGATTGTCCTGATTTTAGCAGCCATATTGCGGCTGCCATATTGAATTTTAGAAAACGCTACGTTGCCTTCTGAAATAGGATTCTTAATGAAAATTTGAAGTCCGGAAATTTTTTTATCTGATGTTTTTATTTTTGGGGATGAATGCTCCGATTGACATAGAATGTCTATATCTAATCTCGCTGTAAATGTACATTACTAGCCAAAGAAAAACAACTTTATATTTGTAAGACTTTATAATCATGTGGACGCAAAGCTGCAACCAAGCAAACAATTAAACTCACCATATGCAAGTTTTATTGTAGTTTTCTTGCATTGTACCGAATACTACACATTCTACTAGTATGGAGAGTATGCCATTTTGTTATTTTACGCCATCTGGAATTTCGTAAAAACCTAGCAGTTTTAAAAATTGACAGTAAGTAGTTTCTCCCTCTCTGAACGATACTTTATTTTGCAAAACAAACAGATTGCCTTTAACACACCCTCTGAGTACTATTTTTTTAGCATAACTCACACTATAAGGTGTATTCAGTTAAATTATGGGTTGATTGGATATTAATAAATAATAAACGTAAATTAAACGCTGATATCATGAAGCAATCTATTATATTATATAATACAAACAAGTCTTATTTAGCGTCTATATCATTTTCCAGTTGAAAGAATTCGGTTATCTCCACTAGTTTCCGAATAGAATGTTCTGAAACTTTCCATGAAAACGCACTTTTCACAATTTTTTAGTTCAAAATTACTCTTTACACAAGGTCCCGTAAGTCAATTTACCGTGTCACCATTAATTCCCGAGAACACTGTAGAAACCTTCTCGAACAATCCAGAAATCTTCTGTTATGATTCCCCTTTCCACCAATTGTTACGTGTTTACACCGTTTTTATAAACACCCTAAAGGGGGGCGTAACACATCCCATGGGAACTTTGATGATGAAATTGTGGGACCAATGTTAATACATTCCTTATGCCCTCCATATCATGCCTTACCAGTTGCTTTGCTTGATTTTGTGGCAGACGGCCTATATGATGTCATATATCCAAGATGGCGTCCACCCCAGACATCATCGGAAGTTCTCGATTAAAACTCTTGATAGAGTCATCCTATCAATATCTTGTACTGAACCTTTTTTTATTTACAAGGAAATTCTCTATAAAGAAGGTCCTTAGGAATTTATCGATATATTTTATCATTTAGGTGTTTTGTACAAAAACATTTTTAATTTTGTTATCACTCGTATCATTTCAAATTAACATAACACAAAATAAAAATACTTTAACATGATTATTTTTTACCACTCCTGAGCTGGCAAGACTTTCTACAGAAACCAAAGCAATGATTGGAATTGCAGAAGAAGTAAAAACAAAACACCACCATTTGACACGATCTAGAGGAAAGCGATAACATGAAGATGTGCAATGTATCTATAACATTATCAGAACATCGACCAACCCTACAACATATGAAGGCAGTGAACTGATCAACACAACAACAAAGTGTGTATTTCATGAAACCATACAAACGGATGCACTAAACATTTTAGAACAGGGTTGTGAAATATACACCGCTTTAAAAGAAAACCGAATTGAAACTGACAGTACGAATTTCTGGGACCCAATGTAGGAAGGAAAACTTAATTTATGTAAAGCTACACGCAAAACAACAAGTCAACTGACATTGTAGTACAATTCGACCAATCATTATTCACACGCTTGCTAGTTATATCGAGAAGCCGTACTGATTGAACTAAAAACATCATTAAGTATTAATGAGTTCACGGCAGTTCCGTTCTCCATATTTAATCTGGATGGATCAATGAAGTTGTCTACAAATAAATCTAAACTAATGAAGATCTTGGAAGAGCAACACCCTGCAAAAATTGATAATACTGTACAAACTTCTTTGTCTATACGTGTGGTGGACTCAAATATAACAGAGCATCTGAATGCAAAATTCTACTGTGTCGCTGTTCTTGATGGAATGGCAAAACTGCAATCGTTGAAAAAATCTAGCTTTGGAGTTTAACAATAAAATCAAGAGAACTCTTTTAAAATATGATAAAATTCACTTGGTGTTTGACACACATCTTGAAAATTCTCTTAAGTCTGCGATGTGTCTACGATGCCGTCCCAGTAGCAGCTAATCACCGCATCGTCACATTACACTCTCGCGTTCTCTCTCTCATTTATGTGATGCTAACGTAAAAGATACGGACCTGTAAAACCAATAACCTGTACCGAGACGTATGTTATGAAATACTGTTGAATTTTACCTGAAGAAAATAAATTGTTAAATAATTAGTTCACTAATATTACACTAAGTATTTTAACTCAATAATTCAGTCATTTGATCACTTTGGTTACTTCTGAACGTAACTACTCTATTAACTGAACTAAACTGTCCACACACGGATTCTCCATTCCTTTATATAGTCCTAGGTAGTTCACTCCTGGAACATTCTACTATTTTCCAGCAGATGTCACCAGTTCTCTAGATATCTCCAGATGCCTAGATTTTGACACCGCGCGCGCCATCTATGGGACGATAGCCGAATCAACCAACTAATTTAGTTTCCTGTTACGTATACATGAGAACTTAGAAGCAATTCACATAGATGTCTCTGGGGGTAGAACATGTCACAATATATATCCCTTCCAGGTTTAGGTCCTTTACTTTGAAAATTTTGAAAACTACGGCTTGCCCAATAATCCGCTGACTCCCGGTGTATATAATTAAGACACATTTAGCTGATCTTTTATAATATTGTTTCAACTTACCCTTCTGTATGGCTTTACTAATTCTTCTGCCAGTAGATGATGAATTTTGGCATCTGTAAGGTCCTTCTTAGATGGATTGTATTCCAATTCTTGCATATCAATGTTCCACGTACTCGAATCTAATTGACTAAAACTAGAACTGAAAAAGATTAAATCGAATTTTACTTCAGTATATAATTTAGATACACCTACACAGTAGTCGATAAAAACAAATTAAAATTTACATTACAACTACTACTGCTTTTAAAATAATAACTACCTACTTCTAAATATGTTTTATGAATATAAAAGTAAAAAATGATTATATCTGCGTAAAAACGAAAAATACGATTAGGTATTACAATGTTTAAATACGATAACTGCAGTTTTCTTATTCGCAGAATTAAAAGTAATAAATTTTGATTTCTAATGTTCAATAGGCATAATTTTAATTAAAAATATATTTTCCTGCTACGTTAGTTCCAAGTGGTCAGCCATTACTATTTTACAAAATTATATCATGTGGCAAAAATATAAGATGTTGAGATGACTTGTTCAATTGTTGATTATTTTAAACATATATCAAGCTACCTTTATTTTCAGAAGTTAAATGGGCGCGTATGATAATTTCTACCTTTCGAACTATTTTATCTCAAACGATTATGCTCCGAATTTCTCAGAATATGGAAAAGTTTTTAAATATTTTCACTATGCAGAAAGTTTTCAGCATTGTCTGTCGGTCTAGCGGATAAATATTGAATTTCTGTTGAATTATCGCAAATGAAGGAGAATATTATATGTCTACGAAGTTGGGCGTTTGAGAATGTGGAATGAGATAAATTGTGGGCTCTATTATTGAATCTACGTCTACTAATCAGCGACAGGAAATTAGTCGCGCAACAAATTGTGAATACAGCGATTTAAGCAGCAAGTAGTAAAAACTTGGTGTTCATCATCGGTGAAGATGTTGATCTGCTTGTGCCGATGACCCTCTCTTTTGAAACCGAGCAAGGCGAAAGTTCGAATACCGTCAAATTTTGGAAAAACTTTTGTTCGTTCACGAGTTCAGTAGCTGTGACAGTACCTCGGCCTTCTTGAGGAAGGGAAAAATAAAATTTGCCAAAATCATCGCAAAACAGTACGGATCTGCAGATAATCAGTAAAATTTTTAGACGCGGACACTCATCCGGACTTCGTCGATTTTGCAGGGCAGAAATGCATTTTGGCTCTGCATGGCGCAAAGGGCGCCACACTCTACTCACTCACTCACTCACTCACTCTTTCTATTGAAAACCTCTGCTGACTGGCCTATTACGCATCTGAGACATGGATCTTTAGTAAGGGAGTCAGGCGGCGTATGTTTTCGAGATGCGGGTCTGGAGAAGTTTGTTACGAATTTCCTTGACAGCCCATCGAATCAATCGCTAGATTCTCCAAGAAACACGCCTCCAATAACTCTCAAGTATCGTACTTCAATATTTTTATCTTTTGACATCAGTCGGAGAGAGGACAATATAGAACGGTTGATAATTCAAGGAAAACCAAACGGCAAGAGACAAAAGGGACTTCATCCAAAACGATGGGTCGATGTCATCAGAATCAGCTTTAGTGTAGCTACGTGAATAACAGAGCTCAACAGATGGCGTGATGCTGTCACGCGCTCCATACACGAAAGGGAGGTTAACCAGAACAGTGACAAAATATCTGGCTAGACGTTGTGAATGAGAGGAAGAAAATTTTCGTGCAAGTATAAATAAATATTTTTTAAATGTTTCAGAGGATCGAATATTTGACTACACTTAACATGTATCTATTAATAACAAAAATATTTAAATTTTGGAAAAATGAATGAGATAGTGGCGTACAAATGAGGTGAACATACTTTTCTTACTCCATTCTTTACTTCATTGGTATTTTTTGAAATTAGTTTTGTATAGCGTTTTCGGATTTGTTTAACAAATCCAAAAACTGTCCTTATAAATGAAGAACATACATGAAATATGCATATATACTTGAATTTAATAAATTATGCCTAATTAACATCACAAATGATAAATCTTGGATCTAATAATCGTTTATTGGAAATTCTAAATTAAAACAATTTTATGACCTAAACATTTGTAGAGAAAAAAATAATAAAATGCATTAACACAAAAGTATTATTTTCTATACAATGTAATAAAAAAGAACCGTTGCGTGTCTCATAATAAAAACGAAGAGATTTATTTTACTTAAAACCGTATTAACCAATAAAAACCCTACGCAAGCTCTTCGTCAATTTATCAGTAGTAGTTTGTCCGAATCAAATTGGAACAGTTTTTATAAGAAATTTTTCGGAATTTTGCGCAAGAATTATTAGAACCGGCCAAAATCTACACATTTGTCAAGTTTTGACCATCTTGTACCCCATGATAACTGTGCGCAAAATTATATAGTTTTTATATCCAGTATAGTTCAATCAATAAGCCAAAAATAACAATCTAGAAATTATTGTTTATATGAATTTTTAGAAACATATATAAAAAAACTTCTCTTAGGATAGATTTACGGAAAATATGATTGGGAACCTTTTTGTTAACCATAGAAAGAGGAACAAAAAATATTATATAATACTTTTCAATATTCCTTGCGATTTTCGAGGTATAGTCCACTCTACCACAATGGCTGCTGTTGCGTTAATCTGAAAACGACCTGTAACTTCTTTCGGAATGTTTTTATCGAGCATTCTTGAACTATTTTTAAAATATTTGCAATGTCTAATGTTACGTGATCTTGTTACAGATTTTTTAATTGTTACTGATTTAAAATACAAAATCGATATGGTAGATATTGAAAGTCGTTTAAAATTAGAACTTCCTCAATAGACCAGGTGCCAAGTATTTGGGAGCAGAAAAAATTCAAACAAGAAGTTTCTTGGTGTCAATTCATTTGGTTGTCAGTAAGAAGTATTTGATTTATCCCACCCGAACGAAGTACGAAACCTCCCCTTTAACGGGAGAAGTCACGAAAATATGTTTATTTGCGATATCCAGCTTTCTTGTTGAATTTACGACAAAAATGGTTATGTACAAAATAAAAACTTATAAAATTCTGTACTATATAAAATAGGTCAAATGAAATTTTATTGTCAGATGCATATTTCTATCAGTAATTAGTTTCCAAAGTTGAGTCAAGTGATCTTCAAATTTTCTAAGTATTTACAATGTAACTGAACTTTTACAGCAGATATACTGTGAGTCTGTTGGTTTTCATTATAATAAAATCATGTTGGTAGATATTCATACACCTACTTGTGATAGTAATTGTAGACATCTGTCTTTATAATAATACACTTCGAGGGCCTCTATTATTTATCTTATTTTTCAATAGTAGTCACCTGTGTAGATCTCAACTGCCTGTTATATGCTGATGATATGAAATTGTTTTATACTTGTTGAAACAAAAATGTATTAAAGTGCTTGAAAAAATATAGTAATGCAATACACTGTTAAAAATTTTGAAGAGGAAACCTTGCTATCATACTTTCCATCAATGCCGCCAACTGAAGCAGCAGCGAATCAACATTGTTTGCGCATCTATCACTGGGTTCAAGAATGTTGTGGTAATTTCAAAAATCCATTGAAATGGGCTTGGAAAACCAATTCTCAGGGTAACAACATCAAATGATCCTGCTTCACAGGAGCCTTTACTCCAAATTTCCTACAAATGCACAAAAGGATGCCAAAAAGCTTACAGTTGTCGGAAAGCTGGAGTTGACTGCTCAATAATATGCGGAAGCTGTCGAGAATTGTGTACTAAACATTAATGTAAAGAGTAGAACTCTCTTGACAATGACGAGCCAATTGAAATTGAACTTTAACATTTTAATAATGACGATGATGATAATGATGGTGTAGATGATAATAATGATAGTAGTAATGGAACTGTAAATAGTTGAAGAAGTTGAAGATAAGACAAGAAATTGAAGATAACACCGGAAATACATATGCACACTCGACAACTTCAAGTGAATCATGTACAGAACGTCGTATAAAGCAGAGAAGACAACGACTTGATTAAATAGAACATAGTCATAAATATACTTTGGTTTACTTATTAAAAAATCAATCATGTCTTTTTTAAATAAACATTAATTTTTATTTTTATAATTTATAGCCTGTATTAAACTTAATTTCATTGACAAAATTTAGAAAATTCGAATCCCGCGCAACTTAGCTCAACTTTGACTGCTAATTAACCATAGGCCTGCTACCAAAAAACTTATTTGAAACTAATAGGTGATCTTTATAGATTTTTGGGTGCCGAATCCGGAAAAAATAATGAAAAAATTACATCACTCTCAGTTTTATTGCAAATTTCATTTTTTCTGGGTGTCAGTATGAAATTTTTAGTTGAAAACCAGCCTCACACATTTCCCTATTTTTTTTTCTTATTGGAATATGGTTTCATTGAAGTGGGACTAATGGGAAACTTGGAGACACTGAGACGAATAGGTATAAAATAGGTTAAGCTTCTTCATTCTCTAATGACGTAGGCAAGCGTCATGTCGACGCGAACCGGTCATGCGTAATTCTCAAGTTCCACTTGCCTGAGCCATCCCAACAAAACCATACTTTCACTCTGCTCAATGTTTCATTTGTGTGTTGTTTCCTCTCGTGCCAACATGTCTTCTAGCCGTGGTTGCCGTAATTTTCCTGAAAATTTTTGTTACATTTGTGGTGAACTTGTTATTATGAAACACCAGAGAAACATTACAGACTTTGTTAAGAAAGTGTATTACTCCTACAGACTCGGGGACCATAATAAATCATAGGCCCTTCACAAGATGTGCTATATTTGTGTAGAAGATCTCAGGAAGTGGTCATCAGGTAAGGAGAAATCATTCAAATTTGGGATTCCAATGATGTGAAAGGAACCAAAAAAACACAGTGATGATTGTTACTTCTGCTCCTGTGATGTTAATGGCTATAACTCTAAGAATAAAGTCCTTCCATCTTCATTGCGACCTATGGCTCATGTGGTCAAATGTGCCTATACCCCAGCTTCCATCAACGCTAGATGAGATGAGCTGTAGCGATTCTGATCCAAATAAGGATGATTGCGAATTCCAAGATCCTGCAGATTATGCTATCTCTCAACTTTTCATTCAGTCTGAGATTGACAATTTGGGTTCTAGACAAAAAAACTACTGGCTGCTGGAACATCTTTTCATCAGTACAGATATAGAGGTCGTGAATTTACTGACTATTTCAAACAAGAAGGTGACTTGGTCTACTGTCGTGATATTCCTGGCTTGGTTCAAAAGTTTGAAATGAAATATAAAGCTGATTAATGAAGGCTTTTCCTTTACTCGTCAAAGAGAAGCCTGAAGACTGTACTCTTATACAATGGAAACACATAAGCATCTCTTCCTCTTGGACATCTCAAAGAAAATTACGAGAATTTGAAAGAGTTGGTGAAAAAAATTAAATATATAGATCATAACTGGATAGTTTGTGGTGATCTGAAAGTTTTGGGCATGCTGCTTGGTCCGCAGGGAGGAAATACATGTTTCATTTGTGTGTTTGTGATAGCAGAGCAATAGACACAGGAATATAAAAGTATGACCAACCCAAAAAACGTTGGGGCCAGGTGAAATGAACGTTTTCCACAAAGCTTAAGTCGATCCCAGAAAAAAATGTGTTCCCCCTCTTCAAATCAAATTGGGGGTCAAGAAACAATTCGTTAAAGCTCTACCCAAGATTGGTGACTGCTCTAAATACCCATCCACTAGGTTTCCGCAATTATCAGAGACAAAACTAAAAGAAGACATTTTTGTGCGCCCTAATATACGAAAACTAATATTTGATGAGGAATTTCCATCCACAATGTCAGGTGTTGAAAGAAAAGCTTGGAATGGTTTCAAAAAGGTGAACACTAGATTTCTTGGGAATGTAAAAGGCCCTAAATTCATCAGCATTGTCGAAGATCTTCTCAAAAAAATGGAAAAACTTGGCTGCCTCATGAGCATAAAAGTTTACTTTTTACATTCCCATTTGGATTTTTTCCCGGAAAACTTGGGATCTCCAATGAAGAGCAGGGTGAACGTTTCCACCAGGACATAAAAATTATGAAGAAGAGATATCAGGATAGATGGGGCGTCAGTTTGATGGGAGACTACTGCTGGTCACTTCATCGAGAGAATCCAGGAAAATCCAAGAGGAAAAGTAACAATCGGAGCTTCTCCATGAAGAGGAAAAGGAAGTACAGGACCATCAATGTGGATTGAATTAATTGAAAATACATTAACAATGTCTTTCGTTGTAAATAAAGTTAATTTGGAATAATAAAACCTTTTTAAATTTTTTAAAACACATCTCTTCATTCCAAAATAGCCATATTCATACCTATCAGATTCAAAATATTCGGTCGAGTTGCGGAAAAACGATGGGTGATGGGAGAAAAACTGATGTCATTTAAAAAAAAAAACTGTTAGATCACCCTAAATAATAAAAAAAGTTTTCATAAAAATTTTTTTTGCAGGATTGTGACGCAGAAATGTGTATCTGGCGATAAAATTGTATAAGATCTGTTTTGTAGAGAAGCTTTAATTTCGTACATAAACAATTTTGGTGTAAATTAAACGAAAAAGCCAGAAATCGCGAAAAATCATATTAACGTGACGTTCCTTCCTCCGGGGGGAGAGGTAGTTCCGGGCCCCGTTCGAGTGGGATAAATTAAGGATTTTTCAATTACACGTTAATGAAGCAGTTTAAGGTTTTTGTTTGAATCATTTTTGAGTGCTGTGTGGAACAACACAGACTACTAGGTTATAAGTTTATGTTTAGCCTGGTTAACTGTCTGCTGAAGAGTTGAAAAATGCAAAAGCCACATGGCATTCTGGATACAATAAGCAATGTATCTATGAAGCAAATATGAAAAGAAGCAAGTAATTATATGAAGAAGACTAACTTACGCTTATAAAAACTCTCAACATTCATTCAAAAAGAGGAAAAGAAAAACAATATAGGCGTGATAAAAAATCACTATCTACGACAAAACCAAACGCTTAGAGAATATTGTTTAGGTATATTAAGCAAATTACAACTTATACACTTTAATACTTATTATGAAATTACCCACTTTTTGTATATTGTTGCCCTAATTTGGCAATATTCTCTAATCATAATGAAAGCAAATAAATAAAAAACGCTTCTTTTGCATTAAAGAAGAAAAAAGAAGAAATCATCTGTATTCGGTAGCCTACTGAAATAGCAAGTATCTGATTATAGAGAGAAGTAGCCCTCTCTAACAATGATATCTTGAAGATTCGTTTTAGCTACTGCACTAATCCAGGAGACCCCACGCAAATATATCATATGTAGCTGACCGAAAGGCGCTTCTAAATATATCTTTCACCCGATATATATGTTTTTGTTCTGTTGTTATGTTAGACGCAATATTCCCCAAGTGATAGCAAGTTTATCACTGGAACTGGAGGTAATCGAAGAACCATAAATATTAAACAGGAGATACTGTTTCGGATATGAAAAAGTCAAGTTCGCGCTCATTCAGGGTGTGATAGTATAGGGGGTTTTCAAAAAAAGGTAAGGCGTCCCTCTGGAAAGTATTTAAGAATGCAGAAAAAAAAATGAAATGTAATATCAAGCTCTGAAAGAACATGAAGGAACAGTAATGCGTTAACTTTTTCTATATTACAGACACAGTACCATATCTGTTTAATGTCTATAGATCTTCTATTACTTCCAATTCCACTTACAGCTTTACTATCACTTGGCAAAAATTGCAATCACCATAACGACAGAACAAAAACATCTGTATCGGGTAAAATATATATCAAGGGTGATTGTACGGTTCAGTGATAAATAAGGAGAACGGAGAATTATTTTATTATCTACTTCATCATGTGAGCTCCTTCATGTCCATTAAATTATTGCCATCCGAAGTTTTGGCATCTTTTCGCCTGCTTACTACCAATGTGTTGGCTTCTATTACGCACAAGTAGAAGTGCTGTCGCTAAAACGAATCTTCAAGGTATTATTGTTAAAGACAAGAGTCTACTGCTTACTGCTTCTTTTAATTGGAGAGCTTCTGTATCAGTAGCTACCAAATACAGCTGATTTATTTTTCTTTTTTTTTTATTGCAAAAGGAGCCCTTGGTTTATTGTAAGTGGGGATTTTATATCTCGTTATATATATTTTTTCTTTTCCTCTTCTTGAATAGATGTTGACGCTTTTGAAGGCTACTTCTTCATATAATCGGTTGCTTCTTTCGATATTTACTTCATAGGTACATTACTTGTAGTATTTAGAATGCCATATTGCTTTTGTATTTTCAACTATTCAGCAAGACATGTTTCCTAAACGTAGACTTATAACCAAGTAGTCCATGTCCATTCACTCAGCTTTCGTTTTAATGGACTCTAAAACTTTTAAGAAGCATTTCGGATTTACCAAAGGACTTTTTTTTTGACATATTATACAAAGTAAATATTTTGTTGTCATTTTCCTTTTTTGGACTCTGGATGGAAGTTCTGATTTTAAATCGCTTTCAATATTCTGTTTTCTCATTATGTAAAATCAGTAAAAATCTGTACCAATAAAAAACAAGAACACAACATTAGTAATTTCAAATATTTTAATAGTAATTCATGAATGCTCAATAAGATCATCTCGAAAGAAATTATAGGTCATATTCCGTATAAGTACGGCAGCCGTTGTCATAGAGTGGCCTAGATCTTGAAAACCGATCTAAAAGGTATTATATAATCTACATTCTTTCTCTTTTTATGCTTAACAAAAAAGGTCCTAATCACATTTTCCGTAAATCTATCCTGAAGTTAGCATGAAATTTTTATTCACGAAGCATTATGATGGAAATGGTAAGAGATATTAAAAAGTTTAATATGGAACTTTCTGTTCGATGGGGAATTTTAAAAAGAAGATAAAAAGGGACAAAAAAAACAAAAAATGACAAAAGGTAACGAAAAAGACGAATAGAAGAGGAATAGAAAGGGATTGAGAATATGCGAAGCTAAGGTGAGGATAAAAGGTGGGGAAAAATAATAATAATAATAATAATAAAAGGAAAAATAATGGTACAGGAAAGTATGGTTAGGGAAGTTGCTGAAAGTTAGGCAACGCCTGCTATGGTAGGGGGTTGAAAAGTATGGTATTATGATGTCTGATTCGGGTTATGTTACGGGTTAATGGACTATCGTCCAGTTTGAATTGAGAGAATTTTTGTTAGATTTCCTGGACGTAGTCCGCTAATGGGGTTATGTCGTGGCAGCGTGCGATAGGTGCACCTATCGGAGTTTGGAATGAGGCGCATAAATATGTGTTCTGAGATTCTAAGTTTCTGCATTGTCGTGGCCGAGATGCTGCAGCACACCGGCGCCGCGTATGTGATGGTCGGTTTGATCACCATCGTATACAACATTGTTTTATTTGTTCTATTGAGTCCGCTACCCCTGGCCAGGAGTGGATACAGACTCCTGGACATGGAGTAGATCTTAGGTACAGTCTCGTTTACGTGGAAGTTGAATGTCAGTTGCTTGTCTAAGTTCACTCCCAGATACTTCACGTACATTTTAATTGGAATTTGGTGATCGAAATTGTTAGGATGCGGTTCTGCGTAAAACGGCGCGTGAAGTGTATTGCCTCCGACTTTTCGGGGTTGATCCGAATCTTCCCCTTGTCGTAATACGCCGTGGCAAGGTTCGTATTCGGAAACTCGGAAAGTCGCAGACATAAAGGTTGTACAATTTTTTTTTACCAGTATATCTATGGTAGTCATAGATTCCCTTCATGCAAAATCCCACCGGAAACGCCTAAACGATATATTTGAATTTTAAATATAAATTTTATATTCTAAGACGACGGGAAGTATTACAGAAAAGCCCCTTTAAAAGGAAATAATTTTGTATAAAAGAGTTCCTTTATTTTTGGACACACAAATATCGTGAGACAATTTTGGACCACCGTGTGTAGTTGGAAAAATGAAGAATGCCATCAAACAGAATCTCAAATGTTTGGGTTAACTTAGTTCCATTGGTACATTTTAAGTAAAATAAATCATTTGTTTCATATTTCACCCTGGCTATATTATATAGCAGCCTGTACATTATTTTACTCCAGAATCCGAAATAAATAATAAATTGAAGTTGAAATAGTCATATGAAAAATATACATGAAATGCACAAACAACTAAGCTCTAACCACTAAACACGTTCAACAACTAGAAAATAAAAGAGGACATGCATAAGGGCTACTTTTAGTAGTATAAGTAGCGGTCAGTGCCGAGTTAGTTTACCAGGTGATTAATTTGGGGGCGCACCTGCCATTGAGGTTACCCGCCGTGTAATTCCTGAAGATCGCGGACATGCTCTCTGTACCGGAAATGTTACCTATGGTGGAAGCGTTCCTACGCATGTATTCCATCGCATCCCTCATGGCCAGTTTCGAGTACGTTTCTAGAATTTTCGCTTCTGCTCCTGCTTGGTGATTTCGAAGAACGTAAGGTCGTATGAATCGATTATCGAACCGTTTAAACCTGCAAAAGTAATACGTCTTTAAATTAAGTTTTTATCAACTTGCTTAAATTTGCCCAAGATGTTTTTTATGTTACACAAAAAAGATTTTACGCTGCTCTTTGGCTTACCAAATATTTACATCAATGTTGCCATGCAATGATTTCAGGTAAATTTGCAACTAACGATAACTTAAACTGGTACCCCCGAGCATCCAGTATGTTCCTGCGATAACCTCTTGGGGTTCGTTAGGTCATAAATTTGTCATCCCGCAACTAGGCTATAAATTTATAGGCAAGAAATTCTTTAACTTTCTAGGACTTTCATTAAAGAAAAATGAACTATCGGCGACAATTAATAGCAACCATTAATCGAATTGAATCTATATTAAACCTGACCTAATCAATAAAGAACTATTAGTATAATAAATAAATACCTATTATTTCTGCTTACATAATTGTTAAAAAATATTATTTTGGGTATTCAGCAGATAACTTTCAAAGAAAACATTCATTTCTTTCATGTACCATTGGTGCAAGTCTGACCAAAAAAGGAAGATCGACAAGACTCCCCCATACGGTGACTTGTCGACTTCTTTCATACACCTACCATATCTAAGATTCAGCATGATATATATATATATATATATATATATATATATATATATATATATATTAGCATGATCAGACTTGAATCATCAATATATAGAAAGAGTGGTTGTTTTATTGCTTTTCATGCTGAATCTTAGATATGGTAGGTGTATGCAAGAAGTCGACAAGTCACCGTAGGGGGGGGGAGTCTTATCGATCTTCCTTTTTTGGTCAGACTTGCACCAATGGTATATGAAAGAAACGAATGTTTTCTTTGAAAGTTATCTGCTGAATACCCAAAATAATATTTTTTGACTATTAGTATATCGTGCCAAAACTGAATTTTTCCAGGGTTTCATTGGAAACACACGTGATACAAATTTATTGAAGGAAAATAATATCTTCTCAGAAGACATAAGCACAATGGATCTATTACAGAATGTAGGAACAGCAGCACGCTTTAATCATTGATGCAAAAATCGACGGTGACGAGAACTGCCTATATAGAGTACAACTATATGGGAAACTTGAAATAAACATAGAGGAAAGGCGTAAAGGAAATAACAAATCCGAACATCCCCGTATTACAGCACAAAGATTTCCAAAGGAAATACTGTAAGAAAATTGAAAAACTACAAACAGGAGGACTATATTGGACATCAAAGAACTCAAAATAAAAATTGCGGCAAAGGTAACGTTGAAACGGGAAAGTCACTTATGAACCCAATCTCGGCAAGAAAAGAAACAAATAACAAATATGAACAGCTGAAAAAGATGAAAATAATATAAATACAATAATAGATGCGGAACATAAGTGAAAAACTAAAAGGTGAAGAGAAAGCAAAATGTTAGCCGGAAAGACGCTATGACAAAAGATTGCGGAACATGATTCCAAAATATAGAGATCCCCTGAAGAGGATATCGACTAAACCAAACCTTCAGTAGAAACAACAATGCGTACACTAGAAGGTATATATCACTGCAATACTGAATCGGGAAAATGGAAGAAAAAAGGGATGCAAAGAAAGAACGAGCAGAATAACTACAAAGATAGGCACAAAACTTATCACTGGTCCTTGCATAAGGATTATCAAAGGATCAACTGCTAGAAATAATGGTTGGAGACAAAAGGAATAGTGTACCTGGAATCAATAAAATAAACAATGGATGAATGCATTATGGACTCAAAAGGTTAATGAAGCAGCAATTATCATAAGAACATTGATGGAAAGGACTTTTCTACCTGGAATGGAACACGACCTTGCTGATACTCCTCCTCAAAATCAATTTACCACACAGTATACATGATTACGGAAGATTAATACTCTGCAGCGCAGGATACAACGACTTCTCACAATCCCTTTGCCAGCAATTAGACTACCAGAATTCATCAAAGGTAGATCAAGGGATGATTACATGTACGCATGAGAAGAACCCCAGAAGAAAAATGGAGATACGAGAAAAAACTACAAATAAAACAGTAGACCCAAAGGAATGGCAGGAAACATCAACATTACTAGGACGGAAAACAATAAAAAAAAGGGGGTAAAAACGTTTTATTTCTTTAAATAAAGGACTAGGGACATGTCCAACGAAAGGATCCAATGCATATTAAACAGCAACAAGCTAAAAATATAGACAGCATACTACACGTGGACTGACAGCATTATAGTGAAACGGAGAACGGAGCGGAACGAACTCAGAAGAAAAAACTCTAGAAGCAAAAACACAAAAGGAGCAGCATAAACACTCTATATCAGAATGCAATACGGCAACGCATCCCACAAACACCCTCACTTCCAGTCCAACATTGCTGTACCATGCCCCATGTGGCTCTCGCTGCTGGCAACAAGCAAGATCCAAGTCCAACCCAGCGTAGACGTAACCAGACCCGAATGAGTTTTCCGGTAGTGACAGCAATACCTATCGTACGAGAGTAAATCAAATGAGTAAAATCGACTAAGCAACATATGTTTACTTTTAACTTGGTTCATTATCATCGAATTTAAAAATGAGTAGTAAAAGCAATACATTCCTGGATGACGATGTAAATAAGCATTGAAGCCCAGGAATGTGCTATACTATTTTTTCTGAAATTGCAATCAATATTATTATAAATAAATAGGAATAAAAAAATATATGCATATTAAAATATATAAATATATATATATAAAAAACAGTCCGGGAAAGCCACTTTTCCGGCCTAGGAAGGAAAAGTAACTTTTATGCATAAAAAACAGCCCGGAAAAGTTAACTCTCTCGGACTGTTTAGTGATAGTTACTTGGCAATGCAGCTTGTTTTATGTGTTTTATTTTGTATCATCTAGACCAAACAGTTTTCACCTAAAATCTGAAAAACTAAACATATTAGTGAATTTAGCTTCGATAATTTTTTTGATTACTTTTTGCGTCGGTAAAAGGTTCACTAATATTTTTAGTTTTTTAGATTTTACGGAAAAAGAGTTAAATATATGACAATTGGTAACAAAACAAAATAAAGGACATAAAACAATCTGCCATTCAGAAGAATAATTTTTGAAATTGAATAATGAACCAGTTAAGAATAAGTATATATTTCAGGATGTCAATGACCGCCATTTTGAAATTAATATCTAAACATTTTGGGATCTGCACGATGGAGCACATCAGACCTAATATTTAAATCTACGGCGCCTAACTATGAGCTGTTCCAACTGGGAGTGATATATTCGTAATACTAGATGTTATTTATATTTTTATCCATTCAATAATATCACTACCCTTTCGTATTTTTATTGAAATGCAGAAAGTAATACCTCATTAATTTGCAAAAGATTTCGGAAATCGAAACGTAAATTTCTTGTAAGTACCCTAAAATCTTTACATTACATTAATTTTGCACATAAAAATAGCTCACCATAAAAGTTTTTGTACCTCTTGACATGAAAGATTAATTGATCTGTCGACGTTAACTAAGAAATAATTGTAGAAAAATAATCCATTGTTGTTAACCTAGCGCATCCGCCATATCTTAGAATAAGAATTATATTTATATTTGAATAATCGAGAGATTTGCAAACTTGATATGAAGATAAACGATATAACACTATGACTGACTCAAGCCGAAAACCAATCGTGATGAGAATTTTAAACATGCGATTTACGTTAAGTAGGAAATATCGACCCAGCAATGCAGATTGCTCTGAAGGAACCAACTTGAAAATATTTGTACAATAGAATACATGAATTTTTGTAAAATAATAATCATTGTAATTAATGACGGAAAATTGCTTTCGCTTTATACAACTAGATTACTGCAAGATTACTACACAGAAATTATTTATAAAAATACAAGAAATTAATACCTATTCGAAACCAACTTTAGTTACCATCTGGTTTTGATCCGGGAAAAATAGCAGAGTGCCGATATTCTGTAAAACATTTTTCAGTAGATTTAGGTTTCCTCAGAATCTGACTATAATCCCAACTAAATAAATTTTGTGCAAGTAAGTAATATTCTATATACAGAATATGATGAAAAAATGGCGGGGGTAGGGTCTCACTTATATCCTAAGAATCACTAAATACGGGGTTAATTTATGTACCCAGACGCTGTTTTTATATTTTATATTTCTAACTTCAGGAGTTCTTTCAATGAAAATGAATTTAACACCATGCCCTTTTGAGGGCTTGTAGGGGGGGTCTATTTCGAGAGTATAGTTCTTTTTGTCAAAGTCATACAAAAAATACAGACACTGTTTTGTAGGGCTTGAAGTTCTTTATAATTTTGACCGAGAGAGGTAAGATTGAATAGATTGATACATGCTTCTCACCTCTTCCCTTCTTTGGTAAGTCTACGATAAAAATAAGTATTAATTGGTAGAGCATTAAAACTATGTACAAATGTCATGCAACATTTCAATTCCAAAATCTGTATTCAATATCAAAATCAATATTTATACTTTTACAGCCTGCAAAATTCGTCAGATAGACGCGGAACTTAAGTTACTTATTCAGCGTTTTTTGGATGGTTCTGGTTGAATCTCTTCGATTTCTTCCTCGCCACAATCCTTTTCTTTATCCTCAATATGCCTAGTGTCCGCTTTATATGTTTCTTCCATTTCGTAGTGCCTCTTTTGTCGACTTTGTTTTCTTCAAGAACGTTGGGGACGTCTGGTATATATTCGCAAGTTTCGGCATATCATTCCTGATGTTTTGCGACAACTACAAGCTGCTTCCCATTTCGCCCTACATTCGCACTGCTAGTAGTGCCGAATCTGCTATGTTAGTAATTGATTCGAGCAGACGATCAGTTCTGAGACAGCCACATTTCTCAGGATCTTTGCCAAATTCAAGCCATGTCTGTACCTGATGATATTTTCTATAAGTGTATTCTCGTGCTGCTCTATCTGTTGGTGGTATAATGTCGAAAAGCTGAATTTGCTTTTTGTAATTGCTTTCTGAAGCGCTTGCAGCGTAAAGATTTTATTGATTTTTAAGCTGTGTCGCCTCTGTGCAAGGCGATGAAAAACATTCCCCTGCCTTAGCAAGAGCATTTGAGTCTACATTTTCAAGTTGAAACAATTTCAGCATTTCTTGCAGCTCTTCATGCTTCTCAAGAATATTGAAGAACTTAGCCTTTTCTGTGTTAAATAAGGAAGATAATAACTATTTTTAACGTAAGACTTACCAAAGACGCGGAAGAAGGAAAACATGTTTGCACCCATTAAATTTTATCTTATAAATATCATATAAATTTCTCGACGAATCCATTTGTCCACCAGTCAGAAATTTGCATGCACATTCGGGATAGACTCCCATACAAACCCTTAAAATGGCGTGGCGTCAAATTCATTTTCATTGCCACTATTTATTTCAGGATATATAAAATGAAAAGTGAGTAAAGATAAGTGTCCGCAACATAAGAAAAATTCCCCTGAACTTACCAACACTTTGTTACTGATATATGTTACGTGTTATTAAAAGATTAATAAAATATGCAAATATAAAAGTGTATCAACATTGCGCTCATAGTTAAAACATGGCGAGAATAACAAAAAATAACGAGAAATCGTCGATTTCTTATTATTCTCGTCATGTTTCAACTATGAGCGCAACGTTGATACACTTTTATATACACATATTTTTAATAATCTCTTAATAACACATAACTATATCAGTAACAAAGTGTTGGCAGTATTGATTGATTTTCAGGGAATTTTTTCTTATGTTGTGGACACTCATTCTTTAACATTTTTCCCCGAGTTAATAATTCAAATGCACTGTGAGTGACGGTATATTAGGAAATTAGAAAATAAACATAGAAAGAAATGGTATTTACAAAGAAGACTGGAAACTAAAAGACATTTTCAATGATGTAATAAAACTGGTGTGTTGCTGGGAAAAAATGTTTGAAGTCTCACGACGCTCACTGTGAAGCATACTTTTTTATTTCTATCCTAATTTTGAATGACAAGCAATAGGAATATAATACTTCATACAAAATATAATTTCCTTCAATAGTTCACAAGAAAAACGCATTTTCCTTGATAAAAGAATCACTCTGTACAACACATTTTACATAAATTACTTAATAAGGGTCGTATTATAAGGGAGCAGTATATTATTCATACTGTAAGGAACAACCGATTTATAATTGTCAGTCACACTAAATACAAACGTTAACACTTGTGATAATTAAATTGCCTCTTCGTGTTGAATTACCTACCTAAATTCGTAGTACGTACATACAACTTTGCTAAGTACATACTCACGAAATCATGCAGGATGCGACAGAGAAACGGGCGATTATAGAAGCCCAAAAACTCATTAAAATGCTTTACTTATCTATTATGAATATGTTATCTTAAAGTATAGAAAATTAATTTTATTTTTTGATGTCGAAAGTTGAAGTTGAAGTTGCATAGATGCGGAAGTCGCCTCTAGGCAGATACTCCCCTAATATTGAGAACATATCACTCATTACACGGCGTGGCATTCTCACTCGAAGTCTGGTTATATCTTCTTGAATTCTGACTTTGCGCTCTGCAATATCGCTTAGGCCATGTTCTTCAAGTATCCCCGCAATCAATATCGCATACCGTCAAATTAAGCGATGATCTTGCTGGTCAAGGAACGTCCCAATCTTGGGCATGACATAATTATGAAACAACAGTCTTACAGCGCTCATCATTATAACAATAAAACGGTTACCTATCTTGCTGAAACTATATGCTTTCATTAATAAGAGAAAACCTGGTTAATTATTGTGTGAAAAACGTCTCGATTGTGTTGAAATAGCGGACTGTTGTCCCATTTTCATCCTTAAAGAAGTAAGGGCCATTAATATCAAAAGATGATATTGTACATCATACTGTAACCGTGTCGATGCATAAAGGTTTGTCGTATAGTTGGTGGGGATTTCGTCCAACCAACACCGAAAATTTTGTTTATTTACCAAATCGGAAAGATGAGGCTACTTCATAAAAAGATAAAGAGATTATGAATACATTTTCGTCTAAAAGAACAAAATTTGGGCGGCTGGCGTGATCGCGATCTTTCATTTCTCACATTATTTGGATATTGTATGAGTGGAATTTAAGTTTTTAGGCAAAATGTGTTGTAAATTCCTGACCGAACTGTTTAATGAAACTACATGATTACGTACAGAACGCTATATTTTCTGGCCATTTTTTTTCTTTACCCGGGGGCTTTTTTTCAGTGCAAAATCACCTTCAAGATCGTCTTTAGAAAATAAAATGCTTTTCTCTGTACTTTAACACGGTATATTTATAATTTCTTCAATGAAACATCTCAATGAGTTATTGCGTTTCTATATTCTCTGCCAAACTCTGTATTTCATGAACACAATAAAAACTTATCATTATCTTTTAGATTTTTACCTGTCACGTATATGATAATTTCCATGTTGCCCCAGTATATCCTCGATTGCAGCCATTATGTGATCCATCAACTAAAATCAGTAAACAATTGTCATAAAATTAATTTCAATTATACGATGGCAAACTTAAATATTTCTGTCTTTTCGACTGGCCCTGTATAAGACTTATTATGTTTAAAAAATACGGTGAATATATTTTTATATATGGCCAGTCGATAACGAGATAGATTAAAAGTAAAAAAATTTGAATAAAAAAAATAATTAATAATTAAATCGCCAACGCGGTCAAGAATAAAAGAGTGTTACTGAAATAAATTGCACACTCTGTATAAACGTAGATCTGTAAATACTAGGTCACCAAAGAGGCCCTTAAGTACTTGAATATCTAGCGAATCTGTATGTGATAAATTTCAAAATCCTTCAGGGGCATTTCTGGCTAAGGAGGTGTTCGAGAGAGTACAGTCAATCTGCCATTTGATCCTCGAATAATTCCTGCAAGAGATTTTCTTTTTTATATACTATACTATAGAGAAGCTGGTCCCAATCATTAATTGATGTTTTGCACATATCGTGTCCGCTAAGATGACAGTCGAAATAGAGTTTTCTCAATTATCTCCTTTCCTGTCAGTTGTGCCCTAAAATTAGGTATTACCAATATTATAAAATGAAAAAATCTACGACTTTTATTTAAATTATCTTTCTCTATTAATATTTTACCATTTACAGCCTTCAGAATGGTGAAAGTGTGTGCTTCGCTGCACATTTTTGCAATTATCCCTGTCCTCATTGCTTCTATGTAGTAATTGGCTATTACCAATATTGTAGATCATAAAATTTTCCAAATATTTTGTTCAAATAATTTTCTTTCACGGTGAATTTAAAAAAAAATGCAGCAGCTCGAAATTTGAAAAATATTCTTGAATTTCGGAAAAATGTCTGCTCCGTTGTTTCGATGTTATTCATACTTATTATTAATTTTCTATAATCATAAAACTGACTTACGATAGTGTTATTTCTTTAAAAAAATCAATTTATACAAATTTTTCGAGTTTTTCACTAATCTGCTAATACAGTTTTATTTATTGCTGATACTTTTCGATTTACACTCCCCAAAAAATGTGAAAGTTTATGCTTCACTCTAGATGATTGTAATAATCTAGAGTGAAGCATAAACTTTCACATTTCACAGCCAATCTATAGTATAAAAAAAGAAAATTTCTTGTAGGAATTATTCGTTTTTTTGCTCTACTATTAAGACTGCATTATACTTTTATTTGAATGTATTTTTCCTTAATTTTGACAAGGTTTTTTTAATGTTCAAATAATCTTGCATCGAAAGTTATTTTTTCCAAAACGCCTTTAACGAACATGTATTTGAAAATCTTGAGCATGCTCACGTTTTTTTAAAAATGGCCTTCTTCTTTAAATTAAAGTTCTTTAAATGTAGGCTTTTCTGAATGACACGTATTATGATATCCGGTAAAACAAATTAAAAAATTCCTATAAACATAAGGGGCCAAGATCTTCTCCCTCTTTAACGTCGAATTTATAAGTATAAAAATGCCAATATTTTACAGAATTTTGTATCTGCTTTATAATGAATAATTAACAGTAATACATCTTACAAACAATAATGAAAACACTCAAAACCCTAGTAGGTTATAAAAAATATTCAATGTTTCTTCCATCAGTCTATACGCATATCCGAGCCCTTCTAACCATTTCAAAAGTTCCTGACATCATACGAATCTCTTCACAAACATTTTCAACTCACTGTTAGTTAAGATATACTGAGGTTTCTTCCTCATACCTTTGCTTTGAGAAATTCCCACAAGAAACTAGGGTAAACACTGTTACTCTTCACCGGTTTATTGAACTTTTTATATAAATACATTCTATAGGACATTCGTAGCAGTTTTTTTGTACAATGTTAGTTCTAAGATATTGTTATTTTCTGATGCCAATTTTGTTGATGAAACTCGTCTGTATAAAATAAAGTGAAGAAATGAACCAAATATACCCATAGGGCCCTTGCATTTTTGAATTTAAAACCACTAGACCAGCACTCATCTTTTTTATGACTGTTACTGTCTATAATATAATATGTCTGTTTGAAAATCATATTTAGAATGCGGGATATTATATTATTATGGAATCTATTATAACAAAATATATAAACAAACTAAAAACGTACTCTTCGCTGACCTTTTTATATAATTGTTACACATTCTATAGGATACTCTTCGCAGTTTTCTTGTAAATAATGTTCGTTTTTGGACATCCTAAATTTTGTGATACCAACTTTGTTGTGAAAACAAATATATGAAAAAAAATTGAAAAAGAAAACATCCAACCTGTGTAGGATTCGAACACATGATCTTTGGATTTCAAGGCAAAACTTTAGCCACTGGACCATCACATATTGCTACGAAAATTGAATTTCTGTGATATATATCTTTCTAGAATCATGTTTTAACTCAGATATATTATTATGAAATATGTTAGTAACATGAATAAACAAAAAACCGTGCTTACATGAAACGGGACGAACGGACGGATGGACGGATGGACGGACGGACAAACGGACGGACATTTTGAAAATTGTTCAGAATTAGTTCACTAACACAATGATATGAAAATGTTTTCTCTACGAGCGATATTTACGGTTTTAGAAATGTGCCGATCAAATGCAATATACTCTTTATGCGAAAAGTATAATAAATGACATTTCACGCGACTTCTATTCAATTACTGATTGATTTTGAATAAGAATCCTTTATATAATATGCCAAAAAATATAGAAAAAAGGAATCTGGCCCAATGATTGGAGAATCTCAATCTTAGCATCATTAGCTAAAAAGGGAGCGATTGATGTCTGTGATAACTACAGATTGCTGGCACTAATATCAGACGCTAGTAAAATAATGCTGTACATTCTTCAATCCAGACTTCAAAATTATCTGCTTTGGCAGTTAAAGAGCGAAGTTCCAGATAGTGCAGGCGCCAAAGGTACTTGAGTATGCAAAATGTGAGGACCGGCAACTATGCTCAGATTCTTATACCTGAGACCCCAAATAACGTAGAACTGAATGTTGCCAGCAGCTGTATTGGTCCCTTTCCCTCCCCCCCCATTAGCCCTACCCCAAGCGTATTTCGCATAGCATTCCTAGTCGTGAATCTTTTCTTGCAGCCAAATGTAAAAAGAGTAGATATAGTGTTTGATAGATATGATAATATTTCGATAAAGTTTCTGGAGTCAACTTTACGGAGTAAAGGTCAAATCGTTAAAAATATCATAATTTCCAGTCCTCACACAAAAATTACAACAAATTCTAAACATTTTCTTTTGAGCACTGAAAATAAATTACAACTTGTCCGATTTCTGTGTACTACTGCTCCCACATATGCACAAATAAAAGAAGACTGTGAAATGTATATTTGTGGAGGATTTGTTGATCCAACAAAATGTTTTAAATTACAAGGTTCTTCATTTTCTGAGGCACTTGAATTAAATTCGAACCACTTAGAAGCAGATTCAAGGATGTTTTGTCATTTCTTTCATGCAGTAAAAGTTCAATATGCCCATGTTATAATCCTCAGCGCCGATACAGATGTTTTCATCCTGGATATTTATTTCTGGAATCAACTAGCGCGTCTTGGTTGTCTTGGTCTATGGTTCTACGGTTCTCACAAGAAGAAATATTTTTCAGGATGCCATTTGGCTGCTCAATCCCTTGGCGAAAACATTTGTCGTATTTTACCAGCATTACATTCTATAAGTGGTTGCGATACACTAGTAGATTAGGCACAAAAAAAATTGTTTAAATGCTGCATCGTTAGATTTCGTACAAAAAGCTCTAGCATCTTTGGGAAACTTATATCTTAGCATTGAACAATTGAAAGAGTTAGAAACAGTTTGCACCTATCTTTTTTCAAAAACACAATTAACTGCTGATGAACTCCTATACAAATTGATTTCACAAAAAATTGGCTTTGATTTAAATTTAATGAAAGTAATATGCACATCTGATGCGTTGCATTTACATTTGTTAAGAGCTATGGTACAAACATATCAATGGATAAATGCCGATCAAACTCAGCTTCGGCCTATAGATTATAATTTATTTGGCTATGAAGAGAAAAATGGTAACCTGCAATCACGACAAAAATGACGAAGCGACCTTTTCCAGAGTCTTTGATTCAGCCCTGTAAATGCGCATCGAATTGTCAAACGATGGCTTGTCATTGCAAAATATCTAAATTACTTATAATTCGTTGTGCAAATGTAAAATAATGATTGCAAAAATATAAATTTATTATAATGATTTTTATTTCTTTCGTATATGTATCTTTAAATTTGCTTTATCTCATTAAATATTTTTTTTATAAACAATTTATGATTTTTTATTAATAATTTCTGTTTTAATTTCATTTGACAAACCTTTAATTACAAATAAAACCAACTATTGTCACTAAAATAATCATTAAAATAGCTCCATAGCATGTGCTCAAGCAATTTACTTGCTACGTAGGAGGAGGGGTTATAAAAAAAATTGGACCAACAGGGTTTCTGGCAACATCCGAAATATTAATCTATAAGCTTTTCTGAGCTTGTATCAATTGACAGAATGCGGTCCTCAGATTTTGCAAACTCAAGTCCATCCAGCTCCCGGTCTAAGAAGCAATCACTGAGTTTGCGACAACTTATCGAAAAGGCAAGAAAATATTACGTATATATCTACCGCTGTTTCGTAGATTACCGTAAGGCCACAATGTGGAATTCGTTAGAAAAGGCTATATTTTGTCACCAAATCCTCTTTTAACACCTATAGTGAACAAGTGATGCGACGTGTGTTGGAGGACCGACGGTGGAGGAGATATAGACGGAATTAAGATTTTTAACTTAAGATTTGCAGATGATACCACTTTACTTATAGCAAGCGAGGTTGAGCTCATACAAATGTTGGACAGGCTTCAGATAATAAGCCCTGGTTATCTAAGTGTAAATTACAGCAAAATGAAAATTATGATTATAAATCGAGCAAATGATTACCACCCAGACACATTAATTGCGGGTGATTGTGAGTTAGTAAACAAGCTCGAAATTCTTGTGAACAATACTGGCGACTGCGAACATGAGATTCGGCGAAGAATACACATGGCAAATTGTCAGTTGACTAAAATGTTGCTTGACAGAAATATCACAAGTCGCACAAAGATCAAACTTACTAACGCTCTAGTCTCTCCATCTGTTTTACGCTTCTGGTACATGGACCATTAGGGAAGCAGACAGACGGCGTATTGATGCTTTTGAGATATGGGTGTGGAGACGTTCGTTACGAATTCCTTGGGTAGCTCATCGCACTAATATCTCGATTTTTTCTCGAATCCTCTCATTTTTTGCCCACTTCAACCGAAGAGTGGACGATATAGAACGGTTGATACTTCAGGGAAAACCAGATGGCAGGAGGCGAAGAGGACGCTCTCCAAAACATTGCGCTGATGTCACCAAAGAGCTTAATGTAGTTGTGCGTCTAACAGGGAACCGCGACACATGGCGCGATGCTCCCAGACATACCATAGCAAGCAGAGGCAAATGGAATAATTTTCATGAATACAAAACGTCTGGCAAGACGTTGTGAATAAGAGAAGAATAAGAAAATTTTGTTCAAGTAGATGCTCAATACAATGGAACTTTTTTATATCATCTTTACCAGAAACGTGACGGACAGACATTTTGAAAGTTGTTCAGTTGACCACTAACATAATTTATTTTTCTACGAGTGATAATTGCGGTTATGGAAATCTGTCAATCAAATGTATATATCTTATAGTATTGAAGGGAATTTAAATTCAGAGAAGAGGGGAGTACGAAATGGTCCCTAGACTTACCATTCAGTGTACACCATAGGTTGATTCTAAGGGCCATCAGAATTCGACGGTAATGGAGTGTTAAATCGTCCTGCGTATACCACGTTTTGCCTTAGAATATTTGCTTTCAAATATTACGTGACAATATTTCTCTGCCCGTCGATACTCATTATGGTAGTTAAACATACCAGCCCTGGTGAATATAACTTTATACGAGAACAGGATGATTTTTGCAAAGTTAGAATTTTCCATACATGCCTGTAGCGACCATTGACAGAATTATTGATTGTGTGGCCCTGTGTAGAGAGCATTTTTACACTCTTTCTACAGAACTTGTTTACTTTCCAAACAGTTGAATGAGATATACCTTCATTACTAACAATTATCATCACGCTGATTATTGGACTTCTCTTCACCTATTCAATAATGCGCCCCTCCGTTTCAGGATTTTGCATAGTTCTTTGATTGCCACGATCACCCACCTCTGCCTGAACATCTCCAGATTCGCTGATGAAGCCTAGCGAAGGGTGATGAAATAACAATGCTAGACGGGGGAACTGCTCTGTATACAAATGTAGAACCAAAACTAAATTATCATCCGTACGATCAAATGTGTAAAATCTAGCTTTTAGTAGTCTCTTTGGTGACTTATTTTGACTTATGGCTTATTTTTATAACTACTTGATCATAAATCATTGAATATCTTTACCCAAACACTGTGTATATTTTTTTGGATTGGAAAAATACATAACACTTACCCTCTCATGAATTCTCTCGTTCATGGTTGGTTTTCTTTTTTCTGCCGTTTTTACGTTAAGAATTTTTACCAAGGGCTTTATTGTTATGCCCTGGAAGAAAACAGTAAAGTATACCACTGCAATAGTAGTAGTCATAAACATTGGTTGAAGTTCAACTATTTTAGGATCAATCAGAAGAACCAGGGCAAAAGCAACTGCTCCTCTTAAACCTCCATACGACATTACAAATTTTTCAACAGTACTCAACTGATGAAGACGGAATCGGTTGGCTATTGCTGTAAATATAATAACACCTGAAAAAAAAGTATATTTTACTATTATATGTGTCTCCAATATAGAGTGACAAATATTACCAAGAGGTTCCACCAATAGTAATAAATGTTAACCCTCAAAAAAGTGTAATGATCCCACCACAATTAATAAATTAGATATGGTAGCCCTCTCTAAAACACAATTCTTGACTATTTAAAACTTGTATTATGGCAAAGAAGTGGCTAAGCTTAATATTGCGATTAAGTACCGGTGTAGATTTTTCAAATAATATTGTATAACATTTACCAGAAGTTGCCCTTTAAATGATAACTTTAATTTAACGGAGCAGTACGGCATGGGTTTTAATACACCTTTCCACTAACTAATACCATATATCGGGCAAGGCAATGGAAGCTATTTTTATTTGGGGAAGGGGTGGGAAAAAGTGGGAAGTAGTGTTAGGGGGTGAAAAGACGGGAGAGGGAAGAGGTAGATGGTAATGAAAGGGTTTTATCTGTCTGTAAAATAAGTAGACTAAAAAGTAAAAAGTAAAATTATATAAAAAAAATATTTTTTTTATTGGTACTCTATTTTGCTTATTTAAAGTACGCCTCAAAGTGTTTAAATCCAAGTTTAAAAAACGCGCGTGTTTTAAAGTTACCATGGCAAGTTACCAAGCAAGTACAACTCGTTGATCTGTATCTGTTACCTTTTGGTCTTCCATCCATTTGATGAACTTGTCGTATTGTTTTTTATAAGCGTCTTCCGATTTTTGCGGTATTAACCTCGATTCTGCTTTTCTATTTAAGTAATCAATGTTAAAACTCATTTTAAAGCAATATACAATCAGTGACAACCATAGTGACAATAATTAATCCTATGTGACAGATTGCAAATTAATTTTTGTTTTCCCATTTTCATGACACTGACAGGTATCCTGATGTCACATCATGAATTCAACCATTTTACATTCTTAATTCTTATTTCCATTTTTTGTAGTAATAATACCAGTATTTATGATTTCAAAGTGTACCAATAAAAAAAAATAGCGTAGAGTATTCGTGGATAACTGGTCTTTGAAACACTTACTCTATTTCGAGCACTCCGGCTGCGCCGTCGTGCTCGAAAAATCGCGCGTGTTTTAAAGACCTTAATGTCCTACAAGTCTGTTAGTTTACAATAACCACCCTATTTTGAGATACATTAAATGAAAAATAACGCCCTAGGGCGTTATGAATATCTATAACGCCCTAGGGCATTATAAAATTATAATACAACCCAAAACAAGCAAATTATGATAGAGTTATTGACAAACAAAATGCATTGCTATACAACGGCGGCGTTTACAAACAATTTTGATTTTTACTCTCTTTTAAATCAAATCGTTCTGAACATAATAGCTGTCAAATCAATAAATCGTAAATGTTAAAAAAAACAAAAAATCGAATTAAATACCAGACTTGCAGGACATTAAACGTTGAAGGCACCACGGGTGTTATAGGATAATGACGCCCTCGGTCGACGTACATTCCCTCGGGCCAGAGGCCCTCGGGATTGTACACTGCCGACCTCGGTGCATTATTATCCTTATAACACCCTTGGTACCTTAATAACTATAATATCCACTTATACTTTAATATACTATTTAAGAAAAATCTTTTGTTTGAAAAAACTACTAAAAAGTAAAAATATATTTTTTTTTAAATTCATACACCTGGAAAGTAAAAGCTTTGGGGACGGTCAATTGAGCAAAGTAACTATGTAATAGCGCTGTATGACCGTCCCCAAACCTTTTAGTTTCCAGGTGTATGAATTTTAAAAAAATATATATTTACTTTTTAGTAGTTTTTTCAAATAAAAGCATTTTCTTAAAAATATTTTTTTTATATAATTTTATTTCTTTTTCGAAAAGAGAAAAGACTCGATATAGGTAATTCTATTTTAAAGATACTGTGGAAATTTAGCACATTCTGCACATAATTATTATTTATACAATTATAATGCCAAATTTTATGGATTAACAATATTACCGGAATAGTTATTGATCTAACATCATAACAATAGGAAACGTATTTCAAAAATGATATAATGACGTATATCTCTACAGATGTTTTCATAGGGACCACCATTCTGATCTAACAGAACCTTCTTCTTCTCATCGATAAGGTCTTGTCAGACGTTCTGTGATCCATGCATTATTGTAGTTGACCTCCGTTTGTTGCTTTGGAAGGCGTCCCCTGTGCCTTTTATTTACCTGGCTTTCGCCAAACTATCAACTGTCCTATCTTTGGATGGTGTGGCCAAATAGTAAAAGTATTCAGAAGAAGGTGATGTTGAAGACTAATTTTTAGGGATGTATTTCTTGGAGAATCGAGCCATTAGTGCCATGGACTATTCAGAGTGATTCGTAGCAATCATCTCCAGACCCACATATGAAAAGCATTCAGACGCCGTATGCCTGCTTCCCTAACGTTTTATGTCACGGGTCTCCTCAACGGAAAACATGTTTGACTGAAATGGCAACGAAATCGGGTTGAGCCGAGAATTTAAGAATTGTTTCAAGGGTCCAAAAATTGAAAATCGGGACAGTTCGTCTGAATGTGATAATATCATTCTTATTCTTATGTAGGAATAAAAAAAATCACTAATTATGGGCATTTATTTTTCTGTTTATATTATATTAAATAAGCATTATTAGTATACCACTCTCAGCTGTACCCAAGGCCAACGATCGTGGATGGGTGTAGTATTATGGGTTCATAAAAAAAATTAAAGTTTTTGAGGTAAACAAAAGATGAAATACGTAACGCGTAAATATATAATGAATATACGGAGTACCCTACTCTGATTTTTTCACAATTTCTTAAGAAAGCAGTATCCTTCTTTGCGTGGTGGCAGTTTTTTCGAAAAATCCGTAGGGGGACGCAATATGCAAAACTTGTCAGGCTGAGGTACACGGCTGTCGGCAGATTATATTGTTTTTCTCGAAAAGTATAGAGTGTGTGTGCCACTCTGATTTTTTCACAATATATTAAGAAAACAGTGTTATTTTCCGCTGTGCCGATAGTTTTTTTCAAAAAATCCATAATATGCAAAACTTCCCAGGATAATCTACATGGCCGGCGGCAGGCAGATTATGTTTTTTTTCTCGAAAAGTATAGAATGTGCCACTTTAATGTTCTTACGATATATTAAGAAGGCAGTGTCCTTTTCAGCTATGCTGGTAGTTTTTGCGAAAAACCAATAGGGGAGACGCAATATGAAAAACTTTTCAGGATAAGATACACGGCGGCCGAGAGATTATATTTATTTTCTCGAAAACTACAGGGTGTGTCACACTGATTTTTTCACAATCTATTAAGAAGACAGTGCCCTTTTGAGCTATGCTGGTAGTTTTTCGCAAAACCCGTAGAGGGGACGCAATATTAAAAACCTGCCAGGATAATGTACCCGACGGCCGGCAGATCTTCTTTTTGTCGAAAAGTATAGAGTGTGCTACATTTATCTTTTCACAATATATTAAGAGGACAGTATCTTTTTCAGCTGTGCTGGTAGTTTTTCGAAAACTCCGTAGTGGTGACATAATACGCAAAATTTCTGTGTTGGGAGACTATTTTTTTTTCGAAAGCTACAGACTGTGCCACACTCTTAAGAAGTTAATGTCCTTTTCAGCTGTGATGATAGGTTTTCGAAAAATCAGTAGAGGTTACACGATATGCAAAATTTGCCAAGATAGCGTACACGGCGCTGGCAGACTATATTTTTTACTCGAAAACTACAGAGTGTGCCACTCTGATTTTTTCATAATCTGTTAAAAAGATAGTGTCCTTTTTAGCTGTGCTGGTAGTTTTTTCTAAAGATCCGTAGAGGGGACGCAATATGCAAGACTTACCAGGATTAATAACACGTTTAGGCGTTACATGTTTCATCTTTACGTTTCATTTATCTCAAAAACTTTAATTCTTTTCCTTTATGGGACCAGAATACTACTACGTCCATGACCATTGACCCTGGGTAAAACTGAGAGTGGTATACTAATAATGCTTTTTTTATATATTATAAAGAGAAAAATAAATGCCTATAATTAGTGATTTTTTTATTCCTGTATAAAAATGTGATAATACCTGCAGACGATCTGTCCCGATTTTCTGTTATGATTTCTTTGGACACTTGAAACAATTCCTAAATTTTCGGCGCAATCCTCCGATTAAAGAACTTAAATCTAGAGACATAATGGCATTCGTTTGTGTGATCCTGAAAGATTCACAATCTAAGGCACTTCTTCCCATAAGTTCTTGATTGGCTAGTCGATTTATTCGCGGCCGATTCGGGCACCATCGGTTCAGTTTGATTATCATAATCTCGTTTGACACTTTTGACAGTATATCCGCCATTAATGTTAATAAGCGTTTTTCGTATTTTTCGATCAAAATGTGTTGAAGAAGCCTTTTTATTTTAAGTTGTGATTTGCTTAATACCTAAATAATATTCTCTATTCATATTTACACAGTTTAGTGACAATATATTTAGTGCAAATATAAAGTGAAGTGCTGTGCCGTTTGTAAAAAGCAGTTTAGAAAAGAAGAAAATCGATCGTTCCATAGTCGTAACATGATGAAGTTCAGTTTACAGTTATAAAGTAGCAATTAAATTTTAAAATCTTTTCAATAAATATTTATCTTACTGTTTTATCTCACTATAATATCGTATGCCTACATCACGTTATATAAAGAGCCGGTAATGCAGGAATTGCAATAATTCATTTTAATGAAAATATTTACCATTCTACACATTTTCTACACACACAACGCCACTGTTGCCTATGGGATGTGATGTTCATCTATTCTTTTTAATGGACATATAATGTGACTATGTTAGGAGCAAACAAGGTATATAGTGAAAAGATAGCCTGTTATGTATCTAGATATAAGTTCTTTAATCGGAGGCGCAATCCGATTTTGTCGCCAGAATTCTTATGTCTTCTACAAAAAGTCTGAATACTCTACATCTGTTATACTCCTCCGAGTTCAAAGCAGTGTTGAACATTGAAATTATCGTGGCTTGTACTTCATTAATCCAAGTTGTTTCACATTTCTACTTATCTCGCTTTATGTTTCCGTTACTTTTCGTGTGATATTCGGATTTAAAAAATCCCGCAGGACGTTTGAATCGTCGTCGTTTATTGGATTGACTTCACTCACTTATTTTGTTTTCGAAAGCTGGATCATCAGTTATTATGGGCAAATATTTTTATACTTGCCTTCAACACCTCTTTAGTTTCAACGGTAAACAACTGATGATCAGAACTACAGTCAGCATCAGGTAAAGTTTTACAGAGCTTTGTTAATGATCTCCACCGATTTCTTATCATCATAGAATCAATTTTATTCCGAAATCTACCACCAGGTGACAGTCAAATGTAAAGGTGTCATGGAGTTGTTAGAAGACAGTGCTAACTATTGTATAGGTGTTGTCTAGGCAAAATTGATAGCCCCTCTTTCATTGCATTCTCCGATGCCAAATATAACGTATCCTAAACCTTTTTAAAATATATTGCTACACGATCTTTTTCACTAAAAACTGTACCGATGAAACTTGGTAACAGTGTGCGTTAGACTGATTAACCGCACTAATACGTGAAAGTGTTCTTCAAGATCTTTTATGATTTTTTCGTTTTTAATAAAATTTTGTATAGACATGCAAGTTGCGCTGTATAGTGAATGTTGTCTTATGAATTATTGTTTGTTAATTGCATAAGTGTGTTTACAAATATCGCAAATATTCAAAATTATGTAAGGCAGGGGATTTTTTATCAAAATCTGCAATTAGGAGGGTTGCATTAACATTATTAAGATTGTGTTTAATTAAAATTGAAAAGAAAAATACTTACCTATAACTCTGTACACTGAGCAAAAGAGAATCGTAAGAATAACAAACCACGTGTTCCAATCGTGGCTACGGTTGACGGTCGCAACTCCCAAAAACATAAAAATAATTGTCTCTGAAGAGCTGCTTAACATCTTCATGGCATATTTTATTGTGGTATGGGATTTGTTGGAAATGTTGGCCTCCACATAGTTCTTCATTGTTATACCACAGAACGTAATTCTGAAAGTAAATAAATAATTAAACATTTATTATAAGAATATATTATATGCTTATTGCAGATCCTGCACTATAAGAAGCATAGACCGAGATGTGTTTTATTATCGCTCAGCTCAGAAATATGTATTAAGTTTCAATTTCTAACTCGAGGTTTATCACGCATCCGCTTTGGTCTGTGCGGTATAGAAATAGAAAATAGAAAAAAAAAACATTTGCCATAAAAACTGCTAAAAGAACAGGGGAGGTTTTATTACAGTAATTAAAAAAATAAATAAATAAATAAATAAAATACAAAAAGGATATTCAACTAACAGATATAAATAAATTATGCATAAAAGGCGTAAATACCTTGAATTTTATATACAGTGTGACCCATTTCAAGTGGAAACACCTTCGTTACTCAATTATTGGTCATCCAATTTCAACCAAATTCAGATCGTTATCAAAGATCTTTAATATTTCCTTTTTGAGTAAAACAAAACGTATTTCAGTCAGTGGCGTGCATTTTTATTAAGAAAAAAAGGGTCGATTTTTCGAGAAATCATATTAGGTATTTTTTTTTTTTGTTGGAAAACTAATGCAATATTATTGATCACCATGCATATTCTGAATTTAACAACATTTTGATTTTTGGTTTTCGAATTACGGCCCACTTAAAATTACCTATTTTAAACATTAAATAATAAATAAATTGATAACGAATCTTTTTTCTCTTTAAATTCATATTTTCTATCACCCCATATCATCGATACTTTCAAATTCGGTAATCCTTAAATTGGTAATTTTTAGGGGACCATAATTCGAAAACCAAAAATCAAAATGTTGTTAAATTTTAGATATAGCGATTCTACAGCATGCTGATCAATAATATTGCATTAGTTTTTCAACAAAATAATGCCTAATATGATTTCTCGAAAAATCGACACTTTTTTCTTAATAAAAATGCACGCTACTGACTGAAATAAGTTTTGATTTACGCAAAACAGAAATATTAAAGATCTTTAATGACGATCCAAATTTTGTTGAAATTGGATGATCAATAACTGAGTTACGAAGGTGTTTCCACTTGAAATGGGTCACACTGTATAAAAAATTAGATCAAAGACATAAGGTAATAGCTTTATTCATCAGCATTTAATCTCGTGAATCATGGTATTCTTTTGAAAAATATCGAGTGTTATGGTATACGAGGTTTGTGTAATAAACTTTTGAAGTCATACCTAAACACCAGAACATAGTTTATAGATTTTCATAGTGTTAAATGTAAAGAGCTGAGTGTCGATATTGACGTACTACAAGGTAGTGTTTTAGGTCTACCGTTTTTTATTCTTACACAGATGATTTAGACAACTATTTATGAACATTTTGTAGTGCTCTTGATGATGACATTACTATTATTGCAAATTAGAATCCAATAAATGTTTCTACCCACAAATTGAACATAAATATGCTCACACTATCTCATTATCTCAACAGCAAAAAACTAGTAATGAACCTGCTTAGTCTGTGTATTTTTGAGACTAAATTAATGGTTATTATGCGCAAAACAAAGTAATTTATAAATTTACATACACATATACACACACGGTACCTATTGTCATAAGTGTCTTATGTACTAGTCAACCATCCTAAGTTGGCAAGTAGCCGCGCAGAGAAAGAGGAAATATCGTCAGTGTTAGACAGAGACAAACAAGCTTCTTAAGCTATGAAAGTACAGTCGGAGGAAGTTTCAGTAAAACGTGCAGCGTACGCTCTATTCACCGACAATCCCGGTGTGTCACAGGCCAATTGGTGATTTCGAATGAACACATGAGCAGTCCTTTGTTTTTATATTTGATGTATTTAATTACAATATTTAATTGTTTTAGTTTCAAGTAAACAATACGATATAGCGAATATACAAAACAAATACACATTAAATTAAATATAACGGGACTAAAATTGTAAAGATTGAGATAAGCGCTTAATTTATTTACCGCTCAACACTCCTTCCGAGGATTAATTCGTTTTTTCTTGGGGATTTAAACCGTTTTAGAAGAAAATACAAACACGAATGTCATAATACAAAATTTTAAACTGATGTAGATTTGTACACTTATTGGTATAATAGGGCTCCAGCTATAGATTCCTGCTTCATAAATTTTAAGATACAACTTATAATTTGTCGGCTTTGACCAGACAGAGCCTTATGTTTTACTTTGCCTTCAAACACCAAGATATTTTCTTATAAGTACTACTAGTGATAATAAACGTAACGATGCTTATAAGTGAGTACTAATAATAAGTACCTAATAGTGGAGTCGATTTAGTCAAGAAAATAGCGAGGTTGGGAAATTTTTTAAGATGGATGCAGACCCGGCGGAAATTGTTTGTCATGACCAGTATAACAAAACCCTAAAATCTTGATTTCCAGACGGGGGTGGAACAGTGTTTTTTGGCCGAAAAGGGATTTTTTGGACATTTTAAGAGTCAAATTTGCAATTTTAATTTTATTTTGACCATTTAAACAATTAGTTAAGGAACGAAAATGGTATCCTTTTATTCTCAATATTAAAGGTTTAAATTTGGTGAAGATCAGACCCCCCCCTGGTATATATGTATATATACACGAAAATAATTGAAAAAATTAAATTTCGGCCATCTTGATCAGATCTCAACTGATTTGGCTGAAATTTGGAATATAAGTAGTCTTTATCACACAAAAACTGTTTACCAGATTTCAGCCAAAAATATTGAATAGTTTCATTGAAATTGCAGTTTCAGTCAAATTTTCTGAAATTTTCAAATTGAAATATCTCCGGACCTAAAAGTTGGATCAAATTTTGCTTTATGGCAAAAAGCAGGTTATTTTATGTTATTTTATATGATATAAGGCAACATTAACTTTTTTTTGCATTCGGTCGTTTTCTAGTCATTTGCAGATGTACACCGGGTGCCACAGGTTCGTGGCTCCCCCCTATATTTCCTTTATTTTTTAACTTATCCATTTGTAATTTAAACTACCTGTAAAAATGCATTTTTGGACATAAAAAAAGGTATGAGACCATTTCCGGTTTACCCTGAAATGACCGCAACTTTCGATTTTTAAATGGAACACCCTATATATTTTTACATATTTGAATTCAAGACAACATTCTGAGTATACCTTGAGATTTTCGCGAATTTTTGAGTCGATGTTCAGTTTTTTAAAGAATTTTAAGCATTCGTCTAGAGTGCTTTGAAATACTAAAATTTTTTCTACGGCAGCGGCAGGTAAAGTCCAAGAGAAAAATATAATTTTTCGTGAAACGAAAAATTTTTCTCGAAAAATTATATTTTTCTCTTGGACTTTACCTACCGTAAAACAAATTTTGGTATTCCAAAGCACTCTAGACAAATAACTTAAAATATTTAGAAAACTGAACATTGACTCAAAAATTCGCGAAGATCTCATGGTATACTCAGAATGTTGTCTCGAATACAAATATGTAGAAATATACAGGGTGTTCCATTTAAAAATCGAAAGTTGCGGTAATTTTCGGGTAAACCGGAAATGGTCTCATACCGTTTTTTATGTCCAAAAATACATTTTTATCGGTACTTCATGCACCCCCCAATTTCAAATGGATAAGTTAAAAAATAAAGGAAATATTGAAATTTGTACACATATGTACATTAACGAGATCTAAAACTAGATTATATTTTCATCTTCTTCCGTTGAAGGGTTGGGGGGTAAATTGGGGTAAATTTGGCGTAAATAGGTAAATCAAGCAGGTAAGAGTCCATAAAATTGGCATTTAGTATATACAAGAGAAGCCAAGGTCTCAAAAAAAAATTTGGCATTACCACCCCTACCTCATTATTAAAGGGGATGAAAATAAATTGTGATTTAGTGTGTGTACAAGAACCAGAAACCTCAAAATATTTTTTTACTTCATCCACCCCCACTACCACCCCCTATTACCACCCCCACCCCACTACCGATATGGGGTATCATTTTATGGGTTTTTGGAGTAGAGGATTTCAAATATTATATTATTGAAGTTCCATAAACAATTATTTCCACATACAAATTTTTTTTTGTTGTGAGTGACTTGGATAGAAAATCTGGATGTGGAAGTAGTGATTCCTGGGCAGCGATTTTTTATATGACCAACTACAAGATATCTTGTATGATCATCTGTTTTATATATTTTATTGTACTGTTTTTTCTGTTAACTATTTGTTAAATTTTCTTGTGACTTTTTCTACATTAATTTTATTGTATACTTTTATTTGTATATAATTTTTTTGCAATGGAGAAATAAAGACTATTATTATTAGTTATAGTTATTAATAATAAAATGACTCTGTGAAGTTTACGTTTAATTAAAGTGAGCAATCGAAATTTACCAAAAAAGTAAGTAATTTAAAAAACATAAACATAAACACATCTGATATAATAGGGTATCTGGAAGGGGATCACACATTTGGAAAAACGCACCGACATTGTCAGTGCTAGGCCGGGGGCTCGTACGCAGTATGTATAGACAGTGCTACCAGTATATTCGCCAACCAATACGCCTTAGATGATTGAGCTGCCAGGCCGGTAAAGAAAAGTTCCACTACGAGAAATATTTAAAAAATAAAAAATGTAAAATCTTAAATAATCTTATTTTAAATTAAATAAGACAATCATAATCGAAGAAAATAGGTGACTAATTAAAAAATATATTGCCTAGCTGCAGAATTCGATGAGTGGGGATCGGAAATTTTTGGTGTCAAACCTACGTTACGTTCGGAAGTACGGGAAGTATACTTTATTCGACGTAATTTTTAAAGTTTAGTTCTAGATTGTTGTCAACTAGCATTATTATTACATTATATTTCTTAACCCTTTCAGTCTTGGCGTACACTGTAATGTAGGCCGATTCAAATTTATATTAATACAAAATTTGATTCAATTTTGGCCCTTCCATCCCACAGTACACTTCAGTATACACCTTATTAAAGTTTCAATAGGTCTGCTGGCCATCTATGGGTTAATAAATGAAAACTGCATCTGTTATTGTTATAACGAGTATGTTTTGAGCAGAATTGACGGCAACTGATCTGTTTACAGTTTGTTTTTTTGTGTGTAAAGTTGAGGTGCAACGGTTTATATTTTTTTAGTTATAAACAAGAGTTATAATTAACCGCCTATTATATTATTTAGTGCATTGGGGAAAACATTTTTGATCTTTGGTCAACTAAATACACGTGTACTATAGTGTACATTTGGTCTTGGTGGTCTTGGTGAAGTACGTATACCTAACCTATTCTTTTTTTGAAAATATACAAAAGCGGGATTCTTTCGGCAATTTTTGTTTAAAATGAGCAAAAAGTCACTGGCATGCAAAGATTTTATTTACTATATAGAAAATGATGACTCGTATCTAGATATTTTGAGCGAAGATGATGATGGATGGGAAATTGATTCCCATCAACAAGAAGTTTTGTTTGAAAATGATGTTATTCAAATTGCATGTAGGCTAATAGGATATATTTTAATTTTTGGATATGCAGGTCGAAATGGAAGAGCCAGATGTACTGTGTTAGAACCTGATCAGGATCATGTGTATACAGAGTTTCTGAGTTCCTGAGTTCCTGAGTCTCCTATGGAGGGGTAACTGACAAAGTGTCGAAATGGCAGAACTTGCTAATGGACCTGTTATATTAAAAATAAATACTCAATAAATACACATTTTTTTTGTCAATATTTTAAGAAAATATGAAAATTAAAATTTTTTAATCGTTTTTGCTTCGATGGTTATTGTGCCATTAAGTCCCAATGTACACTACAGTGTGCGCATCAAATTTCAAAACTGGGTAGAGGTAAGACTTTTTAACAAAAACTAAAAAATCATTAGAAAAATAAAAGAAATCATTTGCAAAATTTCAGAATTTTACTTCAAATACAAAAAAATCGGGACCGAAAGGGTTAAATGATACAAATTTGGCCATTTCTAATGGTTTTTATTTTTTTCAAGTTAACAGATTGTCAGAAAGTTTCTTTATTCGAAATTCTATTGAGACAAAATTGTTACTTTTGCGACGCGATTACTAGGAGTGGAGATAATAAGAAAAATAGTAGAACCAAAATAAATTGTTTAAATTTTATATAAAGTAATGATCAGAGTTAATCCAGAACTTGTAGTTGTCACAACAAATTAAAACAAGAAAATCGCTGCAGTAAGTGAATTCCTTATTCACCTCTTTGCTCTTTGATGCTTAGTTTGACTTCGCTGTATCATTTTATTTTAAAATTATACATAGTTTGTATAAAACACGACAATTTACCGATCTCTAAAGATCACTCTCTGTGATAGATATAGTTCAATTTCAATAAGGAGTGTGCTACTACGCTAGTTTATATATAAATATACCACATTTGAAATAAAAATGTTGTCTTACAGAAGTTATCAAGTTTACAGGGAACGGTCTTCACACACTCACACACCCATACATGAGCACATACATACACTCAGACATTTTTTCTTCGATGTTTCAATTCAACGTGTTATAAAGAGATTTGTCTACAGAAATATTTTCCTGCATCCTTCGTTATGTAATAGCCATACACTTAGTACGAGATCCCACCGACAAAAATGGAACACATAAGCTGGAGAGTTAAAAATTGGTGGGGATGCTTAGTCGTCCTCTAAACATGTATAGTCGGTCATAGCAATCCGGGTTGCAGCGGCGCAGGAGCAGCCATTTTTGTGATATGGCTCAAATACTTTTTGAATGTCACGCTTTCCCATGACGTAAAATCAAAAAAAGTTTTAGACAAAAGTTTTTCAGTTTTGTGGGCTCTACATAATGGCACTACGGGGTTTTACTTTTAATGGGGTTTAATGGGGTTTTTATGGGATAACATGTCTTTTTATATAATCAACCTCTCATTTTTACAATGGATTTCGATTCTACACCAAAAAGTATCAATGAATATCAATTTCCATTTGCAATTTTTTACTCCGATCCAATTCTCGTCTGAAACTGGCCTCAAATTTTCCTACTTTCAATAATTTTTTACCGCAAAAGAATGCGCTTTGAAGACTAATGCTAAAGAGAAAAGTTGTTTTTTTTTATGTGAAATATACCTCAATTTTTTCAGATTTTTTCGTAAAGAAAATTTTTTTTCCCAATTTTTGCAAATAAAAATTTTTTTCAAAACAAAAATCTGGAAAATACATGTATATTCTGAAAAAAAAAGAAACAATTTTTCTCTTTTACATTTTCTCTAGTGCGCAATACTTTCACCGTAAAAAATAATTCAAAGTTGAAAAATTCGAGTTTTTGAACCCGATTTCTGGCAAAAATTGACCACGGGGTAAAAAATTGTAAAGAACAAAGAATTCTTATTTTTTTATGGAGAATAGAAATCCGTCGCCAGAAATGTGGAATTCGTAGCCAAACCGTAACCTTGTCAGATGAGCTTTTTTGTTGAGCTTTTCTCCTCCTTCACATTAAGCTCCGTAGGTTTGGCCTGACGACCCTAGCCGTTCTTACGTTATGTATATTTGACCTTGACACTCAAGCTTGTCTAAAAATTATTGAAAGTTGAAAAACTCGAGTTTTTGATCCCGATTTCTGACAAAAATTGGCCTTGAAGTAAAAAATTGCAAATAACAAAGATTGATATTTTTTGGCGTAGATTCGAAATCCACTATAAAAGATAATATATAAAAAAATGTTATCCCGTAAAAACACCATTAAACCCCATTAAAAGTAAAACCCCATAGTGCCATTATGTAGAGCCCACGAAACTGAAAAACTTTTGTCTCAAACTTCTCAAAAATTATTTGAGCCATATCAGAAAAATGGCTGCCCTGCGCCGCTGCAACACGGATTGCTATGACCGACTACATACGTTCAGAGAATGACTTGATAAGTATCCCCACCAATTTTTGACGGTTCAGCTTATGTGTTCCATTTTTGTCGGTGGGCTCTCGTACTAACTTGGAATAAATGATTTTGTATTTCTTCCACTAATTGCTTATATTACTATGACTTACATTTGTCTCAATTACTTTGTTTTATTGCTTTCTCTTGTACTATAATTATATAGATATCATAATTCCCTGTTCTGTAATTGTGTATTTCACCTGTACAGTAGTGTAATTTGAATAAATAAACTAATCAATATTTTTTCCACAACGACTATTGAAAATTTTGGCTAGTTATAATATACTTATTTGTTTAAATCAAATAGATATAACAACAAGGGTATGATATTCTGCCTGGTAAAGTTTTATGTTACTCATTAAAATTATTTATTTATTAAGTGCATGGGCACGCAAAGATGATATAATTATTTTCGTTACAATAAAATAGAGCATCAACGTGGTGAACGCAATCATCTGTGGAAATTGTATTGTTTGCACCACAAACACAAAATAAATAAAGATGTTTAACAAATTTGTGTATTCAGGAAATAGCTAGCCGTAAATAACTCATTGGTTAAATTAATAACTGAGTAAAGTTATTATGAAGCCTTGCTTAAAAGCATTTCCATTCTTGTGTTGATCTATCGTTCACTAATGGATGTAAAAAATTTTCTCCGGTAAATGTTTATGTTACTTATTAAAAATATTTATTTATCAAGTGCATAATGTGCTTCAATTTTGTGATCATTTCCATTGCAGTGAAATAAAGAGTCACGTGTGTATGTAAACACCTATCATTTACAAATATTCAATATTTAATTTTTCCACCGTGTAAACAAAATAAATAAAACTGTTTAACAGAGATGTGTATTTAAGAAAATCTAGCTATAAATATCTCATGCATTAAGTTAATTAACGAGTAAAGTTATTATGAGCTTTACTTAAAAGCATCTCCATTCTTGCCTCGATCTAATTTTCATAAACATCTATAACAAATTGCGTTACTTTTAAAGATACGGTACGGAGATAGTATACAGACATTTTCACAAAACTTTTGACACTTTGACTTTTTTAATTGTGCTTATTGCGTCGTATACAATTATTCCTCGTAACAATTCCAAACTTTTGTAATGGTCTTAATCCTTATCTTTAATAGTTTTTGACATATATTGACATGTTTATAATGTTATCAACTATTTATCAACGGCTCCTACTGGACCGATTTTGATTATGCCTTATTTTAAGATAACGTCCTCTATCATCGATGTCTACGTTAAAATTTTAACAATTCGAGGATCGGTTGGATAGTTACGATTTTTTAAATATTTCACCCCCTTAGACGGACTGACAAATTATTTGAGTGGTTAGAAACAATACACTACCCTATTGGCAACAAGCTACGTTAAAATTTTAATAATTCAAGGATCGGTTGGAAAGTTACGATTTTTTAAATATTTCACCCCCTTAGACTTGCTGACAAATTATTTCAGTGGTTAGAAACAATACTCTACCCCATTGGCAACAAGTCTACGTTAAAATTATAACAATTCAAGGAAAGGTTCGAAAGTTACGATTTTTTAAATAATTCATCCCCTTGCTTCACCCCCTTAGACAAGCTGGCAAATGATTTCAGTGGTTGGAAACATGACAGTACCCTATTAGCAACAAGTCTATGTTAAAATTTTAACAATTCAAGGATCGGTTGGAAAGTTATCGATTTTTTAAATATTTCACCCCCTTAGACGGGCTGACAAATGATTTCAGTGGTTAGAACCAATATACTACTCTATTGCCAACAAGTCTACGTTAAAATTTTGGCATTTCAAAAATTGTTTGAAAAGGTACAATTTTTTTAATATTTCACCTCGCTTCACCCCCTTTCAGTGGTTAGAAACAATACACTACTCTATTGGCAACAAGTCTACGTTAATATTTTAATAATTCAAGGATCGGTTGGAAAGTTCGATTTTTTTAAATATTTCATTCCCTTGCTTTACCCCTTAAACGGCCTGACAAATGATCTCAGTGGTTAGAAACAATATACTACCCCATTAGCAACAAGTCTACGTTAAAATTTTAACAATTCAAGAATTGGTTGGAAAGTTACAATGTTTTTAATATTTCATCCCCTTGCTTCACCCCCTTAAACGGGGTAGCAAATGATTTCAGTGGTAAAAACAATACACTACCCCATTAGCAACAATTCTACGTTAAAATTTTAACAATTCAAGAATCAGTTGGAAAGTTGCGATTTTTAAAATATTTTATCTCTTCGTTTCACTGCCTTGGACGGGCTGACAAATGATTTCAGTGGTTAGAAACAATACACTACCCTATTGGCAACAAGTCTACGTTAAAATTTTTACAATTCAAGGATCGGTTGGAAAGTTACGATTTTTTAAATATTTCGTCCCCTCATTTCACCCCCTTGGTCAGGCTGACAAATTATTTCAGTGATTAAAAATAATTAATCCTATTATTAATAGTGTGTCTGCATTAAAACTTTTACATTTCAAGATCTCTTTAAAGTAGTTATCGATTATTAATATATTTTACTCCTTCTCATCCGCTTGAACCCCCGGACAAATAATTTCGGTAGCTAGGAACATTTTCTACCTTATTGGTAACAAGTCTACGTTAATATTTTGGCAGATCAAGAATTATTTAGAATGTATGATTTTTGAAACATTTCATCCCCTCGCCTCAACCCCTTAGACGGGCTGACAAATGATTTCAAGGGCTATAAACAACCCACTACTCTATTAGTAACAAGTCTGCGTTAAAATTTTGACAAATCAAGAATTAAGTAGAAAGTTATGATTTTTGTTTTATTTCAAATTATTTGAGAAATTATATTAATTTACCACCTTCATAATGTGTTCCGCAAGCAAATTTCATGAGATTAACAAAAGAAATTTGTATTAGTAAACGCATGTCAAACAGTGGCTTGTAATTAAATATTAACAAAAAAATATTAGGTATTATTTCATGACCACGATTTTATCGATTATAGTCGTACAGCAAACTGTGGCTGTGAATGATTTCACATCGATTTCTTTATCCACAGATGTGTCATCAGTATTTTTTTTTTTTAAATTGTTATTTTCATCATAAAAACGAAATACAAGTTGAAATAGAGAAATGAACCTCAGCGCTCGAACTCGAAGAGATCCGAGTAAATCAGTCAGCGATTTATCAGCGTGTGTGTATTCAGTCGAAAACAAATTCGAATTATTAATTTTCACTTTTGTTTTATTAATTTCTAATGCCTGCAGTACACTCTCGCCGAGACCGCTCGGCGAATGTCTCGGCGAGACATTTACCAAGGGACCAGGAAGCACGAGGGCGATGTGTACACTCTCGCCGAGACCGCTCGGCGAATGTCTCTGTTTTTAGTAATGTGAATGAAAGACATGGATATTTTTATAATTAATTAATTTTATTTATTTGCTTTTATCATGATTGGAAAATATTATTTAGGTATTAAGCAAATCACAACTTACACGCTTTTTTATTTATTACGAAATTACCTACTTTCTGTATATTGTTGCCCTAATCTGGGCAGGCTAATATACTAATTAGGTAAATATTTAAAAACACTCATTATTGGAGAATCAATCAAAACAACTACTCTTCTAGCTAATACTGACGAAGTATTGAATTACATGACATGATTCCTAGCATTTAAAAAAAAAAAATTATGTTGAAAATAATATTTTCTAATAACGACATGGTCGTTGCTGAAATTGCCGCTGCAGCAGCTTATTGTGCGTTTGCATATTTTAATTATGTGCATATATACAAAAAATATAAAATTGAAAATCCTTGGAAACCAAGAAGATGGTGGATGAAAACAATTCATCGAAATAGTGAGTGTTGAAAATTTAAATGTTATTTTAATTATTATTATTTACCTCACTGTATAACAATGAAACATGCCTGAATTAATAAAGGTTAAGCATATGAAAAATGCCCATAAAGGAAATTACATGAAATGGAAGTAGTTAAGTAAGGAGAGAATGAGACCAAACCCGTCAGTAAAGTAGCAATCGGAGTTCTTATTGACGTCACGCCCGAAGCCCCGCGGGGGGCGCGCAGGTGATAGATGATAGATCCTATGATCTAGGTTCTAGTGTGAGGTGAGATAATGCTAGATGATAGATCCTATTATCTAGGTTGTAGTGTGAGGTGGGATCCTCTTAGATGATAGGTGATAGGACCTAATGGGAGGGGGGAGATGGGAGATCCAATCCCCGAGCTTAGATAAGAGATTATATCTAAAAGGACGTGGCTAAGAGTATATAGGGTGTGTCTAAAATAAGATGGCTGCCGTTTATTGACTAATAGTATTACATGTTTACGTTAGTGGGCGTTAAGAAAATGGCTACTGACGTCCATCATTGAGATTAAATAGACAAGTCTTATATTTATGAGATAAATATTCGTTCGCTTCTCTACGTTTAGATTTCAATGTACTAAGAACATAATGCAGAGGCGTTATCGGATTCCAGGAAATTGTTAATGTAAATAAATGCGACTGTCTACGGCTATATGTATATTTAAAACGTGATTAATTACCTTTAGATAACTACAGCGACTAGATCAAAGGAAATATCGAGAGCCAATATAAACGCTTTTCAGACAAGTCTAGACTTGTTAGCCTGAGTTTTATATAAAATAAATATTCATTCGCTTCTCTACGTTTAGATTTCAATGTAATAAGAATATAATGCACAGACGTTATCGGATTCCAGGAAATTGTTAATATAAACAAATGAAATCATCTCTGATAGCCTACAGACATAAGATAGGTATACGGTAAAGATGCATGCGAATAATTTTGTGTCTTACAATACATGGTTTCTTATGGGAATATGTAGCCACCCCGCAGCGATATAGCAATTTAACATTGTTTTATATGTAAAAGACGAACAGATTATGAAAATTTGGGGGCCTTTTAGAAATCGTTCACTGCAAAGTCACGTGACTCTCGACCGCCGAGTATAAAAGCAGCGTCATCTCCCCACCTCGATCATTAGCTGTTTATCTCTCGCGGTGAACGGTTGTCTAATTGAAACAGTATGTCGTCTACCGAGACCGTATCTAAACTCAGTACTGATATAATTAATTTAACTAAAAAATCATTGCTGCTCTTAAAGACCGATGATGAAATCGACCAACATATTTCGATAATTAATAGCAATATTAAACTAGTAGCCAAGGCAATTAAAATCAAAATTCATATCGATAATAAAGGTGAAAATATATTTAAATTGGAAAATAATTTAGCGCTTTTAAAATACTACCGAGAACAATTGAAAAAATTAAAATTAAAAAATAAAATATTAGGCGGTTCCTTAAAGCCGGCAGCACGAAAATATTTAGTATATCAAGAGGTAGAATCTTGTTTTAAAAATCGTGTTAAGTCCGGCCTAATAACTAACGTACAAATTAAAGAACCATTATTATTTTTTAAAAAAGCGTTTAGGAGCTTCTCTTTTCAAATTAAAAAATGTTTGAAAGATGGACTAATTAAAGTAAATGTTATTTTTGAATGTAACTTCGTACAGCCTACTAATGGCACAGCGGAATTAAAGACATTTACTACAAGGAACACTGTGATAGACTTAAATATGGATTTAAAGGAATGGTATAGAGAAAATGTATCCGAACGGTTATTGAAACATCTAGAAGACTTTCAAGGAAAAGATTCAGGCTGGGCCTTGTCGGAAATTATCGGGCTAAGAGTAAATGTTAATAAATATTGTCCTATAACAGTGGGATTATCAACATACGCTGAAATGCCAAGCTTTATAAAAAATAAAATGTGTGTTGTTAACGTTAAAAATAATGACGAATATTGCTTCTTATGGTCAGTAGTTTCGGCATTATACCCCGCTAAAAATCATGTTGATAGAATTGTTTCATATCCTCATTTTAAACACGTTTTAAAATATGACGGCATCGAGTTTCCGATGGAATTAAGAAATATTAATAAATTCGAACGCTTAAATGATATTTCGATAAACGTATACACCGTAATTAAAAGGGAAGTTTTACCGGTATGTTTAAGTAAATACAGTTTTGAACGGGTCGTAAATTTATTAATGATTCCTACGAATCTGCCGATAATTTTACTGAAGTTACGCAATATCATTTTGCTTGGATAAAGAATATGTCTCGATTATTATCCAATCAGTTATCTTCACATAATGGTAAACTATTTATTTGCAACCGATGTCTTAATCATTTCTCTACTCAAGAACTTCTAGACCGACATTCAAATTACTGCAATTCGAAAACTAATACATGGAAAATTGAATTACCCGACGAGGATGAAAAGTTTTTAAAATTTAAAAATTACCGATATAAAGAAAGGGTACCGTTCGCTATTTATGCTGATTTCGAATGTATCTTAGAGGACTGTGATGCTAACACGAATCAAAATACGCAAAATTACCAGAAACATACAGCTTTTAGCGTCGCGTATTACTTAAAATGTTCGTACGATGACAGTCTATCACAATTTAAAATGTACCGAGGCGCCGACTGTCAGTACTGGTTTGTTAAAGAACTTGAAAAAATTTCAGACCGAGTTAATGTAATCATGTCTGACATAAAACCTATGGAGTCGTTAAACGAGACACAAAAATTTGAATTCGAGCTCGCGCAGGTCTGTCATATCTGTGAGGAGCCCTTCAAAGAGACTGACATCAAAGTAGCCGATCACAATCATTTAACTGGGTATTATAGGGGACCGGCGCATATGAGATGTAACATTAATTATCAAGATAGTCACGTGATTCCAGTTATATTTCATTGTTTATCGGGTTACGACGGCCACCTGATAATCAAACAGCTAGCAACTGCATTTGATGGGGAAATTTCTTTATTACCGATTAATAAGGAAAAATACATTTCTTTCACTAAACGGGTTAGAGATACGAAAATTAAACTAAGATTTATTGATTCGTTTAGGTTTATGGCAGACAAAATCGAAAAACTAGCTTCCTATCTCGACGATGACCAGAAACGAATCACTAAATCGTACTGTAATAATGACGAACAATTTCAATTATTAACGCGGAAAGGTGTTTTTCCTTATGATTATTTAAATTCTTGGGAAAAATTAGACGAGACATCTCTACCGGCTAAAGAAGAATTTTACAGTAAACTGACTGACGAAAACATAACAGAGGACGATTATAACCACGCTATAAATATCTGGAATAAATTCGATATTAAGACATTAGGAGAATATTCCGATATATATTTAAAAACAGATGTATTACTGCTAGCTGATATATTTGAAAATTTCCGCGAGACATGCATACAGACGTACGGACTTGATGCTTTAAATTATTATACTGCTCCGGGACTGGCATTCGACGCGATGTTAAAAATAACTAAAGAAAATTTAGAGCTTCTCACAGACATTGATATGATACTGATGATCGAAAAAGGTGTGACAGGCGGTGTAGCGCAGGTATCTAACAGATATTCGAAAGCTAACAACAAGTACATGGGGGATGCGTTTAATCCCGACGAAAGAGAGACTCACATCATGTACTTTGACATCAATAACATGTATGGAGCCGGGATGTCTGTTCCGCTACCCACAGGTGCTTTCGAGTGGGTACCCGTCGAACAATTTTATGCCTTAGATATTCCAAATTTATCGGACGAGTCAGACATCGGTTATATTTTGGAAGTAGATATCGAGTATCCACTTGAATTACATGAGCTACATAAGGATCTCCCGACGTGTCCAGAACATATGGTGCCGCCCGGTTCAAAACATTCAAAATTAATGACCACTCTCTTAGATAAAACGCGATATGTAATGCATTATAGGACTTTAAAAAAATGTTCAGAACGTGGATTAAAACTCAAGACGGTACATAGAATTTTAAAATTTAAACAGTAACGGTGGCTAAAGAAATACATTGATTTAAATACGGATTTACGAAAACAGGCAAGTAACGAGTTTCAGAAAAATTTCTATAAGCTAATGAACAATGCGGTGTTCGGAAAGACAATGGAGAATGTCCGCAAGCACAAAGATGTTAAATTGGTAACTAAATGGGAGGGGAGATGGGGCGCCAAGTCTCTGCTCGCGAAACCGAACTTTCACAGTTCGACTGTCTTCGGCGAGGATATGATTATTATTGAAATGAATTGACTAAAAATTAAATTCGATAAGCCAATATATGTGGGGTTCGCCATTTTAGATCTTTCAAAAATTATTCTTTACGATTTTCATTACGATTATATTAAAAAAAAATTCGGTGAGCAAGCCAAACTACTTTACACGGACACAGACAGTTTAATTTACGAATTTAGCGACGTTGATATATACAAGTACATTAAAAAAGACATCCATCTGTTCGACACATCGGATTACCCTGTAGACAATGTCTACGGAATACCTCATGCTAATAAGAAGGTACTAGGCGTAATGAAAGACGAATGTCAAGGGCGCGTAATGACAGAATTCGTAGGACTCCGTGCAAAAATGTATAGTTATAAAGTGGAGTGTGTGTCGGTAAATAAAAAGATCAAGGGTCTCTCGCGTTCAGAAAAATTACATTTGAAGACTTTACGAATTGTCTATTTAATAAAGAAATTTTGACCAAATAGCAGCGATTAATTCGATCAAAGAAACATGAAATATATACTATCAAACAGAATAAGGTGGCACTCAGTCCGTATGATGATAAAAGAATTATAAATTATATAAATACCGATACGAAACCTTGGGGATATAATTTCCAACAAGTCTCAGCTCGTCAGATGACGTCATCGACGCAGTGAAGCGCTTGGCAGTAGCCGTTCAGATTCATTTACTTTAGAGACTTTGATCGCGATGGACGGGTTAGAAAAAGAATTGCAGTACAAGCTTGTACTAATCACTCGCGACATATATGAGAGGTACATTCAAAATGCATTGAATCGGGGTAATTATCAATTAGTTCATAAAATTTTAGAAAAGATTGTTATACCGGACAAAGCTTTATACTGGATGGCTTTAAGAGATAGTTCTAATTTCGATTTAATGAAAAAAACGAAAAAACTTCAAAACGATATTTTTATTCAACAGTTGGAATATATTTTCCAAAGAGAATGTATTACTCACCTTACTGTATATCGATTACGAGAAGTAATTAACAGACATTATCCCGCCGCGAATAATAGTTATTTTAGAATTTTTTTAGAAGAATTATTAACGTGTAATGATGATTATATGTCAATTGATTTTTATTCGAAATCGTACCCGGTTAAAAATAGTTCTGATAATTATAAAAGTATTGATTGGTCGATTAATAAAGCATTTTGCGAGGCAGCTTACTTTACACAATACGAATTTCTTGAAATTTTGTTTCGAGTAATTGGTAGGAATAATATACATTTCAAATTAGATATTAATTTCAATGAAGAGCATAAGCAGCTAATAAAATGGCTGGAGGATAATATATCCAAAGGTCGCTCTGGGCAGCCGATTGGTTGGAGCTCTGGTCCAGACAGCGGGCACTGGCCATCAACTACCTTAGAAGATTATGTTAAGACGCTCGACATAGTTCGTCTACATTTTTTGTAATTAGTATAAAAGTATTGTAATATAAATATTTTACATTTAATAAATTAAATTATTTATAAAATGTGTGTTTTTATTTCCTAATACCTATCCTGACATGATGATCATGAGAGAGGCAGGTGAGACAGCTTGAACAGCTCCAACAGCTCGAACAGCTCCAACAGGTGTAACAGGTACCGTACCTGTTACACCTGTTGGAGCTGTTCGAGCTGTTGGAGCTGTTCAAGCCGGCCATATACATATACATATACGTGTACTATATATGAGCTGTTTGAACAGCTCGAACAGCTCCAACAGCTCCAACAGCTCCAACAGGTGTAACAGGTACGGTACCTGTTACACCTGTTGGAGCTGTTGGAGCTGTTCGAGCTGTTCAAACAGCCCATATACATATACATATACGTGTATTATATATGACCAGCTCCAACAGCTCGAACAGCTCCAACAGCTCCAACAGCTCCAACAGGTGTAACAGGTACGGTACCTGTTACACCTGTTGGAGCTGTTGGAGCTGTTCAAGCAGCCCATATACATATACATATACGTGTATTATATATGACCAGCTCCAACAGCTCGAACAGCTCCAACAGCTCCAACAGCTCCAACAGCTCCAACAGGTGTAACAGGTACCGTACCTGTTACACCTGTTGGAGCTGTTGGAGCTGTTCAGACACTTAATAAGTATGAGATGCTATCAACTCATTGAAATAAAAAAGATTATTAATAACATTTTTTATTAATATAAAAAATTATAATTAAAATTGTGTAGAATTAATAAAATAATAAAATCACTGGTCTGGCTATCTGGCAGGAGGGCAGATCGTATGTTAATTAAAAAAAGAAATTCGTTGGTCTCGCTGGCTGGCTGGCAGATCGACTTCTCCAAATCTCTGAAGAAATTCTGAGTTCAATGGAGTCTGTAACAATTTAAAAAATATATATATAAGTATTGAGTTATACGAAACGGAAAAAATATTTTAAATACCTTTCATGATGTCAGCTAAGAGTATCAGTCGGGGCATCTCCTGTGGTGGCGGTGGTGGTGGTGGTGGTTGCGTTACGGGGTCCTGGGGCTGAGGCAGCCCCAGGTACCTCCAGCCCTCCGGTGGGACTTGACACATTGAACATTGGCAAATATTGCCCGCTATCAGCTCTCTAAGACCCGTTTGATGGTGCATCTTTGCAGCGTCTAACCGATCACCGCGCTCTGACTCAAGGCGAGAGCTCTCCCCCCACTTCTCTCTCTCTCTCTGCCCCCTACCCCACTCGTCATTCATACACGCACACATGTATACAGAAATAAAAGCCAGTATGGTTAGCATAAATTTGTTTATTCAAAATCCTTATCTTTATTTACAATATACCACTGATATATCGAGTAGACATTCTGTCTAGAGCAGCGTAAATGATTATTAATATGTTTATGACAATGATATTCTAAATTATTTAACATTAAACTATTCATATTATTACAATTATATAAGTCTATAATATTATTATTATTAGACAGATAATGCTGAAGCCATCGCTTCTTTTCCAGTCCCTTGACAAAAACTTTTGCCTCTCTCTCAAGTACATGGCTGTCGATGAAGTTCTGCAGGTCACCGTACCGGAGATTATCATAAGGCGTGGACCATTGGAGACCATGCACATGATCAGTTATCCAATTAATTTGCTTCTGAATATTGTGTGTAAGAAGCCCGTAACTAACGGACGGTTTAATTATCCGATGTACACACGAGACATCGGTAATATTAAAAATTGAAATTTCTTTACATGTAAAAGCTAACTCCTTTTTATGCTGGAAGCCCTGCACGTCTATTATATACATATTAGTATGGACGAACTATACTGGTTAAAGGATTGTAATAAATCAATCTATCATGAATTATAAGACAATATGCAGCAGTGTCTTTCGGAATATTTTTATTAGTGCTAAATTCCAGCCTAATGTCCACCGCACTCGACTTTACAACCTCATTCTGACACGAACAGTCGATAACTACCAGAGGAGCTTTAGTTTTAAATTTATATTTAGTAAGCAGAGGTTCATTTTCTTTTTCATAATAAGATTTCTGAAATTGACAGAACATTTCATACAGAGTAGCACAGAAATTCTTCTCAAAATTAATATTCAAGTTATCATAGGGATATGATTCCGAATTTAAAAAAAGTTTAAAATTAGTCAACTCGCAGTGATCAAATTCACTCATACGTTTAGCGACTACATTTTTACGACCCGTTTGAAGTCCGAAAATAATATATCGCGGTGTCTCTAACTGAGACGAAGTTTTAATATTCCAAGTATGCGTCTGCGATTCCATCAGCATGGGGTATTCATGTAATTCCCAGCTTCTAAACGGTACAGGCAAATCGATATTCCTCTCTAGATATTTCATTAATTTTAATCGCTCAACGTCGGATACAGTCACGTGTGGTACACGCCATTGAACGATTTCCAATTCTACTTTAATATTTTCATCGGCTACAAGATTTATGATTGCGTTTGTATCAATACTACTGCGAACGAGTACCAGCTCTTGACGGACATTTAAAATAATTCTTTCAAAAGTCTCTGCGAACCCCAGACATATTTTTAAAGGTATACATGCGTCAAAGTAACCGTTCTCGTCTGCAAAATTATCATCCACATCCGTCCACCCAGCATTTTCTAAGTGATTCGCGTCATTCGGAGTGAATGATGCATATCCCTTCATAACAGTCGCGAGGCCTGGATTTCTACTGCTGTCCACAATTTTACCACTCACTTCGTATCGTATCTCGTCAAACAGATACAATAACCCCATTTTATCAAAGACCGCTGTGTTCGAAACCGTACCATCCTCTTTAAGTAACCGGCCCCGCATATACAGCGAACTAGCATACGGCGCAGTATACACATCTTGCTGCTGAATGGGTATACGAATTTCGTCGTTATTATTTAAATTTCTGATTGAATATGGTCCATGACTATGATTTTCAAAATTAGTTATCGCGGTTTCAAACGTAGGCTTCTCAAACACGTTTAAAATATTCGGATTCATATTAGCACTTTGTAGCCGAGAGAGTAAAGAAAACGTCTATTTTTAGATGTTAACGCCTTGAAGGTTACAGGTGAACTGTTTCGAGCGCGAGCAGGTGTTCCTTTTAAACTATTTCGGAAACTAAGACCCATTCTTCTTCAAGTGCAGTCTTACCGTGATGACCTCGCCACGGAAATTAACAAGATCACCGTCTTGATCGACTATCTTAATTGATATGCTATCTATATGCCTCTTATTAATCGGCAGGTAAATTGCATTAGCAGGACACTATTATTTTATAGCCGGGAGGCACGCTAGGAAAAAATTCATGAATAATGTGTACAGATCTATCATTCATGTAACTGCCCGTGATGAGATTACACTCCACGCATATAGCGTTTACTTTTTGAATTTTTGCCGGGAAATCAGATATATGTTTCTCGAGCGGTTTTAGACGACGAGATGTAAATCCTAACAAACTGCCAATACCACCGGCCTTTTCAAAATTTATCATCTTATTGGATTTTATTTCCACTTTTAACGTATTTTTATTGGATACTATAGAAATATGACCATCGTTACCATGATTCAGAATAAAATGCTTTCTTACGTAATTATTTATATCTTCTATTTCATACGAGCCCTCCGGAATTTTTATAAACTTATCGTCTGTATCATAATATATATGATTATTTGTAGCGTCTATGTTCGGTATGGAGTTATACGCCTCGAAATTTATTAAAGCAAGCGAATATTCAGCGCCGTCTTCAAGGTCTATGGGTGGGGAAAAGTGCGCAGTTAAATTAGATGATTTGCCGGATAATGTAAACGTACAAGACATGTTGCGGCTTCAAGGTTAGTTTTGAGAATGAACGTGACTTAAAAGCATGACGCATTATATAGAAATTGTAAACACAGATGTCCACAATTTACTGTGTCATAAGACTGATACTGCTTGTGATTGTATTCGATAGAACAATTTAAATATTTTATTAATTCGAGAGGAGGCTGTAAATTACCAAAACTATCATAATAAACGGCTTTCGAACCGTTCTTAAAGTATGCAGTCCAATGAGTACCATTACCGCTATCACTATCCAAGTTCACAATGCCCGTCTCAATTTTATGTACGCGTTTAGGTAGTCGGTCTCGCATAAATATTCCTCGAAAATTAGGTATATTTAACATCTTAACATATTTTTTCAGATCCACGTCGGTGAGCGCTCGATTTGGTAATTTTACTAGTCACTTGCTGTTGGTGTTTTTATTCATGTATAGTCCAAGTCCTGTTCGATAGGGACGAAGATATAGTCCCTTACCGAGGGCGATACTCTCCATAGCCTGATTGTGACGTTTAGATTCTTTAAGCTGGGAGGCTGCCGCCTGAGAATCTCTTACAGCTTTCGCTATACCTGCAAATTCACCGGCTAGCGCTCCCAGAGCACTAAGTCCAGCAAATATTGGTATTAGCGGTAGAACGCCACCCGTCTTCGGTATAGGAATAACGCGAGCAGCCATCGGTGATATTTTTTTATCTTTTTTAATACGCTGTACTGCACGAGAGGCCTTTTTAATAGCATCTCCGACAGAGGGAGCTCCACGTACTAGTTTACGAATTTTATTGGATATTTTTTTAAACGTCATCGTACCGCCACATTTTCTTTTTTTACATCCCAAGCCTAATTTAACTTTAGCACTCATGATGCCTGCTACACCGGCTGCTGCCCCTCTTTCTCCGATGGACGAATCACTAGCAAATACACGCTTCAGAGCACGTTTTGCCAATTCTTTATCGGCAATATGCCGTCCTTTCACATCATTGACTTTAGAATATTGTATGTCGTGGTCACGACACGCCTCATCTAGACCATTAATTCCGCGATCTCCTCGCGCCAGTCTTTTTTCTAATTTAGTACCTGGGCCGCAGAAACGATAGCCAGGGATATGGGCTTCGAAAGGTAATTTATTTATGAGAGTGTTTACAGCCATGTTACCTCTATCGCATGTAATAGCAGACTGAGGTGTTACAGGTGATCGAAAGCTATTTATACTTAAACTCCAGGTGGAAATACCTCAGTGTCAATCATGCATTTCATCAAGACAGGTAACAGTCTGAAAATCGATAATCTCGATTTCGATAGTCATGTGAAAAAAGATAGTAGACATGGTTCTCTGTTACCCGACAGCATCAGGTGTATCATATGCGGACCTTCAAATTGTGGGAAAACAAACATCGTGATAAGCCTGCTGACTCATCCACACGGCTTGCGTTTCAAGAATGTTTACGTCTACTCGAAATCTCTCTACCGGCCTAAATATGAATATCTTAGAAAAGTACTCGGCTCGATCGTGGGATATCATGAATTCAAGGATAGCGATGTAATAATAAAATTAATTCCATTTTTATATTTGATGACGTAGCTTGCGACAATCAAAGTGTGATGCGTGACTACTTTAGCATGGGGCGACATAAACAGATAGACAGCTTCTATCTCTGTCAGACCTATACCCGCATTCCGAAACATCTGATAAGAGACAATGCAAATTTACTGATATTATTCAAGCAGGATGACATGAATCTTAGACATGTATATTCCGATCACGTTAATACCGATATGAGCTTTGAGGATTTCAAACATATGTGCTCGTTATGTTGGAAAGATAAATACGGATTCCTAGTGATAGATAAAGATAGCGATATTAAACATGGCCGATACAGAAAGGGGTTTGACGAGTATATATACCTGTGATTTTACTATCTCAATCAGTTGATAATTACACATGTTATCTGACGCACCTGTCGACATGAACATTACTAATAAAATTATCGAAGCTCGGAAAGCCGTAAAGCGCAAATTAGAGGCACTCAAAATGCACGATCTGCAAATCGAAAAGTCTTTTGCCCCAATCACCGCACCTTTACATTCAATAGCTAAACATATCAAGCTTGAGACGGACAAGAATTTAAACATTAAGAAAAAGTCTGAACCCTCAGAGGATGAAAAAAATATTAATATTACACCGTTGATTGTCGACTCTGAAGAAGGCGACCAGTCAGATGAGAAGTATCTTGAGAAATTTAGCGAGCTGCCTAAAATGTATATATCTGAGATGATGCATGATACTGAAAATACACAGGATTTTCGATATGGTGTACGATATAATCCCGAAGAAGATAAATATTATATTGGAAATTCTGCCATTCAGTTTGACGGCGACAATTTAATAATAAATAATAAAGAGTATCAGGGCACTCGCGGTCTTTATGAATTACTATTTAAAAAACGTTCGCATCACTATAACTATGATGATAAGAAACAGTACATTGATATTGTAAAAAGGACTAGCGCACATAAGAGAAATTATGATTCTGAAAAGCAAAAGTCCGGTAGTAAGAGCTGGAAGTACCTGCATATTATTAAACCGATGCTTTACGCTCGCGAACCTCGGCAACGTGCTCCTGGTAAAGTAAAAGGCGGTGAATTAATGATGCAGGTCACCGATAATGCTATTGATTACGTCTATTGGGACGATCCTAATGAACTCGTCGACCGTCTTAGGCTTTTGATAGCTTCACAGGAGGCAGGCAATTCAAGTCATACGAATGAAATAAATAGAATTTTAGAGGAACTATTAGAAAGTAAAATAATCGAACTGCTGGATTAATTTAACAGTACGTAAATTATTGTTGAACTGTAAACATGTCTGCTATAAAAAGAGATATTGTTAATGAAATACATAAGCCGGCTAGAATTAACTTTAAGAGACGAAAAGTCGTAGTTAGAGGTTTAAATGAATTGCTTCAGGCTGACTTAGTCGAAATGATTCCATATGCTAATTACAATAAAAATTATAAATATATTCTCATTGTAATTGATGTTTTTTCAAAGTACGTATGGGCTGAACCAGTTAAATCTAAATCTGGCGTAAATGTTACTCGAGCTATGGAAAAAATATTAGTCACAGATAAACGAATCCCCGTCAATTTACAAACTGATAATGGAACCGAATTTTATAATATTAATTTTCAAAAATTAATGAAAAAATATAAAATTAATCATTATTCTTCGTATAGCACTAAAAAATGTTCAGTAGTCGAACGCGTAAATAGGACTATAAAATCTATGATGTATAAGGAATTTAGTATAAATGGTTCTTTTCGGTGGTATAATTTACTTGCTGATATTATTAAGAAATATAATAATACTAGGCATCGTACCATCGGCATGAAACCTGTAGATGTAAATAAAAAGAATGAAAAAATACTCTTGAAATCCGTTTACAATTATCCTACAATTACATATTCGCAATTACCTAAATTTAAAATTAACGATCATGTGAGAATAAGCAAGTACAGAGGCGTGTTCGATAAAGGTTATACTCCTAATTGGTCTAATGAAATATTTACTATTTCAAAAATTAATTATACCAGCCCCATAACATACTTACTGACTGATGCACAGAAACAGCCAATAGAAGGATGCTTCTATACTGAAGAACTGCAGAAGGTTAAACATTCAGACATGTATCTCGTTGAGAAAGTTTTAAGGAAGAAAGGGAACATGGTTTTCGTTAAATGGCTTGGATTTGACAGTTCCCATAACAGTTGGATTGAAAAAAGTAGCATTGTTTAATTTTCTATGCACTTATATTAATTATTATTATTATTATTATTATTATTATTTCTTCTCCAATCCAGTCGCCCTTCTCTCTGCCTCCGATACCAGAGAGGGTACGCTGGTAATACCAGTGACCACTCCCTACGCCGTAGAGTCAGTGATCACTGGGTCCGCGAATCGTGTGCTCTGAGCAGGCGTAACGAACCAAGGATAACGGCCTTCTGCATTCTTCCGGCTAAGATTTCTGCCGACTCTCGGCATGCCGGTATCGTCTTCAATTCCGAAAGCAGTGTACGCCTCACCCCACCTAGGCATCCTATGATAAGAACCACTAGTTTAACAGTGTGGTCCGGATAGAGTCTACGGAGTTCGAAGAGAAGATCTCGATATTTAGTCCGTTTTTCCTCCTCTTTTAGAACAATGTTTGTTTCCCCTGGGGCGGAGAATTCAATAACAAACATTGTCCTGAGTTGGTGGTCGAGGAGGACTACATCAGGTTTATTGGCCTGTATTTGCCTAAGGGTGGGAAACGAGTAGTTCCAATAAATTAGACACCGCTCATTCCCCACTACGGACTCAATATCTCCCGGAGCGTAAGGCAGCACTGGTGTCTCGTCTATCCCATATGTGTGCCGCAGATGATAGTACAGCACACGTAATGCTCCATCATGTCTGTGAATATAGGCCGAGACAGCGTATGTCGGACATGCCGACAACAGGTGCATAAGTGTCTCCGGCGCTCTTCGGCAGGCCCTACAGTTTACATCAAGGACCTCTATATCCAAGACATGACTTCGATAGACGAGTGTGTTAAAGACACCATCCTGGCAAGCCATAATGAACCCTTCGGTCTCAGACTTCAGCCCAGCTGACCTTAGGAAAGCAAAGGTCAGCTTCTCAGATAAGCCCCTCTCTTCAATGTTCTTGTAGAAGACTCCATGCAAGGGCTTATCTTTATGCAGTTGCAGAAATTTCCTTTGCTCTGCTGCTTTTGTATGGGCTTTCAGCTGGGCGGGTTCCAGCTCGGTGACAGAGCTCGGGTTTACCCGCCCAGTATCGAAGTCGAGACCAAGTTCACCGGCTGCTCTTTGTGCTGCCTTAAATAAGAACGCTCCTATCCCTGCATTTTCATGGTCGCGAACCATGCAGAAAAGGGGATCCGAACTCTTGATGATCTTGCAAGCTCCATCCAGAGCCGACCTGCTATGTAGATACTCCAAACTCAAGAGTCCGCAGCCTCCCTGTTGTCGTGAGAGGTATAATCGCGGAACGGACGATTTTGGATGCAAGCTTCTGTTGAGATGCATCATCTTTCGGGTTCCTACATCGAGTTGGCGCAGCTCGCCTTGTGTCCACTTCACTACTCCAAAGGAGTGTAGGAGGATTGGAACGGCAAGCATGTTAGTTGCAGACACCTTATTCTTCCCCGACAGCTCTGAAGACCAGATCTGCCGGAGGAGGTGCTGATACTTGCCGCAGAGAGCGTTTTTCACTGTTGACACTTCTTGGGTGGAGCGTTGCTCAACACCCAAGTAGGTGTACGACTCTCCGGCATCTAGGTGGTGCAAGATGCTTCCATCCATTATTATTATTATTATTATCATTATTGCTATTATTTTTATAGGTTACGTATTCCATGTACATATATAAGCTTTATTACTGTATTATGCGTTCAGATAAATAAAATATATTATAAAAATTAAATTTTTTTTATTTTTCGTCTGGGGTGGCTTTATTTTTTAAGATTTAATTTTTTTGATTGCATATTTGAATTCAGCATTAAAAAAGACATAAAATGTAGCATGAACATTTTCGTTACAATAAACTTGAAAAAAAAAATCTGAATTCTTCATTTAATTAGGAAATGGGTAATAATAGTCAACCATTTTTTAAATTAATTTATTAATACATATAAGAAAGAGGTTACATGTTTTGTGATATAATAACAGAATATTTATGTTCAAGAACTGGATTAATTATTTGAGCGTATCGTAATATTTTAATTTGAAAACGATCTCGATCGCGGGCGTCTTGCATCCAGTTACCACATCTAGCAGTTCTATGGGCATAGCTCCAATGGTAAATGTGGTGAATTTTAACGTCCTCGCTGAACTGCACTGTTCTTGGACGTCTTCGGCTGGATACTGACATGTTGAAATGTACGTAAAACTTCAACGTACTTAACGTCTTCTCTGAGTAATTTTAAATTGTTCATAAATTGCTGTAACCTCTTCTTATATGTTTCGGGATCCATCTTTAGGACTCGATGAATTCAATGTTAGTGGTCGTGCCTGCTAGCCCTCTATATACTAAGTACACTTCTTTTAGTATAATGGTTTGTTGTAGCGTTACGATATCATCATCGGAAATAATGCGTGAGTATCTGGCTGGTAGACTCACTTTACAATTTTCGAGGATTACTTGGACCTGGATACCATACGGTGAAAGTGCTTTATATATATCTAGCACTTTATATTTTCTATCGACTTCCAGCTCATAGATTTTCGTGAACGGTGTAACATGAGCTTCAACATTAATTTTTGCGAAAGACATTGCTGCTGCTGCTTGTATATCAACTTTAAGATTGTGAATGAATGCAGCGATCTTTTATGCTGTATTCCACCCCCACTTTTCGTATCGAGTAAGCAGAAAAATATGGGAAAAAATATGATGATTTCATTGTTTACATTATTTCTCTCCAAACCCTGAGACGCTCCTTATAATGGATCACGTGACTTATTAGTCATTGTATTATAACCATCGGATGCTGTTATCTAAAGACAATTAATCACGTTTTAAATATACATATAGCCGTAGACAGTCGCATTTATTTACATTAACAATTTCCTGGAATCCGATAACGTCTCTGCATTTGGTCACAGTTTTAACATTCAAATATAAAATTTACGTATTGAAGTAGATGAATATTTATTCCATATATAAGACTTGTCTATTTAAACTCAATGATGGACGTCTGTAGCCATTTTTCTTAACCTCTAACGCCCTCTAACGTAAACATGCAATACTATTCGCCAATAACTATAAACAATAAACGGCAGCCATCTTATTTTTATTACTAGATACACCATATCACTAGTACATCTTATATACTTATTTTTATTACTAAATACACCCTGTATACTTATTTTTATTACTAGATACATCCTATATACTCTTAGCCACACCCTCTTAGATATAATCTCTTATCTTTAGCTATAATCTAATATCTAAGCTCGGGGATTGGATCTCCCATCTCCCCCCTCCCATTAGGTCCTATCACCTATCATCTAAGAGGATCCCACCTCACACTACAACCTAGATAATAGGATCTATCATCTAGCATTATCTCACCTCACACTAGAACCTAGATCACAGGATCTATCATCTATCACCTGCGCGCCCCCCGCGGGGCTTCGGGCGTGACGTCACTAAGAACTCCGATTGCTACTCTACTGACGGGTTTGGTCTCATTCTCTCCTTACTTAACTACTAATGGACATCAAAATATTCCCTTGACTATAAAAAAATATTTGTTACAATATTATTCCAGAAATCCAAATCGATAAAATTCTCAAAATATGTTAGTTATGAGGTAATCTTTGCAGAACGGCAATCAACCCACTCATCTGTAGCCTAATAACCCAGCCGGACCATATTTTTAAATAAAATTAATAAATTAATAAGCAAATTAGCCTTATAAATGCTTCTAAACTATGTATGATGTTTTAGGGCACCAGATTTTAGGTTTCTCAGGTTAAGTTTACTTAATTTTTCTCCAAGAAGTATGGTTTTTTTGTGTAATGTAGTACAAAAATTATGTTAACAATGCATTATCGGAATGACACAGAATGACTCTCGTCACCAGAATGACCTAATTACTAACAGTATAATAAACTTTCGAATTGATATGAAAATAAATAAATGAAAACAAAATAGAACAAAATTGTAATGTTTAATACCTATTTAAAAAAATGAAATAAAACAAGAAGTTACAAAATCTACTACGTACTACTTATTAAATATTTGGTTAAAAAGTGTGTCAATTTCATCGTTATTTAAAACTTTAAAATATTTTGATGAAATTGGAACCGGTGCATCTTTTAATTTGCTCAAAATTCCAGTGCACTCCAGCTCCTGCCTATCTTCCTTATTGGGCCAAAAGAAAGTTTTATTGTTTCGGGCCATGAACGAAACAAGAATCTTGGTACCAATTTCTGTCTGTCTGTAATTAATTCGTGCACAGAAGACACTGCACTATCACCCACTTTTTGTTCCGTGAATTTTGAACACCCTGTATATGAGTTAAGTTTGAAATAAAAGTCACTTTTCACGAGAGAAAATAAAATAAGTTTTTATTTTTGTTCACGTTCTCACAATACTTGATTTTTGTTGAATAGAACTTAATTAGAGCGATTAATTAGTACGATTAATTAGAACGACTGGATAAGCACTAGAGTAAAAATTTGCCTTTGAGTTTTGTCGCGTTTCGACGTAATATTTTTTTCTGAATTCATCTGGAAGATCTTTATGGTCGATAATTTTCAAATTTTTTCGTCAATTAGGTAAGTTGCAACAAATTTTTAATTAACAATTGCCCTTTTTGCAAAAATTTAGCTCCCCCAGACAAGAGCAAGTGAGAATATACTAGGTGCCCTCGGCCTCGCGGCTTGTGTTCCCTTTGACTCGTGGCCAAAAAACCGACACAAATCGGAGCGTTAACGAGGCGTTGCGAGGCGAAGCGAGGGCGCACGGGGCGATGCGAGCGTAGCAAGTACACTCTCGCCGAGGCGTTGCGAGGGCAGGCGAGTGCATTAACGAGACAAGGCGAGGGCACACGGGGCGATGCGGGAGCAGCCAGTACACTCTCGCGCTCGCATGCCCTCGCAACGCCTCGAGAGTGTACTGCAGACATAAGATAAAGTATTTTTTTGGAGAATGTCTCCTTTCATCATGGAACGACATGTTATTCCTATTTTAGGTGATGGCAATTGTTTATTTGTTAATATTGGTTTATTTTTTAATATTGGGTAGATGTTTTGTTGTTTGTGGCTCATCTTATATACAGCCCATTCATAATAAATTTAACTGAATATAAAAATTTGTTATATGTTTCATACGTTGGTCATGTTGAATTGCATTGCAATTATTTTCTAGTTATTTATTTAGGGTTTATGAACACGATAACAACGAAGAAAATTTTGACTACGGTTCGGAAAACATTATTTGTACTTAGCTAATTATAATCGTGAAAAAATCACTTTCCAAAATGTTGATGGATAAAAATATTATTTGACAGGTAGTTCACGCCATTGTCAAGAAAAAGACCTGACAACTCTTAATAAACAATATACAGGTTGGATACTTTAAAAAAATAAAGCGACAGGAAAATAATATCTGGAATGTGGTTGACAAGGATGAAAATCTGAAACAATTTTGGTAAAAAGAAATATGCAAAGTGATCACTGAAAGGAATAAAATAATTAATGAATAGAAGGTGTAAAATACAGAGTGGACATTTTTACAAATAATTTTACAAATTCTTCATATTCCTCGTTTACTGAGGAGAAGTATTGTAATCATGAAAAAATCACTAAGTATTCCAGATTATTTAGCATTTTCACACTTCAGATTCAGGTATTTCAATTCAGTCATTCAGTCCGCACCCCAAAAAAATAATTAAGGAAAAAATGTTATGGAAAACAATAATATTTGACATGTAGTAAACACAATTGCCAAGGAAGAAATATGTTTTAGTTTTAGTGAAAACGATATAAGGAGTGGTCATTAAAAGAATAAAATACCTAATTAACTGGGCTAAAGACGCCAACATTTGACAGAGGACGTATAGAGTAAACTCTTTTGTTTTTGTTAGCTACTCTAGGAAGAAGCGAGATCATTACGATGAAATAGGGCCGTGAATTTCTCGAAAACGTGAGTGATGATTGGTCAAAGGTGTGCCTCCAAAGGATAATTTCTAGGATACATTCCGTCGAATCTCAACGGGCGCTGCTAGTTTCAATTAATTTCTAATAATGAATAAGGAAGATTAGCCTATATATTAGCCGTAACGTACTTTCAGGCGACTTGTGATCTATTCAAGATATTATATTATAATTATCGTATGTAATATCATTAGTGCTTAAAACTTGTTGCCTGGTAATATAAAGAGTGCAAATTGGCAGTTTATTATCTGATTAAATCCCTACCGCTTTAGCGGGAGGGATTTAATCTTTGATAATAAACTTCCAATTTGCACGAGTTATATTAACCTTTGGCATCTTCGCTTGAGCAAAAATTTTAGATAAAATTTAAAAATACGAGTGGTATTTGGGGAGAATATTTCACGAATGAATAAAGTACATAAAACATCTTTAATATTAAGTTTTGCCATTTACTGCCTTCAGAGTTTTCTCATAATTTTTCAGTGTTTATTGACCTTTATTTTCAATTTCATTATTTACATTACATAAAAATGTATTTCCAAACCGACAAAGTGGGTATTATTATTTAGCAATCGCAGCTGCAGAAACTTAAGAGTCCACGAAATTTCAGTCAATAAACCAATATACCTTGAACCATAGGTACTATAATGCTTAATGCATAGATTGGTAACTGGTCCAAAACTGCTTTGACTGTGACTCATCTTTGTAAACAGTCTTAAGCATGTTTGGACCAATCACATTATGCATAAAGACAGAGAGAGCACTACCAATGTTTCGCCTTATGTTCTATTTCTAGTTGATCAAAGAGACGAATATGGTTCTGGTACCGCCATCTAGTAACGGTAACGCTAAACGCTAAAAATACCTTCGGCAGACAGTGTAATATACAAGAATTATTTTTTAAAGTGTTTATTGATATATATTTACTTATTTAATTCTTATTTTCAATTTAAAGAGGGTAAAGACTAAGTTACGGTTGTTTAGTTAAGCATAGGGTATTTATACTCTGAGAGTTGAATTGGGAAAAGTGTTATTAGTGATGGATTACCATACCATACGTAAGTACATATGTGTTTAATATGAAATAATTGACTTGCCTTATGTTATGCTATATTATGTTATGTTTATATTATTATATAATATATAATATTGTGACGTGCTTACACCCTTTTTGCAAACACCCTGTATCGTGGGCTCAGAAATTATAACACCAGGGTAACACTAAACACTAAACACTAATTTATTAACTTACTAATTACAACCAATTAATTACTTTACTAGTATTACACTGTGTACTACAATTCACTACTTCAGTCCCTTTATCTGTTCTGCTCACTTTCTGCTTATTCACCTGACCATAAGAACTGTACTAACTGAACTGTCTGAATACTCATTCAACTGATCATTAGAACTGTGCTAATTCAACTGTCCTACACACAGCTTGTCATTCCTTTATATACCCTAGGTTATGTGTTCTAGATCTTTCCACTACATTCCAACACATTCTATAATCTTCTATAGGATGTTTGTAATGTTCTAGATTCTTCTATATGTCTCTAGAGGGTTGAAACACATAACAATACAATAGGTACAATAATACAATTTACGTTAACAATTAGCAATAAGCTAGAGAAAAATGTATAGATAAATTTAAAAGCAAGAAAAGATTTATCGAAACAAAACTTGACATATATGTCAAAAAATTATCGCAATATTTGCCGCTACAGCGACACAAAAAATTAGAGCGATAAATTTTGCATGTTGGTACTGTCAAAAGCCGATCTAGGTTGAATTACCACTAATAATGACATTTGATTGGTGCAATGTTGTAAAAAAATGGGCTCTCATTGGCTACCGCGTTAATAAGTGAAATAATCAAAATAAAATACACAGCCAGTATCTGTTTTATGTTTATTATTCAAATAGATCCTACTTGCAGTTTGACAATGTCTGGAAATTTCTTTATATTCGTAGTCTTATCAAAAATACCTTGATAATATTTTAGTCAAATTGACACCACCATTCATCATCGTATTTTTAACCGACTGTTGTTTCTTTTTGCACCGTAAATAGAAAATAAGTAAAGATGTTTAACAAAGTGTATGCAGGAAATAGCTAGCTATAAATAACTCATACGTTAAATTAATAACCCAGTAATATGATGAAGCTCTGTTTAAAAGCCTTTCCATCTCTGTGTTGATGTAATGTTCACTAATGTATGTAACAAATTTTTACCGTTAAATTTTGATGTTACTTATTAAAAAGCTTTAATTATCAAGTGCTTAATGCAAATTTAATTTGTGATTATTTCTATTGTGGTAAAATAAAGTATCGCATCCTTGTGTAAACGCCCGTCATCTACAAATATTCAATTTTTATTTTTCCACCATGTAAGCAAAATAAATAAATCTGTTAGACAGAACTGTGTACTGAAGAAAATATAACCATAAATATTTTATGGATTTAATTAATTAACGAGTAAAGTTGTTACGAGCTTTACTTAAAAGCATTTACTTCCTTGAATCAATCTAATTTTCATAAACATCTGCGATAAAACGATTATAAAAATATTGCATACCCTGTTGGATTGTGCTCTATTCTCGCTCAACGAGCCAGCACTCAGTTTCTCTCATAAAAGTACTTTCACTTACTTAATTCTGCAAGGAATCGATTTTAATTGCAGTTTTTTGAAAAGATAGGATGCCATTCTAAAAAATTGTGCCATTTTCAGATTAATTTGAACTATTATTAAGTTCCAAAAATGCTAATGAAAATTGCGATAGGTCTCCGTTAGTTGGTCTGTACAGGGGGGACCAAACTAAATGGGATTTGTGGTTTTTTCTAAAACTATGGCAGATAGACAAAATACCAATACCTGAGCTCTATTTTCGAGAAACAAATAATGGCGCAAACTGCAATCGTCTATCTTTTTCGACTACCGAGCTACAGAGCGTTTTTGGAAAATTGGCATTTTTGGATGACCTCTTTATCTCAATTACACACATTCTTAAGGCACTTTTTTGAGTAGAATATGTTGCTGATAAGAAGAAAATTATGCATGCCTCAGTTTTCGAGATATAAACATAATTTATGCCTTTTTAAGTGGAAGGTCCTGTAAATTATTTCATTATTCGATCACAGCTTAAATTAGCTACCCAACGATATATCACATGTTATATTTATCTCTAGAAAAAGTGGTTAATCTTCGAAAAATTTGTGAAGAGGCCATGGAAAACTATTGAGAACAAAAACACTTTTTATAATATAAAATAATTTTGTCAAAAATAGGAAAGACTAAACTATTTCAATATTCCGATTTTCACAAAATTTTACAGGGGGGCATATCAAGTGATTCCGAACAACTTTTATTAACAAAATTTTTGTCTATCTCTAAGCCTACTATGATTTCTCGAAAATAGCGATATTCTTTTTATCGCAGTAGGCCGGCGTTTTAGATATAGACGGCATTTGTGTGTTGAATAAAGTCGTCTTATGGAGTTGTATGGCTGATAAAGATTTGAAATGAATTCGGTCACAAATGAAAAAGATACCGGGGTGTCCTCACGAGAAGTGAAACAAAAAATGTTGTTCCACTTCTCGTGAAGACACCCCTGAATCTTTTTTATTTGTGGCCGAATTCATTTCAAATTTTCATCAGCCATACAACTCCATAGGGCGATTTTATCTAACACCTAAAGAGAACTTTTTCCAACAAATGAAAGTTGTGAACAAAAATCAGCATTTAATAAAACGCTAAAAGGGACACTTTTTATTATTACACTATTAGACACATCAACTTAAATGTAATATTGTTTTCTTTTTTTCAATGGTTTTATAATACTTGGAAATCTGTATGTATGTATGATGTATAAATGAATCAAATTTACCCACCTCCCGTTATCCAATCGAGCTGAAATTTTGCATACACGTGTAATTAAACAATAAATAACTTCAATAATAGTGTATGACTTTCATTTGCTGTAAAAAGTTCTCTTTATGTGTTAGATAGAATCGTCTCATGGAGTTCTATAACTGATGAAAATTTGAATTTGAAAAATGAATTCGACTACAAATAAAAAAGATACAAGGGTGTCTTCACGAGAAGTGAAAGAACATTTTTTTTTTAATATTCCGATTTTCACAAAATTTTACAGGGGGGGCATATCTAGTGGTTCTAAACAACTGTCAGTAACAAAATTTTCTCTCTAAGCCCAATATGATTTCTCGAAAATAGCGATTTTCTTTTTATCGCAGTAGGCCGGCGTTTTAGATATAGGTGCCATTTATGTGTTGAGTAAAGTGATCTCATGGAGTTGTATAAAAACTTGAAAGGATGGCTGATAAAAATTTGAAATGAATTCGGTCACAAATAAAGAAGATACAGGGGTGTCTTCACGAGAAGTGAAACAAAAATTTTTTTTTTTGGAAATATTCCGATTTTCACAAAATTTTACAGGGAGGCATATCAAGTGATTCCGAACAACTTTTATTAACAAAATTTTTGTCTATCTCTAAGCCTACTAGGATTTCTCGAAAATTGCTATTTTCTTTTTATCGCAGTGGGCCGGCGTTTTAGATCTAGGCGGCATTTATGTGTTGAATAAAGTCGTCTTATGGAGTTGTATGGCTGATAAAAATTTGAAATGAATTTGGTCACAAATAAATAAGATACAGAGGTGTCTTCACGAGAAGTGAAACAAAAATTTTTTTTTGAAAATATTCCGATTTTCACAAAATTTTACAGGGGGGCATATGAAGTGATTCCGAACAACTTTCATTAACAAAATTTTTGTCTATCTCTAAGCCTGCTATGATTTCTCGAAAATTGCTATTTTCTTTTTATCGCAGTAGGCCGGCGTTTTAGATCTAGGCTGCATTTATGTGTTGAATAAAGTCATCTTATGGAGTTGTATGGCTGATGAAAATTTGAAATGAATTCGGTCACAAATAAAAAAAGATACAGGGGTATATTCACGAGAAGTGAAACAAAAAAAAATTTTTTTTTTTAATATTCCGATTTTCACAAAATTTTACAGGCGGGCATATCAAGTGATTCCGAACAACTTGTATTAACAACATTTTTGTCTATCTCTAAGCCTACTATGATTTCTCAAAAATTGCTATTTGCTTTTTATCGCAGTAGGCCGGCGTTTTAGATCTAGGCGGCATTTGTGTGTTGAATAAAGTCGTCTTATGGAGTTCTATGGCTGATAAAAATTTGAAATGAATTCGGTCACAAATAAAGAAGATACAGGGGTGTCTTCCCGAGAAGTGAAACACACTGTATATAGATACCTATCCAATCCCCCCAAATTGAGCATTTAAACAATTTCGTGTTTCATTCGACGGATGACTGGAATGCTAATCAAACTTTCGTTATTCAAATTACCGTGAAAAAAATAAAGGCCAATAAAACCATACCATACACAACATCTAAGTCGTCCTTGACGATTAACTGTAGAGGTTACGTGTGAATTTGCCCAATGAGACCAATGGTGGTTATTATGTCGATTAAAAATCCCGGCACTGCTTATATGGGTTTTGTCTGTCCATATAATTGTTCCTTCAAATCCTGACACTTCATTGCACTGGCAAAATTCGAGACGCCTTTGAAAGTCGTTTGGGTATAGACGGTGACTAATCCTAATTTTGTAGGGTTTAATTTTTTTTTAATCAACGCAACGCAGTTGTTTTCCTGTATTTCGCGAGACGATATATTAGGGTCTTCTCTTACAGTTTCTAAAACAATATTATCTACAGCTTCTCTACCTGCTTTATTATATATTTTTGCTCGAGGTTTTACAAATGATCCAAACTCTTTTAAATTTTGTTGTAGCCATTTGAATATTTTTATGTCTGGCTGTCTCTTTTCTGGATATCTAAAAATATTGTTTAGGCGGCACTTTTGGCACATAGTTTTGCTGTCTATAACTTACCTATCAAAATAAAGCTCGGAAGCTGAATTTGAATCTTTCCCGCATTCTATAAAATACTTAATCAGATCATATTTTTAACCATTACTAAACTGAACCATTTTTAACAATGCTCACTCACAATTAACTCACAAATTAGTTTTTTGACATTTACGACTATTTCGATTTTCTTTTTTTTTTACCATGGCCTTCTCAATAAATATTAGAAATGCGATAAATATGCATAGATGTCAATAGAAGACAATTCGAATATTTATTGTAGTTTAATTTTTCCTATTTTTGGCAAAATTATTTTATATTATAAGAAGTGTTGTTGTTGTTAATATGGCCTCCTAAAATTTTTCGAAAATTAACCACTTTTTATAGAGATTAATATGACATATGATATATCGTTGGATAGCTAATTTAAGTTGTTATCGAATAATGAAATAATTTACAGGGTATGTAGCATACCATTTGAAATAATATGCACTTTTAATTAAAACACACTAAACCCTTTCAATTACTTGAGTTTACTGTACAATATTTTACCAACTTTATAGATTGATCACCCGTACTATGAATGTTTTCATTTAATATTTTATTTCAGTTTAATTGTAAGCGGTGTGAAATTATATCTTTCTGTTAAATATGTATTTAATTTATGTTCTAGCCTCTTGCTACCATACCACACATACTCGTACCTCTTTACATTATTTATATTGAAATACATTCAAATTAATTATTAAATACTAGTAGTAATTAAATAAGGTTTAAACTATATTAGTTCTATTGTAGAATATTAGGTTGCTTACATCAATTAGCAAACGAGTTGAATACCGCGCAGTTTTCATTTTAGAGGGGATATTAGTCTTCCTTATGGAGTTCGTACATTTACTAACTCATTGATTCTTTTGCAACGGTATAAATCAGTAACTCCGTTTGATAATCTAAATGGGCAGATGCCCAGTGTTAATTTAAAATTATCAATCTTCATTTAGTGTCATCCATACATTTTGAAGGAGTTCTACCGTAATTTTGTTTGTACAATTTTGTTTGTTTGTTTGTATATTACTACATCATCAATCATTTGTTTATTACATCATTATATTAGACCATCTAGTCTATTATATTACACCATAAAGTCAATCACGTAATTTACAAATCAGAGACTGGTCATCTCATAATCAACCAAGAAATTTAAATTACGTGTTACGTAATAGTTAGTCAAGTAACTGTGGAGAGTGGTCATCTTTCAATCAACCAATATAAATTCTGTAGCTGAAAATAAGAGAATTTATCTCATATTGCAACTTACCTTTCGGGAAAACTTTGGCAAATAGAACTTCAGGCAAAATTTAGGCATAGCAGTATCATAGCAGTACCATAGCAGTATCGAGAAACCTTACTATCAAATTGCAGTAAAGAGGGTAGAGCGTGGTATCCTAGCAAAGACTACTAGACCTCACCTAGGACTCGTCTCTTCAGTACCCAGCTTCAGGTGGTGAGAAAGTGTACATTGTTATAATTATTTTTACTGTGCTTCGCTCATTTCGTAATATATTGGTATAATTTTTGTGCAGTAGCATTAAGCCAGTTTGGCCATATTTTATCACCGTTTATTGATTTTTGCTTCATGTACAAATTTCATCTTTGCTAAAGATTTAATAAATAGTGTATTTTTATCTTACTTCAATTTTTTATTATTTATGTTGTGCTGTCCGATTATTTTCCAGGCTGTTCCACAGTAGCTGGTTTCGCTATATTAAAGAAAGTTGTGTAATACTATTCACGCTGTGGATGGCGCCTGAATCTACATCTTCATTTTTATAGACTTTCTTTATATAGTGAAGCAATCTGCTTTGGTCAAGTTCTGCGAAATTGTTGAGTTTTTCCTCTGGTTCAATTAAAATAGGACCCACGGTTCCCCGCCCCGCACCAGATCGGCTAGTCGGTGCACGCCGTTATTACTTGGGCGGGAATTGTTTTTATTTGTATCAATCTAAAGATATAAATATTGATCATTCTCGTTTAACTAGGTTCGAGCGTTTCAGGTATTCCATTTAAAAAACACAAGTTATGTCTATATCTCAAAAACTGAGGCATGTATAATTTTCTTCTTATCAGCAACGGATTCTACTCAAAGAAGTGTTACTCGATTTTCGATTCGACACTTGGTAATTGAGATATGGAGGTCATCCAAAAATGCCAATTTTCCAAAAACGCTCTGTAGCTCGGTAGTCGAAAAAGATAGAGGATCGCGGTTTGCGCCACTGTTTGTTTCTCGAAAATCGAGCTCAGGGCACCTATATTGGCATTTGTCTATTTGCCATAGTTTTAGAGAAAACCTCAAATCCTATCTAATTTGATCCACCCTGCATACGGCTTTGTTATGATATGGATTTCTGTACAATTATCAAATTGTCCGTGTCAAAGTTTATGTTCCACAAATATTAAGACTAGGATTTAAAAAACCAGAAAATTGAGCTTGCGTTTTTTAGATGAAGACAAAGGAGAAGTCCTTGTAATTTTCACTTACAAATTTTTTATGTATTTTAAATATTAAGTATAACATAAAGTGCGTGTGACTGATTAAAATGGTTTATCAAATATTGATTGCAATTTTTAAATTATTTAATTTAATAGAGTTTATAACTCCAAAGTATATTTCTGAAATATTCATCAACTACTGGTAGGATAATCTATTTAAGAAAATGAAATGTATAGCCTTATATATAGCTTATAAGAACTAAGTGAAACAAAAGTGTGCAACCTAGCATGTGGCGTTGTGTATTGAAAAGATACATATACACAAATCATTAAAATCAAAGATCAAAGAACAGGAGAGTTTAATTTCATTCATTGTAAACTTTCTGATATTTTATGAGCTTCCCATTGTATTGTTGTACACGTGTTATGAAACAGTTTTTGCACAGCTTGAACGAACTTTAACGAAAAAAAAAAGTCTCTCAAAGTTGTGCTTTCAAAAAACGAAAGACAAATACACGTAGTCTATTTTACCCTATTTTGTTCAAGGTGCCGTAGAATGTACATTATTACATTTTTTTACAAGTTAGAAGCATTTATTTTTACCTCAAATTTTAATATAGATGCATTCATATTTGCAACAGTATATTTCTTGGAACTACTACTGAAATATAGTAATAATGAAATTTACTTACGTACGTTATAGAATTCCCTGCTATATTTTATTACACACAGTAACTGCTATTTTCGTAGTAGTATTGTAATATTCAGAAATATATCGTAAACGTGTTCGTCGATACGTATTATGTAAATCCAAACTTGGAATTCGTTAAATATATATCAATTTTTATGATATATATATACATAGAACTGTTCAATTAGGCAAATTTCGATGACTTATTTAATAATATTATCGTATATAATATCACTAGTGCCTGAAATTTTATCGGTAAAATTTTTTCGAAAGCGTTGTTGCCTGGTAATATAAAGATTAAATCCCTCCCGCTAAAGCGCTCGGGATTTATTCAGATATTAAACTGTCAATTTGCACGAGTTATATTAACCTTATGGCAACTTAGTTTGAGAAAAAATTTATAGATAAAATTTAGAAGCACGAGTGGTATTTGTGGAGAATATTTCACGAATAAATAATTCATTAAGTACATTTTCAATATTATGTTCAGTAATTAATTGCCGTCAGATGTTTCCTTGTTACTTTTTAGAGATTACTCACCTTTATCTTTAATTTCATCACTTACGTCACATAAAAATTTCCAAAGCGACTCATCTGGTAAAAAACAAAGTAGGTTTAAATTATGACAATCAAGAAAAACAATATACGTTAAACCATAGGTACTGTAACGTAAAAGACTAGTCATCACAACAAAACACGCTTCGACCAATCACATTACGGGTAGAACCATACAAATTGCATATTACCAATCTATCGCTTTTACGTTCTAAGGCTGCCGGCTCAAATGGTATGGTACCGCCATCTAGTAACGCTAGCTTAACTTAACTGCTAACTGGCCTAAAAGTGAATTGAATTATTATATTAAAGTGCTTATTAATATATATTTATGTATTTAATCCTTGTTTCTAATTTGAGAAGTTTAATAGTTAAGTTAAGGTTTACTTGTTTAAGTAGAGAGACTTTAAGCACAACGAATTATAATGTATATAGTGATACTGCAGAGTTTTGATTTCCCAAATAAGTGTTAGCTGCTTGGTGATATGACTGATGAATTACCATACGTAAGTACCTACATTTGTGTATTTATCATGAAATAACTGATTTGTCTGCTTCGTAGATATTTATATTTAACTTTAGTTGTGAAAATTATTTTGTTAGGTATTAAGCCATTGAAAGCTGTGTATAACTTGTCCCGAACCTAGATAAGTTCCACACAGCATTGGCTTTTTAGGTTATTAATACAATACTACAATTTACAATTTACGTTAACAATTAGTAATAAGCTAGAGAAGATATTTATAGATAACATTTAAAAGCACGATTTGTCCTATTTGCCGAAAACATTTCACGACACAAAACGTCAAAAATTTTTCGCAATATTTGCCGCTGCAGCGACCTAAAAAATTAGAGCGATAAATTTTGCATGTTGGTACCGTCAAAAGCCGATTTAGCTTGAATTACCACTAATAATGACGTTTGATTGGTGCAATGTTGTGAAAAAACGGGCTCTCATTGGCTATAGCGTTAATGAGTGAAATAATCTTGATAAAATTTTGTTTCAAGTACTTAACAAAGAAAAACGCGTCTTAAACAATAACTACTTCCATATCCAGATTTCCTATCTTTTCTCTTACAATGAAAAAAAAGTTGATAATATATTTACATTCCACTATGTGGAAATAATTGTTCATAGAACTTTAATAATTTAATATTTGAAATCGTCTACCCCATAAACCCACAAAGCAGTATGCCATACGGTGCAGGGGATGGTACAGGAGGCTAATGACAAAAATTTTGTGGTTCTCGGTTCTTGTATACACAATAAATCACAGTTTTATTTTTTACTCCCTTTAATAATGGGGTGGAAGTGGTCGATGGAGGATGCCAAAATTTTTTTAAGAGCTTTGGTTCTTGTACACACAACAAATTATAATTTTAATAATAGGGTGAGGGTGGTAGAGGGGGTTTCTAATTCCAAAAACATTTTTGAGACCCTTGTTGCTTATACAGGTTGTCCCAAAATCACCGAAGGAGCTCATAACGATAGATTCTTTACAACATTCTGAGACAAAAACCTTAATAAAATTATGTCGAGTTTTTAACCGTTCTCGAGTTAGACTCTGTTGAAGTTTTTGTATACAGTAGTGGCATGTTAAAATATTGAGTCGATGCCAATGTAAGATAGAAGAGAAGAGAAATGGACAAATAATATGCTGAAAAGAGAGAGATTTAACCAACACTGTTGCCACTTTTCTCTCTAGCTACTTTTAGTCATCAAGATAATCCTTCCTCTTTTACTGAATTTTCTTTGTGATACATTTGCGTCAACTCATTCTATTTCTGTCATTTCTTCATAATTAGACAAAGACTACGTTTTGAGGACATGAATGAACTATGGATAAAAAAAACGGCACGCCCATATTTGCCTGCCTGTTTAATTTAGACATCCGAACGGGATGCGCGCACGTGTAGACTGTGGGAGGAGTTTCTGACCTGTTGCCGGCAAAGCATGTCGAGATTTGACATTGGGGGAGATTGGGGAACGTATATTATTTTACGCCATGTTAAAATACGCAGCATAAATCTAAATAAATTTAACAAATCATGATGTTTCTATAAACTACTGTTAATTAAATTATTTTAACAAGAAACCAATTGCAAATAAAGCCGTATTAATCAATAATTGGATTTCATCCGATTTCGCATTTTCTTTTTACCCCACTTTATCCCATCACTGCAGAGTATTCGCTTCGACATCCCCCCTCCCCCCTAAAATGACTTTGATCTGGAAAGGGGAGAAATCAGAAAGACAAGTACAACTGCTGTTTTCATCATAAACGTCTCAAGCTGTAGGAGTGAAAATAAGAGGGGATAGAGGGTGGAACTCTTAACATATCGCTCTCTTTCGCGTACATTATTTTGCTCTTTATATTTCACTCTATCTTATTATGGGGATCGACCCAAGAACTTTGGCTGCCACTACTGTAAGTAGGTGCTGCAAACAAAACGAATTGTGACAACCATATTGAATTAGTAACATCTGTCAGTTACGTACATTTGCTATTATTAAATTTCTTAATATCAAAAAGAATTACACTTCAGAAGAATATTGCGAAATGATAATAATTTATGGTGAATGTGAATGTACACTTCTGTGCAATAAGATCCCGTATACTTGAAAAATCAAGTAATCAAGTTTTTACTAATATTAAGTGATGTGAATCAGTCTTTTTGGAATTTATATTTTTTATTATCATATAAGTTATAAAAAAGTGACATTGATTGTGAAATGTCATAAGTAAGGTATTTGGAAAAATGTTGATGATTTAATTATTTCGATTTATAACAAATGTAAAAATTGACGTTGAAAAATTATGTCCGAGATAAGGCCAGATTCTGAAAGCTCAAAACATTAAAAAGCGATTTTTTGCATGGCTGTTCTGCACGTGTCTGCCTGTGAAAATTTTACTTCTACATCTAGTGGAAATATATTAACCATTACCCATGATACGCCACGCTACACCAGAGCCATACACGCTTATCCATGCCCAAACATTAAGAGAAAATCGCCCGGACCTGTTCCGTGGAGACACGTAACGTTCGTGAAATCTGGTATTTGCAGGACGGTACACTTGAATATGTTCGTCATTACAAGACTGAAAAACTTTTTCATCAGTAAACTCAACATTGTTCCAAAACTCCAACGGGTGATAGACATAATTTAAACAAAACAGAATGCGGGCTTGCTCATGTTCTTGTGTTAATATGGTCTTCTTGGCACTTACACAGTTTTTTAATTCCGATTTTCCTATCCTTCGGTTAGCTGTTGACCGCGATGCTGGAAAATTTGTCATGGACACAGCGTCTACTGCTGTTTGAAACGGATTTTCCCTCAAACAGCCAAGGAGCGCTTTATCTTGAGCGAGATTTGAACTTCTCGGTCTTCCTGAACTGTCTTTTCTCTTTATGATACCTTCCTCCTCTCACCTTTCCTTCACACTCAAAACGGTACTTTTATTTAAGTGATGGTTAGTAACTAATGCTCTGATAGACCATCTCTCTTCAATATTAGAGATAATTAGAATTTTTTCATGTTCAGTTAATTTCGGCATTTCGAAAATATGACACTGACACTGACAAATAAATAAAGAATGATTTAATATAACGAAAAATAGGTATACGGGATTTTATTGCACAGAAGTGTAATTCTGAAGCTGCTGCACGAGAATATGAGTTTCAGATTCCAGAAAGAAGACATCCAAATGGAAATGTTCTTTTAAGAGTTACATCGTGCAGGAAACACAGGTATTTTGGTTCCTTCTTATAAAAATGTAGCTGGTCACCCATAAAAGTCACGAACCCCGGCAAATGAAGATGCTGTAATTCGTGCAATTGAAGTAGAACCAACGGATTTTGTACAAAACGTAGCGCGAATGTTGAATATTTCAAGAAGCTCAACACCAAAAATCCTGAAGGACGTCAGATATCATTATACGCGTGTGCAAAATCTTATGTCCCAAGATACCAGGTCCGTATTGATTTCTGCACTTGGATTTTAGAACAGGAACGAATGAATCCAAATTTTTTACCTAAGGTACTTTTCACCGATGAATCCAATTTCTTGCGTGAAGGAACCTTTAATACACACAACCATAGCCATATTTGAACCAATGAGAATCCACATGCTTTCAGACCCAGAAGTTTTCAGAATAGGTTCAGTGTAAATTTATGGGCGGGTATTTTTGGGAATTCTTTGGTAAGTAAATGATTAAAAAAAAAGCTAGGTAATTTTAAAATTGTTTCTACAGATTGAATCCTTGGAAGATGTGCCATTATTACAACGTCGTAACATGTGGTTTCAACTCGATGATGCTTCGCCACATTATGCATTGCACGTACGAAGAATATTAAACAGAACATATTCAAATAAGTAGATAGGACGTGATGGCTCTATAAACTGGCCTGTGCGATCGCCTGACTTAAACCCATTGGACTATTTTCTTTCGGGTCATTTAAAACAATATGTTTACAGGGGGTTATTCATACCCTAGACGACCTAGAGGAAAAAATAACCGAAGTATTAGCTACGGTTGTACTGTAAATGGTGCAAAGAGCTGCGTAGGATTTAAGCAGATGGGTACGTCTTTGTTTGCAAATGGAAGAGGGCCATTTTGAAAATTTAACTCACTGATTAAAACTCTTTTAGTTGATTGATTGATTGATTGATTGATTTACCAGCGTGCGGTAGGCATTGCTGCCACTCCCAAGTTATACAGCTGGGCCTGCTACGTCCACGCTGGATTGGAATAAGGTCATGCTTGTTGCCAGCAGCGAGAGCCACATGGCGCATAGTAAAGGAATGTGGGATGGGAGGTGTAGGTATTTGTGAGATGCGTTACCGCATTATGTCGTGAGGGAGCGTTTAAGCCCCCTTTTTTTGTATTTTTGGTTCTGGGCTTCTGCCTATTCTGGGTCTTCTTGTGAGATATGTTGCCACGTTGTGTCGCTGCTATTTGTGCTCCTATTTTTGTACTTCTGTTTCTACAGGTCTTCTTCTTCTTCTTCTTCTTCTGATTCCTCCGTTTCTGATTCTGGTAGAGTATATATCGCTCCGATTTCTTTGTGAAATTCATTCTTTCCCCTCGTTTTTCTTTCCCAGTATGTTTGGTCCTTTCCCAGTTTGTTCATGATCCTCTCGATTGTTGTTTTCCACGGGTAACATGGTCTCCCTATTTTTAGTTTGGTGCTGTTCAGTGTTAGCGTTTTCTTCAGTAGGTTTTCTGCTGTCCTTTTTGCTTTAACCTTCTTGATCCTTTCCCTTATCTCTCTGCTTACCAGAATATGGTCTATTTGTGTGATTGAGCTTCCATTACTCCAGGTGTTAATGCATGTTTGACTTTTACTCCATGTATTTCTTATTGTTAAGTCAAACATGTGTGCTAGGTTTTTCAGCGCGTTTCCATTTTCGTTAGACCATGTGTGGAGTATATGTGCATTAAAGTCTCCAGGTACACGATTTCACTGCACTATGTATATGCTATGATTTACTGCGTTAGAGGGAAGCACTGTGGAAAGTTTTTGTTTCTGTACCTAATTAAACACTAACTAATATTTCTTATCAAGCCGAGGTATAAATTATTTTACACATTCACTTATACAAACTTAAATATAACTTCTATACGTTGACACTTTGTATTTAACTTTTTCAAGCTTTTATGGGTATCCATTGGTGACAGAACACTATAAGTCATCTCCCTGCCTACCAGAATATGATCTATTTATTGAGTTGAGTTTCCGCTGCTCTAGGTATCAAGATTGCCCTTTTCTGTGCGTATTTTCTTGGAAACCATTTTCCTGAGAGAAACCTGTAATCACGTATACATACATTGAGGTGCCATAAGAATTCATCCTGGACGCTATACACCGACAGTGCCCCATTGATTATTTCTGATCTAATCCAAATTAAACGTTTGAATATTTTTAGCAATTATGAGAACCTCACCTGAAAGGCATACTTTAAGAGTAGTGCGCCACTGATCATTACGTATTCAATTTTGATTACATTTTTTTTGAATATTTTTAGTAATTATGAGAAAACACACTTGAAGGTTCACACAGGAAATCTGTATAATCACACTTTAATAGCGATGCATTACTAATTATTTCGGGTTATTATTATCACCATTATTATATCGTGCGCAATTCTCTTGATTGGCTGAAATTCATTATTATTTGTATTTTTGTAATAGTTTGGTTTGTATATTTTTGCTGAAAGAAAAATATTTAGTGCCCTTATTTTAATTTATTGTCTAGGAACTATCAAGCATTTAAAGCATATAGGTATAAATTTAAGTAAAGTGGTATAGTCGAGTGTAGACTTATCTTTAGCCTTAGTGTTGATTGATTTATGGTTTCCTAGAGGCTCTTGGGTTATTCTCCACTTTTTATGCACTGTGATATTCTAATCACCCACATTAATTAAATATTAGCTATATAACTTAACTGTTGTAATGTTATTTTACATATCACTTTGGGTATTATTTATCACTTATCACATCAGCGTAATTTCGTCCTATTGTGTCGACTTTTAATCGGGATTTAGGCCAGATTACTGGCACCGAACTTAAACGCGTCCGATGTCTTTGAAATCACTAGACGAACCTCACTGATTAAAACTCTTTTAGTTATGTCCAAAATATCATTTTATTTCAATTCAGTTTGTTTACAGCGCCCATCTAAATTTAATAAATCGTCAGCCTCACATGGGGGTAGGTCCCTATGTGAGGCTGACGATTTATTTAGCGAAACTTCAATAGAGTCTAGCTCGAAAACCGTTGAAGACTCGACATATATAACGAATCACTTATCCCTATAGCAAAAAGTACATTTTGCGATCGACGTTGGTTGATTGACTGTTCTCTTTTTTAATGGGGGGGGGGTATATATCGACTCACTTATATCCTGTAACTATGAAGTTGCTATAGGGATAAGTGAGTCGTTATAACATAATTGTATTGAAGTTTTTGTTTCAGAGTGTTTTAAAGAATCTGCCATTACGAGCTTCTCCGGTGATTTTGGGACACCCAATATACATTCTAAATCACAATTTTATTCTTACCCCCTTTAATGCTGAGGGGGTGGCTAATGCCAAAAAATATTTTTGAGGCCTTTGGTTTTTGTATCATACTAAATCACCATTTTATTAATAGTTAATACTAGTGTGTGGGATGCAAAAAAAAACTGGGACTTCTCGTACATACCCTAAACCTCAATTTTGTGGACTCTTACTTGCTTGCTTTACCTATTCACCCCCGAACCCCTCAACGGAATAAGATCAATATATAATCCTATTTTAGATCTTATTATAACATAGGTGCACCATATATTTCAAGTCAATATCGTACACTGTTCCAGAGTAATCGTGCGCACAAAGAAAGTTACAGACCGATAGACAGGCAGAAACTTTCTTTTGTTCAAACTTAAAATCTCGACGTTTCATGGCATTCTAAGCCTATTTGAACAAAAAAAAATCATTTTTTTTTGCATTACTAGACTTTCACTCCTCTACGTGGATGTGATAAATCAGTTTTAATGATTGCATGCCCGGAAATGCTTCCTACGAAAGTTACGGACTCTCAAGATAACTCAATTATTTTTTAACATTTTCGAGATAAGCGGCTAAAATCTGGTAACTTTTAGATTTTTAAAAGATTTCTTTCTGTGGAGCTTAAAAGCAATATCTTCGATTTATGTTTTCGGATTTACTATCACATGTTCAACTTTTTCTGCCCTGCTAAGAAAATTTTGTTTCTGTACTGTACAAAATTGCGAAATAAAATTCAGTCGCTCTCCAATTTCTTTCCTACTTAAGAAAATCGCTGCCCAAGGAATCACTACTTCCACATCCAGATTTTCTATTGAAGTCTCTCACAACGAAAAAAATGTTGTATGTGGAAATAATTGTTTATGGAACTTTAATAATATATTATTTGAAATCGCCTACCCCAAAAACCCATGAAACGATACGCCACATTGGCAGTGGGGGTGGGGGTAGTGGGGGGGTGGATGAAGTAAAAAAAAATTTGAAGCCTCTGGTTCTTATACACACACTAAATCACATTTTTATTTTTTCACCCCCTTTAATAATCGGGTGGGGGTGGTAATGAGGGTGGCTAATGCCAAGACATTTTTTGAGACCTTAGCTTCTCTTATATACACTAAACACCAATTTTAAGGACACTTACTTGCTTGATTTACCTATTTACCCCCATTTACCTGAATTTACACCCCAACATTTCAACGGAATAAGATCATAATATAATCTAGTTCTAGTTTTCGTTAAAATACGTGTATCAAATTTCAAGTCAATATTTTAAACGGTTCCAGAGTAATCATGCGCACAAAAAAAGTTACAGACAGACCGACAGACAGAAATTTTTTTCTTGCTCAAACTGAAAATCTCGACGTTTCATGACATTCTAAGCCTACTTGAAAAATAAAAATTTTTAAAAATTTTTTAGTCTATATATTTCCGCCGGATGTGGAAGTAATATCTAAAAAAGGTCTGCTTCCCATTATTAAACTGAGATTTTTACCGAATAGTGGTTCATTATATAAAAATATGAATTAAGTACTAGCAACCGTTGCTTTGGATAAGTTTACTGCCATTTTTGTAGTTGCCAGAAGAATTAACCTATCTCACGTTAGGAAGTTTAGTAAAAAACCGCTGCCCAAGGAATCACCCCAAATTTACCCCAATTTACTCCCCAACCCTTCGACAGAACAAGATGAAAATATAATCTAGTTCCAGATCTCGTTAAAGTACATACGTGTACCAAATTTCAAGTCAATATCTTAAACGGTTCCAGAATCAACGTGCGCACAAAAAAAAAGTTACAGACAGACCGACAGATAGACAGACAGACAGACAGACGGACAGAAATTTTTTTTCGCTCAAACTTAAAATCTCAACGTTTCATGACATTCTAAGCCTATTTGAACAATAAAAATTTTTTTAAATTTTTTTGTCGTTACTATGCTTCCCATGGATGTGGAAGTAATTAGATTGGCATCACTAAAAGTAGCAAGAAATCATTGCACATATTGATCAACTCGTCTAATTCCGAAACTATGTAAAAAAACCGCTGCCCAAGGAATCACTACTTCCACATCCAGATATTCTATCCAAGTCACTCACAACGAAAAAATTTTGTATGTGGAAATAATTGTTTGTGGAACTTTAATAATATAAGATTTGATATCCTCTACCCCAAAAACCCATAAAACGATACCCCACATCAGTAGTGGACGAAGCAAAAAAATATTTTGAGGTTTCTGGTTCTTGTACACACACTAAATCACATTTTTTTCATCTCCTTTAATAATGGGGTGGGTATAATAATGGGGGTGGCTAATGCCAAAATTTTTTTGAGACCTTAGCTTCTCTTGTATATACTAAATAACAATTTTATGGACTCTTACTTGCTTGATTTTCCTATTTACCCCAATTTACCCCCCCAACCCTTCAACAGAATATGATGAAAATATAATCTAGTTCTAGATCTCGTTAAAGAACATATGTGAACCAAATTTCAAGTCAATATCTCAAACGGTTCCAGAGTAAACGTGCGCGCAAAAAAAGTTACAGACAGACCGACAGACCGCCAGACCGACAGGCCGACAGACCGACGGACCGACAGACAGACAGAAATTTGCTTTCGCTCAAACTTAAAATCTCGACGTTATATGACATTCTAAGCCTATTTGAATAATACAAATTTTAATAATTTTGTTTGTATTTACTATACTTTTACTGGATGTGGAAGTAAAATGAAACACCTATAATATAAAAATCATATCATTGTTTTCAGTTTGCAATTTTGCTCACCTTGCCAAAGATTAGAGAAGTTAATTCTCTAATCTTTGACCTTGCACTAGACGTAGCTTGCTGGGACCACCACCGAATCATATCCCACAGTTTGTGACGTATTTCACAGAAATCACTTAAACCAATTCAGACTAATGTTTGTACACATATAAAAAACATACATACATACGGGTTGAATTGAGAACCTCCTGTTTTTAAATTTTAAGAAGTCGGTTAAAAAGAGCTCGGCGGGTTTTAAATTATGAAAAGCATTTAGATATTAGTTGTAGAGAGAAAGTTGGAATGTTTTGGAATTGATTATTTCGTACAGCAAAACTACCTCAGTTCTAATTCTCCTTTACATTAGTTGTACCGTTGCGTTGATTGAAGAGGTAGAACTTTTCACTCAACGGTTGTACTTGAAATAATTAAGACTATGTTAGTAACTATGATATAAGACTTCCATATGGCTTTAATAGGTTAGCAATTTTAAGACTTTATTTTGAATATCTTTAATTAGGTTAATTACGTAATACTATGAAAGCACCAGGAACATTTTTTACTCTAAATATATCTAGATATATCAAATTTAAAGTTAAATAAATTGTCATTTTAGTGCCAGATATGTTGTAAATAAATTTAATGACATTAAAACATTTGTGAAACAAAACTCATATTTAGCAGTTGGAATTAGTGAAACTCAATTCTCTCCTGACCTAATGGATGATGATGATGATGATGATGATATTTTCGAAATATCTGACTATAAACAAATAGAAAGCGATCGTGTATCAAGAGGAGGCGGTGTTGCTCTTTATATGAAATCGTTCTAAATCTTGTTGAGTAATAATACTCAGCAAGATTTAAAGATTTAAATATGCCAATGGAGGATGTCTACGACATCGAATATCACAGTTACCATACAAAATAAATTATGTGCAATTGGAGTTTTATATAAGCATCCAAATTCTCATTATACCAACATTTGTATACTGGCTTATAAGCCAGTATACAATATTAGTATTAAGATCTCCATTAGAATAAAAGTTATGTATATTATTTTTTAATAGATAATTAATTATATATAATTAATTATCTATTAAAAAATAATATACATAACTTTTATTCTAATGGAGATCTTAATACTAATATGTTAATTAACAGTCCGGCAACTATTTATCTAAATAGTTTGTTACATGTTTTTGATTGCAAGCAAATAATAATTAGTGATCCCACCAGTATAACTGTTCAAAGCGAAACATTACTAGATTTAATTATAACCAACTTTGATCTGGATGTTAGGAACGTAGAAGTCTTAGATATGTTTCTCTGACCACAACATTTTGTAATGTAGAATTAAATGATTGCAAACCCATAGTAAAAGAATTCCGTAGTTTCAGAAACTTCAATATTGAATCATTTAATATGGATGCCTCTGCTATTAAATGGAATACGATATATAATATTAACTCTCTAGAAGAAAAAGTCTTTTCTCAACGAAAATTCATTAAATCCTTTAGTCACCGTGCTCCTTTAAATCTAACAAGCGCCAAGTACTATGGTTCACAGGCACTTTATATGAGTTTAAAAAATTAAAAGGAAAGCTTGGGTAAGATATAAAAAAAACTAAAAGTGCTGCACATAGACAATGTTTTTGTGAAATTCGTAATTATTATAATAATGCCATAATTCAAGAAAGAACCGCATTTTACTCTTTTCATATTAACAACAATAAAGATAATCCTAAACAAATGTGAACTCACTTAAAGTCATGGGGTGTAGTTAAGGATAACATTCCACCAAACCTTCCTGAAGGTTTTTGTTATGCTGATGAGATCAATAAATATTTTATGGATTCCATACCAAATTTAAAATCGAATGAACGGCACAATGACACATTTCTAGAAACTAAATTTATGGATGGCATTTTGTTCACTTTTAAAGCGGTTATTGTTCAAAAAAAAATTGTAGATATAATAAATAATCAAAAATCTCCGATGGATTATCAGCTAAAATGTTACAACTTGCTTTACAGTGGATATCGGCTCCACTAACCCATATTATTAATGTATCATTAGAACTAAGTGTTCTTCCTCCTCAATAGAAAATATTCTGTGTTAAGCCTATAATACCCAAGAAAAAAATCTCGAACAACTTGGAGATCTACGTCCCATTAGCCTGCTTTCGGCTCCTTTCAAAATTATATATGAATGACTTTCGGAATATGTCTTCCAAAATTCAATAATTTCTTCTAATCAATCCGGATTCCGAAAAGGGCTTCAGTATTTCAACACAACTAAGTAACATAACTGACAAAATTTTGCAAGCCATCGGCAACACGAGCTACGTCTTTGACATTACAGATATGACTAAAGCTTTTGACTTTTTAGATATTAATTGCTTAATTGCGAAATTAAGTTACTATGATATATCTGGAAGGGTTTTCTTCTGGTTTTAAAATTATCTCAACAGTAGACAACAATTTACTACTATTAGTTCAGGAAACGCAATAGTTATATCACAAAATAGATCAATTGCATCCGGTGCTCCACAAGGATATATCCTTGGACAACTTATTTTTAATATATTTATTGCAGATATCTTGAGACGCTATATTCAAAACTATACATGTACGCCAACGACATTCAATAATACATAGTTTTTCTCCTTAAGAATTTCAAATGGCAGAATGTTGCATCAAGAAATGATTTAAGTCTTACATACGAATGGACAATCCAAAATACTCTGGTGCTAAATGTTAAGAAAAGTCAAAATGTTTTTTTTTGGAACTTCTCAGCAGTTACTCAACATTGGAGAACTAAATATTCAAAAAAATTATGAGGTCCTTACATTATGTAACAGCGTAAAAAAATTTGGTGTTAATTTTTATTACTTATTAAGTTTTCCTGGTCATGTTAATACTATTTGTGAAAAATCTTTTTATAGCTTAAAACAGGTATACGCCTTAAAAAATATTTGGATACAAATAACTAAAATATTGCTTTCTGAAACCATGGTTCTATTCCATTTAAATTACGCAAATATTGTACTTATACGGTCCCTGTCTTTCATAAGAAGACAAATACCATTTACAAAAAATTGAAAACTGCAGTGTTCGCTATTTTACAACTGTACCTCAATACGGTCACATTACTCCACATATGCGTGCTTTCTATCTGTTAAATATGTGTGAAATGATATTCATAGATATTGTATTATTCGTTCTAAATATTTTCAAAATAGGAGAAGCTATTTATTTATTCAATAAGATGCATAGGCGTACATAAATTCATAGCAGAGATGTGAGACATGTTGAAATTAAAGTGTATATAAAAATTCATCTTTTCGATTATCTTTCTCCTTCATAGCAGCATATATTATTAATAATCTGGCAATTCAATATCACAATATGTCAGTGGCAACAGTAAAACGTAGACTCAAGGATGACATAATTTTATAAAGATTAGAAAATTATAATGTAAAAATGTTCTAAATTAGGATTATGTATTTACTTGTATTCATTTGATACTTATTGCATATGCCTGCTTAATTGTATGTACTTATATTTTTATATTTTATGTTTGTACATGGGAATTGTTGTAAAACAACAGTGTTGATACACTTCCTTTTGGAAAAGTATGTAGTTGTACTGCTCATTTTTTCAATAAACGGATTGCATTGTATTGTATTGTATTCAATGTCGGCTGGTGAAATTTCAATTTTTTTTTTTTCTCGTCTATGGCGCATGGGACCCATACGAAATTTGGGAAATAACATTTAGAGAAGCACTTCTCTAATTACCCCTAAAAAATTTTGAAAAAGCAGTTTGCGAACAATTTTTTGAAAATTCGTTAGCCTTCCCTGGGTCTAGGAGCTCCTGTTTATTTTTATTTTTTTTTGTCATATGCATTTGACTTTTCATAAAAATACAACAACAGATTTTGGAGTTTGTGAAAATATTTTCATTACTAACTGAAATACAATGAACTGAAATTTTGTAATTTACAATTTAACAAATTACAATATTTCAATTCGTTGTATCTCAGTTAGTAATGAAATATTTTCATAAACTCCAAAATCTGTTGTATTTTTATGAAGTCAAATGCATATGACAAAAAAAAATAAAAATAAACAGGAGCTCCTAGACCCAGGGGAGGCTAACGAATTTTCAAAAAATTTTTCGCAAACTGCTTTTTCAAAATTTTTTAGGGGACATTAGAGAAGTGCTTCTCTACATGTTATTTCCCAAATTTCGTATGGGTCCCATGCGCCACAGACGAGAAAAAAAATATTGAAATTTCACCAGCCGCCGCTGATTGTATTGTATTGTATTGTATTGTATTGTATTGTATTGTATTGTATTGTATTGTATTGTATTGTATTGTATTGTATTGTATTGTATTGTATTGTATTGTATTGTATTGTATTGTATTGTATTGTATTGTATTGTATTGTATTGTATTGTATTGTATTGTATTGTATTGTATTGTATTGTATTGTATTGTATTGTATTGTATTGTATTGTATTGTATTGTATTGTATTGTATTGTATTGTATTGTATTGTATTGTATTGTATTGTATTGTATTGTATTGTATTGTATTGTATTGTATTGTATTGTATTGTATTGTATTGTATTGTATTGTATTGTATTGTATTGTATTGTATTGTATTGTATTGTATTGTATTGTATTGTATTGTATTGTATTGTATTGTATTGTATTGTATTGTATTGTATTGTATTGTATTGTATTGTATTGTATTGTATTGTATTGTATTGTATTGTATTGTATTGTATTGTATTGTATTGTATTGCACTGCATTGCATTGCATTGCATTGCATTGCATTGCATTGTATTGTATTATATTGTATAGATAACAGCGTAATGAGAGTAATACAAATTTTGGAATTTTTGAAATTCTCTCACTTTAATGATAAAATTTATTACTTTCTTATAATTATTTACTAGCAGACTAATATGTTTTCCAAATATCCATTTCGAGTTCAAGGTTAACCCAAGGTTTTGTAAAATCTCAACTTTTGCTAGAGGAGTATCCTTGATTCTGTAGAAAAAATTAATGATATTACTTTTATGAGTAATGGACACAGAGCAAATTATTTACCAATAATGCAGGAATAAAAAACTTGCAAGAGTGGCATGGCTGCAGTAAATATTTAGTAGTATTTCATTCCATATCCATTTGTCCAATTTTATACAAATTCAAATGATAAATGACAAAAGTCTACAAAGTGAGCAATAACATTTGTGGTCTATAGTCTCTACTGTAATGATATAAATCGATTACAGACTACACCGACTATAAAAATATTTAAAAGTTAAATTAGTCTTTTATTACTTCAGAGTAATATCGTTGTAAGCTTTACAAAAAGGCGATTTCAATTTACAGTAGGGGAAAGTTTTTTTATTGCTAGATGGCTATGATGAACTCGCAATAACGTAACTATTGTGCTACCAAATTAATTTCCCAGGAATAATTGAATATTGGACAAAATTCAGGACTCAAACTCATTTTCAGTATACAAAGTCGGCAAAAAAATTAATTGCATTCAACATTATGTTGAACTGAAAATTGCAAATTATAAGTACATTCAATACATAATATTCGGGAAAATTCGTTGCTATTGAATTATTCAAAATTTGTTTAATTATGCATACACCTTTATAACGTTTTTTTTTTGTTTAATCCATAATTTATTCAAATATAAAACAATTTCGAGTCTGCTTATGGCTAATAAAAACATTCTCCAACAAATGTAAAGCCATCTGCCCTACTAAAATTAAAAAAAAACGCAAAAAAAAATTATATTAAGCATTTTTTATCGGAAAATTTTATTATTGAAAGTTGCTCAGAATTGCCCAAGAACGTGAAGTACAAAATTTAATCAAAATAAAAAAAAATACAAATTACTTGACAACTACCTGACAGACATTAAAATGATGTACTTCTGAATGGACTTCATAATACAAGCTTTAAGCTTAGATTTTATTCATTCAATAAATTACTTAATTTATTCTTGTTTATTATTTTATTAGGCACACATATTATAATTATTATTACTTGAATAAATTTGATTTGAATTAATTTGATTTGATTTGTCTTATCTGGTGTCCTTAGTTAATATATAATAAGCAGTGATTTCTGTACGATTGATTTTTTAATCTTTTGTAAAAAAATAAACTTTCTTTCAGCATTAACTTTCTAAACTTTCATAAAACCGCTGCCCAAAGAATCACTACTTCCACATCCAGATTTTCTATCCAAGTCCCTCACAGCGAAAAAAATTTTGTACCTATATACAGTGTGTCCCAGGATAGATGTAACAAGAGGTGTAATGGACCAAAAATTTTGGAATTTTGGAATGGTATTTGGGGATTGAGTCCTGCTTATTATAAAACTAAAGTGTACCAAAAATGACTTGATTTGGTGTTCTACAGGGTGTTTTATAAGCAAAGTTGTAAAAATCACCACTAATAAAGTACCTTTATTTTTCAAAATATGAAAAAATTCCACTAAGAAAAGTTATTTAGAATTCAATTTTATACCTCTATACCAAATTTTAGGAATATAAAATTATTTATTTGAAACTTCCCATTTTTTGCGGTTTGAATTAAGAGTTGAATTCATATTTAAAGTTGTGTAGGAGCAAATGTTAATTATCTCAAAAAGTAGACTATTGGTAAATAAAAAATTGAATATACGAGATGTAAGAAAGTATAATGTTAATCGAACTAATTGTAAAACAAGAAACAATTACTAACAGAAGATTAATGATGTTTAAAAATTATAACAAGTAATAAATGTCAAAAACATAACAGATTCACAAACAAATTAATTATTGACCAATACAAAACAATGTTTACAATTTTTTTATTATTCGACGTAGCTGCCACCCACATCCACACACATTTCGAAATTGAAGTTTCAAAAAAATAATTCACCCCCTTTATTAATGGGGTGGGGGTTAGTAATGGTGGTGGCCAAGCCAAAAAATTTTTTGAGATCTTAACTTCTTTTATATATACTAAATACCAATTTTACGGACTCTTATTGCTTGATTTACCTATTTGCCCCCATTTACCCCAATTTATCCCCCAATCCTCCAACACAATAAGATCAATATATAATCTAGTTCCAGATCTAGTTAAAACACATACATGTACCAAATTTCAAGTCAATATCTTAAACGGTCCTAGAGTAAACGTGCGCACAAAAAAGTTACAGATACAGACCGACAGACAGACAGACATACAGACAGACTTTTTTTCTCAAACTTAAAATCTCGACGTTTCGTGACATTCTAAGCCTATTTGAACAATAAAAATTTTCAAAAATTTTTTACGTTACTATAATTCCACTGGATGTGGAAGTAAAAAAGAAAAATATGTAGAAAAAATGCATCTGGGGACAATTATATGGAAGCATACTAAAAACTGCTGCCCAAGGAATCACTACTTCCACATCCAGATTTTCTATTCAAGTCACTCACGGCGAAAAAATTTTGTATGTGGAAATAATTGTTTATGGAACTTTAAAAATGTAATATTTGAAATCCTCTACCCCAAAAACCCATAAAACGATACCCCACATCGGTAGTGGGGTGGCAATAGGGGGGTGGTAGTGGGGGTGGATGAAGTAAAAAAATATTTTTAGTTTTCTGGTTCTTGTACATACACTAAATCACATTTTTTTTTCATCCCCTTTAATAATGGAGTGGGGGTGTGGCAATGGGGGCGGTTAATGCCAAAAATTTTTTTGAGACCTTAGCTTCTCTTGTATATACTAAATCCCAATTTTATGGACTCTTACCTGCTTGATTTACCTATTTACCCCAAATTTACCCCAACTTACCCCCCAACCCTTCGACAGAACAAGATGAAAATATAACCAAATTCCAGATCTCGTTAAAGTACGCATGTGTACCAAATTTCAAGTCAGTATCTTAAACGGTTCCACAGTAAATGTGCACACAAATAAGTTACAGACAGACAGACCGACAGACAGACAGAGAGACAGACAGAAATTTTTTTTGCTCAAACTTAAACTCTCGACGTTTCATGAATTCTAAGCCTATTTGAACAATAAAAATTTTCAATTTTTTTTGCTTCCACTGGATGTGGAAATAAATGGTAGTGAAGAAACAATTGAGAATGGCCAATTTTAAACAATTGATAATAACTTAAGCAATAATGCACATTTTTTAACTAAACCATACCCTTAATGGACCTAAATCGTCATGCCAAGTTTTAAGTTGACACATTTATAACAACCCTAAAAAAAATAGCCAGCTCGAAAATTGAATCGTCGATTGTTTAACTGCATCAAGCCTTACATTTTTTTCAGAATATTATCTTTTTATCAGTTTAGCAATAGCAAAATATTGTCGATTGTCTAAGAGAATTAAGTTGAATTGACCAATAACATTTGAAAGTTTAATTTAATAAAATGTATTAAAAACAAATATAACACTTTTACTTAAATTACCAAAAGAGCGATTAAGAAAAAATAGAAAGTAAAATTTTAGTTTGAATCGTTCACAGTATCGTTGAAATAATAGAAATTTGCCAGAAAGGAAGAACAATAGTTGTGTACAAAGAGTACATTGCGATACGGTGAAATTCAAGAGTAACATTTTCAGCGATGAGTTTGAAACTTTAGGAAATGTTTAGTGCAAAATCAGGTCATTATATCACAAGATATAGTAAATCAATACTATAAAGGGCTAATATGCAAAAGAATTAATATTTCAGCTCTGATTATGACCTCAGTGTAAACCAAAACAAAACGAAAATTATGATTGTAGACCGGGCAAATGATAACCACCCACACATATTAAGGATAGGCGACTGTGATGTAGGAAACAAGATGGTATATCTTGACGCCCTTGTGGACAATACTGGCGACTGCGAATATGAGATTCAGCAAAGAATACAGATTGCAGGATCGGCAACTTGCCAGTTGACCAAAATTTGGCGTGACAGAAATATCACAAGGCGCACAAAGATCATACTTGCCAACGCACTAGCATTCTCCATTTTTCTTTACGCTTCTGCTTCCATTAGGAAAGCAGACAGGCGGCGTATTGATGCTTTGTGGGTCTGGAGACGTTTGTTAGGAATTCCCTGGACAACCCATCGCACTAATACCTTGATTCTTCAAGAAATACGTCCCCAAAACCGACTATCCAGCACCGTATTCTCTCGAATCCTCTCATTTTTTGGCCACGTCAATCCGAGAGAGGACAATATAGAATTGTTGATATCTCAGAGAAAACTAGATGGTAAGAGGCGAAGGAGACGCCCTCCAAAGCGTTGGGCTGATGTCACCAAGGAGTTGATGGGAAAGAGCTTCAATGAGGCTGTGCTGGCTGTGCTATACAGCAAATTAGGACAACTATAACAATTTTCGTGAATCACAAAACGTCTGGCAAGACGTTGTGAATAAGAAGAAGAATCATCAATTATTTAAAATTTTTTGAAACATATCAAATTGACCAAAAAGTTCGGACACATCTAGTTTTCCTCGTAGTTTTATTATAGACAATCTGTTTTGTTTCTTCATTGCGACACAAGCTATAAAAGAGATATTTAAGAAAAACTGCTAAAAATAGTATATTATTCAACGAGCGGTAATGTAGGTAATAACTCACGCAGATGAAAGTTTGCAGCACGAGCCGTAGGCGAGTGCTGTAATTCATCAAGTGAGTTATTACCATTATCGCAAGTTGAATACTATACTTTATCTACGATTATAACAATAAATATTAAATTGAGAAAATTTTGTTTAAATTACTCAGTTTGTTTATTAATAAAATTAACTGTAAAATTGAATTTTTGTTCACCCTTTTATATTTGTTGTCTTTGTTTTTTATGTTAGAGAAAAAACGTCGGAAAGCTCATTCAGTTCTCTTTACATAAACTGTCTACAAATAATGTAAGAAATTACACGTTTTCCTTTAGAGTGTGTGTAAATCTTAAAAAAATAATTTTTCTCAGAAACCTTTGTTTCGAAGGGCCAAGATTAACGGAGCGTCAAACTAGTACACGATATTAAGTGAACATCGTATATGAGATCGATTTCAGTTAATTACCGATTCATTACGGTGACAAAACAGAGAAATTCTACTGAAAAAAAAAGTTCCAATTCCCGCCCCCTCTAATTCCTTCATTTTTGTCGGAATTCAAAAAAAAAGAAAAGAGTTTTAGCAAATTTAATTCTACTTAAGTTAACTAGAGTAGTCCTTTAGCGTAGGAGCCAAGATTAAAAAGTTGCCAACTGTAGAAGCTCAAAATTTGCGATTTTTTGCCGTACATGGCCAACATTTCAGTAGTTATCTCCGAAACGAAAAAAAAAATCAAAATTCTGATAGTAGGAAAAGATTCGTAATGGAAAATACTCGTTTGACCTTGTTTTTTATTTCGAGCTAACTCTCACCGTTTCGGAGATATCTGCGAAAAATAACAAAAAACAGCTTACATTTCGGAGTGAAAAAATTGCAAAAACATGCAACCTTGACACGTTCATATTTTTCTAAAAACACCATTGGGATGACCGTACGATGTCGCGACGTAAAGAGGAAGCCTCTCAGATAAACCTGATCGTAAATTGCACGGCGAAATTCGAAAATTCGGCTCGGCACGAACGAATCAAAAGTAGCATTTTGTGACATTTCAGAAAATCTTTATAGACATTAACGGGAATAATCTGTCACTACCTCCCTGGCTCCACCTTCGTGTGTCGCGCGTTACGTCGATTGGACAGGCTAAGCATGAAGATAAATGTGATTGGCTCTGTACCTAGCGTGAGTTATAATAACTCACGCATTATAACTCACGCTGTTTGTTTATGTATACTATTAATTGTTCAAAAGCAGTTCATTAATTAGTATATAACCTAATAAGAGTAGATAAAGACAATTTTGAACATTCTTTCCTTAAACAAATGCCTTCTCTGATTCAGATTTAATTCAAAACTTTATGTTAAACTCCTTATAATGTTTACAAATTCCAGTAAAATTGCTATAGAAAGACAATTCCTTAGGTAATTTACTCCATGAAATTGTTTGTTTAAAGTTTTAATTTGGACCCATCTAAAGCATTATACTGATTCGGCAAATGTAGTTTTATATATGCATTCTGAGTTCAAGTGTAAGCAAGAAAACAAAGAAATTAGAAAAAGAAAGACGGATATTATCCCACTACAATGCGCTCACGGTTAGAAGCGATAGGTACCGATGCCCCGCATAGACAAGGTGACAAGAATAAGATTTCACGATTATTAGGTTAGGTTGTCAGACACATTTTAGGTAAGTTTCAATGTCGAGAATACATTAAATCAACTCAACGGATTACTTATTTTCCACCTCTCTTGCTCACTTGCAAGTGCTTTATAACAATTTTGTCAAAAAGGTAAAACTATATACCCATATGGTTGATAATAATAACTACTTACTAACTACTTATGAAATATTTTTATCTTTGACAATTGTTTAATTTGCACGGGTTTATACGCGAGAATTTACTGAATTTTCTCTGTTGAAATAAGGCTTTGTACCTTGAAATATTACTAAGTCCCTTAAAAATTCCTATTATTACATAAAAAAAATATATTTACATAAACCTATATAAAATTTTTATTTTCAATTTTTGACTTGGTACTGTATTTTTTCGAGCTTATAATTCAATAATTCTCAATATATTCAATGAATATTTATGAATTCAATTATTTCCAAAAACAAAGTTTAAATTTTCATGGCGAGTTTTCGGAGTTCCGTATTTTCGAGTAAATATCTAAATATGGCGACTTTCTTGCAATGTTACTTAATAGGTGTCACAACTTAATTTCCACCAATATTTTTGACCTCATCTTTAGAGATTAGTGAAAAACAATCTATTTTTGCCATCTATTAAGTAACGAGGGTTTAATATTACCAATATTTGTTAACCTAATTGTACCTGTTTCACTTAATTACCTTATTATACATCAATCGGTCCCCTGTTTTAGTATCTAATTAACACTTAATACAGGGTGTAATCAGTTTCACGTCATTAAAAAAAAACTGGTGGTGGAGAACGACTAATCGAACAAAAAACCTTATATAACATGGGGTCTAAATCCTATAGTTTTAGAAAAAAAAAAAAAATTTCGAAAATTTTCAATAATATTGTTTGAGAACTGCTGGAATGTTAGGATAGGCTTTTATCTTCGCGTATGTCGGCGCCTCTAACCATCAAATACGCTAATACGGCTCTTCGGCGAAGACACAAGTTGATAATAACACTTTTTTATGGCTTTTTAAAAGTAGGTAAAGTAAGGTCTTTCGCGGTGCGTAAAGGTAAAAGACGTCGGTGTTTTCTGAGTGCTTAGTAGATCTGAAGAAAACTATACTCTCCCTTATGCAATATTTTAGTTTCTGTGGGTACTTCATTAAGTACACACATCGTTGTTTTTGTATGTTTTTTTTGTCTTTTTTAATTTTGGGCCACGTATTTACAGTTAAGATTTATTTTATTGACTTACCGTTCAAGTCGTTAAGTTCTTGATTACGTGCAGACACTACTTGTTCTTTCTTTTTGTGTTGCTTTTTGGATTTTGGACCAAGTTTTTATTTTTATTTTCTTTATTGACAACGTTAGTTGATAGTTTAGTGTGGTATTTTAATATGCATAGAAACCATAAAAAATGATCCTAATTTACCAAATGTATTGAACGGAGTGCGTATGTCCTTAGTTCGACGTGCCGAAAAGTGTATTGATGCAGACGGAAGCCATTTCAAACAATTTACGTAAATCAACTTAAAATACACATAACTGTTTTCTGTTATCGTATCTCAGACGTCAAACTCTTTATTTCCCAATGCCAAATAATAATTTCTCATTTTTTAAGCTTTTAACCCAGAACAGTCATTTAGGTTACAAATGTTAATAAATCACATTTAAATCTGAAAAATTATAAACAACAATAAAAGCTCCAATATTTTGTTCTAAATTAAAAAAACACACATGTAAAGAAATGCTGTATTTAAACCCCTACGCCCATCATTTGCTTGCAGTTCCGTTGAGGCGGTCATCAAAGGTGCCGCCCTTCTTTGCTTTGAAACCGCGGGCCGCCCGCGTGCCGGCGAGAACGAGTCGGTCGGTAACCTTTGCACTTTTTTATGACAGTTTAAAGTGAACTACACGTCCATTGACCAGAAAGGCAGTGGTTCTCAAATGTTTCCTACCTTAATATTCAAATTGTTGACCTAGATCAGTTTTTTTCAAAGTGCCCCTAAAGGAAAAAGTCATAAATGTTTTTTGTTTGTCTAGTCGGTCCCCATTACTAGTTTTTTTTAATGACATGAAATTAATTACACCCTGTATTTTGTTAATTCTAGGTAAATCACTAACTTTACCTATTAGGGATTATTCTACAACGTAACAAGTCTCATGTTGGTGGTCATTTTATACTTCACCTATTAGACCTTACACGAAACTAAGAGGTTACTTTATTCATTCTTAGTGTTTATTTGTGCTCAGTGTATTCCCTTAGTGTACGTATTACTTCCCTCGCTTATTGATGGGAAGCATTGTAATCCTGGTAAAATCACCCTCCGAGATTTCTCCGAATTTTCATGTTTCAGAGTATGTAGATTATGAAAATTAAAGCCATTTAATTCTGTCTATCTGCCTGTCTGTCGGTCTGGTGTCTGTCTGTTGGCGCTATATCTAGGAAACCACCGGAGAAAAATTTTATTTGGTAGACAGTTGACGCTACCGCCAACTAAGAAATGGGATATATTTCCGTCAAAAAATATACAGGGTGGACCCCATAAAAAAATAATTAAGGAAAAAAATGTGACGGAAGGCAGTAATATTTGCAGCAATACAATTTTGCATGTAGTTAGCACAACTGTTAAAGAAATAACATATGAAAATACACAGGGTGGTCACTATAAACAAAACTATGATAAAAATACGACGAAGGACAATAATAATTTGCGTGCGTTAACAGAACTGTCAAATATGAAAAACATACAGACCGGTCACTCTAAAAAAATAATAAAAAAAAATGTGATGTCAATCATATTTCGTATGTAGTTAGTACAAGTACCAAGGCGAATAATTAAAAAAATATACGGGATGGTCACCTAAAAAAATAATAAAAAATGTGAAGAAGACGATAATATTTCGCATGCAGTTAACACAACTATCAAGGAAAAATATTTAAAAAATTATACATGGTGGTCACTCTAAAAAAAATGTATAAAAAACAGTGACGGATGATAATATTTCGCAAGTAGCTAATACATCTGTCAGGTAAAAATTTAATATTATACAGAGTGATCACTATAAAAGTATTTATGGTGGAAATGATATTTGGACTGCAGTTAACAAAATTACCGAGGATGAAACCTGACATACTTTTAGTGAAAGGTATACAGGGTTGACACTAAAAAATAACTAATTAAGAAACGACAGAGGAAAATAGTATTTGGAATGTAGTATCACTATTGCCAGAAAGAAAACATGTTATACTTTTAATTAAAAAAGTATACAAGGTAGTCATCTCACAGAAAAGACGGCAAGTTCTTAATGTTATACATAATTTCATGCACGTCACTTATGTTGGTAAAAATCGACTAAATAAGTAATTAATAATTTTGACCAATAGGTGCAAATAACTTAATGGTTGAATAATGAAGTGATTTTGGTGGAAGTATAAGTATATTTAGAGTCCTAGGTGTCTAAGAAGCTTTCTTCAAGATATACCATCACCTATTTAGTTATTTCAATATCCTTCACTAATATCTCCTATCAGGTTATATTGATAACGTCAACAAAATTACTTAATAAGTTATTTAACGAAAATATTACTTATTAGGTCACAAATATCCTCTTACTTTCATTACCAAATTGTTCAAATACACCACTTTTTACCTACCCCCCCCCCCCCCCTCTTATTAGGTGAAAATAGCTACTAAAATATTTGTCACAACCTATTAAGGCATTAATTTCACTAATAATTTAAATGTACCTAATAGGAAACACAGCGACCTAACCAATTGAACTTTAACATTACCTAATTTCGACCTATTTTGGTCGAGTTTCCTTTAGCTGAAGTCGTCGAAACCTAAATAGTTAGCTGGGTATATCCGACTTTCTTTTTCTAATTTCTCTGTTTTCTTCTTTACACTCGTTTATCTCAGTATATACATTTTTGAAACGTGGCATTTATGTGAAAAATATAAATAAATCATATTCACATTTAGCAAAATGAATATTACGTTTTTTTTTTGTTTAATACCTGTTATTACATATATACTGACCACAATGTTTATTTTTGTTTGAAATTAGGTTATACTTACGCCAATATTCCTGACATGTGAAAAATTTCGGCATTTAAATATGCCAAGTAGGCCATCACAAATATAAAAATAGGTTCAATAACACGCACTTCGTTTGTAAATCTAGTCACCATTGCCGTGGCAATACCCCATATCACACCGATCACAGTGCCACCAATGGCAACCACAAAAAAGTTTAAGAGCCCTGATATTAAGTCCATATATATTATGTTCTCTAGTTTCATCTCCGTATAGGACTCGAATAAATGATACAAAACAACGGTAACTGCATCATTAAGAAGCGATTCACCAAATACAACTATGTACAAGATCTCGTTAACTTGAATCTCTTCGAATACTGCTAGCACGGCTACTGGATCCACAGCGGATATCAAGGATCCAAATAGAAACATGTCTAGCAGAGGTGTATCACAGGAAAACAGGCCTGTTAATCCTACCGCCCATAAGGAAGCACCTGAAAACAGAAATATATAAATACTTAGGTATACGATTTTTTTTAAATAGATGCTAATAATATAGGGCGATCTTATCCGAAAGAATTTAAGGGGATATACATCTTTAACAACGGATTTGATACCATCAAAAAATTAATCAAAAATATTTAAAAATTTAAAAAAACTGACAGGAAAACATTTATTTACTTGATAGATACAGTGTGATCCGCTTAAAATCGTAACACCCCTGTATACCCGTTAATTGATGTTTGATTAACTTCAAACTTTGGTGGTAAGAAAAGATCGATAAAGTGATTCTTTGAACTTATAGTCCGGTAAACTCTAAGGTGGCGTATGTATGAGTTGGTAACACGACGCACGATCTGATATGCGATGCGCATAAAGCTATCGCAGTGATCTAGTTGCGTATGTCTTATTCTCTTAGTTTATATGATGAACCGACCTTTGGACATGCCAGCTTAGAGTTTACTCGACTTTACTAATATGTGATACATGTCAATAGCATGAGATTTTAAGGGGGTTTAAAAAGTCGATTTTTCAAAAAAAGTATTAGCGATTTTTTTTAAATTTCGGTTTCATCATCGTAAAGAGGTTAGAGTTGCTACTCCTTTTTTTAAACTTTTGTTACTAATCCGTGTGTTATGAAAATATAAAAATGCCTTGGTAGGCCCCTAAGCGAGGAATGTGTGTCCCTGTTACTTTCCTAATTGTGTTCTTCTAATATTATTCACGTCAGAATTAGGTTTAGCCAGGGCGGGCCGTACCGAAGTCTACTACTTTGGGGGGGAGGGGGAGAAGATGAAAAAAAGCCAACTCATATACCTTTACATTGCATAATTTCAATAAAATAAAAACTTTATATGGAAAAAGCTACTAAAACTAAAAAATTCAAATCGAATTCAAATTTACTATGTACAATGTACAGGGTGCCCCAACCAAAGACGGAACAAGGACATTTTTTCGGCGATAGAAACGTTTATAACAAAAACTAAAATTATCATTTGATGTATTTTTTCCGCCGAATCCAAAAATTATAATAAAAAAACGAATATAAAATATGCTATTTCATGGTTCAGACTTCACATAGTTAAAAAAAATCCCTGAATTTTCCAGGCTTTCCATGACAAAAAAAAAATTTTTTCAATGACAAATAATAATAATTATTAATATGGTGAAGGTGATTTTTACTTTAATTTTCGATTTTATAAAAAAAAATAATTTGTTTCATAAAATCGTCAGCGAATGAATAGTAGGTTGCAATTTAAAAATAATTTAAAACAAACTAAAAACGTACTCTTCGCCTGTTCACTGAACTTTCTATATAATTGTTACACATTCTATAGGATACTCTGCGCAGTTGTTTGTAAATAATGCCAGTTTTAGACATTATTAATTTTATAGTACTAACTTAGTTGGTAAAAGACTCAATGTAAAATAAAGTAAAAATAAAAAAAAACTATACCGTACCCCATTTGGGTTTAGAACCCGGAACCCTTGGATTCCGAGTCAAAAGCATAAGAACTACACCACCACTTAACACGTAAAAGAACGTAAATTTTTACATTATAAGAGACGAGCTAAAATCATATTTCCACGGTTGTATATTACATTATGAAATGTATATTTGTAAAATATATAAATATTTAAATATTAAAATGAAGTATCATTTCACCAGATTTCTATTCAATTAAAAAAATTCAAATTTTAATCATTAATAACATATTTTTACTGATCGATTTTGTTCAAAAGGGTTCGTCCTCTAGCTAACACTAACTTACTGTCCAAATTTCAGTACAATCGGATATTTATTTCTTGAGTTATCGTGTTTACAAGAAACGTGACGGATGGACAAACGGCCATTTTGAAAGTTGTTCAGAATTCGTTCACTAACACAATGGTATGAACATTTTTTGTCTGCGGGCGATATTTACAGTTTTAAAAATGTGATCATGCAATTGTAGGTACTCTTCGTTTTCGTATTTGCGAAGAGTATAATAACAGTAGGAGCTCGTAAATAGTCTATTGTTTTTCATATTGTGACTCAAAATTTCGTGATTTTTGCGAAATATTTAAAATTCACTGAGATTTCCATGATTTTCTTAGGATTTTTAAAATTCCCTGAATTTTCCACGCTCTTCAGGTTTTCCATATGAGCCCGAACCCCCTGTATTTTTATGTTATAAATCTTTTGTTTTCAATTTATTTGTTTTCGTTTATGATAATTTTTGGTTTCTGCGGAAAAAATATATCGAATGGCTTCTTTGGTTTTCGACATAAACATTTGTATCGTTTGAAAAATGGCCTTGTTCAATCATTGTCGGATCATCATGTACCTAAACCTAATAATTATTACTTAAAAGAAATTTAAAAAATCCTTGGTTTAATAAAATAAAAAAAATAGGAACTGTTAAACGAAAATGATCATACTAAAAATGAAAAAAAAAATTAGCCTAAATAAAGTAAATAAAAAGAATAATAATAATAATAATAATAAACTTTATTGTCCAAAAGACCATACAGTAATATGGTGTGGGACATGTCGAAATGATTGACCAAAGTCGTCAATACAATAAAAAATTATTACAATAGGTGGAAACAGGAAAAATACCAAGTTAGACTTTGTTGTCTAATATCACACTACCAAACAAAACTAATAGGTATGTAGACCAGTAGACCTGATAATATTATATTAGATCAGTAGTAGAAACATATAGATTCTATTTAAAAATCATTGCTCGTTCTAGTATTTTAGTAAATGAATTTATGTATAATAAATTAATATTAAAAATGGGGATTCCGTGTCGTGTAAGGGAAGCAGCTTTGCTTCCCTAGCTTCAATGGAAAACACACTACTGATAAAATAAAATATTTACAGGGTTGCCAATCGCTTAATAATAATTATTGTGTTAATTTCGCGATTGTGGGAGTTAGTGTTTAATTGAAATTATATATTTGTATGTGATGATTTTGCCAACGCCAACCGCGTTTGGAACAAACTGCCCGGGCTTTGGGGGGGGGGGACTCCCCCCCCCCTTGGGCCCGGCCCTGGGTTTAGCTATTTACTGCTATAAGACAGTGTATCTCGCTGCATGGACTATATACTAATGCAAAAAAACAAAATAAGTGAAATCACTTAACCGGTTACTGTTAAATTCATTTTTAAATGTATTCATTTTACGTTTTTTCGTAAATGATCAAGTTGTTTGAGTTAAATTTTGCCAAAACTGATTGTGCATTATCTGAGAATTCATCAAGATGGCAAGATATATAATTATATATTGTTGATATACTAACGTGTTCAGACTCGGATCAATAGAATATGAAAAGCACCAATGGCTTCTTTGAAAGTTATCTGCTAAATACCCAAAATAATGTTTTTTAATAATAATGTAAGCAGAAATAAAAGATCATTAATTTTAAATACACGCAATTCATGTTGCGTGTACTATTAACTTTGATAATTGCGAAATAAGCAAATATTGATGACATTAACGAGTCACTTGAGTCCTGTTTAATAGTTTAACAGGTAAGTATGACCTAAAAAAGTAATCTATGTATGTTTTAATTTATAACGATTTGTACAATTTTTACAATCACCTAAAACAAATATTAGGAAAATAATCTGCAAAATATACGTAAGTATCCGTTGATATATTTTGATTTGTTTTGTTTTTCTGTAAATTTAACAAGAACTTAGACCTGCGTTAGCGGAAATTACGATCCGAAAATGTTTTATCTTTTTAGGAAATGAAGAAATATTTTAATAGTAAAGTTTATTTACTCTGAAAATATTTTTGCAATGAAGAAGCTACTTAACTTTATTATATTAACAGAGAAACCTGAAAAGATGAACCAAAATTGTTTTGTGCGAAGCAAAATTCATATAGTGGATGTAGAGTGTCCCTCATATCGCTCAACTGATAAATATTTTAAAATTTTGGTGGTGAACATGTACCTATAAAGTGAGTCTTTAGACGTATCCACATTTGGTTTTAGTCAGAGGTGTCCGATTCTAGGATGGAAAAAGGGGGTCGGTTTTCAAAAAAAAGTATTAGCGATTTTTTTGGAAAAAAACTAATAAGATATTCTTAATCAGCACCTGTAGAGACCTCTTTGTTCAAGATTAGATCGTAGTAGGTTCAAAGATGTTTGAGATAGGGGCCGACATAAAAAAAAATTTAACTAAAAATAATTTATCTGTAAAACGGATTCTCAAATGAAGAATAATGTACTTATTAGTCATTATTTATCTAATAAGGCAAACATTCTAATTCATATATACCTACCAATTTTCTAACAAATAATCTTCAATAAAGACCTAAGTAAGCCATGAAAACAAAAGTTATTGCAAGTGTCAATTTATTGTTGAACGTAAATGAGATAACTAGTTAAAAATTCATGTGAATGCTGATTTAATGTTAAATCATAAATGGACTGTAAATTTTTGTGTAATAAATATGGTTTGATGTTTAACAATGTGAAAAAAAGTGGAGTTGATTCGTCCAGTCGGAGACAATGCCAGATCATTTAGACAAGCTGCTGTTGAATTTAATTTACGGCATCCTAACCGTCAGCCTCCCATTCACCATAAATTGGTAGCAACCATCGATAACAGTTTTAACAATGCAGGAAATGTATGTAAGTTAAGACCAAAGAATTATAATTTACAAAAATTATAATTAAAATTTTTTTTTAAAAACAAGCTTTTAAAAAATAACTGGTCCGCCATCTTTGGGAGTCCGCCACATTGGATTTAGAATTGCGTCACTTAGCTAACCACGCATTGTCATCCAAACTAAACGTGTATGCAAAATTTCAGCTCAATCGGTTGGGGATAACTGTTTTAAAATTCAGTTGCAAGATTTGACCCCACTAACAAGGCAAGTTAAATAAAAGCTTGTAAAAATCGGCAAATTGAAAAAGATGAACACATTTTACAATACTTTAGTGAAATTAGAAGATATAACATAAAGCTAGTAGCATTAAATCTAAATATTAGTAAAAACAAGGTTTGGCATTGCTTGAAAAACAGAAAAAGAGCATTCAAGTCAAAGTTTTTACATGCCCTCGGAGATGGTGATAGACAGAATATTGGATTTCTTCTGTTTTTGGACCCAGGATGAATTTTTAAACAATATTAACTTTCTGAAAAACGCCATATTTACTGATGAGGCAACATTTACCACCGGTGGGATAGTATCCTTCCAGAATTGTCGTTTTTAGGCTGACGAAAATCCCCACTTGTTTAACAGTTCCAAAAGGCAATATGTGTCAAAAGTTAACGGTTGGTGTGGTTTATGGAATGACCAGATTATTGGGCCCTTCTTCATTCCTAAATTGAATGGGGAAGCGTATTCAAGTTTGTTGAAAAATGAGATTTAACTCTTTTTCAATAATCTGCTGCAAAATGTCAGAAGAGACTTGATGGTGCTCCAACTCATAACATTGCAAGGGCTTGGATAGAAGAAAATTTTGCAGGTAGATGGATAGGTCTAAGAAGGAGTTTCCCCCTAGGACACCACTTGATTTCTATTTGTTTAATAATTACATTGCATAAGAGCAGACTACATAGCCAAGAAGAGTTAGTGATCAGAATTAGACAGGCTTGTGATGAAATAACTTCAGCTAAGATTAGAAAAATTATAGGCCATATAAGAAAAAGGATTGAGCAATGTATTCGGAATGATGTAGCTACATAAAAACGCAAAGAATTATACAATTATATTGACACTTGCATTCACTTTTGTTTTCATGGCTTACTTAGGTCTTTATTGAAGATTATTTGTTAGAAAAATGGTAGGTATGTACGAATTATAATTTTTGGCTTATTAAATAAATAATTGTTTTCTTGCAAAAGCAATTCAAACTAGTGCAACGCATTATTCTGAACAAAAAATGAAGAATCCTTTTTTTCATTTGAGAACTCGTTTAACAGATAAAATAATAATTTACGTTACAAGACCGGAAAGTGATGTTTTGCAGGTCGACCCAAGCAGATTCCCGGGTGAACCGCAGGTGAGTCCTGGAAGCTTGAGGAGACCTGCAAAACACTGTTTTTCGGTTGTGTAACGTACAATTTTTTTTTTCGGCCGACACTTCAAAATCTGAATCCATATTTTCCATAACTTGTGAATTGACTTTTGGCAACTTGTAAAAGTCAAGCGTATTTATCTATTTGACACTTATCCTAACAATTAACAAAAATTCGTTTCCATAGATTCCCATAGGGATCGGAAAAGACTTTGCCCATCTCTAATGTCACTTTCCGGTCTAGCTCGAGAAAACGTTATTTTCTGGCGGATAATGTCTCCAGAAAGGGTGTTCTTTCTGGTCGGACGAAAAAAAATATTTTTAGTTGAAAACATTTTTTTTCCATCTAGAATCGGACGCCTCTGACTAAAATCAAATATGGTTACGTCTAAATACTCAATTCACCACTGAAATTTCAAAATATTCGGATATCAGAAGCGTCAGATATGAGGGTGGCTCCATGAAAGTGGGACACACTGTACCTTATTAACAATCAGCGAAACTCTAATATTAAAATATATAAACAAATTTTGTAACAAGTATCCCCTGGAAAATGGCATCTAATGCAAATAAACTCCAAACCAATTATACATATATCTATATCAGATACAAAAGGATAAATATGAATGTAAAAACAAAAAAATTACTCCTACAATGAGTGAGAACTGTGACAAAGTACTAGCTTTTTGACATTTGGCTTTCAAGTAAAAAATATAAAAAATACCTGCATAAATAATGAATCGTAAATATAACTCTAACAAAACAAAAATAGAAGCCGAAACGCTGAAAAGAGAAATTAGAACACATCCGACAAAATTGGCACACAAAACATAAACTAAAATTACGCTAACACTTGTCTTTGTCGTAAAATTTGAAATCAGTTCTTTAGTAGAGCAGAAAAAGTCAGAAATACGGATAGCTTGGATACCGTAGGAAACATTTTACATCGATATATATATATATATATATATATATATATATATATATATATATATATATATATATATATATATATATATATATATATATATATATATATATATATATATATATATATATATATATATATATATATATATATATATATATATTTACAGTGTGTCCCAGGATAGATGTAACAAGAGGTGTAATGGACCAAAAATTTTGGAATTTTGGAATGGTATTTGGGGATTGAGTCCTGCTTGTCGTAAAACTAAAGTATACCAAACATGACTTGATTTGGTGTTCTACAGGGTGTTTTATAAGCAAAGTTGTAAAAATCACCACTAATAAAGTACCTTGATTTTTCAAAATATGAAAAAATTCCACTAAGGAAAGTTATTTAGGATGCAATTTTATACCTTTATACCAAATTTTAGGAATATAAAATTATTTTTTTGAAACTTCCCATTTTTGCGAGTTGAATTAAGAGTTGAATTCATATTTAAAGTTCAGTAGGAGCAAATGTTAATCATCTCAAAAAGTAGGCTATTGGTAAATAAAAAATTGAATACACGAGATGTGTTAAGGTATAATGTTAATCGAACTAATTGTAAAACAAGAAACAATTACTAACAGAAGATTAATGAGGTTTCAAAATTATAACAAGTAATAAATGTCAAAAACATAACAGATTCACAAACAAATTAATTATTGACAAATACAAAACAGTGTTTACAATTTTTTTATTATTCGACGTAGCTACCACCCACATCCACACACATTTCGATCCTTCGCCTGAAGTCCTTAAAACTGTTTCGAATATGATCTAACGGTATGGAGTTTACGGCATTTGTAATTCTCTGCTTCAATACTGCTACATCTTTAGGAAGTAGTTCAGCGTAAACCAACTGCTTGAGGAGACCCCATAAAAAGAAATCCAATATTGATAGGTCTGGGGATCTCGCCGGCCACTTGATCGGTCCATTCCTGGCAATCCAATTTTCTCCAAAATTTAAATTCAACCACCGATTAACCAGACAAATATGTCAATAATAAATGATAAATGTGTATCCACTGCTTTTCTCATAGCCTACTTTTAGCTTCTACATAACTTCAAATATTAATTCACAAAAAATAATTTCTATGCAGTTTTAATTGAATGGTCAAAATAAAATACTAATTTATTGAAAAAATGGGAAGTTTCAAAAAAATAATTTTATATTCCAGAACTTTGGTGTAGAGGTATAAAATTGTATTCTAAATAACTTTTCTTAGTGGAATTTTTTCATATTTTGAAAAATAAAGGTACTTTATTAGTGGTGATTTTTACAACTTTGCTTATAAAATACCCTGTAGAAAATCAAATCAAGTCATTTTTGGTATACTTTAGTATTACAACAAGCAGGACTCAATACCCAAATACCATTCCAAAATTCCAAAATGTTTGGTCCATTACACCTCTTGTTACATCTATCCTGGGACACACTGTATATATATATATACATATATATACTGTGGTACCCACAATTTTCTCTTCATTTAATATATTGTTTATTGCATTTGTTTATTTTTCGCCATAAACAAATTTTTGCATTTCCTTGAACTTTGCATCAACCTTAGAAGCACAAATATAGGTTGGAAGTATGCCAAAAAAATCGAATATTAAAAAAACTCTAGTAATATTAGTAGTCCAGATTTGTTATATTTTACGTCTTCATCGTTTGTAAATAAATGAATGAAATTTTGTCCTGAAATTTGCACTATGCCTTCCGTAGTTCCCAACTTTTCAATTGTAGTAATTAATATTAATTGTGGTCAGTACATAGTAAAGTTACGTAGAATTAAAATAACAGAGAACAAGACGTAGGGTGAGAGTCGCTTGCGCCTTGACTTTGATTCATTGTCTGAATCTAAAACCTACCTACCTATTATAATGAAGTCAGTTAAAAATACGTTTGAATTCGTTATTTGTTCATTTTTATACTGACCTGAATATCGATATTAGGTAATGTAGTTCAATTAACAGGGCGACGATGAAATTATTTCATAATTTTGAACGACTTTCCCTAGATTTGAAGAGAGGAGCTGGCTAATTGGCCTTGACCAACGCGACCCCCGTGGATCTATTGTTGCGCTCCTAATTCAATTTCACTTAGAGCTCATTATCCAACTTTATCTTTTCTGTAGCAGTCTCCATAGCTAAGGGCAAGGCTATCTGCCCTTGGTTTCTCATCTCAGTCTGGTTAGGACTACACAATGGCATAACACATGTACTGAAGCCTCCTCTTGACAGAATCTGCATGTTGCAGCTTCTGCCAGACCCATTAGACTCTAAGCCAACAGTGTCCAGTTAGAAGACCTTTCTATTTTGCATAGTAGGTGTTCCGTCTATCTGTTTATTAATGGATGCTCATATGCAAAAGGATTCGAGTCCCACTAGGGCCTTAGACCCACCTTTCTGGGCCAGTTCATCAGCCTTTTCATTTCCCCTATGTCCCTCGTGTCCTAGTACCATGCCACGGTCACTTTGTTCTGACTTTTATACAATCCCATTTATACAATCCCATACTAATCTTGAATTGACCTGTAAGGAATCGATTGCCTTTAGCGCTGCTTGGCTGCCGAAGAAAACGGCAATTAACTGGTTAACAGTTCCTTGCCTTATTATTTTCTTTGCACACCACTGTAAAGAGTTCACTTTAGCCTGAAATACTGTGGCGTGTCTGTATTCCTAGACTTATCGAGGTTTTCGTTATTGACCTTATCCCATAAATCCCAACTCCGACTCCCTGTTCTGCCTTGGAGCCGTCCGTAAACCGGACCGTTTGTGCCGATATTGAGAACGGTTTTTCCAGTCCTCTCTGTCTAGTATTTTGATTTGAAAATTTTATTTATAAGTTATATAGTGGCAGGTCTAAAAGGACTTCCAGTGCAGCCGTGGGAGTAGTTTTTATTTGCCCCGTGGCGCACAGGAAAGCAAGCCTTTGTACGCCACTTAACAGTCTTATTGCTCCAAGCTGCAGTGTCTTGGTCCACCATACCACCGATCCAAAGATTATCATAGGTCTTACGACTCTAGTGTATAACCATAGAGTCATAAACAAATTGTTGCATTTCTTTGAACTTTGCATCAACCTTAGAAGCACAAATATAGGTTGGAAGTATACCAAAAAAAAATCAAATATTAAAAAAACTCTAGTAATATTAGTAGTCATTCCCACACAACTGCCTGCACCTTCCCAGGGCAATTATTGCTGTTTGTGTGACTTTTTGGATGTGGGAATTCCATGTCAGCTTCTGGTCGAAAATGACTCCTAAGTATTTAACCTCGTTGGCAAATGGAATTTCTAATCCATTGAGCCTTAGGAAGTTTAGGCCCTAGAAGGTTCTTTTTCGTGCAAAAGTGATGACTGTAGTTTTGTATTTATGGAAAGTCCATGCTCACTGCACCACCTGTCGACAATCGACAATATTTAGGGCTCTTAGAAAATGCTCTGATATCGTGTTCACAAATCGCTCCTTGACGACTATCGCTAGATCGTCAGAATATCCTAGGCAGTAAAAGAGTTCGTCAACAAGGGTTGCCCAAAGCAGTGGGGATAGTACTCCTCCATGAGGGCAGCCTGTACTGACTGACTTGTCTCAATGGTAGCCTCGCCCAGATTGGACACTATTATCCTCTTTTCTATCCTGGCTTTAACTCGCTGACAGAATACTGCTAGGACTCCTCTACGACCTTCCTTGAAGGTGGTTCATTTCTTTTTCAAAAATTAGTTTTCACCCATTTTATTGACTTCTTTATTTAGCTTCTACACAGTAAAAGAAAATATTCTTCATTTTGATTTTTTATGCTTGACATCAGGCTCGTTATCAGAGAATTTTGAAATCACCATGTATTTTTACAATGAATATTTTTTTATTTGCTTGCTTTCATCATGATTAGAAAATATGATTTAGATATTAAGCAAATCATAACTTGCATACTGTTTTACTTAATATGAAATTTTCTGTATATTGGTGCCTCAATCTGATCACGCTAATATACTAGTTAGGTAAACACTTTAAAACACTCATTATTGGAGAATCAATCAAAACAACTATTCAGAAAGTAGATAGTTTCATATTAAATAAAAAAAAGTGTGTAAGTTGTGATTTGAAAGTAAAAAAATAAAAAATAATTATTTGTAAAAGTAAATCAAGAATAGGCTTGTAAATGATGAATAAATTTTTCTATACTCAACTGATGAGAACTAACGGGTTCGGAAAAATTTGTACAACTTTTATAGTGTTGAAATAGAATGTAAGATTCAATAAATTGTTGAAAATGACTGAATTTCAATAAATGGTTTAAGTAGTTTCAATTTTTTTTTACTTTAAAATGCTAAGAATAATATCATGTAATCCAGTACTTCATCAGTATTAGCTAGAAAGGTAGTTGTTTTGATTGGTTTTAAAATAATAAGTATTTTAAATAAGTATTTTAAAGTGTTTACACAAATAGTATATTGCAGTGACAAGATTGAGGCACCAATATACAGAAAGTAGGTAATTTCATATCAAATAAAAAAGTGTGTAAGTTCTGTAATTGGAAATTATTTTTTCTCTAGTACTAACGCAGTAAAGATGTAGAAGTTTAAAGTTTTCGTCTAGAAGACAAGTATAAAAATTATTTCAAGAAGCTGAGTTTCCCTTATGTGAAGTTTGTTATTTGTTACAATATCATTTCATCTAATTTAATCCACTTAGCTAATAGTTCCTATTGTCTATTGTATACTGCATTTACTTGAATAGAATAGTGAATAGAAATATGTATTTAGACACAAACTTGAAACACCCTGGAACTAGCTGAAAGGAGGCAGTATTTATGAAAGAAGGATATTAGGAATGCGTTTCGAGTAGGGGTATTTCATAACAAGTAAACTTCAATAAAGTGTAAATATTTGTCTCAAAATTTTACAGATTTATTAACTGGAGAACAGAGCATGAATTATTTATTATTATTTTATTTTCAGTTAAGTTTCACCTGCTGTATCAAACTAAATAAATTGAAACAAAACTTATGTAATCTGTGAATATCCTGGAAATTAAAAATTAAAACTGCAATTGTGACTATATCATAACAAATCAGCCAGATACTAAAAGGCATCGTAAATTTCTTTGGCTACAAGTTAATTCCATCCAATTGTGTAAGAACGTTATAGAACGTTATAGTTTCATCCCATCAATTACACAGGCCCACAAAAAAAAAGTGGTCTGCGCCGGGATACTGACCATACTATCCCTTGTATTTTGACACGCTGAACACGAATCTGAATAGTTTTTCCCCAGCACGTCAGTTTTTGTTTTAAATGCAAAAAAGTCTGTTGGGTGGTAATATTTATATGTTTATTTGCGTTAAAAAAAAATCCTGATGTGCTGGGGAAAAACTAAGATCAGATTTGTGTTCAGCGGCTTAAAATACAAGGGATAGGTGTGGTCAATACCCCGGCGCAGACTTGTGCCACACTGATTGTGGCACAGTAGCCACCCAAAAAAAAGTGGTCTGCGCGGGGGCACTGACCTTGTATTTTAGGCCGCTGAACACGAAACTGACCTTAGTTTTTCCCTAACATGTCCGTTTCTTTTTAACAGCAAAAAAGTCTGTTGAATCGTATAATATTTATATATTTATTTGCTGTTAAAAAAAAACCTGACGTGCTGAGGAAAAACTAAGGTCAGATTCGTGTTCAGCGGCTCAAAATACAAGGGATAGGTATGGTCAGTACCCCGGCGCAGACCGCTTTTTTTGTGGGCCTGTGTTATTCATGAAAAATAAAGCCCTTGTAAGATATTTTCTTGGCCTACAGGAGTAAATATAGCAAGCGTAAACATTTTTTTTTGAAATAGATACAAAGTATATTATGAAGAAATAAATATAAAGGGTGGAGGCAACTTATACAGTGTGGCTACAATTTCGTGGACACAAGCCTGTATCTATGTTATTACTTGACGGATCGTTTTCTAATTTGGGCAGGCCACATATACCATGGTAGTGCATATTTAGAACCTAATAGAATACATTTTAATCATAGGCGTGCGTTGCAGGAAATAAATAAAGGGGCAAATTTTTACGATTTTTTATTAGCGAATCGGATAGAAAAAAATCGATGTCATATTCTTATTTATCACCTTCGAAAACATACCTGAAACAAGTTTCATCCAAATCCTATGCAGGATTGCTCAGAAAATAAAGAAATATGTTGTCTCCCGTATGTAATTTCATGTTAACATTGTGTCCCATTTACTTCTTCTTTATGGCATGCGTACTACAGAAAAAAAATAACACACAGAAACATCACATAAATGTACTAACAGAAAAACAATTGACATTAAGAATACATTTGTGGTAATGATAAATTGTTGAAGGAATTATATGAAATAATGGAATTTTTATTCTTTTCATTTGTCATCATAACTTAATTAATTAATTATACTAATGAATTCTTCTAACTTCAACATAACCGCCATCCAATGTGATGCATGCTTTTTCTAACATGACGAATCACTTTTATCTGTTCGTGCCTTATGATACTTTGACATGCCTCTGTAATTCGTTGCCGCAATTCTTCCACAGTACGAGGCCGATTAACGTATACTTTATTTTTTATGTTACCCCCGAAAATCCACTTCATAGGAAAATTGGTGTCAAGCCAATTTCTAACCATACGAGAACTGTGTGCTGGGGCACCGTCTAACAAAAAGTAAAGGTTTTCGCTCACGTTTAACGGTAAATTATCAAGAAAATCCATAATTTCTGTTTCTAGAAAATTCAGAAAATTTTGAGCAGTGAAATTCTGAATAAAAAAAAGGTCCAATAATTTGTTGATTTAAAATAGCACACCAAACATTCACTTTGAATAAGTATTGATTTTTACTGTTAATTATCCAATGTGGGTTTTCTGACGCCCAGTATCTCATATTTTGGGTGGATCTTACACCATTTGATGTAAAAGTAGATTCGTCACAATAGATTATATTTTTCAAAAAATCTCTGTTGTTCAAAAATTCATCCTGCATCCAAAGTGCATAATCCAATCTGCTTTCAAAATCCCCTTCTAAGAGTGTGTGTAATATTTTAGGCTTAAATGGTTTTATGTTATTTTTTTTTTAGACATCTTCTTATTATTTCTTTGTTTAGATTTAAGTTCAAAGAAGCTTGTCTTATACTTAATTTTGGATTATTACGGAATTCTTGCAAAATTCTGATTTCATTTAAATTATTCCGATTATAATTTGTTGGTCTTAATATTGTAACGTTTCCAGTTTGATTGAAAAATTCGATTAATCTTAGCTATTGTGCTAAAACTTACTGGAGGCCGGTTAGGATGTCGGTCATTAAAAGTTCTTGCTGCTTCTCTTACTGTTATATTTTCTCCTACAATTCTAATAATCTCAACTTTTTCAGCAAATGATAAACGATTTTCTGGCATTGTATTAGAAACCACAATTATTTGAAGTCTAAATTCAACACTAAAATGTAAACTACTTAGCTTATGTCACAATATGACATTTCGACAAATAAAGCCATTCCATGGCACCATTGGATTTTGCATTATAATTGCAAGCAGTAAAGATTGATAAATTATTGTTTTATTATTTTTAGAATTCCCTTTTAATTTGCTCTTACATTGTGTACTCAGTAAATTAGTTGCTAAAAAATCTCATGACAATTCTTATGATTAGAGTAAAAAAGCAGCGAGAGTTCTTAATCACCGATATGCTTAACCGTCCTTCTAGTTAGTTTTAACAGATTATCTAAAAAGGGAATAACCAAAGAAAATTGAAATATTTCTTTATTTTCTGAGCAACCCTGCATAGGATTTAGATGAAACTTGTTTCAGGTATGTTTTCGAGGGTGATAAATAAGAATATGACATCGATTTTTTTCTATCCGATTCGCTAATAAAAAATCGTAAAAATTTGCCCCTTTATTTATTTCCTGCAACGCACGCCTATGATTAAAATGTATTCTATTAGGTTCTAAATATGCACTACCATGGTATATGTGGCCTGCCCAAATTAGAAAACGATCCGTCAAGTAATAACATAGATACAAGCTTGTGTCCACGAAATTGTAGCCATACTGTATATTTAAAACTTTTTTTTCTAGGATTAACAAAAAAACGCTCTCGTTGACAAACGATGCAGAAACCATGTAAAGTTAGTCTGTTCGTCTATTGTCAGAATAGAGTCATTGAATTTCATTATTATCGGACTTGCAATTTGATTGTCGTAAGCAATTATTTAACAAAACTCACAATAAATACACTAGCGCCGATTTAAGTCAATCTGGAAAACTAGTTTTCCTGCGAATATATTTCAAGCAATTGATTTATTATGATAATAGAATTAATATAAATTATAAATAAGTCCTATTGTTGATGCATATTATTATTAATAATTATTAATTGTTACAAACAATTTCTTAACAATAGTTTGTTTTTTTTTCATATTTATTAACTAGACACACATAAAACAAAAATACATTTTTTTAAAATTTGCAAGCAAGTGATTTAAGTGATTTTTATGGAAATCAGGGAAATTGCCTGGTGGGTAAGACGCACTTTTCATTTTACCAACGATTTTGTTTTTGAACTTTCGTTGAAGTGACCAGCGCCGCATTTAGTTCTGTGGAGGCCTTCGGGATTCATAATCATGATAGAAGGCATGATACAGGATATGGAGCAGGTCCCATAAATATCATGGATAGGGAATAAGGAAGACATTAAGTAATTAAATTCAAAATAAAGTATATTTCTGGACAACAAAATGTATTTTAAAAAGTTTTTTTCCTGGAGATGGAACCCTAGGCTGTAGCATAGTCAGCCTACTCTTGAATCCGAGCTTGGAAGTGACTATGTTTACTTAATTTTATATTTTTTTCCTAAATGGCAGTAAAAAATAATTAATATTTATCGTTTTATTTATCGTTATTTATTTATGATTCTTATTAAAGTTGTATCTAACTTAAACATGTTACCAACTGCAATTTTTGTTCGAATATTAGTTTAAATACGAGAGTTAGGCTATGAATACCTCATTTGAACCATCTTTACTACAGAACGATTTAGTGGATTTTAAAAATTGAATCGTCATTAAGCAGAATATTGAAAGGCCTTTCAAATGATGTATCACATGACCCATCTTACTACTTAATTTTTCGCAATCGTTTCAGAAATTTATTACTTCCACATTCACGTGGAAGTATTGCAACGCAATAAAAAAAATGATTTTTTTTTGTTCAAATAGGCTCAGAATGTCATGAAACGTCGAGATTTTAAGTTTGAGTAAAACAAATTTCTCTCTGTCAGTCTGTAACTTTGGATACGATTACTCTGGAACGGTGTATGATATTATCTTGAATTATGGTACACTTATTATTATTTGGACTCAAGATTTTCGTAATACTGAGCACTAGCGTATAAGGGCCGACAATTGTCACTTCGAAATGACAATTGTCGCTTCTAAATGACAGTTTGATCAACAATTGTCACTTCTAATCGACAATTGTCATTTCGAAACGACAATTGCCATTTCGAATCGACAATTGTCACTTCGAAGTGACAATTTCATATGTAATGGTAAACGACATACTCAGTGTAGGCCCCACCACGCCCCCTCCCTTACCCCACCACACCGTCGCATCTTCTTGATACCTCGGGATAAGGCGTGGGAAATATTTGGCGATGCCTACTTCCCCCCAACCCCCTTCCAAATTGGGTCCGGGTGCAGTATTTATAAAAGTGTGTTTTTTTAGTTTAATTATTAATTTATTTTTACTTTTTAGTCTTATATTCAAGGAGAGAATTTTGGCACTTTCGACATTTATATAAAGAATTTGACTAAATACTTATAATCTACGACCTCGAAAATCCCCAGATATCGATTTTCATACAAATCAGATCATAAATTACAAAACTTGTCAGCCATTTTGACGCCACTATTTTGAATTGTTAAATTTGGACTGGATAATTGTAATCTGCAACTTCGATAATCCACAGATACCGACTTTCAGTCGAATCCAACGATAATAGATAAAAAATATCCGCCATGTTGACGCCGCCATTTTGAATTTTTAAGTTTTGATCACATGTCTGTTTTCCACTTATAAAGGCCTTTCTTTTGATACCCATATCAAGGGGGTTGTACAGAACATGATAATACGCCATCTTGGGGCGGCGGCTATTTTGAACATATTATAATATTGAGTATACTATATTGTATTATCATCAGAGCTACACACAATTGCCAATTTCATGATGATACAACAATTAGAAGTGGGTGAAATTCAGTTCCTTAGACTTTCTACTTACATGCATACTTACATAGATAGATAGTTAGTTACAGGTCGACTTAGTAAAAGCGTGTTAAAACAAGCACGTGAGGGATCATTAAGAAATTTTATAAAGAAAATTTAAAAAGAAATTATTTGTATTGGTCAACTTTGATAGGCTCTAGGTGTTTTTGGAACTACTAACTACGAAAAGCCCCAATGTGCGTCAGAACATCCGAAAACCGCACCCGGATCGAGTTAGAGGGTGCCCACCAATTTAGAAGGGAAGGAGGCATCGCCAAATATTCCCCACGCCTTATCCCAACATACATCCGAGGTATCAAGAAGATGTGACGAGAGGTTGTGGTGTGGTGGGGTAAGGGGGGGCGGGCGTGGTGAACCCTAAACTGAGTATGTCGTTTACCATTACATATGGAATTGTCACTGCGAAGTGACAATTGTCGATTTGAAGTGGCAATTGTCGTTTCGAAGTGACAATTGTCGATTCGAAGTGACAATTGTTGATTCGAAGTGACAATTGTCGATACGAAGTGACAATTCGGCATAATTATATAAAAATAAGTTGTTGGTCTAGGATTCCTTCAACCTTGAAATTCAGATTCTGCAAGTCAAAAATCATGATAAAGTATGATATTGATGCACTTCCAAGGAGTTATATACATAGGAAATAACAATGTCTAGATTCTGCCTTTATGCAGTTTTCGCATTTTTTACGGGATTTTGATAGCTGTCATGTGTCAAAAATAAGCTGGATTATAATTTTAGCAGTTCTTCATTAAAGTGCTCAGTATTACGAAAATTTTTAACCCAAATAGATTGATTTTGATTGAATTACAAAGGAGTCAAATTTTGATCTAAAAAACTCATAAATGCCACACTGTGCGCCGGTGGCACCATCTATTAACAGAGCTTTTTACTAAAATAGTGATTAGTATATTAGTAATAAGCTGTTTTTGGCAAATTGGGCCAGGAAACAAAGACATTAATTCGGAAATAAATAGTGCTCAATGGATTATTTTTGCTAGGAGCAGTAGTCAAGGGTGTACGTGAGTTTGAAAATGCGAATAGCTGGAAAAACTGTATATTGTGGAAGGTAATGCTTAACAAGTAGAAAATTTTATAATATTACAAGTATTTACAAGGCCATATTAAGTAATTGGTCGAGTTCTTCGTCAAGATCATCATCATCGTTGTCGCCGTTGATGCCGACGATTGGAGGGCCGTTGGTACACGAAGCACGGCAACAGCTGCACACAAGCGAGCAGGGTATACGTGCTTTGCGGCACCCGCAACGGCCCCCGCAACCAGTTGTGCACCTGTTATTTAGGACGTATTCTGGCGCAACTGGGTCCGTGCTTGTGACGGAGGTAAGGAAGCCATCCGACCCCCTTATCCATCCCCAAGCAGTTGGCTCCTGCTACTGATCTACATATAGCCATTGCTGAATCTGCAAACAATAACTCGTCTTTTGTAGTTTAAGAAAATGTGACACAATCTTGTCTGAGCACAATACAAAACATAAGTTAATGTAAACAAGCATATATTGATACAAACCTGCAAATGAACTCTAAGGGAGTGTTGGCGAGCAGCACCTCTGGTGGGTGAAAGTGCCGCGAAATCAGGCATTGGCTTTGTCAAGGCTTTAACAAAGGCCTGGTGTCATACCCGGTTCGGGTCTGCTCCTTGTGGAGCCTGGTACAATGCCAAAAAAGCTGCTCTCCTGCATCAGCTACCATGTCCTGTGTTGCTGAGGGATCACAGAAGACATTGTAGATGTCTGTGACCTGCTCCTCGGCTCCTCGGCCTTCAAAAATACTTTCACCACACCTCCCTTGCTCTTGTTGTAAATAGCGGAGGTAGTATCACAACCGATGAACGAATGGAGGAACAGAATGGTCTTCGCAAATGGCTCCAAATGGCTCCAAGGAGCAGACCTGAACCGGGTATGGCACCAGACCTTTGTTAAAGCCTTGACAAAGCCAATGCCTGATTTTGCCGCACTTTCACCCACCAGAGGGGCTGCTCGCCAACACTCCCTTAGAGTTCATTTGCAGGTTTGTATCAATATATGCTTGTTTACATTAACTTATGTTTTGTATTGTGCTCAGACAAGATTATGTCACATTTTCTTAAACTACAAAAGACGAGTTATTGCTTGCAGATTCAGCAATGGCTATATGGAGATCAGTAGCAGGAGCCAACTGTTTTGGGATGGATGAGGGGGTCGGATGGCTTCCTTACCCCAGTCACAAGCACGGACCCAGTTGCGCCAGAATACGTCCTAAATAACATATTTTGCAGGTGCACAACTGGTTGCGGGGGCCGTTGCGGGTGCAGCAAAGCAGGCATACCCTGCTAGTTTGTGTGCAGCAGTTGCCGCGCTTCGTGTACCAACGGCCCTCCAATCGTCAGCATCAACGGCGACGACGATGACGATGATCTTGACGATAAACTCGACCAATTACTTAATATGGCCTTGTAAATACTTGTAATATTATAAAATTTTCTATTTGTTAAGCATTACCTCCCACAATACACAGTTTTTCCAGCTATTCGCATTTTCAAACTTACGTACACTCTTAACTACTGCCCCTAGCGAAAGAATGAATAGAATAATTTTTGTAGACAATTTAATTTACTTTCATTCTGTATAGAATGACCTTTTCGCTAGGATGCTTAGTTTTCGAGATAATAACGAAAAACCTACAAACCGACCCTTTCCACCTCCCTCCCGCCTAACGCATGAGGCCCACGGCTGGGGACTTTTGGTATGTTACTTCTAAGGGTCAACCCTACAACTTAAAATAATAATCCGTTGAGCATTATTTATTTCCGAATTGGGGGATTTTTCGGTCTTCGTTTCCTGTACTAAATTGGCTGATATTAAACTGGAACAAACAAATAAACAAATGAATGAATACTACAGGATTGCCGAAGAATATATTTACCTAATTAGCGCATATTCCCCATTTCCCATTTTCAGGGTCACCTTGCTTACTCTTAAGAAATAATTTACTTGTAAGGGTGATATCATTCATTCGTCAGTAGTATGGTTTGATTTCGACTTAGGCATTGAATACTCCACCCACATCAAAGGCCATTATATGAAATCCTTGTACTATTCAATCAATAATTGATTTTTATATAATGATGTGATTTATGTCGTAAGTAGAAATTGGGTTATTTGGTATGATAATTAAATATTAATTGGGTGAGGCATTGTTTGTAAATCAGCAACAATATAGATGACTATAGACAAAAATTCTTGCGAAATATTGAAAAATCTCATATTTAGTTATCTTCAATTAAGATATTTTCTTAACGAAGTGAGATATATACTAAACTACTCAGTGCCAATTTTATGTAGCGTTTCATCGTGTGAGAGAAGTAAGAAGGACTTTTACAACAAAGATATAGTCATTCATTCACTGAGTTTCTGGAGTTTCTGAACAGGGAAAAAATATTTTTAATATTTACCAATTAAAAAACCGCTGCCCAAGGAATCACGACTTCCACATCCAGATTTTCTTTAAAAGTCACCCACAACGAAAAAATTTTGTATGTGGAAATAATTGCTTATGGAACTTTAATTATATAATATTTGTAATTCTCTACCCCAAAAACCTATAAAACGATACCCCACATCGGTAGTGGGGTGGGGGTGGTGATAGGGGGGTGGTAGTGGGGGGTTGATGAAGTAAAACAATATTTTGTGGTTTCTAGTTCTCGTACACACACTAAATCACAATTTTTTTTTCATCCCCTTTAATAATGGTGGGGGTGGTAATGGCTAATGCCAAAAATTTGTTTGCTTTTGTTTTGCTTCTCTTGTATATACTAAATACCAATTTTCTAGATTCTTACCTGCTTGATTTAGCTATTTACCTCAACTTTACCTCAATTTACCCCCCAACCCTACCACGGAATGAGATGAAAATATAATCTAGTTCCAGATCTCGTTAAAGTACATATGTGTAAATTTCAAGTCAATATCTTAAACGGTTCCAGAGTAAACGTGCGCACAAAAAAAGTTACAGACAGAGCGACAGACAGACAGACAGAAATTTTTTTTTGCTCAAACTTAAAACCTCGACGTTTCATGACATTCTAAGCCTATTTGAACAAAAATTTTTAAAAATTTTTTTGTCGTTACTATACTTCCACTGGATGTGGAAGTAATTAATGCAAATTATAAAATTGCAGGAAGCAATTAAATATAATCAATGAAGCTTATTTTCTAAGTAGTACAGTGCCAGCGTTTTAAGAAATAATGTCATAAACTGAATTTCGAGTTTTTTTATATAACTTAATATAAAATGCACCAAGGAAGCGTTTCTATATTATGCAGGCTTGCTAATTTATGGATACCACCCATTTTGAGGATGAAGTGAGGTTGAGGATGAATTCTGTTTTTTTCTAATTTGTGTAGAATTAATGGTGTACCACCAGCCGATCCACGTTGACTACCGCCGGTCCACGTTGACTACAGTTTATTCCAACCTATCATCATTCCGGTAGATAAAATGTCAACCAATTATATTCAGTGAGAGTGGCCTACATTCTTGTTATGTCTTGTGATGATAGTAAAAGAAGGCGAACACTTTTATGGCCTTTTTGTAAATAAACTAAAAGCGGTATGCGGTCGAAACCCTTTACGCTTTTCTGCGAACTTTTTTATACCGCTGAATTATGTGTGGACCTTACTATACGTTTTATCGTATTATACAGTAACTAGAGGTTTTAACTTCGGAATAATGTCATATGAAACGGATTTCGTTCATTTTTGGCAACTTAATGGTAAGTGCATCAATTGGAGGTGTATGCCACCCCCATTTCAGGGAGTGGCAACTAAAAGAAAAGCAAAAACACTGGAACTGAAAGACAATCAAATATAAAACAATAGTCTTTAAGTTATAACGACTTGAAAGCTGGAATTATTGCTTGAAAAAAGAGGCGTTTCAAATAGGTTTTCGTCAAATAACTCGAAAGGTATTACACTGAGCGAAAACATGCTAAAGACAAATAAAAAAGCTACTAAATTGAGGGTGAATTTCGTTTTTTCTAATTTCTGCAAGGTTAATGGTTTCGGAGTTCTGGAACTACAAAGTTGGCGTCCGAACGTCTATAAGACGAAGTATTTAGTTTAAATGTTAAATATCTCAGAATGTCTGTGCCAGACACTATGGCACTTACGTCAAAAGCGCTAACGGCCAAAATTAAAAACTATTAATTAGGCTTTCAAACGATTTTATTAAAATTTTTATAGCATAAAAAACAAAGATGTTATTACAGAAAAAATGTACTTTTTCAAACTTTTTTAATAAAAACGTCGCCATTTTGTTAATGTAAGTAGTCAGTAATTAAAAAAATATATTCCCATAAACTGTTATACTTCGTTAATATATGGTATGATCTAGACGCTCAAATTTTATCGTTCGCTGATAGCGCTTGCTTTAGAAAAATAGGTATTAAACTGTAAAGGAATTTTAGAAAAAACATAACATTTCTGTTTCTCGGCAAATATTTCAATAAGTATTAATTTTAGAGGAAATATAGTCGACATCAGTTTATAACTGAGAATGAATTTGTTCATTTATTTGTGTAGGGTGGATAGTTTCGGAGATATTTAATTTTATAGATGGCATCCACCATTTTTAGGACGAAGTAATTATTTTAAAATGTTGAATATCTTAGAAACTGTGACGGTTTCATTAAAAATTCTAAAGAACAAAATTAAACTAAATTAATATCTAAAACGATTTCTGTTTGTTTCTACATCACGAAAAATAAAGAAGTTATGGCCGATTCAATGTGCGTTGTTACATTTTTTTTAACAAAATGTTGCCATTTTGATATTGTAATTACTCAGTTATTAATTTTTTTCAAAAATACTGTTTTTCGTCAATATATTTATTTGGTTCGTCTAAAACACTTGTTTTAGAACAAAAATTCCATCCGCCATACTAAATCCGCCATTTTGAATTTTTTAATTTTGACTTCAGATTCGTAATCAGCGATCCCATAAACATAACCATCCTACGTTTCAAAAATTAATTAGTAATACTTTCAAGTAACAAATATTCAATATTCAAATTTAGGGTTGGTTTTCACCCCTTGAAGGTAAGAGCAAGTGTCCTTACCATATAGAAACTGAAAACGATACCTTTTACTACAATCATAACCCATAAAGAAAAATGATTCTGAAATTTTACATTTTGTTTACCTCAAGGTACTGTACCTAAAATTATTGTATTTTGTAACACGTATTCCTCACCAAAATTATTACGGTAAAATCTACGATCCTTTGTTAGCGGTTCATCATTTACTTTATACACGATAAAAATATATATAATATACGATAAAAATAAAACTAATGATAATGCCACTATATTTAAAAGAATCATAAAAGCAGAAAACCTAAATGACTTAAATATGAGAATTACACAAATATATTGGAATTATCTAATTAAATTAGATATACGTACTGCATTTACCTTATTTTTGGATTACTTAATTTGGTGTTTTAATGTTTCTTGCCCACTCGTAAATGTTAAAAATAAAATAAAACATTTTAATAATAATAATTGTTGGATAACGAATGACATAATTCAACAAGGTCAAGGACTCCAAAATATGTTTAGGGAAATAAAATCAGGTACAAGTAATACCGATATACATGTGTACAAATGTAAAAAAAATTAATACAAAAAAAAAAAAAAAAAAAAAGGACGACAAAATTAACAACAAAATAAATAATGCGGTAATCAAATCTAAAGAAACCTGGTATATTGTAAACTTAAAGCTGGGAAAATATATTTCTAATAAATCCATTATCTTATATATGGCGATAGAATAATCTCGAACACTTTTGTTTCACATTTTCCCCAAATTGTGACCAATGAGATAGTGAGTCACTTCGGGTACAATGTGTCATTACCACGCAGCCTCTTTAAATAACAATTCATTATATTTCTACGAAATATCAAGAGATGAACTTCTTGGTGTAATTAATGAATTAAAGAATAAAAAATCAGTTGGTCTGGATGGTTTAACAAAAAATATCTCGTCGGATATTATAATAAATAATAATAAATAATTTATTTTCCTTAAAAGACAATACAAAATTGTATAGAAATAGTCAATAGACAACTACAAGTAAAAATTACAAGTAAGAAAAACACATTACACAAGCAATAAAAAAGTTAACTAAATTAAATTAAGTCTGTGTAAAAACATCACTCTAACAAAAACGATTTAACCCTACTTTTAAATAAGTGTTTAAAGTTAAGTTTAAATTAAACTTTATATAGTCGGGTAAATATTAAAGATTCGGGTACCATTGTAAGACGATGAGTTTTTGTGATTTTATATTTTGCAAAACGCACATGTATTAAATCTTTCAGCCGAGTGTTAATATCATGAATGTTTTTATTAACTTTAAAGTCTTTGTTAGAAGCAAATGTTAATATTTTATACTTACAGAACAAGTCTTTACATGAATGGGTATTATTATTTGACATCTTATTATGTTTGATTAACAAAATTATTATAGAATGTTATTTCCTTAAGGAACTTAAAAGTTCAATGGTAATACCTGCTCATAAAAAGGGCGAGGAAAATGGCATTGAAAATTACAAGCAAATATTACTGCTTAGTGTTATTGTTATAGAACCTCCTAGTCGAAGGCAAAATGAAAATTCGATTTGGGTGAAAAATTCATTTAAAGGCATTTTCGATCATAACATACGAGTTTGGAAGGCTTCGAAGACAAAAACTAGCACAAAAGGACTGATATGAGTGTGTTAAAATATAAGGCACAACCAGGTGAAGAATCGAAGAAACACCGAATTTTCACTTAGGAAAATATGTTTTGATCCAAGCCATGGAAGTGAAAGTATATTGTGGTCATGGAAAAATGTATCAAAAATAAAAGTATAATTTTTGTCAATGAAAGATAAACAATATACTTTTACGAAATATTTTGAGAATATTTTTAACTGTTTAAATTCCCCATAAAAGACAATGGAAATAAAGATACAGTCATTATGGATATCATTCAAAGGAATGAATAAAAAATTTTAACGATCAACGTGTCAAATAGGACAAAACCAACAAATGTGGCGAGTGCCTATAGGAAAATATTAACAAAAAATAGTAAAAATGGACAAGGCCGGTTTCTCACATAAAATAAATTTGGAGTCATCCAGCGGCTCGTAATTTGAACGAGTGCGTTGGATAAATCAGCAGAAAGCGATAGTAATAAAGTCAAATACAGGGCTTTCCAAATAATAAAGTTATAGAGAAAACCGCCTTGTGCATAATTATGACTAAAAACAGTTTTGCCAAAAAGTCGCTCGAAGGCGAAGCGGTGTCAAATCCCCTAAATTGAACCTACATAGGGACCAGTAAGTCGTGAGGCTGACCGAAAGTTATTGAACTTATGTATTAATCGAATACACTTTTGAACCCCTTGTGAATGATATAATCAGAACTTTAAAGCTAATCACAAGCATTTTTATATTATAAATATATCAGCCATAATTATTATTTCAAAAACTTGCATTAAATACTGGGGAAGTTGCATGAATCTTATTTACCTAAGTAATCGATTGTTAGCGCTCACTCTCATTTGTATGGTATTTATCTTGCTTTAGTTGGGGAAGCGATTCTTTCAAATTATATAATTTATTTGATGGGATATAAATATAGAATTTCACTGTTTTAAACCTGGTAAATAAATGATATTCTTTGAACTATTTGAATTTTATTGATATTATGATTTAAGGGTTTTCGTTTGGAAGACCAGAAACATTGAGTTAATCGGAGTCTCATGACTCCACAAATTTGAAACTCAATGTTGTGGTCGCCTTACGGGAGCACGGTAGGGATTTTTTTATGCGAAAATCTCAGAAATCTTCAGGTGTAAAATCCATTGTTAATAAGTAAATAAGTACAATTCCGTCGAAGAAAGAGAGACCAATTTATTATTAGAGAGAGAAAAATATTTTTTTTATTACAGAGGGAACATCGCTAATAATCTGAAGTAGTGCGGCCTTGGCATATTACTTATTCTATCGAGTTGTATCTTATCTCGAACCCACCTGGGAGTGAAAGAACAGGGCAGAACACGACTGGCAAAAATTGGTATTACGTCAATCAGACGCACGGTAGTGTAGAATGTAGAGTTCTTCTACATTATCTACAAAATTATAGAACAGGACTACTGATACAATATATTAAGAGACAGCTAACATGGATTTCGAAAGGCAAGATCAATAGAAAGCACATATACTAAGTTATTTGACTTCTGAATAAAATAAATTACACTGTATCACTCCTACTTGACCTCCAAAGCTTTTGATTCTGTATAGGGGCATATCTTGTTCAGCATATTGGAAATCTAGCTATAAAAGGTAACATTCTTTATCTAATAAATTTGTTTATGGATAACAGAACCCTTATAGTTAAATATCATGAAGCTTACTTTGCTCCACAATCTGTTACTCTGGAATTACCTCAGGGATTTATCCTGGGACCTTTGTTATTTTTAAGTTATATAGTACTCACAGTCATATATGCAGATGATACTACCCTGCCATTAGTGCTGATTAACTTAGCTCTTACATTAAAATAATTATTTTAGATGAGATGGGGGCTTGGTAAGATCGAAATAAGTTAAATTTTAAATAAGAATAAAACCATATTTACAGATTTTAAACTTAAAAGAAATATATCACTTTATAGTATTCCGTTAAGCGATAGCACTAAATTGTTAGGTACATGTGTCGATAGCACATGCACTGTTGTGGGAACCGCGTGTTGACTATGCTTGCAATAAATTAAATAAATCATATTTTGCAATTTTTCAATAAAAAAATATGCTTAGTAATGTTAGAATAAATGTGTACTTTGCTTTGGCCTATTCATGTCTTTCTCTAAATATATACCTCTTGGAAAAATCTAGTGAAGCATCCAGGGTATTTGTACTACAAAAACGTTTAATAAGGCTAATATTCAAACTTAAGTGTAGAAAAAGCTGTAGAAATACGTTTGTTTCCAAGAATATATTAACTGTACCATGTGTTTATATACAGGGTGTCCAAAAAGTCTGGAAACGGTCAAATATCTCGAGAGTTATACATTGTATCCAAAAAAGAAAAAACACGTACTTAATTTTTTTAAAAGCGCTATCCAATGATACCAAACGCGATCCCCCCCACACTCCTTGGGGTGGGGCAACTTTAAAATCTTAAATCTATTTTTTATTACAGAATCGGACTCTACGGCAAAAATTACGTCAAGTTTGCCTAAAACGTTTTTTTCGATTCGTGACAGATGGCGCTGTAATCGCAAAAATATTTTTTTTCGTAATTTCTAAAAAATTCTACAACAGAAGAATGAAAAATAATAACGTACGAGTTCATTTTCTTGAAATAGCCGTTCAATGGTGTTAAATTTAATACCCCCCCCCACTACCGTGGGGGAGGGAGAGTGGAGGGCAATTTTCAAATGCTAAATGGAAACCCTCATTTTTTATTATTCGTGAAAAATGTTTAATTTTTAAGAAATATTTTTTTTCGCCAAAACGAAGAATTTTTTTTATGAAATTAAATTGTTTGTTCACCAGACTCTATATCCACTACTAAAAAATATGGGGTTCCGTTTAAGATTTTAAGGTTGCCCACCACTTTCCCCTCATGGTGGTGGTGGAGGGGCAAGGGGTGGGGGTGGGGGGACGCGTTTGGAATCATTGGATTTTAAAATTATTAAGGACGTGTTTTTTCTTTTTTGGATCCAATGTGTATTTCTCGAGAGATTTGACCGTTTCCAGACTTTTTGGACACCCGGTATACAAGTGTCTCATTCATATAAAAGGCAATCCGCATGAATTTTATATGTGCTCTGAAAATCGTAAAAGGCATAATACAAGACACGAGAATATGTTATGTATTCGCCAGCATAAGACTTCGGCTTTTAAAAAGTCTTTTTATTATAATGGGATAATACTATGCTTGCCCGAGAGTATTAGAAGTCTGAATTTGATTAGATATAAGAATAAGATTATGGACTTACTACTGAGAGGTGGTTACTACAGTGTAAATAGATCTACAAATATTTAAGTTGTTACCTGTAGCTTTTAATTTGTGATATGTATTAGGATTTTGGGTGTACTTTCTCTATCTGTCCAATTTGTAAATAATTTTGATTGTGTATCAACATCTTATGATGTTATAATGTAATTTATTTTTAGTTTTAGGTTGCTGATACGCCACATATACATATAATGTATCAAACAAATGGTAAATAAATTTAATATATTATAATCATGATTATCAATTCGACGACATGACTATATTGAACTATTACTTACCTATGGTTAAAGTATTAAAAATAGTACCAATAACAGCAAACAATAAAATAGTGCCGAAGTGATCGAAGAATAGTCTATTAGGCATGAAGTAACCAGCGTCCAATATTATGGGTGGAAGCATGTAAAAGAAAAACGTGTCTGGCGTAAGTGGTGACACGTGGACGCTATCAGTCACGTAAACCAAGATTACTCCAATTATCACTCCCACGAAAATAAGTAGGCACGATTCGGGAAATATTTCGCTTAATCTAGGGGCCATGTGGAAACCTGAAACAAAAGTATAATTTAGTTTAAAAAATATCAGTATGACAATGATATATTAATTGTATACTAGTTCCGTGAACTGTAGACAGTGAAAGAATGAGAATAGTTATTCGATAGACTACTTTTGTTTGTTTGAGTGAAACCGACTGTATTTGCAATGAGAATCATCTGTGCCAAATTTGAGATTAAAAAATTTTAAAAATAACGCCGTTTTTTATTACTTGAAAAGTGGCAATCGTTGCAGGGCTACAAAATGCTACGCAGCTAGAAGTTCAGGCTGCAGTTTCAGTCGATGCATCGAAGCCATCAATTTGTAAAACAAACCTGTGCATTTAAATTGTGACCACACATACCGAGGATGCTAGCAGCAGTTCACACTACTAGCATCCTTGGTATGTGGGGTCACACTTAAATGTACAAGTTTGTTATACAAATGGATAGCTTCAATGCATCGATTGAAACTGTGGCCTGAACTTCCAGCTGCGAGGCATCTTTGGCATGTCCGTACCCTTTAAGATTTCTGTTATGAACTACGGATCTAGATATAAGTAATTTCCTGCTGTATGGGGGACAATTAGTAATTATAATTTTATAAATAAAACAAGCAAGAGGTGTTGCCTACGCATGACCATATTAAGTCAACTTGTTCTTTTTAAATAAACAGAAACAGGTTTTCTTCTAGAAAGACTAAAAATAAAACGAATCTATATGTTTTGTACCTTTTGAATTCTTGACAGAACCATAGATTCTCACAACATGATCTTAATTTTTTGCATTAAGAAAATGATCAAGTCACAGAATGTCCTTCTCATTACTGTATTAAAATGTACATAAAATCTTAGATAACATTTGCTGTGCAACAAAAACGTTCTCCAAAACAAGCTAGCAGCTAATGCTATTCCCAAATACCCTAACTGCTGAGTTTTGGCATTTATAATGAGGGAGTGGTTACCCGATACATCAATAAGGTATTTGATATATTCTTTTATATTACGTACTACCTCTGTCTAAGTCCTCTGATCTAAAAGTGGCTGTCATCAGCATAAAAATAGCCTATACGATTCATAATAATTTTATTGTAATTCGCAATATATATTAAATATAAAAGAGGCCCTAATATTGATCCTTGCATAAACGCTTCCAACCTCCATTTCAGCAGCAGTTGTATATATGCAAAGTCCACTAAAATCTAACTTGACATCTGTGTGAGTTGTTAATAAATATACGATTTGATGTGCGTTGCAGAACTATTTGTGTATATTTCTTATTTTTAACTATTTATGTCTATCCAGTTTCTCTCTCTACTATTATGAGACAGAAGTACAGAATGCATACCAAAATTTAAGATAAATAATTTGTTTTAACCAAGATCCGTGATTCTTAAAAAATCGAAATTTTGACCGACTTTTGTATTTACTCATTATTATTTTATTGGCCAATTAAAGTTTTATTTAATTATTTTATTATATTTATTAGCTAATATTATTGTGGGAAGTACATAACATTTTTAGTTTATAGTTGTTTTATGTTCGTAAACAAAAACATTTCAATTTTTTTGTGAACGTCTGCCAATTCTAACTCGTACATTATAATCTTAGTTCATACAGTGAAGAAACCTTTGGACCGAGCAAGTTGAGTTTCAGCTCACTATGCCAATCGGCGAAGGCGGAGATATTTTTTTAGAGCCCCAGAATCCTATCTAATCCAGCTAATGCTATTGTTTCCAGAGGAGCATACTATGCCTTCTGTTAGAGATTTAAAATATTTGTTATTCCCTACAATGCATTTCGGCTAGACCTTCTAATTTAATTTTGAATCTGTAATTTTTTTTGCAACAGATTTCCCGGTTACAAAAGTCCACATTAACGTTCTTTGGGACACATTACCAAAAAAAAAAAAAAATGCAAAAATAGTTTCAAATTATAAAGAACAGCCGAGACTCTTTCGCACTGTGCGCCGGCATTTTCTGTACTAGCCACCGCTCGCCATGAAAAACAATCGATTCCTCAACCGTGACGTCAATTGCAAACGCAAGTTGAAATTGTTATAAATTCACCAGAATCGGCTTGTAAATATTTTTATAATCAAACCGTTCAGTCTGGAAAATATTGTACGTCGATACGACGTCATTTGTTACTTGCACGCATCGTATTTGGTCATTTGTACCACTCGACCTTCGCTGAATCTAGGATAGCTGGCAGTTGAAATTCAAACGTAGAGTCAGTTTCGACCGACCACCAGACCGAGGAAGACGTACCCAGTAGGACCAACAAAATCCGTCCAAGCCACATCACTCAAGGATCAGTGCGCTTGGAGAAAGTCGATGTCATAACACCGTTTTGCTCCCGCCTGCCGCAGCTTAACTCATAACACAACCGTAGCTTAATTATCGCCTGAAGTTTTAGTCTCATGTAGTACTAAGGATTATATTAGTTGTATAAATATTATTTGGGACTTGTAGAACTTAGTAAATAAAGGTTAATTGTATTCCGGATTGTGTGTTTTACTGCTGTGTGTGTGTGTGAAGGAGTCTAATTTTCCCCATTCGACCCACTGGACATTTCCGTTTCCGTTTCTCCATTGTAATTACTCAAGCCCTGCTTCATTGGCTTTGAGGGTAGTGGCGTTCCCCCACTCAAAAAATTGAGTTGGCGCCCGAGCAATCGATCTGTAAATATCGTTGTTGGTGGTACTTCTCAACCTCACCGGAAAGTGCGTCACAAGGGGCGTATAACGGGCGCAATCTTCTTTAGTAAAAAGAAGTTTAAAAACCAAAGGGGGGGCAACTTGGCTCACCCGTTTAAATTTAGTGGTGATGTAATTCGAAATAACTTTACTAAGGCTTCTCAAATCAATGTCGCTCTGTTACATGTGCCGCTTGATCCTAATGAAAGTTCAATTCATCATTATTCTCCTTTCCCGGCTAAGGTACCTTTTTGCCCAAGGAGTCTGGTGAGGCAACTCCCCCTAAGTTTGTAAAATATTAGTAATATCTAATTGCTGAACCCACTTATGAAAAACATATTGTAGTTATCAAATTTCGCTAGAAATGTTACTACTACTTATACTAACAAAATTCGCGTGCTAATTCTTTTGCAAACTTTATACGTTCTTATAGTAGAATGTAGACTTTCACGGCCATTGTCCAGTGAAGAAATTTCTTCCTGGTGTTGCCGTGGTCCTCTAAATTGACTTCAAGTCACTTCTTTGAAAGCGCTTCTTTGTATGTTCTTTTTAATGTATTATGTCAACGTAGCACAGACACTACCATTTTACTCCTATTCATACTGATATCGAACTGTTGATTTTATTTGACTATCAGAATGTTTTATTTTGTTTCCACATTGATGTCAATTTAAAGTTTGTCAGTTAACCAATGAGTATTTGAATTACGTACGCGTAGGTTTCGAAGAGGAAGGTGTTTATTGTAAAGCGCCTCAACTTCCATTTAATTATGCCAATATCAACTATTTCGACAATACGAAACAGTGAATACTTTATCAAGTTTACAATATAATAGCAGACGCGAATAGTTGACGCGAAAGGCATCCAAGTTCTTGGTATCACTTATAGAACTTAGTAATTAAAGTTGATAACACTTCATCAGAAATGAAACTCAGTAATTTCAATTACCAAATATTCAGTACCTTACTTCTTATATTAGTCATGGAGCATTGCATCAGTGATGTAATGCTTACGGTGTGAAGCTTGCCCAGAAATTCTTTTCCTCACAAATTTCAACATCTTACCCGACCAATCGATTAACCCAAAAGACAATACGATAACATCTGACATACTCACCAACTATTACACGAGGCACTCGATATCTAATACCATACGAGACCGACATGACAATAATATACACATAACTTCTCAATCCCCCCTCAAAACAACACACAAACACACATTCTTCCCATATAACGAAGACCAACCCAACCTCCCCTTCCCTGAGGAATCCAGGGAGAGTGAAAATGTACACCCAATTTAAGTTACTTTTATCATAACTTTAATTGCGTCCATATTGAACCTTAAAACCATATAATATCCAGCCGACAAGTTCTCGTTAAGCAAGTTTTTTATCTTATTTTCTTGCATTTTTAAATTATTTTTGTTCATAGAAAACATCCTTTTCATGCTATTATATTTAAACTTTGGTATTATAAATTCCGTATAATTTTTTGGAGTGCGATTAAGTTGTTTAAATTCTCGCGGCTCTCTGTATTCCTCCTTGCCTAACGTCGACAGGTCGAAACGCTTCTCTACATTTTGATTGTTTTAAATTTTAAACAGAATAAATTATATAGAGTGAAATAAGCCCAGTGAAATAACACTACAAAGATCTAACAAATGACTTTAATGGTAACGGAAATGGTATTAGACTTGCGATCACGGAGTCGCGGATTCGAATCCTGACTTGGGTATGGATGTTAGTGTTAGTTTTTAGTATTACCGGGATGGTAACATGGTAACAGTGAGATAGTCCGCTGTTGAATGAGACAATATGGCCAGCCACTATTTGCTCTCCTGAGTTCGAGTCTCAGGTGCAGCAGATGGTAATGTCGCAGGGAGTAGTTGCTATATTATTGTCTGTGTGTGTCCTGGTTGAGTGATGAAATAGGACGATAATATAAATATGGCGTTAAAAAAACTTATAATTATGACAACTACCTACGTAAAAAATATTAATTTAAACCAATTTTTTTGATAAAATTAATCTTTAAAATTTCATAAAATGTATCAAATTCAAAATCAGTAATAAATATCATTTCAGAATTTATTTTAAAATCTTCGAATTCGAATTTGAATTTTATGTTATAGTAAAACTGCATAGGACACAAATGGGAGGGGAGGTTAAGGGAAATGAATGATTAAAGTATGACACATATTTTATATGTTATTATATGCATTTGTTAACACCAAAACCTTTCCTGCCATCTCTAATTATGCGCCCTCTACGTGTGACATCCCCCCAGAGATATAGGCTCTTTTGAACCGTTAAAATAAATAAGTTCGTTTTCGTCAGATTGTCCAGCTTCAGTAAGGAACAAAAAAGTTCATTAGTATTTTTGTTCAATTTTTGTACCTGTAAAGGGGTGGCTTGGCCCTAAATTGGCTTTCCTTCACCTCGATCTAAAATATCTTTTGTGAATTACCATACAACTACTTGTTGCCTAGGATTCCAAGACTTTTTACAAAGCTTGTGAATTTTCTGGGAGATAATTTCCCTATGTTTTCAGTCGTCAATTCCGCCTGTTCCAAGTAGTCTAATGCGGATTAGTACCTTGCATTCGCAGAGTATATGTTCCGTAGTCTTAGTTGCAGCATCTCCGTATTTGCCCACGTTTTTGAGATGGTATCTCAAGGAGTAATAACCAATTGGAAGGCCTGTGATCGGCCTTAGGTCGAACTTTTCAAGTTCGAGAAGCCTTGTGGCATTCTTTGTCTAATAGGTTATAAACTTTTTCGCTTGTATTTGGCCTGGAGTATTCCTCCAGGAGAACTTTTTCTGTTCCTTGTACCTTCTCCTTTATGTGACACTTAGCCACAAAACGGTTCTAGTCCGAAAAATGGGGTTTCTTGCAAGACTGTCAGCTAATTCACTACCTTCTATTCCCTTATACCCTGACACCCACATCAACGTAACCTTGTTGTTTTTTGCCAGCTTCTTCAAGGATTTTCAGCATTCACACGCAATTTTAGACTCGAAGCTGAGAGCCTTTAGAGAGCTGCCTGGCTATCCGAAAGTATCTAGATCTTTACTCTTCGAATGCCTTTGTTAAGACATTCCTAGGCACACAGATGTATAGCATATATTTCTGCCTGAAAGATGGTTGGGGTATTGCCAAGGGCTTTAGATAACCTGCATTTAGGCCCAGTTATGCCCACACCTACCCCTTCGACAATCTTAGATCTGTATGCCAGATGAGTGACACTTTCTCTAACCGCAGTGCTTCGATGCTGCTCGTTTGAGGACTCTCAATCAGCTCATCAAACAGGTAGTCAGAGTCATGTTTGATTGGCACTGAGTCAGTGGTCATGGATTCAAATTGGATTAGTTCCAGAATCCAGTGATCAACCAGGTCGCCTGGTTCTGAATTTAAGTGCCTAATGCAGCCTTAGGGTACTAAATGCTACCTCCTTCTTTTCATGCAGATAGGGAGGAAGTAGGTCCACCATTGCCGCCACAGCTGCTGTGAGATAGGAGAACATTGCTCCTATAGTCCATAGACAAGCAAGGCGTTGACATTTCTGCAACTTTCCTTGTGCTAGTTTTTCTCTTGTCTTTGGCCACCATACACGTGGTGCGTTGGTCACCATGTGTCTTACCAAACACCCTACGGCACGTCCAGATAGCCGTGGTTGCTTTTGTATGTGACCTTTCCTAATGCGAGTTCCGAGTAAGTTTTTGATCGAGGATTACCTCTAGATACTTGACTTCACTATAAAGTTTCAATACTGTTCAATTTAATATAGGAGCTCTCAAATATAGTCTTCTCCTTTTGTTGAATCATTTAGATGTTATGTTTAAGGCAGTTTGCATGAGGTTTGAGATCATAACCTCATGCCTGCCTCTTACAATAACGACCAGGTCATCAGCATAACCCTGAACTTTGAAGTCAGAATTGCTCAACTTATGGAGGGAATTGTCGATGCTAAGCATTGTTCCGCTAACGAAGTGTCATGAGTTTGTTTTGTGGATAAATTACATTGACATGATACAAAAAGATAAACCAAATATAGCAATCAAAAGTGTCGCTGGCTCCCGTACTATAATGGTATAACAGTTTTCCAGCGATACTTGTGTGCCTTAAAATCTTACTAAATTGGTTGAAAGTCGACCGCGCAAAATGCAGGGATCGCAGCGACTGGGCACGGCGCAATAATAGGGAACTATTTGCGCGTGTCTCTAATTAGTTGTCAACAGAGTAATACATGCTCGTTTTATTTTGATTTACTATTTCGTGTGCTGATCTAAATTCGCAATACCGATTTCGAAAACCTTGAACTTTGTTGTGTGTCCCAGTAGCCGATAATTCAGTTTATTTTTATTTTCGAGATATTGCATGATGCATGTGTTTTAACTAAGAGTGTGAATACATAAAAAAGGACAAACTGCTCAAACACAAAGTACTCCCAAAGGCTATGACCGAATAGTACAATGTTTACCAATCCATTGAATATTTAAGAATCGTCTGTAGGAACATTTATATGGCTTATATAAATATTTACCGTTCGAAGAGTTTTAAAAAATAGTACAAGGTGAGTTGCAGTGAGCTGCATTTGACATTGAAAGTATAAATATGTAGGGATTTATGCAGATACGCCGAAACCTAAAAATGTACGATAAAGTTTTAAGTAAAAACAGGAAAAAAATTATGCTAGGTGATAGGCCGGACGTGAAAGAAAAAATACATAAAGTACCACTGTAAAATTTTCAGAAAATTTAATACAAACCCAATTCGTGAAACTAATATTTACTTACATGAACTATTCCCTCTGGAAAATGAAAATTTCACAAAACGTTCAAAAATTCACCTCAAGAGATGCTCAATTCTTTGGCAAGCCTTGATGATATCGATATAAGTTTTTGCAGTATATATACTCAATGTTATAGAAATATTTTTATATTTATTACGTGCACCAAAAACAGGTTTAAACACTCCAGCTGGTTTGCGATTGACATTTCTCACAACATCAAGTACCCAGCTAACGGCCACCAACAAAACTAGTCTATATTCTAGATGTTAGATAACAAGTATTCATATGGGGAAACGCTCATAAGATTAATATACCTTCACTAAATTCATTGGATTTTGGAAAACCCAAAAGTGAGAATAATACATTTTCAGTCTAATATTATCGTCAATTACAAATACCGCACCAGACGATTTTTTGAATTTAATGTCTTATTCCAGCAAGAAAAAAAAGCAGTACAAGGTGACGTAAATAGCCAATAACTTAAAATGCACTGGCATATGCATGTGGGAAGCCGAGACACCTGTAAAAATTAAACAGAAGAAGCTGAAAATAATACTGAGTGTGATACAAGGAATAATGAACAGTAAATTGGTCAGTGTTAGGTTTAAGGATTAATAAGAAAAAATAGTACTATAGACAGGTCGAAGTATAATAGATCTTGTAGGTTGCGGTACAAGAATGGCTTTTGCTTTAGCCCAATACCATTTTAAGTCAAACAATCGATGGTGTTCCTTCATTTTCTTGTATGAAAGTCAAATTTAATATTGGATGAATAATATTTAGTACAGGAGACAAAAATACATGCATGTAAGTATTAAGAATTATATTTTTTCTTAAATAAAATTCGCCTTCGTTTCATTTTATTTTCAGTATTAAGTATATTATTAAGTAGTATCATAGACAAGTCCAACTAAATATCTCTTAGGATAATAAATATTATTATGATGTGCATTGTGCCTTCAGCGAGTGTATCATTGAAATAATTTTCCTTTACTGTTAATCACTAAATTGACTTAAACTTTTATATATTTTCATTAGAAATTTATTTTTCATGGATTTTCTTTTAAGTTAATAAATAGTGAGCTGACACTGATGAAATGGCACGAATAAAAACATTTATTACTCATCAGTTTCCTAATCCATAACTTTGCTATTTTAAAAGATATCGAAATAGGATTTTCGGTCACTTTCAAACGATTCTGTATATCCCGGGAAATAGTAAATTTTACAGGAAAAAGGACAAGTATAAATGGGCCAGTCGTCAGGGAGTTCATTATGCATAAATACTGTTTTAAATCGGTCAAAAGATTTTACTGTTGGAACCAGTTCAACAACCAACAGCAACAATATCACCGGAGAATTTTCTATGAAACGATCAAAATAAAAATCGGCTTATCTCCCTATTACGTAAAAAGCTTACCACTGCAGGCCTCTGAAGATGCTGATTTTCTTATTATTAACTCAGCAATAGATATATCACCTCATTACGATTCGGTAATTATAGTTGGTGAAAACGTTGACCTTTTAATCCTTGTAATCAGCGCGTTGTTCTAACATGTATTTTATGAAACCAAGCAAGGATAAAACGGCCGAACGAATTTATTCATCGAACTCTTTTAAATACCCAAAGGAAGTTGCGGATAACATATTATTCCTCCAAGCATTCACAACTTCTGCATTTTTTAGTCAAAGCAAAGCAAAATTCGTTAAATTATTACAAAAATCTTCAGGATTACAAAAAATCGTGGAATGTTTTAAAGATCCCAATTCTCCTCACCCTGATGCTATAGAGATTGCAGGCCAAAAAGTTATCTTAACCCTTTAGGGAGTAGAACCCGATCAGCATTCTTTGAATCAATTCAGGTACAAATGCTTAATTAAGTCAGTAGCAAAAAGTACATGTAACCTTGCATAGTTACCTCCTGCTGTGTCTGCTGAACACCAACACTCTTTTAGAACGTACTATCAAATTCAGCAGTGGTACGAAAATACCAAAAGTCATCAAGATTGGGATGAAAAAAAATATTGGTTTGTTTTCTATTACTACCAAGAACGAAGCTGCTCCACAACAACTATTGAAAACAATAAGATGCAAGTGCACAAAAGGCTACAAAGCCGCATGTAATTGTAGAAAAGCTTTACTAAGATGTTACGTTATTTGTTCTGGATGTCAAGGACAATCATGTAGAAATGTCTTAATATATGTAGACGACTTAGATCAAGCTGAAGAAACCGAAGATAAGGTATTAGCTTTTTTGGAATACGATAAATACGAGGAGGCTGAATTTGACAAATACGATGCAGACGATAATGAAATCGACACTCGCAGTTTTATTGAAGCAAGGGACTCTTTTGGACCTTCAACTTCAAAAAAATCCAAATTAATATAATGCATTGGCAGTAGAGAATAAAATAATTAGAATTAGGTTAACCAAATAAACAAAAAGTGGATTAGCCCTATCGGGCACACCACTTAAAAAAAACGCGTCCAACGCTCTACCGCAAAGTGGTGTGGAAACTAGCGCATAATAGTAGTAATCACCGATAGTTGTAGACATTTGTAATATCAAAATTGGTAATAAATATATTTACTTAAAGTACAAAAGTGAATATTAAACGTAATAACAAGTAGAAAGCGTGGAAATATAGGATAGTATTGATATAAAGAGTGAATGCGATACGATGCTTAACTTCCCCTGCCCATAACTCCAATAATATTAATGCTACGCAAAAATATGTCTGAAGCATTTCGATAGAGAATTTACTTATCTCTAAATTTGATAACCATCTCGCTTTTGGCAAAAAAATGATTTTTAAGCGATATCGCGCCAAAATTGGGAGTTCCGGGAGGCGGGCGAGGGGAAAAAATTAGTATATGTAAAAGAGGCCTATAATAAACTGGTTCCAACAGTAAAATCTTTTGTTCGATTTAAAACGATGTTGATCTACCTGGCGACTAGCCAAAGAGTAATCCTCATATCAATGTTTGTTTGTTCTAATATATTTTCCTACAAAATCGAATTCTTTGAGTACTGTTTAGATGTAACACACTTATCAATATTTTGATATAAAGACATGACTTTCTTAATTCTGCAGGGGGCTGGAATCGTCGTAATGATGTCGCCTCTGAAGTAGTTTCCACAAACATTAAAATATTTGAGAACTAGACGCATGTTTCGCCAACTATGTGAGCATCATCTGGAAATGATTAAAACCCTCCAGATGATGCCACTATAAATGACGAAACGCGCGTTGATTAGCAGTATTCAATTATTTTGGTGTTTGTGGAAACTACTTCAGAGGCATAACTTCCTAAAGTTTTAAAATCCAGGGATTTTAGTTAACACATATATTTTAGAATGTTAGAGTCTTGTACTTTATATGCTTACGCTTTGATAAGACTTAGCTTTAAGCTTATTTCCAAAACATTTTCTGGTTAGAAAATAAAACAATTTTAAACAGCAGATTTAAATTTCTATATTTCCTACGATGCACAGTGTGGCAACAAAGCTAAAAACGTGACTAAAAATCAAAATATGTAATAGAGTTAACACGATCACTCTTTTGAGCTATGCGTAGCCAACACCTTTACACATGATAAAATGAATTGCACTTGGCCGTTACATGATTCATCTCAGCGCCCACATCAGTCAAAATCGAGTAGTCCAGATAATGCACTTGCATTGTTAATTACTAATTTTAAAGTTTTATTAGGAGATCTTCGTCCTTGTTTATTTGTTTATTATTATAGCAAAATTCGACTTTTTTGCTATGGAGGCTTCAAGTTCAGGTGTGTATTACATTTTCTAGTACATTTTCTAGTACGTGATAAGCAGTAATGCTTTTGTAAATACCGATTTAAAGTTGTCAATGTAAAACGTTAATTGTTCTTCTACGTCCTTAGTAACAATGAAACATTTAGTTTCGTTCCAAGTGCGACCAAGACATTTTCTTTAAATGTATTCTTTATTTATTAAATAAATACATTACGTTTGAAATTTATGCCCATTTTTTGCCCTTCACTTTTAAAATTTAAATTATTTCTAGGATGAAACGGTTTTAACAAGTATATAATAGGTGTTATATTCAAAAGTTTTTTTCGATACTTACATAAAACCTTTATAAGTTAGATTTTGTAAAATATTTTTCCCATCACTAGCATTACAGACTACATAAAGATACAAAATTTCGTAATTTTTTTTTGAAATAATTTTTCCATCCCCTATAACCCACTCCTTTTTGAGAAATGATGCTATTAAACAAGTTTCCTATAAATCTGAATCTATTTTTGGATCAATACATAAACAATACAATAACATTCTAAATGAAAAAAACTGATATCACTAGACTGATTTTAATGATTTTTTTTTTAATTAAAGCTCTCATCCCCAGATTTGTCATCTCTAATTTTTATTTGTTTTTACTTAATCGTCCAGTGGATGCATAATAACGAAAAAAAAATGAAAATTTGTATTGTTCAAATAGACTTAGAATGCCATGAAGCGTCGAGATTGTAAGATTGAACAAAAAAATTATGTCTGTCGTTCTGTCTGTAATTTTTTTTGTGCACACGATTACTCTGGAACCATTTAAGATATTGACTTGAAATTTAGTACACGTATGTATTTTAACAAGATTTGGAACTATATTATCTTATCTCGTTGAAGGTAAATGAGGGTAAATAGATATTATATAAGAGAAGCTAAGGCATCAAAAAATTTTTGGCATTAGCCATCCCCATTACGACCTTCACCCCATTATTAAAGGTAGTAAAAATTAAATTGTGATTGTACAAGAACCAAAAGCCTCAAAACTTTTTTTTAGCTCATCCACCTCCACTACCAGCCGCCTTCCACCACCCCCATTCATTGTGAGAGACTTGGATAGAAAATCTGGATGTGGAAGTAGTGATTCCTTGGGCAGTGGTTTTTTTGATTAGTATTTTCCTGTATAAACGCAAAAAAAATCAAAGAACACTGCCACCGGCTCTCGAGTTAGTACGTCTAAAGTAGCTTTTAAAAAATCGGAACTAACTGCACAACGCCAGCGCACATCGGAAGTTTCTTGTGCTCCATTTTTAATCTATGTTGCTCTGCAGTAGGAACTAACCTACTGCAGGTGGAGAGGCATCTTGAACCGATGGACGTTACTTCTCACAATGACAAGTTGTTTATTTATGTATATAAATTTGGTTTACCGTATTTTCCTCTCTAATATTCTTCTCGTTTACTAAAGGGAAATATTATAATCGTGATATAAATGTTCTGCGATATTTGTTCATATTTTCATGTTTCAGATTATAGTATATGAAAAAAATAAATGGTTTCTTTAAAAGTTATCTGCTGAATACCCAAAATAATGTTTTTCAACAGATTATGTAGGTTACGAAAATTAAGGTTTTCCATTCCGTAAGTCTCTCTGTATGTCTGTCGGTTGGCATCATATATAAATTTATTTGACATATAAAAATAACATTTGATAGGTAGTTGGTGGTATTAATTTCCAAGGGTGAAACCTGACATACTTCAATCGCCAATTGTGATGAAGCCGCCGGACGCAGGTAAATTCCACCATTTTTTTTTGTAAAACCAATCACGTACGGTTTTGGAAAGAACCAGTGGGATTTATCCGCGTTCGGGGGCTTTGTTTTTTGTAAAACCGTACGTGATTGGTGTAATAAATTTATTATACCAATCACGTACGGTTTTAGAAAGAACCGGTAGGATTTATCTGCGTCCGGTGGCTTCATCAGAATTGGCGATTGCAGTGCTTTTAACGAAAATTATACAGGTTGAATGTCTTACAAATATATTAATAAAAAAATGCGAAGGAATAATACTTTTAATGTAGTTAATACAAGAGATAAACTGGCTATACTTTAAGTGGTTACTCTAAAAATATAAAACGATAGGAAAATAATATTTGGGGCGTGGTTGACAGTATTGTTAAGGGAGAAAATCTGACACATTTGATGAAGAAAATATACAAGATGGTCACCGAAAAAAAAAACAAATAAATAAATAAATGGTGTCGAATAGAGAGGGGAGATTTTTACATCACTTGCTTACCGAAAAGAAGTATTGTACTTCTGCCCAAAAAAGGTAAAAGGCAGTAGTGGTTGTGACAAATGTTGAAAAATTACATTTTTATTGATTATGAAAGAGCAGTAAGTGAATTAATAATGTTTTAAAAATTCCTACGTATAATCTAATAAAATGGAATGGCAAACAGCAGTATGTGGCATTATTTTAAAAAATTGAGAGGTATAAGGCAGTATGTGCATGAACAGCAATTACTGCGATTTACCTTAGTATGATATTAGCATTTTAAAATGTTGTTCTTGGCCAAACGGCAGTATGTGCATGAACTTTCGCAGATCAAAGATTTTCCAAAATGTTCAGAATTAATCATCTAGCATTAAATATCAGTTTTACGAAACTGGAGAGCAAAGAATGTGACTATTATGTCATTCAAGATCAGCACTTGAAATTTCATTACTTACATTACATTAAACTATTTGAGGAAAACTGAGGCTGAAGGCAGTATGTGATTTTTTTTTCTTAAATTAAAGAGTGCAACATTCCATTAATATTAAAGACAAATATGGTGATTTCTGTATTTATTTTAGACCCTAATATTACTTCATTACAATATTTTTACGGAAAGGCCATTTTTATTAAAGTTCGATTAATTCAGATTCGATGTTTTGTCACTTACTGTCTTTTGCCTTTTTTAGGCAGATTTATGAAAGAATCATTGCCCCAGATTTCCTTGGATTTTCTTATTTCAGATTATATAGATTATGAAAATTAAAGTCAATTCAGCCATTCAGTCTGTTTATGTGTGTGTCTGTTGGCACCATACCTAAAAAACTATTTGACTCTGAAAAATAATATTCGGCGGGTAGTTAACCTGTATTACCAAGGAAGAAATTTGCTTTAGTTTTAATGGAAACAATATATGGAGTGGTAGCCAGAAGAAGGAGATAATTAACTGCACCCGTCAATATTCAACTAGGGTTATATCTGAAAATACGAGTAAATCGCACTTCTTTAATTTTCATGTGAGACCTTAAGTGGGACCATTAGTTGAATCAGCACAGCGAATTACTTGAAAATGTATCTTCTGACAGCAAGTTCGAAAGTGTGCATCTAAAGAATAATTTCTGGGATATATTTTCAGGCATCCTCATTGCATCGACTCTCGACGCGATGAGCATAATATAAGTTTAAAATATATTGTATTACGACAGTTGCCATGGGAGGCATGTCCCATAATAAGAAAATCGTTACATAATATAATACACTTTTATTCACATCAAAAATGCAAGTATCTTCTCATAATTTGAACTATTATCTAATGACAAGCCACTGCGCTATAGCAGTAGGATATGACAAGCTCTTGGTTGGAGTAATTAAAAGATTATTAATTCAGATAATGTGAATTTTGACAAACCCTTAATTAAGTTCTTAAAATTATTACAATAGCAGAGGTTCAACGCTAAAACTGTGTTTTTACAGTCGTGTGAATTTGGCTAGAAATGGGCTGAAGATGACATATAATTGGAAATAGGTAAAAGTCTCAGTTGGGCGAATACGTGTTTGATTAACATTTTGCTCGAATGCGGCAAAGTTCACTTTGCTGTGTTGTCGCACTGAGATCAAGGACACAGCCAATATCTTATTTATTTATCTTATTTTTGACAACAATTCATAATTATAAATACAGTAAATTTACATATTTGGGAGCATACTACGATAAACAATAAATGAAAACGAAAAAAATGATTATAATGTAAGGGAATTACAAAGAAAAAATAAAAAAATTAAACAGGTATATATGTCAAACACACAAGTGAGAGCTGCTTCGAGTATAACTAAATGACGTACTTCTACTGAGCTAATGTTTCTTTCTACACAATATCGGCTGCTTTCTCTGCAGCCAGTATAACCAATTCCTCGAGCATTCCACATACATTTGTCCATGTGAAGAACAAATTTCTTTCACGTCGATGCTAGAGCTTCTTTTAAAAACTCCCCCAGAATAGCTCGCTTAGCTGGAATGTTTTAAACATATTGTGAAATGTCATTAGATGAATCCGCCATTGCCCCTTAATATCTACAAACTCATGCCAAAATGCGTTAAAAGATTTGATGTGATAGCATCTTTTGTTCTTAATTCCTGGTGTGTACAGAGATACATAAAGAATTGATTCGTATAACGTTTATTTAAAATGTTAGTTGAAATAATCGAAAAGTTTACATTTTTTTGTAATTTTTTAAACTATAAACTCCCATTTTACACAATTAGAATTAAATTGGAAGACAATTATTTCCAAGAGTTTAGGTTGAACGCGTAAGGTTTTAGATTTACAAGTTTGCAAGCGTCGGCGTTATAGGTTCAGATTAAACTAAAGTTTAACTTGAAGATTCACCTAGAGGTTTAAATTGTACATTTTAGTGTTTTGTAAAATACCGTTTTATAAGCGTCAGTGTTATTGTTAAGTCGAAGAATAAATAAAAACTTCGACTTAGGAAAAACATTATCAAAAGACAATTAATTTAGAGCATAACATATTTAAGGCATCAGCGCCGGAGACTGACACAGAAGGACTCAGACACGCTCACAGAAAAGTAAGGCACAACAAGGCGCATAATTCAAAAGTGTGCCAAAAAGGTGGACAGGTGAAATTCCTAGTTAAACTCTAGTTTAATCTGAACCTATAGAACAGGCCCTTAATCCATATTTTAACCCTCCCTTAAGAGGGAAGAATGCCAATCAAACAGTTTCACCTGTGAGGAAGTGGGACAAAGAGAAGTACGGATGATGGGCGTGGCTTTATAGGTCTTCCTCACATATTTATAGAGTTTAAAAGGAATAAGCAAAGCAAACTACATACAATATACTGCTCGCCAATATCTGAGGTGTTACTTTATATTTATATTTTCTTAATAATTCATTGCTGCTTTGTTTTACAAATCTAACCGTTTATAAATATTTGTATATTACCTACAATATAATTCAAATAAATACATTACAATAAAGGTTATAAGTATATATTCAGCTTTATTTTACATGTAAAAACTTCGAATGTAATCAAAGTACCTAAGTTTTTATGAGATTATTTTATACTTACCAGTATTGCGCGCCCGGTTTGATTTTTTTTAATCGCTTCGTATATTATATTGAATTTTATAATGATCCGTCGGGTAGTTTAATTATTATAAATAATTATTCAACACCTTCACGAGTATTCGCGGACCAGTTTTCTCGTTCTCGGCGTTTGCTGGACAAATAGCAATTATTTTATCGTTTATCTCGCCCTAAGCCTAAAACGGAACAATACATCGATTTTAAATTTTTACCGAATTATCACAGATTTATTAACAAAGTGTGCTAATATGAAGGTCAAATATATGAAAAGGAATGAAGATAGATGGACGTAACTATTTTGTTTGAATATTTTTTCTAAAATGAACAGTTTTTGATTTTTCATACGTTCCTCCACCGTTTTACCCTGTCTTCAATCCCCACTGAATCTGCCATTCCTTCACTGTTGGTAAATTGTTTTGTAACAAAAAATGAACCACTTTAAAAAATAATTAGGGTAATGATTATGGCCGATTTATATTTTTACTTCTTATATAATTATTGCATCTTCTATAGGATACTATTCGAAGTTTTTTTGTTTTAGGCATTTTAAATTTTATGATGCCAACTTAGTTGTTGAAACCATGCAATATACATATTGGGAACGCGTCATTTTGAGGCAGCTTTCCTTTACGTCACACCTTTCGGCCCACTTTACTTTCGGTGTGAGGAGCATAGGGCGAATTGGAACTTGGAATTTTGGAACTAATGAATTTTAGAATAGTGCCAATTTTCTCTACTTAACATTTAGTACAGTAACTAGAGGTTTTAACTTCAGAATAATGTCATATGACACGGATTTCGTTCATTTTTGGTAACTTAATATTTGGAGGCTTGCTATTTTATTTGCCCTTTTCAGGGGGTGGCAACTAAAAAAAAAAAAACAAAAACATTGGGGTTGAAAAATACTAAAATTTTAAGAAGAAAAGGTTCTATGCAACTTTTCATACAAATTGATAGTCTTTGAAGGTGGCGGTGCTGTGCTTACAAAAATTATTTCGTTATTCGACGATTTCTCCTACATCCCTGAAACGATTGAAAAAATGTTTTGATAGACTTTTAGAGAATACTTGATAGAATGATACCAGACTATTGAAGTCAACAAAAAAATTTTTTTTTTTTCATTTTCGCACATGAAACAAATTATTTTCTTTCTTTACTTTTCATTAGCTTAGTACCATTCTATACAGTTGTCTCTAAAAGCCTATCAAAAAATTTTTTGAATCGGTTCAGGGTTGTAGGAGAAATTGTCGAGTTACGTTCACGGCACCACCTATCTTAAGTTATAACCACTAGAAAATTGTGATTTTTGCTTGAAGAAGAGGTATTTCAAATAGGTTTTCATCAAATAACTCGAATGGCATTAAATTTCATTTCGTTTTTCTAATTTCTGTAGAGTTAATGGTTTCGGAGATCTGGGGATAAAAAGGTGGCGTCCGAATGTTTATGAAATGAAGTATTTAGTTTAAATGTTAAATATCTTAGAAACTATGGCACTTAAATCAAAAACTCTAATAACCAAAATGAAATACTATTAATTAGGCTTTCAAATATTTTTTTGTATATTTCTATAGCATCAAGAACAAAGAAGCTACGACGGAAACAATATACTTTTTCATATTTTTTTAATAAAAACGTCACCATTTTGTTAATGTAAGTATAGTCAGTAATTAAAGCAATATATTCTCATATACTGTTTGTCGTTAATATATAGTATGACCTAGATGCTCAAATTTTTACGTTCGCTTACAACACTTGCTTTAGAAAAAATTGCATTTTAAGTTTTAAAGGAATTTTAGAAAAAGCCTAACATTTTTGTTTCTTTGCAAATATCTCCATAAATATTAGTTTTAGAGAAAATTTCGTGGAAATCAAAAATAAAGCTTATAAACTGAACATGAATGTATTTTATTTAAACATTTGATTTTATAGATGGCATGACATCCGACCGTTTTTAGGATGAAGTATTTAGTTTAAAATATTGAATATCTTAGAAACTGTGGCACGACACTTCTATCAAAAGGTACAAAGATAAAGATGATTAATCAATATTTCAAACTATTTTTTGTTTGTTTCTTCATCACAAAAAATAAAGAAGTTATGGCCGATACAATATGCGTTTTTACGTTTTTTTCTAACAAAATTGTCGCCATTTTGTTATTGTAATTGCTCAGTAATTATGTTTTTTTTTTCAAAAATACTGTTTTTCGTTAATACCTAGATGCTTATTTTTTTTATCCTTTTAAAACACTTTTGTTTTAGAAAAAAAATAATTTCCATCCGCTATATGAGAGCCGCCATTTCGAATTTTTTAATTTTTACTTCAGATTCGTAGTCTTTGATCCCAAAAACATAACTGTCCTATAGAGAATATTATTTAGGTATTATGCAAATCACAACTTACACACTTTTTTATTTATTATGAAAATACCTACTTTCTGTATATTGTTGCCCTAATCTGGGCACGCTAATATACTAGTTAGGTAAATACTTTAAAACACTCATTATTGGAGAACCAATCAAAACAACTACTCTTCTAGCTAATACTGACGAAGTATTGAATTACATGATAGGATTCTTAGCATTTTAAAGAAAAAAAATATATTGAAAATATTTCAATCATTTATTTACATTTAGTCATCACACTTTTTTATTTAATATGAAATTATCTACTTTCTGTATATTGGTACCTTAATCGGGTCAAGAATTATTCCGAAATTTTACATATTTTTTACCTCTAGATACTGTATTAATCAGGAGTGTTTACAATTTTTTTATTATCTATCGAAAAAATTGCGTGAGAGCAAAGTAACATTTAATCATATAGACCTAAAAATACTGTGCTGCTGGAAAAATTATTTTCTACTTTTTGTGCATTTTTAATAAAGACGTCTTTACATTTTTTTATCTACCGATAGGGTGGTAATTGAGTACATAGACATACTTTAAGTGGTGGTTCCTGTTTGATTTTAAAACAGAAAGTTCCCATAAACATATCAAGGGCGGATCTAGGGGGGGGGCAGTAGGGGCAATTGCCCCCCCCGAGAAAAGTATTTATTACGTTTTCAAGGCGATAAATTTTTTTCCGCATCAGGCGGGGGAAAAAAAAATTTCATGAGCCGAAATTTTCGAAAAAAATTTTTTTTGGAGTTTCATTTGCACCCCCCCCCCCCATGAGGCGATAAAAATTTTTTAGATTTCGAGGCGAGCGAACATTTTTTACATTTTTAATAGCATTCTCTGTATGAGGATTTTCATTTGCACCCCCCCTCCCCATGAGGCGATAAAATTTTTTGTAGATGTTAGTGCCCCTCCAGTAACCTTTCTGGATCCGCCCTTGAAACATATGTCCTAAACGTAAAGGATTTAAGATATACCGCGCGGGTGATAAAGTTACATTTTTTTTTTTTTTTTTAAGATACTGCATTTTTTCCTTTATTTTATTTAGGGCTTTATAAAAAAACTATTTCACGGTGTTATCCGTGAAATAGTTTTTTAATCAATTAAATTAAAAAAAAAAATGAATCCCGTCCGGGAATTGAACCCGGACTGTTTTTCATGCGGCAGAGACTCTAATCACAACGCCATTTTACCACACAGCTGTACATTAAATAAAACAGGTACACATATTAACGTTGCTTTCAATTAATTTTAAACTTCCGTAACTTCTGTCACTAGTTGAATTTTTCACTTATTGGATTTTTTTCCATTCATTTCAGATCATTATCCAAGAGCGTATCAAATTTCAAGTTTCCAGAACAAGCGGAAATCCATTAACCCATTAAAAAAATTTATTAAATATTCTTAAGTTGACATGTCATGGGCTATATTTGATTATCTCATGTATCTCATTATTGCAACTACATATTAGAACGCTCAGACGTCGCAGGGACGTGAAGCGCCCCAATCTGCCGATGTTAGGCGAGGAAGAATTTCAAACCGCCAGAGCTTTATATAAATTAATCGCACTCCGAAACAATCGAAGTGAATTTCTTTTAGTATACAGGCGTTTAAATTAATTAAAAGATGGGTTGAGATTTGGTGTGATAAACCGTTAAGATAAAAAATACACAGGAAAAAAGAAATTGAGGAAAAACCTGCTTTACGACACTTCTGTCAAAGTAACAAAACTACAGGATGATAATATGGTAAAAGATCTATGTATGGATAATGCAAATTAGATGTTGTATTGTATGACGATAAAATATTTCCTCTCGCTGGATTCCTCAGGGGGAAAATTTGGGGGAGGGGATGTTGGTGGTGTCTTGTGTGGGAAGCGGAAGTCGATTTTCTTTAACGGAGTTTTGTTTATGCACAGATAGGTAAATGTCCACCATCTATATTTTTCACTAAAAATATACCATTTCTTTGTTGGCGATAGCGTCAACTATTTACCAAATATTACTTTTCTCCGTCAAATAGTCTTATAGATATAACGCCAAGACATAGACGGAATTGAAAAATCTTAATTTTCCCAATATTTTTAGTCTGAAGCGTAATCAAAATGAGAGAAAATCTCGGAGTGCTTTTTAATTTTTACAATACTTCGAACTTGTCTTCAGTAAGCGAGAGGAGTAAAATATAAAGACGATAGACCATTTACATTTAAGTGTAATCGCTACTGGCTACATATAATCCCGAATCAAAACACTCTTTGTTAAAAAACCGCTGCCCAAGGAATCACTACTTCCACATCCAGATTTTCGATCCAAGTCACTCACAATGAAAAAAATATGTATGTGGAAATAATTGTTTATGAAACCTTAATAATATAATATTTGAAATCCTCTACCCCAAAAACCCATAAAACGATACCCCACATCGGTAGAGGGGTGGGGGTGGTGATAGGGTGGTAGTGGGAGTGGATGAAGTAAAAAAATATTTTGGCTTTCTGGTTCTTGTACACACACTAAATCACAATTTTTTTTCATCCCCTTTAATAATGGGGTGGGGGTGATAATGGGGGTGGCTAATGTCAAAATTTTCTTTGAGACATTGACTTCTTTTGTATATACTAAATACCAATTTCATGAAATCTCACCCGCTTAATTTACCTATTTACCCCAAATTTACCCCAATTTACCGCCCAACTCTTCAACGAAACAAGATAAAAATATAATCTAGTTCTAGATCTCGTTAATGTACATATGTGTACCAAATTTCAAGTCAATATCTCAAACGGTTTCAGAGAAACATGCGCACAAAAAAGTTACAGACCGACAGGCAGAAAATTTTTTTTTTCGCTCAAATTTAAAATCTCGACGTTTGATGACATTCTAAGCCTATTTGAACAATAAAAATTTTTTGTCGTTACTATACTTCCACTGGATGTGGAAGTAAAAAATAAATAATTACCCAGATTTTTCATGGATTTTATTGTCTCAAAGATAGAATGTATAACATAATATTCTCTACACAGCTGCATTTTTAAATATAAAGCATCCCTAGAAAATGTTACTCAGTATACTGCCGTCTTAAGTAAAAGCATTCTATCTACAAAAATTGATAATTTTAGATTTTCACATTTTCTGTCCTATACGCATATATTCTACACTTTTTTAGTAAAAATGTGTGATAAAGGTCTGGTAAGAAGAAGTTATTAGTTATGGATATTAAATATAATTTTGTTTGTTCGAAGTGCTCATAACAGTACATTTACAACTGATAGTATCCTAGTTGGATTATGCTTGAATGTCAAATAGAGGACTCTTTTACTAAGTCGGGCAGTTTATGCTGGTCGAATTGCCAGCGATAACAAGTGGGTGTGGCTAGAGATTTATTTATATATTTCGTTTTATAGGCGTTATTACTAAACGGGTTGCATAAAAAATACAGAAAACGTATTTTATTATGTAGAAAAATATTGTGCTAACATATTTACTATTGTGGTCTAAATTAAATAAACACTTGTAATCCATTCCCTGAGCCTAATTGTCAAGGTGTCGCCATCTATGAAACTATGAATGAACTTTTACATGTATTTCGTTTTCCCAGCTTTTTAGGCAAATGTGTGGCTTATTTAAAACAACAAAAATCTTATTTTATGCATCGCATACTTCTAAATGTTTATTCCTTTTTAATTTTTTTTTGTGGGACAGGGAGCTTTGAAAAAAATCACAAAGTTTCCCATGTAAAAGGATAGGCATTGCACACTCTTAAGTAAAATTTCTAAAAAATCCTTATTTAGTGGGTGTCTCGGTTATCTAATAGGTATACCTGTCAAATTTCAACGTTGCAGTTCGAAAGATGTAAAAGAAACCACTAATCCCCAATTCACTCCCTTATATGAGGTAGAACAGTTTGAGCTCTGCAATAATGAATCAGTGAGAATGGTGTAGAACCTCGGAGAATCGATCTAAGTCGAAAAATAGCAATAAGTCGACAGAAAGTTTTCATCTACAAAGCAGTTATAGACAGAGCTGGAGTACTTCAAATAAAAGTAATTGAAAAAAGTATTTCAAATACTTTCAGTATTTGAAGTACTTTGCTTCAAATCCTTTTGATTCTTAGTATTTGGTACTTGGTATTTGAAATACTTTGCTTCGAGTATTTGGATTTGGGATTTGGTTTTCAGAAATATTGGTATTTGAATTACTTTGCTTGGTAAGTACTAGACTTAACAATTTATAGTATTTGAAATATGTTTTTTGATATTTAAATTAGTTAAAAGTATTTGAAGTCCTTGTGGTTCCATGTTTTAGATATTTTAAAAAACATATTTTACTAAAAAATTGTTACTGCATAGCTGTTTCTATTCAGTAATCAGTGTTAACATTATGTGGGCAGTGGGGGATTTAGGAGGTTGGCTATAGAGGCAAAATCCAGGGACGGCAAACTTTTTGAAAAATAGCAAAGGCACATAAAAACAAAAAAATATTATTATTAGTATGTACTAAGTATCAGAACATTAATTTATTTAAGAATGTGTTTTTTATTTTAACTAGACTAAAGTTCCTTATTATAGTCAACTGTACAGGGTTGTCACGCGAACGTTAGAACCTCATTAAACTTCGTTATTTTTTGAGTTACGTAAACACGTTTAAAAATAAAAGTTATGAGAAATCACGTTTATTTTCCAAAAATCATTTCAGAAAAACAATTAAAAGTCAAATTTCTGAGATACGAGCTTTACTTTGGTTTTTTTTTAAATGGAATACCCCATATATTTTTACACCATTAGAAAGGCCTTTTTCAATGACGTATGACGTATGGAATTTTTCTTATAAACTATGGTAAATATTATAAGTTTTATATTTTCTTACATTAAGTCATGGTAGTCCGAAATAGTAGTTTGTGCAACAAGAGTGGATTTGATATCCATATCGCACAATAAAGAAGTTTGAGCACGACGCCTTAGGCGGAGTGCTCAAATCTTTTGAGTGCGATATGGATAACCCACTCGAGTTGTATGTACAGCATACTTTTTCTACGACCAGCTTAAAAAACTACAATATTTATTAAACATTAATATATTACTCAAATACATACTTTGACAGCTTACGCACTAATTTGATTTTAAAACGAATAGTTTCATATGTACTTAATACACGAACTGTGATTGGTCCGTTTCATTTCATATCCATCCTAGAACTGATATCAAGTATATCCGTTCAGTTACCTGGAATTGCCTACTTATCCATTCTACAGACTGTACAGAAAACAGTAAATTTACATAAGGGAGTAGAAAAAATATATATCAATTATTGAAATTCTCCATTTTATTTAAAATAAAGTGAAATTAGATACTAACATTTATCTTGACAGAACTAACATTGTTTATTTTAATTTACGTACTTTTGTTTTCCATGGATAATTTGATAAATTGTAAATTTATAGTAAATTAGACAAATTTTTTTTAAGATAAATACATGTATATAATTAAAAAGCTTTTTTTATGGCTTTTCAAATGGTGTAAATATATATTGGACATTATTTTAATCAAAATGTATACATTTTTTAATTTTGATTACATTTTGGACTTACGGTTTTTGGACAATTCTGAACAAGTTTCATTAACAAAATTTTCCGATAAAAATATGCCTAATATGATTTTTTTATTTTCCCCGCATATATTGGTACTGCAGGTGGCTTTGCATTTGTAGGAGGCGAATGCTTTTCTGGTCATAAGTAGATCCTAATTGGTTCCATACTTAAGTAAAATTTGATTCAAATCGGAAAAAAATGAAAAGTTATTGGGCTGTTACCATTTCAAGTGAAACATACTGTATAAAAGCCAGTGATAAAAAAAGAATTGAAATAAAAATTTTTCAATACTTAAATGACTCTGACACCCAACTTGCTTCTCAGTAAAAACAGTTTTTTATCGGTTTAATACATGCCTTGCATCATCAGCTGTAGAAAGACTCTTTTCATTTACTGAAATTATAAATGCTCCTAGAAGAAATGCATTAACTAATGGCAATTTCGAAGATTTGGTGCTATTGAAAGCTAATGGAAATAGATAGATCTCAATTTTATTATTTGTACTTGTACTTACCTAAAATTATTACTATGTTTTATATACAGTATCGGAAAGTCCTGGCTTAGGTGTTGCATAGTTTCAACGACTTAACCGACCGCCCACAATACAGGCATCTACCAGAGCTCTAGCAGAGGGGCAAATAGTGACACGAATGATCAAGCATCGAGGCGAAAACAAATTGAAATTCCACAGACAGGCTGCCCACGCACATGTGGTGGGACGATTGTAGGATGTGTTATATGATAAAAAAGAATAGAATAGTTGCTTTACTCTCGCTTGCTCTTATTTCCCATACCAAAGCGAACATTTTCCGATCGTGTATAAGTTGATTTTCTTTATTACTTTCCTGACATTTGAAGGGAAATCGACCTCAGCAATATTTTTTATTGTTGGTTTTTATATTTGTATAATAATAAATTATTTTTTCTATTGTTTTTGAATGATGCTGAGTTAAAGAAAGCTGTTAATAAATAATAATAATAATAACAAATTATTAAGAGAAAAACTTAATAAATAAAATTTTTTATGGGTATTTGAAGAACTGTGGAGCATTTGAAATATGTTAAAGTACTTGAAATACTTGAGTATTTGAAATACTTTAGAGTAATTGAACTACTTTGAGATTTGAAGTACCTAGTGAAGTACTTCAAATAATCTGAAATATTTGAAATACGGTACTTGCGATTTACTTGAAGTACTTTCGACAAGTATTTGGTATTTGAATTACTTTGCTTCAGGTCATAGTACTTGGGAATTGGAGCAGCAAGTACTTTGTCAGGTACTTGGTATTTGGTACTTCAAGTACTTTCATTGGGTACTTTCAACAGCTCTGGTTATAGACCACAACTAATCAAACTGGCATCAGCGCCGAAATTTAGTATAATAAGTATTCTTCATGTCCCCGAATATTAGCAAAAGTAAAGATTTTGGAAGTACGCATGAATTAGAAAAATTGCATGTCACTTCAGGCATAATTGTTTTAGAGAATGCTTCGTATCATTCGCGACAATTAAAAAAATATATCAAATACTGGAACAAAGAAAAAAAGATATTCAAGAATTTCTTCGAAAACATAATTTGGAATTTGAAGAAAATTTTACACAGAAAAATCTTTCGGATATTGTTATATTGTTAAGAACATCCCAAAGAAATATATAATTGATAACATGGCTAAAATTCATAGCCCAGTCGATGAAGGTATTTACACACAAAAAGTTGCAAACTGTGTAAACTTTTTTTTAATGAGTTCGTGAAAGTGTGTAGAATAATATCCTGAAAAGTTTACATTTCGCTCGGATCCAGAACATAAAAAAAAAATTTTGAAATTAAGTCAAGCTAGGAAAAACAAAAAATACAGATGGATAGATCACGAATTTATGAACAAAAATATGCTAACAAAATTTATCGCTAAAGCCACGGTTTTCCCGGAAAAAATAGTCAAGTGTAACGTTATAACTTGAAGCGAGATACATGCGTGCGCGCTTGAATACGCATGACTGTGACACCGACGCATTGAATTACATGTCACTAAATCAGAATTTGTTCAATCTATATGAGTGTTGGTTCAATTAAAAGATGGAAATTGTAGCTTTCTGATGCTTTTTTGTTTTAAAGAGAATGGAAGGGAAGAGAAGCATCACAGTTAGGGACTGGGGATTTTTGACTTTTGTTGGTGTCTGGTTTAATAGGAGTGTGTTTTATGATATTGCATGTTCTTTGCGCTGTGGGTGTTATAATATAGTGTTGATAATCTAATTTCATAATATTTTCCTAGGTAAATTATCAAGTGATGGTTTTCAGGTCAATATTGTGCTCGTTGTTAAGTGAAAAATTCTACATTAAGTTCTACACTAAAAACAGGGAGACCAGGTTACACGTGGAAAACAACAACCGAGAGGATCATGAACAAACTACCAAACATATTGGGAAAGAAAAGCAAAGGAGAAAAATAAAATGAATTCCACAAAGAAATCGCAGTGATATGTACTCTACCAGAACCAGAAACCCAGGAATCAGAAGACTTAGAAGAAAAAGAAGAAGATTTGTAGAAGCAGAAATACAAAAAGAGGAGCACAAACATTCCACATCATGACACTATGCGGCCACGCATTTCACATATACCTACAGACATATACTCTACCAGAAGCAGAAACGAAAGAATCAGAAGACTCAGAAGAAGAAGACAATCTGTAGAAGCAGAAACATAAAAAAGAGGAGCATAAACATCACGAACACAATGCGGCAACGCATTTCAAAAACAACTACACTGCCCACCCTACACTCCTGTACCATGCGTCATGTGGCTCTCGCTGCTGACAACAAGCACGACCCAAATCCAACCCAGCATTGGAAACCGAGGAATCAGAAGACTCAGAAAAAGAAGGCGAACCAAAAACACAAAAAAGGGAGCTTAAACGCTCCCTCACGATACAACGCGGTAACGCATCTCATAAATACCTGCACCTCCCATCCCCCGTTCCTTTACCGTGCGCCATGTGGCACTCGCTGCTGGCAACCAGCATGACCCTAGTCCAACCCAGCGTGGACGTAGCAGGCCCAGCTATATAATCCTTGGGAGTGGCAGAAGTGCCTACCGCACGCTGGTAAATCAATCAATCAATCAATCAAACAGCAAACTAAAAATAGGGAGACCATGTTACACGTGGAAAACAACAATCGAGAGGATCATGAACAAACTGGGAAAGGACCAAACATACTGGGAAAGAAAAGCGAGGGGAAAAATGAATTTCCACAAAGAAATCGGAGCGATATATACTCTACCAGAATCAGAAACGGAGGAATCAGAAGTCTCAGAAAAAGAAGAAGAAGGCTTGTAGAAGCAGAAGTACAAAAATAGGAGCACAAACAGCAGCGACACAATGCGGCAACATATCTCACAAGAAGACCCAGAATAGGCAGAAGTCCAGAACCAAAAATACAAAAAAAAGGGAGCTTAAACGCTCCCTCACGACACAATGCGGTAACGCATCTCACAAATACCTACACCTCCCATCCCACATTCCTTTACCATGCGCCATGTGGCTCTCGCTGCTGGCAACAAGCATGACCTTAGTCCAACCCAGCGTGGACGTAGCAGGCCCAGCTGTATAACCTGGGAGTGGCAGCAATGCCTACCGCACGCTGGTAAATCAATCAATCAATCAACAAAACAAGCAAAGGATGGATGGAAAAAATATATTTATATATATATTATCACGCCCGAACTCAATCGTCGCAATAAAAAATATAGAAAAAAATAAAAGCCCTTCAAAAAAATTCTTTCTTCATTGAGAACTGTTAAAAAGTATGTACACTTCATGATTATTATGGTTTATTAAGTTGTAGTAACGTGGATTCAAAAAAAAGTACATCTCAAATCATTTTAATTTAATTGCTTGATGATTTTCTTGATAAATATATATACTGGAGGCTGTAACTTGCCGAGAAATTGACCCATTGGAAAAAATAAAATATCACAAATGTATACTTTTCGAATGTTCAAACACAAATTCGTTTACTTTTATGCATTTCGAAAATATGATTAATCATATCATGATAAGAAATTGCTATTAAATATCTTGTTTTGAATATAAATTCTGGAACTTTTCCAATACGTTAAAAAATGTATAAGGAATGCAGTGGATGTAGCTGAAATGTGAATACAATACAGTAAAGGTACGTAAAAATTCATGCGAATGTTTCAGCGGCTATGTGTGGTGTCTGTGTATGCGTTCATAATTATATATTTTCCCTCCAGACTCACTACTTATCCTCTTGGTCACAAGAAAAATGTTAAAAATGTGTAATCATAAAGATAAAAAAGCTTTATTTTACTTGTTCGAACTGCTAAGAATTTTTAGAGGTTCCGTAGTATGCATTTAACCGTGCGCTTGGCCGAGCAGAGTGACAAAGTTACTTCACTATTTTTTTCCGGGAAAACCGTGGCTTAAGCAATAAATTTTATTAGAGCATTTTTTGTTCACAAACACGTGGCCTACCAACCTGCATTTTTTGTTTTTTTCTAGCCTGACTTAATTTAAAAATTTTGAAAAAATTGATAAAAAAAATTTTTTTTTATGTTCTGCATCCTTTTCAGGATATTATTATATATACTTTCACGAACTCATTAAAAAAAAATTATTCAGTTGCAACTTTTTGTGGGTTTCACTATAAAATGATCTCTGTCGTCTGGGCTATCAAGGAAATTAACTTTTACGGTTACGCCCATATTTTCGTATTTTTAACCCGATCAAACTAATAGCTGAAAGAAGTTGAGAAGAAGCATTTGAAAAAATAACACCTTTCTCAAATTTGATGCTAAAGTAATTGACATTGTCAAAGCTGAGGTGAGAGAAATAACACCCATTGGCAAAAATGTATTCAGCATCTCATTGAAGATGAATACATTGACTTAGGAAAAGGCATCAGCCCTAATCAAGACCGTTTTATAATATATGTAGATACAGATACCAATTCAGAAAGAGATAGTGAAGTATTGAGTGGGTAGAGATTAGTGTTTTGAATAAAATGTTATGTGACTTAGTGTACATTGTGAATTTATCGCTTTATCAGTGTTTTACATATACGCAAATGCAATATAACATTATTTTTATTTATTATATTATATATGTGTATACATATTTTATTTGATAATTATTTATTTGTTTTCTATAATTGAATTTATTTATTTAATCTGGGTCAATTAGATCAAGTTATGCTTTATCTCTTTCACCTATTTTAATAATATCGATAACCTTGACTCTGAACCCACATTTTTGGCAAGGAATTGCTCGTATCTCCTCGTAGAGCAACAATAATAATTCAATTTAAAAATTATTATTGGCGAAACTGAGCAACAGGAGAATATTTGGTATAATTTTAATTTAGACTATCAAAATTCATTAATGTTATGTCGGCCTTTGACCATCAGATACGCTAATGCGGTCCCATCAAAATGCCGTGCTTCTTTGTTTGAGACCACATGGCGGCGAGAATACAAGTCGGTAATTATTACACTTTTTTTTATGACTTTTTAAAAGTAAGTAAGAAACTTACATCATTCGGGATTATATGTAAATTTACCCAGAAAAGCAGTGGTTCTCAAATGTATCCTACTTTAATATATTTATTACTACTTTTAAATTTTTGAGGCCAGTTTTTTTCAAAGTGCCCCTAGAGGAAAAAGTCATAAAGGTTTTTTGTTTGTCTAGTCGGTCCCCATTATCAATTTTTTTTTAATGACATGAAACTAATTACAAATCAAATAACTATTTATTTATCAAAGATACAATACTTTTAAATTTGTACCATCATTGTATATTGCAAGGCACATAAATTTTAAACACGCTTTTGCATGTACTTAGAGTAAGTACATGCAAAACCGTCATATTTATGGCCGGGTTTTATGACTTTTTTACGTGCCCAATACAGCTGGAGACAACTATACAAATATAACAAATAACACAAATCATACACAGGTGTATAGAGAAATCATACATACATGTACTTATGTGTATGTGCAATATATCTCAGGATAGCGCCATTTTAAACTTATTTTAGTGGGGCTTAAGCGATAAATTTTGTTAGTACATTTTTTGTTCATAAATACGTGATCGATCCATCTGTATTTTTTATTTTTTCCTAGCTTGACTGAATTTAAAAATTTTGAAAAAAGGGATGAAAACATTTTTTTTTCACTTTTTTTTATATTCTGCATCCGAGCGAAATGTAAACTTTTCAGGATATTTTTCTATACACTTTCACGACCTTATTAAAAAAAAAATTATACAGTTTGCAAATTTTTGTAGGTAAATAACTGGGCTAAATATAGGATTTCCTTATGCACCTATTTTGGTTCCCTTACCTGTTCGTACGTGAATGTTTTGCGCTTATGTGTTTATATTTTACATGTGTTTATGTTTTATTTTTATATTTTAATGTAAATTATTATGACTTACCATATGTACAAAAATGTATCTGAATAATGGGATAATAAAATAGATATCTATCTAAAGTCGCCTGATGTAACGCATCCAGAATGTTTTCTCTGAAACTGTTTAAAGGAATAGCTTACGTATTAAAACTACATACGGTTTAAAATCCTAAAGAAATAAATTCTCCTGAGTTAAACACCGGAAGTGACAGTAGAAGAAGAAGAAGAAGTAACAGTGATTAATGTGATGAGAATATCTGAAATTTATCTTAAATTCAAAAGCGGCCATTTCATAAATATTATATTCAAATAATATGCAAAGCATATAACAAAAGCATAATAGTCGGTCGAGTAAGCAAAAAAAAACTGCACTTTTTGCGGAGGACACCAAACTTGCCATACATCATGTCCAGACCCATTGTCAACGTTTAGGAATAGTCTAAGAACCAGACCCAAAACAATTCTCTGTATTTACTAAGCCTGGTTTTTTGCCAGTTGATTACAGTAGTTGTGTACACTAACATACTGCGATCAGTCAAGCGAAATCGAGAACAGCTGTCTCAGGTACGCCATCAAAGGTGTCATAATTACGGAGGTAATAAAATGAATTTACTAAGGCTGAAAATCGTTACGCAAATTAGATATTGAATATAAATAACAGTTATGTCAGTCAGTCAGTTGAATGTGGGGACGGAGGTGGTCAGTCAGCCCCAATGTATATACAAAAAATAAATAACGTGCAATTCATTTACTAAACTTCAAAATCTTTGTAAAGGTATTAAATGATATATTAATCGTAAATAAAATGGTCAGTCAACCATTTTGTGGGACAACGCCCGTCAGTCAGCGAAATAATAAAAAAAAAATTCGCGCGCGCGATCGGTGTGGCAGGCGGCGGCTCGCTCTTTTCCTTATTATTACTTAACGAACTATTAACTAACTTTATTTTAAAGTGTAATTGACAGCAATGTTAATGATATACATTTTGTAAATAATTAAATTTGTCCTAATTACATTGAATAGACCATTAATGAAAGAAATATTGAAAAATGTATGCACTTAAAATGTTATATTTAACATATATTATTACTATAAAAAGACTATTACAACACTATTACAACAATATAAATCAATAAAATATTTCTAAAACATAAAATATTAAAAAAAAACGGTTTGAATAATCACAAACTTGAGATATAGAAATGACGTGAGGCAAAAATTTATTGAACTGCAAATTCTAACATCAAATTCATAACTACAATACAAGGAATCTAGATAATATTGCAATTGAATTTAATAGATTAAAATATAGTGAGTGACTGTGGTTTTAATTGTTACGGCCCCAAATTTTATAATAAAATTCCCGGCTGGGTAAAAGTCTTACCGGAGGTGAGATATAAGCAGCTGCTGAAAGAATTTTTAATAAAGGAAGCCTTCTACAGTATACATACATGGATTCTTAAAAGGCATTAAATCAAAGTTGACAGAGATCAAATGATTTTACTATGTATTTTACTATTATGTCTACGTGATAGGTAATGTTATCATGTATCATCATCGTTTTTATATATGTGTATATGTGTAATCTATGTGTGTGTGTATGTATATGCATTTACATGTGTATATGTGCATTTTAAATTATAAACTTTTATTGTATGTATCATATTTACATTACGTACATTTTTGTGTACCTGAAAAATTTTGCCATTGATTGACTTGTGCAAAACAAATTTGTTACTAGCACCAATAAATTGATTTTGATTATATGAGTACATAATATGTATTACAAATAACAGTATTACAATGTTTAATTCATCTTAATCAGATTATTCCTCCCAATCATAAAATTCGTCATTTACTGTCATTATCAGAAATGCTAAGCTCTGACGTTTCCGATTGAGTTTCGGAATGGGAATCTAAAAAATAAATATAACTTCTGTAATTATATACAATAAAAAATATTTCTTTACGTATACACTTTTATTCGCATGAATTTTATTTTCATGATCTCAAAGATACATTTCATACTTTAATTCTGATATATTGTATATATTGAATATCTAATATAATATTTTTAGTGCACATATCTTTCAATATTTCTTTCATAATGGTCTATTCAATGTAATTAGGACAAATTTAATTATTTACAAAATGTATATCATTAACATTGCTGTCAATTACACTTTAAAATAAAGTTAGTTAATAGTTCGTTAAGTAATAATAAGGAAAAGAGCGAGCCGCCGCCGCCTGCCACACCGATCACGTGCGCGAAATTTTTTTTTTATTATTTCGCTGACTGACGTGCGTTGTCCCACAAAATGGTTGACTGACCATTTTATTTATGATTAATATATCATTTAATACCTTTACAAAGATTTTGAAGTTTAGTAAATGAATAGCACGTTATTTATTTTTTGTACATACATTGGGGCTGACTGACCAGCTCCGTCCCCACATTCAACTGACTGACTGACACAACTGTTATTTATATTCAATATCTAATTTGCGTAACGATTTTCAGCCTTAGTAAATTCATTTTATTACCTCCGTAATTGTGACACCTTTGATGGCATACCTGAGACACCTGTTCTCGATTTCGCTTGACTGACCGCAGTATGTTAGTGTACACAACTACTGTAATCAATTGGCAAAAAAACAGGCTTAGTAAATTCAGAGAATTGTTTTGGTTCTGGCTCTCCGTCTAGAAGGGAAGCCACTTGAAACCTATCCCCCTAACAAAATGTTATATTTTGAATGTCATATTTCCCATAAAATTTCATTTGTTTTAAATTATTTTAATATAATAAACTTAGATGTCTAATTATTTTTAAGTACGCTGAATTCAAAGAATAACCCTAAAACATTGTCTGAAGTTCATAGAATGAAATAACCAACATGGTGACAGTATCTTCTTCCGTGTGTTCTTGGCTGAAAATAAAGAGGAAAATCACCACACATTGCATCATTGATATCCAAAAAATGTTTAACATGTACCGCTGTCAGTTGTGAAATCAGTGACATTGATTTCTTTCAGACTATAAACAAAGAACTTATATAGTGATGTAATTTTTACAATTGACAAACAGGAGAGGTACACATTCTACTAGGGAGCATCCACAGTTGCAGTTTGAACTTAATGAGCACTCTGCTTTGCACCTACCCTTACAAGGTCACGACAGCCCTGCTATATTGTTGGAAAAGAATATCCACTCTACTAACCAGTATAAATCATCTTTCGTCCATCCCCAATTATCTGAACTAGGAATGTCCGCATGTGGGTTCATGCACTGACCCCAAATATGGCCGTCCTGATAAACAGCTCTCAAAGCATGCTGCCGAAGTGCTTCTGATGTTGGAAGGAGCTTCTTAAACAGTTTGTCCTCGAAACTAGAAGGATTATGTCTCGCCTTATCCAGAGTCAGACCCAAGGATATTTTGTGGTATATTCAAACTAAAAATGTTCTAGCTCATGGAGCACATCCTTTTGCCGTTCTAGAAGTGGACTGAAATTGCAGTCAAAGTAGAAATAGCTATATCGCAGCACTCCCATGTGTTCCAGGTACTAAGATATGCCAATGTTGAAATAGTGTCACATCCTTTGAACGCATGGAAGCCCTCAGAGCGACCAATTTTTCTGAACCAACCGCCAGTGCATGTGTAAGCAAGAATGTATGTGTTTCTGACCAAAGTTTAATAAAATTCATAGTTCTTTAAGGCACAAAGTTCTCAATACAAAGGAGAAAGATATGGCAGAACTAGAACATCGGTATTCACGGTTCTTATGACAACGGTTTTAGCCTATGGATGACTGCATCTCTTGTGTACACTATAATCCGCCCATATGTCTCCTCAAGAGAAGTGCAAGAAAATCCAACAAGAGATGTTGAAGCGGTTTCAGAACTGACATATTTATGTCCAATGTTAGTGACGACCTTTACAGTTTGTATTCTCAACTAGATGTCTTCCTAGGAGAGAAAAGAATCTTTTTTATGGTAACTGTTTCTCAAAAATTCATGTAAATTTCCAGGAGCTGATGAGTTTAGCAAAACTTGACGGCGAATTCCTTCACCTCTATAGCATGACGTAGACTGCTTAGTTCATGCTCCGAAAGCTCTCCAATAAAACTTTTAGCAGCGGCTAGTTTATTCCCATAGGAACAGGGAAATCTTCTATTAAAAACTGGCTCTTTTATTAATAACAATTTATTCAAATTTACTTAACAGTTTTTTCCAATAATTATTATTTCTTGACAGTTTACCATAATGATAATTTCTTGACATTCGCACACTCCACACCACACACCAAGAGTTGGGGTTTCCCCAACACTGTTCTTTTGGCATTCCGGACTGTACTGTACATGTCCCAAACTATATCAAGCCTTGTAGCAGAGATGCTCTGGATACATCGCACAATACTCTGATGGAATGCAGTACTCTCCACAAGTACGCGACACACGTGGATGAAGTGAATGAATAAGAGCAGCTCCATCATACACAATGGCATCAACATGTACCATCTACGATTATCTTCATTCACTATGTCTTCGAAAAGATCAGGTAAATCTGCTTGCATGACGAAGATAACCAGCAGAAGACAAACTTGGAGGATAGGGGCAATTTTCATACTTGAAGAAATTTTGCATGTCAAGTTTTCTATTCATACTAACAGAAAAATATCCCTGAAACAGGTGTACGTCACTCTGCAGATTCTGGATAGTGCTTTTCCTTTTCGGCAAACGTAGAAATAAAGAAAAAATATGAAATATCTAAAATTATTTCACAGTGAATATCGATCGCAATTTTAGAAACAGTGTATAAAGGTTTAGGAAAATTAAACAAAGAAACATACGTTATAACGGTTGGTCATACAGAATTAGAAAAATATTCTTATGACTTTTCATTAGTCAAACGACAGATAAAAATTGACTTTTACTACTGACCACTGATCAAAATGGCTACGTTGATTGGATAAATCAAAATATTATTATTATTACCTAACGTACGTCGGTAGAATATTAGCATCAATTGGTAATTGCTGTTGGTTTGTTTTGGGATGAGGTAAGAATAACAGTTGGCCACGGTCTAGTTGAGGTGATCTTATTAAGGCTACCGCCATTTTTTAGTATTCTAGAGTTAATAAAATATAAAGATTAAATTTTGTGACGACTAGTCTGGTCTTGGATATTTCGTCCTATGGAGTTCTTAGTACGTTTTAGAGCCTCTTTTTGAATTCAGCTTCCCTAAAAAACATATAATTAGGCACCTAAGTCTATTATATTAAAATAACTTAAATTTTAATGGGTTCATTTTGGGAAACATGATCGCCATTTTGTTAGGGAAATAGGTTTCAGGTGGCTCCCCTTCCTAAATATTGACAATGACTTGATGCATGGCAAGTTTGGTGTCCTCCACAAAAAGTGCAGTTTTTTGTAAAATATGTTGCTTAAATAGTCGAATATGAATGAAAAGTACACAATAGAATTTCCAAGCTTTTAATTACTTTTTTATGATTCGTTTAATTATTCACACCCTCGGGAATAAATAAATTGTATCTGACAGCATGAGTGATGACAAACAATAACATAAATCAATTTGTATTATTTTTATAACGTCGATAATTTTATTATAAAAATTAGGTCACTTGGACACACTTATACAAAATATCCTTAAAATTGAATTGTTTATTTACGTAAGTAGTTTCGTTAAATAATTTTATAAAATAACGGTAAATTATGTAATGGTTAATTAACAGCAACATGCATTACATTATTCTAAGCACATGGAGTTCGGGAGTTTGGTGTATGAAGGTGGTGGAAGCAGAAAATCGATGTTTCCTGACCTCAAACTCTGCAGTACGAAACCTTGTCTGGCTGCATGTGTATGACGGTCACTATAAATTTTTATCGTTTTTAATATATCGGATAATTTTAATGCAGTGACATTTCTCATGCAACAAATCTAATATTTATTATCTTTCGAATTAGTTTTTCACAAAAGGTGTACAAGCTGAATGGTTATTTTATGTTTAACAGACAAAAGTTGTATAAATAATAAATTCTCATTTGTACGTTAACGTCTGCCAAAGGGGCGTAATGAATTATGTATACAGGGTGTTCCCGGATTGGGTTTTCAATACCACAAATGGACCTTTTAAATCATTTTATAAAAGGTAACTTTTTATAAAAAACATTGATTGTTAAACAAAATTCTAAAATATGAGTAAACAATCTTTACTTTTCATTTTTAATAAAAATTTCATTTGGAAAAGTTGCTTATGATTACTTTCTTAGTATTAATTTAAAATTTAAATTAATTCTTGTTTACATCGATTGTTTTTTAATGCCTGTTTCTTTATCTTCCTGTATGTGGGGAATAAAACAATCAAAATATCTGAGGTTTTTGAAGTGACAGTGTTATTGTCATAATTATTTTGTGTTAATTATACCTATTTGATTTCTAACCCAGTCGACGAAGGTATTTACCCACAAAAAGTTGCAAACTGTGTAAACTTTTTTTAGTGAGTTCGTAAAAGTGTGTAGAATAATATCCTGAAAAGTTTACATTTCGCTCTGGTGCAGAACATAAAAAAAAAGTGAAAAAAAAATTTTTCATCCATTTTTTCAAAATATTGAAATTAAATCAAGCTAGAAAAAAATAAAAAATATAGATGGATAGACTACGTATTTATGGACAAAAAATGTCCTAACAAAATTTATCGTTAAAGTCACGGTTTTCCCGGAAAAAAATAGTCAAGTGTAATGTTATAACTCGGAGCGAGATCCATGCGTGCACGACTAATGTTTTCCCGTCCGGAAAACTGTTTTTTAAAAACAATTAGAAATTTTCACAAGCAAAGAACAAATACAAAAAAGTAGCACTTTATTACAACGATGTGTACAATATAAAGTAAAGTGACAAAAAGCCTGAATTAACATCTTCCGAGAGAATAAATAACTTTAGCTTATCTCTTGTTGTGACGTTGGGCTGCTGATCTCAGCTGGAAGTCAAGGGGTACTGGCATCTATAACTCACGCGCTTGAAAACGCATGACTGTGACACCGACGCACTGAATTACATGTCACTAAATCAGAATTTGTTCAGTCTGTGTGAGTGTGGGTTCATTTAAAAGATGGAAATTGTAGCTTTCTGAATGCTTTTTTGTTTCAAACAATACAAGCAAAGGATGGATGGGAAAAATATGCTTATATATATTATTAAGCCCGAACTCAATCGTCGCAATAAAAAATATTGAAAAGGATCTTCAAAAAAATTCTTTCTTCATTGAGAACTCTTAAAAAGTATGTCAACTTCATGATTATTATGATTTATTAAGTTGTAGTAACGTGGATTCAAAAAAAGTACATCTCAAATAATTTTAATTTAATTGCTTGATGATTTTCTTGATAAATATATATATATATATATTTGAGGGTGTAACTTGCCGAGAAATTGACCCATTAAAAAAAAATAAAATATCACTATTTCGGAAAAAATGTATACTTTTCGAATGTCCAAGTCCAACACAAGTTCGTTTACTTTTATGCATTTTTTCGAAAATATGATTAATCATATCATGATAAGAAATTGCGATTGTTATGATCTTATCCTTAAAACTATGAAAATATCTTTGATTGTTTTGAATGTAAATTCTGGAACTTTTCCAATACATTAACAAATGTATAAGGAATTAGGAATTCAATGGATATGGCTGAAATGTGGATAGGAGTATCTGTAATAAATACAATGCAGTAAAGGCAGGTAAAAATTAATGTGAGCGATTCAGCGGCTATGTGTGGTGTCTGAGTATGCGTTCATAATTATATATATTTTCCCTGCAGACTCACTATTTGTCCTCTTAGTCACTAAGAAAAATGTTAAAAATGTGTAATCAGAAAGAGAAAAAGCTTTATTTTACTTGTTAGAACAACTAAGAATTTTTAGAGGTTCCGTAGTATGCATTTAACCGTGTGCTTGGCCGAGCAGAGTGACAAAATTACTTCACTATTTTTTTCCAGGAAAACCGTGGCTTTAGCGATAAATTTTATTAGGATATTTTTTGTTCAGAAACACTTGGTCTACTCACCTGTATTTTTTGTTTTTTTCTAGCCTGACTTAATTTTAAAATTTTGAAAAAAGTGATAAAAAAATTTTTTTTTCACTTTTCACACCGTATATAAAATTTCCTAATGTCTTTATATCTGTCTTCCTATGCTTTCCATGCATGAAGTAACCGCTTAATCTAGAAATGTGAACTTTTGCACATATATATATTATGAAGGGCGGGGCAGAACCTAACGGAGCCATTTCTTCGATTTTCCTTCCCGGGTACCGTGTTACCATAATAATAATAATGTCATAATGTAAAATCCATGTATCGTCAAATATTTACCAGAGATTTGACAACACCGCCGCGGGAGAAAATTTCATATTTATTTATTTTCAGTAGAAAAGAAAAGATCTATTGGAGACAAATCAGATTGGAGAGTCAGTTTGTGTTCCATTGTTTCATATGGTGTTTTATGGTAATTTTTTAAATCATGGTGATTTCGCATATGGGCCATTGGAAATAAATCGATTGGGATTCAATCGAACCAGTTTATGTTCCACTACATTCCATGGCGTGCTCTTGACAATTATTTTAATTATAGTGATTTCGGATATAGTGATATGAAGATAGATCTATTGGGGTCAAATTGGGCCAATTTATGTTCTATTGCTTTCTAAGGTATTTTATCGATAATTTTTTAGTACGTACTTTTGCATATAGGTCGATACAGTTAAGTCCATTGCGGTTAGATCAAGCCAGTTTGGGTTCCAATGTTTTCTATCGTGTTTCGTCGATAATTTTTGGTATACCTGCATACAAATCGATGCAATAATATTTGTGGAAATCAAATCAGTGAAAGCACATTTGAACAAAAAATATTTTATTATTATTTACCTTCACTACTTTGACGATGTGGAAGTAATTAAACGTAAGGAATTTTAAACTATATTAATAACTACATCTTTTTAAACAAAATAAAATCTAACACAGGAATTTTGTACCTACTAATAAGGTACTAAGTAACACAAACGACTGCCCACATTCCTCGGTTTCTTACTTCGTGGCGCGGCGTGCAGCCTCGCAGGTGGGCCAAATAAGAAAAATCATATCTACCGTTTCGCACAAGATATCAATATGAATCAATCAATAAAAATAATTTTGGTCTTTTCTTGTAATTTTGTAAGATCTAGTTTTTGTCGATTTCTCGAAATAAAAAAAATCTTGCAGGCTACATTTTTCAATGTGCCGATGGCATAGAAGTTCACGCGATATTTTTTTCTGATTTTTTTTTTAAATTTTAGATGTGTTTCGACTAAACTGTTACATTGAATACACGGTGAGCTATAATTTAAAAAGAATAGATTTTTAGCTCATGTTTTGAGGGAGAAAACGCAAGTTATGTTCTAAACATTCAATTTTTCAAGATTTCCGAAAAAAAAAAAAAGGTAAATTCGCGGATTAATGGTTGAAGGCAATCCCCGATTTTTATGCGCCCTCCGGATTCGGTGGAGCAGAAAATGTTACATCGCATCAGCCGTATGTGACAGGTACTTAGGCTTCAAAAACTAGGCCTTAAATTAAAGCTCAGATTCCCGAAGATTGTCACTTTACAATTTCACATCTAATATTTCCACATAACAAAGTACAAGAAAAAAAGGAATACCTTTTTGGTCACTATCAAACACTTTCATTTGCCATCGCCATCCACCCCTCCCCTCTCCCGTCTTCTCACCCCTCTAACACTACTTCCCACTTCTTCCCTCTTTCCACCACTTCCCCTGCCCTTCCCCTGCCCTTCCCCATCTCTCTCCACCTCTCTCCACCTCTTTCCACCCTATTCCCACCTTTTCCCACCTCTTCCCGCCCCTTCCCCACCTCTTCCCACCCTCGTCCCATCCTTCCTCATCTCGTCCCACCCCTTCCCCACCTCTTCCCACCCCTTCCTCACCTCTTCCCACCCCTTTCCCACCTCTTCCCACCCCTTTCCCACCTCTTCCCCACTTCTTCCCACCTCTTCCCACCCTTTCACACCCTTCCCACCTCTTCCCACCCCTTCCCCACCCCTTCCCCACCTCTTCTCACCCCTTTCCCACTTCTTCCCACCTCTTACCCACTTCTTCCCACCTCTTCCCCACCTCTTCCCATCCCTTCCCCACCTCTTCCCACCTCTTCCCACCCCTTTACCACCTCTTTCTACCCCTTCCCCACCTCTCCCACGTCCGCCATATAGAATTTAGAATGACGTCACACACTTTATCGTATTTTACTCATCAAATCTTTTCATTTGACACCCATATCAACGGGGTTGTGACTAAAAAGCAGATCCGCCATCTTGGGACGTCCGCCATATTGGATTTAAAATGACGTCACATTGTTTATCGTATTTTACTCGTTAAACCCTTTCATTTGATACCCATATCAGGGGGGTTGTGACTAAAAAGCCGATCCGCCATCTTGGGACGTCCTCCATATTGGATTTAGAATGACGTCACATTGTTTATCGTATTTTACTCGTCAAACCCTTTCATTTGATACCCATATCAGGGGGGTTATGACTAAAAAGCCGATCCGCCATCTTGGGACGTCCGCCATATTGGATTTAGATCGATAATGGCTATACTATGTTGTATTGTCACCGGACTTATACACGTGTGCCAAATTTCAAAGCTCTAGCTTAATTAGAACTAGTCGAAATTCAGCTTGCAAGATTTGACCTAAACCAACAAACAAACATACAAACAAACATTACAAAAGCTTTTAAAAATAATATTAATAGTATTCTAATTATAGCAAAATATATAAAAATAGTATTTGAAAAATAGATTAATTATTCTCGATTACAAAATAACATAATTGCTAATTATAAAATTTCATGTGTCTGAATAATGGACATATACTCAATACAATGTTTATAGAATTAAGATTTCTTTTAGTCGAATTTTGAGTAAACTCTTAGACCCTGCGCTCTTAACCATATTTTTACTTGTTTTTGAAACGATTGAAATTTGTTAGTTCTCTAATATTTTTATCTAACATGTTGTACAATTTTATTCCGATACATCCAAAATATTTTGGTTTTACATTATATTGTTGTGTTGCTTGTTCATTTTTTTTTGTTAATATTTTTATATTTATTTAACAGAACAGTGTAGACATATATTTGCCTAGTTGTTAGCAATTTCGATTCTTGAAATAGAGTAGGATATCGATAATCCTTATTTAAAATAATTTGTTATAGTTTTGTAAACTTTGCTGTGGTGTAAGATATGTAGATCCACCAACCCAGCCGATTATTCCGTACCTTAATATTAAAGCACTGTACAAGGTAATTAATTCGTGTTGTTTTAAAATCGAAATTGAATTTATGTATTAATCTACGTATTTTCTGTAATAGGTTTTTTACATATTCTTGCCATCTAAGACGTTAATTATAATTCCTAGGTATTTACTTTTTTTTTGCCAGATGTATGTATGAGGTATGTAACGTCATTTTCATTTATATCTAGTTTATTAAAATTCGGCAAGTTTGGGCTGCATATAATGGCAAGAAAAATGTTTTTTGTAGTTAATCGTCAATTTTTTATTATCAAATAATCTTATTATTAGTTGTAGATCTTTTTCTACTTATCTTTGTAAGCTTTCCCCTAGATACCTTTCATAAAAAAGTGCAGTACGTCAACAAAAGAGAGAATTTTCCCTGCGCTTTCATGTAAGTATGTCAGCTTATGTTCATCTAGATTATGAACAGTTCCCTGAGGAAACCCCGCATGTACTGATGAAGTTAGTTTACATATTATTAAAGAATTTTTCCATGTTCCAAGATATCCTTTTCTAAATTTGATTAACTTAAGTTTAAAAAAAGGGATTAGTTCCTGAATGCTTCAAATCTTCAACTATAGTACCTAAAATTATTAACACAAATCTTGCGGAAGAACTGCGGCCAATAAATATGCTTCCATTCTGCGAAAAAGTTTTGGAATTAGTATAAAATATATAAATACAAACAACATTTTATGTAGCTATCAATCCGGATTTAGAGGGAACCATGCATCTGAAAGTGTTCTTTAGTTTGTGATTTCGGACTGGAAATATAGAATTGTCGAGAAAGGTGTCGACGTTTGTGCAGTATTTATAGATTTGAAAAGGACATTCGGAACTATGGATCGAAATATATTAATACTTAAACTTGAAAAATATGGATTTAAGTGTATTAAAGTGGTTTAGAAACTACCTTTCTAACCGACGTTAACGCACAAAAGTAGGTAACACCAAATCGTCATTGGAAATAAATAACTTCGGAGTTCCTAAGAAAGTGTGCTTGGACCACTTTTGTTTATATATAATATAACATAGGAAATGTCCTGAATAAATATAAAATTCATCTCTTTGCAGATGCCCATAATAATTTCAGTGAACTAATATCAACAATGAACGAAGAACTTAAAATTTACTACTAGTTATAACAAACTGAAAGTAAATGAATTAAAATCCAAATGGATGTTTATAAGTAACAATTACTGGTTTAATATATTTAGAGAGATAAATTTAAAAATAGAAATAAATGAGCAGGCTGTCGAGCAAGTAGATCAAATGAAATACCTGGGTTTTGTTATTGATAGAGAACTGAAATTTGGAAGTCATATAGACTATATTTCGAAGAAAATTGGCAAAAAAATTGGATTTTTAGGAGGGGTAGCTCCCTATTTATCAACTTCTACAAAATTAACCGTTTACAATTCTTTGATATTACTTCACTTTACTTATTGCTGCTCTGTACTATATGTTACTTGTACAAATTTTGATAGACTGCAGAAATTGCAAGACAAAGCAATGAGAATAATATTGAAATGTGATAAATACTCTAGTATTCAGAATATGTTGAATTTGCTAAATTGGCTCGATATTGAGAATTTTTACTTTGTTCAGACAGTGATATTTATCCACAAAATGAAGAACGATGTACTACCTGAATATTTAAAAGATGAGCTAATACTAGTTAACGAAATACATTCTTATCATACCAGGTCTGCCTTAAACTTTTATGTGCCACCAACTCTAAAAAATTGTACAATTAATAGTTTGTTTCATAAAGGCATTAGACAGTACAATCTTCTTCCTCAAAACCTGAAAGATATTAAGAGTAATCATGTATTTAAAACACATATAAGAAAACTTGTTAGCCAAATGTAGGATATTTATGTATGTATATATTGAGGTATACGTGTATAAGTATTATATGTCATGTCATTTTATATATTTTATTTTTAGATTTTTAATTTTAATGATTTAGTCTCTAAGCTTGCATTGTAAGTAATGATAGGTATTTAAAATTTATATTTTACTATCTATTTCCCGGATAAATAAAGATTACTTTACTTTTAGTTTTTCAGGTCTGTTTGCTTTATCCCCCATTTTAACAAACAGTTTCCTATCTTCTAGGTAGCTCTGAAATTTTAGTTATTTAATCCCAGTAGACTTAAGTTTCAGTAAGAGTTTCTTGTATGTTTCTTGCAATGACCTCCATTATTTAACCGTGTTTTTATTAGACTGAGCGCATTTTTGTGTTGCGACTTAGGGGACTAAGAGTTTGAAATAGACTGGGGAACTTCTTGTTAATATACTAACGTAATCAGACTTGGATCAACAGTATCTGAAAAGATCGAATGCTTTCTTTGAAAGTTATCTGCTAAATACTGAAAATAGTGTTTTTTAATAATGATGTAAGCTGAAATACAAGATTTTTAAGTAATGTTATTCTATGTATTATGTAAAACATTCACTTTTTTATTGTGTTTACACCACTTTTCTACCTCCCAAGAATCTTTAGTGTTGATATGCTGAAGTTTCCACAAACACGAAAACATTTAATACTACAATCAAATACTATACCCGGCGCGTGTTTCACCAACACTGTTGGGATCATCTGAATATCATTAAAACTTTTCCCATGATAATTTTACTTCTATTTAGAGTTTGTTGGAAGAAATCTTTGCAGGCAGGGATCTGGCGCAATATATCACCTCTATTGATGACTTTGCATTAGCTGATAGTGTTGGACGCTTTCCTCCAAACATATAATAACTGATTGTCTGACATGTCACTATCTTTTGAGAAAAATAAAATGAGGCAACTTTAAAGTTCCTTACACATACAATAATATACGAAAAGGCCAGAAAATTACTTAAAGGATGTAGATATAGATAAACATGGTGAAAAGTTAAAGCCGAGCTAAAATTGGACTTCCCATATACGACTTGTTAGCTCTTTATTAATAAACAATTTCAGCCAAGTTTTAACTCCTATTTTTAGGCCAGCCACAAAAGGAAACGTGATTTGCAGTTTTTATTTAATATCGCTTTTTTTGTCGCACTGAAAATTATGAGAAATATCAGGGTGTATACAGTCTCATGGCTATACATTAGGATTTTTTTTCAGATTTTTTGGCTTCAAATTAGGCTAGCAAAAAATTTTGAAATTTTGAAATACAATATTTTTTTATTTTATCAAGTGATATTTTTTTATACGACTTAAGATGCTTATTGACGTACTTTTTTCAGATTTTGTAAAATTAAAACTCGATTTTGAGACGCTCCGGTTCAATACTGTACCTTTTAATCTTCATTCTTGAATCTTGGCTAAGGTTCATCTTTCACTATACTGATCCGGCTATAATATTTATTGTCTTAGTATAGCCGTGAAATACTTTTAATATCTTCTAAGTGCAATACTGAGATGTTCATTTTGTACCAAAATTGCTTAAAATAATTTTGTCCTCTTTTCCCAATGGGGGTTTTAATCGATTGTGAAGTAACGTATTGATTGGAGTTATGACCTACTATTCTACTGAAAGAAATAAACGCTTACCGTTTCCTTAATGATATAATCATAAAATCGAATCTTCTTTAAATATCTCGGTGTTGCACTGAGCTAGTAAGTGCATTACAATAATAATTTTAAGCTAATGAAACCAAAGAAAATCGGAATGATTCTTAGAATAGTGTTTAATGTTCTATCCTTTTGCATTTAATATCAATCCCCGCTTGATTGTACCCAAATGATTTAATCAAATAAGTGTATCATAACTAGCCAAAATTATATTAATAGTAGAACAAATTTTTTGGGAAATAATTCATTTCATATCACGCTGAACTCAAATATCGAATAAAGAATGAATGTGTGTATGTGTTTATGTGTGATTGTAGACTGTTTCTTGTAAATATGTTAATTTCGTAGACTCAATATTTTGAGCTCAAATTTGAAACATGTAAAATAGCGTGATGGAAAACTCTATTAAAAGTGGGCCATATTCATCATACACAGTGATAACCAGAGGCGTGTAAACTGTCAGATTTTTTATGAACTGCATTTTATGATAATTTTAGAGCAAAATGTTACTAAAGTTTTTGATAATGCACACAAAGATACGAAGATAAGCAATATATCGAACTGCAATATACAGAATGTGTCTCAGATTCGGACGAGCTTTACGTAGATTAGGTGATACATCAACTTTACTTTAATAGTATATTGTGTATTTAGGTGTGAAAGCAATACATTCCCGGACGACGATGCAAATTGTTGGCCGAGGCGCTAGCCGAGGCCAACAAGCAACGAAGACCAGGAATGTGCTTTCACACCGAAGTACACATACTATTTTTTCTGAAATCAAAATCAATATTATTATAAATTAAGGAATTTGTATTAATGCATAACATTTCTTCAGTACAATCTAACTGCTTACTAATAAATGCAATTTTAATGTGAGTTGGTTTGTCTGCGTGTATTTATTTACTGTCTAAAATATACATAAGAAACCGTACGGGAATGTTACTTTCCCAGCCTAGGCCGGGAAAGTAACATTCCCGTACGGTTTTGTTGATCGTTGCTTGGCAACGGATCTTTTCCGGTCTGTTTTGTGATAGTTTCTTAGCAACGGACTAAAATACTGGAATTGTGCATTTTTCGATCTGAAATCGCGCCGAAAATGTAGGCATTGCCGATGGATGTCAGAAAAAATATATTTCAGAGTATTTTTAATAAGACTATTACGAGACGAATTGAAATTCCATTCGGTCGTTGCTGACTGTAGCTGCAACTTAAAATGATTAAATTGAATTTGAACATGTATAAAATAACACAATGGGGTACTCCATACTGAAACTCTTCATACACGAAGGTAATTACCAAGGCGTACACTATCACGTTTTAAATAAACTAAATTTTCTTAATTACAGTACCACACTAATAATGATCATCTGAAAAGATTTTATATTAAAAAGTACTAAGCACTAAGTTATTGAATATAAGTCAATTTTAAATTCTCTACCGCAAGGCGAAATTAATAAATTCATTGATTAATTCACCAGCATACTGCAGGGATTGCTGCCACTACCGAGAAAGATACCGTCGGGATGGCTACGTCTATGCTGGGTTGGATTTAGGTCATGCTTGTTGTCAGCAGCGAGAGCCACATGACGCATGGTACAGGAATGTGGGATGCGTTACAGCATTGTGCCGTGATATAGAGTGTTTACACTTCTCTCTTGTGTTTTTGCTTTTAGAGTTCTTTTTCCTCTTTTGAGTCTTCTGTTTCCTCTGTGTCTGATTCCGGGAGAGCATATATTCCAGTACTTTATTGTGTACGTTTCTGTCCTTTATGTAATTGTTTGTTTCCCTCTTATTTATGTTGACGTTTTATGTAGTTGCTTAATTCTTGTTTGTTGTTTTTGCTAGTAGCTCCTCTCAGATTTATTTTGTTGGTCTCTGTTGCCTCATTTTTATTAACTCCATATGTCATCGTTTATAGTATGATGGCTATGTATGTCCTCTTAACCAGGCTCCATGGTGGTTTAATTGTCTCGATGGAGGGTAGAATTGTTCTTGTAACTCTGTAAGCCGTTTTAATTCCCTCCTTCATAGTTTTCCTCCCTTTCAGTTGGTGCATCAGTAAGTTTAAGAATTTAAATTTGTTTGTCGTTTTTAGGGAGCAGTCGCCTATTTTGTATTCTTCCCCATTGACCGGATTCTCGTTTTTGACCGGTGTTGCCTCATTATTAGACTGAAACCTTTCAGTCCAGATATGGTTTCTTATGTTCTAGAAAGTTGAGAATATCCTGCTCTTCTGCCGTGATGATTAGAAAATCATCTGCGCATGCTAGTACGATCGTGGTTCTGTATCTTCGTTAAAGTTTAGTGTTTCTTTTATTGTGCTTTGTATCACTTGATTTAGCATTAGGATCATGGTGAATAGTATGGAACATAAGGGGCGTCCTTGGTTGACTCATATTACTCTGCTTGGTTTCCGTCATCTGATTCATTGAATTGCAGTACTTTCGTGAAGACAGGCTTTTATTTTCCTGTTTACTAGGTAGAGTGATACTCGTTTACTGCGTAAGGTATTGACTATAGCCTCGTGATTGATAGCGTCAAACACCTTCTAGAGATATATTGCAACTATGTGTAGTTTTGTCTTTTTCTCTCAATTTTCCTTCCAGTGTATTTCTGGTGGTGTACATATTATCGTCCGTTGATATACCTTTAATGAATACTCTTTGATAGTCTGATGGTCTTCCAATGTGTTCGATCAGGAATTGTGCGTAGTATTTGTATCCTATGCTGCAGAGTGTTATTTTTCTGTATCATCTATATCCTCGAGCGTGTTGCTTTTGGGAAGGGAAGTTTGTATCTTATTCTATTCCATATGCGCTAACTCGTTTATTTTATCTACTCCGAATGCAGTATTTCTTGTAGCTCTAACCATTACTTGGTTTGTCCTAGAGCTAGTGGTTAGTTTTATTGCTCCCCTCTTTTTTTCTTTCTAGTTTCTTGATCCAGTGGTACGTAGTATTCTCTTGTGTGCGCATTATAGTTTATTTTGTATTTTTTCACATGTCTGAAGGCTTAATTTAGTCATTATCCTGGTGTAAGGGTTTCTGTTTTATAAAAATGCCTGCTGTTTTAATTTTTTCGTTTATGTTCATATTTAAAACAAATAATTTAAGTTGTTAAAAGCCATTGTGTAGTTTAGTAAATTGACCAGTCTACATCAGTAAAATAGTAAAGTAAACAGGGTGCAAAACTGTTTATGATATTTGACCTCCTTAGGCTCGAGATTACCTCTGCGTAATATTGTAATAACAATTCATTATTTAATAAAATGTATTAAAAACCGTTCCTTCATACCTGCTTCAATTTGGGCATACAAAATATAAATATTATAAACCATAGTATTCTATTTGAAACAAATATGTTATTTAAAATAACCATCTAAAATCATCTACTTAAAATTAAATATTCTTTTTTCAATATGGCGATTTCAAAATTTGGGTCAGAAGATGCAAAAAAGATGAGAAATTCAATAAAATAATCCAGCCACAAAAAAAGTCCTGATCCTGAAACTCGACCCGAGTACTCAACGATGAATTCAAGTCCGACCTCAGAAAAGCTAAAACACCCTCAAAATTTTGAGCTAGAACGAAAAAACACCCTTAGAATAAGGTAAAGCCGTCCCTCATATATGGTGACAATAAGTATATGCAAAAAGTGCTCCTAATGTACATTACTAGGGTTTTTGAGGTTGCTGATTTCAAATCTCAACATGCCAAAAGCCAAAAATTGATTCTTAGGGTGAAAATCGAGTGAAATAGCGGTTGAAAGGGGTGTAAAAATAAAAATTTGACAGAATACACAACTTTTATTCTAAACTTATATTTCTAGGGGTTTTTGAGGTTGATGATTTCAAATTTCAACATGCCAGAAGCCAAAAATTTATTCTTAGAGTGAAAATCGAGTAAAATCGGGGTTGAAATGGGTGAAAAATTAAAACTTGGCAAAATACGTAATTTTCATTCAATTTCTAGAGATTTTTGAGGTTGCTGATTTCAAATTTTAACATGCCGGAAGCCAAAAATTTATTCTTAGACTGGAAATCGAGTAAAATAAGGGTTAAAAATGAAAATTTGTCAAGATGCGTAATTTTCATTCCAAAAGTATATTTCTAGGGGTTTTTGAGTTTATTGATTTCAAATTTCAGCATTCCAAAAGCCTAGAATTTATTCGTAAATTGAAAATAGAGTAAATTAGTGGTTGAAAGGAGTGTAAAAACTACCCTTATATAAAAATAAAATACATGATTACCATTAAAATATGGAAAATGTGGAAGTTTTTGATTTATAAATTTTGAATAGAAACTAAAGTGACTTTAACCCTTCTCATGAACTTTATTTTATATTAGGGTGGTTTTACACTATTTGGGAGTTGCTTAACCATCCACCCACGAGTAGAAAATCCTTTGCCATATACCAAAAATCTATATTTAAGTACAATACGTTTGCGCTTGTTAACAACTTTTTGCATGTATTTATTGTTACCACAAATCAAGGACGATTTACCCTATTTTAGAGTTGTTTATTCCCTAAAGGTTCAAAATTTTAAGGGCACATAGGCTTTTCTGAGATCGGATTAGAACTCATGTTCAAAACCGCTAAAATATAATTTCAGAATCTAAATTACGTAGTTTTTCAACTTCTTCAGCCTCTTTCAACCATTAATTTACTCTATTTTCAACCTAAAAATAAATTATAGGCTTTTGGCATGCTGAAATTTGAAATCAGCAACCTCAAGAATCCCTAGAAATATACTTTTGAAATGAAAATTACGCATATTGTCAAATTCACAATTTTCACCCTTGTCAACATATTTCATTCGATTTTCACCCTAAGAATAAATTTTTGGCTTCTGGCATGTTGAAATTTAAAATCATCAACCTCAAAAACCCCTAGAAACATAAGTTTAGAATGAAAATGGGGTCGTCGCACGTATTTTTTTTATTGCATATTCTGAAAATATAATGAAAAATATTAGACCCGTATTTTTTGTTTTCTTTTTGTTGCATGCGTTTTAAGGATGTAAATTAGCATCAAAGTTGAAATGATGACGTAGAGCGGGCAACGCCGAATGCCTCCGAAAATAGTAGGAACTTACCGATCTATCCGTGCCCGTCCCTGTCATTCAAGCGCATCAGCGTTTTCAATTTACGACGTAGCAGGAGCACGGGAATTCAGCTGACGGCGCTCTTTATTTTAAAGTGGTGTAGTTTAAATTTTGGGCAATAGTTTGGTCAATTCATGTAACACAGGGCTTTAACAAACCGACAGTTACATTTTTCATACAAAATCAGACTCAATTTTGATATAGTGAAACGACCCTATTACGTATTTTGTCAAATTTTCATTTTTACGCTCCTCTCAACCTCTATTTTACTCGATTTTCACCTTAAGAATCAATTTTTGGCTTTTGGCATGTTGAAATCAGCAACCTCAAAAACCCTAGGATTGTACATTACGAGTACTTTTGAATGTACTTATTGTCATATTTTACCCTATTCTAAGGGTATTTCTTCGCTATAGCTCAAAGTTTTGAGGGTGTTTGGTCTTTTCTGAGGTCGGATTCGAATTCAGCGTCGAGTACTTGTTTGGGTCGAGTTCCAAGATCGGGACTTTTTTGTGGCTGAGTTGTTTTATTGAATTTTTCATCTTTTTTGCTTCTTCTTACCCAAATTTTGAAGCCGCTATATTGAAAAAAAAAATTCTGCAGCAAAACTGAATTTAACATATCCAAATACATAACTCTACCAAGTTTCGTACATTTTTATCGAAAATTGGCTAGGTATTGAAGCTTAAGCTTATTGTAGTTTCGTTATCCTATTAATCCCGTTCCTCTCCAAAACGAGAGTTTACGGTTAATGGGAACTCTGGCTATTTCTTCCGAGGTCACGGTTGGTCCCCCGAAGTATGAAAACCTCCCAGCCACCAAGATTGGGCATTCGCATAATATGTGGTGAGGAGTTTCCTCATCCTCACCACACATCCTGCATTCTGGATTATCCTTCACATTAGTAAGGAATCTAGCATCCAAAAAGACTCGTCTAAAATGCCGAACCCTCAACTCGCGGGTATAAAATTTAAAAAATGTGGATATTATCCAGAATTTTATGCCGAATTCGATTCCAGAGGGCGCGATGTCGGCCAAGATTGCGAAATTGCAATAAAAGTAGTAATTTCGAAAAAAATTTGGAACTTAAATATTGCATTATCTTTCATTTACATTGCATTTACGAGCTTATTTATAAAGATTTTTTAATAATTCTTATATCAATCGAAAGCTTAAGGTTTGTAGTTTCATACAAGTGTAATAGAGAAACATTATTTTCATTATAAACAACACTATAAATTGTTTAAACAATATGTTCTCGGAAAGTGTAGTGTAATTTTCGGCATCGAGGTACTTTTGTTATTATTGCAGACAGATGTGTGGTTATTTGAGGCGAAATACGTAGCATAGACCAACGAACATTTTTTATTAAAACAATTTTTTAATTCGCTGAATAATTTAGGAGATACGATTTTTTTAAAATGATGCGCATTTTTTTGGATTACCGCGCGCGCGGTCTTCTCTCAATTTTGCCACCTATGGCAAGTTTTATTTGATTTATCAGTTATATAAATCCGCCATCCTTTACCACAACACAATTGACATTTTATTCTTATACAGCAGAGGACAATTAACGAAATAAACAAAAAAAATCTAATAATATACACCAGGAGGAAATGTAGAGAATTTTGAAAAATGTAGGTTGGCAAGATTATTATGACGGACACTGTACATTATTTTATTAATTTTTTTGTAAGATATAAGCAGCATTTTTGTAACGTCTTTCATATGAAAGTTCGTACAGATCATAAATAATGCTTACAAACAGAACAAATTATCTGTATTTAATTTAAGAACAACTACAATGAAATTAAAATATTTTTTGTCTTGACAAAATAATGGTTGTATGTATTGTAAATTCTGTGTACATAATACGTATGATATAACTAAAATTGGAGTATTATAGGTAAGTGGTTATACATATGATTGATGTTATAATGCTATAATTAAGTGTATTGATGTAATAATACTATATAGTCCACTCAAATTAGGAAAAAAACACCGTTTTAAAGAAAGATTTTGAACAGCAGTTTCTTTGCATAGATAGTAAGTACGCAACTTTTAGAACAATTTTTTGCTTATGTGCAGAAAAAAAAGACATGATTTTTGAGATATATACATATATATACGTTTTTTCGTGATTTTTTCATTTAGACTTTCATATCTCGAAAAGTACGCATTTTTACGACTAAATGAACATAGGTAAACGTGTTCAGAATACGATTTATTAGAAAAAAAGTTCTATACATTTTCTTGATTATCCCATTGGTTTTTCCGGAAAAGCGACTTAAAAAATATATCTGTTTTTTTCGTGTTTTTTTATTTTGAATGCAAATATCTCGAAAAGCACGCGATTTTAGGGCTAAATGAACATAAATAAACTTGTTCAGAATGATTTTTCAAATCGCTTTTCCGGAAAAGCCAATGGGATAACCGGAAAATGTATAGTACCTTTTTTGTAGGAAGTCGTATTCTGAACACGTTTACCTATTTTCGTTTAGCCTTAAAACGCGTACTGTTCGAGATATACACGTCTAAATGAAAAAAAAAAACACGAAAAAACGTATATATATGTATATATCTCAAAAATTATTTCTTTTTTTTTCTGCGCATAAGCAAAACCTTGTTCTAGAAGTTGAATACTTACTTCCTATGCAGAGAAACTGCTGTTCAGAATTTTTCTCCGCTTTTTTCCTAATTTGAAGGGACTAATAGTATAAGTTTAGGTTAAACTAACACTTTTGACATCGGCCTTCACAGAAACAACCTATTTATGCACGCCAAACCGGCCTTAGCACAACTGCAATTTCCAATGCAATTTTGGAATTGTTTACGAAATATGTTTCCAGGCGTTGAATTTGGACGGACACTTTTTGTCATAAGTCTTGATACTTAATATATTGTCCTTCGAAACCCAACCAAAATCTTTAGGGTTGGGAAGCACCTGGATTGACGCAACTTACTATCTTCCAAATAATTATTTGGTAGGCAACTCTAAGAATGTGCTGGTGAAATGAGTCTTCAGTTGGTGGCAAATTTCGAATATCCAATTTACAAGTGTGACATATATGGGCTCGCAAATTGTCCAAATTACCAATGAAAAGCGGTCTACCATATAAGACTTTAAAGAAATATCGTGCAGAGTTTTCAAATTCAGCATTATCAAGTGAATTGTCGAGTGGGAAATTCAATATTGACTGTAACTCAGGATCATTGGCATATTTGAGGCATGTTTTGAATACGTAAGTTTTTCCTTTTCTGAAAGGAAAACTGACCGTATCGCAACCACTTAAGACGTAAGTACATAGAAAAAAATTGCTCAAATAAATTTCTGATATATTCTGCGTAGTCGACAGTTTTTGTATTATGCAGTGAATAGGTATATACACATCGAATCTATGTATCCACAACTCATTTATGTTTATTCCAGCAGCATAGTATAGTGCCATCACAAAAATGTCTGTATGAGTAGCTTGTATTATTACCTTTTTGTATTTATCGTTACTATTTAAAAACAAAACGATATCATGCATGTTCTTCGCCTGCCATACTAGAACTAATAAACAATGCGAACGGCAAATGCACACTGGCAAATCGCGTACCCGAAGCCACGCTTATATTTATTAATATGATAAGTTGTGACTACGGCCGCGCGCCCTACATTTAAAAAATCATATCTCCTAAATTATTCTGCGAATTAAAAAATTATTTTAATAAAAAATGTTCATTCGTCTATTCTACGTATTTCGTCTCAAATAACTACACATCTATCTGCAGTAATAACAAAAGTACCTCGATGCCGAAAATTACACTACACTTTCCGAGCACATATTGTTTAAACAATCTATATAGTGTTGTTTATAATGAAAATAATGTCTCTCTATTACACCTGTATGAAACTACAAACATTAAGCTTTCGATTGATATAAGAATTATTAAAAAATCTTTATAAATAAGCTCGTGAATGCAATGTAAACGAAAGATAATGCAACATTTAAGTTCCAATTTTTTTCTCGAAATTATTACTTTTTTGTAATTTCGCAATCTTGGCCGACATCGCGCCCTCTGGAATCGAATTCGGCATAAAATTCTGGATAATATCCATATTTTTTTAATTTTATACCTGCGAGTTCATACCCCATGATCGAATTCGGACCTTTAGATTCTCGACTACATCTATGTTGGTTAGATGTCTATTCAGTGTGCAGTGTCCTGTTAAGATTCCCACTGCACATCTCAGCTGTTTTCTGCTCAGCTTTAGCAATTCGTTAGTCTTTGTCTTGGATGGCTCACCAGTAATCTACTTAACTTAAACATTGTATTTATCCAAAATTGTTGTTGTTGTATCATACAATATTATAAAGCAGAAAATTATAACATGCAATGCTACAAATTATGAGTTTTTTAATAAAGTAACTATATGATTAAAAACTTATCTCCTCTGGCTACAGCTACTTATATATTATTTCCTTCTCTTTGATGTATATGCCTAATTAACCACCAATTAACATTCCTTATAAAATTACTGAATATTTTATCAGCAAGTCTCTTGAAAGAGTCGCAGAGGAGTACTAACCATTATTCATCTGCCCGCAACCACGATTCAGAACGATCAGTTCTTTATTAGTTATTTTATTCATTTAAATATTAATTCTTTTCAATTTTGTTTTATTATTATGACACCCCGATTTACGAGGATTTTTTGGAACAACATTCCACTTAAGCTTTATCAAACTTAATGTAGTTTTACCCGATACTTTGCGGTTCACACGATAGCGTTTCACCGCACATCCGCTTATTCGCCATATCTGTTTACAGCACCAAGATGAAATTAATAAATTTATTAATAGTCAAATTCAATGGGGGGTCTGATACAATATCACTGCATATGATCAAGCTCTGTGTTTTATACATCTTACCATATATAGAACGTGTAACAAATTATTCATTAACAATCGTTCATCCTGTAGCTAAAATTTAGAAATCTGAATCCAATAACGTTAGACTAATCAGTATATCTTCGGTACTATAGAAAAAATATCTAAAACATTGTAGATCGTACATCAAACGAAACCTTTTATTAACCTGCATAATTTATTCCCTGTTAGTGAGTCTGGCTACAGATATCAGAGCACGCCAACTGCCTTACTTGAGGGTCTGATAACATTTTGATATTTTGGAATATTTCCGAGGTAACGCGTTTAATGACTGATTACAGTAAAGCTTTTAATATGGTAGACCATCAATTGTTATATTACGTATTTAGTCTTGAAAGCGTTCATTTTGACAAATTTTACTCGATCGCATACAAAGGACTTATTTAGATAACATACTTTAGTTTAGAAAATCTATTCAAGAAGATCGGCAGGGTTCTATTCTTGGACTATTGTTATTAATAATATATACGTCTGATTTTGATAAGGCGTTAAGTAAATGCAAAATGCATAATCCCAAACCACGGTCCTCGGCTATCAACTTAACCTACACTGGCCTGCAACGCCTTACTTAATTAGTTAACGGACCAGGAATTGTCTCACTTGATAACCTATCGACTGTTAGATGAGATACTTGTATAAACATTCATACGCCGGACATGATCAGCGTTGATTTACTTCACTGATCGGTGTCAGAGTTTAAACCAGTGATCGTACATTATCCACCATCCTTGATATTGTTTCAAATTACAACAATATGATGTCAACCATAAACTAGTGGAAGCATTATACTCTTCGCCGATTTACTGAGCTTTTTATATAATTGTTTCACATTCTACAGGATACTCTTCGCATTTTTCTTGTAAATAATGTTAGTTTTGGATATTTTAAATTTTGTTATACCAACTTTGTTGAAAAAAAAATATATGAAGAAAAAAAATGAAAAAAAAAACACCTTGTCAGGGATTCGAACACTGGACCTTTGGATTGCAACAACAACAACAAAACAAATTTATTTGGTATTTAACGGTACAAGAATGCGCCACGGCGTGCAGCGTCGTGGTAAGTGTGGGGCTGGGCGGGTTGGGTTCGGTTCGGTTTAACGGTAATTAAATTGTGTTGCTAGAAACTCCTGTCTGCCGCAGCCAGACTTAAGAACTTATTAAAAATTAAAAACATGTGCCCACATGGGCCTAAAACTCATTAAAGTACACTATAAATAACTAAAAACTCACTAGGCAAACGCACTTTTGGAAAATTTTGATTGTTGATACGGTAAAACAGAGTTAAACGAAACAACCCGTTCGAACAAATGACAACCTCGTGGTCTGACCGCCGTTGAGGAAGGTAGAGTAGGTTAAAAGTTATATGATTTAAAAAGTTTAGATTTATAGGATGTTATCGGCCTAGAGGAAATTCTGAAAGAACAAAAAGGATAAAGGAACAAAATTGTACAAACATAAAAAAGAGGGGAAAGAGGTTAAAGATGTAAAGTTAGTGAAAGATAAAGGGTAGGATAGAGGTAGGTTATGGTAGAGGGAAGGTGTGGCTAGGGAGGTTGTCGGAAGATAGGCAACGCCTGGTATGGTAGGGTGTGTCTTGTATCGAAAAGTGTTGTGGGTTAGCGGACTACCGTCCAGTTTGAACTGATACAATTTTTGCGATGTTTCTTGGACGTAGTCCGCTAGTGGGGTTATGTCGTGGCAACGTGCATAGAGATCTCTGCGGGAGGTGTACCTACCAGAATCTGAAATGAGGCGCATATATTTGTGTTCTAATACTCTTAACTTCCGCATTGTCTTGGCCGGGATGCTGCACCACACCGGCGCCGCGTATGTGATGGCCGGCCTGATTACCATCATGTACAACAACTTTTTATTAGTCCTATTGAATCCGCTACCCCGTACCAGGAGCGGATACAGGCTCCTGGACATGGAGTAGGCCTTGCGTATCGTCTCGTTAATGTGTGTATTAAACGTCAGTCTTTTGGATTGCAAGGCAAAAGCTTTAGCCATTGGGCCATCACACATTAATATAGAATTATATTTCAACGGATTAGATATATTATTAGGAAATATATATATATATATATATATATATATATATATATATATATATATATATATATATATATATATATATATATTAGTAAAATGTATAAACAAAAAAAAATTATAGAAAATAACATTTCACAAGATTTCTATTTAGGTGTAAGTGACAAAATTAAGTTTTTTTTTTTTTAATTTAAATGATTAATAACTTTTTTATTTACTGATTGACTTTTTTTAAAAACAATAGGGTTCTTCCTCTAGCTAACGCTAACTTACTTTACAAATTTCAATACAATCGGACTTTTCTTTCTTAAGTTATCGTGCTTACAACGAACGGACAGACAGACGGACGGACATTTTGAAAGTTGTTCAGAATTCGTTCACTAACATAATGATATAAAAATTTTTACTGCGATATTTACTGTTTTAGAAATGTGCCGATCAAATGCAATATACTCTTCGTTTTTGCGAAGAGTGTAATAACGAACTTCGACAGTTTGTGGGGTTATCTAAAAATCATCAACTAAAAATAAACCAAAGTAAAAGTTTGGTTGTGATTTCTGGACCCACGAGAAATAGAGCAAAATTAAAAAATAATTACTTATAACATGATTAGGAACTAAACAATGATATTAGTGGAAAGACACGAAACTTTTGGTTTACTCTTGAATGATGATTTAAGATTTAAAAATTATGTCAGCTCTCCAATTAATCGTACTTATGCCGCATTAAAGGTTTTGTACTGTAGTCGATGTTTACTACTGTGCAAGTGTGCAGTGAGATTCTGAGGAGATTATGTGAAAACGTAGTACTTTTAAAACTTAATGACTGTGACACATATGCCTTACTTGAATCAGGTGTATATTAACCGTTCATAAAATTTGCAAAATTTGATTTATAACAGGCATAAAAAGGAGGGAGCATGTAACTAACAATATTGAGGAATTGACATGGTTAATAGTTAAGGATAAATTCAAGTTGCATCATATACAAGATTATGCAGGTCTTATACATTGGATTATACTTAATCAGCAAATCTATCTCTCTATCCAAAAAATAAAAAAAAAACTTCTGATATTTCAACTACGTATATTTGACAGGAATAAAACGGAGGGAGCATGTAAGAACAAAATTAAGGAACTATCAAAAGTTAGGAATACATTCATGTTGCATCATGTATACCTTATACATTCGATTACGATTAATCAGCAACCTATATATCCATTTGAAAAACTGAAAAAACTTAAATATATATAGTCGGAATACCGAATTTTTAAAAATTGGGAATACCTCACAATATTGCAATTCTCCAGTGAAGTTTTTCATATACATTGTATCTATAATCAATCACGCACCTGGCAATATCAAACTACCCCGTATATCTACATTCAAATATAAATATAAAAATTTCTATTACATTATAGTTGATGTAAGTAAAAACAACATATCAAGTGTTGCACGTCAGTACCAACTCAAAATTAAATCAATGTACTAATTCCATATACATATATGGAACACTTAATTTGGTATTGCGCCACGTGCTCCTACGACTTTGTTTACATGCATGATACATGATACCCATATTACATGGTAACATGCAAGTAAAGGTAGTAAAAGTCTGACGCCGGGTTAGGAGTGAGATGCAACACTTGATATATTAGAAGACTATATTATATCTTCCCTAATTTTTAGCACTGAAAATGGGTCTGAATCCGTGAAAAGTGCTTGTTGCATTTGCAGCATGAGGTAGAGACAAGGTTACTAAAACTATAGGTTGCCTGGAATGCCTGGTAGAATTATTCTGACGGTACGCGAGAGCAGTTTCAGGATATGAGGAAACACTGAAGACAGGGAGGGGGTCCCTCCCTGGTTTCATCTTTGCGAAGGACTGAATTTTTTGTTATTATTATAGTTTTGAATTAGTTATTATATAAATTTATAATTTTCTAAGGCATTAGCGATATTTTCACAGACATGGTTACTAAAAGACAACTTTGGACCGAAAATAACTACCAAATCTCTAATATTAATATAGCTCTTCAAACTCTTGTTCACTAATTTGGTAGACTCGAGAATATGAATTATATTTTGTAAGTTATTTGACCATTAATTGCATTCACATTATTGAAAACAATATAGAGATATCAATTTTGAATCTAATTTTCCTTAAAACTGTATTATACTAATAATAATTTGTTGTCGTTTTCCATTATCATCAATATAAGATTTTAAAAGCCATTAACAATAATTTATATTCGATGTTTGATGAAAACCTCGTGCTACCTTAAAATGAGCCAAGTGTACTTTCAATTGATTTATTCAACTACTTTGACCTAAATATAACTAGGTTCCAAACTGACATAAATAATTTTCTAAATACCTTGGAAGTTAATCGAATTTACTATTACTTAATTCATTTCTCAAATTATTTGAACTATAAACCATACAAAATATTAAACATTTTATAAGCTTCTTGTTGAATTATATGAAACAATTCAATATAATGTTTAACAACTCATATTAATTAATTATCATTTTTTGGTCAAAGATAGTACCAATCAATAATTAAATAAGTCTGTCAATGTAATAATTCATATATTTAAAAAATCAATAATAAAAGTTCATCTTTGTTCCTGATATTGAATAAGTGCCTATTTATTATCTTTCCACACGGATATCTCAATAGGTTAAGGGCCCAGATATACGCGGAATTGAGTAAAAAGACAATAAAAAAAATTATTTTTGAAACAATATTCTGATATGACGGAAGAGGTGGAAAAGTATCGCATTCCCTTGTTTGATGGTACAAATTTCAGCAACTGGAAATATAGAATGCAAACTTTGCTGGAAGAAATGGACTTATATGAATTTGTAAAAAAACCATACATCAATATGGTGGAAATTTTAGAGGTAGACACGATGCAGCAACGCACAGAAAAAGAAAGACGTCTGGCTCAATTGGAAAAGCGCGATCGGAAGTGTAAGTCGCAAATCATACAGAGGATTACAGATAGTCACCTAGAATATGCAAAAGATAAGCAAACTGCATTTGAATTGTGGACTTCTCTGTGTGCAGTGTTCGAGCGTAAAGGTATTGCCAGCCAACTTCTCATTCGCAAGTCACTCCTCACAATGAAATTCAATGCAATGAATGACACGCTTGCAAACCATTTTTTAAAATTTGATAAATCTATTCGTGAACTTCGTTCAACAGGAGCCACATTGGAAGAGACCGATATTGTATGTCATCTATTGTTAACAATGTCAGTTGAATATGACACTATTGTAACGGCTCTTGAAACTTTAACAAAAGACGATTTATCAATAAGTTTTGTTAAAAATCGACTCTTGGATGAGGAAACAAAACGGAATAATTTTGGGACGAAGCAAAACAAGATTGAAATACCCTCCACGACGGCTTTCTCATCAACAGCAAGAAGAGGAACACCGAAAGGCGGATGGAAAAATTCTGGTTCAAATAAAACTAACAAACGTCACCCATTTCCTTTTCATTGCCACCAATGTGGTTTGTTTGGACACAAGAGGATTGATTGTCGCAGAAAACCCCAAGGAAATCGGAACGACGGAAATAGCAAAGCTCACGTAGCATCTGATGAACAAACAAATGAAGAGAATTTTTGTTTTTCAGCAACAACCAAGTGTGAGTCAGAGAATCAACTCAAGTATTTTTTGGATTCCGGAGCGACGGAACATCTTGTCAGCAGTAGCGTTCCTCTGTTCAAAGTTAAAAATTTGAAAGAGCCCATTAAAATTAACGTCGCCAAATCTGGAATATTTTTAGAAGCGAGTAGAATTGGGGAACTTGAAGTCATCAGCAGCGTAAATGGAAAAGAAATTCCGATAAAAATTAAAAATGTTCTTTCTGTACCTGGACTGAAGTATAACCTTCTCTCAGTACGCAAGTTGGAAATGAATGGATTCGAAGTTATATTCAAGAACGGAAAAGGGGTTATTCAAAAGGGTAATCGTATAATTGCTATAGCATCCAGAAGTGAATCACAACTATATGCTTTGTGTTTCAAGCAAAAACCTATTTTAGCCAACACTTGTACTCCTGCTGAGGACCTGAAATTATGGCACAAAAGATTGGGACATTTAAGTTACGAAAGCGTTAAGAAACTTCAGGGACACGTCGATGGAATGAACGTGGATTCAATCAAATTATACACTGAAATATGTGACACGTGCATTGAAGGAAAACAAACGCGAATGCCGCACAATCAGACCCGTGTTCGTGCTACAAGATCCCTACAGCTCATTCACAGTGATCTTTTTGGCCCCATAGGTCCGACGTCTTATGATGGAAAGAAGTATGTTTTGACCTTAATAGACGATTATACTCACTTCACAGCGGCGTATACAATGCAATCAAAATCAGAAGTATTTAGATATCTTAAAATTTATGAAGCCATGGTAACTGCTCATTTCAATTTAAAAATTAGCCGGTTTCGCTGTGACAACGGACGGGAGTATATTTCAAAAGAAATTAAAAATTTTTTCGAGGAAAAAGGGATCCAGTTTGAATTCACTATCAGATATACGCCTCAACAAAACGGAGTTGCGGAAAGGATGAACCGGACTATCATTGAGAAGGCAAGGTGCATGATCCTCAACTCGAAGCTTGGAAAAGTATTTTGGCCAGAAGCAGTTTTGACAGCGGTATATCTTATAAATCGAAGCCCTACATCAGCATTGGATGGAAAAGTACCGGCATCACTATGGTTTAATAAGACACCGAACGTCAACAAATTGAAGATTTTTGGATGCGTCGCATTTTTGCGTGTTCCAAAGGAAATTTTATCTGGAAAATTTGACTCGAGGTCAAAGAAATATTTCATGGTTGGCTACTGTACAAATGGTTACAGATTATGGTGTCCAGAGGATAGAAAAATCATTTTCGGGAAGGACATTATTTTTGATGAGGCAAGATTTTCATTCGAGGGACTTACGAGTGAGCAGTGGATTAACAATGAGGAAATTCAAGATGGCGAGAACATCGATCAAATCGAAGCAGAAAACTCTCCGGAAAATAGAGGATCTAATGAAATTGTAATCGAAGAAGAAGAAAACTTGGAAGAAATATCTAACGCGGAAGATTTAACATTAAAAGAACCTGATTACAATGCAACACTTCGGAAAAGTAAGAGAGTAAAGATGTAACCACAATACCTCAACGATTACGCAGCTTTAGCCCTAAATGCTGAATCGTTTGTAGATAATGTTCCGGACAGCTACGAAGAAATTCAAACACGTGAGGATAAACTAGAATGGGCACGTGCGGTTGAGGAGGAGATAGACTCTCTGATAAAAAATAAAACGTGGGAATTAACAAATTTACCTTCAGGAAGACGTCCTATCGACAGCAAATGGATTTTCAAAATCAAACGTGACAAAGACGGAAATATCGAGAGATACAAAGCACGATTGGTCATCAAAGGTTGCGCTCAACGAAAAGGCTATGATTATGAGGAAACCTACGCACCAGTTGTTAGACTCGCAACGCTGAGGACGCTACTATCGGTGATCAATGAAGAAGACCTTCATGCCTGCCAAATGGACGTAAAGAACGCATTTTTGCATGGGGACTTAAAGGAAGAAATATATATGAAAGTTCCACTTGGATTCGACTGTGATAATGACGAAGTCTGCAAATTGAAGAAAGCTCTATATGGCTTGAAACAGGCCCCTCGGGCTTGGAACGAAACATTTGATGGATTCGTAAAAAGCATCGGTTTTCAACAATCAGAGGCCGACAAATGCTTATATGTTGCAAACTTTGAAAATGTTACGATGTATCTTCTTTTGTACGTCGACGATATGATAATAGCTGGAAATTGCAAGAAGCAGATCACAGGCGTGAAATCAGCATTGAAAAACAGATTTCATATGACGGATTTGAACTTCACTGGGTGAACTTCACTCATATCTCGGAATCAGCATATCAAGATCTGACGGAGGAATTATAATAAGTCAACAAACATACCTTCGAAAACTATTAAACAGATTCAATATGGAGGAATGCAAACCAGTGCAGACGCCAATGGAACTGAAGCCTCTGGTACACGACGAAGCAGAAATCTGTGATGAGTCGAGGCCGTACCGAGAGCTAATTGGCTGTTTAATGTATGCGATGATGACTACTAGACCAGATTTGAGTGCCGCCATAAACTATTTTAGCAGATACCAGAATCATCAAACAGAGACTCTGTGGAAAGGATTAAAAAGAGTATTGAGGTACATAAAAGATACACTTGATTTGGGCCTACGTTTTCAAAAAGGAAAACAAGAAGTGCTTCTGTGCTATGCAGACGCCAACTACGAGAGCGAAACCGACAGAAAATCAACCTCGGGATTCCTGATGAAGGTATACGGAAACACAGTACTCTGGGCTTCAAGAAGACAGACATCAGTCGCCCTCTTATCAACGGAAGCTGAGTATGTTGCCCTCGCAATGGCTGCATCAGAATTGCTGTGGTTAAAACATTTGCTAACTGACTTCGGAATTACCAGTTCGAGGCCACTAAAGATTTTCGAGGATAATCAGTCCTGTATACATTTGCTGCACAAGTGGGAACATCGACGCCTCAAACACGTTGATGTTAAATATAATTTCGCTCGGGATCTATCAACGAAGGGTTTAATAGACGTTGAGTACCTCAGCACGAAAGACCAAATCGCTGATATCCTAACGAAAGCCTTACCCAGTGACCAGCATCTGAAACTGCGATTACGCTTGGGACTTGTCAGAGAAATCGTTTGAAGATATCAACGCACGAGTTTATTCGTTTACCTATTTTTTAATAAAACATTTTTTTTGAATTCTGTTATTGAATTGAGGAGGAGTGTTGAATTATATGAAACAATTCAATATAATGTTTAACAACTCATATTAATTAATTATCATTTTTTGGTCAGAGATAGTACCAATCAATAATTAAATAAGTCTGTCAATGTAATAATTCATATATTTAAAAAAACAATAATAAAAGTTCATCTTTGTTCCTGATATTGAATAAGTGCCTATTTATTGTCTTTCCACACGGATATCTCAATACTTCTAATAAAATTCAGAGAAAATGATTTTTTGACATATAGTACAGTTGAATTGATTACGGCGTCAACATTCCACTGGAAATTTTATTGTTGATATTATGACCTGATTACGAAACAAATATTTGCGCCCAAATATTCTTGGTGCGTCAAAAGTCATATCTCCGATCAAAGAACTTATTCCCTTTGATCGGAGAGTTATATGTACTTTTTGACGCGCTTTCACTAATTTTCTACTTAGCTGCTTAATATAACTTGTACTAGTAATCGAATGGGAATTTAAAAAAATACTAGCTTGTTTGAAATAAAACTCTTGAAAAATATAGACCTATCCCATATGTATAAGTCAATTCGCTATCTTGGAAAAAAATAGAAAACAATGAAAAAAACAAAATTTAATATCTTTTCGATAAGAAGAAGTAATTTCACCAAAGTTGGCAGAAATAAAGCTCATCTATGGTCAAAAGATGGCGGTCAAAATAAAAAAAATAATTCTTCATCAAGTATCAAGGAGGCATTATGTGTAACTTTTTTTCGATTGTAGGTTCTTTTAGGTACTTTGAGCGGCTACAGTTCATTTTTTTAAATTTTAATAAGCCAGTATTTTTAAAATTCATATTCAATTACTAGTACAAGATTATATGTATTTAGTAGATAAATAGAAAATCTGTGAAACCGAGTCAAATAACTTTTAAAGAGCATTAAATTTTCTACAAAATATGTCCAATAAAGTCCATCAGGTAGCACCAGACGTGTTGCTATATCTTTATCACTTGTGTTGTAAGAAAGGAAAGCATACTGTGGTGGAACTCAAATGTTAAAAGAAAAACTACGCCCATAACTTATGAAACAAGATGAAATGTGGAGCTGGTGGGAAGTTTGCAAAAAGTTACAAGATTATTAACTTTGTTAAACAATTTAACATCGCTGTTTTTTTTTACATATTCAGAGAGTATTAACAATTAGCACCAATGGTTGCGGTGCTGGTGTGAAACTGGCACCAAATTAAAAAAAATAATAATAACTGCTAAATCAATTAGCTCCTTATTTTCTTTACATATTCCTAGGCATATGTTTCTCAATTAACGCCGATGGCTGTGGTGCTAGTGTAAAGTCGCCACCAAATTATAAAATTACTAATAGCTTTGCTAAATCAATTAGCACATTTGTTTTTTACATATCCAGAGGTTGCTAAATGATGGCATAGGTTTCGTAATCAGCATCGCTAGTTGTGATGATAGTATAAATCGGGCACCAAATTATAAAATTATTAATAATTTCAGTAAACCAACTAGCAACATTGTTTTTCACATATTCTCCCAATACATTAATAAATAATTGATATAAAATAAACACCATAATACGTACTATAAAATGGTAGCTATATACAGCGGTTTTGAAGTACATTTATATATTCAGATCTATGAACACTTATACCTTCTCAGTACATTTTGTAAAAATATTTATTTATCAAAATGCTTAAAAATAGCGAGAAAATATATTTTGAACAATGCAAACAATTATCGATTACGCCCATTATGTGGTAATCTTTCTGCATCTAACCCTGACCTTGTGTAGCATCGTTCTACGCTGGTGTCAAATGCAACAAGTAAGCAGTGGCAGGCAGCAAGTGTCAATAGTGTAGTGTTTACTGCTATCAAAATCCATATTGGTCGTTACCCATACGTTTTTAATACTGAAAAATTTTACAAACGTTGTGCTTCGTTATGGTGCGGCCGGAGAAAATACACGTCAGGCTCGTATACTTTACTAGCAACGGTTTTCTAATAGTGTGTTCCTGATGAACAACCTTTGTATCTGCTGTGCAACATTTAAGGGTCTACTTACTTAACTAAATAAAATATCAACTTTGTGTGTGTTCATTTTCAGTTTCATATATAATTTTTGACCATATTGCCTTGAACTTGGCAATGCCGTAAAAAGTAAACAACATACTTTGTGGGGGTCGAGAATGAAGAGATAAAGGTGTTAAAATGTTTTTCTTTATGTTTATTTAAATTTGTTCTTATCTGTTTGAGTGTTTCAAGATATAGATGCGAGGCAACGGAAGAATTGCCAACTCTTTGAATATTGATCTAGAGGATGCATCATTTAGTGCTCCATAGGGTATGCTAGGTTATTAGAATAGCTATATAGTGAAAATAATGTTAATTATTATAAAATAAATAATTTATAATTCATCAGAAGAGGTTATGCATGAAAACTGCTACTTAAGGAATCACTACTTCTACATCCAGATTTTCTATCCAAGTGTCTTACAACGAAAAAAAACCGCTGCCCAAGGAATCACTACTTCCACATCCAGATTCTCTATCCAAGTCACTCACAACGAAAAAACTTTGTATGTGAAAATAATTGTTTATGGAACTTTAATAATATAATATTTGAAATCCTCTACCCCAAAAACCCATAAAACGATACCCCACACATCGGTAGTGGGGTGGGGGTGGTGATAGGGGGGTGGTAGAGGGGGGTTGATGAAGTAAAAAAATATTTTGAGGTTTCTGGTCCCTGTACATACACTTAATCACAATTTTTTTTCATCCCCTTTAATAAGGGGGTGGGGGTGGTAATGGGGGTGGTATAGCGTTATCGCTATAAATAAAATTAAAATGGAAGTTAATATACGTATATTTGTTATTAATACATGTTCATATTTTATGTGATATTAGTATTTTTTAGTGTATTGATATTATATTTTTATATCGAATGTTTTTATTTTTCTTAGCGACTCCATGGAAACTTCTCCATTATGGATCGAGTTTTCCTTTTTGTTTCTTAGCGACTCCATGGAAACTTCTCGCTTTTAGAAGTGAGTGAGTCGCTATAGTCGCTATATACACCCCCTCGTTAAAAAAGAAAATAGTCAATCAATCAACGTGTCGATTGCAAAACGTACTTTTTTAATCGGGGTAGGCAAAGTGTCACATCTGTCAACTAATACAAAAGCCGGTTTAACCCTATCAATATTGACAGTTATGACTTTGTCTCCTTTCTTAAAGGTAAATAACTTATCTGAACGAGATAAAACTTTAAACGGTCCTTCATATAAAGGAGTAAATGAACGTTTTAAACGTTCAATGCGAACGAAAATAAAATCGCAAGAGGCAAGATCTGAACTAACAAAAGTTTTGTGATTGCCATGCGAAGTTGGAGGAACAAATTTTAAATTATTAAAATAAATGCGTAATTTGTCAATGAAATAAGGAATATCTGAGGAATTATACGATTCAACGAAAAATTCGCCAGGTAAACGAAGGGTTTGACCATATATGAGTTCAGCAGGTGAACATTGCAGATCTTCCTTGGGAGTTGTTCTAAATGCTAATAAAACGATGGGTAATTCATCTGTCCAATGTGATGTATTGGCTCTAGCTAACAAGGAAGTTTTAAGTGAGCGATGAAATCTTTCAATTAAAGAGTTGCCTTCTGGGTGATATGGAGTTGTACGTATTCTATGAAAACCTAAAAACTTTGCAAATTCATTAAATAATTTTGACTCGAATTGTACTCCTTGATCAGTCGTTACTGACAAGGGAACACCGAATCGACAAACAAAGTTTTGAAATAAAGTACGCGCAACTGTTTCTGCTGTGATGTCGCGAAGAGGGTACGCTTCCGGCCACCTAGTGAATCGTTCAATCACCGTAAGAATGTAAGAGTTACCTTTGGATGGAGGTAATGGTCCTACCAAATCTATGTGGATGTGGTCGAATCTGATTTTCGGAATGGAAAAGTTCCCGAGAGCACTTCGCGTATGTCGACTGACTTTGACAGCTTGACAGTTAATGCACGATTTTGACCATAAATTGCAATCTGTGTTCATTTTCGGCCAAAAATAGTTATTTGAAATCAACAGTCTAGTGGCTTTAATACCAGGATGAGATAAGTTGTGAAAAATATCGAATATCGTTCGTCTGTAAACAAGTGGGACAAAAGGTCTGACTTTTGCACGAGAAACATCACACCAAATAAAATCATTTGAATCTGGAATTTGTATCTTTTTTAAAATGAAATTGGTTTTAGTTAGTGATGATTTATCTGACAATAAATAGTTGAGATTTGAATCTTTCTCCTGAGCTTCACTAAGCAACTTTAGGTCAAAGTTAACATTAAGGAAGGGAGAATTTTTAAGTTGAAGTGGTAAAATATCTTGTTTTAAGGAAGAAGTGTCGTAAATACGTGACAAGCTGTCAGCTATTACATTATGTTTTCCTTTAACATGTTGTATTTTACAAGAAAATTGAGCTATGTATTCTAAATGACGTATTTGACGAGGAGATCTTTCTGCTTTTGTGAATAAAGCGTTGATTAAAGGTTTGTGATCTGTAAAACAATTAAACTTTCGACCTTCAAGTATAAACTTAAAATGTTTAATTGCAGTATATAATGCTAAAAGTTCTTTGTCAAAAATCGAATAATTGGTTTGTGCTGTGGTTAATTTACGGGAAAAGAATGCTAAAGGAGCAAGAAATCCCTTATTATCTTTTTGCTCTAAAACTGCACCCATGGCAAGGTTAGAACAATCGACTGAGAGAGATAAGATAGTATCGTCATTATTGCAAGGATGAGCTAAAACTACTGCATTACTTATTGCGTCTTTGGCTTTCGAAAATCCGTCTAAACATTGATCAGGCCAACTATTAATCTTTGTAATTTTATCATGAGATAAACTGTTACAAAGAGAATATAGGGGAAGTAATATTTCAGAAAAATGAGGTATGAAACGATGATAAAAATTCACCATACCTATGAAACGTTGTAGTTGTTTGAGAGTTGTCGGTAAAGGGAAATTATTAATGACTTCGACTCTCTCAGTTGATGGTAAAATACCTGATGAAGAGATGTGATGACCTAAAAAGGTTAAATTGTCAACTCCTAAGATACATTTAGATGGTTTAATGTTAATTCCGTATGTGTCTAATCTCTTGAAAACCTTTTCCAAATGTTCCAAATGTTGTACATCTGATTGACTTGCGATTAATATATCATCCAAATAGACGAAAACGAAAGGTAAATTGACAAGTACTTCATTCATAAAACGTTGGAAAGTTTGACCGGCATTGCGTAGACCAAAAGGCATGCGGGAAAATTCAAACAGTCCGAATGGAGTTGTTATAGCTGTCTTATAAACGTCATTTTCAGCGACAGGTATCTGATGGTACGCTCGCACTAAATCAATCTTGGAGAAAATAGTGCAGCCGTGCAACTGAGAGCTAAAGTCGTGGATATGAGGTAATGGATATCTGTCTGGAATGGTAATCGTATTTAGTTGTCGATAATCTCCACAAGGTCTCCAGTCATTCTCTTTTTTCGCCACTAGATGGAGTGGAGAGGAAACTTGAGAAGATGATGGTTTGCAGATACCTAATTCTACCATGTTATTAAATTCTGTTTGAGCTATTTTAAATTTAAGATTGTCTAATCTACGAGGTCGTGAAAAGGGTAAATGACCTTCAGTAACTATATGATGTACAATAGAATGTTTAATAGGTAAATTGTAACCTGGGGAACTAATTAAATTAGGAAATTGTAAAAGTAATTTGTTATATTTATCTGTCAAAGGAAATAATTTAAGTGTATCTAATCTATCATTGTCTAAAGGACTATTTTTAATAAAACAATTAACTGACAAATTAGTCTTGTTATCAATTATTCGAGCTCCTTTAAGATCAACAACTAAACCAAAATGAGACAAGAAATCTGCTCCGACTATCGGTATGTCAATGTCTGCTATATTGAAAACGAAAGGAAATAATCTACGTAAGTTTAGATTGACTTTTAACAATTTCTTACCGTATGTAAAAATGGTTGAACCGTTAGCCGCGGTTAATATCGTATCGAAATTCTTTTTTAAATCTGTGAAAGCATTGCGTGGCACCACAGATAAATCGGCACCAGTGTCAATTAGGAAGTTCAGGTTGTTAGATCTATCGTAAATAAAAAGTCGACGACGTTTGCTGTTAGAAATGTCAAAATCAGACGTCATAGAATTATCAAACTTCAGTCATCTTTGAGAATTATCAGATTTTTTACAATTCTTACTGAATTTGCACCATTCACCTCCACAACGATAGGCATTGGTACCATAAAGTTGATGGTAGTAACAAATAGTATTGTCTGTACGATCAAATTTATTGGAAACATTATTACGGCTGGGTGAACGATTGCGATTAGTGGTACGAGTTTGTGAATTGCTTCTACTTTTGCAATTGTTGCAGCATGAAGTAGAAGGTTGAGGCTCGAAGGATTGATTGGAAAGTCTGGATTCTAAAGAGTTTAATCGAGAATTAAAAATTTCTTGTTTTTGTAATACTTGATTAATTGAATCATGGAAAGTGATTGAAAAATTTTTGATAGTGGTAGTTAAATCTGCTAACGGGGTGGACTCAGAGTCAAGAGGATTTTTGGAGTACGATGCAACCATTGAATTTTGACAGGACTCCCAGATCCGATCCGCAATATCTAGAATCTCTTTTGTGTCTGTTTTCCCTGAAGCTGTAATGGCAATATATACTGTTTGAGGTAAACGTCTTTTCCATAGCTTTATCAATAAATCTTGACTAACCATGCTGAATCCTCCAACCATATTCAGCATGGATCTATAGAAATCTGAAGGTTTCAGATCGCCCATTTGGGAACCTGATAACAGATCATTCAGACGTTTTTCCTCACTCGATGATAAACGTGAAATTAAAACTTTCTTTAAATTTATATAGAAATCCGTTTCCGGGGGATTGGATATTATATCGTATATATTATCTATCACATCTAATGGCAAATTAGCTCTAACCTGATCATACTTTTTCTTGTCATTGACAATTTTTGCAACAGAAAACTGTGATTCGATCTGGGTAAACCAAATTTCTGGTTTTGATTTCCAGAATGGGGGTAATTTGACAGAGGTGACATAATGGGTTTGAGGAAAATCTTCGTCTGAAGGTTGTCTTGGCATAACTAATCGATTGTGATTGATTGATTGATTGATTACTCTCTTAGATAAAAAAGGGAATGTACTTTAACTCACTCACCGACAGATGACAGTACTTGTAATGTACAACTTCAGTTGATTGAATTAGGAAATTACCATAAATTATAGGAACATCTATTCAAATTTGGAACCTCTATTCAAAATTCATCGGGAAAATTCTTCTCTTCATAAAATGGTCAATTTATAACGGTAGTTGATATATTGAATCTCTTCTGGTATATATTTATCACGTTGGACATAAAATTTTCACTTCTGGCATATATTTATCACGTTGGACATAAAATTTTCACTTCTGGCATATATTGGATTGGACATAAAATGATCACGTCGGGGTCACCAAATTTATAGCGTTATCGCTATAAATAAAATTAAAATGGAAGTTAATATACGTATATTTGTTATTAATACATGTTCATATTTTATGTGATATTAGTATTTTTTAGTGTATTGATATTATATTTTTATATCGAATGTTTTTATTTTTCTTAGCGACTCCATGGAAACTTCTCCATTATGGATCGAGTTTTCCTTTTTGTTTCTTAGCGACTCCATGGAAACTTCTCGCTTTTAGAAGTGAGTGAGTCGCTATAGTCGCTATAGGTGGCTAATGCCAATTTTTTTTTGAGACCTTAGCTTCTCTTGTATATACTAAATACCAATTTCGTGGACTCTTACCTGCTTGATTTACCCATTTACCCCAAATTTACCCCAATTTACACCCCAACCCTTCGGCGGAACAAGATGAAAATATAATCTAGTTCTAGATCTCGTTAAAGTACATATGTGTACCAAATTTCAAGTCAATATCTTAAACGGTTCCAGAATAAACGTGCGCACAAAAAAAGTTACAGACAGACAGACCGACAGACAGACCGACAGACAGACCGACAGACAGACAGACCGACAGACATACAGACCGACATACAGACCGACAGACAGACAGACAGACAGACAGACCGACAGACAGACCGACAGACAGACCGACATACAGACCGACAGACAGACCGACAGACAGACCGACAGACAGACCGACAGACAGACCGACAGACAGACCGACAGACAGACCGACAGACAGACCGACAGACAGACAGAAATTTTTTTTTCGCTCAAACTTAAAATCTCGACGTTTCATGACGTTTTTAAGCCTATTTGGACAATAAAATTTTTTTAAAATTTTCTTTGTCGTTACTATACTTCCACTGGACGTGGAAGTAATTGGATACTATATTTGCACTATACTCTGTTACGTGGATGTGAAAGTTATATTTTACTGCCGGCTATGTTAATGGTTAGAGTGCATTGCGTTCACAAATGTGACTAATTACTGTTGCCCGGGTTTGAGCCCTATCCCTGGTAGATGGCTATATCGGTGGGGAATGTTTTTGTGCCTACCGTATTTCAAGTGCCACCCCTTTTCGCATATGTTCTGCTTCTTTGACGTGAAATTTATCTAGAATATTTTTGTGAGAGGTGTGTTTGAGTAGTTCGTTAATTAACCTACGCAGTCATTGCAAGGTATATGTTTTTCTTTGAAGCTAATCGCATATACTACTTATAGCATTTTCATGCAATAATCTGCATTTTAATATATACTAAGAGAAAAATACAAAGACACCCTGAATGCATATTTTTTAAAAAAATTTAAAAGACGTTATTCGTGTTTTGTTGTGTGTTGTCATTCTAAAATGTTCATTAAATATTATAAACATTTCAGTTGTTCTATATTCTATGAAATATAGATATATATTAAATGATATTGTAAAGAAGCTGCTATTTAATAAAATACATTAGAGCAAAAAATATACTTTTCTAGGTAATGTGTCTAAAGATCAACATTCTGAAAACATACAACTATGTCATTATTTTCTAAAATTCAAAGACTACTTAGAGAAAAATAAAAATACACAATTTAAAATAAATTAGTGAAATTATTAGTAAAAAATATTTCCCATCGTTTTCCAAGAATGATTCTAAGCGCGGATCTAAGATACCAATTGTTAACCCTTCAATGGTCAAAAATAAAACATGACTATTTCGGAAATTTGAAAATCATTTGCAAAACAGAAGTTCTCCAAAATGCACGTGTTTATTTTCTTATATTCATTTTTATTAAGTATTTTCCAGTATTTACGTCAAGTGTCCCCCCACCTCCCTTTCCGCTCTGGGAACTGTCCTGGATTTGCACTTGAATGATGCATGTGTAATATTTTATTTGTTTTTATTTTCTTAATGCCGCTTCAGGAAAGGAAAGAAGCTAGATATAATTATAATTTGCTTGCCTACTATATCTCTACCACGAAATCTATTATTAGTTTTAAGTCACAGAATATATTAGTATTTAATTTTAAAAATATAATAAAATAATCATTTAAACATTTCAGTAATTTCAATTGAATTTGTTTTGGAACACAATCATGTTTGTATTGCAACGAGAACATGATTTTGTCGTTGATAAACAATTTTGGAGGCAATACATAACTAATAACTAACTTACCAATTTTGGCTAAACTGGCAAAGAAAATCCATAACCCTATAATGAACGGTGTTTCAACCCGGTGAAAGGAGACAGAGATGACTGGATATCTCGTCACCGGTTTTTTATGGGGTTGCTCCTTCGAAGTGGACGTTTCCAACGTCGTCGTCGAAACATCCATAGGAACATCATTTTTTCTTTGCCCTGGGGGCGTAGGAATGACATGAATTAAATTACTGATGTCAACTGAATTGGGATTAAGGTTAACGGGAGGCTGTTTATTACTGTCAGAGGCATGATCCGGCGGCTTGGGTTGACCACAACATAACCCTCCAAAGAGCAATATCACTATGCCAACCCTGCACGCCCGCCTTGACAAATTAACACCGTGTTGAAGTGAATGCATCACATATGGGCTAGGATCGCGTGAAGGACTGCCATCGAGGCAGCCGGTTGCGGGACCGTGCACCTGCCAGACTGGGCGTCAAATTCAGCTGATGGCGGCGGCGTTGCGACGCTCCCACATGCGCATACGCATTTCTTCCCCCTACTCCGTTCTTTAAAGATTTGTCGATGTTATCCTTACTGCTAATTTTCATAACTTACTTTAATAGTAATTATATAACGCTCTAATACTCATAACAATTAATTTAGGTAACGGAGTTAATGATGTGTAGTACCTAACATAATTACAGCTTTTATTTAAAAATAATTTAAAATTATTCCCACTAAAAAAGATATTACTTTAATATAATTTCAATGTTACAGGTTATAATGTAATGTTATGTAAAATGGGTCATGAACGGTGCTATAATGTGGCTAATAAGTATTTTGTAGTACTATAAAATGTTACGTTGTTAAAAAAGGTAACGTTGCGAAAATATTATTTAATGTTCATAACACATTGATGAAATAACTTATTATATATTATATAACGTGTTATATTACCTACATATTTGTATCTTACAATGAATAATATTACTCCAATGCATGCTTAATATTTGGGAACTAGAAAGGCATAGTATAAAAATAAATGTAAAATATTAGAGATGTGCAGAGGAAACTCCATATTTGATAAAAGTCTGTAAAAGTCATGTAAATAATATAATTGTATGCACTTATTTGGTATGAAAATGAACGTCATCACGAATCAGATTTCACCATAAAATAGCTTATCAATACACCCAGTGGAAAGTTAGAAGAAAAATTTCCTGGAAACTTTCCGTTTTGAAAAGTCCAAAGTTTCCAGGAAGTTTTCATTATAACTTTCCATTGGGTATATTGATAGCCAATTTTATGGTGAAACCTGATTCGTGATGATGCAAGCTTCATTTTGATACCAAATAATACAATATATTGTTTACTTGACTTTTACAGACTTTTATCATATAGGGAAAGTTTCCTCTGCACATTTCTGTAAAATATTAGAAATGCATTACAGTTAGGGTAAACACTGATGCTGCTAAAAGATGGAGCTATGATATACTGATACGCATACTTCAGGCTTGTTCCTATTGCAAGGATTATATATCCCGTATTGTAAAGACTTTCTTTTTAGAAATTTATTTAGAAGCTCAAATTCTGAAACTTTGTTAAATGGACTTATTTACATTAAATGAACTTTCATCGCACTTTAGTACCCGCATTTTTCAGGGTGATTTTGTGTAGAGCAGTTAACAGTTGCAATTATGGAATTGCCATGATAATTTCATAGAGGATGGAAACTGTAACAGGATAATGGTTGCTAATTTAAACGATTTATTAAAAACAAAAAATTAAAAGCTAATAAGTTTTAATCAAACGCAATTGAGAAATAGAAAAAACAACTGAAAAATTGTTTTGTAAAAAAAAATGTGTACAATTATACAGGGACACCCGCTGAACACGAATCCGTTTTGCCCGATTGGCTCTTGCATTTTTGGTAACCTCAAAAAACACCTTAAAAATGCCCGAAAAATCCCAAACAAGTAAATAAAAAGCTCAAATGAGCTGATCACTATATCTATACGTAATTTGGGGCGCTAAGACTGAACATGAGGTCAGAATTAGCCCCTCAGTTAGAAATATTGACAAAACCTCAAAAAACACCTAAAAAATGCCCAAAAATCCAAAACAAATAAATTAAAAGCTTATCCCAAGAACTTAAAAACTAACATAACCTAAGGCAAGATCATTACACCAAGAACTTTGAACCAAGAACTCTAAACCCAAGATAACCTATGGCAAGAGCTTTAAACCAAAAACTTTAAACAAAGAACTTTAAGCTACGAATTCTTAACCCAACATAACCTGAGACAAGAACTTTAAACCAAAAACTTAAACCTATTATAAATTAAGACAAGAACTGTTAAGTTCCTAAGGCAAGAACTATTAAGGTTTAGAGTTCTTGGTTTAGAGTTCTTTGTGTAAAGTTCCTGTCTTAGAATATGTTCTATTTTTAGAGTTCTTGGTGCAAAGTTCTTGCCTTAAGTTTTGTTAGATTTAGAGTTCTTTGTTTAAAGTTCTTTGTGTAAAATTCTTGCCTTGTTTTTAGTAAATTTTATGTTCCGAAATATCGAAAAAAAATTAACTATAAAATAAAAAATATTTATCTAAAATGTTACAGTGTGGAAATAGTGGATAAAGATTTTCCATGGTACGTTGCATCACCTGTTATAAGGTGTTGGACAATTGGAAAGAACGTTAAAAAGTTAAATATAAAAATCCAACAATATGGAAGGAGCCTGGAATCCGAGAAGAGTGTTACTTTACTTTCACATCCAGTGGAAGTATAGTAACGATAACAATATTTTTAAAAATTTTTATTGTTCAAATAGGCTTAAAATGTCATGAAACGTCGAGATTTTAAGTTTGAGCGAAAAAAATTCTGTCTGTCGGTCTGTGTGTAACTCTTTTTGTGCGCACGTTTACTCTGGAACCGTTTAAGATATTGATTTGAAATTTGGTACACATATGTACTTTAACGAGATCTGGAACCAAATTATATTTTCATCTTGTTCCGTCGAAGGGTTGGGGAGTAAATTGGGGTAAATTTGAGGTAAATGGGTAAATCAAGCAGGTAAGAGTCCATTACCTCCCCACCCAATTATTAAAGGGGATGAAAAAAAAAATGTGATTTAGTGTATGTACAAGAACCAGAAACCTCAAAATATTTTTTTACTTCATCCACCCACTACTACTCCCTATCACCACCCCCACCCCACTATCGATGTGGGGTATCGTTTTATGAGTTTTTGGGGTAGATGATTTCAAATATTATATTATTAAAGTTCCATAACCAATTATTTCCACATACAAAATTTTTTCGTTGTGAGTGACTTGGATAGAGAATCTGGATGTGGAAGTAGTAGCAGCGGTTTTTTAGCAATACAAATGTTTCCGGAATTAGTGCTAAAAAAGGAAACTAATTGTTCCGAAAGTCAAGAAGATGACAGTGAATATGAAGATAGTGAATGTGAGTGTTCCATAAGAACTAAAACTCCCAATATTTGGTAAAATGATAAACTTAATAGTGTTATTAGAAATCTTGGTATATTTTATGGTAGGGAAGAATATTTAGCGGCGATTATGGAAAAAGACAATTTAGTATCAAGTGATGTTCGTTCGAACTCATACAGAAATAGAGAAAAACACTTTAGAATATATTTTACACCAGGAAAAGAACACTTACTCTTATATTGTCATAATGAAGAAGAGTTGATGAATGTACTTAATATATAGAGATATACTTATCATATAGAGATTTTCGATAAATATTTTTTATTCTATCGCTGCTTTTTTTCGATTTTTCGGAACCTCGAATTTACTACAAACAAAACAGAAGGAATTCGCATTATTTACACAGTTGTGCAAATTTCTTATAGTCGTAGGAAGCCAAGTTTCCCACTCTTTCTCTACTTTTGCCATGACGGCATTTTTTTACCTAAGAACTTAGCCGAAATAAATCGATGCCCGCCGTCACCACGTGGAGGTGCCCTAGTCGCAAAAATAGAAAAAGAAACAAATGGTATAAAGAAAACTATACAATTCTAAACAGCTCTAAGAAAAAAAAGTAAAAAATCATCAAGGGGGGTGTAAGTAAATGTTAAGTCCAAACGATATTCCTCCCTCAACAGAGCAAACTTTGTCCGAAAATTTTTTTCTAAAAATGTCACTGTTCAGTAATATTTTCCTTTAAATACTTGAAAATTTAAACGTTACCCATCTGTTCTTACTAGAGTTGATGAGAATATATGCTGAAATGATATTTCTCTATGAAGTTTGCAGATTGCGCTTTCATTCTGACTACAGTATTGTGTTCAGCTCGTAAAAATACGTCGAAAATTATATGTTCAGATATTATGGAGAGCAAAGTCATTTTCGGGCTATGATTCAGTCATTTTTGGGAACGTTTTCGTCCTAAATATGGATTTTACAAGGTATCCGATCATCGTTCATAAATTCTGACCTTTTATTCGGTTTCAGTGCCCCAAATTACGTATAGATATAGTGATCAGTTCATGTAAGCTTTTTATTTATTTGTTTGGGATTTTTCCGGCATTTTTAAGTGTTTTTTGAGGTTATGTCAAAATTTCTGACTGATCGGCCAATTTTGAGATTCGGTCTCAGCGCCCCAAAATACGTATGGAAATGGTGGTCAGCTCATTTAAGCTTTTTATTTACTTGTTTGAGATTTTTCGGGCATTTTTAAGGTGTTTTTTGAGGTTAGCAAAAATGTAAGAGTCAATCGGGCAAAACGGACATCAGATTCATGATCAGCGGGTCAAAATGCATAGGAATACATAGGTCTGCCTTCTAGCACTCGACTTTTTTTTGTTGTGTGCCTGTGTTATCTATATATAAGGAATACAGCAATTAGCACTACGGTGTCCTTTCTCATAATTGTTTATTTATTCAGTTAAAACAATTTTTCTTTGAAAATGTAGAAGTTTATTGGTTGTTCTGATATTGTTTTCATTTCCAAACCTCCCTCCTATATTTTCTGTGGTAGGAGAAAAAAATTATGATGTTTGATCAATTAAAAATGTGAGTTGAAACATTTTATTTTCATTCGATTGGAGTAAACCGAAAATCTTTATTTCTTTCCATTTTTTTGGAAAAAAAACTCGTTTATTAAACGATGTGTTGCAATTCTACTAAATGTAAATATATTCGTAAGCCACTGTATGCATTATTTAAACTATATCAATCGATAGGAAAAGTTATAAACTTTAGTTTTCTACTTTTGATTAATTTTGATTTATTAGACAGTTTAGGAGGAATGTGACATTATAGAGTTAGTACAGTCAATCTGTCATTTGACCCACGAATGATTCCTACAAGATATTCTCTTTTTTATATATACTATAGAGGGGCTTGTCCCAATCATTAATGATGTTTTCCATAAAAATATCATGTCTGCTGCGACCGCCATGTTGAAAAAATTACAGTCAAAATAGGTTTTTCTCAGTTATCTCCTTTCCTGTCAGTTCTACTCTAAAAATAGGTATTACCAAAATTCTAAGCAATAAAAAAGCAACAACTTTCATTTAAACTATTTTTATATATTTTATTAATATTTTACGATTTACAAACTTCAGAATGGTAAAAATTTGTGCTTAGCTGCGCATTTTTGCAATTATCTCTGTTCTCGTTGCTTTTATGTAGCAATTGGCTATTATTGCAGATCATAAAATTTCCCAGATCTTTTGTTTAAACAATGTTCTTCCACGGTCAATTTTTAAAAAATTACAGCAGCTCGAAATTTGAAACAGATTCTTGAATATTGGAAAAAGTCTGCTCCGTTGTTTCGATGTTATTCATACTTTATTAATTTTCTATAATCAATAAAACTGACTTACGATAGTGTTATTTCTTTGAAAGAATGAATTTTGTTCGAATTTTTCTAGTTTTCACTGATCTGTCTATACAACAGTTTTATTTATTGCTAATACTATTCGATCTACACTCGCCCAACAATGTGAATATTTATGCTTCATTGTAATTATTGCAATTATTCTATGTCCCCCATTGCACCTACGTAGTAAACAGTTATAAATTATGTATATTATAAAATTTCCCAAAATTTTTGTTTAAAAAGTTTTATTGCACTATCAATTGTTTACAAGTTACAGCAACTCGAAAGTTTCATATATATTTTTTTAATTTCGAGCTGCTGTAATTTTAAAACAGTTCACGTGGAAGAGAATTATATCAATAAATGTTTTGGGAAATTTAATGATCTACAATATTGAAAATAACCAATTACTACAAAGGAGCAACGAGGACAGAGATAATTGGAAAAATGTGCAGCGAAGCACAATTTTTCACCATTCTCAAGGTTGTAAATTGTAAAATATTACTAACAGAGAAAGCTATGTTTTTGAATATGTTGTTTTCCTCTTAATAAAATAGAAGCACGATTATCAATCATATAAAAGTGATATTGGTCGTCAGTTTTTGCTCCATTATTCTCAGGTGCAAGTTGATGCTGATGCTGTTTACATCGCAACGAGGACCGCTGACCTCTTTGAGAAAAAAATTCTGAAATATTAAATTAACTTAAGGAATTAATTAAATATATCACTACCTAATATTAGTTTATACATATTGTGCCAATATTGGTTAAATAATGTTAATATTGAATCTAATTTGCTAACCTTGGGGAAAAATAGTGGTAAATATCGTAGTGTCTAAATATGCGTGATTTGCAAAAATATCCTGCTGTGCCATAATTTCTACATTGAACATGGCAAAAAGAAGACAAATACGCCAAGCCTTTGTAAGAATGTGGAAATTTACCAAAAACTAAGCAACGTTTACTATATATTACTATTTTAATGGAAACCTGCTCACTTATTAAATTATTGCACTTGTCACAAGCTGTACAGTGTCTTTTATTAAGGAAATTGGCGAATTTATGGGGCAGCAACATGTTGTTGTAGCCGGAATACGACAACATGGCCGAAACTCGAACGTGTCATCGTTTCTGAAATTGCTATGGGCGGTAAATTTTAAATTAGAAATATGCATCATGTTTTAAAATATATATCGATTGTTTTTATACAACTAACAAGACTAATAATAGCATATAATAGCACTTTGTATAATATTTGAGCAACTAGTTGATTAAAAGCATCGTAGCGTTTGAATATTTTAAGGTTGAAGCTTCTTTGCATCGAGGCTCATTTTTCTAAAATATTGGATACTGGATTATCATATTGAAAATAGAGCTGATAAGCATATAGGTAGAATATTGGCTAAATCTGATATATTGGCCCAGAATACAGTATAGGTGATATATTGTACCTATATCCACCCAATATGTTGTGCAACAGGGGGTGGCGGAGCCAGTGCGCGATGGTTGCCTCCTCCACCTGAGCAATGGAAATAGAAACTTTATCTCGATTGCGTTCTATTACACCGAACTTTACATTTCCCACCAGGACGGCTATTTTATTATTTTAGTGAGAGCGAATATTTCTCTTGAAATTAGAGTGTTCACATCACGTTCTCTACCTAGCAGGTGCAAAAACACTATTCTGTAACCACAGTGACCATGCTGTGATGTGATGTGATGTGATCTTTCCAGAGTTTCCAGCATTTGCTTCCGCATTTCAACCAATACGAGAGCCACAACGTCGCGGGCGAAGATCGCGTGTGATACAGTGGGAAATGTATCTTGTCAAGATGATGCACATTTTCTGTGATTTTCTGTGCATACAATAATGTAAAATTATTGTGTGTTGTGTCCTCCACTTGATGTAGCATAAGACTCGACGTTTAAAAATAACTACAAAATATTAAACAGACACCAAGTCACAAACGAAATGACAGTTCTCAAAAGGCGAGGTTATACTTTTATTCTTTATGCAAAAACAGCACAGTTTCCTCATAATTTACCAAGAGAAGCAAGTTCTCCAATTTTTATCGCGATGTGAACGCTCCCACGGTTAGAGAATACGCTATTTTGATTTTCAAGAGAACTCCTCCTATTTTCTCTGAGAACGCGTTTTTTCATCAATACAGTATAGCCAATAGCCATCCTAGAGTCATGATATTTTACTACTCAGCACTATCGTCATAAGCAAAGCAATAACAGCAAAGTTCAAATATTAGAAATCATGTATGGCAATAGTACAGAGGGTTGCATAATGCGCAACACCACAGCAAATGCGATCCATTACATTTTTCATTTTTTATGACCACCTCCTTGTCTCTAAATTCGTAATGTGTTCATCTGCACTCCCTCAATATCATCCTGTATATGCCACTGATCATGAAAGAATGCAAATTCTTGGAATGAATCAGAGATTAAAAAAATAAAATAAAGAAGAAAAAAAGAAGCAACCCCAAAAAAAATTAAAAGAGGAAAGAATTCCAGGATGCTAGTCCAAAAATGAGTTCCCCTACATTTTTTCCTACCTAAAATTACAATTTGAATTTTTGAGCTGATTATTTAGAAGTAATCGTCCAACGACTTTCGTGATCTCTTATATTGACCTGCATCATCCTTATTATGTGATTGGACTATAAGCTCTTTAAAAAACTCTAAAACTCTAACTCTATAAATTTTCTTCTACCAACGTCCCCTGAAGCATCGCCCCATAATTACGAATCGTCCTGTATATAGAAAATAATTTAAAAATCTTAACGTAACTGATGCAATTCAGGGGAAAAAAATTAATAAAGAGCCGTTTTCAACGTATCAGGATTTTTAAAGTAGGCTGTTTGCAGAAACAATTATCACTTTTCAGATTTAATATATAACGGGGCGATTGTATTAGAAAAAGTATGCGTTCAATAAATTAATTGTGTTCTAAATTAAATATTATTGCAATTTCGCCAAGTTTCAGGTGTATTTTCAGATCCGACAATTTTATATTACATAATATTTAAATACAGATTATTCCTTTATATGAATTTTATTAATTATTTTAAGATGTGTTAAACTTTGAAAGTAAAACCCGATATTGCAGAAACTTTAATTAATAAAGGTCTTGAAAACAGGTGGCATATTGAACATATATAAATAAAATACTGAATAATACAAAAGGAAGATACAAAAAGATATAAATAAATTAATTTAGAATATAAAAAATTTCTCTCAAGTTAGCAGAAGGCATCCACTCTCTGAATCGATAAACTATCTCTGTATCAGGTAGCAAGTGCTCTTCTTTCATTTGAATCGCCGCGAATTTTCTTACCTATACAATGGATATATTTTTTAGCCTCATCGCCCCGTGGACCCAAGGTTTCAACAGAAAACAACAACAAGAAAGAAACGCGATTCCAGTTCTTTATAATTACATATCTTAGTATCATCTTCGATGCAGGCAGCTTCTCCAGGTTTCTGGGATGTGTATTTAATATAAGACGATGCCAGTGTATCACGACATGTAGCGTCCCATAGAAGGGCCTTTTCCCCTTCCCATAGTACAAGGGACATTTCTTACGCCCTTTTTCCGTCTTTTTGCAACACCCTACTGGTTCTAGTATTGAAAGAATTTCTGCCGAAATCAGAGCTCTGTTGATGATGTCGTTCATAACTCCATGAGGAGACCACTTCCTTGTACTTTTGTGGCATGATAGGTTATAATGACCAAAAATGTCTGCGGATTCACCGCAAGTGCAGTTGTGGGGTTCGCAAAGGGGTTAACCAGTTCGTAAGGCAATGGCGGTACGAAAATATGAGTGGTCTAAGAGAGTTCCTATTGAAGGCGATGGACAAGTATTCAGTCAGGGGCCAGATTTTTTTTTTGTTGAACTGCGAGCAAACGTGCTTTTCCTTTGAGGTCTTGATTTTCAGTCAGTAGGTTGCTGAGTGTACGTAAATATACTTGATTATCCCAGTCTCTCTGATAAATGCTGGTTTGGATCCATGCAACTTAGAGTAGACCAATTAGCTAGAGCTTCATCTAAGGCTTTGTCAGGACACTTAGAGATGTAAAAGGGAAGATTCGAAAGTAGTAATTGTGAAATTTCATTTATGGATCCCAAAAAGGTGGAGTAATAATGTAGTTACGTCTCTAATTCCTAGACTACCTAAAGCTACAGGTAATGTCGATTGAGACCATGAATTTTTCTTGAATGTACAATTACAAAATTCTTCCATTTTTCTTTTGAGACAATAGTCATAATCAATAAGATCTTCATGCTATCTCCAACAGGGTAATAAGAAGGTTATCCGTGGAATTGCCAACGAATTTTTGAAAAGAAAATAAGATAAGAGTTTAAATATTTTAATCCAATGCAAAACCTTTTGAATGTTTCAGTTTTCGACTTTATAGCTTCACTAATACTTCCATTAGACAAAGGTCATCCTAAGAGTTAAATATTTTCAAAATGCTTGATTGAATACCGCGCGCTATACACTCAAAATATTTTAGAATTTCATATCTTATGTTTGGGTTATCAGAAAGAAAAGTTCAGATTTTTTAGTGTTGAGTGATAAGCCAATTTTTGAAGACTCTTCTATAATTTTTCGAAAGTCTTGTAAAACAATGTGATGATTATCAGCCAAAGTTCCATCATCCAGGTACCAAATATTAAGGTCAGATTTTAGGGATGTTATCAATGGCTGAAGTGGCAGACAAAAATGAACAAGCCCCAGTGGATCCCCCTGTTGAACACCTACTTCCGAAGATATTGTTTGATTCCCGTATGATAATATTGTAGGAACACTCTAGCACTGCTTCAGAAAGGGAAGAAAGTCAGGCATTATTTCCTTTGCTCTACTGAGAACATCGACCCTTGAAGCCATATTAAAAGCGTTGAAGTAATCTATCTTCAAAAAGACTTTTACCGAATTGTGGAAAAATTATCAGTACTTTCTGGCTGAATGCGCTCCTGCCTCTGCTCTAAATTTATTCCCAAAGCCTAGCTGTAAAAGCTGTAAGAAATTTCCGACTGAAATCCGCTTGCAAGTAATTTTAAGGCATAATCTTCATAAGCAACAGCCAACAGCGATAGGATATATTTTTTACTTAGAGCACAAACTGATGCTCCATAAATGAATCGACTAATTGCAACTTTGACTAACCCTTGAAACATTAAGTTGATAATTCCTGCCAAAGAAGAAAGGAGTTTAGAAGAAACTAGTTCGAGTTCTTTCGAAATTAGATCCTTTAAGTGTTGTGGTTTCAGGGAGTCAAGTGCACCAGCTAAACTCAGAGAAAAAGACATTATTGCACTGTGAACTTCATTTGTGATTACTACAGGCACCTGACTGGAAGATTATTTAACATCTGTATTAGGACATATAGGGTCGCTTAAGGCTTTTGGATGTTTCATCTGGAGCTTCGAAAAGGTCGAATTGTCGTTTGGGAGAGTCTTGGGAGCATAAGAGGCGAACAGCTCCTCTTACGTCACCATCTGATAATTTTGACTAAATTTTCTTATGAAGACTATAATTTCCTGCATTGTTTTTACGTGTTTTTATTTTTGGTACTGGTAAATAAATGTTGAGCAATGAGTGAGTGAGTTGTTGTTCTTCCAATTTTCGAGATTTGTTTTCACCGCGGATGATAAAAATTTAATTTTTTTTATTAGATTTTTCCGGAATACGAAAAACAGCGTAGGGGAAGATTAGTAGACGAATTCAAGTGACTGAAGAGTTATCAAGTAAGCAAGAATCCAAAATATTTGAAAACTCTTCTGCTATAGCAACATGCACACCTTTGGAATTGGCTTCAAAATTAGTACTGAGGATTTTAAATCAGATAGGAGGCTAGATATGGTAGTTGGATCAGTAACGCCTACACAAAGAGCCGATGCATTATTCGTGTGTGGTGCTTCAACCCATTGCAACCCCGGAACAATTTGTGACAGATCAGACATTTTGTGTTATTTTTATTACGAGAGCCATCACCAGAAGATCCTACTGTGCCTGAGATCGCTGCATTTTGGGAACGATGAGATAGCAATACTAATGGCTTAGCTTTATTTTCTCTAATGTTTTCTTCCCAAATATGTTTTACAATATACAGTGTGTCCCAATTTCACGGTAACACCTTCCTGGCTCAGTTATTACTCATCCAAATAAATTTAAATAAAACTAAACAAATATTGTTTCTTGTCAGTGTTTGTACAAAGACGAAATGGAAAGGTATTTGGATTCCCGACCCAAGTTACAAATTCCACTGCTAACCCATAGTTTATCTGAAAAGGAGACTAATATCAGTAGGTGACAAACTCTATTATTGTGTGCTGCTAGTCATTGAATGTGTAAAATATTTCTACCTGCACGTGGGGGTGAGTAAAGTAATCCCCCCCCAATTGTTGTTTTAAACATTTTTTCTCAGAAGTTTGCGCCAGTGATGCGCCCCTTTATACTCCAAAGTGATTAGATAGTGCCCTAATTGTTTTCGAATTATTAACTATTGAATATGAGGGTGGAGCCAAGTTAACACTCTTTTTATCACATTAACAAATAAATTAAAAAATAAACTCAAATTATAAAGGATAGCAAGCGGCCTTTTGCGCCACCAGTAAGAAAGTTAGCGCCCTTTCTCGGGCCGCACTATAGGAGTAGATAGTAGATGGGGGGGGGGGAGGCAAGATTGCATGCCTTAATTTTTTTTTATTACAGTTTGGTATAAAGGAGGTAACCGCCCACTTGCGCCGCTTTAAATTAAGCCTAGCGCACTAACAATTAGTTATTAAATATCAAAACCGGTGACGGCTGGAAGCGTCTGGAAGCAGCGGATAAGATGTGTGCTTAAACCTCCGATTAAAGAACTTATATCTAGATACATAACAGGCTATCTTTTCACTATATACCTTGTTTGCTCCTAACATAGTCACATTATATGTCCATTAAAATGGATAGATGAACATCACATCCCATAGGCAACAGTGGCGTTGTGTGTGTAGAAAATGTGTAGAATGGTAAATATTTTCATTAAAATGAATTATTGCAATTCCTGCATTACCGGCTCTTTATATAACGTGATGTAGGCATACGATATTACAGTAAGATAAAACAGTAAGATAAATATGTATTGAAAGGATATTAAAATTTAATTGCTATTTACTTTATAACTGTAAACTGAACTTCATCATGTTACGACTATGGAACGATCGATTTTCTTCTTTTCTAAACTGCTTTCTGCAAACGGCACAGCACTACACTATTTATTTGCACAAAATATATTGTCACTAAACTGTGTAAATATGAATAGAGAATATTATTTAGGTATTAAGCAAATCACAACTTAAAATAAAATTACATTTTCACCAGTTTTTGGTCGGAGAACACGAAAAACATTTATTGACATTAATGGCCGAACTGTCAACTGAAATGATGATAATCGAACTGAAGCCGATCGTGTACGAGCGGCCGCGAATACGCCGATGGGCCAATTAGCAACTTATGGGAAGAAGTGCCTTAGAATGGGAGTCTTTCGGGATCATAAAATTCATGCCATTATGTATCTAGATATAAGTTCTTTAATCGGAGGCTTAAACCGGTGAATTAGTTTTCGCTTCAATCTGATATAAGTTCTACATTCGCATAATTTCTGACTCAATTCAGATTAACATATTGTCAAATGAGTGTGCATTAAGGGCAAAAGTTTAAGATGTCAGTTAAAATCCCAAGTAACAATTTAAATGCTATGTGAACTTGAATAAGTTTTGTAATAGCCTTATTGAGGATGCAAGTTTGCTAAATGGCTTTATAGCAGTAGTATAGCAGGCCAACAACTCTTTCAGCCTAAGTAGTTTCATTAAGAGTTGTAACAACCTCCTGGAGGTTGGGTTTCAATACCGTTCAGCATTTGTTTTAAATCGAGTCTATTGGCACTTGTAAAGGTTTTATGGTGGTGGTCAGCACTACCATGATAAAACCATTTGGCCTAGGAACCAGTTTACCCCAGAGACAACGTTCATAAAACCAGTATGCCTAAGAGTTTTAAAGGGGCACCTGAATATTCTAATCATAAAACTGCTATAAAGCTGTATTGGCTTGTATAATGCCAAATGTAACGTAAGAACCATTTAGTCTGGACAAATTCTTCATAAAACCGCAAAGGTTGCAGTTTGACAGGTGGATAAATAGATTTTACTTATTTTAGGTTAATTTTTAATCACTTTTGTGTACCTCAAGAAATTAAATATGGAAATATATTTTAATATGGAATAATTTTGTTGCATCTGACAGAGAGTTATTTATAAGTAATCACGCGATTTAGGTAGGTTATTGATGATACTGGATTTTGTCAACATCAAGTGTCTGTTTTTGACTTCTAACAAGGATTTTTGTGTTAACTGTATTCTGAATACCATATTTTAACCTGATACTTACTTTAACCCTTTCAGGCATAGTGGTACACCATTTGAACCGTGCAAATTGACTCGTTCAATGCATGGTGATACAAATAACGTACCGCATATTGTATATGCATAGTGGACTGTATATACTGTGTACACTGTAATGTATAGTATACCATGTATATGGGTACCACGCCAAAGTTGATACTTAAAACAAAATATAAATATCCACAAATGCAATTAAAGTATATTTTATTGCTTAACAATTCCCAATAACAGAAGAAAACAGATGAATTAAAACAAAATATCCCGTGCAACAACGGGGCTTTTTGTGCACGATTTTCCGTGCCTGAAAGGGTTAAACAATTAGAGCCCCACTACACATTTGACTGATCAAAATAATCAAATAAGTGTGAGATAAGTGTGTCTTTTTCTTCTTATTTATATCTTTTTGCTCTTTTATTCACATTCCAGTACAGTTCACTGCATCTGGGTATAAGGGCATATAGCCGACCCTTTCAGAGCAATCACAGCCCAGCAAAGGTAAGGAAAAAGCAATTAACAAATGTGAGGTTATATGTAAATAAACGCCAAAAAAGTCAAATATCTTTGGGAAATAGGTTTTATGGTGGTTGTGAATAAATCCAACAAATCTTAATATAGGTCAAATGGTGTTAGACAAGATCAACTGGTATTTGACAATACCAAATGGACTTACATAAATGTAAGAAGACTTAAATTGATTCTAATTGGTAGCAAATGCTCTGGTACGAGAGCATTGTGACAATCTTAGTATCAAATACTCTTATTGTGGTATTGCCGCCAACCAACAGGCTTTAATCAAAAATCGCCATTTTTCTACAAAAATATCTTTGTAAACGAAAGCTGCCATGCTGGAATTATTCAAATGAACAAATATTTAGTGCGATTTTTGCAACAATTTATGGGCAACAAGAACTAAAATCATGATTATTTTATTAATAACGTGTGATTTAAGTTGATGTCAACAACAAATAAACCTTTTTTTAAAAAATGAATTTTAAAATATTTCTTCTTCCAATTTAATGCGCAGCTAAATTTTCACTCATGGTGAGTACCTTCTGAACTTGACAATTACTTCCACATCTAGTGGAAGTATAGTAACGACAAAAAATTTTTTAAAATTTTTATTGTTCAAATAGGCTTAGAATATCATAAAACGACGAGATTTTAAGTTTGAGCGAAAAAAAAATTCTGTCTGTCTGTCGGTCTGTCCGTCTGTCTGTCTGTCTGTCTGTCTGTCTGTCTGTCTGTCTGTCGGTCTGCCTGTAAATTTTTTTTGTGCGCACGTTTACTCAGGAACCGTTTGAGATATTGACTTGAAATTTGGTACACATATGTACTTTAACGAGTTCTAGAACTAGATTATATTTTCATCTTGTTCCGTCGAAAGAGTTGGGGTAAATAGGTAAATCAAGCAGGTAAGAGACCATAAAATTGGTATTTCGTATATATAAGAGAAGCTAAGGTCTCAAAAAAAAATTTGGCATTAGCCACCCCCATTACCACCCCCACCCCATTATTAAAGGGGATGAAAAAAAAATGTGATTTAGTGTGTGTATAAGAACCAGAAACCTCAAAATATTTTTTTATTTCATCCACCCCCACTACCACCCCCTATCGCCAACCCCCACCCCACTACCAATGTGGGGTATCGTTTTATGGGTTTTTGGAGTAGAGGATTTCAAATATTATATTATTAAAGTTCCATAAACAATTATTTCCACATACAAATTTTTTTCGTTGTGAGTGACTTGGATTGGATAGAAAATCTGGATGTGGAAGTAGTGATTCCTTGGGCAGCGGTTTTTTAACCAGTATAAAGAGACCAGCTGAAAGCTGAACAACAGGAAATGCTTATTATAATATCCATTACCAACAAGCGACTAATTTTCCAGCATTGCCAACTTAGTTTTAATATGATGGCAAGCATAAAACTTTTTTATTAAAAATAACCATATTAACAGAGCAAATAGCTTTTTTAAGTGCAGTTCTAAAGCATTTTAGTTTTATGATGACTTTACGAAGTGGTTTTGTAATAGATTAAACAACGGTTTGTAGATAGTCCCTTAAGGCCAAAATTATGCTTTTAGGATTTATTGTTGGTTTTATGAATAGTTTCATCGAGGTCTTTAGAACGTTATAAAGGCTTTTTAGAATAAAACCAATTGGTTTTAAAATGACTTTTAAAAAAGGCCCTCGGAACTCTTTTAAGAATGGTCCCTCTTAGCTTTATACAAGCTTTATAAAGGTTTAATAGCGTTTGTCAAAGATATTTAGTTTTATCAGTAGTTTTATTAAATAGACTTCAAGAGGTTCTGAAGATCATGATAAAATTTAAATTGTTACTTGAGATAAACTATCTTTTAAATAAAATATTTTGATTAATAGGTAAGTTAGACCTTTTCCAATATAATAATAATTTTAATAATTAATTTTGCAGATTCTAACTATGTTTGTCAATGCCTTTCCAGTATTAGCTGGTAAATAGAGAAACAATATAAACTATTTTCATTTTCACACTACCAACAACATATTTTGCTTTTTTATTTAAATAATACTTCAAATACTGATTATATTGTAACTACCATCTCCAGCCGCTCCCTGCTTGGATAACTAATAGCGTATTAGGGGTTAATGTGCTATTTTTAATTAAAGGGTTCAAGTAAGCGCTAGCTCTACAAAACTGGAGCCAACTTGACCCACTCAAAACAAGTTGGCCTCCCCCCCCCACTTGTTTTTAAAAAATTTTGTTCTGAAAAGGTTGCGCCCGTTTTGCGCACCTTTGTTCCCTAAATAATTAGCTAACGCCCTATTGGCCTCCAAGTTATTAACTACTGAAAGCAGGGAAGGGGGTTAAGTTGACCTTTCTTTTTGGTTACCTACATTAACAAAAATATACAAAGATAGTCTTAAATTCTGAAAAACAGTAAGTGCTCTGCGTAAAAAATCTGGCTTTCTGAAGTCTTACGAAGGATGTAGAGGTGGAGAGACCGAAACCAAGAGCGATTATGTCATGTGTCGCAACTGCCTATTAGGCTTACGGTCTCACCCAGAGAGGTGGAATAGGATAAAGAAATAAAATGGGTTTGTCATGCAAATCTATGACAATTAAAAAATGCTGTATTCATAATTATGTATAATACAAATGTAAACAGCCTAAAATTTCAGTTTTCATGTCCTCAAAAATTTTTTTGTTATTTTGATTTTATGAAAGAGAGCTACTCTAATTAAAGCTATCGAACTAAGCCCTAATGCGTTATTATTATTATTATTAGTTATCAAAACCGTGGATGGCCGAAGGTGGTAGTCACATTATGATCAGTATTTGAAGCATTATTTCAGTTTCACCGGCTTCCAGCTGTTTCCAGCCGTCACCGGCTTTAATATCTAATAACTTAGTGCGCTAGCGTTAATTTAAAAGAAGCAAGTGGGCGTTAGCTCTCCTCTACTAAACTGTTATAAAAAAAAAATGTGAGGACATGAAAACTTGCGCCCCCCTCCCCCTTCCCCACATAGTGCGACCCCAGAAAGAGAGCTAGCTTTCTTACTGGGTCGCGAAAGAACGCTTGCTATTCTTTATAATTTGAGACTTAGCCCTCCCCCCTTACCTTCAATAGTTAATAACTTGAAAATGATTAGGACGCTAGCTAATTACTTTGAGTCGCAAAAGGATGCATAGCACGCGCAACTTTACCTCACAAGCACGTGGGATAGAGGAGATTACATTATGTTAAGTATATGTTGTTTTAAAAAAGTGTATTAGAAAATAATTTGAACATTTGACAAAATTCTACAAATTACTTTGTAATAATTACAATTTCGAGTTTCCAATTTAAGAGAAAATATGCATATCTTGACCTAGTGACTAATTACTTCCACATATAGTGTGAAGTTTAGTAACGCAAAAAAATTGAAAATTTTTATTGTTCAAATAGGCTCAGAATGTCATGAAACGTCGAGATTTTAAATTTGAGCAAAAAAATTCTGTCGGTGGGTCTGTCTATAACTTTTTGTGCGCACGAATACTGTGGAACCGTTTAATATATTGACTTGAAATTTGGTACACTTATGTATTTTTGTGAGATCTGAAACAAGATTATCTTTTGGTTTTAATCCGTTGAAGGGGGGGGTACATTGGGGGAAATGGGGGGAAATGGGGGGAAATAGGTCAATCAAGCAAGTAAGAGTCCATAGAATTGGTATTAAGTATAAGTATATAAAAGAAGCTAAGATCTCAAACATTTTTTTGGTATTAGCCACCCCCATTACCACCCCCACCCCATTATTAAAAGTGAAAAATATAAAATTGTGATTTAGTGTGTACAAAAACTAAAGGCCTCAACAATTTTTTTTAATCCACCCACTTCCACTCTCATCCCTCTACCACCTCCCCCCACCTCCACTACCGATGTGGTATATGTGTTTTGGGGTCGACAATTTCAAATATTATATTATTAAAGTTCCATAAATAATTATTTTCACATAGTGGAGTGCAAATATAGTATCAAAATTTTTTTTCGTTGTGAGAGACTTGGATAGAAAATCTGAATGTGGAAGTAATGATTCCTTAGGCAACGGTTTTTTCTTTTGAAGCCAGGTAAATAACACTATTTTAGAATTTCATTATTTGTTGTGTTTTTTATCTAATTGGAAGGAAAACAAGATTTATTATTCTCTCTCACGTTAAACAAAATATTAGTTTTGAGGAACTTTACAGCAGTAAATATTTAAATAATTTCAATGACCGTGAACTATACCGCTTCAAAAATAGAGATATTATACTCATGAACAGAATAATAAAGTAGAATGAAACAAAGTTTCCACGTGAATGTGGATTTGAGAGGAGGCAGCTCTTTACTATGCGGTTCACTACTTTCAATCGATTTTCTATTACATCCATTGCAGGCCATGTGAAATTGTTACGTGTTGAATCTCTATGACAAACAAATATGTAACCATGATATGTATCAATAACAGACAATAATGACGAGTTGTTTTCCATCCAGACAATTGTAGTAAAGTATGATAACGCCATTAGCGATTTAGAGAAAACAAAAGAGTAATAAAAAGTAAGAGAGTTTGTTAGGGAGGAGGTACGAGTAAAAATTAATGAAGTATTTATTTAAACTTAATATTTATTAAATTGTTATTTGGCTTTCGAAATACTGAAGTTAGTAAAAGAAACTCGCCATGTTAAATTCCGAATTTTAATTCAGAATTTAACTAAATTCCGAGTTTAAAGTCTGAATTATGTTATATTCCGACTTTTAACTCGGAATTTAGTTAGTAAAGTGGGAATTTAACAAAATTCCGTGTTTAAAGCTAGAATTTAATTGCATAAATGATGAAAAATGGTTAAAAAAAAGTACAAAATCAGCATTATAAAAAAAAACCGCGGCATTTTTCATCCAAGCATATTTGGTCATATAGCATATAGATGCCAAATAACCCCCTGTGCCTGTGTGTTCAGTGTCGGCATTGCTTTGCCGAACGTTATGTATGTCACAGTTACGTGAACTTCTTAAAGTCTAACTTTGGTTATATTTCTACTTTAAACTCGGAATATAACAATATTCCGAGTTTAAAGTCGGAATTGAAGAAAAAAACATTAAAAATTTATTGTGGTCCTTCTATGCTTTCGTTGCCGTGGATTCATTCATTATTAGTGGAAGTAAAGAGTCGGGATTTTCCCTAAAAAATGCAAAATTGTGCTAAAGTTATGAAACCTATTTCTCCCCCCGTTTTCGAGGGTGCTGAACACGAATAACAGGGTGAAAAGTTTTTAGTCATGCGCACTCCCTGAAACGGCCAAAAACATTACTTATTTCTCATATAACAGCTTGGCATCGACAATTCTTGCAGGGATTCTCTATTTTTTCAAGGGGAATATAACAGATGGTGAAAGATGATGTCAGGTAGTAGACCGCAACCGCCCTCGGGGGTGAAATCTACCCTAGGGGGTGTAAAATTGCTTCTATTTTTTAATTAAAGACGTTTACTCCCCGTTTTCGAGGACGTTGATCAAGAGAAAAATGGTTATACGCTGGTTCGACCCATCCTTCACCTTTGAACTTTCGGAAACCACCTCATTTTTGTGAGTCCTATGTTGTTGTTGTCACAATACATTCTTGCCATTGTCCTTGATCAGCATCATCGAAAACGGGGAGTAAACGTCTATAACAAAAAAAAAGAAGCAATTTTACACCCCCTGACGTAGATTTCACCCCAAGGGTTGCTGCGGTTGCTGTCTACTACCTGACATCACCTTTCACCATCTGTTATATCCCCATGAAAAAATAGCAAGAATTGTCGATGTCAAGCTGTTATATGAGAACTAAGCAAGAAGGGGTGGTTTTTGGTCGTTTCAGCAAGGGCGAATCTAGAAATTTCAATAATTTTTTTCTCGTCTGTGGCGCATGGGACCCATACGAAATATGGGAAATAACATCTAGAGAAGCACTCCTCTAACGGCCCCTAAGAAGTTTTGAAAAAGCAGTTTGCGAAAAATTTTTTCAAAATTCGAGTGCCCCCTCGAGCCAAGGGACTCCCGTTTAAAATTATTCTTTTTTGTCATATACATTTTACTTTTCATCAAAATCCAACAATGGGTTTTGGAGTTTATGAAAATATTTTCATTATTAACTGAAATACAATGAATTGAAATTTTGTAATTTACAATTTAACAAATTACAAAATTTCAATTCGTTGTATCTCAGTTAGTAATAAAAATATTTTTATAAACTCCAAAACCTATTGTTGCATTTTTATGAAAAGTAAAATGTATATGACAAAAAAGAATAATTTTAAACGGGAGTCCCTTGGCACGGGGGGGCACTCGAATTTTGAAAAAATTTTTCGCAAACTGCTTTTTCAAAATTTTTAGAGGAGTGCTTCTCTAGATACTATTTCCCATATTTCGTATGGGTCCCATGCGCCACAGACGAGAAAAAAATTATTGAAATTTCTAGATCCGCCCTTGCGTTTCAGGGGGTGCACATGACTAAAAACTTTACGTTACTCGTGTTCAGCACCCTCAAAAATGGGGGGGGGGGGGAATAGATTTCATAACTTGCAAAATTGTGAATATTTGGAATATTTTCCGACTGCTTACTTCCACTATATCACAACTACAAATAGGACTACCAGGATTGCAGTTAAAGTGTAGTAGAAAACAGCCATGATTCATGATTTAATTTTAATCTAATAATAGTAGTAACGTTGCATATTATACATTAATTTAATTTATTATGACAAGCTGAAATAAAATATTTCACATTTTAGTAAAATAGACTATCGCAAAATGTTCGCTTTGGTGCGGGCAGTAAGAGCAAGCGAGAGCGAAGGGGCGTGTAATACTTTGCTTCTGCTAGAGTACTGGTAGACGCCTTTATTGTGGGCGGTCGTTGAAACTATGCAATCCCAAAAGTAAAAATTTCCGATACTGTATACGCAAATTTTGTGGTAATTGGTATATTACTTCCACATTTAGTGTACGACAAAAATTTTTTAAAAAATTTGTATTGTTCAAATAGGCTTAGAATGTCATGAAACGTCGAGATTTTAAGTTTGAGCGAAAAAAATTCTGTCTGTCTGTCGGTCTGTCTGTAACTTTTTTTGTGCGCACGTTTACTCTAGAACCGTTTAAGATATTGACTTGAAATTTGGTACACATATGTATTTTAACGAGATCTGGATATTTTCATCTTGTTCCGTCGAAGAGTTGGGGAGTAAGTTGTGGTAAATTTGGGGTAAATAGGTAAATCAAGCAGGTAAGAGTACATAAAATTGGTATTTAGTGTATACAAGAGAAGCTAAGGTCTCAAAAAAATTTTTGGCATTATTAAAAGGGATGAAAAAAAATTGTGATTTAGTGTGTGTACAAGAACCAGAAACCTCAAAATATTTTTTTACTTCATCCACCCCCACTACCACCCCTCTATCACCACCCTCACCCCGCTACCGATGTGGGGTATCGTTTTATGGGTTTTTGGGGTAGAGGATTTCCAATATTATATTATTAAAGTTCCATAAACAATTATTTCTACATACAAAATTTTTTCGTTGTGAGTGACTTGGATAGAAAATCCGGATGTGGAAGTAGTGATTCCTTGGGCAACGGTTTTTTTAAATTTAATCATATTTAAATGCACATTAAAATTATTTTAAAGTTTTCTCTCTTTATTACCGGGTGTGATACTATATTTCAACTAGAAATATATTTAGGATTTGGTTAGTAAAAACCGCTGCCCAAGGAATCACTACTTCTACATCCAGATTCTCTATCCAAGTCACTCACAACGAAAAAACTTTATATGTGAAAATAATTGTTTATGGAACTTTAATAATATAATATTTGAAATCCTCTACCCCAAAAACCCATAAAACGATACCCCACATCGGTAGTGGGGTGGGGGGGGGGGGTGGTGATAGGGGGGTGGTAGTGGGGGTGGATGAAGTAAAAAAATATTTTGAGGTTTCTGGTTCCTGTACATAGGTACACTAAATCACAATTTTTTTTCATCCCCTTTAATAAGGGGGTGGGGGTGGTAATGGGGGTGGCTAATGCCAAAAATTTTTTGAGACCTTAGCTTCTCTTTTATGTACTAAATACCAATTTTATGGACTATTACCTGCTTGATTGACCTATTTACCTCAAATTTACCCCAATTTACCCCCCAAACCTTCGACAGAACAAGATGAAAATATAATCTAGTTCTAGATCTCGTTAAAGTACACCAAATACCAAATAAGTACACCGTGTACCAAATTTCAAGTCAATATCTTAAACGGTTCCAGAGTAAACGTGCGCACAAAAAAAGTTACAGACAGACAGACCGACAGACAAAATCTCGACGTTTCATGACATTTTAAGCCTATTTGGACAATCAAAGTTTTAAAAATTTTTTTTGTCGTTACTATACTTCCACTGGACGCGGAGGTAAAATGATAGACATTCTATTACTTGGTAATTTCTAAGTGGTTTGTATTAGACCAGGAGTTTAGTCCCAAAATGTGTGAATTGTTGTTAGTTTGGGGTGGTAGAGCACAGAAATGTACATGCCAGCCCTTTTTTTTGGTACAGGGGCGTACGGCAAGCCCCCAAATGTGTAAGAAATATGTGTAAAATTAAAAAAAAAAACATACTTACCAAGTACCTGATCACCAGTCGTAAATTTATGATATTCATCAAATTACACGAGTAACTATTACATGCGGTAGAAAGTTCCGATACGCCGTCATTTATCGTGAAAGGCAAGACCCTTGCAACACTTGTCAAAGATGGCGCACGTATTTTCGCATATAGGAGGTTCATACTCACCAAGTGTCTGATTGCCAGTGGTAAATTTGTGATATTCATTGAATTACAAATCCTCTACCCCAAAAACATGTGGTAGGAAACTCCGGTACGCCATCAATTATAGTTAATGGCAAAGCTGTCGTACCACTTTTCGGAGAAGGCGAATATATTTTCATACTCAGTAAGGTCATATTTATTAAGTTCCTGATTGCTATTCATAAACTTATCATTTTTTTTACCTGACTTTTTTTTCAAAATTGGCCAAGCGTAGCACCTCCTCTTGTATCACCCAAAATGAATGGGAGTCTGGATTCATGATTTTTGGGGGTAAATTAAGAAATCCCTCCACCACCATGCGTAAACTTATGGCATTTTGTGGCTGTTTTTCTTAAATTTTACAAGTCATATTTCTTACACATTTTGGGTCCTGCCGTATGCCATTGCACCAAAGAAAAGGGCTGGCATGAACATTTCTGTGCTCTACCACCCCAAATTAACAGCAATTCACACATTTTGGGACTAAACTTTTGACACACAATTAGTGGTCGGCGGGCTTCTAGTTTATATGTCTAACTAGACATATAAAGGTATACCCTTGTGGAAATCTCTTAGTTTTTCCCCAGCACGTCAGGTTCTTTTTAACAGCAAATAAATATATAAATATTATATGATTCAACAGACTTTTTTGCTGTTAAAAAAAACGGACGTGTTAGGGAAAAACTAAGGTCAGATTCGTGTTCAGCGGCTCAAAATACAAGGGATGGTGTGGTCAGTACCCCCGCGCAAACCACTTTTTCTTTGTGGCCACTGTGCCACGATCAGTGTGGCACAATCCTACAAAAAAAAGTGGTCTGTGCCGGGGTACTGACCACACCTATCCCTTGTATTTTGAGCCGCTGAACACGAATCTGATTTTCCCCAGCACGTCAGGTATTTTTTTAACGCAAATAAACATATAAATATTACGATCCAACAGACTTTTTTGCATTAAAAAAAAAACTGACGTGCTGGGGAAAAACTCCTTAGTTTTGAACATGAATCTGACCTTTCAGATTCATGTTCAGAAGGTCAAAATAGGTATGGTCAGTATCCCGGCGCAAACCACTTTTTTTTCCGAGCCTGTGTTATATATCGCTGGAGGTCAATGCAGATGCAGTGGAAATCATTATTAGAAGTAATTGAAATCAATGGAAATTATTGAAAATGATTATAAATCAAATTAAAAACAATAGTACGGATCATTCTCAGTGACAGGGTTACTTTTGCAGAGGCAATATATTTTGTTCAGTTATTTATATTTTTCTTTCATTTTTAAATAAACTATCAATTTAAAAATATATTTGATTTGCTATATATTTTTTTCTATAAAATTGATGGCAATCTCGAGGACAACATGCCTAATAAGTGCCTATAAAGCATACTTCAAATTACTCGATGCATGTTTTGTATTTCACGTCGTACTTCACTAACGATGGCAATAGTAGTGAGAAGAGAAGCATTGTCAACTAAAATGAATTTTTACAAATGCCTATTAGATTTTCCACATTATAATTATAGAGCGGGAGCTAGGTGGCTTTTTCGTTCGTTTTATGAACTTTGAGATATTTTTATGGTTTAATGGACGATAACGATTCATAAAATCGACTTCTGGCGGAGCACTTCCTGTCAGGTGCGACACGAACACTGTCTAAAAATCAGTGAAATCATGTCATTGTTACAAGGTTCATTTTTTTTTCGTGTGTACACATTTTATGTTTAGAATGAATCAAATAAGATCGCCAGAAAGTGTGGGCAGTCAGGAGGCGCAGCCAGAAAGGTAATAATGATGCAATACATCTGAGGCACGGTAGGAAGTCGAGTTAGCCGAAAGTGTTAAAGGAGCTTATATTTACGTTTTTAGAAGGAGCCAGAACTTGTAACGATGAGTTTAGAGTTCTGAGATGAAATATGCGAAAAAAATCTAATTTTCTTAAAAAATCCTAAACATTTTCTTTCTGGCTAGCCATGTTTCTTTCTGGGAATTTTTTCTGTGTTCAAAACATTTAAATAAACATGGTCAGCCTAAAAAAAGGCTTGTAACGATCATGTTATATAACTTTCTTATTTTATTCATTCTAAACATAAAATGTGTACACACAAAAAAAATATCCTTGTAACGATGATATAATTTCACTGATTTTTATATCTTGAACCATGGCCAACTCGACTGGCTGACATATGTCAGAAGTCCATTTTGTCGTTATTTAAGTTCGATAGAATTAATCAACGCATAGAAAATGCTTGTAACGATGAGTTTCCGAAAAAGCCACCTAGCTCCCGCACCATTAGGCAAATGAGAAATGTTTACAGTAATACAAATAATTTTCACCTTGGTACATTCTTATCTGAAAAAATATATGTATATTCTACATAAAGAAAGAGACAACTTTTCTCTTTTACAATTTTCTCTAGAGCGCATACTTTCGCCGTAAAAAATTATTGAAAGTTGAATTTCTGGCGCAAATTGGCCTCGCAGTAAAAAATTACAAAGAGCAAGAGGTTGATATTTTTTGGCGTAGAATTGAAATCCACTATAAAAAAGAGAGGTAGATTATATAAAAAACATGTTACCCCATAAAAATCCCATTAAATCCCATTAACAGTAAAACCCCATAGTGCCATTATGTAGAGCGCACAAAACTGAAAAACTTTTGTCTGAATTTTTTTTTATTTGACGTCATGGGAAAGCGTCACATTCAAAAATTATTTGAGCCATATAACAAAAATGGCTGCCCCTGCGCCGCTGCAACCCGGATTGCCATGACCGACTACGCACGCTCAGAGAATGACTTGATAAGCATCCCCACCAATTTTTGACTCTCCAGCTTATATGTTCCATTTTTGTAGGTGGGCTTTCCTGCTATATGTATTTTGGGCCGTAGAATATGAATATGACATCAGAATTGTTCTAGTAAATCACAATTTTTTTCTAACCTCCGAAAATAACTCGATATCATTAAAAATATCAAATATGTAAATGGCAACGTTATGTATATTATAAAACGTATCTAAAATACGATATTTCTGTTTTTGGATTCATTGAAACTTAACTAGGTGAAAGTAAGGCTCCATGTATCATTATTTTGAAAAAATCTAAGAGAAAACAGTAAAAAGCATGGAAAATCTCATTTTTCTTCTTATTCTCTTTTATGATAACGAACATTTTACTATTGAATGTTCTATGTAGTGGAGTCTTCTTTCTCCGTATTGCTCTCTGTGTTTTCGTTTCAACATCCAACAATAATCTGTCATCATATTTACGTCCCATCTACCTTAACAATGACGCTCCATTACCATAACATCTTGATGAAATATTTCATCCTGCTCTTCATTAAAATCTCCAAGATTTTCTGAAAAATCGTTAATATGTGAATCTAAGAAATGCATCTTTAAGTTCATGTTGCATCTAGCTTTTGAAAGTTTTCAACCACTTTACCGAGAAAATTTTTAGCCGCTTCTTGAACACTAATCTAAACTGCTTTTTCAGTACTATTCAGTTTCGTAAAAACACTTCATCTACAAACATCTGCAGTCGGGGTTACCAGCCATCCCAATATTGGCAGGTGTTTTCTGAAAGAACCTACATAACAGACCTGTTTGAGCAGTATTGACTTCCGATTGACATAGTAACATAGTTAATTAGAAACGATCGAAAAGAGTCAACATATATATCACAGAATTACTGAAAACTGTTAGTAACTTATCGTTGTAAAAACTCATTTTATATTTTTTCTTCTTGCTTCTAAATTAAGAACACAGATACAAATTGTATTTAAGGTAGTTGAATTATAGGTTAAATTATTATATATTATGTTCTATAGATAATACTAAAATCGGTTTCTTATGAACAATTATTAAACAATATTTATATAAGTTTTCCAGATAATTAAAATTACTACTATAATGTACCGGTAAAAATTTAGTCAAAATGGTTAACATATTTGTCTCTACAGTTTGGATATATTATTTTTAGCGTAGAAATAGCTCAATTCTGTAGTAAAATACTCAGGTCTTTGAACGTACAAAAGTTGTAGATAATAACATTGATAAAAATAATGTTTTTATATTTTAAATTACCTATATGAATGGTATTATGGAACAAGGATCCAACCTACATAAACACAAATCTAAGAATATAGCGTATAAAAGTTTGTCAGGTTCGTTCTTTGCTACGTGCACATTGTCGATTTTCAGCTGCAGTTTTTGCTCCATATAGCGTCAGCAGTATTTGTCAATATATTGTATGACTTAAATAATTATGTGTGTTAAAATATGATAAAATGTAGGTTGGATCTTTATTACAAAATGAGAAACTTCTTAATCAGTGTACAGTAAAACACTAATGCATTTTTTTGAATCTATTGTTGGGAAACTGAAAACACAAATAAATTTCAAAATCATTGGCTATTTCTAAATACGTCCTTACAAAGGATATGACAAACTTCTGGTAAACGTAAATAATGATAAAACAAAGTAAAATGTTGATACACAATACAGTTAAGTAAGTTTTGATATTTCTTGTCGAACTTATTTAAAATCAATAACCATTTTCTTTTAATTGGACTAGTTCACAAGTTCAAAGCCATGTTAATACTTCATAAAGCTCGTAAAAATATGAGTGAGGATTGGATTCGCAATGATGTCTGGAAAAACATGCAAATGTTTCAAATCCACATATTGTTGATCAACAAATTTTTTTAGGGTTTGCGTTTATATTTCAAGTCGGATAATTGTTAAACAAAAGCTATTAAAATTATTTCGCTTCGTGGAGACCTTATGTCACTATACTTTATGGGATTATGATATTGCGATGTTTTTAATTGTTATAGTCTATTAGTTATTAATTATTTAACCCAACAAAAAACTAAAACAAGCTAAAAACGTACTCTTCGCCTGTTCACTGAACTTTTTATATAATTGTTACACATTCTATGGGATACTCTTCGCAGTTTTTTGTAAATAGTGTTAGTTTTAGACATTTTTAATTTTATACTACGAACTTAGTTGGTAAAAGACTCCGTGTAAAATAAAATAAAAATAAAGAAACATATCAAATCCAATTTGGGTTTCGAACCCGGGACCGTTGGATTTCGAGTAATGTTGGGCGAATTCGAATTAAAATACTCGGTTAATCCGAGTATCAAAATACTCGCTTGACTCCGAGTATTAAAATTTCATCCGAATAGAATATACTCGGATTAATTTTAAGTACAAAACAAAAAAGAACTGTCAATCGTGCACTTGGATAATAAAATGTTTTTTAGATTTCTCCCCCCCGCTCATCAATTCTGAGATCTGGGGAGAAAAATTACTAACCTCAGTGCCACTTACATTCGCTTTAACCACGATCGCAATTACTGTTGACAGAGTGATTGAAAAATCGCGATATCACATCATTAATACCTATAGTGAAAATTTAATTCGACATCGGATGATTAATCCGAATATTCTTGTCATCCGATTCCGTGTAATCCGAGTACCGAAATCATCCGAATATCTGCATCACTAATTTCGAGTCAAAAGCGTAAGACCACCACCACCACCACCTTACAAGTAAAAAAATGTAAATGTTTACACTATAAGACACGAGCTAAAATCATATTTTCACGGGTGTATATTACATTATGAAATGTATATTTGTAAAATATATAAATATTTATATATTAAAGTGAAATATCATTCCACCAGATTTCTATTCGATTAAAAAAACATAAAAATCAAAAAATTTTTTTTCAAATTTAAATCATTAATAACATTTTTATTTACCGATCAGTTTTGTTCAAAAACCATAGGGTTCTTCCCCTAACTAACACTAACTTACTGTCCAAATTTCAATACAGTCGGATTTTTCTTTCTTGAGTTATCGTGCTTACAAGAAACGTGACGGACGGACGGACAGACGGACAGACGGACGGACGGACAGACGGACAGACGGACAGACGGACAGACGGACAGACGGACAGACGGACAGACGGACAGACGGATAGACGGACGGACGGACAGACGGACAGACGGACGGACGGACGGACGGACAGACGGACATTTTGAAAGTCGTTCAGAATTCGTTCACTAACACAATGATATGAAAATTTTTTGTCTGCGAGCGATATTTACTGATTTAGAAATGTGCCGATCAAATACAATATACTCTTCGTTTTTGCGAAGAGTATAAAAAGAAAAATAGAGGTTGAAAATTTTTTTTATTAATTTTGATTATTATTACTGTTTTTATATTCAAAAATACTATAAAATTACATAAACTTTAAATTTCTATTGTTATTTTTTTAAACAAATTTTTTAACAAATAGATAAATTACGTATTTTTGAAAAAATTGTTTTGTCATTATATTTTTTAAAAAATATGATTAAAATTTTTTTTATTTCTTTTAAATTTTTTTAAATTGTTTATAATCATTTCTTTCGTTTTTTCATTATTTAAACAAATTATTAAGAAAAGTTTTATTCTTAAAATTTACTATTTGCATTTCTCTACAGGATGGAAAAAAGATTTTTTGTTGTTGTTAATTTATTTGTTTATTTAATAAACAATTTGTTATTAAGAACCGCCGAATGTGTTTATATTCTTTTTAGATAGAAAAAAAATAACAAAAATACCCGTATACCTACATAAACATGTCAAAAAAAAAAAAAATTAAATTTAAAATTCTATAAAAAATATTAAAAAAATTTTTTTGACTTGTTCATGTATACGGTTGTTTTTGTTATTTTTTTTCTATCTAAAAAAATATAAACACATTCGGCGATTGTTAATAACAAATTGTTTATTAAATATGCAAATAAATTAACAACAAAAATTTGTTTTCTTTTTTCCACCTTGTAGAGAATTGCAAATAATAAATTTTAAGAATAAAATTTTTTCTTAATAATTTGTTTAAATAATGAAAAAGGGATGAAAATGATTATAAACAATTTAAATAAAATTTTAGACAATTTTTTTTTCAATAATACGTAATTTTTTTATAAAATTTGTTTATAAAGTTTATGTAGTCTTATAGTATTTTTGAACATAAAAAGAGTAATAATAATTAAAATTAATTTTAAAAAATTTTCAACCTCTCTTTTTCTTTTTTTTTTTGTTAGGTTAAATAATTAATAACTAATAGACTGTAACAATTAAAAACATCTCAATATCATAATACCATAAAGGAAAGTTGACATAAGGTCTCCACGAAGCGAAATAATTTCAGTGGCTTTTGTTTAACAATTATCTGACTTGAAATATAAACGCAAAACCTAAAAAAAATTGTTAATTAACAATAAGCTCATTTTATGAAAAATCTGTGAAACAATTTTTTTTCAACGGGACATTGTTCCTTTAAGTGTCTAAATAACACCATAATTTTTAAAAAATTTAAAATTAATATTTAATAACATAAAAAAATATTTTTACTTATTTCGGCCGGTTTCAGAGCATCTAACGGCTTAGTGTTCGCCGCGCGGAGCTGTATTTTCAACATTAAATTACAATTATTAATAATAGAGATAGGGTTTCGGGAGTTGGGACTTTTGTGTTGAAAATTTCTTCCTTTTCAAGAAGCTCTCTTTAAATATTAATAGTTTTCGAGTTATTTGCAAAAAACGAAACTCGTTTATAACTTTTGCAATTGTTTATGTGCGGGTTCGAAACTTTTGCACATTTTTCTAGACGTCATTCTGAATCCTATAAGCCCTCACTCATATTTTTACGAGCTTTATCAAGCATTAATACGGCTTTGAACTTGTAAACGAGTCTAAATGCACTACTTACAATAAAGTCAACTTGGGATTTTATTGCATAATGACAAACTAGGGTTTACCATATCAGACATTTCTTCCACGTCAAATTTTAAATGCAAGAGCAGTGAAAATAAGTTATGGTATATCTCAACAGATGGACGTACATGTACATTAGAATAAAATATGGTTAACTCAACATATTTCATTTTGTGGGTTGGATCCCTGTTGCATAACATGATTCATATAAAGCCAAGAATCCCATAGGCTTGCGTTATTAGTAATGTATATAACATGATTAACAAATTATTGCTTAGTATAGAATATACGCTCGAGCAACTATAGAAATACACTGGAAGACCGCCAGACTACCAGACAACATTCATCAAAGGCAGATCAACGGATGACCATATATACACGACCAGAAAAATTCCTGAAAGAAAAATGGAGAGAAGGGACAAAACTGCACTTAGTCGCTATAAATCTCGAGAAGGCATTTTATACCATCAATCATGAGGCCATAGTCAACACCCTATATAACAAAGGAGTACTGTACTATCTAATAAACAAGATAATAAAGGCCTGCCTTCATGAAAGCACTGCCTTACAATGGTTCAGACAAAAGAACATAGGAGTCAAGCAAGGATGCCCCCATCCTTCGACTATTCACCACGGTACTAGACCAAGTGATACAAAGCACAGTAAGGGAAACGAAGACGAAGTCGCGGAAACACTGAGAACCGTCAATCGCACTAGCATACGCCGATGACCTAATCGTCGCAGAAGAGCAACACATTCTCAATTTTCTAGAAAGCATGAGAACGCATTTGGACACATCTGGGCTGAAAATAAACTTCAAGAAAAGTCTAATAACGCTAACAAAAGAGAGTCGGATCAGTGGAGAAGAATACAAAATAGGCGACAACTCCCTAAGAGCAACAAACAAATTGAAATACCTAGGAACATATCTGACGAACCAACTGAAAAGGAGAGAAACTGTGAAGGAGTGAATAAAGACAACATACAGAGTTACAAGGGCAGTTATACCGTTCATCGAGAAAAACATTTCTTAACTCATCGTTCGAAATTTCTTGGAATACTTGTGTTACTCTATTACGCAAGTTTTCTAATATTGTTGGTAATCTAGGGTAAACTTTATTTTTAAGATATCCCCACAAATAAAAATCAATGGGAGTCAGACCAGGCGACCTAGGTGGCCACCTAACTGGACCATTGGTGCCAATTCACCGTTTCTTCATAGGTTTCATTTAGGTAATCGTGAACGATATGGGCATTGTGTGGTGGTGACCCATCTTGACAAATACACAAAAAACAAACCATTTTCACAATACCCGCATATCGCACTCCTTGCAATTTGAAAATTTTCTAGAGGAGGGCTATAGAAGCTAGCGATTAGGCAAATAAAGTAGAATGACGGTTGTATCGTAAACACCCTGTATAAATACAGGGTGTTTATGACAATACTACACAAACAAATTTATTCCTATATGACACAAAAAGTTCAACAGTTATTTTCTGTCATGATTATACGTTTGATTGGTTATAAAATGCTCTTTGTATTAAATTAAATAGGTAGAAAAAAATGCTTCATTAGAAGTCATATGCATTTAAATAAAAATTAAATGAGTACCTACTAATCATTATAATTATTTAAAAATACATATGAGCTCGAGATAATTAAAATAAATTATAATTTTCAGATAAGAAGACAACATGCATTAAAACTGTATATTTTTAAAAGTGCACATTTGTTATCTAATCAAATAGAAACATATTACATAAAATTACAGTGTGTACTTAAAAATTAATAAATATTAATTGAAACCGAATATTGATAATGAGTTAATTTTTGAATTAATGAATAAAACCAAAGTTAATTAAGTGACATACTTTGAGTAGCATTATAAATTAGAACATTACAAGAAAATCATTATTTGTATCAAAACAGTTTATTTTATTTGAAAAGCACTTTACACACTTGTTGGATAAATAAGTATTTTTTCGGCTTTTATGGTATTACCGGAGCTAGACCGCAGCGATAAATTCCAGAGACGGCTTTTACGTAGACATGATGTTACATCGTTACGAAAATGATAATAATCAATATAGTTAATGACACATTATTTAACATTAAATCTAACATACTAGTTTAGAGGAGGGAGAACGAAATCGGAAATTTTGTTCCAAACTCATGGAATACTCTTTTAGTATTTTAAAAAATGTACCAGGAGGTAGATTCATTGTTAGTTCGGTTAACATTAAAATATTATTTGTATTCATCAACATTATGACAATAGGTGTACATATATTTACGGTTGTCAAAAAATGCACCATTCTTCTTTGTTCTGTTAAATACCTTTATCTTGAAATTTCTTTCTACTTTTGAACAATTTAGCATATTATTAAAAAAATTTCTAATAAGTAAAAACCTCATAACTCCTATTTTCTAAACTAACGATAGAATTCTCTTCGCAAGTAAGTCGTTCTAAGTAAGTATTACCACAGAATAAGGAACTAGTTCTCTTTTCTGTGGTATTACTATAATCAGGATAACGGTTGTATTTTTTTAAATATTTGCTAATTTATTTTGTACCTTTTCTACAGCATTTCCATCAACTACCTATAAAGGATGTTATGCTACAGACGTACCCATGATGTAAGGAGATATGGTGTGTGCAAATGAAGGTCTCATTTTCGTCCTCTACTGCGCCTTCCCAAACGCCGCCATGTTTAATATGTCTGTCATTTATTTATATTGACAAAGCGGTTGAAATGTCAGGTTGTTTAGTACAAAGTTGCAAAAATTGTAACATGAACACCAAAAATAGTCACATTAGTTACTTTTGATTCCTAAAGCATGAAAATATGGTAAAAATGTGGATTAATTTTTGTGACCGCGACTTAGTTAACCTCAACGACGGTAAGTTAAAATGAAACTGTAGTCTGATCAAATTAGAAAATAATTCGTAAATATTATTTCAGGCAAGATAGTTTTAGCCTTAACGAAGTAGAAACTGAGAATACTAAATTACGAGCTGAAAATCTTGAAGTGCACGTTGAAATTTCAGATCTAAAGGATGAAAATTCCATTGAAAAAAGCAACTGAAAAGATGGCGAAAGAAGCACAAGAGTATATGAAATTTTGAAATTCACACATTTCATAATTAGACAAATTGAACGGCTTAATAAAAAGTGTATGAAGTGGTCGTTTGAAGACATTACTTCTGCAATAACCACTACGGAGCGTATCACCCAGAGTTACAGATTTTTAAGAAAAAAAAAATGAGTGCATTATAATATTATTATCTAAAACTACTTAACACCGTAACAGTTTAATATAAATATTAAATATAATATAATAATGGGAAATGTTATTTTATTATAAATATGTTTTCTCTGTAAACTAATATTGATTGTTTTATTTATTGTACAGCATTCCTTATATTAGCTAATGAACAATATCGATACCTGTGAAGTTGGACTGCAATTTTCGATATTGCTGCTTAAAAAATTCACCCACTTTTGAATATCATTATAAATAATGACGAGCAAACAGAGACAATATATGAGAAAACAAGCAAATTGCCCAATTTGCTGTTTTGTTATTGTTATTATTATTTTTTAATCAATAGAAGCAGGGAGCTATCCATTTCAAATCTCTATGTAAGCGATAATGAGCAAACGAGAGGAACTCACAAGCAGTTATGAACGAACTATTTACATTCAAAAATGTTTCAATTTCGAAAATAGGGAACCAATTTTACGAATTTAACACCTACTAATCTATCTTGATGCATATAGTTTCTTTCATATGAACCTAATATACTTATATGATTTCGCGAAATTATTGATACTTCCATATACATTCTTAAAAATGTCCATCATAATCGGCCCTAAGTGCATACTTATTTGGTATATTGCCCATTTGCTCATCACTCGGCAAAAACTGCTATGCAAACATCGACCTACTTGTATGCAAAGCACAGAGCCCAAATATAAACTTTCATTATACCATGGAATTCCTATATTCATTAATTTTTCATAAATATTTTATTAGACTTGTCATGTTCTGTGTGATGCTTATTAGGTATTAATCATATTAATAACACTTTGCTTTTTATAATCTATTAACTTAACCAAACAATTTATCTCTGGCCATTGCCAATTTTATGGAACTAAACTAACTAAAATAACATAATCATGTGACAAGACTACAAATATAATTGCATTTTAAATTTGCCACTATTTAATGCCTCTTTCTCGTTCGTCAGAAATTCAACATGGACGCGATCGGGAAAGGTTACGCTATTGGCTGATCCCGAAAGCTGCGCATAAGCACACCGTATCTCCTTCCATCATGGACGCACCTATATCCCAATTTTGATCTCACTAGTTTTCATATTTGTTAAATAGGATGTCAGATGAGGCCACTTAGGAATCCACGGTAAGGCCAGCTTTTACCTTTCTTGTCTATCAAAGGACCCAGGACTTAAATCACAACTCAAAACATAACGAATCCGAATGAGAGTGGAAGAAGCCACACACAATCAAAGGGGGGCATAGCTGGTGCTATTAGTAAATAAAATAGTGATACGTTCTTCAGGCGAGTGAGGTAATATCTACGATTACACGTAAATTTAAATTCAAAATATGGTCAATTATGGATTCTACTGGTACACTAAGAACTAACAGGGATCAGATTATCGAGGTGCCTTTCTAATATTGCTAAAAACTGTGACTATCCTGAGGTGGATTGCAAAAATGAACTTTCAATACTGAAATGACAAGAGAAGGCAGGAGGCAGCCATACAAAAAAAAAAAACTTGCGAAGCAGCGGGGGTCGAAAATATTACGCATGAGGCACTTAAGTTAGTTGATGAAGTAGGAGTGAGAATCCTTCACACAATATTCCAAAAGACGTGAGAGATAGGAATTTTTCCCAATTTCTGGAGAACTTCAATCCTCGTACCGCTACAAGAAGGGGGACATCGAATGTCTGCAACAACTAGAGTTTGCTGGCACTACTAATATCACACGCCAGTAAAATAATGTATATTCTTCAATCCGCACATCGTGTTTTGGAAAATACCTCCTGAGCAAACAGGTCAGGTTGTTAAAGGACGTAGCACCATAAAGCAAATACTCCATTCAGAGACGTAGCAACTTTGACGAGCAGGGGAGAGAAAATATACGAAAAATCGTGTGTGCTGGTAGAGTAGCTATAGACAGAATGAAAATTTCTAACTTGAGATTTACAGATGATAAATACCAACTTAGTTGCAGACAATCTTCGGGAAATAAGCTCTGAGTACGGTTTAAACATAGACTACAACAAAACGAAAATTATGATTGTAGACCGAGCTAATAGAAGCCACTCAGGTATGCTAAGAATTAGTGATTGTGAGATAGTAATCAAGATGGTATGCCTTGGAACCGAACTAGGATAATGCTTGGATCCACAGCTATGAAGATGCTGTAAATAAGAAGAAAACAGGGGAATAAAAAGAGTGGAAGTAGTAAGAACATATCCAACAACAGGTCATCTAAATCAATTTCTGAATAAAATAACATTATAGTCTGTGTCGGACACATACCGAAGACAAACGTAATTGCTGGTATACGCATACGGAAAGAAAAATAAAAATGTGATTATTTAAGTGATTTAAATTAATAATTATCTTCTTGTAGACTAGGTATAACGAGACCTTATACGATATGCTAATAATATAACATACATTTCAACATTATCAAAGAAAAGTTTCCTTTAAAAGGTCTGGATATCTGGTTTGTAAAAGTTATTTAACAATGTACTTAAAATTATACGTGTTTTTCGCTGTTCTTCTGTTGGCATTTAGCAAATCTTACAGCGATTGCGATGTAGAAAATGGGGATGAGAGTTTTATTGAAATGGTACTGAGTAATTTAACTGCAGCAAGTACATATGTTTTACCTGTTGATAATAGGAAATCATGTTACGTTAAGCCTACTGAGGAACATGAAGTATATGGTAAGAAGAAGATACATTAATTGTATTTTATAATAATTCAAATCTTGTGCATGAAATTAGTAAAACGTGTTTCTACTAAGAAATAAATATTTTTAGCATTTTATCCCAATAGGGAACTTGACCAAAAAATAAAATTGAATTAAAATACTCCATAGACAACAACAAATTTTTGAAAAAAATTTTTTTTTCAGAAATATAAGCGATTAAAATCTGCCTGATTTTACCTAGTCTTGAAATGTGACGGCAGGTAGAGAAAATCGGACGACGGCGTCAAGCGACACTGATTCTGCTTTGGCTTTGACAATTCCGCATGCGCATGCGCATTTGTCAGAAACAACTAGCAGTGAACACAACCTAACTTAAATATTAAATACTACTCCGTGTAAAAGCCCATAGCCAGATACGTATTCGTTGGAAAAACATCTTCAATATTCGTTGATTTTGAGTGATATTTGTTATTTTTACATAAACTTTTGTGGTGGTTCAAAATGACTGATGCAGGTTTTTCAAAAGGACAATCAGACAATTTACCCAGTGTAGATATGTTTATGGTGGCTTCATACATTAAAAACACTGAGAGTTAGAAATAAATATAGTATTTAAATAAATTAAAGTTTATGACACTCTATTCAATGGTAAAATAAAATAAGCTTTAACACTGACCTATAACCTGTAATATAATATCTTATCTAAAAATTCAATTCTTGGTACTTTGGCTATACTTAATATAGGTACTTACATTAAAATGATCTTCTCATACATAAATGGCGTTGTTCTTTTCCAGAAATATCCCCTATATTATTTCTTTTGCATGCTATTAGCCATTTTGATCGATGGTTTTTATCTTTAGGCACGCGAATAAACATTTTATTTGCTGATTTAATAGTTGTATTATTACATAGTGACACTATACAGTGTTTATAATAAGTATTTTCCATTTCTCAACACAAAACAGAATCATAAACTGAACAAGAACTTCAAAATTTGTGAATTCACAACACAACATTTTCAGATAAGCAAACGTAAACACCAAAGTTAGGTTAAGAGGTGATAAAACTAAAACGCAAAATTAGTCTCAAAGCCAACCGCCGCGCCGCCCAGTCTGAGTGATCCCACGCGAGACTAGTTTTCTCGATATGACATCACAAGTTCCCCATTGTAAAAAATTCCACATCAAATTAGTCTCAAAAAAACTACAGAAACAATTTCTGCAAATAAATAATATTTTTAGAGTAATCATTTTGTGCAGTCTATTTATTAACATTACTTGAAATTTTTGTATAATCTTAAAATTACAAAAATGGAATTCTTTGCAAACATGGACTACAACTGCCCAAAAATACAATGTTCTTACTTCACCTGGGGAAGAAACGTCTGAAAAGTTTAAGTTTAAGTTTCTACAATTCATGTGCAATATTGAAATAAATTCTGCATCAAATAAATTTATAGACATAGCGCCAACAGACAAAAATTGAAAGACATTAATTATCATAACTTACATATTTTGAAACATTAAATGATGACGATATCTCAGTCAATGATTTTTAACGATTGTAATAAGGCAGGGGCATCACATAACTAATATAATATCAAATTTTAAGCTTTTTAAAGTTTATTCTCATTTTTAATATTTGTTTCGGCATTTTTCACTTCCCTTTCGCTTCCCTTCAGTAAGTGAGAAAGTAGAAATATTTTAGATGCTTCATCCCGATATTAGGTTCTTGAGTTCTGAGAGAATAAACAACCAAAACGAATAAACAAACAAATTTATTCATAGATCCAACTAAAAATCTCATTTTTTTAAGTACTTATATCGATTTAAAACAAATATTATTGCTTATAAGGAGACAACGCCAATCACAAAGTTTCATTTGTAAAGCTGAAGCTGAAGTGGGGTAAAAGGTAGGCAGTGTGGCTATTATAAAACATCTGCACGTGACGTCACAGCTAACCTCAAAAATATGTGTTTCTTAAAATTTAAGAGTATTACGCAGATATTATTAAAATTTCTGCCTGGTTCCCGTATTTTCAACTAAAATCTAGTTCAGTGTAATATTTATGGAGTTACAAATACTTTGTCCTAATAACATAGGACCCTTTTTGTAAGTTGGAAATCTAACCTGTAATTAGCAGTCTATTTTTATTAATATTGAAAAATTATTTACGTGAATTTTTAAATATTTGCTTGCAGCCAGTACGGCTCCAAGCTAAAAAGGCGTATACAAACATTAAAAATGAGAATAAACTTGAAAAACTTAAAATTTAAGGTTATGTTGGTTACATGATGCAGATGCTGCTGTATGTGGTACCATATATTAAAAAGCACTGAACTAAAAATCTTGACTGAGAAGAAGCAGTTTTTAGCGAAACGGCTGGCGTTATTAAACTGAAAAAAGATATTCTTGTAAGTGAATGAATACTACACTTCTAATGAAGAAAGTTTTTGGCGAAAATTTGCTTATTGCGAAGATCTCTCTTCACATTGGCTCATTGCCGCCTACTCCTCTCTGATTTGATCGCCTTGCTCCCTCTTATGCTTAAAACAATCATCCTCAATATACAGGATGTATCACGGTTAGTGGCCTATTAGACATTTGAAAAAAACTACAAATAAATTGAAGCTGAACATTTAGAGGGTTAGGGGTTCAAGGGTGCTCTATTTAATGAAAATAGCGCCACGTATGTGACACTTCCAGTTATACCTGAAGTTAACATCAACTTCCTTGTTTTAAACGGTATGCCTATTTTTTATGCGGGGTTCGAATTCTATTTTTTATTTTACGGCAACTTTCAATATCATTTCCTATCTAAAAAACAAATAGTTTTTGAGATATTTCGATTTTAATGAAACCCGATGCGAAAATCAACCCGTAGTTGGAAATTAATAACATTTTCGCTCTGTTAAATTCCAATAATTTTTCTCCCATGTATCTATGAGAGATGGAGCTTATGTGGACTTAAGCTGCAAATGCCCCAAAATATACAAGGTGCCCAGAAAATGAGGTCCAACTTCGACAACTTCGACCTCCATTAAATCACTTATTTCAAATGGAACATACTATATTTTGCAAACCTATTCGCGTCCCTTTTTTATTGCCTTTCAACAGCTAAAAATATACGATTATTGGGTTATTTAAAGGTATTTAGAAAAATGGTTAAATTAACATCAATATCGACAATAGTGTGCCATGCGATTACAGTAATTTACAATAATTTTGTAAAAGAATCAGAGTAGTTTCATTAAAGTTTCTTACACATCTAATAAAACTGATTGAAGTCGGTGCAACCATCTTCATTGAGTTAGAAACGGATACAAACACAAGAATACTCAACAGGTTAAATGCATAACAGTCCCCTTTTTAGTCAGGGGTTAACAAATGGTGGCAATCTATAGTAGGACACCGTGGACATAAGCTTTTTATTCTTTGACAGAGTTTCTGTCGATGAGACTTGCGAAAGAAGCAAGGGAGATTGAAACAAAGTGTTAGTTTTGGAGTTAGGTGGTTAGTAGATTTTAAATGTTGCTTAATTTAGTTCTAGTAGGAGCGACGAGAACCTTTTATAGGCCTATTTAACCCCGGTTGAAACTTGTCTTTGAAATGAAGAATCAGTCAATGTTTACTGTTTATTATGCGACGTCTCTAATACGTACATTTTAGCTAATATTTTGGTCGGTACGAACCAAGGCGTAATATGTACGTATTTGTATGTACGTACAGTGTATGTTTACACCGTATGTCTCTAAAACATACTTTTCTGGAACATCATGGATATAAAGCGAAAACAACTAGTTCATGTGAATTTAGCCCAGTGAAAAAAACACGGTCGGCAGATAATACGGATATGGAATGTTTTGTAGCAAAAACAGAATATCACATATTCCGAAAAGAATTTGTTAAGTATTTATTAAGATAAATATTTACCAACATTTTTTTCTGAAAATTTCACAACAGTCATATTATAATAATAATAATAATAATAATAATAATGATAATAATAATAATAATAATAATAATAATAATAATAGTATTTATTTTCACAGACTTTACAAAAAAGTATAGAATTATTGTCACACGATTAAACGTTAATATATCATTAATACGGTATGTTAAAAAAAGAGAAAATAAAATTTACATAACAGTTTAAAAATTCTTGAACAATTAAAATGTATAGGTACTTAAAAGTAAATGGTTATAAGATTAAAAGATTAAAAGGATTAAAAGATTAAAAGGATTAAAAGGCAGAGCTCATATACTCATTTATAGAATAAAAACTATTATCAATTAAAATAGATCTTACTTTTGTTTAAATATTATAAATTGTTAATAAAAACAAAACGTACAAATCTGACGTTATCTCAATTTTCGATTTTTGACCAATTTTATTAACTTCCCGCAATTTTGTGGGGAGGTTAAAATAAGCTGCCTTTATTTTAAATGCATGATCAGTGCGACGTCGCGGACAGTGTGCTGTCAAATGTCGTTAGTGCCGTTGCCGTTGTGTCCCAGAACTCAAAATGGAAGAATAAAATTTGTTAATAAATGCAAGAAAGTTACTTAGTGATTGTTTGTTGTTTGTAGTTAAATTATAAATTACCTGTACGGACGAAGGTAAGTCAAATATTTCTCTATATAAGGTATGTTAAATACTATCTCTTTGTTAATCTGAGAGTTTTTGATACGAGAGCTTAGACATTTTTTTATTAAGGGCGGACTGTTATGCAGTAGAAAATCATTCACTTTATAGAGCATTATTACAAATTATTTTATCATTTTCAAGTCCAAGCAATAAAGATCATGTCCAATTAATGTATAGATCATCACATTGTGTAGCTTGTATGGATGTGACGAACATACCTAGTTACAACATTTTGGCTGATTTGGCCATTAGGCAATAATAATTTTTACAAAATTATACCTTTTTAATTTTCTAATGAAAGTGATAAAATCGATAATACTCATAAAAATGACAATAATATTGACGTGTGGTTCCAAAATGAGTTTTAAGACTGTATAGGTATGTATAGATACGATGCAAAATTTGTACATTTTATAATGTAAAACGTAATGATACATATAAATAAAGATATTTATCTAACGAAAAGATTCCTGCGTTTAGTATATTTTTTTGTACAAAATTTTGCATCTTGTCATCATATCCCTTTTATAGAAAATTTACAAGACAAAAGATAACCTATAAATAAAAAAAATTAAATCTTTCCTTTGTTTCATGCAAAATTAGAAAATAACTTATTTATCTGTTTCTTCAATAAAATATTTGAAAACGTATAAAATATAATCGCACTTTTTTTTGTTCAAATAGGCTTAAAATGTAGTGAAATGTCGAGATTTTAAGTTTAAACAAAAAAAAATTTCTGGCACTACTAACATTGCATATTACCTCTTCTGAAAACATAACTGCTGCAAAATGTTTCATTTTTGCTTGAAGTTTTATGAGTGGTAATAAACCACTATTTTCATAAATTTCTTGCGAATACAAAAAATAGTGTATGGAGAAATCGTAGCTGTTTTCAAAAAATTAGAGTAAAACTGAAAATAAATTTTAAAAAATCAAAAAAAAAAAAAAAAATCCTGATTATTTAAAAAAAAAATTTTAAATCATGATTTTTTCCAGCCCTGATATATTTGTATATTTTCAGAAAGTTATAATGTAGCAAGAAAAAAGTTCAAAAAGGCAGAGGACACTAGCGATTTGAATACTGATGTTAATGAAAAAAAAAGAAGAAAAATAACCAGAAAAAGAATATCTACTTCTTCAGATGAGAATAATGACATACCAGATAGACTTTGTTCCATTGTGCATACAAAGAACAATATCAAAATTAAAAAGGTTTCTTTTAAAGCCAAAGTTAAGTTTTAAGTTATTTTGAACGGCAAATAACATACAGGGTGTTACTTAACTGCATGCGTATATTTCAAAAACAGCCCAGGAATAAAATTCTAAAATATAAATATCTACATGCAATTAAGTTAAAAAACAAGATTAACAAATATTTATTTTAATTTTGAGATTCCTCCGATTTACCGCTTTAGAGAAATTCTCTTCATTACTTAAAAAATTGTATAAAATTTGCAACGTTTCTTCCGAATCAATTAGTAAATTAAATTCATGAAATACTGACTAACTCGATGTCATCTACCGGCGCGGTAGCTCACTCGGTTAAGGCGTATTGAGTGGCGAATATGCTGATCGACTGCCTACCGCGCTCTGGGTTCGACCCCCAGCCCCGGTATTGGCAACACCGGTGGGTGTGGATGTATGTCTGCGTTTTTCCAAAATGTGTAACCCACTTCTGCACAGCCTTGGCTATGGATTTGGGGGTTGTCTACTATCTGTGGTGTGTGTTTATGTTTATGTTTATGTTTATGTTTATCTCTTTATCTTTATTGGGACTTTTTTTGGTCCTCAGTTCTTCTAAAATGTCAACAACCATAGATCGTAGATAATGTTGTTGATAAAGTATATTTATTTTAATTTTGAAATTCCTTTGACTTACCGCTTTAGAAAAATTCTCGTCATTACTTAAAAAATTGTTTAAATGCAACGTTTTTTCCGAATCAATTGGTAAATTAAATTCATCAAATACTGACTTATTCGATGTCATCTCTTTATCTTTATTGGGACTTTTTTTGTCCTCCGCTCTTCTAATATGTCAACAACCATAGATCGTAGGTAATGTTCTGATAAAGTATATTTTTTAGGGTCTTCCCTAAAATAAAAATGATGCTATAAAACACATTGTGTATTCTCGATTTAAATGAATTATAGCAAATTAAATAGCACACACTGTATATATTTTATTTTTGTATTTTATATATATTTTATTTATTTTTGTATTATATATATATTTGTATATTACATGTAATAAATATTTTTGGTGAATTTTGAGTTTTTTTTTACTTATTTATAACGTACATATAACGTACTATGTACGTCCATATTCTGTCCTATAATGGCCTATAAATACCTTAAAATGTACGTGTTATGTACGTACAATTTAGTGGAAATCTAACATCCCCGGTACGTCTCATGTACGTATTGTGTACATATCTCGTATGTAAGTTACGTCCAGTGTGTACGTAATTAAAACGTCTTTAGGATGTAAGTGTGCTGTCTGGGATTATCGTTAAAGCAATCCTATTGGAAATAAATGAAGGCTATAGGCCACCAAGAATCACCTCCCATTGGTGACGGCGGGGAACGGGTTAACTTGAGTAGCCAAGGCTCTAGATATTTTTATGCCTTCATGACGTATACCTTCGGAACCGGGAATGTTTAGGGGTCAACCACCAGAAAAAAGAAATTCCGCAGTGGTACATCAGGAGGAGGTGTGACAAGTGGACTACAGTCTCCTTCCATTTCTAGATTTTCGACTGACAGAGTCCAGAGTGGGATAAATGCTACTCTCAGCTACTGTGCAGGGCACTGAAAGAGACACGAAGAGGTTAGGGCATTATCTACTTCTGACTTTGCTGATCTGGGATCAACAGCTTTAAGGTCCTGTTAGCAAAGCAAGTTGTTTCCTAATATACTTAACATGTTCAACAAGACGACAAATATGAAATTCAAGTCGAAACATTCTTCAGACCTCTTATGCCTGCCCATCAAGGCATTTCAACAGAGGAATTTTCATTAGTAAGATGGCAAATTTTATCCGGGCATCGTAACCCAACAAAATATTATGAACATATTCTTGTTGAATGTGAAAAGAATGACATCGAGGCCATCCTTGGATATTGCTGTCAGTGCCAAAATGGTTTACACATATAATGATGATTCTTTGGTTTCTCGGATATGGAAGACATTTATCCAAGAATCCAACACCAGCTTCCTACTTGCCATAAATATGTGTGGTCTTGAATATGATGGTACAGACAACGTGGATGATGACGAATAAGAAAATAATAAGGGAGTAAAATATAAAAGTGTTGCAACAGAAAAATATGAGTTATGACAGATATGAATTTAAGCGTATATGCTTACAGTCTTAACCACTTCGACGAAATCTGATTTATGTACATATTTCAATCCTACGCATCGTAAGCGTTTTTAACCTACATAATGTATTCTGTTTCGTCATAAGATCCAAATGATAGAAAAGTGTAAGATGAATTAACTATAAATGCGCACCATGGCATGAATATGTTAATCGTGTATTTTCTAATTTAAATTTCTTAAACATGCAGATTATGGAGAGTTCGACTTTGTAATAATTGGTGGTGGATCTGCAGGGACACTTTTAGCCAATAGATTGACTGAGATAGAGGAGTGGAGAGTACTTTTACTTGAATCCGGGGGACCAGAAAATGATTTTAGTGATATTCCAGGAATGGCCAATGAACTATATTTAACTGATATGAACTGGGGTTATATGTCTACACCACAAAAAAGAAGTTGTTTAGGTAAGTAAAATACATAGTGAATATAATTGAAAAATGATAATTTTTAAAACATTCATTATAATTTTGGAAAAATATATGCGTTATATACAGAGTGCCCCACTTTTCACGGTGACACCTTCGTAACTCAGTTATTAATAACTCCATTTATTTTAAATTTAGGTAAGTTGTACATCACTTCAAGGTAACTAAAAGCACACAATATACATATTTAATTTATTACATAGACTTGGGGATTAGGGTGTCAAAATGAAATTAATATCAAAAAAGTTCTTTGAGGCCTTTGGCTCTTGTACACAAACTAAATCACAATTTTATTATTTACCGCCTTTAATAATTGGGTGGAAGTGGTAACGAGGGTGGTAGAGGGAGTGGCTACTGCCAAAAATATTTTAAGGCTCTTAGTTCTTGTATACACGGTGAATCACAATTTTCGTTTTACCTCTTTTTTAATAGGGTGGGGGTTGTTGAGGCCCTTGGTCCTTGTATACACACTAAATCCCAATTTTATTTTTACCACCTTTAATAATGGGGTGGAGGTGGCAGCGAACTTAGTAGAGGGGGTGGCTAATGCCAAACAAAATTTTTGAGGCCTTTGGATTTTGTATAAACACTAAATCACAATATTATTTGTTTGCTCCCTTTAATAATAGTATGGGAGGTGGTAATGGGAGTGATAGTGGTGATGGCTGATGTAAAAAAAAAAATTGAGAACTTGGCTTCTCATACATGCCTTAAATCTCAATTTTATGGAATCCTACTTGCTTGCTTTACCTAAAACGTGGGTACAAAAAAAAAGTTACAGTCACAGTTAGAGTTACAGTTGTTCAAACCTAAAATATCGATGTTTCGTGACATTTTAAGCCTCTTTAAAAAAAAAAATGTTCAAAATTTTTTTCTTTTGCGTTACTAAACTTCCACTCCACTACGTGTATGTTGAAGTAATAATGATTTTAATCAAGTAACTGTCAAAACATTACACTGTGGCAACTAATATTGTATTTTAACCTATTCTTTTCACCACCTGAAAAAACTCTATGATGATAAAAATCTTCTTATTATCGTTGTATGCATTTCTATCTATCTATATATTATTTCCTCTTATTATAATTATTATTTGTTTACATCTTACACACTAAGCTGTATATTCGATATATCTGATTTGAGGGTCAAGAATCGACTTTTAAGGCCTACAGTAAAAGCAGCACATAGAATCAAGTTATTTCTTGTGTTTTTTGGGTATTTTGCCACTGTAAAAATATTTAAAAAATTTTGATGAAATAAACCCAAAAGTATCAGAGGCTGGTTTTTATACTTACAAAATGTCTCACACCTAGAAATATATAAACTAAAACAAAATTGTTAAATGATAAATAGAAATATTAAAACGAAGACAGCTGACAAGCTCAAGTGAAAGTTTTGATAACGGAAAAAGAACTATTTTCCAAAACGCCAACTGTCTTCGTTTTAATTTTTCTATTTTTCATTTAACAATTTTGTTTCAGTTTATATATCTTTAGGTGTGAGACATTTTGTAATAGAAGCATAAAAACTAGCCTTTGTCTGATCCTTTTAGCGCAGAGGTTTATTTCATCAAAATATTTTAAATATTTTTACAGTGGCAAAATTACCAAAAAACACAAGAAATCATGAATATGCCACAAATAATAAATTATAAACAATATCTGAATCAAGTTATATCCTTAACAACTTTTGATTATAATAATAGTGATAGACCCCAACCGGATGGGAGTCAGAGACAAATTGGAGGGGCCACACCGGATGGTCTCAATACTAACGACGCAGGCAATGAACACGGACGCTTTAAGTGGACGAGGGAACTTCGAGACGACCTGCTGGCCTGCTATGAGAGCAGCGTATCTGCCCGCAGAGAGTACATGGCACGATTGCACGAAATCTGGTGCGATATGTGCCCAGAGCATCGCGCCTTCTCTGAACCACAGCTCAGAGATCAAGTATCCTTCCTACGCAGGACAGGTTGTGTAAGGACACCCCGGCAGCAGGAAGAAGTTACAGCCGCACTTCCACCGCGACAAATGGCTGTCGAGAAATATACTAGAAGGTACGCTGAAGTCAACTTAAGAGCGAGGGTTAGTATTAACAGCAGGGCTACCCTATGCCACAAGACCTGGGGCGAATGAACGCTGTTATCGATGAGGAATTACCAGAATATGCCGACATTTGGCAGATCAACAGTGCCATGTACAACGCTGCTAGCCAATTTGTGCCCCACGAGAGGAATACCAACCCCTCGAGCGGTATCGAAAAGGCTAAGCGGCGTGTACAAAAGATCGAAGGCCAAATACAGTTGGTCAGACAACACGCTTCTCGAATCCAGAATGTGGTGGAATACCTAACCACTGGCGAGGTATTTACGCCTAAAGCCAGGCGAACAGAAGCCGAACTACTCCGGGCCCAGGCGGAATAAGTAACTGGTGGTGGAAAAAAATTCCTAAAATTGACTTCCATCCACCGCAGCATATTTCAGACTTCTTGGTTTGTCGAGGGACGTACTCCTCCCTAAAAAGGGTGAATTATAGGCCAATCACCTGTCTGAACTTCTGCTACAAGCTATTTACACGTATCTTGTATGCTCGGACACACCGGCAGGTTGATCCGGTTGATACAAGCGAACTTGATAGAGATACCCGCAAGGTGATGAAAAGCCATAGGAATATTCATCCTAGATCGTCCGTTTCTCGGGTTTATCTCCCACGTCATCGGGGGGGGGCGAGGACTCTTCAGTCTGGGGTGTATATGTAGCAGAGTAGTAGCACTGAGTATGGCATGTAACGTCCTCAGGAGCTCGAATCCGCTCCTGCTATTAGTGAAAGATCATGAAACAGCAGGGTGGGCGCAGGATTTTTCAAGGTAGTAAAAAGAGCCGCCGATGAACTTGGTCTCGTATTCGACATCAGACGAGGTGGCCGGCGCGGTGCTGATCAGAGTCAGTCACTGAGCTGCAGCCAAATCGTATGAAAGCCCAAATAAAAGCTTCAAGACAGGAGAATCTGTTTCAGCAGCATGTCGATAAACCCATGCACGATGTATACTATAAGAACTTAGAAACGATAGGTGCATCGACCAGGCTGACATTCGCCTTTTTAAGGTCAGCTGGGCTTAAGTCGGAGACCGAGGGATTGATTTATTGTGACCTGCCAGGATGGTGATTAACATTTTGGTCTACGGAAGCCGCGTAATGGATGTAGAGGTCCCAGATATCAACTGCAAGACCTGCCGTCAGACGCCGGAATCGCTGGTGCATTTGCTCTCAACATGCCCGGTATACGCGATTTCGGCCTACATCCATTGCCATAACGTGGATTTACGAGTGCTGTACTACCATCTACGGCACTCGTATGGGGAAGATCAAACACCGGTGCTGCCTTACATCCCCAGAGATATTGAGTTCGTTGTCGACAACGTGAGGTGCCGAATTTATTAGAACTGCTCTTTCCTGACTGTCAGGCTAATTCAAACCAACAAGCCTGATATAGTCCTCCTCGACCATGAGAACAAAGTGATGTTTGTAATCGAATTCTCAGCACCTGCTATGACTAACATCGCTTTGAAGGAGGGGGAAAAACGAACCAAATATCGTGATCTCCGGTACGAATTCCAAGTGCTGTACCCAGACTACTCGGTCAAGATCGTTGTCCTAATAATCGGCGTACTCGGAGGGACGAAGCCTTTGCTGCTTTCAGAATTGAAGATCATACCATACCGGCTTGCTAGAATTTGGCCGAATGGTTGGCAGGTTAGATGCATAAGGCGATTTTCTTGGGCTCCTTTCGTCTACTTAGAGCACATGATTCAGGATTCAGTCACTAACTCCACAGGTTGTGGAGAGTGGCTATAATGAATTAGCCCGCGCGGCTACCGCGTGGTGTCGGAGGCCACGGAAACTCTGTCCGGCAGCGGGAAACCGAAAAATAAAATAATAATAACTGGTCTTTATTTGGGCGAAGTTCGCTTGTAATGCTCTCTTCCACTTAATCCTTGATCAACATGATGTGAAGTAGCAAATGCCAAAGTTTCAGACAATTTGACCTTTGCAACAAAAAATGTAAAATAACTTTGTTTCTAACTTCACCTCGATTCGAGTCAAAGGTCATTAATTCTTAAAAAAAAATCATATTTACGTCTTTATAACTTCAAAACAACTCGAAGTATTTTAACAAAATCTGGGGCAAATAGATGGTGGTAATATTTTATTTATGAGAAAATCTATTAACCTGAAAATTAATCCCGTTTTCACCCCCAATTCACAAGTCTGTGGAATAAATTTAATAGGTACATGTGCTTTTAGTTACCTTGAAGAGATTTACATTTACCGAAATTTACAATAAACCGATTTAATAATGAGTACATGTCTGAGGTCATTCCTCTTAATAATCTGAACATAAGATTGGGGCTCCATTTTTAACTAGATAGTGGAATTGTTCATCTGGTTATGTCAGAAATTTCCACTTTGTGAGGCTTGTGGGAATTATATTATTGTAAGTACACTATCCAAGTATCCATTGCTATTCCTAAGAACAGATCGTATTGTATCGATTTTTGGATCGATTTAAGGCATTTAGCTTGCCAATTGGTATTTTCAGCCAACGCAGTCCTGTAAATTCCCGCCCATCGCATACGACTTCAGAAAATTTGAGAAAAAAATTCAGTTTGAGATTTCTCGTTAATAATTTTATGATGAGATAGTAAGCACTAGATTAAGAAACTTCAGAGTTTTACATTATTCGCGCAGGTAAGATTATATTATTCTCCAAATAAAGGAACTCAGTTTTTAATGTCCTATTGAGATAGTAGAGGTTCTAATTGTTCTAATATTTTCAGCCACTTCCAACATACTACTTACATTATTTAAGATGTCTACTATATGTGATGCGTTTGTTTGTTTGTTTATTTGTTTGTTTGTTTATTTGTTTGTTTATTATGCCAATTAGTAATGTATCTCTAATAAAATTCTGAGATATTACTAAAGCAATATGTATTGCTAATTTTTTTATAGCTGTTATAAAATCCTGCAAAAATTTCTTTTTTTGCTATAAATTTTTTCAGTCTGGATCACGGATCTGATCTGTAAACTACACGAATACAAGTTTCCTGGCATATCATCAAACTCTCACCACCAGAAGACAAGAACTATACAGAAACGAAAGCTTGCCGCGGTACCTTTGATATTGGGTGTCTGATTTCTGTGACCTCGAAGTGACAGTAATATGCCTTATTACACTCAGAGAAATGATGTACACAAAAAATATATCAATATTTCGGTCGAATACACTGTACATTAGGAAAAATGTCTTGTTTTATATTTAGTAGATAGGTACATGAATAGGAATATGTATATATGGTATTAATGAAGTTGGGGGCCCAAGTCATGGTGTATTGCAGAATGTTCAAAAAAAGAAGTACACATTTATATTTATATCCCGTATTTCAATCATAATAATGAATTTTTAAGCCAATGCATTTTTTTTTCATACTGCTACCAAAATAAGAAAATACTAGTATGGAAAGTAGTACAATGTATAGATATACAATGAAAGAGACATATATTATGTAGCTTAAAATTAAACATAAGATTTGATGAAGAATATATTTTCAATATTGTTGAATAGAATATTACAAATCAAATAGTACAGTGAAAAAAATTTTTACGTAAAATAACAATATACGTGAATAGGGCATGTGCACGTGACGTCACAGCTAACCTCAAATATATGTGTTTCTTAAGATGAGTATTTATAAAATTTATTGTTATTAAAATTTCGGCTTGGTTTCCATACTTTCAACTAAAATCTAATTCAGTGTAATGTTTGTGAAGTTCTAAATACTTTCTCCTAATAAAATAGGACTCTTTTTGTAGGGTGGAAATCTAACTTGTAATTAGCAGTCTATTTTTATTAACCAACATTATTGAAAAATTAGTAGCCTGAATTTTTAAATATTTGCTTGGAGCCAGTATGGCTCCAAGCTGAAATGAGTATACAAACATTAAAAATGAGAATAAATCTGAAAAACTTAAAATTTGAGGTTATGTTAGTTATATGATGCACATGCCCTATTATTGATTTTTCTTAATTGATACAATGAAAAGTTCTTTAGTGGTACGAGTTGAGAGTCATTACTTAATTGCCTTATTCATGATCACAATACAATTCTGTTCATTAGGAACTGATGAACATATTCTGTAACTTATTGCATTTCTGATAAGAAAATATTCCCTTTCATATTACTTCTTTTCAACTGCTAATTGTTTAGTATATCTAACATTACTTTCTAGTTATTTCAGTAATATAAATTTGTACATACCATTCAGGATCTTTGGGAAATAGAAAGAAGCTTATTGTTTCACCTTCGAAGGGCATGGACAAAAGCATAACCCCTATACCCTTTAGAACTCATTATAAACAAAAATCAAATAAATAAATAAACTTAGAATAAGAAAATTGTCGAAAATTGGAAGAAAAAGCCACCGTGTAAGAATTTCAAAGACTGTCAATCGCACAGCATCAAGAATTATCATATGGCTTTTGACAAATATATACCTTATCGTCATGGCGACTATGAACAAATTTGGTCCCGCCAGAAAGGCTTGCTTTCGCTTCTGTACAGTTGCTGTCTTCTGTGCTGTCACATTCGTATTTGAAAGGTAGACAGCAGCAAGTGCCGAGGGAACAACAAACTATCTATGCAGTGAGACAATTCGTGCGGTTCCGTACAGGTCGTGCCTCCCTCGTACCAAAATTATCCAATTTATTTTTCTCCGATTTTTCACCATTTTCCAATACAAAATTAGCTATGTACGACGATGATACGGTCATATGCACTCACAGCCACAGCGCGCGGGCAACGAACATTCTATTAACACCACATATGGCTTATGCGATGACTTACCACTACCGGTGAATGATGAGGATCAACGAGAAGAAGTTGGAAGCCATGGTATTCACCCAGAACTTCACGGAAAACAAAACTAATACTGCAATCTCCATCAAAGGGACCAAAATTAAAACAATAGAAACTGTAAACTATGTGGAGGTTCATTTGGACACTCAACTGACCTACAAGAAACACATACACGATACGTAAAGTTCTAGCCTCTGATGGTAGTTCTAGCCCTCTGATATTAGGGAACAGCAGACTAAACACCAGCAACAAAATGTTAATCGACACAACCGTCGTCAGGCCTGCTCTTAAATATACGGCGCCGACGTGATGCAGCACGTCGGCCTGAATTAAAATCATCTCTCCAATATATTATCAACACAAACCTGATGAGAGTCCGCTGACAAGAAACATCACACACTCTACCTTTTCTCACCTCTCTGTCCACCTCTACAGTGTATGTCTTATCCTGCGTGAATAACTGTCCTTTTGTTATAAATCAAGGTACGAATTAAGTATTAAAGTGTTTTCTTTTTCAATAAAAATGTTACCTGTATTAGATAATCTTACTGTCCTACTTGAAGGTGTGCCCTTGGAGATCCAATTGCGATCCAATGTCATTTAGATGATGGTACGTCACATCAGTACCATGTAGTCCAGTATTTTTTGAACCAAGTACAAAGAATACGTTGGATCAGACAGTAGCTTGGCCTCCGCGGTTCCCAGATGTAAATCCTCTAGCTTCTTTTTGTGGGATATTTTTAAACGTAGTATGCAATGCCGAAGTAGGAAATATTGATGAATTACGTGAACGCATCACAACGGCTGCCGATAATCTGCGTCTTCAGGAACAGGAAGGAGAAACATTTGAACTAGTGCGATGAAATTGGTTGCGACGCGACAGGTCCAAGTGTGCTTGCAAGTCCATGGACAAAACATTGAATAGCTTCTGTAAAAATAAATGTTATATTAACCATTTTCATGATATTCAATAATAAGGTTACAATTCTTCTCTCGTTTTCTGTGGGATATTTATTATAATTTCTTTAACGAAATCGACTTCTTATTTCAAAATGTATATGTGTTTAACATTTTTCGGACAAGTTGTGAAACACCCTGTATAAAGGCCAGTAGATTAATTTGATTTGATTTGGTATTAAATTTTCCACTTTCCTATAAATATGTTTTCCATACTGGTCATATACTTATAATCCAGTCAATGAGTGCTCAAAAGAATACATGGAATATGCGAGACTTTTTGACTTCAGTACTTGGTTAGGAGTAGTTAGCAGGTAAACATACTAAAAGTCCCCGCCCCTGGGAGGTGAGCTTACGGTGGGAGGAGGGGGGGAAGATGTCATTTTTGGGTTATTCGATTATATCTCGGAAACGAGTTTCCAACGGTTTTCGAGATATACGTTATTGAAAATCGATACTTTTGGAAAAAATCACTTTTACCTAACTCTTTTTGTTAAACATTTGCTTCTAGCGCCTCCCACGATCCTTTCTCAGGAAAATTGTCACAAACGAAGTTGTAGACCATTAAATTTCCTTCAATTTGATATACACTTAAAAAATATTTTTTTCGAAAATTATCGATTTTCAATAACGTATATCTCGAATACCGTTGGAAATTCGACAAATATGTATGGAAACAATTTTATAGGAAATTTAATTAGCTTTCATTTTTGTAGAGTCCACCATTTCCGAGATATAATTGAAAAATCCAAAAATGGTACCTTCCCCCCTCCCTCCCACCGTTAGCTCACCTCCCAGGGGTGGGGACTTTTAGTATGTTTACCTACAAATCACTCCTAACAAAGTTCTGAAGTCAAAAAGTCTCGCATATTCCATGCATTCTACAATATATTCATTGATTGGACTATTATTGATTTCAATGATTTGTGTATAAAAAAGAACTATCCATTTGTTGTCCATTGCCTTTGTCCATGAATGACAATCTTCCACTACGTAATATATCTAATAAAGCGTATTAATTAATATTATGACCACAAAATGTGTTGCCTTTGCAAAAAATATTTCATTAGTCCATAGTTTGCCTCATATCCACCTGATGCTACAACTATTACGCTGCATCCTGTATACATATTCATTTCATTGATTCGAGACTTTCCTAAACAATATAAGATGTCTTTCTTTTTTCAGCTATGGAAGAACAACGGTGCGTTTGTCCAAGAGGAAAAGTTCTGGGGGGCAGTAGTACTATCAACGCAAAAATGTATGTAAGGGGAAATAAAGAAGATTATAATGAATGGGAAAAAATGGGTAATCCTGGATGGTCCTATAAAGAGATTTTACCCTATTTCATGAAAACAGAACATTCAGACCTATATAATGGAGACATAGAGTACCATGGCGTGGATGGATTGCTTCATGTCAACTATACTGAACCAACAATATTTACTTCAATATTTCTGGAAGCATCGGAAGATATCGGCCAAGAAATTTTGGATTACAACGGAAGGAGGCAAATAGGAGCGTCGCAAGTTCAGTTTACTATTAAGGGTAATAAAATTGCAAGTGGGGGAAGAGCCTTCATTGATCCCTTCTTATATAGAAGAAATCTTAACGTAACTCTTAATGCTTTTGTTACAAAATTGTTAATAGATAAAAACACAAGAACTGCACATGGCACTGAATTTATAATGGGTGGTAAGAAATTTTCTGTTAGAGCCTCAAAAGAAGTTTTACTTGCAGCTGGTGCTATAAACAGCCCACAAATTTTAATGCTCTCAGGTATTGGCCCTAAAGAAGAGTTAGATAAAATTGGAGTTGACACGATACTTGACTTACCCGTCGGAAGAGATATGGAAGATCATGCCGTATTTGTTGGATTAAATTTTAGAACTAATGAGACTTTGTTTAATGAGTCCATGGTAACACTGCTAGAGGATTATTTAAATAATGAAAGACCATTTACAGCTGCATTTAATGTAGATTGCCTAGGTTTTATAAATGTGAATGATGAGGAAAGCACGGTACCTGATATACAACAAATACTTACAGTTCCACCAGGTATAGGCCCCGATGGACGAAGAACAATGAATTTGAATCAAAATCTTACAGCGGAATACGAGAATAATGGAAGGCCCTATAACGACATCCAAATATGGTTAGTGTTGCTTCATCCAAAATCTAAAGGAAGCGTGACACTAAGCTCAAAAAACCCTGTAGAGTTTCCAATTATCGACTATAATTATTATGCGAACGAGGAAGATATTGACACCATGTACAAAGGCGTACTAAGGACTCTCATGTTGTTAGAGACCAAAGCCTTCAAATCAATCGGCGCTACATATACTCCTTTAGAAGAAATATGTACTGAATTTGTTGATGATTTTAATGATTTGTCAATAGAATATTGGTATTGCCTCATAAGACAGCTCACTACAACTTTGTACCATCCAGTTGGAACAACAAGGATGGGTAACACTAAAGAACATACTGTTGTATGTCCAAAATTAACTGTACACGGCATGAAAAAATTAAGAGTGATCGATGCAGGTATTATTCCAAAAATACCATCTGGAAATACAAATGCACCAACATACATGATTGCTGAGAAAATTTCTGATGATATAAAATATCGTCATCTTCATCCTCATCATCCTAATCATCCCAGTAATCGTCATAATCCCAATAAACCTCATCATCCTAATCATCCTCATCACCCCCACCATCCTCATAAACATCCTCATCATCAACTCCGTAAAGAAAAATGAAAATATAATTAATATGTAAAATATGACTAAATAAATTTTCATAAGTATGTTGTTAAATTAATATATCCTCTTAATTTTTCACTACTGTAAACTGCTCTTTAAAAATTGAAAATTTTGGGAAGACTATAAAACATCAACATTTCTAATCTGCATTACGGTCTAGCATCTCACTAGGAGATCCTAAAGTTTGTGAATACTTTTACTCAGAAATGACAAAGAAGAAAAAAAACATTTCACTATATAAAATTACACAACTCGCTGGGTGTGTGCTCTAATCTCGCTCAGCGAACCAGCACACAGTTTCGTACTTTAATGGGTTAATTCTACAAAAAATCGATTTTAATTATAGCTTTTTGAAAGGGGAAGATTCAACTCTAAAAAATGGTACCAATTCTAGATTGATTTGATTGATTTTTATTTCATCAGTTGGGCTGTACGAACGAACGCACGGAAACACAGCTCGCAATTCTTAACGGATTCCCTTGTTTTTTTTTTAATTGCTTCGCCTATTATCAAAGTAGAACCATATTGAGTTTCATAATAGTCAGTTGAATAGGTACTTTAATTATTTTGAATATATATTTAGCGTCAACAGTTTTCGCGAAGCCCTTCACATCAATTAGTAATAATTTTTTCGTTTAACTCGCTTTAACTGAAGAACGGAACAGTGAATTGGTCTCCATTCTTTTCCATGTTATCATTGCATATTTTTGAAGAAATATTTTAATATGAAGGTCAAATATTAATAAGTCTTGAAAATATGAACTTTTTTTTGAGGCTATATCAATAAACTCTGAGAATTTGCAGGTAAATTACCAAGTATATCGAAATGAAATAAAGGCAAAGGATGGAGATAACTTATTCATTTCATTTTTTTTTAGTTTAGTTAGATAGACGTAGATATATTGGTCTATTATCAGAATAGAGTAATATTGAAATTCATTGTTATCACCCTGTTGTAAGCAACTATTTAACAAAATTCACAATAAATACACTACCGCTAACTTAAGCCGATTTGTAAAACTAATTTTCCTGTTAATATATTTCAAGTATTTGATTTACATGGAATAAACTGGGACTCGGCAAAAATTTTAACAAAAGAGAAAGATAGCAAGAAGAGAAAAATTAAAGAAGCGGCTATAATACTATTGAATGAGGATAAATACGTGTTGAATTGTTCCGTAGATGTTTACACAACCTGGCTGCCGATGTTAAAAGAAGAACTTAACAAACTCAACATTGTTTAAAATAAAACTATCAAATAGATATATCAATAGTTCTGTGTAAGCAGTAAGTATCTATGGATAGTGAATATAACAAATATATTCTTAAAGCTGTGTATTCAATATAATAAGAAACAGGAACAAATTAAGAAAATGCCACAACCAACATTTAGACAATATTGTGATAACAGAATTATCATAAATCATAAATAATGCCTCTTGTTGTTCCATATGAATGTTAATAACACAGCCACACACACAAAAAAATATATGTATTTTCCAATGGTGAAAGACACCTATCATCCTCATGTTTTTTTAGCCGCTGATTCCAAATATGACGTCAAAAATATATGTTTCGTTACTCAATTTTTCGCAAATTCACATTGCTTCCCTAAATTCGGGGTTAAGTGGCTATTAAATCTAATAGAACGACACGCGTTGAAATGAAACTTCTGAATCGTTTAAAATAGTACTCATATATTTCCAACGCCATATCATACCACGGAAATGATGGTAGTGTACTTTTTTCCCCCCAAAAAAACTACTACTACCCTGATTTTTCCATAATACGCTTGTGAAGGCTTGAAAGATCGGGGTTATTACAGGGAATGTTAACAAGTCGAGTATCTTTTGACCAGGGGACGCCAAAACAACCCCCGAGAGTCGGAACCACACCCTCTCTGAATGACAAAATATTCCGAAAATACCGCGAAAGGGCTGAAAAACGGTCTTCTTTCGTTTTCGAGGGCGAGAAACACGATGGTTGCAGTGTTTTTCCTCACCCTTCTGGAACTACCCCCAAATGGGAAAAAACTACTCCTTGTCCTGATTTTTTTCGTAATGCTTGTGAGGGCTTGACAGATCGTGGTTGTTAGAGGGAATATTGATCATCAGGAGATGCCAAAACAACTCCCGAAGGTTGAAACCACCCTCTCCCTAAATGACAAAACATTCCGAAAATACTGCAAAAGAGCTGAAGAGCGGTCTCCTCTTGTTTTCAAGGTTGAGGAACACGATGACTGCAGTGCCTTTTCCCCACCCTTTTTGAACTACCCTTAAATATGGGAAAAAATTTCCCCTAAATGGGAAAAAACTATCCGAAAAAACGTGATATTTGGTATCAGCGGCTCAAAAAACATAAGGTGTTTTTCATCTTTGGAAAACAATTTTTTTGCGTGTGCCTGTGTAATTATGATTAATTACAATTTCTGAAAAAAAAAAAAAATTTCAATAATTATCAAATAGAAAATAAAATACAAAGAATTTTTTTATTTGTTTATTTTTTCTATCCATTTTATTTCCTTTGTTTATTTCGACTGATTAACGAACTAAAATTGAAGTCATTTTTTTTTATTGCCTAGCGTTAAAGCAACTTGCGACGTGTGCACTTTTGGTATTAATAACGATTTTAAAATCTGTATGAAATAGGAGGTGAAAGTTTGGGCAAAAGTGCTAAATCTCAAAATTTCAAAAATTGAAATTGGTAACAAAAGAAAACCAATGCAATGCTAAAAAATACTTTCCAGGCTCATGTAAATGAAAGACTCACTTCCAACCGTCGCACAGTGGGGAAAGATCGGCTAAAAGCTGGCCAGAACTTAAACCGTTATAAAAATCAAAAGTTTTATAAATTGGAGTGTCGCAATGGTAACTTATAATAAAAATAATGGGCATTATGTAATAATGAGAAGTTAGTGTGGTAGAACAATAAAACTAGGAGTTATCTAAATAAAATTTATTTATCTATTATTTAGATATTTTTATATTTTACATTTACAACTGTCTTCAAGTACCAAATATTTCTTGGTACAAAATGTTAACTTAAAGACAATATATAAATATCATTTATATAGCCCCACTCCCAAAATTTTTACACATCCTCTTCTTCAGAATCACTAAACCGTCCTCGTTTTGCAATTTGCATCTATATGATGCCTCGACTTTAGGAGGCAACAGAAAATTGGTATGTCGCAATTACAGATAGGGAATGAATTAAAATCTTATGAACTGAGGAAGGCATGTTATGCTATTAATGTGTAATTTTTTTTTTTTTTTTTTTTGGAAGAGGAAATCATCATGGACCCCCGTCGCGTCGCTTAGAGTCTATCGCGGACGGATAGTGCTGGACTCCAAGCAGCTAAAACCTCTCCCTCTCTTCAGTGTTTCCTGTTGGCCTGGGACTGTTTTCGCTTTTCATCGGACCTATAGGTCATTTAAGTTTGCCGGTGTTAATAGGCATTTCTCCATGGGTTCAAACCCATCTCTCTTCCCCCTCTTATTTCTTTTTGATAATGTGGCTTATTCCCTCCTCCGCCCTTCTCCAGTTCCCTTCCGTTTCTAGCATCCTCTCTACCATATCTTCCTGAGACAATAACGACGCCCCTCTCGTCTCTCCAACCTCCATCTGTTGCGTGTGAACACGGTGTGCTCCACGTCATCGACCTTTCCACAGTATGCACTAGGGTGGTCCATCTTTTTCGAAATCGAAATTTTTTATTTCTCACCCCTGAAAATGGTTCCTTCCATTTGAAGAAAAAACAGTCCCCTCAAAATATTATTGAGGCAAATTGAAGGCAAGGGGTGCCGCAGAATGCATTATTATGCAATAATAAAAGTAAATGGAATTATTTACATTCTTTGGTTGATGCATTGTTTTTTTTTTTTTAATCAGCAACATGTATCTTTAGAATGACTAATCAAGTCATACAAATATCAAAGACATTATCTGTTGTGACTATGACATGTGTCATACTACTGTAAATTCGTAGTCTAAGAAAACTAGACTAGAAGTTTTTGAAATAAATCTCTCGTTTTATCTTTGTGTATTTTATTATGAAACGTTTTTTTCATACATAGTACCAAATATTATCCTAGATCTACAAGACATATAGTAATAAAAACAATATTTTTTGCACTAGGCCAAAGCATGCGACGGGGTTTCTTTTTTACATTTGGAAACTGTGATTTATAATCATTTACAACTTGGAGTAAAAACTGTTTTTGGTCTTCATTTTTTGTTAAAATGTCATTATAGTCAGTAATAAGTTTGATTCCTCTCTCAGCGGCATCATTTACAACTTTAATTTTGTTTACAATATTGAAACATCGGGTATAACTTTCATTTTCCCTCCATGTTGTTGGATCATTTTCCAAAAATTCCATAGACAAACCTAATTTTTGAAAAAACTGTTTAGTGTTCTCGCATATGAAGTCCTGAATTTCCTTGTTTTCAACGTCAGTAATGTTACTAATCATAAGTCGTTTAATACCCTCTTGATTTGGTGCTTTCCTATTCAAAGCTTTAACCATTTCTCTTTTAGTGGTAACTGAAATATCGTCATCAAAGAAAGATAAGCCAACATTTACTGAATTAAGGTACCACAAATGGTTCACTATTTTCCTACTTGCGGCTTGAAATATTTCTTTGCCAATATTTTGATAATTAATGAGTTCTTTACAAAAGTCTAAGTCATGAAGCGGTGCTTTACTAGCAAATGACGCTGTAAACCAGGCCTTTACATAAACCTTTACAATAAAGAGACATATATCTTCAATACCTATTTTTTCTTTTTTAGTTAGTTGGAACTGATCTTGGAAAAAAAATATTTTTAGACAGTAAATGGCTTTGGCCATCCAACGTGCATGATGAAATGCCCCTGGTTGATAGAATGTCGTGTGAGTGGGCTCTTCTTCAACAAAAAGTTTAGAAAGCATTAAAAATTCTTTATAACCATCACGAGGCTGTTGCAAAGTTAAAGCTGCATTTAGAAACTTTACAATTTCGGCTTTAACTGGTTGTAAAATGTGTTTAATTTTTGATACCTGAAATCCAGTTTTTAGTTTATTTTGATCTATTTTAGGCCAAAATTCCCTAAAACGTTTAAATAGTGGCACATTTGGACCAGATGAGGAAGGCATTTTTGTGTCAAACACACTTCTCAAAACCACTTCAAAAATATGATGTCTACAAGGAAAATATAGAATATCTCTTTTTAATTTTTGTTGCAATAGTGTGGCTGCCCCATTTATATAACCCATATTTGATGCTGTTGTATCACAACACAAAGCTATTACCTTTTCGTCCAAATTCCATTCATAAAGCACATCATAAACTGCTTCAGTCTGTTCTCTTCCACTTGAATTGGGCAAAGCTGGTACTCCAAGTAGTTGTTCAGTATCTCCACTAGTAACTAAGATAGCAAGTCTATCGATATTTCCCATTCCAGTGAGAGAAAGTAAAAGTTTTCCATCCCAATGGATGACTGGGGCCGGCAATTCAGAATTACCGAAGGCAGTTTTTAATATTTCAGCTCTTTCTTCGCGGATGCGTTGTCTAGAGCGCTGAAGTATGGTTCTGCTGATGGACAAAGATGTGGTGTCATGTCCTAGTGGTTCTGCTACTGCCGTCAAAATATGGACTCCATACCTGTCGCTTATTTTGCAAGCATCAAATGCAGCGGCTATTTTTGGTGTGATGATGTTACATGTTCCATACAATCTCCTCTTTTTTTGGCTGTGACGGGCCAGGTTGGTCTTGTAACAACTCTTCTTGGGCTTCGATTATTTCATCTTCATTTTCGTTGGAGTCGGCTGAATTACTACTTCATGATGGACAGGTGACTGTTTCCTCTAATCTAGCTTTTCCTTGTTGACTTCGTTGCATTCGTTCGGATAATTTCTGTAATTTCTCCTCAGCTGATTTTTTTTGAGAAGCAAGTTGGTAATCAATACCATGCATAAATCCAGGACGTCCCTTTTTTCTTTGGTTAATTAAAAACTGCTTATCTTCATCTATTTTCATCAACTCCAATGCATTTGCATGAGAAATGTCAAAGAGATCGTCCAATTTTTCAACGAATTTTTTTTCTTTACTCCCGCACTGGCCCTTTTAGCCGATTTTTGTAAGTTCCTCCAAAAAACTGACACCTCTTTTATTGTTAATTTAGCACTTTCATGTACACTTAGCTTCACTTCACGAATGTTATAAAAGAGCACTTGTAATACTTGTCTATTAGACGGCAATTTATTGCCAATGATTTGTGACGAATAGTGTCCAACTAAGTAAATGAAAGTATCCTTTCGTAAGGATCTAACATCAGCCATCGTTAAATGTGTCTTCAAAAAGGAACGTATGCTAGAACTTATAATGTCACCACTGTAAAACACAATTGCAAACTGACATAAAAACCTACCGTAGGTGCATTATATTTCCAAACTTCCAAAGCAAATAATTTCTAGGAAATAATTACACCAATAAAACATTATGAGAAAAGAGGTAGATATTTGTATTTTAAGTAAAATTTAAGTGTATTACCGTAATAAAATCTTATCTACAAATTTCTACCTGAATGCGGCACGGGTTACCGTTCACCGAATTATCTGAAACTTTGACATAAATTATTCCTAGTATAATAGTATATTTTCGTGGGGTGAGACTTAAAAAATACGCAAAAAAAATTCACCCCCTATAGAGATGGGCCACCCTAGTATGCACACTATCTGCTGTCAGTCTTGCCAATATCATATAAGTACTCCATGAAACATCCATGTCCGCTCAGGGCTTGGGTGAGGAATAGCCTACCTCACCATGTCTCCGTTCCATCCACGCTCTGATGTTCGGGATGAGACGTCTCGCCCACCTTCCCTTGTCTGCAGTGTCCCACCGCCTCTGCCATCTTTCAACCAGTCTGTCCCTGGCCTCTGCCCTCCCGGCTTCTTCAAAGGTTTCCAGCGGTTCTTTGGCCATCAGATCCAAAGGGGGATCCCCGCCACTACCAACGCCGCCTCCTACAAAATCGTTTTATATGCACTGCGTACCTTTAGTGCGGCACATCGGTAGATCCTAGCCATCCTCCCCCTCGCCCTATCCACCTTCATCGCACTTTCCCATACCGGAGCCGCATACAAGAGGATAGAGTGCACGACGCTGCACAGCAGTCTCCTCTTGTTCGCTCTCGGTAAGTGCGTATTGGCCATAAGTCCCCCAATGGCTGTGGCTGTCCTTCCCGCCTTCTCGGCCGTCTTTGTGGCATAGACACCAAAGTTTAGTTAGGAGTCCAACCAAACCATTAGGTATTTCAGGTGGTTACCTGGGTATATCTCCACCTGGCCCACCCTAACTTTCATGGATAGAAGATTTCTTTTCCTGGTGATAACCTGGAGCTCCGTTTTCCCGGCAGCTAGCTCAAGCTGCATTCTTTCAGCCACCTCTCAATCTTTCTGATGGCCTCGTTGACTGCTTCCATTATTTGAACAGTCCAACTTCCAGTCACCGTTATGGCCAAGTCTTCGGCATACCCGATGACCTTCACATCCTCCTTCCAATCGAAAGACATCGTCAAGCATCACGTTCCACGAGGCCGGACCGAGCACCCTCCCACTGACTTGAATCAGATCATCCTGTCTTGGAAGTAGTTCACGAGGTACGGAGCTACCCCCAAGCTCTGCATCTCCCTGACAATCATCTCCCATCCCGCCGTGTTAAACGCGTTTTTGACATCTAAGGTCAGGACAGCACATATCTGTTTCGTGGATAGGGCTTCCTCCGCCGTCTCCTTTAGTAGTCTAATGGCTCCTACCGTTGATCGTCCTTTCCGAAAACCGAAATGGCTTTTAGATAAGCCGCCCTTCTCGGCGATCTCTTTCTCTAATCTCCCCAGTATCAGATACTCGAGGAGCTTGCCCATCGCGTCAAGTAAACATAGCGGTAGGTGGACGTTTCCTCCCTGGCCTTCCTCCTTCTGCTCGAGAACTTCCCACTCTCCAGGGCACGGTTAATTACTCTTAAGATGTCTCCCGGGTATTCTTCCGCAACTAGCTTGACTATTTCAGGCGGAATCTCGTCTAAGCCTGAAGCCTTTCCACTTTTAAATCTGTCACATGCTGCCTCCAGCTCCTCATCCATGAGTGGAGGGACCACATCCACTTCTATCGCCCTCCATCTGGCTATATCCCTTTTTGGGAATAGGGCAGCCACGACTTCCGCCATTTTCTCTGCCGGCAAGGCAGGGGGATTTCTGATCTGTAATGTGTTGAACAATAAAAATTTTAAAAAATTTTTATTGTTCAAATAGGCTTAGAATGTCATGAAACGTCGAGATTTTAAGTTTGAGCGAAAAAAATTTCTGTCTGTCGGTCTGTCTGTCGGTCTGTCGGTCTGTAACTTTTTTTTGTGCGCACGTTTACTCTGGAACCGTTTGAGATATTGGCTTGAAATTTGATACATATGTACTTTAACGAGATTTAGAACTAGATTATATTTTCATCTTGTTCCGTCGAAGGGTTGGGGGGTAAATTGGGGTAAATTTGGGGTAAATAGGTAAATCAAGCAGGTAATAGTCCATAAAATTGGTATTTAGTATATACAAGAGAAGTTAAGGCCTCAAAAAAATTTTTGGTATTAGCCACCCCCATTGCCACCCCCACCCCATTATTAAAGGGGATGAAAAAAATTGTGATTTAGTGTGTGCACAAGAGCCAGAAACCTCAAAATATTTTTTTACTTCATCCACCCCCACTACCAACCACCCCCTAGCACCACCCCCACCCCACTACCGATGTGGGGGTATCGTTTTATGGGTTTTTGTGGTAGAGGATTTCAAATATTATATTATTAAAGTTCCATAAACAATTATTTCCACATACAAATTTTTTTCGTTGTCAGTGACTTGGATAGAAAATCTGGATGTGGAAGTAGTGATTCATTGGGCAGCGGTTTTTTTTCTAAAATATCACCAATCCCGGGATCCCGGACGAATTTGTGGTCCCAAAAATACCGTGATTTTAAAAATTCATCCCGCGCATTCTTCAGTACTGGAGTACGCTCGGAATTCTCGGAAATATTGTTGTTTCAATCAAAATTTGATATGCTGCGGCTTTACTGATCTGTTTGCTTCATGTTATTGTATAATATAAAATTACCTGAATGTGCAGAAATGATAAAAGTAATCACAGGGTGATGAAGATAAAAAGTAGTGCAGATCCAGAGCCAGAGTATACCAAAGAAGACGAGGTGAGGTAACCATTGCTGAGTTGAAACAAGTGTAGAGTCGGAGAAGGCTTTTTCTAATGCTGGTGGGCTCTGTACCAAGATCCGATCTAGATTAGGAGATGAAACATTAGATACATTAGTTCTTCTAACTTTTCTTAACCTAACTTTCTAACCTTTTTTTAAATAAATTTTAAACTGTTCGTTTTTTTTAACTATTACTGTTTCATTCAAATAAATAAAACAGATTTAAAAATTGTTAGTTTTAATTTTATGTTAATATTTGACAATGTATTTTGCGCCTGGGAATTTGTAATCCCGGGATTCCGGGAAATCCTGGGATTTGGAATTTTTGCGATAATTCCGTAAGCCTAATATCGTCCCGGAATTGAAAACACTAGTTTTGGTCAGCTTTTAGGGATTTTGCCACATTTTGTGACGGTGAGGTGAGACGCTCACTGTAGTTTGGAATATCAAATACAATTAAATTAAATAGGTAGAAAAATAAAATACTTTATTAAAAATCATATAATTATTATACTTATTTAAAATATATATATGGGCTCTAAATAATTAAAATAAATTATCATTTTCAGATAAAAATGTAAGAAAGTTGTATAATTTAAAAACTGCACATTTGCTATCTAATCAAATAGAAACATATTGCATAACATTACAGTGTGCACTTACAAATTAATAAATATTATGAAACTGAATATTGATAACAAGTTAATTTTTGACATAATGAATAAAACAAAAATAAATTAAAAATGACATACTTTGAGTTGCATTAGAAATTAGAACACTAAAAGAAAATCATTATTTGTATCCAAACAGTTTATTTTATTAAAAAAAAAATTGGGACAAAAACATTTTTTCTACTACCGTGCGTAAAGTACTTACTTTACACAATCAGTGTAATGCATAAAGTTAAAATTTAAATACTTTACGCACTAATGCGTAAAGTATATTGTTTATATTTTAATTTATATATTTTTTGGCACATTTTGGCATTTCACAAAATTTTTATTTGTAACACTTTACACACTTGTTGCATAAATAAGCATTTTTCCGGCTTCTATAGTATTACCAGAATCTGAACCATAGAGATGGGCATTAGTTGACTAAATTAGTCATGAATAATTTAGTCATTAGTCATCAATCATAAATTAGTCTTAGTCTCTGAATTAGAAGTGGTATTAGTCGACTAAATTTTTAGCCATGACTAATAATGAATGACTAAATTCATGACTAATAGCCTCGGAGCAAACAGCGGGCCTAACGCTATACGCCGCTACACTCGCTACAGTTGCAGATGAACGGTTGCACGAAGTACATCGTATAACTTGTGCACGGAGACTTTTGCAAGTACTTGTTCACTCTAATTATGGTAAATACAACATAAAACTGTAAATCGCTGTTTTAATTTTTGTATGCCCTATAAGGTAATAATGAAAAAAAAATCTGATTGCAAATTAATTGAAGATCTAGTAGGTAAAATTATATGTGAAAGAGATGTGTAGATTTTTTTGAAGTGGGGGAGAATAAAGTAAAAAAATATTTTGAGGCTTTTGGTTCTTGTACATACACTAAATCACAATTTATTTTTTTCATCCATTTTAATAATAGGGTAGGGCAGGTAATGGGGATGGCTAATGCCAAAAAAATTTTTGAAACCTTAACTTCTCTTGTATACACTAAATACCAATTTTATGGACTCTTATCTGCTTGATTTACCTATTTACCCCCCCATTTACCCCATTTTACCTCCCAACCCTTCGACAGAATAAGATGAAAATATAAATACGTATACCAAATTTCAAGTTAATACCTTAAACAGTTCCGCACAAAAAAAAAGTTAGACCGACAGATGGACAGAAAAATTTTTGTCGCTTAAAATCTCGAAGTTTCATGGCATTCTGAACAATAAAAATTTTCAAAAATTTTTTGCCGTTACTATACTTCCACTGGATATGAAAATAAAAGTAACGATTACTTTTGTACATCGAGTAATCGGTATTTCGGGTCCTACTAAATAAAAACCACTGCCCAAGGAATCACTACTTCCACATCCAGATTTTCTATCCAAGTCACTCACAACGAAAAATTTTGTATGTGGAAATAATTGTTTATGGAACTTTAATAAAATAATATTTGAAATCTTCTACCCCAAAAACCCATAAAACGATACCCCACATCGATAGTGGGGTGGGGGTTGAGGTTTCTGGTTCTTGTACACAATCACAATTTTTTTCATCCTCTTTAATAATGGGGTGGGGGTGGTAATGGGGGTGGTAATGGGGGTGACTAATGCCAAAATTTTTTTTGAGACCTTAGCTTCTCTTGTATATACTAAATAAAAAATTTTATGAACTCTTACCTGCTTGATTTACCTTTTTACCCCAAATTTACCACAATTTACCCCCCAACCCTTCGACGGAAAAATGAAAATATAATCTAGTTCTAGATCTCGTTAAAGTACATATGGGTACCAAATTTCAAGTCAATATCTCAAACGGTTCCAGAGTAAACGTGCGCACAAAAAAAGTTACAGACCGACAGACAGACCGACAGACAGAATTTTTTTTTCGCTCAAACTTAAAATCTCGACGTTTCATGACATTCTAAACCCATCTGAAAAATAAAAATTTTTAAAAATTTGTCGTTACTATACTTCCACTGGACGTGGAAGTAAAATTACAAATAACAAATTGTTACTTTATTACTAGTGATGGGCAGAATCGAAATAAAGAATCGGTAGATTTCGATTCTTGGAGGAATCGGAATATTCCGATTATTTTATAAATTCCATCCGATTCCTAATTTCGAAGCAAAACAAGCAGTCATTAGGTAATTGGGTAGTTGAATTTTCTTAATGTCCATATTATAAAACAAAAAATCCCCCCGCTCGCTAAAAAATTTCTTTCAATTTCATACGCTCATCAATTATTAAACTTGGACAAAAAAATTATTATTTCGATTCTCAAGAGTATCCAATTCCAAGGATTCCGATTCTCAAAATCGCCGATTCTGCCCATCACTAGTTACTACTACTCCTATAACTGGTAGGTACCACCCCCATGGTAGAGAGGGGGGGGGGGGGGGGGTGGCAGAAGTAAATAAAATATTAGGGTCATGTCATTGGTTCGTGTACACATACTAATAAATAACAATTTTATTTTTACCTCCTTTAATAATAGGATTAGGATGGAAGAGGGGAGCGGCTGATGCCAAAAAAATTTTTGAGCCTTTGGTTCTTATATGCGCACTAAATCATAATTTTATTTTTTCATCCCTTGTAATAATTGAGTGGGGATGGTAATGGGGGTGGTAGAGATGCCAAAAAATTTTTAAGACCTTAGCTTCTCGTACACACAATAAATCCCAATTTTATGAACTGACGGACTTTCTTACTTGCTTTACGTATTTACCCCCATTTAACCTGCAATCCATCAGCGGAATAGGATCAAAATATAATCAAATTCTAGATCTTATAATACATACGTGTACCAAATTTTAAGTCAATATCATAAATCGTTCCAGAGTAATCGTACGCACGAAAAAGTTACAGATAGACAGACAGACAGAATTTCTTTTGCTCAAACTTAAAATTTCGAAGTTTCATGTCATTTTAAGTCGATTTTTTTTTACCGTTAAATTCCACCACGTGGATATGAAAGTAAAATCAACCTTTTTATTTCCAAGAATGGGCTTGTTACCGATAATTATTTTTTCGTTATTTTTTTATGGCATTCAATAAAATTCGATCATCTAGATAAGCTGTTAAAATTTCAGCTAAATAACTATATCCAATCATTAGATATTCAGTGTTAAAGAATGAGTTTCAGTACAAAGCGCTTCGCCGACTCGTGACGTCATTCTGCATAAACACTACTCATTTTAAACCAGCAGGAAGATAAAAGAGATATAATTCAATAATCAAACACCGTTTCCATAGAGAAATACAATAACATGAGCCACACGCTTATAGGGCAAGTGCGTCATATAACTAACATAACCTCAATTGTTAGGTTTATTCTCATTTTTAATGTTTGTATATTCATTTTTAGCTTGGAGCCAAACTGGCTTCAAGCAAATATTTAAAAATTCACGCAAATAATTTTTCAATATTGTTGATTGATAAAAATGGACTGCTAATTTGTAGGTTAGATTCCTAACTTTCAAAGTGTCTTATTTTATTGTGACAAACTATTTAAAACTTCATAAACATTTAATTACATTGAACTAGATTTTGGTTGAAAGTACAGGAACCAGGCAGAAATTTTAATAACAGCTACATAATATTTGTAAATCTTAAGAAATATATATTTTTGAGGTTAGCTGTGAAGTCACTTGCAGATGCCCTATTAAATCTTGACTGTCGCCTGATAAGCATATGCAAAGTGACGTCACACGAAGCACCGCCCCGTTTTCGCGCGGTCCAACTTTGGTAATTTATTTAAACATCCTAATTGAAACCTAAAAATTTGGAAATTGCCTTAAAAAGTGTTCTACTTTCGATTTCTAAAATTTAAAAAAAATGCTGAACGGGCCTATTGCTGAGATATTTTCCTCGTTAAAACCATATGGATATGAAATTAGTCGTTACATGCATTAGTCATGACTAACGAATAAATCAATCCTCAGTCTAGATTATGACTAATAAATCGTCAATCGGAACATCCATGACTAATGACTAATCAATATTCATGACTAATGACTAATCAATGTTTCATTAGTCATGACTAATATACAGTGTGGCTCACTTATGATGACGCTACCTGTAGCGTACTCATCTACATATTAGGATTATTATATATAACTATGGATATAAAAATAACAAGCAATTATTATTATAAAACTTTATTTTGAAATCAAAATTAAATCTTTTAGAAGTTCATTTTATTATTTATTTAATAGCATTTATATATTGCTATAACACCCTTATAACTTTTTTATTTATTTTTTTCGATTTGAGTCAAATTTTACTCAAGTATAGATTTACCTGAGGTGCCAAATTATGCGGAAAAAATAAAAAAATCATTGGAAAATTTTGTTAATGAAACTTGTTCAGAATTGTCCAAAAACCGGAGTCCAAAATTCAATTAAAACAATGCCTAATTTTGTACAGCAGGTGGCTTTGCATTTGTAGGAGGTAAATGTTTTCTGATCACAAGTAGATCCTAATTTGTTCCATACTTGAGTAGAATTTGATTCAAATCAAAATATATATATATATATATATATATATATATATATATATATATATATATATATATATATATATATATATATATAAAAAAGTTATAAGGGTGTCTTCATCTTAAGTGAGTCACATTGTATGAATCATTAGTCATTAGTCGCGACTGATTAGTCGACTAAAAAATGGAAATCTCTGCTAGACCGCAGCGATAAATTCCAGAGACGGCTCTTACGTAGATATGATGTTATATTCTAAAGTCCTAAAGGCATAGTGCACGGTGCGTGGCTCCTTGCACCAGTGAACTGGATTGCAGTGCACGATGGATCGCCTTTTGGCAAACCGAAGGTGTCCATGTAGAAGATCTTATCATCGTCCATCTGAAGGACACAGCGAAACTGATATGTTGAGGGCGCCCGTCATGTCTCCTGTAACATTTGATGGCGTCCTTCTACTCTCAGGGGTTCCTTTAACTTTGGTGCGATGCTGCCTATGAAGTAGTTTCCACAAACTCAAAAACACTCGAATATTATCGCTCAACGCGTGTTTCGCCAACCATGTGGATATCATCTGGAGATGAATAAAACTGATGTTTCGGTCATCTCCATTTCTGTTTTTATATTTGTTAATAACACAGGCAAACAAAATAACAAAAAAGGTCGTGTACTCGGGGACAGACCTATATACCGGTATGTATTCTCGCCCGCTGAACCCGAATCCGGGGTCAGAATTCGCCCATCGGGTCAAAATTGGCCGCCGAAAAAATAAAAAAAGTGGCCGGAAATTCGCCAAAATTTGGGTAAAAAACATTGAAGGGATTGACGTGGCTTAACCCATACCGGTATGTATTTTCGCCCGCTGAACCCGAATGTCAGAATTGGCTCATCGGGTCAAAATTGGCCGAAAATATTAAGAAATGGCCGGAAGTTCGCCAAAATTCGGGTAAAAAAACATTGAAAGGATTGACGTGACTTACTCATATATCGGTACGTATTTTCACCCGCTGAACCCGAATTCGGGCTCAGAATTGGCCCATCGGGTCAAAATTGGCCGTAAAAATAAAAAAATGGCCGGAAATTTGCCAAAATCTGGGGTCAAAAAACATTAAATGATATTGAAGTGAGTACCCTGATTTCGTTGGGTATTTTTTCCCGCTGAATCTAAATCTGGAGTCAGATTTAGCCCAACCGGTCAAAGCCAACAAATGGCTCAAAATTGACCAAAATTTGGAGCAAAGAATATTGAATGACGTTCAGCTGACTCGACTATTGTATTAGTATGTATTTTTGTCCACTGAATCTGAATCCGTTGGTCAATAACGTCAAAAGATGGAACATGTGCAAGCGAATTTCCCGACATTTTTTTGGGTCGCCTTCATTTTTTCCAAACCATATTGCCCCCGAAACAAGCAAATTCTTGTTCAGCATCCACAAAAAATCTGCCTGAGGGTTTCTCCTTTATTCATCTTTGTTTGTGTATGTAGTGGGCATCCGGCTGCATCCCACTTTTCATTAGAAGTACTCGCATTGGCCTTAATCTACAGGCAAACACTAGAAAACCTTGTACGAAGTACAGCTCGTTAACTGGAATCAGCCTGCATAAGCAGCATCTTCTTTTTATTTCCCGGTCACCGTGGACATAGTAAAACTCGTGCCGGTACGATTTTAACAAACGGTTACCCATACAGTTACTGCTAGTTTCGGTAAAACATACACCGCTTTAAATGTTACTATCGCAATAGATATTGGGAGCGATGACAACTGCCCTAAAAGGGGATGTGTAGAATGATTCGCTTTCCGTCTATTGTGGTAATGAAACCAGCGAAGGCACGCTGTCCTGCAGGGGAGCGTCAAGGTGTGATGATGAAGCCCTAGTGTGTCTGACGACGAGATGTAACATTCCTCGTCAAGGTCAGAAAGCCCTCATACTTAGGCCCAGGAAAACTTGCTTGAACATGTTGGAGGCTATTTGGCAGTCAATTTTTCCGCCCAATTTTGAAAATTCCCAGATTCGATTTCAGCGGGCAAAAATACACACCGATAAAAGGGTGAAGTGGCGAATTTCCTGCAATTTTTTTATTTTTCTGGACAATTTTAACCGGCTGGGCCAATTTTGACCCCGGATACGGGTTTAATGGGCGAAAATACATACCGGTATAAGAGTTAAGTCACGTCAATCCCTTCAATGTTTTTTTACCCGAATTTTGGCGAATTTCCGGCCATTTTTTATTTTTCCGGAAAATTTTGACCCGATGAACCAATTCTGACCCCAAATTCTGGTTCAGTGGGCGAAATACATACCGGTATGTGAGTTAAGTCACTTCAATGTTTTTTTACCCGAGTTTTGGCGAACTTCCGGCCATTTTTTGATATTTCATGCCAATTTGGACCCGATGGGCCAATTCCGACCCCGGATTCGGGTTCAGCGGGCAGAAATACATATTGGCATGGGTTCCCAGATACCACAAGATTATCCTACAAACATCCTAGGGATATAAAAGCAGGACATAGCAATATCCTGAGGATATCCTAAATCCTATTTTCCATATCCATATCCCACAAAGGTATTTTTGGATATCCTCAGGATCAACCTGGACCCTTGGAGGATCTGTTTTATGCCATCCTTAGGATATCATTGTAGGCTTTCATAGGGCCGTTGTTTACCTAAATAGCCAGACTGGAAGTTGCTTTCAAACAATGTTAGCAACTTGTTACGCTAAGGCATTCATTGTTTAAAAAACTGTTTGTATTTCATGCCAAAATAATATTTTTACTACTTGAAAGCATTATGTTAGTATTGTTTACTTGAAACGATACCAGAACATTTAATTTAATAGTAGCAAAAATATTATTTTGGCATAAAATACTTACAGTTTTGCTATTCTTTGGAGCACACGATGATAGGGTACAAGCTGCCGACTTTGAAAGCAAATTTTCGATCAGTCTTTGCTATTTAGATTTACTGAACAGTGATTTCTTGGGTATCGTCTTGCACCGTTTATATCAGAACAGTGATTTCTTGGGTATTGTCTTGCATCGTTTACATTGGAACAGTGATTTCTTGGGTATCGTCTTGCACCGTTTATATCGAAGTTCTGAAAAGTCACATCTGCATCACCCCAATTCTATGATAATAAATGTGGTTTTGAAGATTACGATCATATTAAAATTTACATCTTAAACTAGTCTATTGACAACTTTCGAAAAAATAGACATTGTCCCCGTAATTTTTCCATTTCTTTACGTTATGATCTAAATATGTTGGCATTCAGAAAGGAAGCCTTTCCAAACTATGATAAGAATGGTACAAAACAGCAATACTTAAGAAATCAATTACATATTAAAATATATTAATTTTTCCATATCTAATTGATCAATTACAGATTAATTAGATAGATATCTTGTTTTATGGATAGTTGATATACAGACGATGATGATGTCCTGGCAAAAATGATCCCAACAGTGCTTGTCTTTCCATATACTTATGTTCCATTTTGTATCCTTATTTGTAAACGACTTCATACAAAAACCAAAAGCACAAGACGCAACTTAATTATTAATAAAGTCAGTAAGTAACCAACAAATTCAGTTCCTTTAAATAGCTATAAAGGGTAATTACAGTAGTAAATAAGAAATAGACACGTTATCAATATTTTTATTTTAAAATAAACGAAACAAAATAAAACAAAAATATATATCAATATATATTACCTTTCCGTTTAACAAAAATATGCTAGATACGAGTGACCCATTATGAAAGCGGGGCATCTCTCTAAAATTTTTATTTGTTGACCGACTGAAACTATTTTTTTCTAAATGACAGAGCCTCAATATAACTCTTCTATGGTGTTAAGTTTAAGAATGAAATTTAAAATTTCCAAGCTTACTTCGAATTTTTTTCAAAGTCAAAAATCCAAAAAAAGCATTAGCAATTTTTCTTATCTCTAATCTGGCTATGCCACTACATTTTTAGGATACTCTCAAATGGGTGTGACAGAAATTTAACAAAAAAATATCAATTTATTACAGAAATATAGCATAATCAAATTTTATATTGTAGAATTTTTAATCGGTATGGTGTCGTTCTAAAGAATGATAATTTACAACAAAGATAGACATTCCGTTCGCTATAAAAAATGACCAGTCTGGACTTTTTGCTTGCTCTTTGTCAGTATAGGTGCAGGGGCGGGCGATGAACATTGCTTACTATGTCCGGGCGGTGGAAGCGGTCATGTTACCCGGTAAATTCTAATTGAAATTCCGCATCGATGTTTTGTTGAGACTTAACTCTTGCAATGTGATATATGTTACCCGTCGTCGAGAAATACCCTTGCCAGCATTTCCTATCATCAGGTTCGGCCCTAGGCCCAACCGTTAGCCGTTTCACCACGATTTTCAGGAGTTGGGCTTAGGGCCGAACCTGATGACAGAAAACCTTGGCAAAGGAATTTTTAGATTGTTTTCAACGCCTGGTAACATATACTATATTGCAAGAAAAGTCTCAACGAAGCATCGACATGGTATTTCAATTAGAATTTACCAGGTCACATGCATGACCACTTCCACCGCCCGGACATAGTAAGCCTTGTTCACCAGAAAAAATTTGTATCCATAGGCTCTTCAAAACCATGATATATTCCTGCAACAGCAACTAAATTTTCAGATGGAAATAAAGAAACTAAGATATAGGGACTAGATATCCTCGAAGGTCCTGATAAAATGGATAGCCTGTATATATAAAAATGTTTCAGACTGTTTTTGGCTAAATAAGTATTTTTTTTCCGTTACTTTTGGGGTCCAGAACAACTTTTTGGTAGCTACAATCAATTCACTTTTGTTAAAGGGGTGAAGATCAGGTTATTCTCAATATTGTTCTTTCACCGGTCGCCACTGTTTATAATTGTATTATAGAGACCCCGATCCTTTCACTAGGCTCTTCATTCTCGTAACACATACTATTTATGATTAGGGAATATTATTTAGGTATTATGTAAATCACAACTTACACACTTTTTTTTATTTATTATGAAAATCCCTACTTTCTGTATATTGTTGCCCTAATCTGGGCACGCTAAATAATATGCTCGAATCATAATGAAAGCAACTAAATAAAAAATAATTAATTGTAAAAATATACTATTTATATTTTCGACTGATCTAGAAAAAATGTAAAAACATATGAAGTCTTCAAAAATATGTACATTACAAAATCATGAGCTAAATGAACAGTCAAATAAAAAAAACTTACACAAACACATATTTCATAAAACTGAAAAAAAAAACTACTTTTGATAATCGCTGCTAGTGTTTTCATTAAAATATCTTATCTCCTTTATAATCTACTACATCTAACACTTTTTTACAATTTGTGAGACTACAAACGATTTCCCTATTAATAATATTATCGGTGTAGGTATCACAAGGGGACACTGTCTCTTTTACCGAGTTATTTATTTCATGTGTTGACATGAAATCGACTCCTCTACCTGAGGGTTTATTCCACATCATTTTTTCTGATGTACAGGAAATGTATTCCTGTGTTTTTCCTGGACCAATTATATAAAAAATACTCCAGAGAGAGAAGGTATTTGGAAATACTAACCTGTAATTGAGAAATATTCTAAAGAATATCATAAAGCCCCAATATGTTTACAGGTGGAATAACTAGTGCCCGTTGTGGACACGAACAGAATGACTAAATTGTTTCAAAAAAAGAAACATTCTTCTTAAATATACTTATTTTCCAAGTTATAATCAACTGACTTTTTGCACAGCACAACACTTGCTTGTATAATACAGTAAATTAGTATTATAGTTTTTAAAAGCCACTGTATATTTGATGAACAACTTCATAGCCAATATTCTTCCTTTCTTTTCCATTTGTTTGTCTTATTTTTGTTGAAAAAATCTTCTATGCAATCATAATTTATAACTTTTTCACCGTTCAATTTGTCTGAAATTAATTTGCGTCTGGAAAAGTTATGGGACTTTTTTGGCCTCTATCGGTGTAACCTCTAACAAAGATTCATGATTCATTTAATATTTTTTCTTTCCACAAAATTAAGCTGCAAAAATAAAAACTATAAGGTGAGATAAAAAATATTTATACTTGCCACCTTTCAAGTTGTTTCTTTTTACCTGTAGTGTTAGCACCAAGCAAAGTTAACTCCTTTTTCAATTGTAAAATAACCATATTTGCTAAGTTTGGCTTTTAGAAACAGAAAATTAAATCGATTCACCGTCACTAAACTGTAAATAGCGGTTCGATTCCACAGCATTTAGTTTTTTTTTTTTTTGTTAAATTTGTTTACATTTAAGTATATTTCATGTTTTAACATTTTTGTAGAAATATTTTTCTTGAAAAAGATGGCAAAAATGCTCCCCTGTTTGAATATCCGTGGGCAAACTGGACAGGATAACCCATAGATATTGATTCTATTACATCCGTAGGATATAGATATTTTGTACACCTATAGGATACCGACATCCCGTCGGGATATCCGTAGGCAATCAGTTGCGGATATCTGTAGGATATCCATAATTGGATCTTTACAGGACATTAATATCCAATCAGGTCAACCTGGGATGACCTGGGGATATGTCTATAGAATATCCTAAATCTGGGACAACGGGACTATAATAAGATATCCTCAGAATATCATGTGCTTTCTGGGTTAAGCCACGTCAATCCCCTCAATTTTTCACTCGAATTTTGGCGAATTTCCGGCCACTTTTTGATTTTTTCGGCCAATTTTGACCAGATGGGCCAATTCTGACCCCGGATTCGGGTTCAGCGGACGAAAATACAGACCGGTATATAGGTCTGTCCCCGAGTACACGAACTTTTCTTATTTTGTGTGCCTGTGTAATCATAGTCGACACATGCAGGGGCGTTTTAGAGGGTAACTACAGATCAGTTTATCTCAGAATTTTTAAAGGAGCAAAGATTTTCCGAATAATAAGGGCGATTACATATAAATTTAAACCCAAAACGCGATCAATTAAGGACTCTACTGGTACATTAAGAACTAACGGGGATCAGATTATCGAGGTTTGGTGTCAATACTGCTAAAAATTTTTGAAAAGTGACCATCCTGAGGCAGAAGATGACTGGCAGCAGGATTGCGATAATGAACCTTCAATACTGAAATGAGGAGTGGAGCAGCCATACAAAAACTGGTAAAGTAGCTGGGGTCGACAATATCACGCCTGAGATGCTTAAATTAGTTGATGAAGATAAAGTACGAATCCTTCACGGAATATTTCAAAAAATATGAGAGATAGGAATTTGACCCAATTACTGGAGAACCTCAATCTTCGTACTACCACAAGAGTGGAACGTCGAATGTCTGCAACAACTACAGATTGCTGGCACTAATATCACACGTCAGTAAAATAATAGTGTACATTCTTCAATCCATACATCATTATAGTAAAGGAGCATATGTAGTCCCGTGGCGAAGTTAGTGAAGGGAGGATGTAGGGGGTGATATTTCAATCAAAACTACCTTTTGATAAGTTATTTCTATGGTATCACTTTGGGGTGTGTGGCGGGTAGCATTTATGACGTCGTCAAGATGGCGGCCAATAGATTTGAAAAAAATGACATCATCTCATTATCTATTCTCCGATTTTCATTTGCGAGGGCTAATTTTAAAGATAATTTTTTCTATAAAATGTTCTTAATGTATTCACTTTATAGTAAACAATAACATTCGTTTTTAATAATAGATAATTTGGATACCATTATTAAAGCTTATCAGTTGAATTATTAATATTTAATTATTTTTATTATTATTTAATTTAGAATTCACTTCGAAATTTCAATAAAATATTTAATGTTAATTAGAAAATATCGTATATTTGTGCGACGCTACTACAAATACAAGATATTAGAAAGGTTAGGCAACGAAAAAATATAAGAAAAAAATAATCTAGATAGTTAGAAAAATGGAACTCTATTTTGGGTGCTGTGGCTTTTAAGAACGTTACGGAAGTTCCCTAAGTTACGAATTTTAGAATATTGAGCATTGCATAAGTATTTGATTTTGGAAGAATTGCTGCAATTTTGTAAATCTGTGGAGAAAGTCATCCATTTGTAAAAATTTTGAAAGGTGTTAAGAAACATTTTAAAAGGTAAGAGTGATGAGAAACTTTAATATAACTTATCTAGAACATTATTAGTGAACTGTCGACAGATATTTCCCCGATTCTTAAAACTGACTAAAAAATAAATCAGGCAAATGTAAAGACATTAATACATGCACAGATTTACAAGCATTTACACAGAAAGTAGAAAGGAAGTACTGGAAATACAGTGAAGTGCACTTTGTGTTCGACACGTACAAGGAAGGCTCCATAAAGTAAACAACATGGCAAAAGAGAGCAAAGTGAATTGTTCCCATTCGATATAAAATGGCGAATACCACATGGTCAACGTAACAATGTCAAAACTGCTATGGCACATGTATACCAAGGATGAAACAACTGCATACCTAGCAGAAAATGTTCTACATCATGCTCAATTAACGAAGAAACATGGCTCTTTCGATAATTTTCGAAGCACGCAAGAAAAGGCAGATGCTAAAATAATTTTCCATGCCATTTATGCCGCAGATAGAGTAGCAATCAAACTATATATATTCGCACACGACACATATTGTGGTTCTAAAAACTTTCCACCGCATCGTAATTTGTACCCAATTCCAAAGTAGTTACCTATACAAGTTACAGATTTGTACGCTTCATTAGACACATTAAAGGCTTCTCTATTTCCAGCTTTTCATGCTTCATCATCTGGATCGATTGCACATAGGTGGATTATTAAGCAAAGGTAAACTTTCATATTGGAAAACATTTAATGCAGTTACCGAAGATACGCCTTTTCTTCAATAAGAACCGAATACACAATTTCTGATCAAGTAGTGGCAATACTATAAACATTTATATGCCTAATCTTCCAGTCTAAATCGAACATAACGAAACTTCAAGAGTCAGGTTGGTCCATGTTTTCTGAGAAACAGACAAGCTAGAAAAAGTTTCCAATAAACAAGAAGTGCTTTTATACCTGCAATGAAGAGAGTTAACTACGAAGTAATGATCTGATACCAAGATTGTAATCCTCAGTCAATAATTCCATCCTCGACTGAACATGGATAGACTATGAAAAATAGACAAGTGACTTCTGTTCTCTGCAAAATTCCGTGCGCTCCGGACTTCATTCTCAAGTTGGTCAGGTGCTTTTGCATAAAAAATAAATGTAATTAGCCATGTAAATGTTCTGCAAACAGCCTACCGTGTACCGATATGTGTAAGTGTGGAGACACAAACGAACTGTGTGACAACCATTGACATATTGTACCAGAAGAGTCAGATCCCAATGATGATTGATAACAAACGATATCACCAATCACTCTCCTCTTTAACGACACTACTAGTATTTTCTAATTATTTAGATTTGTAATATCATTTTACCTTTAAACAAAATAAAATTATTTTTTTGTAGGCAAGGTAATACTTATTAAAAATATATACACCGTGTAAAATTGCATTTATTCAGTTCCTTCCACCTCCCTTCATTGACTCCGCCACGGAGGATTATTTTTCTACATATGCTCCTATATTATTATGTGTTTTGGAAAATACCTCTTGAGCCAGCAGGCTGCAGAAGGCGAGAAATATTACGTACCTATGTACCTTTGTACCTTTCGTAGATAACCGTAAGGCTTTTGATAATGTAGAATTGGACAAAGTCTGCAATCTATTATTGGAAATTGGAACACCAAAACATCTGGTATTTATTATTCGCCGACTATATGAAGAAAATTCTGTTGTGTTGAAAGTAGACAACACTAACTCCGACAAATGAAGAATTGGCAGAAGTTTCAGGCTGGGTTGTGTTCTGTCACCAATTCCTTTAACATCTATAGTGAATACCTGATGTGGTATGTACTGGTTGAGTAGCTATAAGCGGAACGAAAGTATCTAACTTCAGATTTGCAGATGATATACATTACTGTGGTTGCAGTAAGCGTGGATGAGGTCATACACTTGCTAGGTAATTTTCAAACAATGAGCACTGAGTACGGCTTAAGTTCTTAAAGTCTATTTTCCCATTTAGTAATTGCTAGAATTTTAGGTATTACCTTCGTTATTTTCACACATTTTATTGTGCACTTGAGCATATTGATACCGTCTCTCGCCAAAAAATATGAATAGAGTATAACTGGTTGCATAATAGCACTACCTGATGTTTCGCGTCGGCCATTAAATGCGCTTTGATACAGGAAGTGCATTCAGATATTCATTAAGAGTGTGCATTGCAAAAACGCCCTTTTAAAGCTTCTACAATAGCCCGTATTGTTGATTAAACTGTCTTTTGGTGGATAGATTTATGAGAGGACGGTCTTCGAAGTGTATTATGATAATATTTGTTGATATAAACGAAGTTAGGAAAATCTATTCTAGTTGTGGGATATACCGTAAAGTGGAAATTCTGAACGTACCGTCGAGAGTGAGAAAAACTTGATTTTTAATAGGGGGACATTTTTATCTTGGTCAGGGCATGCTAGAAGATTGAGTCGTCTGAATACGAGTTTTAGCAATATTGTAAGTTTTGCTCCATTTATGGGATTTAGTGTTCATCGCGACAAGATTAGTTGTATTTTCATTTGGTTTTGAGTATAGTTTTGGGAAATACAGCTACGGATATGTCCGGATTAAGTCAATTTTCTAAATCACGTGGCGTCGTCTGAATGCAAGACTTTGGAGTGCCATCTTGACGGCAAAGGACCTCTTTCAGCCCACATCACATCTCAGGTACGTCTCCGAAAACCCACTTAAGGTTGAAATAGATTTGTAATTTAGGTTATTTATTTTATTGCAGGGCTGTTTGTATGTTGCTTGTTGGTTTGTTTATTCGTTTGGTTGTTGTCTGGTTGTTAAAGCGATTTGTTAAGTTACGAGCATTGAGATCCGTTTGGCGATTTATGGTTATTTGGAGTTGCTACGTTACGATTTTACTTGGAACTTCTGAGACACGTTATACACTTTACGAGGGACTTCCAGTCTGACTCTGGATTCGAGTCTGGTCCGGAGTATGGTGCCCAACTGATGGATTATTACCTGAGTTTGAATGGTACTGGGGATCTCGTCACATACCTTAGGCTCTAGGTAGATTGTCTGCCACTTCACATCGAGTTACGCTACCCTGGTAGGACAGGAAAAGGTATCTAAACACTACCAAAGGTAAGCGGAATCACATTACCTATTCTAACGAGGGACCCGGTACATGAAAATTACGTCCACCGTACCGTAAAAATAATTAGAGGTTGTTTGCCCGAGTTAAGAGAGCGGACAGGACCGTTCGACATAACTAGCATATGATTCTCAGTGACATTTTAGTCTTATTTTGCACATAACTAATTCAATAATTCAGTAATTTTGGTAAAGTGTTGCTCATAACGATTTTAGTAAATTTCAGTAAATATTTAACATATTTTGTGTAACGTTAACTTGCTAATTAAATAGCTTGGCCTTATTGTACCAATAAATCTCAATAGTTTTGAGCCATTTAGGTGTTATCGTGCCTTGGGTCACAGGTAGTTATTTTGTTGGCACGCTCCTCATATATGACCTTTTGTATATATTAGTTTGTAAGATATGTTGTTTATATTAGGTTAAGCGTGTGGGCCCCATTAGTACGTTTTTTTGAGATAAATATAGTGATATATTGTACTACGTACCCTGCTATTGATTAAATGTTTAATTAGAACGACGTTGTCTTTTATATCTGACCACGTGCACCACCCCAAATTGTCGAAATCACCCCCAAGGACCTGACTAGTCGGCTGTGTGAAACCTCTTCCTCACCGGTGTATTGCAGAGGGGGTACTGCACGTAAAACACTAAAATTTTGTTCAGGGCACGGGGTGACTACCCTAACCTGCGTTCGAGGCTAAGCAGCTTTTGGAGCTCCTTATATAAGTGAGCTTAGGCCCTACAACAAAATGAAAATTATGGTCATAGACCGAGCAAATGAAAATCACCAAATACCCTAAGAATTGGTGGTTGTGAGATAGTAAACAAGATGGTTTACCTTGGAACTCAACTAAAGTAACGCATAGATTAAGTCTGCTAAGACGTTGTAAATAATAATAAGAAGAAAGGGAAATCACATTGTAGATTGCTTCGGACACCAAGACGGAAAACAAACTAATTGCTATTACATTCATATGAAAACAAAAATGTGATTATTTAAGTAATTTAAATTAATAATTATCTTCTTGTAGAGCAGGGATAATGATACCTGCATATGTACGGTATGCTAATAATTTAACATATACACTTCAACATTATCAAAGAAAATTTTCCTTTTAAAAGGTCTGGTCTGGGTTGTAAAAGTTATTTAACAATGTACTTAAAATTATACGTGCTTTTCTCTGTTCCTGTGTTAGCGTTTAGCGAGTTTTCCAGCGAATGCGATGTAAAAAATGAGGTAGAGAGTTTTATTGAAATGGTACTTAGTAATTTAACTGCAGCAAGTACATATGTGTTACCTGTTGATAATAGGAAATCATGTCACATTCAGCCTAATGAGGAACATAAAGTATATGGTAAGCAAGAAGGGATAGATAGGTAGTGCATTTTAATATAGCTTTTAAATAATTCAAATCTTGTACATTCGAATTCATTTCGTTTGTTTTTGGACAATTACAAGTTGTATAACAATAGTCTGTGGTGAAAACAAACAAAGTGTGACTTAATTTAAGTTAACCTAGACAAACACCACGAATAATAGTATATTATGCAACGAGCGGTAATGTAGGTAATAACTCACGCAGAAGCGAGTGCTGTAATTCATCAAGTGAGTTATTACTATTACCGCATGTTGAATACTATACTTTATCTACGATTATAATAATAAATATTAAATTGAGAAAATTTTGTTTAAATTACTCAATTTGTTTATTAATAAAGTTAACTGTAAAATTTAATTTTTGTTCACACTTTTATATTTATTCTGCGATTTTTTGGGTAATAAATTATGTATTGTATCATTACTTGTCTTCATTCTGGTGGTGTACCTACATATTAGTTCATCTTCACTAACCAAATTCATAATTTTTGGCACAATTATCACTTAACTTGATTTGAAAACGCCGGAACTATTCCTCCCCTCAATAATAATGGACTGTTCTATTTGACCGTATCGGAAAAGAATTTCTATCGGACAGAGCCACCTTCTTCGTGTCGCGCGTTACGTCGATTGGACAGGCTAGGTCTGAAGAGAACGGTTCCGAAAATTTTTTTATTGTTCAAATACGCTTAGAATGTCATGAAACGTCAAGATTTTAGGTTTAAGCAAAAACAGATTTCTATCTGTCATTCTATCGGTCTGTCTATAACTTTTTCTTGTGCGCACAATTACTCTGGAGACTTAAAATTTGGTAGAGGTTTGTCTTTTAACTGGAAGTAGATTGCATTTTAATCTTATTCCGTTAAAGGGTTCTGGGTCAAATTGGAGTAAATGAGGGTAAAGAGGTAAATCAAATTAGTATTATATATATATATATATAAGAGAAGCTAAGATTTAAATAAAATTTTTGGCATTATCCACTCCCATTACCAACCCCACCCAATTATTAAAGAGAGTGAAAAAAATGAAATTATGATTTAGTGTGTGTACAAGAACCAAAGGCCTCAAAATTTTACTTCATCCACATGAATATCATTTTATATATAATATGTGCATCGTGTATATATATTTATTGAGGTTATATATATATATTTTTTTTTTGAAAAATATGAATACGTATTTCAAACAGAGGTGGATGGGGTCAGTCCAACCGGCCCTGACAATTTTAGAGAATCGGCCGAATAAAGCACGGAACTAGAACCTCAAATTTGAGTGTGCCAGGGAAGAATAATTTTTTTTTTTGATTGGTCAAGGTCTAAAAATTTGCATTTTTCAGGGTCAAACGCTTTAAAATGAAAAGTTAGAAATTCGAGTAGCAAACACATTTTCTTCGAAAAATAGGTTTTGTCAAACGATTTTTCCTTTTTTTCATGCAATTGCAAAAATTACTTAAAGGTTCAAAGTACTAACACGTAGTCTGACTTAACCACGGTCTAAAGCAGACTGATACCGTTTTGGTAACATTTTTAAAAACGCCACTAAACATCCATACTCTTTATTAAAATTTATTGACATTGACAATCAAAGAACGAAATAAAATATTTAAACATTTTAACAGTATAACCGAGAGTATAACAATAAATAATAAATCAATAATAATTATGACTAATATTGTCTACATAAACATCTCGAAACATCAAAAAAAAAAAAAATAATTCTAAAGTTTCATAAAAGGAAAAAGAAAAAAGACCCTTAATACATTGGTACTTTCTTAAGCAAACTTGCAGAATTTGGGACGAACATGCAAAATTAGGTTATTAAGTTAATAACTTTTTATAAATGACATCTGGCATTTATGTCAGTGGCCGAGTTTTTGAGATAGCAGCCTGAAAATCACATCTGAGACTTCTTTCGTTCTAAGTAAGGATTAAGAAGGGAAATGAGCTGCCGTTTAAATTTATTTTGGCCGTTGGGCTTTTTATCCACCGGAACAAATGCCTATTTACCTCGGACCGGCCGGGCCCTGCCCGACCCCAGAGCCACCGGCTCGACGGGCATTTGCCAGTTTGCCGCCCTTCCCATCCACATCACCTAAGCTAAACAAAACCTACAACTAAAATCCCCCAATCTTAGCTCTAACAGCAAATTCACCAAACAAACAGGTTAGAGTGAGAATTTAATGTTGCACTAAACCGTCTCTACAGGAGTACCTATAAGTTAAACCTTTCATAATATGTAGAATTCATTTTTGTGGTACAAAAATGGTTTCTAGGGTGAAATCGCCCCAGAAACAGACACCACACCGAAGTCGTGACTCTACTTAAGCATAGTATAGATTAATTAATTGTTTTATAAGAATTTCTTGCATATTTTACTTCCACATCCAGTGGAAGTATAGTAACGTAAAATAAAAAACCGCTGCCCAAGGAATCACTACTTCCACATCCGGATTTTTTATCCAAGTCACACAACGAAAAAATTTTGTATCTGGAAATAATTGTTTATGGAATTTTAATAATATAATATTTGAAATCCTCTACCCCAGAAACCCATAAAACGATACCCCACATCGGTAGTGGGGTGGGGGTGGTGACAGGGGGTGGGAGTGGGGGTGGATAAAGTAAAAAATATTTTGAGGTTTCTGGTTCTTGTACACACACTAAATCACATTTTTTTTCATCCCCTTTAATAATAAGGTGGGGATGGTAATGGGGGTGGCTAATGCCAAATTTTTTTTTGAGACCTTAGCTTCTCGTGTCTATACTAAATATCAATTTTATGAACTCTTACCTGCTTGATTTACCTATTTACTCCAAATTTACCCCAATTTACCCCCCAACCCTTCGACGGAACAAGATGAAAATATAATCTAGTTCTAGATCTCGTTAAATTACATATGTGTACCAAATTTCAAGTCAATATCTCAAACGGTTCCAGAGTAAACGTGCGCACAAAAAAAGTTACAGACCGACAGACCGACAGACAGACCGACAGACAGAGTTTTTTTTTTCGCTCAAACTTGAAATCTCGACGTTTCATGACATTCTAAGCATATCTGAACAATCAAAATTTTTGAAAATTTTTTTGTCGTTACTATACTTCCACTGGATGTGGAAGTAATTATTCTTCAAATAAACTTAGAATGTCTTGAAACGTCAAGATTTTAAATTTGAGCAAAAAAAATTTTCTGCCTGTCTATAACTTATAAGAATTTCTTGCATATTTTACTTCCACATTCAGTGGAAGTATATAGTAACGCAAAATAAAATTATTCTTCAAATAAACTTAGAATGCCATTAAATTTGAGCAAAAAAAAATTTCTGTCTATCTACAACTCTGGAACCGTTTTGAGATATTGACTTAAAAATTGGTACACATATGTATTTTAATGAGATCTGGAACTTGATTATATTTTGATCTTTTCCGTTGAAGGGATGGGGTAAATAGGTAAATCAGGCCAGTAAGAATCCATACAATTCGTATTTAGTATATATGTCGTAGTCATTTGATGAAATCCGTCATTTCGTGAAAAGCCTAGGCAGTACATGAACTGCCGGCATATCATACAAATTCTTGAGGTTGCACGATCTGCCTAGGCATTTCATGAAACGCCGTGGTCGTCTCGGCACTTGACGTTTAAAGTCATTCTACATGATCTGCCGCAAATTAGACTGGCAGATTGTGTTCTATTACTTGAGCCTTTTTGTTTTATGTATTACGGAAAGTAAGAGTGACAAAGGCTTGTTCAATGATCATTACAAATAGTATTATGGAGCAAAGCCCAATAAATGACCGTATAGGTTAGATTAAGTTATTATATGCGTGATTCGTAATTTCGTTAGCATTCTAAAACCTGAAATGTACCAAATAAATCTGAACCTAACCTCAAAATTAATTACATCCCCATCTTTCCCTCCTTGTAATGATCATTGGACAAGTCTTTCTCACTCTGAATTTCCACAATAAACAAAACAAACAGCACAACATGGCTTCCGAGCAAACAAATCGATCAAAACGGCAACTAACCTAATCTCAAACACACAACACAATACAATCTGCCGGGTATCAGTCACTTCATGAACAGTCAACATCTAATTTGCGGCAGATCGTGTAGAACGACTTTAAACATCATGTGCCGAGACAACCACGGCGTTTCACGAAATGTCTAGGCAGATTGTGCAACGTCAAAAATTTACATAATATGCCGGCAGTTCATGTACTGCCTAGGCTTTTCACGAAATGACGGATTTCATCAAATGACTACGACATATAAAAGAGGAACTAAGGTCTCAAAAAATTCTTTAGCATTAGCCACCAACATTACCACCTCCATTACCACCCCACTTCATTATTAAAAGGAGTGAAAAAAATTAAATTTTGATTTAGTGCGTGTACAAGAACCAAAGGCCTCAACAATTTTCTTTTACTTCATCCACCCCCACTAGCACACTATTTACACGGCGCTGAGAATAAATTGATTATTAATATTTACAGTTACATTATCACACTATTTCTATCTATTATGAAATATAATTATAGTCCTGTCAATGAATGGTTTCTAAAGGGAAATGCCGAGATCACAATTTTTGACTCCAGGGCTGTGTTTGGACTATTTACTGCTGACTAAATTTTCTACAATAATGTTTCGATTAAGTTTTTTCGTATATGTTATGGTCCAGTAATGGATTGTATATCTTTTAACTGTATTCTATCTTTATTATAAATTTATTATATATTGAAAAAAAATTTTAATAACCATCGTAGAAAAAAATTTTTGTACAGGTATCCGTTTCATAGCAGACTGAACTCAAATATCGAATAAAAAATGTCTTTGTGTCTGTGAGTGTGTGTGTGCGTGTATATGTATGTGTGTGTATACCGTTTCTTGTAAACACGATAACTTCTGTTAGACTTAAAATATTTGATTACAATTTGGAACATATGTAAAACAGCATGGTACAATAATCCCTATTGAAATTAGGCCATATCTATAATACATGGTCATAATGAGAGGCCTACGAACTCTCACTCTTACGTAAAATAGGTTTTATTTTAATTTCAGGGCAAAATGCATTTTTTTGATTAAGCATACAAAAATATGAATGTATATAAGATTTATAGACCGTGGTATACCGGATGTATGTTAGGTTCAAACCAAATTTATTTAAAATAGATGATATAGCAACATAATTTGGAACATGGTGTTTTTAATAAGATTATTATGTTGTGAGAGTTTGTAGGCCTCTGGTTATCACCATATATTACAGATATGGCCCAGTTTCAATAGGGATTATTGTACTATGCTGTTTTACATATGTTCGAAATTGTAATTAAATATTTTAAGTTTAACAGAACATATACACGCACACACACACTTACAGACAAAAAGACATTTTTTATTCGATATTTGAGTTTAGTCTGCTATGAAACGGATATCTGTATAACGATTTTTTTTCCTCGAGGATTATTAAAATTTTTTTACAATTTATAATAAATTTATAATAAAGTTGGAATACAGTTAAAAGATATACAATCCATTACTGAACTCTAACAGATACGACAAAAATTAATAGAAACATTATTGTAGAAAATTTAGTCAGCGTTAATTTTGCATATCTCCACTTTTTGATTATGACTAACTGTTTTCGAAATGTGAACGAAAAACCAAAAATCGAGACGTTCTTGAAGCCCTCCTGCACCCCCGCATCTCCTATGTCCGGGGACTTTTGGTATGTTAACCTCCTAAATAGTCCAAACACAGCACATTTCCTTCTAGAACCTCTTATTGAACGTTCATTGACAAGGCTTTTAGTTGTGTTTTATTAAAGCTGAAATATACATAATTTTGATTGAGCCAACTACAAACATTTTCTAAGATGTTACTATAATATTATTCTAGATGATTAATGATAAATCGTCTGCATACATGGTATGAAGGTTTCCCCAAGCACTAATTCTAGTGAGTTTATATTCAGAATAAAAAGGACAGGACCCAAAATGGAACACTGCGGTGCACCCACTTTATTTTCCAGTAATATACTGGATAATTGTATTATTTTGTAAATTTCACGGACATTGTTTAGAAGAAAATACATGTGGCAGAGCATCCCAATTAGAAACACAGAAAATAAATAAAATACCGCAACCAACATTTAGATAATAAAAGACACAATTTGCAATATTTTGCAATATCTTGTATATCCTCGTGATTTTGCGTACTTAATCAAAGACCTTAGTGACACTTTGCTTAAAATTATAATAAAACTTACACGCCTCTGGTGATCACCCTATATGATGAATATATTGATCTAATTCCAATAGGGAGTATTCCACCATGATATTCATAAGTTGTTCTGGGCAAAAACTTGTATTAGCTGTCAAACTAATAAAGTGACACGACATACCAAGAGTCCGATAGCTGACTTAGATACTCCTAAAGGACGCTTCGACCACATACATATAAATTTAATAGGACCATTACCTCCTTCTAAAGGTTGTTCTTATATTCTTACTGTGATCGAACGTTTTACAAGATGGCCCGAAGCTTATCCACTTCAGGATATTACTGCAGAAACTGTAGCGCATACGTTATTTCAGAATTATGTTTGCCGATTCGGTGTCCCTGTCACAGTGACAACGGATCAGGGGGTTCAATTTGAATCGAAATTATTCCAAGAATTTTCAAAATTTTTGGGATTTCATAGAATTCGTACGACACCATATCATCCTTCCTCGTACGGAATGATTGAAAGGTTTAATAAATCTCTTAAAACTGCTCTGAGAGCTAAAGCTTCTACACCACATTGGGTAGATGAACTTCCTATCATACTATTAGCTCTAAAGTCTAAAGACGATTTGCAATGTTCCTCAGCAGAACCCGTTTTTGGTCAAACTTTAAGACTACCAGGTGAATTTTTTATTAAATCATATACTTGAACGGATATTCCTTGTTTTATTACTAAATTACGTACTTCTTTTGATAATTTAACGTTCATTCCACCTTTTCACCATGTTAATTACTAATCATTCGTCAATTCAGACATCTTGACTTGTAATTTTGTTTTCGTTCGGAAAGAACGTTTTAAGAAATCTTTTACTCCACTGTATGATGGACCGTTTAAAGTGTTGTGCCGTACAGATAAATTGGTTACTTTTGTTAAAGGAACTAAAACCGTCACAGTAAATGTTGATAGAATTAAACCAGCATATTTACTGACAGACAATTGCGATGTCACTGTACCACCTGTTAAGAAAGTACGTTTTGCCATCGATAATTTGATTGATTGATTGTTCTTTTAACGAAAGGAGTATGTGTAGCGACTCGCTTACTCTAGTAAGAAGATATGTGCGACTCGCCCACTCTGAAGTCTAGCAGCAGTAACCAAGAAAAGGAGAAAAAACAAAAATATATAATAACAGAATATAATTTTTAAAATAACAGTATTTATTTTGCATTGTTAAAATGTTAATTTTATAACAAAGAAACTGAATATATATTCATAGGTTAGTTTTTGTCGGGATCATCAATTTATAACTTCTGCGTCGGGAATACCAATTTATATCGAAGACGGTATATATAAGAAGAATCGTAACTTCTGTCGGGGTCACCAATTTATAGATATACGTATTATTTGTCTCTGCAATATCTATAATAAATTTTAAAAATCCATTTTGGTTATAAATATACATTTGTTATAAAATTAACATTTTAACATGGTAAAATAAATATTGTTATTTTAAAAATTATATTCTGTTATTATATTTTTTGTTTCTTTTCCTTTTCTTGGTTACCGCTGCTAGACTTCAGAGTGGGCGAGTCGCACATATCTTCTTACTAGAGTAAGCGAGTCGCTACAGTTGTCTTGTTTAATAGAAATTGGCAATCGGCAACTTTTATTCGTTCATAATGGTCTTATTAAAAATATCTTAACAATATTTTAAAGCAAATATGTCACCTATTCTGCGTATAGTTCGTTCAAAGTTAAAAGACACTAGCTACAGTTTGGATATGTTGTACGCTTTCGTATTTTTGTGTGCTTATTATATCTGTCAAGTAAATAAATGTTTTCCTGGCAGTTTTTTACATGAAAATATTTTCTGATTAATTTCTAGCAATTATTTTGTTTCAAATTGAATATATGTATACCTCTCCTGCTGAATTCTAAAGACAAAAATTGATCCATTTTTTTGTGTGGAAGGAAATACTTTATTTATTAAGATATGCATGTGGTGAGTAAAATTTTATATCCATTTTCTTTGTGCTTTTTAGTAGTTCTTGACCTTGAGATGTATCAAATTTTTGTTTGTGATGGAGTATCTTCTAGGTAGGGCTAGATATACTAAAAAGGATGTCTCGTAAGGGAACTTTCGTATAATATTCAAGCGTGATCAGATTTAGACCATCAGTATATAGAAAGAATGGTTATTTTCTTGTTTTTCATACTGAATGTTAGATGTTAGAGTGTATGAAAGAAGTTGACAAGATGTTTCGTAGTGGGAACTTTGTGTTGATATACTAGCATGGTCATACTTAGATCTTCAGTATATGGAAGGAATGGTTACTTTCTTGTTTTTCAGACTGAATGTTAGATATTAAATGTATGAAAGAAGATGTTACGAAGGGGGAACTTCGAACGTAACGTAATTAGACTTACATCAATGGTATATGTAAAGAACGAATGGTTTCTTTGAAAGTTGTCTGCCAAATACCCAAAATAATGTTTTATAATAATAATGTAAGCAGATATACAAGGTATTTAATTTTGAAAACTACTCTGATTAAAGTCGGTGGAACCGTTTTCATAAAGTTAGAAGTGGAAACACAAACACGTAACAGGTCAAGGGCATGACACTCTTCTTTTTAGTCAGGGGTTAACAAAGGGTGATAATCTACAGTAGGACAACATATGCATACATTTCTTACTTGAAGAGAGATAATCGAGAAGTTTTTATAGAAAAGTGTGAGATTAATTAACTATAAGGCATGCAATGGCAAAAGATATATTTATTGATTTAAATTTTTTAAACTTGCAGATTATGGAGAATTCGACTTTGTAATAATTGGTGGTGGATCTGCAGGGACACTTTTAGCCAACAGATTAACTGAGATAGAGGAGTGGACAGTACTTTTACTTGAATCCGGAGGACCAGAAAATGATTTTAGTGATATTCCAGGAATGTCCAATGAGCTATATTTATCTGATATGAACTGGGGTTATTTATCTGCACCACAAGAAAGAAGTTGTTTAGGTAAGTAAAATACATAGTGGATAAAACTGAAAATGATAATTTTGAGAACATTGATTATAATTTTCGAAAAATATACGCGTTACGTATATCTGTAATTCAGAATTGGTATGTCAGCGAATATCATAGGAAAAATAATAAGATGATGATTAGATATTGTGTACGTGATAATTAGTTAGATTGCTATTTAATAATAAGAAAGTTTGGGGGGTCACGTTCTGCAGTTTATTAGGGTCGAAATCCGGCAATCCCATACGAAGATGTCTGCTGATGAAGATGGTTTCATAGTTACAAATAATGTGTTTATCCGTCTCTATCTCCGTGTGATAATATCTACAGTCTTTCGCAAAGACGCAAACAGAGATCCAATTTTTGAAATCGTACTAATTGATTCTCTTAAGAAATTGACGTCATTTTCTCACGGTTTTGTGAGATTTAAGTGCAACTGTATTCTTGAAAAAACCGTAGGAAATATTTTTCTTGATATTATTGGAAAAAATTCTCAAGGGTTTTTGGCGGGAATTCGAAAATTCTCTCAGTAAATTTTACTTTTAGGATATGTATGCAGATTGCGACGTTAATTATGGGAGAAGCTGTGTAGAGTTAAAAAAGAAATTTAAATTTCATATCTATATTAATAAAAAATCAATTGAAAAACCATATATAAGCAACATATTCTTATAATAAATACAAATAGTAATAATAACAGAAAGAAAGTACATATAAATTAAAACATAACATCAAGAAACTAATAGTGTCATCAATGTTGCAAATAATAGATATACAAAAATGACTAAAAATTCAATCTGTTCATTGATTGTTGGAAATATTAGTATAAACATAATTAGACATACGTCCCACTGAAATTATCATAGGAATATGATTCCTACGAGATTCAAAAATAGCAATTCTCTTGACTTGTCGATTCGCATGAGAAAATTTTCTCAGGATAATTAATTCCTACGATTTCAAGAATTGGGTCCCAGGGAGGAACACTGAAAATGATAAGTTAGATTTTCAGCCGTTACCAGGCAACCTACAGCTTTAGTAATTTTATCTACGTCAGCCGTTAGCAAGCAACCTAAAACTATAGCAACCTTGTTTACGTCATGCTGCAAATACTACACGCACTTTCCACAAATTCAGGCCCCATCACAGTGGTCCGAGAATTTCAAAAAGTGGCCAAAAATCCAATTTTGTTATAGATCGATTAACAATCACATATGTAATGAGGGAAAAATAATTTAAAAAATAAATATCCTAGGGGGTGGCTTTTAGGGATTGTTTTTCTGAAAAATGGTGTATTTCAGCTTTTTTCGGTTGGACCTTTTAATAAGGTCTTCAGATACCCCAGTAATTGTTGCTGATTGGGAGGCAACGGTAAAAAACGCTCTGGCTGTGTTTCCATTGTTTGTGGTTCCGCTGCCGCCACTTTTTGGGATATCGACGAGCAATCCCATTTTATCGCGGAAATCCGCCTGAATTTTTCTCTTTCTTTGTTCGAAAATTGACTTGTTTTTTTCATCTCGTACTTGCCAGGTATTTATTCCTAATCTATATGAAATATGTAATAAGATAATCCAAATCGTAGTACTTCTTTGTTTATCGGTAGCTCCATAACTTTATTGATGATGTTCATCTGCGTCCGAGTCGCCTTACAAATATAACAGGTCTGTGCAGAGGAAGTATCTGAAAGAGCATTGCACACCTTGTCATTTATCATAGTCATTACGCAGAGATGTGACACAGACAGTTCCTGATTTTGGTCTATAATATATGTCGTTGGCATAAGACGACTGATTTGTTCTTCTATATAGGCCGATTCTTGAACTGTTAATTCCGTCGTTTCCTTCTTGAACTGGAATCTTGTTTTATCTCCACCTAGCTTTTCATTATATAACTGTAAGGGAACTAGTGACGTAAGGAACATATCGCCATCACCAAATCCGGATTCTGAAAATACTTGTTTATATTGCGAATGGCCCGTGCTTCCATCACAGCCCCATTAACCAATAAAGTTAGATTGTTTAACTCATCGTGGATTAAGTTTTGTATAACTGGCTTCTGCAATTCCAGTATTCGGCATGTAGTGTAGTCAAGAACATCCTGCAGGCGAATTTCAGCCGAAGTTTCTGTTATAGTTTGGGCTTCCTTATTTGGATAGCAGCGTAATTTGACATCAATAATCTTATGATGAGATGGGTAAATTGTTTTTTTGCTGTCGCTTTATGTATTAAATAGGAATGTTTGCTTTCTTTTGTCTCCACCATCATTGACAGGGCCTGGTCAGGTGTAAGCGGAACAACACCTTGAGTTTTTTGGCTTAAGTGCCAAACCTTTAGCATTCTTTTCTTCTAGTAGGGGTATTAACAACCGCCTCTGAAATCAGTTCTGATTCACTCGGATTTCCCTCCTATTTCAGGCCTTTTTTAGCGGCCAAGGTAAGCTCCTTAGCTTCGAATTTCTGAGAAAGATCATCAGCTCTTCTTCTTTTCGTCTTTGAACTACCCTCACTGAAGGCTACTTTAGGGCGACCACGTGCGCCGCCTCTACCTGTTGACGTACTTGGTTGTTGATCATCGGTACTTTCTTCACTTTCGATCTCATGGACTTCGGCCTCAAAATTAAAGGGTTGGTTGAGCCACCTTTCATTTTCTTTCAAAACACGTTCAATACTTCGGCCACACTTATCCATCCGTTGATAAACTACGTGGCAGAATTTAGAACTTAGCACTTTCAATCGTATCATCATATTTTCATCACTTTCTATCCCGAAGTATTTAATCAGATGATTATAAAGATTTTCCATGCGTTTAGAACGTCTTTCTGTCTTTTTCTTGTATAAAATTTCGATTACTTGTTTTCTTGTCAACATTGTGGTTGGAATTCGAGTATCTAAAACGAAATAAATAAATAAGTAAACGAGTAGAATTTAATCGATTGAGGAAGCCGTTACTTGGTGATAGTTAATCATAACGCATAATGATATAAGAAAGAACACTTTACTTTGTTTTCTATCACTAGTTTATTGTAACATACATGTTACTGCAGTTTCGGCACATTAACGTGCCATTTTTAAATGTTGATTCAAATGAATGAATTAACAAAGGGCTGGCTGTGCGTATTTATAAACAAAATCTTAGATACATAACAATAAATATTAAGAATATTAAAATTATGCAAATAAGTTTACAAGGGATTACAATTTAAATACATTAAAGAGATTAGACTGACAGGTTCAACTGGTCATTTAGAAGATTATTGCCGGAACTTTTGTTAAATTTAATAATTTCTACTGATTCTAATAAATTTAATTTAAAACCTTTTTCTTCCACATGTAACATCATTAGATCATTTATATTAGGAAAATTGTGACTTGTTTCTAAAATATGATTTGCAAAAGTTGAACCTGTTCTTTTAATCATCAAAGAACAGATTCAACTTTTGCAAATCATACTTATATCTTAAAGGTGAAATTGAAATATCATCTAAGTTCGAACCTGAGAGTATATTGAGAGTATATTGAGGTTTAGATATCTTACACGTCTTCATATTTTTGTGTGATTAATAAAAAACCTTAGTAACATTTTGCTCTAAAATTATAATAAAGCATAGTTTATACGTCTCTGAAGATCAAACTGTACGACGGATATTATCGAATTTCAATAGGGAGTATTCTACCATGCTATTTTACATACGTGCCAAATTTGAAACAAAAATATTAAGTCTAATGGAAGTTATCGTGTTTACAAGAAACGGTCTACACACGTACATACACCCCCACATACACACACGCACACACACACTCATACATACAGACCCGCAGACATTTTTTTATTCAATATTTGAATTCAGCCTGTTATGAAAGGGATTTCCATACACAATTTTTTTTTTCTATGATTATTATTAAAAATTATGGTCCGGTTATAATACATCTATTTAATTAAATCAAATACGTATAATAACTATAGAACTACAGAATTTTTTTCGAAACATTCCTTGGACGGGACCATTTTTATTGATAATAAATACTGATTAAAAAAGGATATTATAAATATAAAAAGTTATTTAACATCCTCTTGCGTCAAGTGATCGATGCTGCCGGTGCTCGAGGAATACATGTCGCACGTTATAAAAAAATCCAAAATTTCGAAAATCCGCTTGAGATTGCCTAATTTTTGTTTGTTTGTTATAAAGAAATGTCTAAGGCATTTTTTACGTATTTTTCCAAGGCATGATAACGTAAGATTTATTTCGTAGCTCTACACAAATCTGAACCTACTAGTAAAAGTTTCTGATAAACATCCTATAATAAAACAACCTTCTATCTGTTTTTGAATTCAAAACTTTCTTTATGCAATATATTAAAATAAGAAGCTGCTGTAAAAATTTCACTTTGAATTATCACGTTTTAGGCATCCTCTTTCTTCAAAAGTTGGTGATTAAATGAGACGTAATACCGGTGAAACGGTGCTATATAAAAGGTCGTGTTTGCGAGCCCCTAATGGCCTTTGTATTCTTGGAAAAGATGCATTGACCATTCTTTTAACTACCCCCAAAGTATCAAAGCGAAATTCGAAAGTTGAAAAAAGCATTTTTGGCCACTTTTTATAAAATTTGGCCCACTGTGCCCATATAGGAAACCAAAAACATTTTCAATGTTAAAATCCACTCGTATCATCTCTAGCCAATTCTATGTTGTTCACATGTGTTTGTTGATGATGCAGTGTCCTGTTGCGGAGACTCGGCTGAATTATTTTTGAATGCTGTGAGCTGAGAGCTTCAGTCAGTGTATTGTTGCATCCGTTGCAACATCCATAGTTTTGATTTACTTCTTATTGTGATTTTAGTCAGCCTATAGAGTAGTCTATTGAGGGGTTTTTGTCAGTATGTAGTCAGTCATTTTCTTCAAATCTCATAATTGATGAGTTGATCTCAGATGAGGAAAGAGTTTTGATGGAAACTTGGACCACTAAAAGAATATAGATTGTTTTATTTATGTAAAATCTATTAACACTGACATTAATATATTTCTCGATGGCGTATACTTCAGCTTGGAAGATGGAGGCATATTTTTCAAGGCTTTCGGATATTTTAATCATTGGTGCCATTCAATATATTCTCGTACCTACCTCAGTATTAGTTTTGGACCCATCTGAATACTAGATTAGAGCTCCTTTTTTGAAACAGGCAGTTGAATTGTCTATGTTTTTGTTTCAGAGATTTCTATTTAGTCGTATATTGCAAGCGTACTATGCATTGCTACCACTATGAACGGATTATTTTGTATCAATTCTTGGATTAATTTAGGGCATTTAGCTTGTATTTGATATTTTCAGCTATCGCAGTTCTCTGAACTCCTTCCCGGCTTCGGAAAATTTGAGAATATAATTCCATTTGAGATTTCTTATGTATAATTTTATGATGAGCTAGTAAGTACTACATTAAGAAACTTCTGCAGATACTATGGGGTTCTAATTCAGCTGCTGAGATGTCTTCATCCACTTACATTCTTTAAGATGTTTGATTTCGAAGTTGTGCTTTGTTTTGCAATATTTTGCCACCTGTCGACTAAAGGGTTAAGTTGGCATATCTCCATAGATTACACGAAAGTCTCCATTGCTTGCGGAGAGCCTTGTCTTCGGATTTGGCAGTTGTCTACTATATGTGATGTGATGTGTTTGTTTATTTGTTTGTCTGCTTGTGTGTTTGTAATATCAGTTACTAACCTATATCTAATAAGATTCTGAGTTATATTACTAAAGCAATATGTATTGCTAATTTTTTATAGCTGCTAGAAATCTTGTACACATTTCCTTTCTTTTTGTATTTCTGTATTAATTTTTCCGCTGTCAAAGCTTATATGTAAACTACACGAATAGAATGTTTCTGGCTATATCATCAAATTATTACATTCATATTTGACAGGCAGACAACAGCAAGTGCGAGGGACAAACTCTCTACGCAGTGGGATATTCGTGCGGTCCTGCAAGGGTCGTGCCTCACTCGTACCAGAATTATTCGATTTATTCTTCTCCGATTTTTCACCGTTTCCCAATAAGAATTTAGCCATATACAACGATGGTACGATCAGGTTTCCTTACAGCCACAGCGCCCGCAAACCTGCCATTGAAAGCACATATGGCTTGTGCCGACTTACTACAACCGGTGAATGATCAACAAGAAGAAGGCCATGGCAGTTTTCCAAAACTTCTTGGAAAATAAAATTATTTCTTCAATTTCGATCAGAGAATTAAAACAAAAGAAACTGTAAAATATATGGGGGTTCATTTGGACACTCGACTTACCTACAACAAGTACAAAAACGAGACGATACGCAAAGTTCTAGAAGTCTGTACCCTATAGGCGAGCGGTGCACCCTAAAAAGATGAATAAAATAGTCGCAGAATCTCACAAATAAAGTTGCCGGATTGAAACCAGTTGAAATCGATTAGTTACGTTTCAGGGAACAAAAAACCTAAATAACATTTTTTTGTCCGAGTGGCAGGTAATTTGTTATTAACATTGAAATTGCAAAGTAAAAAAAATGTAAAAAAATCCATATGAAAACTCATTTTCTAAGTTAACTGGGCAAAAATAAACATTTTTTGTCTCTTGTAATGTTTTCGAAAAATGTACTGTTTTTGAGTTATAGGCGATTTAAAGTCCGAAAATGGCCAAAAGTTGACAACTTCAAAAATTCATATCTCGGCTTCAACTGGACTTTTTTTAATGTTTTGGGTCGCAAAATGATCGTTAATACTTATACTTAAACATATTATTTTTTATCAGTTCTTCACCAACTGTGTATTTCACCTATTCTGCGCAAGCAAGAAAAAATAGCGATACTTCGATGATAAATTTCAGAATGAAAATGAAAAGTTGCTTTATTACAAACAATAGTATGTTTAAGTATAAGTATTAACAATCATTTTGCGACCAAAACATTAAAAAAAGTTCAGTAGAAACCGAGATATGAATTTTTGAAGTTGTCGACTTTCGGCCATTTTCGGACCTTAAATCGCCTATAACTCAAAAACAGTACATTTTTCGAAAACATTACAAGAAACAAAAATTTTTTGCCCAATTAACTTAGAAAATGTATTTTCAAATGGATTTTTTACATTTTTTTTTACTTTGCAATTTTATTTTTAATAACAAATTAGTTACCTGCCACTCGGACAAAAAAATGTTATTTAGGTTTTTTGTTCCCTAAAACGTAACTAATGTTTTTAAATTGGTTTCAATCCGGCAACTTTATTTGGGAGGTTCTCACTCTTTTTTGTTCATTTTTTTAGGCTCGCCTACTATGATGTTAGGTAACAGCAGACTAATCAGCATCAACAAAACGTTATCTACACGGGGTCGGCCACGACAACAGAGAAACTCTCAGTCTTAGAATGCAAGTTTCTCTTATTCACTTTCAACTCGAGCAGCTACAGCTCCCTCAGAGACTAGGTACTGAGCGAAGATCACTTAGCAGCTCCTCGCTGCGGAGAATCGTAACATTTTTGGTGGTAGTCAGCTGTCAATCTGTATGGATAGTATTATACATAAATTTTGGCGTTCAGCTCGTAAAATTTACACATCGCAGTGAAGCTACGTAAGAAACAGGTTTTGAATTATTCCGTCCATATTTTAAAAGTCAACTAAAAAAGTGTAATACAGCCGGAATTTCAGTAATAAATGGCCATGTTATTCGAGAGACATCTGTTGCTCTTAGCCTATATTCGGTTAGTTTAGAGTAAGTATCTAATATTTATAAGACAATGAAGCTTTAAAGAGTAATATATGAGACCTTGGTTGATTTTTTGTAAGCTGAAATATCAGAATAGCGCAAAAATGAACGTGTGGCTGTCTGGCCTATGATCCAAACATACATGGCTGCCTACGTGCCACTTAAGCATAATTACTCTATTGCGTCACATCCTTGCTACTATGCTTTGAGTTTGTGGATACTGAGGGGCAAAGGCGGATTCGTTTGATGACTGTGATATGTTTGAAATCTCCGCACTAAACGAGCTTTTCTGCAACGTCACGTTATATGAGGGTTTCTCGAAGAATGATCAGATCATCCATGCATGCTTGAATCATAGTTTGGCTGAGGTTGTAGAATTCTGTAAGCATGTTAGTGCACTCGTCATTTTTGTGAGCACTGAAAATTTTATTGTGAAACTAAAACATGCAAAGAGTGGTAATGGAGAAAATCATCTGGTAGGAAAAGAGGGAAGCGGAAATATGCCAAAGGAAGAGAGTTTAACTAAATATTTCCGAAAAATGAGGAAACATTATGATGTTAACTCATTGGAATTGTTTGAGGCAACAAATATTTTTTGTCCATTATAAACATTATGACTAACAGCGAAAAAAACCTCAATGTAAATGTGTGTGAAATTTTATAACAAACTGGTGTTGACGACGATAATAACGTAGATGAAAATGGCAACCAGTAAAAAACGGTTTTATACAAATTTTCTTGACTACTGATACATATTTCCAAATTTTTTAATGTTCCTGCCTTTGTTTTAATTTGTTTCGTCTATTTTCAAAAACTCACCGATAACTGCTTCCAGGGAAAAATATATGGCATGTGTCTGCTAAGATCACATCTGCAAACAAGTTGTGATAAGTTTTAAATACCTAAATTATAAATTATAAATGCGTTCAACCACTTTGAAAAAAACGACACACCCATTCGGGGATATTCCTACTAAAAATTTTGCTGTAAAAGTTCCCTTATATGAGAATGTGTATATATATCTTATTTTCAGCAGAACTTGGTTGTTAAATTCGCAATACAGAACAATCTAAAATAACCCTACAGTGAGGGTAATGTAATTTAACTGCTCTAGGCATACTATGAATAACAGCTATTTTACTTGGTCAAAATATAAATCTTCAGGTTTTTCCGACTAGCACTCTCAAAACAGAAATAAAAATTTTGATGAAGTGCTGTGCAATCCGAATAACACTGCCACTGCACAATAAGATAGACCTAGTTTTGTTTGCATGACAAACAGAAGAAGTTTATTAGAAACATTAAGTTTATCGTTTCTATGAGTCTCACTAAGAAATTGAACAAGTAATTTGATTTTGTTCTTGTTAACACCACTAATACGAATAATAAGCTATTGGTTACTTGCTACCGATTCGCAATCATGAATATCACTGCAATTTAAATCTAACTGAAATTCAACGCTTTTGTAAACAAATTCTGTTTTGTCTCCCTATTTTAGCTTGCATATCAACATTAGTTTCTGGATAATATGCTCAGTCAAATAGAAATTAATTAAACGCATTCACTGAATTTGGATTAGCTTGACATAAGAACTTTACACTTGCTCATATCCCACCTCGTAATTATTCTCCGCGGTAAACGGTAGTGTATCTAAGACAGTTTTTCTTTTCAAGACTCGTTGAAATCTGACGCGTTTGTGTTTCGTTGCTGAGCTGGATTTTTTTTGTGTTTTACAAAATTTAAATAGAAATCTAACCTAAATGTTATTTACGTAAACATGAAAATATACAGATAAAACAGCAATTTCGATTGCTTACATGACGCCCTGCCATCATAACTATTTTATTGAGTTTTAACAATAAATTACGTTCAAACAGCGCAAGTATTTGGGGGCTGACTACCACTAAAACTTTAGACAGTCATCGGTGTTGGCGCTAGTTACATATTCGCTCAGTGCCTATACATCAACATAAATCTGAGGATAATCCCCTAACAAACACCATCACCCACTCTACTTTTTCTCACCCTTCTCTCTATATTTTTTTTTCTTTTTGTAATTATTTTTTTGTAATTTTTTTGTTTCAAAATTTAAAACATGTATTAAAAACTATTCAAAATAGTTACTAAACTTAGAATCAAAACTCTATAAACTTTATAAATTCAGGGCATAGCTCTGTTTTGGCATTCCATTGCCCATAGCGTGTTTTATTAGTGAGTTTTTCCCATCCCATTAGTCAATAGTGCCTTATTATTAATTTTTCCATATTACTTTAATTTTAAATTTTGTGAAACCTCCCGGATATTCTAGATATACGCGCCCTAATAAATTTGCTGCGTGGGTAGCAGTAGAGCCTTTCATTTTAAACTCGCCTCGCTATCCTCCAGCCCTTCAATTACAACGGCGCCGCGATACCGTGGATCTTCAGCTAGCTTAAAGTGCGAGTATTCGAGCAAATTATGATTGTATTGCATTGTTTAGATGAAATTGATAAAACTGCCAATAAAAGGTTCATTGCAAACAGGCTTAAACTAAACAGTGACAATTCATAGAAACTTGTTCTGTCATCAAATCATGCTATCAATAAGGGAGAAACTGTAAAGCTACTATAGTCCAAGATCCCAGAGCTACCAGACCTACGTCATTTTAGCAAAGCTAATATTTTGACAACAAATAGTGTAATATCTAATTAAGAACGTATGCGTATTTGCTAGTTTGAAAGCGGGGCCCTTTTGCAGAAAACAGATACAAAAGGTACATACAAATTTTACTCAGTACGTTAAAGTATGATAGCTGATTTATTTTTGACGTGACACACTAACGACGTGGTGTAAGCGTCAATCTTCGAATCTTAAGGTCCGAGGTTCGATCCTGAGCGTTCTCAGCTTTTTTTTCAACAAATATTAACTTAAAGTGTCGATTACCAAGAAAGAGACAACCGATAGGGAAATATTTATTATTTTTGGCCATAACTTTTTTTCTTAGTACGTATATTTGAAAAAAAAACTGAGAACGCTCAGGGATCGAACCTCGGACCTTAAGTTCCAATTCAATTCAATTCAATTCAAAACGTATTTATTTAGGAAAAGAAAAGACTTAAACCTAACAACTTGAATATTTATAACTAAAGGAAGTTTAAAAACACGTATAACTAATTAAAGCTAAATTAAAAACTGTGGTTAGGGGCGCGCGCACAAACACACGCGCACTGTTTTTAAAGGTTTGGTTGGTGATACGGGAAAAACTCAATGAAAAAACCCGTTTGAACAAGTCACAATCTTCATCCGATGGTCTGCCTGCCTTCGGGAAGGTAGGGTGAAGGGGAAATTATGATTTAAAAGGTTTGGGTTTGCGAGAAGTTATTGGTCGAAAGGGGATTTGGAAGAAGAACAAAAAGGGACAAAAGAACAAAAATTGACAAAAATAACAAAAACGAGATTAATAGAAGGAGTAGAAAAGGGGTTTTAGAGTAAAAGATGGTGAAAGTAAAAGGTGGTGAAAGGAAAATTGTGGTGTAGGAAAGATTTGGCTAGGGAGGTTGCCGAAAGATAGGCAACGCCTGGTATGGTATGGTATATTGAAAAGTATGGCATTATGCTGTTTGATTCGTGTAATGTTTCGGGTTAGCGGACTGTCGCCCAATTTGAATTGGTAGAATTTTTGCGATGTATTTTGGACGAAGTCCGCTAGTGGGGTTATGTCGTGGCAACGTGCATAGAGATCTCTGAGGGAGGTGTATCTATCAGAGGTTGAAATGAGGCGCATAAATTTGTGTTCTAGTACTTTTAATTTTCGCATTGTCGAGGCCGGGATGCTGCACCACACCGGCGCCGCGTATGTGATAGCCGGCCTGATCACCATTATATACAACAACTTTTTATTGGTCCTGTTGAGTCCGCTACCCCGCGCCAGGAGCGGATACAGACTCCTGGACCTTAAGTTCCGGAGGTTGACGCTTACACCATGTAGTTAGCGTACCACTTGTAAAATAATCCAGCTATCATACTTTAACGTACTGAGTAAAATTTGTATGTACCTTTTATACCTGTTTTCTGCAAAAGGGCCCCGCTTTCAAACTAGCAAATACGCATACGTTCTTAACTAGATATTACACTATTTGTTGTCAAAATATTAGCTTTGCTAAGATGACGTAGGTCTGGCGGCTCTGGGATCTCACTCTACTATGTGTTGTTTTACGTGACAAGTTGAATTGGCTTGGTCATGTTGATTATATTTGGGAAGGTCACTTTCAAGTATAATTTACTTACCACGCCAGTTGGAGTTAATCATAGGATACAATACTTTGCTTCCACCATATTTTACCTTACCATTCCTGTATTTCTTATGGATTCATTTTGTGAGGAAACTCATCTCTTGCTGTTAATATTTCTCGGCTTCAAAAGAGAGCTGTCAGAGTACCTGCTGGAATTACTGATAATAGAGAACATTGTAAACCATTATTTATAAAGTTTGACATAATGACATTACCATCTTTATATATTTTTTATGCTCTAATTGAAGTTCACAAAAATATCAGTAATTTCAGCACTCACTCAAATCATCACAGCTACAACACAAGTTCTGCCAATTTGTTAAGAACGCCTCGTTTTAGGTAAAAAAATCTGAGAAAATCTCTGAACGAAAAAATGTATAATATGTTGCCGAATAATATATAATCACTACATTTAAATGACTTCAAAAATACTAAAATGAATATTTTTATTCAAGGTTGTTATTATTCAATATATGAATTCATGATAACCCCATTCCAAATAAACATAAATTGATGATATGGAACAAAGCTTCTTTGTGTCGAACTACATGGTATTTTCATTTGATTTTCAATGTACTATATAATTATTTTCTGTTTTATTTTGTCCTTTTTAACTTGACGTAAAACAGTTTTGTGGCTATTATATGATATATAGTTTCCTTATAAAGTAAAGTAAACATACGTTGCTTCATATGACTTTGGTCATATATTTATTGTATTTGATAATTTGTATATGGCTCTAAACATGTGTAACAAAAAAATTGTTCACTTGTTTCCCATTACCTTTTTCCATGAATTACTCCCACCACTTAAAATGTCTAATAAAGCATATCCTTATAATACTACAAATAATACTAGATCCTGTGATCCTGCATACATATCCAAGTTTTTGATGTAAGATTTTCCTAAATAATCTTTCTTTTTTCAGCTATGGAAGAACAACGGTGCGGTTGTCCGAGAGGAAAAGTTCTGGGGGGCAGTAGTACTATCAATGCAAAAATGTATGTAAGGGGAAATAAAGAAGATTATAATGAGTGGGAACAAATGGGTAATCCAGGGTGGTCTTATAAAGAGATTTTACCCTATTTTATAAGAACAGAACATTCAAATATATATAACGGAGACATAGGGTATCATAGTGTGGATGGTTTGCTTGATGTTAACTACACTGAACCAACAATATTTACTTCAATATTTTTGGAAGCATTAGAAGATACCGGCCAAGAAATTTTGGATTATAATGGAAGGAGGCAAATAGGAGCGTCGCAAGTTCAGTTTACTATCAAGGGAAATAAAATTGCAAGTGGGGGAAGAGCCTTTATTGATCCATTCTTATATAGAAGAAATCTGAATGTAACCCTTAATGCTTTTGTTACGAAATTGTTAATAGACAAAGATACAAGAACTGCATTCGGCACTGAATTTATAATGGGTGGTAAGAAATTTTCTGTTAGAGCCTCTAAAGAAGTTTTACTTACAGCTGGTGCTGTAAACAGCCCGCAAATTTTAATGCTCTCAGGTATTGGCCCTAAAGAAGAGTTAGACAGGATTGGAGTTGACACGATACTTGACTTACCCGTCGGAAGAAATATGGAAGATCATGCCGTTATTGCATTAAATATTAGAACAAATAAGACTTTGTTTAATGAATCTATAGTAACAATGCTAGAGGATTATTTAAATAATGAGAGACCATTTACAGCTGCGTTTAATGTAGATTCGCTTGGTTTTATAAATGTAAACGATGAGGAAAGCACGGTACCTGATATACAACAACTATTTATAGTTCCTCCTGGTTTAGGTCCCGATGGACGAAAAACAAATAATTTAAATACAAATCTTTCAGCAGAATACGAGAAGAACGAGAGGCCCTATAACGACATCCAAATATGGTTAGTGTTGCTTCATCCAAAATCTAAAGGTACAGTGACATTAAGGTCAAAGAATCCTGTAGATTCTCCAATTATCGACTATAATTATTATGAGAACGAGGAAGATATTGACACCATGCACAAAGGCGTACTAAAAACTCTCACGTTGCTAGAGACCAATTCCTTCAAATCGATCAACGCTACATATACTCCTATCTTAGAAGTATGTACTGAATTCGTTGATGATTTTAATGATTTATCTAAAGAATATTGGTATTGCCTTATAAGACAGTTCACTACAACTTTGTACCATCCAGTGGGAACTACAAGGATGGGTAACACTACAGAGCATTCTGTTGTATGTCCAAAATTAACTGTACACGGTATGAAAAAATTAAGGGTAATCGATGCAGGAATTATGCCAAAAATACCATCTGGAAATACAAATGCACCAACATACATGGTTGCTGAGAAAACTTCTGATGACATAAAATATTATCATCTTCATCATCATCATCCTAATAAACCTCATAACCATCATAAATATCCTCATCATCATCATAAGGAAGGATGAAAATATATTAATATGTGAAATATAAAAATATATATATAAATAAAAAATATTAAAATTTATATTGTTGAATTAAATATATCCTCTTAATTTTTCACTATTATAAACTGCCCTTTCAACACTGAAGATCTTGATAGTACTATATAATAACAATATTTCTAAGGTGTATTATGATAAAAAATTTCTTCTTAGGTTTATGAATCCTTTCAGTCAGAAATAACAAAATTTCGCTGGATATTTTACTCCTAGTCTAATAAAACTGTGTCTTTTTCAACGATTGTTTGGGGGGAGGGGTATTATTTTTAGTGGAAATACAATCTGTATTCTTTAATATCTCGGGTTCTCTCTATCGTATCGGGCCAAACAGAAAATCAAAATATTTGTAAATAAATTATTAATAAGACTGCATAGGGACAAATCCGATCTGCGGTTTTTTTTTGAATAAAAATTATGACAATTTCCAAGTTTACATAAGTAAACCGAAATTAATAAAAATAATAATATATATTTTTTTTAATGAAACTTGGTGAACTTATAAATCTTGTAGGTGTAAGTAATCTGTTATGGAAAATTGAAAATAAAAATATTTATTACTTTCCCTATAAAACGAAATTTTTGAAAAATTTTTGAAGCGTCATAAAAACTGCTATTTGGTCACGCTAATTATTGTTTTCCTAAATTTTAGCTTTTTGTACGAGCTTTATAGCCTGGAAGGAAGCGTCAATTTTAATTACATCATTTCAACAAAGCTCATTTTTTCAGTGCAGGTTGTTTTTTCATTGCTTATCGAAGAATCGGGTGTCAGCTACTTCAATCGCGGAGATGAAGGGCGTGGGAGACTGCGCATCCGGTAAAATAATTTCGTTTTTCGCGTCAGTCCAACAAGGATACTAAACTATAAATAGTTTATTTATGTAATATAAAAGAAAAAAAAAATGTGTCAGCCGCATAGGATAAGGAGCGAAGTTTGTCAGCTGCCCTAGTCAGTATGTATGAAAAACACGTGAAAATTCGTTATTTCAACAAAGCTGAAATTTATTTATATGATAGTTTACGATATAAAAAAAAATTAAAAAGCATCAGCTGACAATACCATGGGACAAAACCTGTCAGCTAGGCCTTTTAAGTGTACTGCAGCGTCCAGGCGCTCACCGTGCGTGGTATCTTTAATGCCCCAGCTAACGTATTATTTCATTCTTTTAAACCACCTGATGATCAATTTCAAGTTTCTTTCAACACAAACTAATGAAATACTCTATTTCACGCCTGCTGATATCGTTTTTCTCATATGAAACATGAAAGAAAATCATATTTGTATGAACTATTAGATAATCTTATTATGTAAAAATAGTAACAAAGTATTTTATAAGTAATACATTTACCGATGCTCAAATGTCGATATCTGTATGTGAAACAATAAGAGGCATGTTTTTAATACATAAAATTTCTCAACACGCACCTGAAAACTTCGAAGGATCTATGTCACTTCCATGTAAGACATAACTGAAACAGCATTTTTTGCGAATTTCTTACATTGCTCAATTGTGCAGTCATGCACATCTTCATACGCCAAGTTTGTCTTTACCAACTGATTATGGATGGGAAGAACACGATGGGAAGTATATTTTCAAGTGGTTTCAAGGCAATCAATTACCGAAAATTGAAAATATCAAAAATGGTATTCTATGCATATAATCTTTTACTTCTACATGAATTGTCTTTTATTCACTTCAATGATTTTCAATATTTTTCGGCAGATATTTGTGAAGACGAAAATGAGAACGATGACGCTCGAGAATTTGAGGAAAATCTAGATTTGAAAGACCATACAGATAGCATTTCCAAAGAGGAAGATAATTTAGAATACAGCAGTGAGCAGAGCCGCTGTAAGTGCCGATAAAATGTACTTAAGTATTAAGTACCAGTACCCAGTACAAGCCTCTCTTACTTAAAAATTTAAGTAAGTATTACTTGAATTCGATTAATTCAAGTACTAAGTATTAAGCACATCAATTTGCTACTTTAAGTATTTAAAAAAATACTTAGTACTTAAATAAGCCACCATTTTAAGTACAAGTACTTTAAGTGTCGAATTTAAATACCAGTACTTATATATTTTGTCGCAAAAAGCTGTCTTCGTCAGTTATCATTATATTGTATTATTATATTATATTTATATATATTATTTTTGATGTAATGAGCGAAAAAACTTTTTGTAAAAAAAATATTACTAGTCAAATTATATGAAAAACAGATTTAATTGCAAGGTAGAGGACCTCTGCCTGTCACCTCTCCTAGAGTGAAAGAATTTTATAAATTTCCTAAGAGCTAAGAAGCTCTTAAATGAAGAGGATCAAATCTCTTTTTAATAAAATTATAATACCTATAATCTCCTTCCAAACCCAAAGAAAAATAAAATAGTTTGGCAGTGATCAGTGAGTGAGTGTTTTCGTCATCTATCTGCAGCTATATTCGTTGGAACGATGATAGACCACATGGAATAGATCAAACAAAAAATTTATTGTACATTGTACTTAAAAAAACATATTTCATATAAAAACTTACAGCTCTACCAAGTAAAGAAACAAGAAACATTTAAACCAATAAATAACAGATAAACCAATAAAGTATAAGTATAAGTTAATAGGTATACTAATGTAATATTAATATTTATTATGATTGGCTTTAAGAACAACCAATTTTTGAAAAGTGTTGTCGGTCAAAGCATGTCTTCGTGGGGCGTTAATTATTTGAGCAAATGAAAAAAGACTCTCGACAGCAGCGGAAGATGGGAGTATTGTATTGTATTTTATAAAAACTAATTTGAGATATTTATAATTATCCAGTATGTCCTTGTATCATTTAAATACTTCAAAACTTCTAGTTCACTTAAAAGAGTAGAAGTATTTATAGAAGTTGTGGATGTTTTTGATATCGAGGCTAATAAAGACGTAGATTGATGTACATTTCCATATTAAGTACGTCTTTTTTCTTCGAGTAGGTATAAGTAAAAAGGACTTAAAATAAAAAGTTAAGTATTAAGTATAAGTACCATGGCCAATAATTAAAAGTTTAAGTACCAGCACCTGCATTTTTGTAGGGACTTGAAGTGAAAATATTTAAGTACTTTTTGTACTTAAGTACAAATTTTAAGTATTTAGGTAATTCAGTACCGCAGCTTTGGCAGTGAGAGTGATTCAGATGAGAATTGATTTGTTTTATTCGTACTGAATGTGCCAAAATAATAGAAATATTAAGATTTTTATATTGATTATTTAATCTTCACTATTCTCAATCAATGATTGCAATCTCTAAATATTCTCTAATATATATGTCTAATATTTCACACAGATATGACTTTCTTTCAAGTCTCATAAGTTAACTGGAGCATTAAAGATACCGTGCGCGATGAGCACCTGGACGCTGTGGTACACTTAAAAGGCCTAGCTGACAGGTTTTGTCCCAAGGTATTATCAGCTGACACTCTTTAATTGTCTTTTTATATCGCAAACTATCATATAAATAATAATAATAATAATAACCGCCTCAGCGTGTTGCTGAAAATCCGCCGACTGCAGATCAGATGGAAAACTTCTGGAAAACGTTGTACGAACAGAAGCTTCCACTCAACAGAGACTCTCCAGCCCTGGCACACTTTGAAACCTTTTGTCAAAGGTTTCAGATGTGCCAACCGATAACCCCAGAAGAGGTTCGAAGAGCTCTTGAGGGCTCTAAGAACTTTGCTGCTCCAGGTTCCGACGGGATCAATAACTTTTGGTGGAAAAAATTATCCAGTACCCACCACCATTTAGCCAGAATTTTCAATTCATGGCTAAATGGGGAGCAGCAAATTCCTTCTTGGGTTGTCGAGGGGCGGAAAGTGCTGATCCCGAAGAACGGAGATTTGTCTAACCCAAAGAACTACCGGCCGATAACCTGTTTAAACGCATGTTACAAGGTGTTTACGCGCATCTTGTACATGCGAGTGCTCCACGCAGTTGAACCGGTTTACGAGCGGATATATGAGCAACGAGGGTCAAAGAGAGGTGTCGCTGGCTGTAAGGAGCACCTGCTGATTGACAGGTGTGTCACGCAGGACTCCATGCAGTATAAGCGTAACCTCTCCATGGCCTGGATCGACGACCGCAAGGCATTTGACATGACATCGCACGAGCTTATTGTACACTTGCTCCGATGTCTTGCGGTACCTGGTCCCGTAGTGAGATGTATCGAAGAACTGATGCCGCTCTAGAGGACTCGCTTTACTATTACATCGGGTAATGATAGAGTCCAGACGGAGTCGGTAACATTCAGAAGGGGAGTATTTCAGGGAGACTCCCTCAGCCCCCTTCTATTTTGCATCTCATTACTGCCATTATCCGTTTCGCTCCGGAAAACCCGTGGATACAACTGCGGTACCCCTGGCGATAGGAGGCATAAGGTCACCCATCTGTTTTATATGGATGACCTTAAACTTTATGCCTCCGGAGAGAGGGACCTACACCAATCCCTCAGGGTGGTATAGGAGTACACGCAGGCTGTCGGCATGGAGTTCGGATTAGACAAATGTGCACTGGTCCATCTCAAGAGAGGACGATGCGGGAACTACGGAGAGGACGCGCAGCTCGTGGACGGAAGCATCTTACATCATCTAGATGCCGGAGAGTCGTACACTTACTTGGGTGTCGAGCAACGCTCCACCCAAGAAGTGAGTGTAGTGAAAAACGCTCTCCGCGGCAAGTATCAGCACCGACTCCGACAGATCTGGTCTTCAGAGCTGTCGGGGAAGAACAAGGCGTCTGCTACCAACATGCTTGCCGTTCCGATCCTTCTCTACTACTTTGGAGTAGTGAAATGGACTCAAGAAGAATTGCGTCAACTCGACGTAGGAACCCGCAAGAAGATGCATCTCAATAGGAGTTTGCATCCTAAATCGTCTGCTCCACGGCTATACCTCCCACGACATCGGGGAGGCCGTGGACTCTTGAGTTTGGAGAGTCTCCATAATAGGATGGTTCTGGATGGAGCCTGTAAGGTCATCAGGAGTTCGGATCCCCTCCTCTGCATGGTCCGAGACCATGAAAATGCAGGGGTAGGAGCCTTTCTGTTTAAGGCAGCACAGAGAGCAGCCGATGAACTTGGTCTCTCCTTCGACGTCGAGCGGGTAAATCGCGACTCTGTCACCGAGTTGGAACCTGCTCGGCGAAAAGCCCAAATTAAAGCTGCAGAACACAACAACTTTCTGCAGCTTCGCACGGATAAGCCAATGCATGGAGTTTTCTATAAAAATATAGACAACCTTGGCTTATCCGAAAGGCTGACCTTTGCCTTCTTAAGGTCAGCCGGGCTGAAGTCTGAGACCGAGGGATTCATAATGGCTTGCCAGGATGGTGTATTTAACACCCTCGTCTATCGTAGTCGTGTCATGGGTATAGAGGTCCCTGATGTCAGCTGCAGGGTCTGCCGCAGGGCGCCAGAGACTCTTATGCACTTGCTGTCGGCTTGCCCGACATATGCAGTCTCGGCCTATATCCAAAGGCACGACGGAGCATTACGAGTGCTTTACTACCATTTAAGGCACTCGTATGGGATAGACGAAACACCAGTGCTGCCTTACGCTACGGGGGATATTGAGTCCGTTGTGGGAAATGAGAAGTGTCTAATTTATTGGAACTACTCTTTTCCCACCGTCAGGCAAATACAAGCCAACAAGCCTGACGTAGTACTCCTCGACCATCAACTCAAGACAATGTTCGTCGTGGAGTTCTCGGCTCCCGCGGAGAACAACATTGTCTTGAAGGAGGAGGAAAAACGGACAAAATATCGAGATCTGCTCTTCGAACTCCGCAGACTGTATCCAGACCATACTGTTAAGATAGTGGTACTGATTATAGGAGCCCTCGATGGAACGAGACACACACTGCTTTCGGAACTTAAGATCATACCGGCATGCCGAAACTCGGCAGAGGTCTTAGCCGGCAGAATGCAGAAGGCCGTCATTCTCGGTTCATTACGTCTGCTCAGGGCACACGATTCACGGACCCAGTAGTCACTCACCCCACGGGCGTGGGGAGTGGCTACCGGTACTACCAGCTCCCCTCTGTGAGGGTCGGAGCCACAGAGAAGGGTGACTGGTTTTTAGCTAGCTAAAAAAAAAAAAAAAATAATAATAATAATAATAATAATAATAATATATGAGCTCCGAGCGCTATACCCAGACTACTCGGTCAAGATGGTCGTCCTGATAATCGGTGTACTCGGTGGAATAAGACCTACGCTGCTCTCGGAATTAAAGGCCATACCAGCCTGCCAAAAGTCAGCCGAATGGTTGGCAGGCCAAATGCAGAAGGCAGTTATCCTGGGGTCCCTCCGTTTGCTTAGGGCACATGAGTCTGGAATTTACAGTCACTGACCCTGCGGGATGCGGGGAGTGGCTGTGAATAATTCGCTGGCGCTTCTCTCGTGAGAATGTCGGAGACACGGGAGAACTGTCCAGAATCGCGTGCGCGGAAAAAAAAATAACAATAATAATAATCGCAGACGGAAGCATCCTACGACATCTGGATGCCGGAGAGACCTACACGTACCTGGGTGTGGAACAACATCACATCCAGGACGTGAAACAAATTAAGGATACTCTCCGCGGCAAGTACAGACACCGGCTCCGAAAGATTTGGTCTTCCGTACTTTCGGCATATTTTTTCCGACATATGCAGTCTCGGCCTATATTCAAAGGCACGACGGAGCATTACGAGTGCTTTATTACCATTTAAGGCACTCGTATGGGATAGACGAAACACCAGTGCTGCCTTACGCTCCGGGGGATACTGAGTCCGTTGTGGGAAATGAGAAGTGTCTAATTTATTGGAACTACTCTTTTCCCACCGTCAGGCAAATACAAGCCAACAAGCCTGACGTAGTACTCCTCGACCATCAACTCAAGACAATGTTCGTCGTGAAGTTCTCGGCTCCCGCGGAGAACAACATTGTCTTGAAGGAGGAGGAAAAACGGACAAAATATCGAGATCTACTCTTCGAACTCCGCAAACTGTATTCAGACCATACTGTTAAGATAGTGGTACTGATTATAGGAGCCCTCGGTGGAACGAGACACACACTGCTTTCGGAACTTAAGATCATACCGGCATGCCGAAATTCGGCAGAGGTCTTAGCCGGCAGAATGCAGAAGGCCGTCATTCTCGGTTCATTACGCCTGCTCAGGGCACACGATTCCCGGACCCAGTAGTCACTCACCCCACGGGCGTGGGGAGTGGCTACCGGTACTACCAGCTCCCCCCTGTGAGGGCCGGAGCCACAGAGAAGGGTGATTGGTTTTTAGCTTACTAAAAAATAATAATAATAATAATAAAATGGCTTTATTTAGGAATAAATTTACAGCACATTCCTAAACTAAGGCGAAGTCTAGCTTAATAGCTACTCAACTTAACCTTTTACATCATAATAATTTAAATCTAATCCAAGTATAATCTAACATTAAGTAAAACAAAACAAAACTAACATATAGCATAAAATTAAACATAGAAACTAAAGACTAAGAAAGAAAAGGCAAATATACCCACATAAGTACACATACATCCACAAATATAAAATTAATTACCATCTTATAGAATTTGGAGAGAGAGAAAATGAGATTTTATCATTTTGCGAAATTTATTTACAGAAGCTGTTTTCAGTTGGTCATCTATATTATTGTAAATCGAGATTGCGTTATATACAAATGAGCGTCGAAATAAAGTTTTGGAATAATTAGGAATAATAAGTTTATTTGCGTATCTTAAATTTGTGTTTTGAATGTCACGCCTGAAGGTAAATTCTTCATAAAGATAAGAAGGTGAACAGGTTGAGAGCAGGTTGTGAATAAAAACAGACATTGTATTTGGACAGGTTTACAAGTCTGAGCCAATTTAACTCATTTATTTTCGCAGACTACTTTTTGAGTTTAAATACAAATCTGCAGCAGCTATTTTGCATTTATTGCAAACGATATTGCGTATCTTATCAAGACATGGAAAGTATACTATATTGCAATAATATAAAATAACATAAATGAATTTCAGCTTTGCTGAAATAACGAATGTTCACGTGTTTTTCATACATATTGACTAGGGCAGCTGACAACCTTCGCTCCCTACCCTAAGCAGCTGACACATTTTTTTTTTTTCATTTATATTACATAAATAAACTGTTTATAGTTTTGCAGCTTTGTTGGATTGACGCAAAAAACAAAATGATTTTACTAAATGCACAGCTTCCCACGTTCTTAATTTCCACGGTCGCGTCATCTGACACCCATTTTAGTTGTTTTTAGAACGAAAACTAACATTAAAAAACAAAGAAGTCGTGCTGAAATGACGCATAAAATATTGACGCCACCTCCCAGACTATTACAATGGTAATAAAAATTTATTTTCTATATTATTTTAAAGTTTCATTTCGTGCATTTTTGAAAAACAATTTTTTTTTAATGCATTCTTTTATCGAAAAAATGTAACCAGCCAAATAATTTTGTCATGTATTAAAAGTGCTGCAAAAAGCGAACAATTGAAAAAAATTAGACCCTTCTACATTAATTAGAAGCTGAGATATTATATCTTTCACGTTTTATGCATTTATTTCTGGAAGATAAGCGATTTAACTTTGGAACATCCTATATATTTAATAAACGTCACTTTTTGATATATAAATTTTAATAATTTTTTTCCACTTCCAGTTTCACCGAAAGTGATACTACTTTTTTATTTTCAAATAGAACACCCTGTATATTATTGCATTTTTGAATTTTGCATAATTTTCTTAATCCAGTGATACAACATAAATGAAATTTCAAACGCCAATATTTATTTTAACTTAATTTTTCCATTTAGGTGTGCCATAACTGTTCTGATTTATTGTAATTAGTCCGTGTAATGCTAGAAAAATCGAAATCCCATCGGAAATATTAAATTATTTGATTTATGAGCAAACCAATTTCATCAAAATAGTTTTTGGGACAAAACACATTGTTTTCAAATGGAACCATATTAGTACCGTGGTACCATTAGGAAAAACTGTGCATAGTTTTCCTCAAAATAGAGGAAAAGAAGAAAAAACCACCCCTTTTGGACTGCGGGGGGGGAAAATCATGTTTAGAAAATCCAAATACTTCACTTCTTACAGGTCTCATAACTACGAAGGCGTTGTAGGGCCACATAGTTTTTTTTTAATTAACTATAATTAAATAATACTTGACTATAGTCAGATAATAAGGAACTATAGTCAGTTAATATGTGACTATAGTCAGTTAAGATCCGACTAAATCCTACGGTGATAGCATACCGTATACCGGGTGGGCACAAGAACCGGCCCAGGCTTATAGCTCCTTAGTTTATGAACCAACTGTTTTTGAGTTTGGAATATGTATATAAGACTTATTTTCCAATTTAGCGACATGTGTAGCCAAAATGGCTACTTGCGGTTTCGCCGGAAATAACATCAAATTTGATTTTTTAAATGGAACATCCTGTATATTTTGGTATTTTTGGAATCTACGGACCAAATTCTATCTTATCACGTTGCGAAATCTTCATTTTTTTCAAAAATAATTTTAAAATTTTTAATTTCATTTTTCAACTTATTTTTGAATTATTTAATTTTTTAGTGTTAAATAGAAATAAAACTAGACATATCGCATATTGTCGTATTCGAAATAAAATTCTCTATCTACTGTTGTGGCTGGTCCATAAACGTTCCATTTAAAAAATTGACTATCTTATCAAAAACCAACACTTTAAAATTTATTGGCCCACAATACACTTAATATTAACTTACTACTAAGAGTTATCAATTGTGTGGATGAAAAAGTGGAGATAGATAAATTTTACCCCAGTCACAGCCTTCTGGGTTAAAAAATGAAATTAAAAATTTTAAAATTATTTTTGAAAAAAAATGAAAATTTCGCAACGTGATCAGATAGAATTTGGTCCGTAGATTCCAAAAATACCAAAATATGCAGGGTTTTCCATTTAAAAAATCAAATTTCATGCTATTTCCGTCGAAACCGGAAGTCGGGGTCACTAAATCGGAAAAAACAGTTGGTTCATAAACAAAGGAGCTATAAGCCTGGGCCGGTTCTCATGCCCCCCCGGTATATGGTATGCAATCACCGTAGGATATAGTCGGATCTAATCTGACTATAGTCACATATTAACTGACTATAGTTGCTTATTATCTGACTATAGTCAATTATTATTTAACTATAGTTAGTTATTATCTGATTATTATCAATTAAAAAAAACCTATGTAGCCCTACAACGCCTTCGTACATAACTGTGGGAAGATTTTCCATAAAACAGCGATTTTTTGACTAATTTGAAGGGACTACAAGCTACTTTGTCAGTTTTTTGTTTTTGTATGACATCCTTCATTTCTAATTTTAGAACTGGAAGTCCCTGTAACGTACTCCTGATGCTAGTCATCTTCTGCCTTAGGGTGGTCACCTTTGAAAAGTTTTCGCAGTATCGACGCCAAATCATGATAATCTGATCCCTGTCTGTTCTTAGAGTGCCGGTGAAGTCCTTATTCGAGCTCGTTTTGTGTTTAAAGTTATATGGAATCACCCTTATTGTTGGGAAAAAGTCCTTGACGTTTTGACCGGCATCAATATTTATTTTTGTACGTATGAAAGAAAACAATTTATTAATAATTGTTGCAAAAAAATTTCGTATTTCATCGTTACGAATAAAAATGTTAAGTGTTGATTTTGTGTACTATACGAACAAATAAATTAAAACTGTAGTTTTTAGTAATTAGGCTAATTTTACTCTAAATTGAAAATGGTCATGAATTCCAGTAGGTACGTGATATGAGGTTGTTCATTTTGATAAAATTTAAAATAGTATTGTGATAAGAATAAAAAGTATAAATACAAACAATTTACCATATTTTTACATTTGAACATTAGCAATAAATACCTCATATAAAATTAAGTTGAATTTGTAAATATATGTGTATAATAATGTATCTGGAATTATTATACACGCTTCTTGCCATCCCTCTGTTAGTGTTTGGCGAATCTAACAGAGCCTACGATGAAACAAATGAAACTGATAGTTTTATTGAAATGGTACTTAATAATTTAACTGCAGCAAGTAAATATGTGTATCCTGTTGATAATAGGAAATTGTGTTACGTTGATCCTTCTGAGAAACATAAAATTCATGGTAAGTAATGAGACATACTAAATTAATTTGAATATGATATTAATAACACCGGTACACACAAAAAAAGTAGTGAACATGAAACAAAATGCATGTATTTTTGTGCGTTGAATCTGAATCTACCAACAGATTTGGTCTAAGTCAAGGGATTATTTTTCCACTGTCAATTCCTCAAATATCCCATTATTTGAGGAATAAATTGACAGTAGGAAAAAATCTTGATGATTTAGACCTTTTTTGTCATCAAATTCGGATTCAGCGCACCAAAATACATATAAAATGATATGTCTGATCATTAGTTCAGATTTTTCCTTTTTCTGTCTGTACCAGTCGAGGCCGGTGCACGACATACACAAAAAAAGATCTGACCGTGGAAGATAATTGTTTAAACAAAAGATATGGCAAATGTTATGATCAACAACGGGGACAGAAATAATTACAAGAATGTACGGCGAAGCACAAATTTTCACCATTCTGACGTACATGTAAAATATTAATAATAATATTAATATAATTAATAATAGAGAAAAATAGTTTAGACAAAAGTTGTTGCTTTTTTTATTTTCTACAATATTGGTAATACCTAATTTTAGGGTAAAACTAACAGCAAAGGATATAATTGAGATAAACCTATTTTGACTGTCATTTCTTCAACATGGCGGTCGTAGCGAACTCGATATTTTTGTGGAAAACATCAATTAATGATTGAGGCAAGCCCTTATATAGTATAAAAAAGAAAATCTTTGATAGGAATTATTCGTGGGTCATATGACAGATTAACTGTACTAAATAGGTACATTAAAAATCATAATGAAACAATTTTTTTAATAATCATAGAATTCAAATTCAAATTATTTATTAACCTTTCCAGTGTAATTACACAATCAGACACGTCAGTATAATATATATGGTACATACATACATTAAGATATATAAAACATGAGATATTAAAAGAAAACAGATGCAAAATTACAAATAAAAAATATACGTACCTGGTTACATATATACACAAAGATACAATGTCAGAACAAATTATAAAATGCATTTTCCGTGAGAATTCCAGTGTTGGACTGGATCTAAATGGACCCCGGACAAATCCTCTTTTTAATTTGTATTTGGTTTTTGTCGATGCGAAAATTGAGAAAATGAATATCTGTTGCCTAAAGGATTTTTACTCAAAGTCATGTGATGTCAACAAATATCTATTGCACCACAGAGAAAATCTAATTAAAAAGGAACAGTATTATTTACAATGAAAGTTTTAATTTCAATAATTTCGATCTATTTGCCAATGCATCAATTATCACATCATAGTCTAAATCATTGAGGAGATCTGATTCTACACTCATAATCAAAAATGAATCTAGAAGTCTTGACGCACAACGATCTCAACCTCGTTAATTATTTTTATTTAGAGAATACACGCTTACATGAAACTTGAGTACAAGATAACGTTAATAATTATTTGTATGCAATAAATAAGTTACTATAGTTTGTACCATCGATAATACAGTGATATAAAAAAGCTCGCAAAAAAACGTAAAAGGTGCCGACCGTGTATCAATTTCAGTCTATTTACATAAAAGGCCATAAAAGTGTTCGGCTCCTTTATTATCTTCACAAAAAAATGGTCATATATTTCCGAACAAAAATGTAGGCCACTCCCACTGAATATAATTGGTTGAAATTTTCTCTACCGGAATTATGATAGGTTGGGATAAAATGTGTGTGGTCAACGTGGACTAACGTTGACAAAGTGGACCGGCGGGCGGTACAGTAACTAGAAGCGGTCGGCGTCCTTTACACTTTTTTGCGAGCTTTTTTATATCGCTGAATTATTTGTGGAATACACTATATATGCTAACGAATGTAAATTGTATTTCCGTAAAAGTATAAAACAGCAATGCATACATCCAGAGCACTTTGTATTTCTATCATTTACGCCATGTAACACATTGTAAATATCCGCCCCTTCCTCATCTTTCATCTTCCTCATCTTCGGATTCAGAGGAAAAATTCGATGTCATATTTCATTTTGAAATCTTAATTGTTTAAAATTTTTCGCGAAGTGAATTAATTCTTCTCTAATTTTTTTAACAGAAATTCGGTCAGGTTTGAAACCGATTCAAAATCATCATCAGGATGTCGTTGAAATTTTTAGAAAAATCTTTGTACATACATTTCATTGTTTCGTGAAAATCTCATGACTAAACTTTGGCATATTTGATTCACTATAACTTTGTATGTTTCGAATTTCCTCATTCCACCCATTTGATCAATAACAAATCTTTCATCGCAACATGCTTCACCCGGAATTTTTCTTGTTCGTCTATTTCTCACGACTGGGATCTCTGTTTCTATTATTATGTCATTTTTCAATTAATAAATCGTATCCATTTACCTCAGAAATAAATGTATAACAGTTGCTATTATAGTAGGTACATTTACTAATATTTTGTCGAACTCCTCTATATATTTTCATAAATATACAAGGAATAAAAAACTCGATTGCAACTAATAGGCTATTCTCCGGACTAATGCCCCGCCGAGCGATGGATTACGAATTACAAGCCTGGACGCGTTATCTGCAATAACTGAGTATTGCCACAAAATGCTAAAAGTTTCGACTGCAATTAGTAGGAGTAAGTCTTACCGCTGATGTTTGTTGCAATCGAAACTTAAGACAAACCTAAGACAAGAGCCAACATCTCGAAACTGCAGTCTGCAAGTGTGTGGAGTGGCTGCCACGCGTTTTGTGGCAATACATAGTTATTGCACTTAACGCGGCTAGGCTTGTAATTCGTAAGCCAGTTCTCGGCGGGGCATTAGTCCGGAGAATAGCTGTTAGTTGCAGATTGGTTTTTTATTCCTTATATATTTAAGGAAATGTATAGCGAATTTCGACCAAATATTACACTAATAAAGTTGTGATTGTGTCGCCATACATAATATACTGATAAACTATTTTTGAGATGTCTTTTTTAGTATTATCAATTATACGAAAAGCTTCATGGAAGTTCAACCCTTTTGTTTCCAAATAATTAGAAGCTGGAGTTAAGAGTATGATTTGCGGTAGGACACATAATATTTTCATTGATATATATGAAAAAGGTATATACGGGTGGGCGTGCACCTTTGACCAATGAAATATGCCCAAAGGCGGAGATAAACATATTGTGTAATATAAGAGAAATAGTTCAAATATATTTCTGTCGTACAGAGTCGAATTCGCGTTGGGTGCACAAGAATTTTTATTTAAAGTAATTTGAGTAGGAAAACTGAATGCGGTTGTAGTGATTCCTTAGGCAGTGGGTTTTAATTAAAAGAAAAAACTATCTGTAGGTACATAATGTATATTTACAGTGTACAGGGTGTCCTAGTTAACGCGTTATGTCCGATTTTCTCGGTAGTTTTTGAGATAAGTATTTTTTTCCGGGGAATCGATGCCGCTAAGAAACATATAATTGAACATCAAAGAAGAATTGATCGTATTATTTATGTTCTTAATTGACTATTAAAGGAAAATAAAAAAAGGCATGTAAATTTTAAATATCACTTCCGGTTTACATGGCAATGGCGTTCTTTTTCTTGAAAATAGAATATTAATTACTTCCACATCCAGTGGTATAGTAACAAAAAAATTTTTGGAAATTTTTATTGTTCAGATAGGCTTAGACTGTCATGAAAGGTCGACATTTTAAGTTTCAGCGAAAAAAAATTTCTGTCTGTCTGTCGGTCTAACTTTTTTATGCGCACGATTACTCTGGAACCGTTTAAGATATTGACTTGAAATTTGGTACACGTATGTACTTTAACGGGATCTGGAACTAGATTATATTTTCATCTTATTCCATCGAAGGGTTGGAGTGTAAATTGGGGTAAATGGGGAGATAAACAGGTAAATCAAGCAGGTAAGAGTCCGTAAAATTGGTATTTAGTATATATAAGAGAAGCTAAGGTCTCGAAAAATTTTTTGACATTAGCTACCCCCATTACCCCATTTTTTAAGGGGACAAAAAAAAGTGTGATTTAGTGTATGTACAAGAACCAAAAACTTCAAAATATTTTTTTACTTTATAGTCCAAAAATTTTTATTGAAAAATTACCAAAAATCCTCGCTATGTTGGGGTGATTTCTATTACGAATAACTGGCAAAATAAGGATACATATATTACTTCCACATCCAGTGGAAGTATAGTAACGACAAAAAATTTTTTTTTAATTTTTATTGTTCAAATAGGCTTAGATTGTCATGAAACGTCGAAATTTTAAGTTTGAGTGAAAAAAAAATTTCTGTCGGTCTGTAACTTTTTTTTTGTGCGCACGTTTACTCTGGAACCGTTTGAGATATTGACTTGAAATTTGGTACACATATGTACTTTAACGAGATCTAGAACTAGATTATATTTTCATCTTGTTCCGTCGAAGGGTTGGGGGGTAAATTGGGGTAAATTTGGGGTAAATAGGTAAATAAAGCAGGTAAGAGTTCATAAAATTGGTATTTACTATATACAAGAGAAGCTAAGGTCTCAAAAAAAATTTGGCATTAGCCACCCCCATTACCACCCCCACCCTATTATTAAAGAGGATGGAAAACAAAATTTGATTTATTGTGTGTACAAGAATCAGAAACCTCAAAATATTTTTTTACCTTATCCACCCCCACTGCCACCCTCTATCACCACCCCCCCACCCCCCACCCCACTACCGATGTGGGTTATCGTTTTATGGGTTTTTGAGGTAGACGAATTCAAATATTATATTATTAAACAATTATTTCCACATACAACATTTTTTCGTTGTAAGTGACTTGGATAGAAAATCTGGATGTGGAAATAGTGATTCCTTGGGCAGCGGTTTTTTTTTATTGTTAAATTAGTGTACAATATCGATAATTCTATCATTTCCAATTGAAATTAAAATTTTGTGGACATGCCTATTGAAAGTCGCATTTCGGAGATATGAACTTTACTTTGCTTTTTTTTAAATTAACACTCCATATATGTACCATTTGAAACGCCATAAAAAAAGCTTTGTTTTTATAATATGGTACTTATCTTAAACAAATTTTGTCTAATTTACTATAAATTTACAATTTATCAAATTAGCCATGGAAAACAAAAGTATGTAAATTAAAATAAACAATATGTTAGTTCTGTCTAATTTCACTTTATTTTAAATAAAATGGAGAATTTCAATAATTGATACAGTGTGTTTCACTTGAAATGGTAACACCCCAATAACTTTTTTATTTTTTTCCCGATGTGAATCACATTTTACTTACAAATTAGTATCTACTTATGACCAGAAAAACATTCGCCTCCTACGGTACCAAAGCCACCTGCGGTACCAAAATATGTGGAGAAAATCGGAAAATCATATTAGGCATTTTTTTGTCGGAAAATTTTGTTAATAAAACTTGTTCAGAATTATCCAAAATGGCCAAAATTTAATCAAAATTAAAAAATGAAAAACTTGAAATTTTAAAAATTTTGAAAATAATTATTTAAAAAAAACTGTAAATTGCTTTACAACTACCTGGCAGCTTGGGTTTAATTTCAAACAAAATTGTCATAGTACAGTTTTCTAAACGAAAAAACCCATCAAAATGATATTTTCGGACTTTGACATTATTTTAATAAAAATTTATATATTTTTTATTTTGATTAAATTTTGGACTTAAGGTTTCTGAATAATTCTGAACAAGTTTCATTGACAAAATTTTCCAATAAAAATATGCTTAATATGATTTTTTGATTTTATCCGCATATTTTGGTACCGCAGATGGCTTTGCATTTGTAGGAGGTGCATTTTTTTCTGGTCATAAGTAGATCCTAATTTGTTCCATACTTAAGTAAAATTTGATTCAAATCAGAAAAAAAAATTAAAAAGTGAAACACACTGTATATTTTTCGGACTACCATAACTTAATGTAAGAAAACATAAAACTTAATATCTACTATAGTTTTTAAGAAAAATACTGCGTCATATATCATTGGAAAGATTTTTCTATGGCCTTTCAAATGGTGTAAAGATATATTTAAAAAAACCAAGGTAAAGCTCATATCTCCGAAATTCGACTTGTTTGAATTGTTTTGCTGAAATGATGTTTGGAAAATACATGTGATATCCCATAACTTTTATTTTTGAACTTATTTACGTAACTCCCAAAATAAAGAAGTTAAATGAGGTTCTAACGTTTGCACAACCACCCTGTACTGTTGACTATAATAAGGAACTTTAGTCTAGTTAATATAAAAAACACGTTCTCAAATAAATTAAACATGTTCTGATAGAACATATTAATAATAATAATTTTTTGTTTTTGTCTTTGGTGTTTTTCAAAAAAATTGCCGCCCTTGAATTTTGCCGCTAGAGCCCCTATAGCCCCCCCCCCTAAATACGCCACTGACTGCGCTCCGTCAGAAACCCCAAAATACCTATATGCATGTTTGGAGCATATTTAATGTCCGATATATCAAAAAATATTACAGCTAGATCTATCAATCCTTATATGTTTGAAATCAGGGATAAAGGATCTAAAAGAATATGTAAAAATATACAGGGTTTTCATTTAAAAAGCAACCCTCATTGTTATATCACGTGACATATGCAAGCAATTGTTTTTTAATTGCATTTAAAAAAATATGCATACAACCCTACAACTCTTATACGAAACTTTTTTTTATCTCCAATAATAACATAAATAAAGGGGGGTCAAAATATAGTTATAATTCGTCCGCTGTCCTGGATTCCTAAATTTTTAAAAAAATTCGTAACCCGCATCCTCGAAAATCTCCAGATATCGATTTTCATTCGAATACGACCAGAGATAACGAAATTCATCCGCCATCTTGGATTCCTAAATTTTGACCAAAAATTCGTAACCCGCATCCCCGAAAACCCCTAGATATTGATTTTCAGTCGAATAGGACCATAGATGACGAAATTCGTCCACCATCTTGGATTCCCAAATTTTGACCAAAAATTCGTAACCCGCATCCCCGAAAACCCCCAGATATCGATTTTCAGTCGAATAGGACCATAGATGACGAAATTCGTCCACCATCTTGGATTCCCAAATTTTGACCAAAAATTCGTAACCCGCATCCCCGAAAACCCCCAGACATCGATTTTCAGCCAAATAGGACCATAGATGACGAAATTCGTCCACCATCTTGGATTCCTAAATTTTGACCAAAAATTCGTAAACCGCATCCCCGAAAACCCCCAGATATCGATTTTCAGTCGAATAGGACCATAGATAACGAAATTCGTTCGCCATCTTGTATTCCTAAATATCTTAGCAGTATGAGATTCCTCGGAAAACCTACGTCAGACTGGATTTTGAACCATAAACTTATCTCAGAAACTACCGAGAAAACCGAGCATAGCGCGTTGACTGGGACACCCTGTACATTTGGCTTGGTAATAATTTCGAATAAATTGATTTCTGACCTAACTAAAAACCGCATTCAAATTTTCATAATAAAATTTGTAGGAGTGTATACAAAACGGTCCTCTCTATTTGGCACCTTTTATTTATGTATTAACATTTTCAAGAATTTCATCTATTAAGTCATTCCAGTAAGATAAAATAATTTATAAATAAATTTAAGATTACAATTACCAGAACTCCTAAATGCTTCCCTGGCAAGCATTCATTCGCGTCTGGTCTCCATGACAACAAGTTCCTCCCTAAAGTCTGAGAGCGTGTAAAGCTATGCGAATGCCGAGGCGAGTGCCATCTATTGACGGCAAAATTGGAAACTATTTATTGAATCTATGTTTGAAAATTAAGAGGTTATATTTTATCCACGTAATTAATTAAGGACTATCTAGGGCGTCACGATTTCGTTTTTTGTAAATTCCAATTTTTCGACGTCAATTTTTTCGTAGATCACCTGTTTTTGATTAAAACAAAAAAATAAAAACGTGACGAACTAGAATATATATTTTAATACATACGTACAAAATTTGAAGTTTCTATCTTCAAAAATAAGCCGAATAATTCGTTTCTTCATTTCACTGATCGCAGATTATACTCTTAAGTACTGAAATAAGCACAAGAAAATAAAAGATGTCACTAAGATTTCGAATTTTGTCCACGAATCTAATAAACTATTTGCTTCAGAAGTTACTTTCACTTATGTGTATTTCATGTAATACAATTAAAATTGTCGAGTACAATTTATTTTTTTAACCAGAGTACGAATCAAAAATTGTTTCTAAAATATTCAACTTGCTCCACTATCGCGTATAATACAGTAAATAAGCCGGAAAAAAAGTGTAAATTGTGGAAAAGTGGTGGAACAGCACCGATTGAAAAATTCCTTTTTTCACGTGTTCCCTAGACACAGGAATATTCATCAGCATTGACCTCTGCATTACCTCCGAAAATGAGAAAGTTAGGGGGGTTCAACCCCCCCGCCCCCCCCCCCCCGTCATAAAAATGTATAAAATTAATATTTCGCCTCGGAAATGGGCTATAGGAAGTTTTTTGGATCGCTGATCATGAGTCCGAGGTCCAAATTGAGGAATTCCATTTACCAGTATCGAGTTCGTGCCATTTTTTGATGAAAATTCCACTTTTTCTGGCGGAAATTTAAGTATGAATATTGTGCTGCGGAAGTGTGCTCTAGAAGGTTTTTTGGGTCGTTGATCACGATTCCGAGGTCAAAATTAAGCAATTCCATATTCCAGACTGGAATACGTGCCATGGAAAATTCCATTTTTTGAGAGAAAATTTAAATATTAACATCTTCCCACGAAAATATGCTCTAGGGTTTTTTTTTGATCGCTGATCATGATTTTGTGGTCCAGATTTAAGAATTCAATATTCCAGACTGGAATACATGTCATGGAAAATTTCATTCCAGATTCATTTAAAGAGCACATTGAGGACATCAATCAAGTATTAGACGGTGGACTAGAACAGTTATACAATTATAAAATAAATAAATCGGATTTGAATTTGAGAAGCAAAAACTGCGCAGGGCCAGATATAATACTTTTTTGAAAAAAAAAATAAAATAAAATATGAAATCAACGAAGAAGAATACGGTAAATATAGCCACGTTGCCTCCCGCCGTGGATGGTTTCAGAGAACATCTTAAACGGGTGTACTACATCAAATGCAATCTTGGATCGGCTACTTAACAGATTCTCATCATAACAGAACCACACAATTGAATCCAACTGATTGGGGTTGGAAATTGATTGACGGCATTTTGCATCCCGTAAAGATGACCGAACCGCCACGCCAAAAAAGATTACGAATGCTATAATGTGTGGCTGCCAAATTGCATGCAGAGCAGCTTGTGGTTGTCGCAAGAATGGCGTATGTTGCTCTCAAACTTGTAAATTTTGTCACGGAAACAACTGCAATAATTGCGAGGCACCTGGAGCTGCAGACGTAACGGAAAATGAATCGATTTGTCTGGCTGAAATATCGGATGAACAGGAAGATGAAAGCGACACTGAAGAAGAACCAACAAATCCTGAATTACCAGTTCTCAAATATGATTCAGATCATGATTGATGTAAATGGTGTAAATTATATAAAACAATAATAATAAATTAATAACTATTTTTTCACACAGAATACCACCTTTTGTACCAACACAATAAATGCTATATTTTTATAAAAATTGTTATCTTTTAATCACTTACCTCACTTGAAAGAAAAAAAAAATTGCATGTATTCTCCTGCAGTGTTTATAAAATTGCCATGTATATTAATTCGAAATGCTCGTAATATTCTTACATATCTTTTTCTTCAAAGTAAAATTGACTTGAAAAATTATTTTGAAATACTCGTAATATTCATACATAATTTTTTTCTTCAAAGTGAAATTCGACATGAAAAATGGCACAAATTCCAGTACAGAATATGAAATTCATAAATTTGTACCTCAAAATCATCATCAGCGACCCAAAAATCCTCCTGGAGCACACTTCCGCTGCACAATATTCATATTTAAATTTCCGCTCGAAAAAGTGGAATATTCGTAAAAAATGGCACGAATTCCATACCGGAATATGGACCTCGGATTAGTGATCAGCGACCCAAAAAACCTCCTAGAGCCCCTCTCCGAGGCGAACTATTAATTTTATTATTTTTTTATGATGGTGGGGTCGTAGTACTTTTTTTTTTCGGAGTGGAAATCCTTTATGGACACCTGAACGGTAGTGTGGGACTCACCTCTAGGCATACCCACTAAAACCACCCCTCTTCAGTGTATGATGTATCCTGAAACCGCTCTCGCTTCTCTTCAGGATACACGTCAACCGTTATTCAATGTATAGATGTTGTATTTTTTCCCGTGTCTTTGTTCCCTGTATTTCCTCTAGTTGTGCAGAGGGTATAGGTCGGGATTCCTCTCATCTTCTCCTTTATGCACGATGATCTGTGTAATAGCTGTTTCGGCTTTTGCCCAATTGTCTTCAGATTGCAGCATGAATTCCACAAGTTCATCCGGCCCTAGACGATTTATGCCTCGTCTCTCCTCCATCTGTTGCAGTGGAAGACTGTGTGTTCTGCATCGTCTATTTCGCCACAATATGCGCACTCTCGAGAGTCCAGCTTTCCTATTCTCAACAGGTAGTCGGCAAAACAGCCGTGACCTGTCAGGGCCTGCGTGAGATGATACCCTACTTCTCCGTGTTTCCTTTCCATCCACTCTTTGACTGCGGGGTTCATGCGGTGAGTCCATCTTCCTTTATGGGCGTTCTCCCATCTGTTCTGTCATCTTTCGAACAGTCTTTCCCTGGCAGTTCCTCTCTCGACTCCTTCGTACACTTCTACCCTTTCCTTGACCAGTAAATCCACTGGAGGGATCCCTGCTACCACCAGCACTGCCTCGTACGAGACTGTCCGATAGGCGCTACATACCCTCAGTGCCATCTGCCCTTGCCAGGCTTACTTTGGCATTAGCCCTTTCTTCTAAGGCGTATCCCCAGACCGGGGTGGCATATAATATGACTGAATGCACCACGCCACAAAGCACTCTTCTTCTGCTGGCCTTTGACCCCTTCGTGTTGCACATCACTCTTCCCAGAGCGGTTGCTGATTTCCCCGCTTTTTCCGCCGTTTTTGTTATGTTAGTTTTGGGTCCAGCCAGATTCCGAGGTATTTAAGTCAATTCCCCGGTCTAATTTCCATCTGTCCAACCCTGATGGTGACAGGCTGGACAGTTCTTTTCCTTGTGATCATCACTGCTTCGGTTTTTTCCGGAGCAAGTTTTAATTTTACGCTCCGCAGCCATTCCTCTATTCTCTCAATAGTGGTATTCGCCTTCTCCTCGATTAGCCCTGACCAGTTTCCAGTCACAGTTAGGGCAAGATCGTCAGCATAGCCCGTAAGGCGAGGGGAATCCGTAGGATGTCGTCGAACATAATGTTCCATAGTGTTGGCCCGAGTACCGAACCCTGTGGGACACCGCAGGTCACCATTCAAAGGTGTTATTTGCGTCCATCCCTATTTGCCTATCCCTAAAGTAACTCTTAATGATATTAATGATATAAGGTGCCACTTCCAATCTCTCCAGTTTGCTTATAGTCGCTCCCCATCCTGTAGTGTTAAATGCGTTCCTGATATCAAGGGTGACGATTAAGCACATTCTCTTTGCCTCCATGGCCTCTCTTGCCTTGCTCGTGGTAGTACTAAACCAATTCGAAAAATCTCACGTTTACATTTTTCTCTTATTGTTTTGGTCCATTTGATTGATTTGAGTGCATTTACTGTACTCTAGATGCAAAAACAAAAATAGCCCTAAAAAAAATAAGTAGTCTCAAATAATTTTTAAAACTACTCAGTCGTACTTAAAATCGTCTCCGGAATACAAAAATGTAAAAATATGCAAGGTGTTCCATTTAAAATTTCAAAGTTGGGGAAACCGGAAGTGATGAAAAAGTGTCAAATTATGAAAAATTTGCCATTTTTGGTATATATTACCCCCGACAAATATAAGACTTATAAACTCTGGAAATTATGGCTTGTCTAATAATTTCGTTGACACCCGGTATATTCTTTATTTTTGTTGTTGAAATAGCAGCCTCAACTTTTATTCACTTCGTAATAATTTTATTAAATACAAAAAATGTATACCTTTTAAAATAAAATTGATATATTAATCCAGTCAAATGGTGCACAAAAAGGACTCGAAGTGGAAAATTCTGGTGTAATTGTTTCTAATGGTTTATTTTATGTTTTCTGGGGTACTAAACACGAATCTGAAGTCGTCCAATAAAAATTTTCCCCGCAAATATGAGAAATCATCAAGAAACCACTAAAAATAATGTTTTTTAGTGGTTTTCAGCTTATAACTTGCAAAGCAAGCTATTTACGCAAAAAGTGGATCTGAAATAAAATAAAGAGAAGAAAATTACCTATATTTTATGTTTTTAACATTTTTTTATACGTCGTATGGTTTACACGCAAAAGAGTGTTGAAATATCGGCGAAATCAGTAATTTTTGGAAAATAGCAAAAAAAGTTATTTTTGTTTCTGAGTGTTTTCGTTGAGATACAATGCAACAAATCGGTGCAGTGAAAGTGGTCAAGGAAAAAGGAATAGAAACGTTACGTGACGCTAGTAAAAAAGAAATGATAGGAAGGGAACTGTTTTGGCAGGTAAAACATCTGTTAGCGTACGAAAAGTTACATAAATGAAAGAATGATAGCTGCTCACCTAAAGAACGCTGCTGAACCAAGCACATCTTCAGAATAATTAAGATCATCGTCTGAGTATTTTTATTTCAAAACGCATCGTTTTGTTGTATGTGGAACACGTATTCCTGAAGATTACTCAAGGTCACAGCAACAACTGCCTCCTCATAAACGTAATTTGGTACATCAAGTGACGAAAACAGAGATAAAAGATACAGTTATGAAACAAGCTCAACTACGTGGAGATGATTTCGGTGCAGCAGTTATCAACAGGATCCAGCCGATAACAGACATGGTGGCTGCTGATTGTCAGTACCATGATAAATGTGCCACAAGAAAAATTCCTAGGCAATATGAAAAACAGAAACCGTTTCATCTCAATGTTGAAGGGCGACTTTGCAGCAGCTGGCATTCACACAAAGCAGGCACAAGAGGATGTGGATACATTTATTGTAACCACAGCAATGGATCTCGCACAACAACATAACTCTGTAATTATTGTGGGTGAAGATGTAGATTTGCTGCTGATCATGATTGGTCGTTGTTGGGGTATACATTCAAATGTATACGGGCAAAGAGACAGTTTCACAACTAATTTTTTCTTCTGACTGCCAACCAGACCAATCCATCAGTAACAACATATTGTTTTTGCATACCATGGGAGGATGTGGCATAACTTCAGCCTCGTTCAAAGTAGGAAAAATGAGTTTTCTCTAAACCTTCAAGAAAAACCCTGCTCTAACCAAGACCATTGAATTTTTTTAAAATCCTACGGCACATGCTGACGATGTTACATATGCTGGCCTTACCTTTTTCACAGCATTGTACAAATTAACTGACAAGGAACGCACGTCCTTGAACAAATTGTGGTATAAATGCTACCTTAGGTCTGCATACAGAACAACAGCCCATGTGGCGTCCCTACCTCCTACCGAGGCTGCCGCAGAGCAACATTCGTTGAGAGTATACTTTCAAGTACAACAATGGCTTGGAAATGAAAAAGATCTTGAGCAATGGAGTTGGAAGAAAACCAAAGGTGGTCTGCAGCCAGTACCAACGCTACAGCCACCAGCACCAGGAGCAGTTTTAAAACTTATTTCTTGCAAATGCATGAAGACCTGTCAAACCAACTGTGGATGCAAAAAAGCAGGCCTCAACTGTTCCAGTATGTGCCTGAACTGCAAGAACTGCTGCAATAACATGCCCGTTGCAGAAATTGCAGAAATTGAAGAAGAAGCAGAGGTAACTATGCATAAATAATTCTCGCCTATATTCCTTCACTCACTATTTATTTGTGTGTTCAAAATATGTTTCTTAATAGGTACTGCTTTCATCTCTATTCAATAAATTATACAAGTATTTGGAATTATTTGTTTCAGGCGTAGAAGAACTGGAAGGCTGCCCTGAAGAAATTATGGAATCAGTGTCTAAGAGGCAATTAAATACATATAAATAGTACAGAAATTCGCTTCTTTCATTAGCATATAGAATAATGTTTACCTACATGAAATTAAAAAATATATTATTGGTGTTTTTTGCTATTTTCCAAAAATTACTGAGTTCCCCGATATTTCATCACTCTTTTGTGTGGAAACCATACAACGAACAAAAAAATATTACAGATATAAGTTGTAGGTAATTTTCTCCTCTTTATTTTACTATAGCACCACTTTCTGCAAAAATAGCTTTATTTGCAAGTTATAAGCTGAAAACCACTAAAAAACATTGTTTTTAGTGGTTTTTTTGATGATTTCTCATATTTGCGGGGAAAATTTTTGTTGAACGACTCCAGATTCGTGTTCAGCACACCAAAAAACATAAAATAAACCACTAAAAACGATTACACCAGAACTTTCCACTTCAAGCTACCATTTGATTGGACATTATCATTTATTCTACGTAAAGCTTGTTCAAATCTGAGAGGGACAGTGTATGTTAGAATTTCGATATTTTATATATTTTATCATTTTTTGTGTTTAATTGGAAATATTTTGTTCTAAAATTCTAATCAAACATGCTAATCTACGCATACCATTTTTATATAAGAAATTATCATGATTATTAGGTATTTATTTATTTATTTTACAATACACTGCCCAACAGAGTATTCCAATTACAGGGAAGGAGATAATAAGTACATACAGATATATAAAGAAATGTGGTAACATATTTTAATTTACACAGTTAATTTCTTTACCTCAGCTACATTGCAGTGGAAGATATCAAACTGGTCTTGAAGATTATTATAGTTCTCACACATTTTGTACAATGACGAAAGTTTCTGTACGTTAGTTGTGGGAGTCGACAAATGGAATAAAGAGTTGTTTTGCCTGGAACCTGTTCCAGGTGTTCGAAAATTTAGTAAACTTAATATAGCACTGCAATCTGTTACCTTATGTATTACTTTAAAAAGAAATATTTGTTGTGAAATAGTTCGGCGAGTCTCCAAACTCGAAAGAGAAAATCTGTTTAAAAGTGCACTCTGGGGAAAACTAATAGCAGGATACAGGGACGGCGCTAGATTGGCCAGGCCGGGGAGCACATTTTTTTTTTTTTTTTTAGGTTTGTAGGGGGCACAGAACTTTTACTTAATAACATAATAACAAAGAACGAAAACATGATGATTGGTTTCCCAGTCCGAAAATCCAGGTGGGGGGGGGAGCACGCGCCCTTGCGGTCCCTCTCCCCCCTGGCACCGTCTCTGGCAGGATAGACACCGTCTTCCTTGTGAATTAAAGTCTTTAAGAAACGTCTCTGAATTTTCTCTATATTTTGTATATCTATGTTGTAATGAGGACACCAAATAATTGACGAGTATTCCAATTTTGATCGAACAAAAGACTGATATAGTAGTTTCAGCGTGTTACTGTCGCTAAAATCATGAGAACATCGTATTACACAGTGTTCTAAAACTCTCACTGGTTATATAGTTTATATGACAATTAATAGTTAGTTTACTATCAAATGTTACACCGAGATCGTGGAATGTGTAAGTACTGAATCTTCTAAATAATAACTAAATTTGACAGGTTGATGTTTAGCCCAGTCGACGTAGGTATTTACCCACAAAAAGTTGCAAACTGTGTGAACTTTTTTTTAATGAGTTCGTGAAAGTGTGTAGAATAATATCCTGAAAAGGTTACATTTCGCTCGGGTGCAGAACATAAAAGAATAAGTGAAAAAAAAATTTTTTCTCCCTCCATTTTTTCAAAATTTTGAAATTAAATCAAGCTAGAAAAAAATAAAAAATACATATGGATAGGTCACGTATATATGAACAAAAAATGTCCTAACAAAATTTATCGTTAAAGCCGCGGTTTTCCCGGAAAAAAATAGTCAAGTGTAACGTTATAATTCGGAGCGAGAGCCATGCGTGCACGCGCTTGACTACGCATGACTGTGACACCGACGCACTGAATTACATGTCACTAAATCAGAATTCGTTCAACCTATATGAATGTTGGTTCATTTAAAAGATGGAAATTGTAGCTTTCTGATGCTTTTTTGTTTTAAACAATACAAGCAAAGGATGGATGGGAAAATATACTTATATATACTATCACGTCCGAACTCAATCGTCGCAATAAACAATATAGAAAAAAAATTCTTTCTTCATTGAGAACTGTTGAGAAGTATACACACTTCATGATTATTATGGTTTATTACGTTGTAGTAACGAGGATTAAAAAAAAAATACATCTCAAATCATTTTAATTTCCTTGCTTGATGATTTTTTTTGATAAATATATGTATTGGAAGCTGTAACTTGTCGAGAAATTGACCCATTGGAAAAAATAAAATATCACTATTTCGGAAAAAATGTATTTTTCGAATGTTCAAACACAAAATCGTTTACTTGTATGCATTTTTTCGAAAATATGATCAATCAGATCATGATAAGAAATTGCGATTTTCACGATCTTATCCTTATAGCTACGAAAATATCTTTGATTGTTTTGAATACAAATTCTGGAACTTTTCCAATACATTAACAAATGTATAAGGAATCCATTAGATATAGCTGAAATGTGGATAGGTGTACCTGTAATATAGTAAAAGCACGTAAAAATTCATGCGAGCGATTCAACGGCTATGTGTGGTGTCTGCATATGCACTGATAATTATATATCTTTCCTCCATACTCACTATTTATCCTCCTATTCACTAAAAAAAATGCTTAAAATGTGTAATCAGAAAGAGAAAAAAGCTTTATTTTACTCGATAGAACAGCTAAGAATTTTTAGAGGTTCCATAGTATGCATTTAACCGTGCGCTAGCCGCGCAGAGTGACAATGATCAATCACAAATTGCATTCGTATTGTAATAGTCTTATTAAAAATATCTTAATAACATTTTAAGGTAAAATTGATATACCCTACGTAAAGTTCGCTCGAACTTGAAAGACACACTCACTGTATAATTAAATATCTTGTAGAACTTGATCCACAATTAATGATATAAGCAGATACCTACTAATATATCATATATTATGCAGATTATGGAAAATTCGATTTTGTAATAATTGGTGGTGGATCTGCCGGCACACTTTTAGCGAATAGATTAAGTGAAATAAAGAAGTGGACTGTACTTTTACTTGAAGCCGGAGGAACAGAAAACGATTTTAGTGGTATTCCAGGAATGTCTAATGAGCTAGCCTTGTCGGATATGAACTGGGGTTATAAGTCTACGCCACAAAAGGGAGGATGTTTAGGTAAGTACATAATCAACTTCACAGGAAAGATGTCAACAGAAAAAACTTCTTATTAGATATCACGTATTATCACATATTAGATTTCATTTATAAACTTGACAAAGGTATATATGTCGTGCTTTTAAATTTCGATCTGTCTCGAACTTTTTACATTGCTGTTATGGATATTTATACAATAAGTTATTTTTATAGAAATAAGAGGGGGCATGTTAATGCGGATCTATCTGGAAAATGGAAAAATGTTAGTAAAATATGACTATATTAAATCTTCTATAAAAAAAATATACACCTAGTCGTGCTACGGAGTTTAGCAATGGAATCTCTTTTGTTCACGATATGTGCAAAGATCTGTCACAAAATGTGATTTCACAATAGATTCATTTTAAATTAAAATAAGAGAGTGTATTTAAATATGTATATTCAAAAGCTACTACCTCTGAATTTTGAAGCAGAAAACAAAATAACGTTGCATTATTATCTTCTGCATATTTCATAGCGATTCTAAGGGCACCACGCTACCTGTCGTGGTTGCTTGCTAGGTGTACAGCCCTACTAAAGTTGTTTCTCACCAGTGCCTTGATGATATCACATCAACGTTTTGAAGGCCATCCTCTTCGCGATATCTGGTTTTCCTTGTGTTACCAACCGTGCTATATTATCCTCTCTCTAGTTGATATGGTCAAAAAATGAGGGGGTTCGGGAAAATACGATGCTGGAGAATCGCTTCTGAGGACAAATTTCTTAGAACATCGAGCTATTAGCGTAATGAGCTGACCAAAGAATTTGTAGCAAACGTTTCCAGACCTACACCTCGAAAGCATCAACAAAGCCGTCTATCTGCTTCCCTAATGGTCCATGTCTCAGAGGCGAAAAGAAAGGTGGATAAAACTAGGGCATCAGAAAGTCTGCGTGTCGTGATATTTCTGTCACAACAAATTTTGCTCAGCTGGCAAGTATACCATTATCATCTTTCCCACTTTTGTTAGATTTAGTGCTGTAGATTTTCACCAAAGCATGGTTATTTTCATACAATTGGCGAATAATGAAAGTCAGATATTGAGAGTCAAAGGGAAAATTACCTATTTATGTAAACGTGATTTATTTCCTTATGCAGTTTTTTTGTTGGCATAACAGATGCGACGAAAATTAATAGAAATATTACAGAAAATTTAGTCAGCTTTAATTTTGCATATAGCCATTTTTTGATTATGGCTAACCGTTTTCGAGATATGAGCGAAAAACCAAAAACCGAGACCGTCTTCGCGCCCCCTGCACTTCCTATGTTCGAGGACTTTTAGTATGTTTACCTCCTAAATAGTCCAAACACAGCCTTCAAGTCAAAAATTGTGATCTCGGCATTTCCCTCTATTCCCTTATTGAACGTTCATTGACAGGGCCAAAATCCAACAAGCAGAGCCTGAACAGAAAGAAGTTACTCAAATATAATTCCTGGAACGCATCAAAGCTAACCCCACGTCAAGTATAAGGCACGTAGCTGTTGATTTAAATGTGAGTTTCAGCAAAGTTTGACTTTAGAAAAGGGTGAGGAGAATAGAAGGCTAGATTTTTGTTATTGGTTGCAGGGAGAATATTTAAATGATGGAAAATTTTTAAAATATATTATTTCTACTGCTGGCGCGAACGTTTACTACCAGCAGAACAGTATATTCCCAAAATGTCCGATATTGGGCACATGGCAGACGAAAATCCAAACTGGATAATAAATTGCAAACGACACTATATGTGTAAAGTTCATGTATTTTTTTATTTTATTTTTTATTTTATTTTAAATGCCTTATTTATATTATGGAGTGGAATTTGGAATGACCAAATTATAGGCCACTTTTTTATTTCCCGTCTCAATAGACAGCCTATTTAAACTTATTAGCGACTAAAATAGAATAAATTCTAGATGCATTAGATGAAAATGTTAGAGAAAACTTATATTTTCAAATTGAGGGAGCTCCTGCACTTAATGCTGCAAGAGGATGGTTAAATATTAACTTTAAGCGAAGATGGGTAGGTTTGTATAGTCCACTTCAAGAGTTTAGACCAAGATCGCCAGATATAACACCCTGCGACTTTTATTTTTGGGGCCATTTAAGAAATAAGGTATACAAGAATAGGCCAAGCAACAGGGAGGAACTGGAGGATAGAATTCGACAAACGTGCAGAGAAATTCTTAAACAAGAAATCAGAAAAGTGATATAGCATATTAGAAAACGCATAGAGAAGTGTATTGTATTGAAAACGATGGCGGGTGAATTGAAATGGATAAAATTGAATGAGTTATGTTATTAGAGTATATTTTTTTATGTCCTGTTGTTTCATTTATTACTAGCACAGGTTTACAAAAAAAAATATATTCTGCTCCAAGGACTAAACCTATCATGCCGGTTTTTATTGTCAAAATACGGCTTTTGCCAAATTCCAACGTAAAATGTGTTTATAAGTATTTACATGAGAGGTCCCATAATAAAAATTACTATTTCCTATTAGCCGTCCCTAGATGTACGTGCACCCCCGATTCTTGGGGACAATATTTATCATAAAGATTTAAAAAAAAAACTGGCTGTACTTTCGGCCATTTGTTAAAAAAAACTGGTGCAAATGTTGTTTTTGTCATTTAACACAAAAACTAAAAAAGATGGACAAAAACTTTTTTCACAAAAAACAACGAGTATACAATTTTGTTCCTATACAATATTTTGATAGGAGTTACCATTTTCCAGATAAATGCGTCCAAAATTGAGAAAACATGGAAATTCATATATCGGCAAATCATTTAGAGGAACTACTTTGACAATAATTATTGTAAGGCGTATAATATAACTTATATTATTAACATAACAAAAAATAAAATAAACTGAAAAAAATTAATAATAGTAATAATATTAATATGCAGACATTTATCTCGAAAACGGTAACAATGGGTTATGAACAGATTAGGGTTAAAAATGATGATAGTGACATAATTTGGATTCTGCTGGCTCATTCCAGTAAAATTAAATGTAACTTACTCTTTGATACTGGATTTGGCAATAAAAGAAGGCTTATTAACATATTTGCATTAGGAGAAGAGTACGAACCTCAAAAATGTTCGGCATTACTGGACCTTCATTCATTTACTGGATACGACTCATATATTAGTAAGGAATCTAGTATCCAAAAAGACGCCTCTAAAATGCCGAACCCTGAACTCGCGGGTATAAAATTAAAAAAATGTGGATATTATCCAGAATTTTATGCCGAATCCGATTTCAGAGGACGCGATGTCGGTCAAGATTGCGAAATTGCAAAAAAATAATAATTTCGAAAAAAATTTGGAACTTAAATATTTCATTATCTTTCGTTTACATTGCATTTACGAACTTATTTATAAAGATTTTTTAATAATTCTTGTATCAATCGAAAGCTTAATGTTTGTAACTTCATACAAGTGTAATAGAGAGACATTATTTTCATTATAACCAACACTATAAATTGTTTAAACAATATGTGCTCGGAAAGTGTAGTGTAATTTTCAGCATGGAGGTACTTTTGTTATTATTGCAGATAGAGATGTGTAGTTATTCGAGACGAAATACATAGAATAGACCAATGAACATTTTTTATTAAAATAATTTTTTAATTCGCTGAATAATTTAGAAGATATGATTTTTTTAAAATGAAGTGCATTGTTTTGGTCTACCGCGCGCGAGGTCTTGTCTCTGTAGGCTTTTTACACATGATTTCGAGGCACCGCTGTTATAATAAAAGTATTTATTATTACGTACAGTGTACAGTGCTCGTCACAATAATTTTGCCACCTATGGCAAGTGTTATTTGATTTATCAGTTATATGAATCCGCCATCCTTTATTTACCACAACACAGTTGACATTTTATTCTTATACAGCAGAGGACAATTAACAAAATAAACAAAAAATCTAATAATATGCACCAGGAGGAAATGTAGAGAATTTCGAAAAATGTAGGTTGGCAAGATTATTGTGACGGGCACTGTACATTATTTTATTAATTTTTTTGTAAGGTATACAACATTTTTGTAACGTGTTTCATATGAAAGTTCGTACAGATCATAAATAACGCTTACAAATAGAACAAATTATCTGTATTTAATTTAAGAACAACTACAATGAAATTAAAACATTTTTCATCTTGACAAAATAATGGTTGTATATATTGTAAATTCGATGTACATAATACATATGATATCATTAAAATTGGAGTATTATAGGTAAGTCGTTATACATATGATTGATGTTATAATGCCATAATTAAGTGTATTGATGAAATAATACTATAGTATAAGTTAAGGTTAAACTAACACCTTTGACATCGGCCTTCACAAAAATAACCTATTATGCACGCCAAACCAGCCTTAGCACAACTGCAGTTTCCAATGCAATTTTGGAATTGTTTGCATTTACAAAATATGTTTCCAGGCATTACATTTGGACGGACACTTTTTGTCATAAGTCTTAGACCTAATATATTGTCCTTCGAAACCCAACCAAAATCTTTAGAAGCACTGAAGCACTGGATTGATGCAACCTGCTGTCTTCCAAATAATTATTTGGTAGCCAGCTCTAAGAATGTGCTGGTGAAATGAGTCTTCAGTTGGTGGCAAATTTCGAATATCCGATTTACAAGTGTGAAATAAATGGGCCCGCAAATTGTCCAAATTACCAATGAAAAACGGTGTACCATATAAGACTTCAAAGAAATATCGTGCAGAGTTTTCAAATTCAGCAGTATCAAATGAATCGTCGAGTGGGAAATTCAATATTGACTATCACTTAGGATCATTGGCATATTTGAGGCATGTTTTGAATACGCAAGTTTTTCCTTTTCTGAAAGGAAAACTGACAGTATCGCAACCACTTAAGACGTAAGTACATAGAAAAAAATTGACCAAATAAATTACACTTTTAGGTAATTATCGTTACTATTTAAAAACGAAACGATATCAAGCATGTTCTTCACCGCCCTACATTTAAAAAATCATATCTCCTAAACTATTTAGCGAATTAAAAAATTGTTTTAATAAAAAATGTTCATTGGCCTATTCTACGTATTTCGTCTCAAATAACTACATCTATCTGCAATAATTACAAAAGTACCTCGATGCCGAAAATTACACTACACTTTCCGAGCACATATTGTTTAAACAATTTATAGTGTTGTTTATAATGAAAATAATGTCTCTCTATTACACTTGTATGAAACTACAAACATTAAGCTTTCGATTGATATCAGAATTATTAAAAAATCTTTATAAAGAAGCTCGTAAATGGAATGTAAACGAAAGATAATGTTCCAATTTTTTTTCGAAATTATTACTTTTTTTGCAATTTCGCAATCTTGGCCGACATCGCGCCCTCTGGAATCGAATTCGACATAAAATTCTGGATAATATCCATATTTTTTAAATTTTATACCTGCGAGTTCATACCCCATGATCGAATTCGGACCTTTAGATTCTCTATATGGAATATTGATGATAAATTAGTCGCATCATTAGAGGAGTTTACATGTGTCATATATGGTTCAAAGAAATGTGCTAGCGTGGACGAGCTTCGCCAAAAATTTGTCTTTATCAATTGACAATAAAGTTGATTTTTCCTCGATTCCACCATCAAGAGCTTGTCTTATCGAGCATATTAAAAGGAGTGTTTACCAAACGCGTATTTGGCGATTAGCCGACGAAGGTATTCACAATATTTCAAAGCCTTGGATTGATTATGGATGGCAAGAAAATGGAGAACCTCTTTGGTATTCAGCAGATAAAATACTGCCTCAATCGCTTACTGAAATTCTTCAGAAGATGATTCCAAATTAAATCGAAAGTGAGGATGATAACGATATCATAAATGAAGCAGTAGAAGAAGACTATTCGATGTATCGGGAGACAGCGAAAGTGGATCTGAAAGCGAAAGTTTTTATATTGAATTTTATATTTTATTTTAAGAGCTGAATCATTTATCTGGAAAATGGCAACTCCTATCCAAATATTGTATAGGAACAACATTGTAGAACATAGACTTGTTTTTTGTGCAGAAAGTATTAAGTAACAAAAACAAAATTTACACGTTTTTTTTTACATATCGCCGCCATTTTGAAAGTACAGCCAGTTTTTTTTTAGGACATGTCTAGAATCGTTCCTTAGACTTTAATCTTTATGAAAAATATTATCCCCAAGGATCGGGGGGGAGGATGCACGTCCAATGCAGGGTGGGCTCCCGTAGTATATGTATTTTTGGGCGATGATTACGAATCCGTCCTCGCAAAAACTAAATTTTATTTAAAGAAGAAGTGCGAGGTGTGTTTCCTTATGTATTTTTTAATGTTGAACACGAATCCGATGTTAACGATGTTAAAAAAGGATACTCCGCTCTCAAAGGGCAATAGAGGGCTAGAAAGGGCCAAATATTAATCGTTCATTGCTCGAAGGTATAGTGTTTTTTAAGACTAGCCTAACCTGACCTAAGTAGCGTAAACGCAAGCATGCGGCAAACCTTTGGAAGGATTTTAACCATTCGCAAGGGCCCTATCAAGTTCTTACACCTTCTGTGCTCAGCCACGAATCTTGGTTGACACTAGTTAGGTCAGGTTAGCCTAGTCTTAAAAGACACTACACCTTCGAGTAATAAACGATTAATATTTTGCCCTATTTAGCCCATTGTTGTCCATTGGAGAGCGGATTCGTATTCAACATTAAAAAATACATAGGAAACTCACTTCGCACTTCTTTTTTCTTGCCCTTTATTGCCCTTTAGAGACACAAATTCGTGATCATTGCCCAAAAATACATAGGAAATAATAATTTTTACTATGCTTTGGGTAATGTACATACTTATAAACACATTTTACGTCGAAATTTGGCAAAAAAATGTATTTTGACAATAGAACCCGAGATCTACTCGAAATCTACGTGGTAGTAAATTTTTTGTGTTGAAAATTCGGTTTTAGCACGCAAATATGCTTAGGGCATGATAGGTTTAACCCTTGCAGCAGAACATTTTTTTTTTGTAGACCTGTGTAATTTTTTGTTGTTATAGTTATCATTTATTCTACGATGTGCAATTTATTTATTCATTTTGAACATAGTTGCACCATTCAAGTAATCTAATTAAAAGTAAATTTTTCCAATTGCCTAAATGAAATAAAGGAAAAAGTAAACAGTATTCAAGTTTATGAAAATTAAAAAAAAAAATTGGGAGCTCGTATCTCGTAAAGAAAATAAATTATTTTTTTCTAATTTGGTGTAAGAAGGATTTTGATGATGCCGAATAAGAATATAAAATCAAACGTTCCATTAAAAAATCGCTAATATATTTTTCTGAAAAATCGTCCCCAATTTCCCCCACAAGTGTGGTACGCTAATGCACGACATCAACGTTGATTATGTCAAAATAATCAGATTTTGAGTATGTCGGGTGGCCACGAGTCAATTTTTTTATTGTTGTTGAATTTAAAAATTTCGTTTTTCTGAAATCGATCGGCAATCCTACATTTTCGGCGCGATTTTAGATCGAATTCCAGTATTTTAGTCCGTTGCTAAGAAACTATCAGAAAACAGACCGGAAAAGTTCCGTTGCCAAGCAACGATCAATAAAACCGTACGGGAATGTTACTTTCCCGGCCTAGGCCAGTAAATAAATATACGCAGACAAACCAACTCACATTAAAATTGCATTTATTAGTAAGCAGTTAAATTGTAATGAAGAAATGTTATGCATTAATACAAATTCCTTAATTTATAATAATATTGATTATGATTTCAGAAAAAATAGTATGTGTACTTCGGTGTGAAAGCACATTCCCGGACTTCGATGCTTGCATCGTCGTCCGGGAATGTATTGGTTTCACACCTAAATACACAATATACTATTTCGGTACACATAAATTAGACAAAAGTAACTTTTAGACTAACAGGAACGAAAACATCACTTCCGGTGCAACCGGAATATCAACTTTTTTCTTAAATAGAATGACTGTATTTTTTTATGGTTTCTTATTAAGCATAAAATTCTAAATTCAATCGTTTTTCCGATTTAAATAATTTCAAAAAATGAGCGAGATACGAACAATTTTTTATTTATTTTTTTTTTAAGGGGCCGCGTCAGATGAACGCGTAGTAAGAAAATTACAAATTAAGCTATGGAAATTATTAGTAAGGTTGTAGACTTGTCTGTAAAGAACAAAATAGTTATTTGAATTACTGACTATTTTTAGCTTTTTCATTTTCCTTTCCGTAGGGTCCTATGGAAATTTTTTTAATGGGACCATGCTATTTTCTTTTATTAATCAGAAATAATGATTCATAAACTTTAATTTTTTGGCCATTAATCATTTCCGTTATCCTTCGTAATAACAAAAGTATTTATCTACTCTTATTGGCTTATATACTAATTAATGTACTGCTTTTGAACAATTAATAGTATCCATAAACAAATAGCGTGAGTTATAATGAGTGAGTTATTATAACTCACGCTAGGTACAGAGCCAATCACCTTTATCTTCATGCCTAGCCTGTCCAATCGGCGTAAAGCGCGACACACGAAGGTGGTAGCCAGGGAAGTAGCGACAGATTTTTCGTGTTAATATCTATAAAGCTAGATTTTTTCCCACGATAGCTTAAACAGTATCAATGATGAAAGTGCAAGTCTACCAAACTTTTAGTGTTGCAAAAATGAGTAAAAAATTAAACAACATGTTACAAAAAGAGATCGATTTTCTGAAATGTCGCAAAATGCTACTTTTGATTCGTTCGTGACGAGCCGAATTTTCGAATTTCGCCGTGCAATTTACGATCAGGTTTATCTGGAAGACTTCCTCTTTACGTCGCGACATCGTACGGCTGTCCCAATGGTGTTTTTTGTAAAATATGAACGTGTCAAGATTGCATGATTTTGCAATTTTTTCGAAACGTAAGCTATTTTTTGTTATTTTTCGCTGATATCTCCGAAACGTTAGCTCGAAATAAAAAACAAGGTCAAATGAGTATTTTCCAATACGAATCTTTTGCTACCATCAGAATTTCCCAAAATAACCTGTGAAACTTCATCTGCATCTGGTTCTCGTTCTTCTCTCCCTTAGGACTTTCTCCAAACAATTGTCGAAATTTCACTTGTATTTGCGTCATTTTCTAGGCTAGAGGAAAGAAAAGGAAGATTAATTAATGTGCCATTTTGAGGTCTTTCACATGAACGCTTTCGATTATGTAACCATAACTATCTTGCAAGTCCATAATTACTGGGGATACCACCTTAATTATCGAAAAAGTCCCAACGAATTTCGGAGCCAGTTTGGAGGAAAATCCTCGGACACTGGAAGACAATGAATGGTATCTTTTCATCACTTTCTCTCCCACTTTAAAGCAATAATCTCTTCATTTCAGGTTATAATAACGATCTTGTGTATTGAAAGCTCTTTGTAGGTTTATCTGAAGACGTCGTAACTTATTTACTTGAAAATCGATTTCTTGATCAGTAAGAGTCTCGTCCGATAGTTGACCAATATCTTCGGGATCATTTCTGTATAATCTGTTAGGTATTTCGAGTTCTCGCCAGAAATTTAAGAAGGCAGGGGAAAACCCTGTCGAATCGTGTGGTGATGTATTTATAGCGAACATAAGCTCGTTAATATATCTTTCCCATCTTCTATGATTCGATTCACAATGCTGCGCGATTATCGTTTCTATTACCCTATTTGTCTTTTCTACTGGATTATTTCGAGGTGAATAAACTGGAGCAAATATTTGTTTAATTCCATTTTCAGACACAAACTTTTGAAAAATATTACTATAGAACTGGGTGGCATTATCATTAATGATCATACGAGGACATCCAAACCTAGTGATTATTCTTTCTTTTATTATCGGTACTATAATTTTTGAAGTCGCTTTCCTTATGGGTTGAACTTCTACCCATTTAGTAAAACGGTCTTGTAGAACTAACAAATAATTAAAACCTCTAGATGATGTGGGTAATGGTCCTATCATATCTATGCAGGGCGTATCCCAAGGTCCTTTCGTAAACGAGTACCGCATCTTGCTATTCGTTTGTTGATGACTAACTTTATATTTCTGACATGTTTGACATTTTCTGACGTAATCGGCGATTTCGTTAAACATTCCGGGCCAATAATATCTCTTCGCCATTTTTTTTTTAGTGTTTTGGCTATTCCCATATGTCCGGCCAATTGATGCAATTGATATTTATAAGATGCTATAGCCGTGTTTCTTTAACATTTTCTTGGCTGATTCTTTGGAAACTCATAATTCATGTTTAATTTGTCTTATCGAAATAATTGGATCAACATGCACTAAAGCTAATACATTAATTTTCATTTCTTCATCCACAATAAATCTTTCTTCAATTTCTAAATCAGGTTCAGTTCTAAATTGATGCTCCAATCAGGCGAAATAATTTCCCAGAGGTTGTTTTCTTTCCGGATATCTGTTCATACAGAGTTTGTGCTCTAATTGCATTACGTTGAATCTCCACAAGTAATCAACATGTAAACTTGTTCATCTCTTGAATATTTTTCAGCCATTTTATATTAATTCATTTGTTTATAACACATTCGATACACTTACTTCAGATAATCAGTGAGTAATGTCAAGAATAATTCAATTATTGCGAATGTCTGTCATTTTCATGGCTATATGCAACTTTGGATTTAAATGTAGATAGGTCCCTTATTAAAAGTATCATTTGGCGTTTAGTTTTAAAATAGTATATTATATTACTAGGAGTAGAACGCACTCTTTTTTTGTGTTGAGCCCAGGATTTGCGGCTGAGGCGAAGCCGAAGCCGCAAACTGGGCGAAACACAAAAAAAGGCGTTCTACTCCGTGTAATATATACTATTTTTTCTTCAAGCGTATTAAAATGCAAAAATTCATTTATTTATCATAAATGTCCAAATATTCAAACTACAGTCTTACATGTTGACAATATGACAAGTGGCTAGTGGATAGCGCGCCATCGGTGGCTTTCGGTATTAACATTATGTTACTAGTAAAACAATACCCACTGCGGTGGCGCTTTCGGAACTAACATTATGTTACTAGTAAAACAATGTCCACTGCGGTGGCGTTCGGTACTAACATTTTGTTACTAGTAAAACAATGTCCTACTTCTACTTCTGTTTTTGGTGACATAATTTAAACATTTTAATACGCTTGAAGAAAAAATACTTTTATTATTACGAAGGATATCGTTAAGAAATGATTAATGACGAAAGAAATTAAAGTTTATGAATCATTATTTCTGATTAATAAAAGAAAATGGCGCGGTGCTATTAAGAAATTTTCCATAGGACTCCTACGGCAATGAAAATGAAAATGAAATTCTGTCTTTTGAGAAAAACCTAGAAATAGTCGTACCTATCAGTAATTCAAATAACTGTTTTGTTCTTTACAGACAATTCTACAACTTTACTAATAATTTTCATGGCCTGCTCAGTAATTTTCTTACGTCGTGTTCATCTGACGTGACTAAAGTTTTCGGTACCCAAAAGTCCCTTTTTAAAAAATTAGTCGTCTCCTCATATTTTAAATAGGGGGTCGATACATGATTCGCGGCCATTTTGAAAACAGTAAAAAAATAATTCGTATCTCACTTATTTTTTGGAATTTTTTAAATCGAAAAAACTGTTGTACTTAGAATTTTATGCCTAATAAGAAACAATGTATCATGTAATCATTTTATTTTAGTAAAAAAAAGTTGATGTAACTTCCGGCTCAGCCGAAAGTTTTATTTTCGTTTCTGTTAGTCTAAAAGTAGCTCACTTTTCTCTAATTTATGTGAACCAAAAACGAAATTTTTTAATAAAAAACAAACAAAAAATTGTTGGCGTCGTTGACTATACTTCGATATACTTACCACACAAATTGAAATAAATCCGTTTAATTCCAGAGATACAAAGATGTACTCGTGAAAATTGAAACATCCTGTATATATTGTATATTTTTGAAAATATAAATTTCAAGTCATAAATGCAGAGGTGTTTTATTAATATTCATATGTTTTATTAATATTTCATTGATGTAACAAATTTTTTTTGACCTAGTTGCGTTACAAGGGAGTTTGCAAGGACAGAATTTACTTTTCACTCATGTATCTTAACAATTTAAGGTAAAAATGTTTTAAAAATATTGAGAAGGAATCTGTTGGTCAAATTAGATTTTCAACAAATCCAAGTTTTTCTTAAATAATATCAAATAAATATTCTTCTTCTAGCAATGGAAGAACATCGATGTGTTGTTACAAGAGGCAAGGTATTAGGAGGATGCAGCACTCTAAATGCAAAACTATATGTAAGGGGAAATAAAGAAGATTATAACGACTGGGAAAGAATGGGTAATAAAGAATGGTCCTATGAAAATGTTTTACCTTACTTCATAAAAACCGAACATTCAGATATAGGTTATGGAAATCTAGACCTAGGGTACCATGGAGTGTGTGGTTTGCTTCATGTCAACTATACCGAGCCCACAATATTTACTGAAATATTTTTAAAAGCATCGAAAGACATCGGCCTAGAACTTTTGGATTATAATGGAAGAAAGCAAATAGGAGCATCGCGAATTCAGTTTACTATTAAAGGTAATAAGATCGCAAGTGGAGGAAGAACTTTTATCGATCCCTTCTTAAATAGAAAAAACCTTAACGTAACTCTTAATGCCTTTGTTACAAAACTATTAATAGACAAAAATACAAAAACTGCACAAGGTGTTGAATTTATAATGCATGGCAAAAAATTTTTCGTTAAAGCTTCAAAAGAAGTTTTACTATCAGCCGGTGCTATTAACAGTCCACAAATTCTAATGCTCTCTGGTATTGGCCCTAAAGAAGAGTTAGACAGAATTGGAGTTGACACCTTACTTGACTTACCTGTTGGAAAAAATATGGAAGATCATGCCTTTTTCTTTGGATTAAATTTTAGAACTAATTTGACTATGTTTAATGAGTCCATGAAAACATTGTTAAAGGAGTATTTAAATAATCATAGACCGTACACAGCGGCAGGTAATGCAGATGCGGTTAGTTTCATAAATGTGAACGATAAGAAAAGTGCAGTACCTGATATACAACAAATTGTCATAGTTCCACCAGGGTTAGGTTCCGATACACAAAAAATAATAAATTTAGATGAAAAAATAGCGGACGAAGATGATGGGATGCCGTATAATGATATTCAGATATGGCTAATATTGCTACATCCAAAATCTAAAGGAAGCGTAACACTAATGTCAAAAAATCCTATAGATTTTCCAATTATCGACTACAATTTTTACGCGAATAAGGAGGATATCGACATTATGTATAAAGGTGTATTAGAGACGCTCAAGCTACTAGAAACCAAGCCATTTAAATCGATTAACGCTAGGTATAGTCCTACCGTGAAACTATGTACAGAGTTTACCGAATTATCTAAAGAATATTGGTACTGTTTCATAAGATACTTTACTAGCACTATGTACCATCCAGTTGGGACTACAAGGATGGGTATATCAAAAAGAAATTCCGTTGTTCGACCAAATCTAAAAGTACATGGCATGAAAAAATTAAGAGTTATTGATGCAGGAGTTATGCCGAAAATACCGTCTGGAAATACAAATGCACCAACATACATGGTTGCTGAGAAAATTGCGGATAAGATAAAATGTCATTTATAAAAAGAATTTAATATAATGTATACGTTATAATATTGGACCTAATAAACTTTATTTGATCAATGATCTTTTTTTTTTTTGTTTTCATATAACGCCCTCCTATTATTGCGACTGAAACCAATCACCGACGTCAGGAAATAAGTCATTACTACAATAAATATCAATCATCATACAATCTCCTATCGGCGGAAAAAGTTCAGGCATCTACATCGCGCATTGCGGATACAGCATGTTCTCAAACCGAACTGTACCAAATTGTGCCAGTACCGGATCGTCTGCAATTGTAGTGATATTATTGCAAAGCTTGCTACAACTAACCATACTAACGTGTAAAAGAGATGGTTATATATATACGTAAGAAGTGGACTGGTTAGATATTAGACCTTACTATAGTTTCTATGTGCAATGAATTTAAGTATTTTGTTTTACTGTTGTGAATACATTTAAGTACATTTAGGACATAATAATACATAGATAAAATAATAAGATGGTTTAATTTCATTGTTTTACTACATATGTAGGGTACTTTTACACAACTTGAGATGTCCCAAATGATGCCTAAAAAATTCAATGTGTAAGACTAGGAATTTATATTCTTCTCATAAGGATAAAGGTTTGAAAATAATTGAGCAATTTTAAATACTATCTTAACCTATGCCCATTTCAGTTCCTGGAATTAATATTAAATCTGGTTGAATTCGTAATAGTATTTTCGATCCTGAAGCACTCTTTTCTTCGTTTATTGCAGGAGGAAGATTGTAATTATGATCATCTTCCGCAGAAGGCGATTCCATCATCAGAAATATACTTGGCATAGCTTCTGGTCTTATACGATTTTGAAGATCATTTGTAAACATACATGTCTCAAAATGATAGTTGATGCACATTGCAGTCTATGACTTTTATGCAGATTACTCATTCTATCTAGTAAGTCCTCCCTATGACAACTATTCCTACCAAAGAATATTCCGAATTTCTCATCCACTGTGAGAAAATATTCACTACTTTCCTAACAATAGAACCAGAATATAAGCTTTCTTTCTTACTAGAATCAAGTTATTCAAAGAGAATATCTTTTGTACCAGTTGTCAAATCTCCCAGTTGGTTAAAAGCAGCTCCTGTACTAACAATATAATTTCTTGCATTCAACTCTTTTACCCATATTTTCTGCTATTTACCACATGTACAACATTCTTATTGTTCGTTCTCGCAATGAGTCTTATATCTCCTTAAATTACTAACCATTAGGCACGGATTTTCTGTCATGTTGTCAATTTTTCTTATGTGTGAAGATAGTTTCCTAGAATTTTTATTTCTCATTAACTTTTAATCTATAAATCGATAAAATGTTGATGAGTTTCTTCTGTAGAATTATATTTGATAGTTCTTAATTTTCTATCAGTTTCACTTGGAGCACACTTGCCTTGATTTATTCATTCGTTGTATCCAAACTCATATCCTCTGCTAACTAGCACTTCTTCCTATTATTCTTATTCATGTTGCATTTGGACTAGTATTTCATTCCTATTTCAGAACATCATTCGTGATTGTATTGCATGTGACAGGTAGTTAATATTATAGGAAGCGTTGTATACTGACAAAAATCCTCAACTTTTCATTGATAGTACGGCTCCCCTATGAAATATACGGTCCCTTCCGGAAGAAAACATGAAACTTGGCACGCATGTAGCTTTCATGTATATGCTTCAATGTAGACGTGGGAATACGTTGAGAAATGATTGTTTCCCTCCAAATTTAGTGAAATTCAAACTGTCATCTGAAACAAACGTAACTTTACTACATACATCATCGGTTGACACTGGAAGGTAATTAAGGAGTCCAAATGTAGGTTTATGAGTTCAATGAAGTTATTCACACTATCAAATTTAGTATAAAATTTCAAAATGGCTACGATAATCCAAGATGGCAGCCGTCGTCACCATACATGAGCAAATAAAATAAACAAAATAAAAGGAGCATATTATATATTTTAAAACTTTGCATTATAAAGTGCAATTACATCCTGTATTTTATTATTTGACCGTTTAGGTTCACACTTTTCATAATGATCAATAGTCCACGATTAGGTAGGAACTTTCCATTTCCAAATTAAATCATGTTAATTCCTATAGCAGGAATCTCCCCCACATGCACAAAGGCCCGTTCAGGGAAATCCTGACTTTCTGCATAGACACTGACCTCTAATACAGGTTTGACAGGAACATTTCGTGAGCTCCTTAATGGATGCTGTCGTTACTTTCTTCGTTTTCCAAAATGGAGCCCAAACACTACCTTTCTTCTTCCATTCTGGATTTGCAATGAAACTCTGCCCCCAGATGAATCCCGGCTGCAAGCAAGCTCGTTTAGTATGCTGTACAAGAGCATCGAATGTCGGTGGTAATCTATCCATTGCCCGTCCCTGGATAAATAGCGCATTTCTTGCTTGGTCGATGTCATCCATGTCGCTTGAGTTATTTTAAGTCAAGATAACGTATCTCGCCAGAAGTTCCAAATGATGGTCCTCAATTGCTTGTACAGGCCGCGATAATTCTTGGAATACTTTGGCGACTTCAGGAAAGGACTTTCACGTTTTCCAAAATGATTTCTTCCCCTTTCCACAGAATCCAGACACAGTATCGCAACCCATAAATGCATGGAAGAACAACATGCTGCTGCATCTGTCGGGACTAAGTCTATTAACGAGTTGGTGAACGGCAATAACGGTTGAGGTTTTTCCGACACCAAACGATGCCCAACATTCTTTTAGGTTCATTTCCTGGAGCTCACTGAACAGGGAGACTGCAATGACAACCACATCTGTGTCCACAGTTCTAATTAAAATATTTGTGTGACCTTCCTGCAGAGCATGAAGGAGGAGTCTGGAATCAGCTTCTTCTTGTTTGGACTTCAGGGAGACTAAAATATGTATTAAATTGATTATAATTTATGTATTCATATATATAATAATGGTTTCCATAATCCAAGATGACAGCCGAAATTTCCCAAATTGGCTGCTCAACACAAATATGTACATTTTTGCTTGGATTATGGTAGCCATTTTGAAATTTTATAATAAATCTGATAGTGTAAATAAATTCCTTGGACACCTTAATTACCTTCCAGTGTAAACCGATGATGTATGTAGTAAAGTTATGCTTGTTTCAGACGCCATTTTGAATTTCACTAAATTTAGAGGGAAACAATCATTTCTCAACGTGTTCCCACGTCTATATTGAAGCATATACATGAAAGCTACATGCATGCCAAGTTTCATGCTTTCTTCCGGAAGGGACCGTAGTTTTCGTTTTTTTTTTACTTAAGAAGCCGTACCTACTATGAAAGATGATACAATTTAAGAAATATTGGAAAATAGAAGAAAAATTGTTTGTCTCCATTTAATGTTTTCATAAGTTTTCTGACTATATTTTCACAGAAAAATCTCTACCAGACCGTTCCTAAAATGGGTAACAAATATTGAGTTCTCAAGTTTCAGTGAAACAATATGGTGGACGTCTCTTGGAGGTTACCAGATTTTGTTATGAAAGATGAAAGGATTTTTCCAAAGATTCTATGCTTCTGTGCTATTACCAACCTAGAAATTTCGCAGAATCTCTTCTCTATTGAAGAGTAGGGAGTCTTTACTTGCCTAACATCTACAATAATAGAAAGTAATAGACAAGTGACCCACTACTGTACAGTGTACATCCCCTCCTAAGTATAGTATATCCACTGCACAATCACCGTTAAGATTGCGTTTTAAAGTGATATACAAGCCGTTAAAAAGTGGGGAGAGGGCGCTATATTTCTTTGAATATCACTCATCCAAATACTAGCTACGAATCTTTTAGTAACGAATACGAGTATAGTCAAGAGAAAAATGCACTCGTTCTTATCTCTTAATATGTCATAATATAATAATAATAATAATAATAATAATAATCTTTATTAATTTTTAGAAAACAGAGCACAAAGTACATTTGTTTAAAACAATTACGTCAAAAAATTAGGTACAAATAAAAAAATATTAAATGTAAAAGAACAGTCAACTCACAAACTATATACTATTAACATACATATAATATAACGTCCTATATACACATACTTTAAAAGACTGACATAAATTCCTCCACTGTATAATAAGTTTTATCAACAAGTAACGCCTTTACAGCACGTTTAAACTTAAAAATGTTTGACATATTTTTAATATGTTCTGGCAATATATTAAATAACTTACAACCATTGAAAAGAAGGCTCTTTTGAAATAAAGCAGTTTCATGGTCAGGAGGTAGCATATAATCTTTTTTTCTTGTATTATAATGGTTCATTTTTTTATCCCCAAATTTACATTTATTCTTATACACAAAACAAACTACTTCATAAATATACAAAGAAGCTAAAGTAAGAATGTTTTGAGATTTAAATGCCCCTCTACATGATTCATCATATTTTATATTAGCAATAATACGTACAGCTCGTTTTTGCAGTACAAACACTTTTTGTGCTTCATATGAAAGGCCCCAGTGTACAATACCATATTTAATGGTATTATGGAAACATCCAAAATCCAATTGCCTGACAATCGCCTGACTACATTGTTTAGCTGTTACAATGAGTGCAAAACAATTCTTGGCCAACTTTGAGCATACATTCTGAATGTGACTAGACCATTTCAGGTGACAGTCGATAGTTAAGCCCAGCATTTTAGATTCAAATGAATAATTAACAATATTTGCGGTGTCGAGTGTTATGCTGCTATCAGAGACAATGTTTGATTGAAGGGTCTTAAATACTACACAAGTTGTTTTGTCAGTATTAACAGATAACTTATTTTTTTGGACCCAAATAGTTACTTTAGTAAAAATGTCTACGGCACGGGTTTCAGCGTCGCGTTCTGACAAATATGACGAAAACCATTTGTGTGGCACACCCCTTATACCATATCTTTCTAACTTTGTAAGTAATATTGCATGATCAACGCAATAAAATGCCTTAGAAAAGTCTATAAAGTCCTAAGGCAATTTGAGATTTATCTAAAGTAGATACTATACCATTTACAAATTCACTGAGTGCAGTGTCAACGCTTTTATCTTTAGTAAATCCATGTTGATTTTTTGAAAGCATTCTGTTGATGGTAAAGAAATTTGTAATTTGCAGATTAATACAATGTTCAAAAACTTTGGATACGCTTGGTGATAGGCTTATACCTCTGTAATTGATCATCAGACCCAGATCCCCTTTCTTATGAAGTGGTATTACATTAGCTATTTTAAGTTTATCAGGGTAGACACCCTGTTCTAATGAAAGATTGATGATGTAAGTTAAGGGCAAACATATGTAGGAAGAGGTTTTCTTTAATAAAAAATTCGATATTTCATCAGTCCCTGAAGATTTAGAGTTTTTAAGATTCGCTATAATATCAAGAATATCTTCAGGAATAACTGCCTTAAAGAAAAGTGATTTATTAGAATTGTTAATACAAGACTCTATAAAATCGTAATCTGTATTTGGAGTAATATGTGTTGTAATATTTTTGGCTGCTGATATAAAAAAATCGTTAAAACTATTAGCTTTTTGTATGGGGTCTAGCAACTTTCCATTGTCTTCAATTTTAATTCTGGACATAGGAGATCTCTTCGCTCCCCTGGAGACATTATTTATTATGGTCCACATAGCTTTATTTTTATTGCTAGAATTTAATATTATCTCATCATTTTGTAATTTAGAGGTAGTTGATAGAACTTTACGGTACTCATTGTTAGCTGCTGTAAATGACTGCTTAAATTCTGGGTATTGTCTGCTGAGATCGGCAAATAAACATACACGATCTTTTGCTTCTTTAATTTCAGGAGTTACTTTAATTGTTTGTTCGTGATGTGTTTAAATTTTCCATTTTTTAATTGGAACACCCAAATCAAAATAATATGTAATGATATTCATAAAACAATTGAAGACATCGTTACAGCTATTGATAGCAAATAGTTCTGTCCAATCAATGTTTTGCAGATAATGACAGAAGTTTAAAATATTTTCATCGGTAAAAAAACGTTTAAAAGTAAAATTGTCCTCAAAAGTATGATTAGTGATTACTTTTACATATTGGGCAAAATGGTCAGAGAGATTACTTTTTATTATATTTACTTCACAGACCTTTTCCACAGCATTCACTACAATATTATCAATACACTTACTAGTTTTGGAGGTAACCCTAGTTAGGTTATAGATTAGTCTACACATATTATTATACCTAAAAATATTTGTCAGATCGCCTAACATAGAACTGCTTGCATTGAAATCGATATTAAAATCGCCTCCTATTATTATAAACTTATTTTTGTTTATAAACATGTCTAGTAGGTTGCTAAGTCGTCTAAGAAAAATATTGTTACCTTCAGAAGGAGGGTGGTATATAGACATTAACACTATATTTGAACCCATTATTTATATTAATGTATATCTGTTTGCAAGTATTATAGTACAATGCACCTAACATGTTGCCAAAATTATTGTCAGGCCCACGCCTAATAGTAGTAGCGGCGCATGAAAATGTCTGGCATTTTGGGAGGGAAGCGTGAAATTTGGTACCTAAATAAATGATTTTACCCTTTATTTTAAAGGTTTCAAAGTGGCGGCCATTTTTGAAAAAAACAAGTTTATTTTTTTCAAGTTTAGATACGCGTACTTCAAATATGTTTAGACATTTTTTACATAATTCGAGGACGGTGAATATAATGGAAACACCCGACCCTCGAGTAAATCGTTTCGCATTGCAAGAAAGGGTTTTTTGACTAACGATTTCTCCCTTACCGTCAATATTCTTTTATACATATTTTAGAATAGCGCCTTTTGCATACATTAAGTAGTTTGAATTGCTTTTCTTTATACCCAATTATACACATTCTGATTCACTCTGCTTTCAGCCTTTCAATGCCACGGCGAGCGGCGCCTCGCATCGTGGATGTCTGGCTGGCTCCGATGCGTGTGCTTGGAGAGGAAATTCTTATTTATTATTTAATTTGAGATAAAATGTATCTTATTTGATTTGATATGATTTGCAGTTTCTTCGTTTCTTACATGTATCAACTGATGGTCCTCGATCTAAGGCATATCGTTGCACGAACTTTTTGTTACCTTTCATCGCTCCCCAAAATTTTGTAGACCAGATTTCCTCGGATTTCCTTAGTAGTGGAGTTGTTAAGCATAACAATTGTTCACTTTGTGATATTAACATGAAATTTGGCACAGAGGTAAAGTCTTTCTTGACGAACAAAATGTGATATATTGCCAAGTGGAAAAATTCCATCTTGAAAAAAATAAATTTTCGGACCGTTTTTTGGGATTATCTTGAAAACCGTGTACTTTTGACAAAAAAACGTAAAAGTAAAATTGAAGAACACAAAATTCACTACAAAATATCCCTTATTCTTTTTGTCATAGACCAAAGGGTTTTCCTACAATTAGGCCAAATGATCAGCGGTATGATTGTCAAGCATTATTTAATATGATGTCGCGCAGATCGTTTAATGCGTTACCGACACTAGTAAGTAATATCATACATAAGAATAATACATTAGTAACAATAATAATAATATTAATAATAATAATAATCATCCATATCCTGATTCTTGGGAGTGGAGTATACCACCCTCTTTGGACCACATCTCCGGAAGCTACTTCAGCTTGTCAGGATTTGATTTCTTGTAAATGTCGAGTTATATCCCAGTAAACACACCTACGTTTATTAAACGTCGATATAACGTTGTAAGCGTTGATATAACGTTAGTCGTTGAAAAAGTCAACGTTGATTATTGGTCACAAATAGACGTTCGTTTTTCGTCGTTAATATAACGTTAATATAATGAATATTGTAACCACTTGTTTAATTACAACATTTTTCAACGTAGTGATGACACATTAAACTCACTTATAAAAGCGACGTTGATCCTCACATAGCCTTGACACGTTTTCCAACTCTTCTCTGTTACATATTATTTAATAAACATTTATTAAACCTAATATTATAACGTAAAAAATGCATACTATTTGACGATGAAGAAACATTGATATAATAGAGAAAATCAACCATATATTGATTACAGGTGGTTTATTTTATATCCGATAAATGTAGTATTACGACGATGAAAAAGAACAATAAAACTACGTTGACACATCATTGATGTACTAAGGAATTTTATCGTTTAAATTCGACGTCAATTAAACGTTGATGTAAGAAAATCTATTAACTATTAGGTTTAGTCGTAAGTTTAATTCAACGTGTTTTTAAAACGTTTACATTTCAGATCAATATGACGTTGAACAATATGTACTTTGTGCCTGTTTTATAACCACATATTAACATATAATAATTATTAACGTAGTTATGATACATTAAACTCGCTTATAAAAGTGACGTTGATTCTCACATTGTCCTAGACCCCTTCAACAACTATCCGGTATTAGATATTATTTAATAAACATTTATTAAACATAATATTATAACGTAAAAAATATTTGACGTTGAAGAAACATTGACATAATAAATCAAATCAACCATATATTGATCATAGGTGGTTTATTTTATATTCGATAAACGTAGTATTATAACGATGAAAGAGACCAACAAAACTACGTTGACACAATATTGATGTACCAAGGAAATTTTACCGTTTAAATTCGACGTCAATTAGACGTTGATGAAAGAAAATATATTAACTATTAGTTTTAGTCGTAAGTTTAATTCAACGTATTTCTAAAACGTTTATATTTGAGAGCAATATGACGTAGATCAATATGTATTTTTGTGCTTGTTTTATAACCACGTATTAAGTAATTATTAACATAGTTAACCGTTTTACAACTATCCGTTATTAGATGTAATTTAATAAATATTTATTAAACATAATATTATAACGTAAAAGAGGGACAATATTTGACGATGAAGAAACATTGATATAATAAAGAAAATCAACCATATATTGATTATAGGTGGTTTATTTTATATCCGATAAACGTAGTATAATGACGAATAATAAAAACGTGAAAATAACTTAATTAACTAACATTGATTAGTAGTCCATTTAATACCCAATGGGCACACGTATGTTTAATAAACGTTTTTAAAACATCGTAGTCGTTGATTAAACCTGTTACGTTGAAATTTTCAAAGTCATATTTGGTGGAAAATTTCAACGTTTAAATATGATTAAAATACGTTACTACTACACGCAATTTTAACCACTAGTAGAAGAAAATACTGGAATGAAACGTATACCCTTAGAAAGAAATCTATTTTTTTAAGATCTGGTAATCTAGCAGGCCATTTAGTGAGTCCATTTCTTCCAATCCATTGAAGTGGGTAGGTATTATTTAAGTAGTCTCTAACTGCATTTAAATAATGTGGTGGAGCACCATCTTGCTGAAAGATATTCCTACTAACGAGCGCACTTCTCTCTGACTAATATTAGAATTCTCAATCGCACCAGCACCACAGAAAGCACATTTTCTTCATTCACAACACTTTTTATTCGTTCACTTTTTTATGTTCGAAATTTCCAGTTTCCGCAAATCTATCGAGAAGGTTTTGGAAGCTGCTAACATCAGGAATCCTTCTTTCAGGATACCTTTGCTTATAAATTCTACTGACAAGCAAACAATTTCTGCCCGACTACCCCAAAACAAAAGTCGTGTCTACCAGTTCCGCTAAACCGGTTAAAATTCATTTTGTAAAACTAAAAATATTTTAAATTTAATACAAATGATAACTGACGACTAATAAGTGCGATAAATGTTCATTTGTACAAGACAATTTATATCAAACTGAGCAAAAAAAATACACAAAAACTATTACTGTAAGGGACCAGTGAAATACTATTTACCTCCTATTTACCTATTTACTTCAATGGATTGGAAGAAATGGTTCCATTAAACGGCCTCATTGCAAAATTGCATAAAGACGTGTGTCAATAAAAATGGGCAAAATGTGGAGCACTTATAATAATTTTTTCTAATGAATTATTTGAAGAAACCATTTTTTGTTTATACTTGAATTTCGCACTTATTGCTCTATAAGACGAAAATGGTTGCAATTAGCCATAGAGAAGTACCTAAAGTGTTCGTGTTTTTCAGTTCTACTTCACATCGTCGAAAAATAAACAGGATGTTCCATTTGAAAAAATTGAGAAAATTCGATTTAAAACGTTCTTAATTGAAAAATAATTTTTGGCCACCCTGTACATTTTTAGGAAGTAAAAATGATTCAAAAACATTAATTACATTCACATAAGTTTCTCTTAAAACCCATAATTATGACTGATGATTTTTTCAATATGCATCTGCAGATGGCATTATTTCAACAAAAAAAATTCATTATATTAGTGGTTGGGAGATAGTCAGTATTAATATAGAAATGACTAGAGTCTAGAAAATGTACTGATATACATACCATTCCATTTAGAAAAAAAGCACTTGATCCTGTAATTTCGTCTTGGCTCGCCCTGTGTATTCGAAAATAATTTCCGATTATAGACTTTATCTAGTTTAAATAATGGTTATAACAGAAAAAACGGTAAAGTTGATAGTCTCGTTTGTACCGGCCGTTAAAGTCTCAAAAGTGGGGTTCCGAAGCACTTGCTCTTCATCATTTTTTGAGAGCAATTATGATTTCTCTTGACTATTTAAAATGCAACTAAAAATCTAAAAATAATTACGTTATCTGTGGACTCCAAAAAACACTTTTTTCTGAAATCACAATCAATATTATTATAAATAAAGGAATTATACTCTTCATGCCACAACAGATTTTTTATACTATCAAAGAATGACGAAAAAGCAAGCGCTTCGGAACTCCAATTTACAAACTATCAACTATACCGTTTCTTTTGTTATAACCATTATTTTAAAGAATTTTATGCTCTACTAAGGAGGTACGTGTAGATATTTGCCGTATCTTGCTTAGTTTTGAAGATACTGGCGAAAAAACATAAAAAGCCCCCTATTTGATTACTGTTATTGTAAATAACTTTTTTATTTAAAAAAAAAATGGGGGTACATACCTCACAATAAGAATGGAGTTCTAAAATAATTCCATTTTTTACGACGGTGACTTGTGAAATTAATTCCAGACACGAATATCTTATTTGCTTGGCATAATAACCTGTTAAAATCTGCGTGGCTGGATGAATTTATGGAAAACTGTGAAGATTTGAATAAAATATAGTTAATAAACGTTGACAGATATTTTATTCAAGTTGACAGATAAAACAGACTTCTGTGACAGTATATAAAAAATTACAGAGGCAAGAAAAAGAACCATAGAAAACTAATAAGTAGTGTCTATCTCAGTTTACTACAACACATGTTAGATGATCGACAAGGAAATGACGTGAATTTCACTATCAGTGTCAGTGACTTTATGGAGTTTTTTATATGACACACCACAGGTAATACAATCCCCTTTATTACTGAAGACCTAAAGTGACCTTGTGCGAGAGGGGACCACGCATTTTGAGACAAGGGACATGCACTCGGTATTCGAGCATACCATGGTCTATTCTTTTCCTGAAAAAATGCCACGACCGAGAATCGGATGAGAGCAAAGTGTGCTACCTCTCAACCACGCAGTCATATAAGATTCAACGTTCTCCTACCACGAACAGGATAGGTGTTGGTTAGCTTAGTAATAGGAATGTTTGACTTTTTTCTTTTAATTGAAATATATAACCCACGGAAATTAGCATTTGACCTGGACAAAATTAGTAAAAATCTGAATTTTTGCACAGACGTTTTTGACCTTGAATATCTCGAAAAAGGGGGGCGGTTTGGGAAAAATTAAAAAAGACAACTTGTAGATAATTTAATTCTCTACAACTTTCACATTGACCTCATGGGCATCTTATGTATAGGACGCGAGATATTTGCAAAAAACTTTGACCTTCAATATCTTGGGTAGCCATGTTGGGATTGTTGTGATTTTTGTAGATTTGGATTTGGGACATCTCAAAGAACGTCTGTGCAAAAATTCAGATTTTTACTAATTTTGTCTAGGTTTCCTCATTTTTTTGTCTAATTTCCCTGTAGTAATACTGTATTTGCAATTAAAAAATAGCTGTGCCAAATTTTAGAAAATAGTTTTAAAAAAGTAAAGCCGTTTTTGATCATTCAAGAAGTGGTAATCGATGCGAGGTTGCAAAACGTACCGCTAGCGAACTTAAACGATACGTCTACTATAAGCAGCGTTGCCAGTGTGAGTACATTCGTACTGAAATCAACAGATTTTGACCACAATCAGTACGCCAGTGCTACTTTCATTGTGTCAGTACATTTTTTGTATGAAGTTGTACTGGTTGACTTTGTCACTTTAGACTCCTTAATTTAAACAATTTATTCGGGAAACGAAATAAAACAATTTTTGGGATATCTCCCTCCCGCTCATCTTTAGTTACCTACATCAGTACTTTTTTCTTAAAATCAGTACCTTTTTTGTTTCCATATCAGTACGTCTCCGATTAAAGAACATATCTAGATACATAATTGTACTGATTTGTATGTTGCTGAGATAGTTACAATCTAAGGCACATCTTCCCATACATTCTTGATTACTAGCGTCTAAAGACAGGCCATGAGGAACCTCACGTGACCACACCCCCACTCCAAAACTTACCGCGCGCGGTTTAAATTTTGAAATGATTATCATGTGCACGTTTAAAATTTGAAAGTATGATTATTATCGAAACTTATTTTTATTTTTTATTTTCAGAAACGAGAATCTCAGTTTTCTCAAAAATTACGATTTTGTTCCAATTTTGTACATTACAAAACTAATAATATTAAATTTTTCCGTTTGTAATAGTTTCTAATAATAAATAATTTCTTTGCAATTGTAGGAAATACGTAAATATGTAAATAAGCCCAATCCTCTGTCTAATGTATTATTTTTATGATATAATAATGGGTTAAAAAGCCTTAATAAGTATACAAAAAATTAAAAATATTAATGTTTGAGACAGATATGCAAACCTTTAATACAATGATTAATAAATTATTTGATGAGATAATTGCTGATCCAGATTCAAAAGACTTTGCCAAGTATTTTCAAGAATATAAAAATAATTGTGGAACAATTATTTTTATATTGGGCATATTTGTTTCGTAAAAAATGTGGAATTAATACGAATATGAATTTAGAAAATATGCATAGAATAATAAAGCATTTTTATTTCGATGGAAAAAAAGTTAAACGAATGGATAAGGCGATTTACGTGTTAATGAAATTTGTTCGTGATAGATTGTTTGACAAGTTAATCATTTTAAACAAGGGAAAAGTAACACATAAATTACAAGACTTAAGAAAGAGACACAAAAAATCATTAACCCTTGTTGACTGTACCATAATAGAGAATGAAGATTTTTGGAGTGTATTATCTTCTGATCAAAAAGATATATATATAAAATTGAAAAAAATAATACTGACTTCAAATGTCTACTGCGCTGTATGGAATGTGAAACTTGTATTCATGCCTATACATGCAGTTGCATAGATTCCTCAATAAAGTGGAATATGTGCAAACACGTCCATCATGTTTGCATGCTTTTGAAAAAGAAAAATTTAGATTCATTTTCAGACAAAAATATTTTTAATGAAGACACCAACTCAACCTTTAAGACAGAAACGTACTTATTACCCTCTGAAAATAATGCCTATTCTCAAAGAAGTAAGTAATAAGAAGTCAGGTGATACTTGGGATAAACGAAAGAGTGATGCTTTACAAACATTTTTAAAAACATTTAATAGAATTGAGAACGAGGAACAACTGCAAGCTGTTGCTAAACACATTAGCTCCCTTGAAAAGTATTGTCAATGCTCTTTCCAAAAAATATATTTCACTATCAGAAATACCAAATTCAGATCACATTAAAAAGTTATCAAACATAAAATCTTAACTTTGTCATCGTTGTATACTTTAGAAATATCGACATTTGTTTAAAAGAATATATCCGCCTTAATTTTTCAAAACGTTTCTCACAGCACGTCATAAGGTTTCAACTTACAGTACAACATATGCACCGGCTGGAATTGTACATAGCAAATCCTTATTATATTGATGCCGTTTTGTATAATAAATTAGATAATAATAATATTAAAAATATATCTAGTGTTAAGAAATTTATATTTATTATTATACAAATGTTACTATTCTGTCAATGAATTTCTTTAGTCATAAAATATTTTTTCTGTGGTTATTATTAATACCCTTTACTGGAATATGTAAATCATTATTAATTTGTTTTGTGTTCTATTATATATTCTATATTATATTAATTTTTTTTTGTAATTTCTTTTCATGATTGTTGTGTTTGATAATTAAATACATATTTTTGTGATTTGTCCCATATCATTTTGTATGATCGCTTGGACTGAAACAGGATTATTATTATATTATATATAATATAGTAGAGTTCTTGTTGTTTTTATTAGGTACCTGCCCCTAAACCAAACATTATTACAAAATTCCAATTATAGTAAGGAATTATCAAAACTAATAATGTAAGCACATAATTGTACACAAAAAATAGGAAAAAGAAATTAGAAGAACAATTTGTATTTGTCATGTGTATAGTAATTTATGAAAAAGAGATTATTAATAATATGATATAACACCATATTGATAATAAAAGGAAAAATGATAAAAATTAAAAATAAGTTTCTGTAATAAATCATTAAAACTCTGCACGTGCACAATTGATAATCATTTCAAAATTTAAACCGCGCGCGGCAAATTTTGGAGTGGGGGGCGTGGTCACGTGAGGTTCCTCATGGCCTGTCTTTAGACGCTAGTTTCTTGATTGGCTAGTCGATCTATTCGCGGCCGATTCGGGCACCATCGGTTCCGTTCGATTATCATAATCTCAGTTTGACACTTTTGACAGTATCCGCCATTAATGTTAATAAGTGTTTTTCGATCAAAATGTGGCGATGAAGTCTTTTTATTTTAAGTTGTGATTTGCTTAATACCTAAATAATGTTTTCTATTCATATTTACACAGTTTAGTGACAATATATTTAGTGCAAAATGGCGACGTGCTGTGCCGTTTGCAGAAAGCAGTTTAGAAAAGAAGAAAATCGATCGTTCCATAGTCGTAACATGATAAAATTCAGTTTACAGTTATAAAGTGAATAGCAATTAAATTTTAATATCCTTTCAATACATATTTATCTTACTGTATTATCTCACTGTAATATCGTATGCCTACATCACGTTGTATAAAGAGCCGGTAATGCAGGAATTGCAATAATTCATTTTAATGAAAATATTTACCATTCTACACATTTTCTACACACACAACGCCACTGTTGCCTATGGGATGTGATGTTCATCTATTCTTTTTAATGGACATATAATGTGACTACGTTAAGAGCAAACAAGGTATATAGTGAAAAGATAGCCTGTTATGTATCTAGATATAAGTTCTTTAATCGGAGCAGTACGTCAATTTTTGATCCACTGGCAACGCTGAATATGAGTGTATATTTATGTTTAAGCGATAAAGTTGGACGGCTCATGCATGCAGCAAAATGCTAGCAAGAAAGTGATGCTTTATACCAAAATGTACTAGTACATTCACTAATACCCTTTTAAAACTTTTTGTGATTGTTCCGATAGCCACGGAAAGAAAAGTGGTCTGCAGCTCGAAGAAATGCAAGTATCGCTTACATCGGCTGTGTATTTTTCACTAACCGCATTTCTACTGTTAAAATACATACCTATTAGTGGAGCCAAAATGAATTTCTAAAGGAATTGTTTTGCTGCAGCAATTTTATGGTGTTAATTTGTTTTAGGTGTGACAAGTGTAATGAGAAGTTTTAGTTAAAGGACCCCCCACAAACCTTATGGAAATTGGCTCTCAGTCGAATTTTCTGAAAGGATATGCTGTAGCTTTTGCATTTCTGAGCAAAAGTTCTCATTGGCACAAGTCTCGGCTATAACTGCTTTTCAAGTTATGAGGGCTTGAACATCGCAATGCTTATTGCAATGTTTATAAACATTTGGCGGAGTGAAGATAGCAATCTTTTTAGCAATCCTCCATCTTTTTCTTTCTTATACGTCGTACAAATTATTTTCAGTGAAAAAATAGCTTTATACATATATTTCAAGAAAATAGAACAAAACCCGATTAAGGTAGGGGCTGACGGGGTAGCAATCCACAAAAAGTAAAATATTCTTTTTGTAATTTTTTTATTATTGTTTGTGCATTAACCATTTTAAAATAATATCTATATGGGTATACTTCAAGAAAACAGAACAAAACCCGACATAGGTAGGGGCTGATTGGGTAGCAGCCCACAAAAAGTTAAATATTATTTGTGTTATGCACAAACGAAATTAAAAAAAACGCTGCCTAAGGATTACTTCCACATCCAGACTTCCTATCCAAGTCTCTTATAACGAAAATACTATACTTGCACTCCATTATGTGGGAATAATTGTTTATGGAACTTTAATAATATAACATAATATTTGAAATCGTGTACCCCAAAAACCCATAAAATGATATGCCATAACGGTAGTGGTGGTGATGATGTGAAAAAAATTCTTGATGACATTGGTTCTTGTACACACACTAAATCACAATATTTTTTCACACCCTTTAAGACTGGGGTGGGGGACGTAATAATTTTTTTAAGACCTTAGTTCCTCTTATATTTACCAAATACCAATTTCATGGACTCTTACGTGCTTGATTTACCTATTTACCCCCATTTACTCCATTTTATCTCTCAACTCTTCAACAGAATAAGATCAAAATATAATCTAATTCCAGATCTCGCTAAAATGCATACGTGTGCCCATTTTTAAATCTTTAAGATATTGGGTTCCAGAATAATCGTGAGCACCCAAAAATTTAAAGGACCAGAAGACAGACCAACGCGACAGACATAATTTTTTTTCTCGCTAAAACTTAATATCTTAACGTTTCATGACATTCTAAGACTATTTGAACAATGAAAATTTTCAATTTTTTTTTGAACCTACTACGCATCCATACTACTCGAGGTAACCCACTGTGCATCTAATTTTCTCGAGGAAACCCACTGCTCGTTCATACTTCTTTAAGTAGCTCACTGCGCATCCATATTACTGAAGGAGATCCACTGAGCATCTATACTACTTGAGGCAACCTACTGCGCATCTATGGTACTCGAGGAAAGCCACTGCGCATCCATACTACTTGTGGTAACCTACTGCGCATCTATAGTACTCGAGAAAAACCACTGCGCATCTAAGATACTCGAGGAAACCTACTGCGTATCCATACTACTCGAGGTAACCTACTGCGCATCGATAGTACTTGAGGAAAGCCATTGCGCATCCATGCTATTTGAGGTAACTTACTGCGCATCCATAGTACTGGAGAAAGCCACTGCGCATCTAGAGTACTCGAGGAAACCTACTGCACATCCATACTACTCGAGGTAATCTACTGCGCATCAATGGTACCCGAGGAAAGCCACTGCGCATTCATAATACTCGGGAAAACCTACTGCACAGCCATAGTACTCGAGAAAAGTCACTGCGCATCCATAATACTCGTGGAAACATAGTGCACATCCATAGTACTTGAGGAAACCCACTACGCATCCATACTACTCGAAGTAACCCACTTATTATAGAATCAAGAAAATAATGGAAAATCTATACACCGTATAGGTTGCATGGTATTCTAATTTGAAATCGTAGAAGCTAGACACACAAGCGATGACGCATCTCTGTCACTATCTCCTCATCTATCCTTGAAACACTGGTGTCAATTTAGCGACCTGCTAAAATAATCTTGAAAGGCAGGCACAGTAATGTTATTTTGTTCCTAGAACTCGGATTACAATGCAACCTGTAAGGTGTAGGGTGTTTATAAATGGCTATGATTTAAACGGTCAGCAAAATAATAGAAATTTGGTCAGCATTAAAATATATTTGAGCCGCAAAATTATTGAATGAGTAGCAGCTCATGAGCCTCAATTAAAATGAAAATGGTTTGCATTCAATTTCTTTACGAGCAGCTTTAAAACGATATTGGCAGCAAAACAAAGAAAATTACATCAAAATAATTATGTGATTGGCGCAATGTTGTCAGTATTTTATTACATTTGTCCAGTTCTAAAATTACAATGACAGTAGAAATTGATCAGTAACCAAATACTTTTTTATCGGCTCTAAAATGAAGTAAGTATGTTTTAGAAATGATTGAGTAGGAAATAAATAAAACAATCGGGTAGAAAGCAAAAAAGTAAGTATTTGTTAGAAAAGAAAAAACATAACTGTAAAAGGTAACATAATTACCAAATTATTGAACAATAAGTGCTCGTTTTGCTTTAGACGCTCGGCCTCTCTTTCTTTTTTCCCCCCCGATGGGTATATTCTTAGCGTCAACTGGAGGAATTGTGAGCTTCATACGAATAGCCAAACCAACTATGTGTTTACACATGTACATTTTATAAAACATCGGGCAGTTGCATTTCCCTGATTTCCACTCCTCTGTATTGATTGGCAGTGAAACCACCCATCTACTGAAATACTGTTCGTTGAACTCACCAAAATCATTCCACTGCTCTTCGATATCTCTGCAATTGACAGATTCGCCAGCTGGTATTGCGTATGTAAAATATTCGTCTTTACGCAACTCGAAAACTTCTTTCGGCAATTTTGCCCATTGATAAGATTTTGTCCAATCATTTAAAGATATAGTGGGAGTCTTTGCAAACACATTGTCTTTCGGGTTTGTAAAGTATTTTTTCGACCATTCATTGACCATATCTGAAGCAGCAGTCAGAAATCGACCTAAAGGAAAACGATCGCGCAATGTATTACTATCTTTTATTACTTTGTTAAAAGACTCCAAAGCATTGTCAGTTGAAGGCGCACCCAAAAACCAGTTGCGATCTTGGTCCAGCCATTGCTTTTTAAAGTAGTCAAGGAACTCCGTGTGGTCACGATATTTTTGCAGAAAAAGCTGCGTAGCTGTAATGAAATTGTTTGAGCACGTTATAAAATGCAAAGTGTCTAAGTCTGCCAATACGTCTTTTAGAGCGAGTTTGTTTTTTATGCAGCTTTCTGCTCGAGTTTGTATTTTTCTCTTCACATGAGCCCAACACATTCGCACTATGGCTTCATCTCCAAAGACTTCAGTAAAAGCATTCTGAATGCTTTTTGCAGCATCGCAAACCAAAACAGTGGGCTTTAAAACACTTGAAAATAAATCATGAACTTTATTTTTCAGAGCATTAAATAGCATTTTGAAATCGTCTGTTTTCTCATTACTAGGCATAAAGCGTGGAATTTCCTAGCTTCTTCAGTCGTATCGACCACTAGCACAGGGAATCCCTGCCATATCAATTTATAAGTGGCACATCATATGAAATTACGAAAACTTCATGCGGATCATCAGGCAAGACTGAGTGGGAAGATAACCATCCTTGTAATTCTCCTAAACTGATACTGTGATTCCCATATTTAACGCGACGTTGAACACTTAGATAATTTCTCAACTACGACATCTTTGGCACTTTAATACCCTGTATGTTTGTAAGGCGTTTCATTATAGCCTTTGGTTTCATGTTAATGTCAAATAATTTGTTAATTTCTAATTTCACAGCCTCACTCAGACCGAAGTCAGAAGTATTATTCAGGTTGCCATGGTCATGTTCAGCATCTGCTCGATATAATAACACTGAATCTGAAGTAGAATCAAATGGTAAATATACTTTTGCCGAGCATTGAGGTCCTCGTCTTTTTACTTTATTGCACCGATAAAACTTTTTCTGTCCTTCCTCCGAATTATGAGAGAAATGAATAGACCAAGTACCTTCTTCTTTTAGAGCGACCTCGGCTTCATTGTTGTTATCAAATTTTGTATCAAATGTTCAAGATATGACTAGCCGCTTCTTCTTCGTTGCTGGAACTATTTCTCCCTCACTACTATCGCTCTCCGATTGCAATAAAGGAACTTTCGATCTGTATACATCAGCTGAACCACTACTATGGTCATAAATATCCCTGGAATCCATGATCCAATAAATAATACACAAAAATAAACAAATGAACGTTACAATGCAACAACAAAACAACAACTGACAGTAAAGAACAAGCAACCATAACTCGTAGACCGATTGACGCCTGCACGTAGACTGCTCTCCCTTCAACCAAATTGAGCCGCACTTTACAATGATGTAGCTCCTCAAAAAAATCATGCTTATTTATTTTTATAGCTGACAAAGTTGTTTATTTGCCCATACTATACCTTTTCAATTTGCCGATTAATATTAGAACATTAAATGTTGTACTAGTAGATGAATCAAATTAGTTGCTGCTCATTTAATAATTTAGCAGACCAACTAATAATTTTGCTGCTGGAATGAATTTTGGACTGCGCGACTAACGGTTTATATGCCGCTTAAAAGTTTATTGTGCCGACATAATAATTTTATTTTGCTTACCATAATTTGCTGTTCGTATATTAAAATCGCAAACCAAAAAATAAAATGCTGCACAAATAATTGTTTCGCTGATTATTTTTGCTGATCAAAATTTTAAATGGCAGATCATTTAATTACTTCTCTTTATAAATCTTAAAATAAATTCCATTTTCTATCCAAGTCTCTCCAACGAAAAAAATTTTGATAATGTATTTGCACTTTACTATGTGGAAATTATTGTTTATCAAACTTTATTAACATAATATTTGAAATCGTCTACCCCAAAAACCTATAAAATGATATGCCACATCGGTAGTGGGGGTGGGCGTGGTGGTAGAGGAGTGGTAGTGGGGGTGGATAAGGTAAAAAAAAAATGAGGCCTTGGGTTCTTGTATATACGCTAAATTACAACTTTATTTTTTTCACCCCTTTATTAACGAGATGGGAGTAGTAATGGGGGTGGCTAAGTCAAAACATTTTTCGAGACCTTAATTTCTTTTACATATACTACCAATTTTATTGACTCTTACTTGCTTGATTCACGTATTTACCCCCATTTACTCCAATTTATCTCCCAACTCTTCAACGTAATAAGTTGAAAATGTAATCTAGTTCCAGATCTCGTTAAAATACATACGTGTACCAAAAGTCAATATCTTAAACGGTTCCAGAGTAATCGTGCGCACAAAAGAAGTTACAGACAGACAGACATATTTTTTCTTTGCTCAAACTTAAAATCTCGACGTTTCATGACATTTTAAGCCTATTTGAACAATAAAAACTTTAAAAAAAATTTTTGTCGTTACTATACTTCCACTGGATGTGGAAGTAATTTACTAAAAGAATATTTGACTTTATGTGGATTGCTACCCCGCCAGCCTCTACCTTCATCGGGTTTTGTTGTTTTATTGAAGTATAGATACATAGCTAATTTTAAACCGAAAATGGTTAATGCACAAACGGTAGTCTAGGCTCAATTTTCTAAAAAGCCTTCGGAAATCACTCTTGGAAGCAAATCATATTACTTTTTTCCAAGCTATGTTTTTATAGTAACTCGACCTCGCTGATTCCGAAAATTTCGGTTGGCATCTCGAATTCGGGGTTGAACCACCCCAAAACCACCCCTAAAGGTACATTTTTTCAGTTTATCCACAATACCTTCGTAAGAAGTGAATTGAGGGGAAAATGTTAAGAGAGTTTAAATGTAGCTTATAAAATTTTCTTTAAAATGATGTATACAAAGTTATAATTCCACTAGCTCATTGGCGTGCAATGGGGGTCTAAAATGAGACATATTTAAAAAAAAACACAAAATAGATCATCATAGAAAATTTAATAAGCTACATTTAAACTCTCTTGACATTTTCCTCTCAATTCACTTCGTACGAAGATATTCTCGATAAATTGAAAAAATGTAGTTTTAGGGGTGGTTTTGGGGTGGTTCAACCCCGAATTCGAGATGCCAACCAACATTTTCGGAATCAGCGGGGTCAAGTTACTCTAAAAATCTGGGTTGGCAAAAAGTAATATGATTTGCTTCTGAACATTCGAATTTGAAGAAATAAACCTAGACTAGTATTAAAAAAGTTACAAAAAGAATATTTTAGTTTTTGTGGATTGCTACTCCGTCAGCCCTTATCTATATCGGATTTTGTTGTGTTTTCTTGACATATATCTATATAGCTATTATTCCACCGAATATGGTTAATTCACAAACGATATTAAAAAAGTTACAAAAATAATATTTTACTTTTTGTGGATTGCTATCCCGTCAGCCCCTATCTATATCGGGTTTTGTTCTGAAAATAATTTATACGACGTAAAAGAAAGAAAATTATGGAAAAAGATTGCTATCTTCACTCCGCCAAATGTTTATGCTTATTGTGAGGTTCAAGCCATGAGGGCAGTCATAGCCGAGACTTGTGCCCATGAGAACTTTTGCTCAGAAAAGCAAAAGCTACAGCTTATCCAAATTTCAGAAAGTTCGACTGAGAGCCAATTTTCATAAGGTTTGTGGGGGTCCTTTAAACAATTTATGTTTGAATATTGAAATTTTCGGTTTTCCCTTAATATCTCCGGTAACCGCATCGAAAAAAAAAAGTGCCAAATTGTTCGCAATAAAATTACGAATAAAGTTGAACCTATGAAAAAATTTTTTGATAATTTGTTAATTTGTAAAAAATATACCACCAAAAATTGCCATGTTTGGATAGTTTAAGAAATATTATGTAATGATGCATCAATTTTAATGAAAGTTGGTGAAACAATACTCACACCTGTCTTGAATGAAAAAAAATATGGTCCCTGATGCCGAAAAAAACCACATGCATAATTTAATTCCTTTTGCCTTAAAAAAGCGAAATTTAATTTCTGCAAAATCGTATCTGATCCTCTTGGGCGGTTTTCTATATCTTTTATGTTTCTTGAGTATATTTCGAAGAAAAAATACTTTTGCACAGTTAAACATCAACAAATCAAGAGATTTGGTGCCATTTTATCGATAAATAAAAGCGATATTTGAATTCTGTTGTATACTAGAATATATAAATGACTAGTTTTGAGTAAAAATTTTTATTTTACATATTGAGGTATAGATGGCGTTGCGATGCAAAGAAATTGTTCGATCCAAGGGACGCTGAAATAAGGTGCATGAGATGGAGAATTATATTCTAAGCAACTTTTTTAATACGAACAATTTTCGAAAAATCGATGGTTTTCGAGATATTTGAATTTCAATGTAATTTTTCAAGTAACGAAAATCGTATTTTTGTTTCATATGTTTACAATTTACAGTGTAAAATTTAGTCGAACATACAACATAAACATGACGTAAAAATTAGACAATACATAATAAACAGAAATGTCAAAATCTTTAATTTCCAAATAGCAGTTATAGCCCCAACTTTGTTTTACTTGGAGAAAAAAGTTATTTTGTGTTTTGAAATAAATGTTTCATTACCATCTAAATCAGCCTGATTCACTATGAAAAATATTCCAAAGGACTTATCGTCTAAAATGTATTTTAAAAAAGTTATAGCGATTTTTTTATTAAAAAAAATTATATTGAAGTTCAAATACCTCGAAAACCAGTGATTTTTCGAAAATTATTCGTATTATAAAAGTTGCTCAGAATGTAATGCCCCATCACTTGCACTTCATTTCAATGTTCCTAGGATCAAATAATTTCTTTGCGTCGCCACGCCATCTATACCTCAATTTGTAAAATGACCATTTTTACTCAAAACTGAAGCCATTTATATATTCTAGTGGATAACTTCTACAGAATTCAAATATCGCTTTTATTTATCAAGAAAATGGCACCGGGAGTTTTAAGTGGGACACCCTGTATATTTGTATATTTGTTTGTGGGCGAGTGTGTGCCTTATGAATACATGTTACTTGTTTTCTCCTTTTTCTGCAAAAAAATCTCTTGATTTGTTGACGTTTAATTGTGCAAAAGAATTTTTTCTTCGAAATACACTCAAGAAACATAAAAGATAGAAAACCGCCCAGGAGGATCAGATGCGATTTTGCAGAAATTAAATTTCGCTTTTTTAAGGCAAGAGGGATCAAATTATGCATGTGGTTTTTTTCGGCATCGGGGACCATCTTTTTTTTTTTTCATTCAAGACAAGTGTTTACTCTTTATTGAACTAAATCTTCGTACCAAATTGTAGCGTAGAATGAAAACAAAAACAGATTTTTAAAAATCGCTTATTGTCTTAGTGCATCGATTCGTAGGAGGACAATTTTCAAAATGTAGACTTTTACATGTGTTTTATAATGGCATTAAGAAAAAATATTTTTATCATTATTTAAACCGTTTTTTTGATGTTTGTTTATAATTTTCAAAATTATAGTTATAAACAAATTCAAATAGCTGTTAATTTTTTATCAAACCAAATACGGTAAACGAATTATCAAAGTAGATGAAAAAAAAAACATTTTTCTAAAAAAAATAATGATCTACTCGCCTTTGGAGCTAAGATACGTTAATTTTTGAGTTTAGGTCAGCTGTAACTAAACAAATCAAGATTTCTTCTTGAAATTTGGACTCGTTCTGCAATGCTTATATTTTTGTCTGTGCTAGTTGAAAACAATCCAAAACAACAATTTTTAAAATTAGATCCAATAAAGCGGTTTTGAGAACATTACGCACTTTTTCAATTTTACTGATACAATAAAAAAAAATGTACCACGATCAGGATTTGAGCCCTAGACGATCATAATCTATAGGTCGCGTGCGCCGACGTCACAGATTCTGAGACCTTAGGAAAACAAACAGCTGTCATCGAGTGACGTGCCGATTGGACGTGTTGTTTTAAAGTATATTTTGCCGTTTTTGTGATATTTTGAAACTTAATTTTGGATTATTTAACATCCACAACTATCCTTAATTATTTCGTGTGGTGAATTTTGTTCGTTAATATGGAGATAAGTTTATATTTTATAAAATCGTCTCATAATGTAGAGATTAGGTACATGGAAAAAGTTGATGTCATCGAATTAAATCCCTTATATTTTGAGAAATGATGACTTCAGTACAAATATTGGTAAATTTCATATTTCACATAAGGATTTTGTGAATTACTTGGTTTTTGTGAGTAATGCATAGACAAAAGGGTGAGTTCAAGGCAGTCAAAAATCTTGTAGCTATGGTTGGGCGAAAGAAGTACTCTCCAAGAAATTTACAGGATAAAAGCTTTTTGCAAAGGTAAGAATTAGTTGTCGATGATTTTTTTCAACATATGCTTACCTAATTAAATGTTGCTTAATGAGTAATTGCTAACATACAAATTCATTTTTCAGGTTATGAACTCTTCAACAAAAGCCATCGACTACTTGGACTATTGCTGATCCAGATGATCCTTGATGAGTACATTGTGACTGTGTTACTAGTCTAGACAAAATTTGTTCACTACCCAGTCTTTCCTTTCGATTTTTAGCAGTAAATGGTGGCTATAGTCGAACTGTTATGAATTTTATGAAAAATACCGTATAAATTGAAGATGAAGGACTGAAGTACCGCGAACTACTTGAAATATGTAAACAGATGTACACAATTTCTTCCAGTGGTTGACCCTGTACCTATCATATACCTATAGATTGAACTATACAAACCATTGTAATTTGTGCAAGAACTTTTTCTTATCATGTCTTATTGTCATATATGTCTAACATGTATTTTATTATTTCATGTAGGTAGGTCAATTGTTAAATATTTATTGTATTTTATTAAACACGTATATTCACTTTTTATTTATCACTTGTATTATTGTTGAATTGAAATAGTTGATTATGTTAAACTTATATATACATGCATCTTTGCGTCTAACTGAAAGTAAAACAAAATATACTTACTAAATATCAAATTCTTTATTATCCGAGGTTCCATATGTTCCATTAGCACTCGTAAGAAGAATCAACAAGAAACTTAACAGGAGATACAAAGAAAGATCTATATTGCAATAAAAAAATAAATGATTATATTATACACTTATTAGGTACGAAGTATCTAAGTAGTAACATTGTAATTACATAATTCAAAGAACATTTATAGCTACAATTTGACAGTTTCAACGCCCATTTGGACTTTATTTATGTGTTCACTCACTTCAGATCACTTTGTCTTAGTTTCATAGTTTTTGAATATTAAAAATCCAACACTGGGTTTTTGAGCACCACACAATATAATTTAAAAGGACGTTTAGTTGCCAGATCAATCAATGACTACAATACTTGGAATTTTCTTAACTTATGCACTTCATCAGATATCTTAATGTAGCCTGTGTATTTTCCTCTTGAGGTGTACAACAATTGGTGCTATTACACTTCTTTCTCCCTCAGTATCAGTTCTACCCTCATTCAACTAAAATTTAAACACAAGAAATGTTTGCTTATTAAAAATGCTGACAAATCTATATAAAGTGTTATTTTTTTACCATGAATTGTTTCTTGTTTGGTTTAGCAGTAGTTATTATTATCACAAGCACTTTTAGTTTCACATTTGGGTTTTAAATTGTATCCCATATTAACAGAGAACACCTAACTGGATGGACCATCGTGGTCTTGAATTACGATTGTCTTTCCTACAACATAAATCCACAATAAAAATCAAATTCTTAAATTAATAAGCAACACCTTACCATTAATAAAATGCTTGGAATACCCCAGTAAAATAATTCCTTTTAATTGCTTGGAATATTTTAATCCTAACCTCTTATGGCTGTATTGTCACACTTCCACAACTAATAATACAACAAAACCTTGCTATTTTGTACGATATAATGTCCATAAAAACTCTAATATTATGAAAAAATTCAATTCTTAGGTTCAGTCAGTCGTCATTTGACAGCAATGACAGCGGTTTGTTTTCCTAAGGTCTCAGCTCTGTGACGTCACGCGCACACGACCTATATTATAAAAGAATAAATACCCTGACTGACTGACTGATCTACAGTGTGTGCGATTTAAAACCGCAACACCCTGTTATTTTGGAACGTGTTGGCCGATTTAAATTTTTTTATAGAGTAGAGTAGTATAGAGATATTTGAAAGATATTTGAGAGAACTGCGAATCGAATACGCTATCCAATTTCCCGATAAAAAATTGCCTAATAGTCGATCTCGAAATTTCGACCCTTTTAGAGGAGCATAGTAGGCCTTGAAAATATGAAAATTCCAACATTTTCAAAAGTGTCAAATAAAGCTCATCAAACACTATATCTCAAAAAAAAATAATAATAAAATAGCGGGGTGTTGCGGTCTTAAATCGCACACCCTGTATCAACGCACAACTCAAACCGCTATTCTAGAAACTTCAAATTTTGCCAGGGATTTTTCGAAATTCGACCATGAGGGTGAAAAAGTGGATTGAAATTTTAGGCTTTTTCGGAAACGGTTAGATCTAGATGCGTGTTTGGCAGAAATATTTTTTGTTGAAATCTATTGGATGTGTATGACGAAATTTCGATTTTCAAGGGGTAGAAACGGGGGGTGGCAGATGGTTTAAAGCGCACCCGTATTTTTGAAATCGTGTAAGTCAAAAACGCGATTATTTGGGCGATGGACTCTTCTGAGGAAATAAGAAGACACGTATTGGACGGTTTTCAAACAGGGTGAACGGGGAGGGGGAGGTTTTTAAGCTTTTCGGAAACGGTTAGACCTAGAAGCGTGAAATTTGGCAGAAATACTCTTTATTGTGGACCGGCGTGCTCCTATCATCATTAATATAAATATGTAATTAAAATAAAGTCAATTAATAGAAATGTTTAAAGCTGATTTTTTTTGCTGGTAGTTTATTAATTGAAATTTTTAAAGAACGGAACATGGCTTTGGCAGGGGCAAGACAAGTCCTGTCAGGCATTGGCCCGCTGGTGCGCCTGCAAGAGTCGATTTTGTAGAAACACTGCCTAAATATAACACAAAAAATAAGAAATTAATTTTAAGCAAATCTTACACAAAAGAGTGTCGCTGGCTTCCTTACTATCGTATTCTCCGGACAATTCTGATGAGAGAACTTATGTGCGATTGCTATTTCACTACATTTTCACTCTTCCATAGTAAATTCACGAAAAAATGATTCTTTCTCATGAGAAATACTTGGGAAAAAGACATACATTTCCTCTTAAATACGTGTTAACATAACCGATTTTGTTCAAATTTAGAGATCTTTTTTGAGATTTCGAACAAATGTGGGGGTGAGACAATAAATAATCGACACTTTTCCCCACTGACATAAATTTTAGGCAAATTAATGTATACTTACATTTTCCATAGGAAATGAAGGTTATAAAATGTATTTTTAAAATTTTTAAATTGATTGACTAATTGATATTTTCCAGATACTAACAATACGTCATAACACGATAGTCACTGCTAGGAAATAGAAAAAAACATTAATTTGTCAACATATTTGAGGTACCTACATGAAAAGAATATAGTTATTTACGCAAGCATTAGATGTTTTATATTGGCAGCATATTAAATCACATATAATATGGGAGCCATCGACCAAAATTTTTCGTCATCCCGACATGGACAAATCCATAAAAACTGTTTAGTTTAAGGGAAAATGGGAAACTTTGTTATGTAAAGCAAAGCACCTACATGAAAAAAATATAGTTATTTACGCAAGAATTAGATATTTTATATTACCAGCATATTAAATCGGATATAGCATGGGAGCCATCGAACAAAATTTTTCGTCATTGCGACATGGACAAATCCATAAAAACTGTTTAGTTTAAAGGAAAATAGGAAACTTTGTTATGTAAAGCAAAGCTAAAAAAAATCGCGTAATTTTTTTATAGCACCTCATCCGTTTTTAATGGAATCCCATTCAAAATATAAAATATAAAAACAAACACTAATCCGTGAAGAACGGAAATTTTTAGCCTTGTAGAAACCTGATAAATGTAGTATTAGTTGTTTAAAAAAATGGTTTGACCGAGTTACAGCGACATGACTAAGACCTTATTTAGATGATTCACCAGAATCTATACATCCTAAAAAAAGTCTAAATGGACATTTTCCGTCTTGTGCAAAATGAAATGGAGTCGTCTCTTACTGTGGGTGTTTAGACCAGAAAGATAAAAAAGATCCAAACGACGTCCGACATCTTCGAGATCCGTAAATTTGTCTTCTTTCTTTCTCACTCCCGTGGTCTAGCTGCCCGCGTGTCTTCCGCCCTCTTTTTACCTCCATGTTTATGCCTCCACCTTTACAGCTGTACAGCTATACTATTTAAAAAAGTGTAGGTGACCTTGAGATCCTAGATGTGCCTTCACCAAATCGCAAAAAATCTATCGCACCAAATTCGCCCCTTCGGACCCTACAACTTTTGTCTGAAACTTTTTTCCTCGTATCCTTCCCGAAGAAATATCCAGCTGGTTAGTTTTTCAATTGTCACAGTGTATACGAAAAAAGTTCTCGGGGGAAAAGTTGAAGTTTGAACTCAAGGGGTTGTAATGTTCCCTGCGTTAGCTAGATTTGCCTATTTGCTTTCCCTCCCTATCGATCCTTTCCCCCGTAGAGTTTGGTACGTTTGGCTCTTCAATTTCCTCTCCTCTGCTAGTTAGCTTTGCCTCTGTATTTTTCCTCCCTATCTATCCTTCTGCGTGTGAGTGTGATTATGTGTGTGTATATGAGTCTATTCACGCAGTCGAGTTACATTTGCAGAACATGAAAACACGATTGCCACTTTCTAACGCGAGGAAAATGGATTTTCTGGGAACAACAACGCAGAAAACGCACGTTCCAATTTTTTTACGTATGTCTAAATTCTACCAATGATTTAATCGAGGAAACGGACAGGTCGCGATACCTCGCGCGAACCGCAAAAAATTACGTTTTACAAATTCATTCACTCCCATGAGCAACGTTCAAATCGTTCGTTTTCATTTTTACACGATTGTTTTGAGCGGAAATTCTCAAATTACACTGAAAACGGATGGGTCGCGATGACAGAATTTTCTACTTTTAAATTTATTGGGAAATTTTCCAATTTTCTCTTCATTAGCCGCTCGCACAAGGCGGAAAATGTCCGTTCAAATTTTTATAGAGTTCCAGACACCGTACTTCAGCACAAAAACCAGGAAACGGACGTGTCGCGATAACAATTTTATCTCAATTTTTTTCATGTTCATTATTGTTTTTCGATCGTTTAGCAACATTGAAAACTTCCGCCATAACGGACTTTTTTCTTTATTTGAGTATACACTGTCAAAAAGTTTGAAGTTCTCATATCGCGATGAGGCTGAAAATCCTGGTCGATGGCTCCCGTACTAATATATTTTAATTACAGCTGGTACATACAAGTAGGTTTGTTTTTGTATCTATAAACGTAAAAAAAAATTGATAAAAATGTTTCCTTATGATTCAAGTTTTGCTATACAGTCAGAATGTCAGGTATCGTGTTCTTAATCTGTATTCCTACAGAAAATTATGAAAAGTGTTTACTGAACAAAAAGAAAAAAGTTACCATAAAGGAATGTGTGCCCCAAACTAAATCACAGGAGTACCTTATTAACAATATGGACTATGATTTTGTACCTATCTGTTATTCAACTGAATTAGGAGCAGATATCAACAAGAGAGAAGTTCAGTGTATGGAAAAAGTAAGTATTTTATTTATAAATTATTGTAATATTATATTGTATATATATCAAGGGCGGTCCTACGTTTTGCTTCTAGGGGGAAGGCAATCCTTATTAAAATATCTACCAAAATTATTTAACCCCTCAAAAATTGACAGGTATGATTTTGTAAATTTTTTGAAATCTTGTAACTATTGATATATTCTGTCTAAAGTCAATAGGAAAATCGTAAAAAAAAGGCCGACAATGCACCGACGTTTGATCTGTGCCGCCGTCAAAGTACCGCCGCGGTAAAGATCAACGCCATTTTTTCAACTGACCTCAGAAATTCTATAACAGAGGGAAACAAAAATTTTGTTGCATTTATTACAGCACTAGTTACTCGTTCTTACCTGATTTGAAGGCGTTGAGTTCAAATCTGTAAGAAGTTTTGTTCTGTAAGCTCTAGATTTTTTGGAATTCGACATTTTCATTTACTCTACCAATAAATAATAATTATTTATTTATTAAAATACAGTCCCAATTTAGGTATAGTTACCATTTATTTTTATTCTATGAAATTAAGAAAAAAGTTGAGCTACCAGTTTGGCGCCCCAGGAGTCTGGCTTCCTGAGGCGGTCGCCTCAACGCTATCTGGTTATGCAAGACACAAAAAGAGCTTGACATGAATTTATGTACAAAAACCACATATCCAGAATTTTTTTTAAATTATAGAAATCACAACAACAAAGGAACAACGGCGAAAAAATATTTCAAGTTGTAAGCGAGTGGAAGAAGTGAGTGAATTTTATACTTAAAAAATTTCGAGATGATTCAAGGCACGTGCCTTATGCACTTCCAATATTTATAAGATAGATGTTTTGTAAATAATTTAATTCTAGAGCTATTTATTCTCTTGTTTAATCAGAATGTAGGTTATCAGAAAAAATTCGAAGATTAGAAATTAATATTTTAATAGACAGACTTTTATTTTTAATTAGTCATGAATAATTTTCCTCTACTTTTTGCTAAATCCTAAAAAAAAAATGTTCTTTTACTTTTGTAACAAAAAATGATTTATTTAAATTGCTTTCTCTCTATAAAGATATAGTACAGTAACTAGAGGTTTTAACTTCGGAATAATGTCATATGAATTAGATTTCGTTTTTTTTTTTTTGGCAATTTAATAGTAAATAAGGGTGGACCTAAGAAAAAAAACAAAAACGTTGGAGCTGAAAGAAAATCAAACTTTGAGAGGAGAAAAACCCTCTATGCAACTTCCAATATAAATGGTAGTCTTTACAGACATGAGAAAACCCTACTGTTTTTTTTACCACTATATTTATTTACATAAAAGTTGTGACTGCACTTTCGACAATTACGTCATTATCAAACAATGATTAAAAAAAATTCTTTATTTTTGTGTTTGAATAATTGTTTGATAATGACGTAATTGTCGAAGCTGCTGTCACAACTTTGTATACTTAAATATAGTGGTAAAAAGACATCGTAGTGATTTAAAAAAGAATGAAGAATCTTTTTTTAAATCATTGTTTGATAATGACGTAATTGTCGAAACTGTAGTCACAACTTTGTGTAAATAAATATAGTTTTAAAAAAGCATAGTAGTGTTTTCCTCATTTCTGTGATAAATGATAATGAACTACCACATAGTAACAGGCATCCTCGATCAACTTTTTGATGGTCTTTCAGTTACAACGGCTTAAAAATTGCGATTTTAGCTTGAAAACACAGGTAAATTCAAAACAATTTTCGTCAAATATCTTGAAAAGTATTACATTGAGCGAAAACATGCTAGAGACAAATAAGAAAGCAACTAAATTGATGGTAAATTTCGTTTCTTTCTAATTTCTCTCTCTCTCTCTCTCTCTCTCTCTCTCTCTCTCTCTCTCTCTCTCTCTCTCTCTCTCTCTCTCTCTCTCTCTCTCTTTCAAAATTAATGATTTCGGAGATACAGAAATATAAAGATGAAATCCGAGCCTCTATAAGACGTAGTATTTAGTTTAAATATTAAATATCTCAGAAACTATGACACTTACGTTAAAAATGCCAACAACCAAAATGGAAGACTATTAATTAGGCTTTCAAATAATTTTTTGACTATTTCTATAGCATAAAAAAGAAAGAAGTTGTGGCAGAGACAATGTGCTTCTTCACATTTTTTTTTTTCTAAAAACGTTGCCATTTTGTTAATATAAGAGTATCAGTAATTAAAAAAATATGTTATCACATATTGTTTTTCGTTGTTAATATATAGTATAACTTAGGCCCAAATATTTTTCGTCCGTTCACAGCACTTACATTAGAAAACAATTGCATTTTAAACGATAATAGTCCAGTCAATGACCTATTTTCCGTATAATTTTGCCAAACAGCACCGATTTTCATAAAAATTTGGATTTAGGTTCTACTCCAAAGTTGACCCTGAACCGGGGGGGGGGTGCTTTTACCCTGGGGGTGAAAAATGTTTCATTGAATTGGTTAGCCCGAGATAGGCAGCAATAGTTCAAAAATATGCCTCTAGAGGGCAGAGTGTTTACAAACGTAATTTCTCTCCGAAGCCTCTATACATCCTTATTCCAAAAATAAGGAAATTAACCAGACCACAACGATTTGCAAGTCTGGCGCGTTAAGTGTAATAATCACATATTACTAGAAAACGCTGTTTAATTCGATTTTAGCAAACACCGACCGAAAGACCGAAAGACTAGCACTGTTTAAAAAGCCGTTACTAATACGGGGAAAACTCAACGAAAAACCCCCTCTCAGGGGGTGGCATTTAAAAATATATATATTTATTGGAGCTGAAGTAGAATCAAATTTTAAGAAGAAAAGGTTCTATGCAATTTTTCACATAAATTGGTAGTTTTAAGTTATAACGACTTCAAAATTGCGATTTTAGCTTAAAAAAAAAAAGGAATTTCCAAACGGCTTTCGTCAAGTATCTCGAAAAGTATTACTTTATAGAAAAAATGTTACAGACCAATTATAGAAAGTACAAACTGGGAATTAATTATATCTTTTGTTTATTGATGTAGGATTAATAATTTTGGAGATATTTAAGTTTACATTTGGCATTCAAGTGTTGATAAGATAATTATTTATAGTGAGAGTTAAATATCTCAGAAACTGTGACACCTACGTCAAGGATGCTAATAGGTAGAATAATAGGTTATTAATTATGCTTTCAACTGTTTTTTTATTTGTCTTAATAACAACGTCGCCATTTTGTTACTGTAATTAGCCAGTAATTAAAAGAAAAAGGAATTTCAAACACTGTTTCTCATTAATATATAGCATGACGTAGATGCTCAAATTGTCTGGTTTGTATACACCACTTGCGTTAGAAAAAAAATACAGTTTAAACTGTAAAGGTATTTTCGATAAAACGCAATTCTTTTTTTTTTTCTTTTCCAAATATCTCAATAAATATTAGTTTTATTGAAAAATGGGTAGAGATATAGATTTAATAGTTTCGGAGATATGAAAGTTTACAAATGGCATCCGAACGTTCATAAGACGAAAAATGCAGTTTAAATGTTAAATATCTCAGAAATTGTGACGCATGCTAAGAAATGAAATTAAAGACAATTAATTGCGCTTTCAAATACCTTTTTTTCTAAAGCTAAAATCATAATTTTGAAGTCGTTATAAATTAAAAACTATCAATTTATGTGAAAAATTGCATAGAACGTTTTCTTCTTAAAATTTGATTCTGTTTCAGCTCCAATAAATATATATTTTTTAAGTGCCACACCATGAGAGGGGGTGGCATCCACCCCCTATAAATTAGCAAGCCCCCGTACAATATAGAAACTTTTCTGTGAAGCATTTACTATTATACTGCCAAAAATGAACGAAATCCGTTCAATATGACATTATTCCGAAGTTAAAACCTCTAGTTACTGTACTACAATTCAAATAGTATAATACATATTAGGCTGTAGAGTATTTTTGTATAACGAAATTAAGTTAACGTATCTATTATATAAAGACAGTAATCGGGGAAAAGAAGAAAATTAAGGAAAATTAAATAAAAAAGAAAATTATTAATAAAATATCTGTTTATTTAAACAATTTACATTTTTGTCCATATCAAATATTTTCTTCGACTTCATTTATTTGAATGAAAGATGGAGTATTAAAACAACTATTTTCGCTGCACTGTAGACATGCTACACTACAATATAAGCCACTCTTCCGACATCCACAAGCAGCTCCACATTGCTTTTTGCAATTACAAAATAACATTTGCAATAGATTATCCGGAGCCGGCAATTGATTCATTGTTATTGGGATGAACATGTTATTGGAATACTTCCATCCCCAATTTTCAATATCTACGTCATTTCCTAGCCATATCTGGATTTGCAGGTACACTCTCTTTAGGTGTTCAAATGCTGCATCAGTTGTAGGAGGTAATGACGACAAAAGAACACTTGTATTTTTGGCCGTTGCTTTTATGAAAGAATTGAACCTCAACATATTCAAATCTTTAATTTTTGCAGAATTGTTATTGGCCATTTGCAACGATGTAATAACATGCCTCCATCAATGACGTAATGAACATAGACTTTTTAAATAAATGGAAATTTCCGGGAATAACTCGTAAAAAGTTGATTTTTTTTTGTCTTTCACAGTTCGCCATTTTCAAATAGAGCAAGCGGATTTGGTGCGAGTTCATAATTCATATAATTTTTAAGCTCTTCATCGTTTTTTTTTTAAATACAAATACGTTGAAACAGCAGCAACGAATCAACAGGAATCACATCGTCATGAATTTTGAATGATATATCACAAAAATTTTCTATGCCTTCAATAATATCTTGGCTATAACGGACAACTAACTCGATTTTTGCAATTAAAAATCTAGAACTACGTCCGTAAAGTAGAACATTGCAGCTGTCGCTGTCGTTCTCCTCTCCACGTTTTACTACCTGTTTAAGGTCCCTACGACCCTTATTACACTCAGGTATATTTGAAAGATATTCTTCTATGTATATTTAGGTGAAATTCAACGTATACATAAAAAAAAATATTATTTAAAATAAAAGTATATGCTAAAATATTAATTTTTTATAATTTTTTGTTCAAATAATGATAAAATCAAAAGCACAAAAAAATTTTTGGTAAACTTTGAAATTTATAGTATAAAAAACAAAATCCCACCTCGACCATATAAATTCATTCACTGTAACAGAAGTCCGAGGTCAAAACCCCCAGGCGCTCCACTACTGCCTAGCCCGCGACTACACACACGGTATTAAAGAACACGCAGCTCAAAATACGTATAGAAATAAATGCATGAAGCGGGATGTGAATAGATATCTGAGCTTCTAATTAATGTAGAAGGACTTATTTTTTTTTAATCATTCATTTCTTAGCACATTTAAAAGACGATAAAAGTTTTTAGCGGGATGCATTTTTTCGATAAAAAAATGTAGTACAAAAAAATGCATTTTACAAAAATGCACGAAATGTAATTTTAAAATAATATAAAATATTTGTTTTTATCACCAACTTAAGGCATGTTGACAAAGCTACAATATAAGAAAAAAAAGTCTTAGTGTGACCAAATGGCATATTCTTATGAGGCTCCAAAATTTTTTGGGAAATATCGTTCTTTAAAGAAAACAATAAATACTATTATTTGTAATTTTAAAGTATAGTATACTTACATCCATAAAACCTATAATTCAGATAGTTTCATGAAAAGGGATTAATTATTTCTTTAGTAATTTCGGTTTATGTAAAATTAGGAATTTTCCTGGTTTCTATTTTTTTGTCAAAAATCAAAATGGCAAAGCAAGTTTGGGCGTAACATACAGATTATATTTTCATAATAAAATTACCCCCCCCCCCCCCAAAAAAAAAAAAATTATTGTAAAAAGCACAAGTTTATTCGACTAATACTCTAACTATAAGCAAACAAGAAATAATTTACTTTAAAAAATTATAATACTTATTATTATTTTCAACTTCTACATGTTTCCAACAATTTAAAGAATAAACTTTACTGTTTAACACAAATTCTATTAAAAAAAAATTGTGCTATTATTATTGAACATCTACTTAATAACTTAGGTACCTATAGAAGTTTGTTTTAATTCTAATATTGCTCTTTATTTTACAGAATCTTCGTCAGATTTTAAAACAACTGAATATAACAAATGCTACTTGGTCTAAAAACGATGAGGAAAATTATTCACAAGTTATATTTTCCACTGAATCTAGTGACAGATGCGAAGAGATTTTGGAAATTTTGAAAGAAAATAAAATTGGACATCGATTGAATTCCACTGTTAGTGTCATTCCTTGTACACTGCAGTATCATGGCCCTCGAAGTGGCGACACTGAACCAGATTCACAGTATCCAGATGAAGAAGATGCAAATGAGTTAGTATAATCATTTCCATTTTAAGTGGGTTGTTTTCTTGAAATAATGGCATCTGTGGGTTTCCTGTACTTATTAAGTATATGGTGGGTTTCAATATGCACGGTGCACGGTCAGAGTGATGGAAAATGGAAACAATTCGAGCCACGCGGCAATTTTATTCGTACAGCGATACATTTTTTTTATTCTCCTCGGAATTACGTGTATTTTATAGGGGAAGTGCGGAAAATGTGAAATTTGGTTAGGTGCTTTCGTAAATCGGAGAAGGAGCCATTAGTCGCAGCATGGAAGTACCTAAATCCGAAATAATCGGTATCTACGAATACTTTTCAACCTCAATCGCATTATTATTTTTTTTTTAGTTTTGTAGATACCGATTTTCTCGGGTTTAGGTACTTCCATGTTGCAACTAATGGCTCCTTCTCCGATTTACGGAAACACCTAATCATATTTCATATTTTCAGCACTTCCACCATAAAATCATGTTATTCCAAGAGAATAAGAAAAAATGTATTGCTGTACGATTGAAACTGCCACGTGGCTCGAATAGGGCCCGTTCAGCATTTTTTTTTTATTTTAGAAATCGAAAGTAGAACACTTTTTAAGTAAATTTACAAATTTTTAGGTATTTATTCGCCCTTAAATAAACGAAAACGGGGCGGAACTTCGCGTGACGTCACTTTGCAGATGCTGGTAAGGTAATATTCTAGATTTAATAAGCGTGTGGCGCGTATTATCGTGCTTCTCTCAGAGAACTGTCAGGAGTTTGCGAAGTTTCCAAATCCGAACGTGTCAAAAGCAACTGCGCCGCCGCACAGTGCACAGTGGTTTAAAACGCGAAAAACACGGCCAAAAGTAAAAATATTAAGTTATCTTTTCAGGAATGTTTTGTCTCTGTACTGTTAAAGTAGTATCCGTAGCATGTTAATAGAGTAAGGAGGGGGTCAGGAATGCGTTCCTTGAATATTAAAACCATTAGAAAATAGACTGTTGTATGAGACGCTCAAAGCGGCAATTCTTAACCAAAAGTGAACGTGCCAGTTAAACGTGAATAAAAAGTTTGCCTTTGTGCCGATTTCAATTCTGCAAAATGAATTCATCTCCTGAAAGTAAGTGCAATAAATTATTGTTTATAATTATATAATTTTTTTTGTCTATTTATAGTAATATGTTAAGAAAATTAGTAAATTTTATGCCTATCAACATGTTAAGATTTTTTTATAAATGGGGCAACAAAAACAGTCCCACGAGATCGCAGTTTCTTCTTATTTTTATTTTTTGTCCACTTGGTATGTAAAACATATCCCAAAACCAGCTGCATGGCTTTGCCCACTTTTTTTCTAGGACACTTTTTATGTACAATTTAATGTTTTTAAAGACTATATTGAATTAATGTGTCGCTATGTTTATTTACAAACGGTTTTTCTCGATAATTGCAGTAAAAATATATAAACATTATGTATTTTTAAACATAAATAAATTTTTAATATTTTTCTAATAAATAAATAAAATATATGGGACTTTTAATAAAAAACTAACATATTTCGAGTTCTCGGTTTTTTAAGTGATTAAAATAGAAAAAAAAACATGTTTTAGATATAGGTATGAAGGTTTTATAGTAAATTTGGATGCAAAGAATATGTCACTAGTCACACCTTGTTACAAGTTTTTATTTAACTTGCCGTGTTAGTTAGTAGGTGTGTATGTGTGTATGTGTGGGTCAAATCTTGCAAGCCAAATTTGAACCACTTCCTCTAAACTTACGACTTTGAAATTTTGCACACAGACGTAGTTCTGGAGACAATGCATTTTAACACTTTTATGTAACAAAAATTCAAGATGGCGGACAAATATTATCATTTATTGTCCGATTCCGCTCAAACTCGATATATAGATGTTTTAGGGGTCGCGAATTACAAATTTTTTGTCAAAATTCAGAAATCAAAATGGCGGCGCCAAGATCGCGGACAAATTATCAACTATAGTCTGATTCGACTCAAAGTCGATATGTGGGTGCTTTAGGGGTCGCGAAGTACTTTATATGTATGTTTGCTTGTATGTTTAGTTCAAATCTTGCAAGCCAAATTTGAACCACTTCCTCTAAACTTACGACTTTGAAATTTTGCACACAGACGTAGTTCTGGAGACAATGCATTTTAACACTTTTATGTAACAAAAATTCAAGATGGCGGACAAATATTATCATTTATTATCCTATTCCGCTCAAACTCGATATATAGATATTTTGGGGGTCGCGAATTACAAATCTTTTGTCAAAATTCAGAAATCAAAATGGCGGCGCCAAGATGGCGGACAAATGATCAATTATAGTCTGATTCGACTCAAAGTCGATATGTGGGTGCTTTAGGGGTCGCGAAGTACTTTATACGTATGTTTGCTTGTATGTTTAGTTCAAATCTTGCAAGCCAAATTTGAACCACTTCCTCTAAACTTACAACTTTAAAATTTTGCATGAATAGATTGAGACAGAAAATTAATAAACTATTATTATATTTACATAATATCTCTATCCGAAAATAATTAATTTTTATCAGGGAAAAAAGTTTTTTAATATTATCGCCGCCATGTTTCTTGAAAAACAATTGTCAAATTCGAAATCAGTAACCTCAAAAACCCCAAGAATCAATTTTCATACGGAAAAATTAATTTTAAATCATTTTTGGTCGCCATTTTAAAGCTGACATTTTGTGTTTTTTTTTAACAATTGTGGAATTCGAAATCAGCGACCTCAAAAACCACACCATACCAAGTTTTATGTTGAAAAAATAATTTTCAAACACTATTGGCAGCCAGTTTGAAACCGCCATTTTGTTTTTTTTTTTAAGAAATTGTTATATTCAAAATCAGCGACCTAGAAAACCCCACTATATCACGTTTCATGTAGAAAAAATAATTTTCAAACATTATTGGCAGCCATTTTGTTTTTCTTTAAGCAATTATTGAATTCAAAAACAGAGACCTTAAAAACCCCACTATATCAAGTTTCATGTAGAAAAAAATAAATTTCAAACATTATTGGCAGCCATTTTGAAGCCGCCATTTTGTTTTTAAAAAAATTTTTGTCAAATTCAAAATCAGCGACCTCGAAAACCCCAGCATACCAAGTTTCATAAAATAAAAATAATTTTTTCCACTTTTGACCAGCTTTTTAACGTTTTGAATCACTGTGCAGTGGGGCAAATAGCTCATTTTTTGGACAAGCGATAATTCCCAAGCCTGGAATTAATGAAATTTAAAAATTTTTTTTTAAACTGTTCGTTATAAAATTGCCTTTAATTCTATCGAGCCCGAATTTTGAAATTTCAAAATTATTATTAAATTTTGAAAGTAAATTAAAATTTTATCAAAAAATTGTTTAAAATTATAAAAAATTGTTACTTGGGGGTTTTTTTGGTTTCAAATATCATTTCTGATCCCCGAATTTTGCCATTCAAAAAACCAAGATAGCGGATCCAATATGGCGGCCATAATATTTTTTTAAATGAAATGTACATGCACAAACTGTTAAAAATTGTTACTTAGGACTTTTAAGGGTTTCTGATCGAGAATCTGAAATAGTATATTGTGTATCTAGGTGTGAAAGCGATACATTCCCGGACGACGATGCAATTGTTGGCCGAGGCGCTAGCCGAGGCCAACAAGCATCGAAGTCTGGGAATGTGCTTTCACACCGAAGTACACATACTTACTATTTTTTCTGAAATCACAATAAATACTATTTTAAACGTATAAAAATCAAAAATATAAACATTTAAAAAAAAATTTCTGAAATTACAATCAATACTATTTTAAACGTATAAAACTCAAAAATATTAAAACTGTTAAAATTTGTTTTTCGTTTTGAAGTTACACTGAGAGTAACTTTACAAATGTGAGCAATGTGATATATTTTTAGTGCATATCCAGATTTAAATATCTCATAAGAAAAGAGGAAATATTAATTATTTCATTTTAGCACATACTGGAAATGCAACCCTAGAATTGAGT